>CM066200.1:21507693-22809340 GCA_033675215.1 Rhodiola kirilowii
TTCAGCTCGAAAAGATGGAATGCAGATGTAAGAATGCAGATGAAGAATCCAGATTACTAAAACTGCAGCTCGAACAAATTAAGAAGCAACACCTTGAGGTCTGTTGTGTATCTCATATAAGTTGTCCTGTCTCGTCACTTGTCAAGTAGATCACATTCTTTTCCTATTTAGTCATTGTTCGTGCTTATGTCAGCTCCGCATCTCTACTCTGATTGGTGTTTGTTTCCGACCAGTGTGTACTTCAGAAGACTGAAGCAGAGAAAAAATTGTTGGATTTTACATCGAAGGAGATTATTTCTTCAGACAGTAGCATATTGGTGAAGCATCTTCAGGAGGAACTTAGGAAATATGTAAGACGTTTACAATGCGCCAAATTTTTTGAAAATATATTGATTCCTCTTATATAACCAGCCATTTTCAAAACTTTACTTCTTATCGTCTATCTTGTGAACTATATACTAGGAAGCAGAGGTACTAGAAGCAAGAAAGTTGAGATCATCTCTTGATAATGTTGAATTGTTGAAGGAAAAACTGTCAGAGGAGAAAGGTCACAGAGAGAGGGCTGAGATTGAATTGACTAAGATATCGGGGTTGGAGCTGAACATTAAAAAGATGGAAGAGGAATTGTCTTCTTGGAAGCTGCTGGTTAATGATATACCCGGTTGTTCTTCTCCTGATGATATACCTGTCAAATTTGCTGGTTTACAGAAGTATGTCTTCAGACCTTTTGGTGTAGTATTTTCTTTAATCATAGTTTAAATTTAAAACAAAAGCTTTTCTCTTGTTCATAGAATAAGTGGGTATGTATTGTTTTTTTCTCGTTAGGCTGTTTTGAATGGGTGAGTCTGCTTTACTTCTCTTGTTAAAACATTTGTTTATCACATCCAAATATACTAAACTTCGGTCAGACATTTGATTATCCTAACCAAATATAATAAAAAATTTCATTAGCACGTTTAAAATTGCTGTTGGTTTTTGTAAATGTGTATTAAAACCTTTATTTAAGTAGTTCTTTAAAAGCCAGTAGGTATTCCCATTGAAACAAAAGCTTCTTAATCTTTTTGAGCAAAAAACGGTTACAATATATCACCTGTTCATCCTAAAACTGTCATGGACACGCCAATCTGTGTAGTATATCTGGGTCACATGTTTGCTTATATCCCAAGTGATTTACCAGCCAACTATCTATTTCATTACTGAGCATGTGTCAGTCCCAACTTCTCAATGTACTGAGTAATGTTTGTGTTTATATTTGTATTGTTATAACAAGTTGGTGGGACTAGCTATTTCAGGACAAATCCTCCAACTTACCATACTTTCAATCATTGTTCAACACTTATCAATTTATCTTTAAATTTAGAGAGATAATTAAAGGGGCAATGAAGGCGGGTGAGGCAACGACTCGGCTGAAAGAGATAGAGTTATCTCTTGATGCTGCTGAAATTGGTAAAAAGAATGCTGAAACTGAGGCTGCACTGGCCAAAGAGAAGTTTCAAGCGTCCATGTCCGAGGTGAAGCGAATTGAGACAATGGTGAGTATTTGATCTGGATGGCTTTATTTGTATATTTTGCAAGCATATGCTCTCTCTATTGTTCAATGTAGCCAATCTTTACTGTGGGAGTAGGGTGTTTGGTGATGACGATGTTTTTGGGCATCATCTACAATAGTATTACAATGAGTTAAATAGACTACTCTGGTTCATTTTGTTCTCTCTACTGCCTTTTGGTACCGTGAAATTCCTTATGTAAAGGAAGTGAAGACAGATGGCAATGGTTAATTATGGAGAAACCTGCATCATCTAAAAGTATGGTAAACTAGGCTTGCTTGCTTATATAGAAAAATGAATGGAATCCACTTATCACTGTACACGTAGAGACTGTTTATCTGATTATCATAAAACAGTTGCTGTTACGTTTGTTCTGTTGTAGTATGTGACGATTTTTTGATATGTAATGGGTATCTCTTCAACATGGATTTTTGCTTATCACCTTGTTCTTTCGATGTGCATTATTTGTAGCTTTCAGATATAATGGCAGAAAGGGACCAGCTAAAACGCATTGTTGAAGATTTGAAGATGTGTAATGACAGCGAAAGAGGCCATCAACATTCTAGAGTAGATGGTATCCAGGTTGAAAGCCTAGACTCTTGTGCTTCAGTGAACTGTGGTTGAAAGTTAAATCGTCATGCCTTTTCATCTGCCAGATATTTGACTGCAGTTCTTTTTGTGTAAATCATTCTGCACATTCAGGAGCTGGAGATATCTCTTGGCAACAAGGAGCGCTGCATAAAAGAATTGGAGTCAAACTTATTAGAGCAGAAATTAACTAATAGCTGCCAACTCAATGAAATTATTTTGCTGAATGAGAGGCTAAACAATGAAGCAAGACGAATAAATTCATTAGAAAGAGAAGCTGACAGGCTTCGTTCTGAAATTTCTCTGTTGGAGTCCAAGGTATGTCTTGTTTAAGTACAGTCAGCTAGTGGTATTGGTTTGCCAGAATTTACAGTTCCTACTTCCTAATCTTAGCTGTCGCAAGTGTGAGTAACATTTTGCTTTTTAGTTGGGGCATGGCGATTATTCAGCCGCGAATACCAAAGTTCTGCGCATGGTGAATACCCTTTCAGTTGAGAATGAAGCAAGGCAAACTATTGAAGTTTTGCAAACTCAATTACATAAGGCAAAGGAAAAGTTGGAAGCTTTCGAAGAACTGGAAAGACAGTCTGGTACATAAAGTGTTATTTTATGAAGTTGATCTAATTTCACTTGAACCTGAAAGTAGTTCACTCCATAGGACGACCTTTATTAATACAAGGAACAGCTATTGTTATACAAATCTTAAAATTTTGCATTCATGGATGTGTCAGGAAACTCAAAAAGTTAACTTCAGTATCATTCATGTTATTTTTGGCTCAAGTTATCAGATCATAGATTTGGATTTGGTATATGCTACCATTTAACAGTTAATCTTAAAAACGGTTAACTACGACACTGTGTCTTATCTGATAAAAACTGGCCACTGTCTCTCTTAATTTGTAGCTGATGCTGGGAAATCAGTGGACTCTTATATATCTGGCAAGTTAGTCCAGTACAAGGAACAAATTGCTACACTTGAAAAACGAGAAGAAAGGTCACTCTCTAAACTGACTCTCCTGCATTAGAGGTACTTGAAGGGTGTGATGTTTGAGTAAAATAATAGTATGTGTGCTCTGGAACAGATACAAGACTGTTTTTGCTGATAGGATTTCTGTTTTTCGAAGAGCGTGCTGTGAACTTTTTGGTTACAAGGTAAGCTGTGTATCCAACTAACATCCCAAATTGTGATTCCGTCCTTACTTTATGTGATGTCTAAAAAGATATGTTCACTTTTATAATGAACACTGGTATTCATTGCTGAACTGTTTAAATTGCTTGTTATGAAACGTAAAGTTACATAATTTCATTTGAGGATACCCATGTGCTGTAACTAACAGTATCTAATTTTATAATTTATGTTTTGCTGCTTGGCTACTGTTGGTCTGAGTAGTTCAAGAGGATCTTATATCAAACAATGCTATATATAGATCAATGTTTGCTAGTGCAAAAATTCTTGAAATGATGATTTTATCCTTTCAAGTTGAACTTCACCCAGTTAATTAATATTTAGTATGAAGGCACCAGCGTCTTTTTAAATATCAGTGAGCACCTTGGTGCTCACAGCATTACCCATTTTCATGGTGGAGTTGGTGGATTACCTTAAATTTTAGTTAATGCTCGCTTATGTTTTTTTTCCCTGACTATATTATGGTGTCACTTTGGCCAATCAATATGATTTCCTTTATGACCCTCTTGGTTTTCATCTAGATTATTGATTTGTTTGGCAGATTGTAATGGACGAACACCATCGTTCCAATGGGATTTCGGTAACACATTTTACTCTTCAGTCTATTTATGCCCAAAGTGATGATGAGAAACTTGAGTTTGAATATGAATCTGGGAACACAAACATCGTGGTAAGATCGTAGATTTATGATAAAACTCCGGTCAAAGATTTTGTGTTTTGCACATTAACACTTAACTGTTCTGGTCATCTATTTGTTTCGATGCTTTCATATATGAACTCTTAAACCAGTTTGCCTGCATATTATCATTAAAACTTTGTTCATCTGATTGCTGAGATCGATTTGTTTTTGCTTTTTATTTATACACTTAAGTGTGTAGTGATATTATTGAAAACATGTGGGAAGTCTAAGAACACAGTTGCTTGTTGTGCTGCACTTCCAATAATTCCGGCAACATAATAGTGATTTTCTCTGAATTGCTTACAGGCAAATGATTACACCCTTCATACAGACATATCCCATCAGGTACATCAGTGTATTACGCTACTCATTAAGTTAGAGTTATGCCCATTCTTCTGATCTCTTGATCTGGAAGATGTGCGAATTGAATGTTAAAGCATTTTAGTTCATGTTAAGCGTATTAGTTTAGAAAGGTCACTCTAAAAGGGAAAGTTTAATAATAATACGAATAGAGACTCCGTGTTGATTAGAACATCCTTGAAAATCTTTAACCTAACCATGTGCACATAGCATTTATGGTACACAAATTCAAATCCTACTCTTTTAGACATTCTCAGAATACTACAAGAATTACTATTAGACTCTGATAATGTTGAGCAAATGAACTTGTATCTGAAGTTGGTTGATTTAATATGTTATATGGCATGTATTTTTCACTTAACATGTATGCATTGTGCAGGTAGATATATTTATAAGAAGGTTAAATTCAATCCCAGCTTTCACTGCCAACTTGACGGTAGAGTCATTTAACAAAAGAACATTGTCTTGAGATTGGAAGAAGTGAAATAAGGTTGGTTTGAGTGTGCTGTGTTTCTGAATTTGTTGGGGTCAAGGTCTCAACTTGAGCAATGACATTGTTGATTTGGTCTTGTCCTTTAAGAAAGTTGCGAAGTGTGGACCAGTATACAGGATAAGAAAGTACTAAATACTGACGGCATGCAGTTCAGTAACCAAGGATATCCTCTTTAGTGGAGCAGAAAAATCATCTTAAACCACAGTATGTAGCTCGTAGCGAGCTGTCATATTTATTTATTGGATGACCAAGTCAAAACAGATTTGGAATATGTCATTTTTATGTTTGGGAAATGCTCATTCATGAGATCAAACAATGAAAAAAAGTCAGTGTATCATGTTTGGCTAATTTTGCAGCCATATTTGGTAGTTCATTCTAATTTATTGCTTTTCATGCCATTTCTAATAGTGGCAAACGGTATTCTCATTTGATGCATAGTGGTGTCCAATGTGTTGAAGGTGCCCTGTTAATTGACATCCAATGTCACTAAAAAGGGTAAATTGTAATCAGACCGGAAACTTTGGCTTTAGCGTACTGCTACTTGCTGTAACGGTTTGGTCATCTTAGGTGCTACTGCTATGTGCTATGGGTTGAATGTCAATATCGATCACTACACTGAGTCACGACTGTCCTGTTTTGCCTCTAATTAGTAGCGGTATGCTCTGCAATAAAATTACAGTCAGGTTTTCAAGTAACTCAACCTAATTACTTCGAAAGCAAGTAATTAGGTTGAGTCTTCATTTGGTCGCGCTCTTCAGTTCGTTCTTGTCCTAAAAAGTAAGATACCAATTTCGTTTGGTCTTGATCTCTTGTATTATGTTTCTGTTTCTCTTTCCTATTAATAAAATTTCTTTCCATGAAAAAAAAACTCAACCTAATTTCTTCAAAAAAATTTACAATTTAGTTAAAATTTGAATTTCATTTTCACGTGTATTCAATTTTCAAATTCGTTTTCTAAATAGCTACATTCTCTTAAGTGTTGTTGGCAACGGCGCCTAAGATGTAAGACTCTATTGTCAACAGTGTTTTAGGCTACGTGGCATTATTACCCCATAAGTATTATTGAGTTAGCATAATACTGTTAGCAACATTGCCTTACGCTTATGTGGCAATATTATGCGGACTAACGCAGCTTTAGCATGATATTGCCACATAAGCCAAAGACGCTCTTATTAACAGCGCCTTAGGCTTACCTTCTAACTAATACCGACTCAACATAATACTGCCATGCGATATTAATATGAGATTCTTAGGCTTATGTGCCAATATCATGCTAAAGTTTGCGTGTCATTTTTACCTTATAAGTAATGCTGAGTCGGCATGATACTGTCACATAAGCATAAGGCGTTGTTGCCAACAACACTTTATGCTTATGTGGCAGTATTATGCTGACTCGGCATTACTTATGGGGTAATAATGACACATAGCGTGTTACGTCTTAGGGGCCGTCGCTCAGCGCCTAAGGGAATGTGGCAATTTTGAAAAACGAATTTAAAAATTGAGTAGACGGAAAAATGAAATTTGAATTTTGGCTAAATTGGAAATTTTCTCAATTACTTCTCCGTCTAATTGCACTTTTTGTTCACCCTTCGATTCCTCTTCGGCAGAGACGCACGTCAGCATGAATAATATATAATATTTGTTATTATCAAGAAATCTTTGAAAATAATAGGAAATAGATAAGTTAGCAGTAGACAATTTTATAACAGTCGATACTTCAAGTATCCCTGGTATCAAATCAGTACAGGAAGTGTAAAATAGTTTATATGCTACTTTCTTCATTTTTGTACGACCCACCACAAAGAAAATTTGGGCTGTAATTCAGCCCATTCAAGAGGAATAAACTTGATCTTCCCTCCACCTTCTCTCTTCTTCCACAATCTTCTCACCTCTTCCACAGACCAAATCCAACAGCCGCTCCATTTTCTCCACTGCTTGCCTTCCCTCCGGCGGTTCTCCCCTTCCCTTCGCCCCCTCCTCATAGTCTCATCTCCCCGCCTCCTCCTTCTCACCATCTCCTTGGTCGGTCGTCGATCTAAGGGTGTGGGGCGTTAAGTCGGTTGGTGGCGTGGCGGTGTTTGACTGTGGGTGGTGGTTCTGGCGTGGTGGCGGGCTGGAGGAGTTGGAGGGGAGTCACGTGGTGGCTTGTACATATGTTTTGTGTGTATTTTGCTTGTCTCAGCTCATGTTGAGTTTTTTTAATTTGCAAGCCTTTTGGCTTGTTTTGACTTTTGTGCAGTTGTTGCTCCTTTTTTCTTCAGTTGCTAGCTCCGAAACTGCCGTTGCTGGCCACTACAAGGGTGCTGGTATCTGTACCGAGCACCAGCATAGTTGTTGATCTTAAAGGGGGAAGGAAAGTACGATTCTGGATGCTATTGCTAGCTTAGCAAGATTTACGATAACTAGATATGCAGGAACTGACAAAACGTCCTGGTCAAGGCTGGATGGTTTTTTCTTTACATACATGTTCTTTGTCCAGTTTTAGTCCTCTTGTAAGCCTTTCCATGGCTTTGTATCCCTATTGGAAAAAAGAGAGGAATAAACTTGAGAAATAAGAAAAAGGTCATCGTAGATTTCAAATCCCTTGAAAAAGTTCAAGGATTATCTATTATTTACCTTTAATAATACATGAGTGCGGTTTTGGTACAAATTGGATTTTTTTGTATAAACTATAAACATCTTCAAATGTTGACACGTGTCACCTTTGTCGCAATTTTGTAATTGAACATCAAATGGCAAGTCTTTTCGCAATTAATTTTAATTCAATTTAGACCTTTGTTGCTTTAGGTGTGAACCAAAGAGTTGTAGGACTTTAAGTTAGCTGCACAACGATATATAGCTCACCTCCAATAGATTTTTCATTTGGTTGTGGCACTCATTTGAAACAACGAAAGTCTAATATGCCATTTGTGGTGTAAATTCATTTCATTTATGACCATTATGCTAAAGACTCTTTGTTTTGCTTCAATATCATTTCACATCACATTGTATAAGCTTTATGAATACCTTTTATGGATGAATATTTAGTCTTTAAGTCTGAACATTTAGACTTAAGTCTGGACATGATGCCTTATGTCTGAACATTAAGCGGAATCATAGCGGTACACACTGATATCTAACTTTCACTCGGTGTTTCGACCGTCTAAACGACATCTTCTGCTCTCAGTGTGAACTAGAGAACTGCAGGGCTTTAAGTTAGTTACGCAACGATATATAACTCACCTTTATCAAAATTTTCATTTGCTCCCAGCACTCATTTTAAACAGTGAAGGTCTAATATGTCATTGTGGTGTCAATGACTTCCACTCGTGTTTTGACTTTCGCTCTTAGTGTGAACTAGAGAGTTGTAGGGCTTTAAATTAGCTATGTAACGATATATAACTCGCCTTCATCGAATTTTTCATTTCCGCCCAGAAGTTATTTGAAAGAACAAAAGTCTAATATGTCATTTGTGGTGTAAATTCATTTTTGGCTTAAGTCTGAACATTTTGGTTAAGACTGAACATTTAGCCTTAAGTCTGAACATTATGTCTTCACTCGTGTTTCGACCTTCTAAACAGCTTTTTTATGAAGGGTACAACAATTCAATCAATATCATATTTCAATACATATAATCTAGTACATATTTATTGCATCGAGCCCAGATCCTGAAATCTTTGGTACATACATATCCGACGTTTGAAGCACAGGCTAGATTTGGTATCTTTTACATGGATTCGCTCATATCTACCCCGTATTCGCTGGTACATTTCTCGACATCTAAAGCACAGACCACATCAGACATTTTACCATTGAAAGCACGTTCATCATTACGAACGCATAGCACCTCCACATGGGAAGAACGACATCCTTGAGCGAGGCGTGGAAGAGGAAGGCCTCCGCGAGGGATGAAGGAAACATCCATGCATGAGGCGGGATAAGGAAGGCATCCTCGAAGGATAAAGGAAGCATCCACGCACGAGGCGGGATGAGGAAGAGGGAAAGGAAAAGGAAGGAAGAAAATTGGTAGCCTAAGAGCTCAAACCTAGGACGTAAGGATCCAATCATCCTAAGGTGTACTCTTTAACCAATAGGGCACTACCCATGTTGGCAAAGACGGAGTCTTTTAGAAGGTCGAAACACGAGTGAATGTATAATGTTCAGACTTCAACTAAATGTTCAGACATGGACGAACACAGTGTAAGCTGGGGGTGACATGTGTCACTCCCAAGTTTTTTTTGAAATTGTATTTTTTTGTTTAATAAATATCAATTCTATATAATATGATGGTTTTGGATCAAATAAAAACCACATTTAAATATAAATATTATAAACCACATAGGAATTCGATACGTGGCACTCTCGACCAATCATAATATGTGGCACTTTTTGTAAATAAAAAAAATTAAAACAGACTAATTTAAAAATACATAACAGATGCGAGGGTATAAACGTCCTACAAATATAACGATAACGGCATAATAGACCTTTGATACTTCAAACGAGTACCGGGAACAGAAAAAGATTCGATATGACGACCTATACGTCGTAACGTAGCTAACTCAAAGTTCTACAACTCTTTAATTCATACGAAGAGCAGTAAAGGTCATTTACAAGGTCGAAACACGAGTTAAACTAAGCGCAGCTGCAGAATTCATAGTGGATTACACTGTTGTCTGCCTTCCGCAAACGTTTCGACCTTCTAAAAGACCCCATCTACTCGTGAAGTGAACTAGAGAGTTGCAGAGCTTTGAGTTAGCTACGCACCGATATATAGCTTGCCTCTATCAGGGTTTTCATTTGCTCCTAGCCCTCAATTGATATAACAAAGGTCTAATATGTTATTTGTGTTACCAATAAGTATGATCATTTATGAATTAAGTCTGCTCATTAGGATTTCCATCGTAGTTCGACCTTCTACACGACTTTGTCTACTCTCGGTGTGAACTAGAGAGTTGTAGAGCTTTGAGCTAGCTACGCAACGATATATAACTTGCCTCTATCGGAGTTTTCATTCGCTCCCAGCACTCAATTCATATAACATAGGTCTAATATGACATTTATGGTGCCAATTAAGTCTGATCATTTATGAATTAAGTCTTATCATTAGGCTTTCACTCTTGTTTCAACCTTCTAAACGACCTTGTATGCTCTCAGTGTGAACTAGAGAGTTGTAGAGCTTTGATTTAGCTACACAACGGTATGTAGCTTCCCTCTATCAGATTTTTTATTTGCTCCCAGCACTCAATTGATGTAACAAAGGTCTAATATGCCATTTGTGGTGACAATTAAGTCTGATCATTTATGAATTAAGTCTGATCATTAGGCTTTCACTCGTGCTTCGACCTTCTAAACGACCTCGTCTGCTCTCGGTGAGAAATAGGGAGTTGTAGAGCTTAGAGTTAGCTAGGCAACGATATATAGCTTGCATCTATCGGATTTTTCATTTACTCCCATCACTTAATTAAAAGAATAAAGGTCTAATATGTCATTTGTAGTGCCAATTAAATATGATCATTTATGAATTAAGTCTGATCAAATTTCGACCTTCTAAACGACTTCGTCTGCTATCGGTGTGAACTAGAGAGTTGTAGAGCTTTTGAGTTAGCTACGCAACATATATAGCTTGCCTCTATCGGATTTTTCATTTGCTCACATCACTTAATTGATATGGCATAGGTCTAATACTGACGATCTATACATCGTTGCGTAGCTAACTCAAAGTTCTACAACTCTCTAGTTCATACCAAGAGCAGTAAAGGTCATTTAAATGGTCAAAACAGGAGTTAAACTGAGCGTAGCTGCAGAATTCGTAGCGATTTACACTGTTATCTGCCTTTCTGTAAATTTTTCGACCTTCTACACAACCTCTTCTGCTCTCGGTGTGAACTAAAGAGTTTTAAAGCTTTGAGTTAGCTACGCAACGATACATAGCTTGCCCCTATCTGATTTTTCTTTTCCTCCTAGCATTCAATTGATATAGCAAAGGTCTAATATGCCATTTGTGGTGCCAATTAAGTCTGATCAATTATAAATTAAGTCTGATTATTAGGCTTTCACTCGTGGTTTGACCCTCTAAACGACGACATCTGGTCTCGGTGTGAAATAGAGAGTTGTAGAGCTTTGAGTTATCTAGGCAACGATATATAGCTTGGCTTTCACTCAAGTTTTGACCTTCTAAACAACCTCGTCTTCTCTCGGTGTAAACTAGAGAGTTGTAGAGCTTTGAGTTAGCTACGCAACGGTATATAAGTTGCCTCTATCGGATATTTTATTGGATCCCAGCACTTAATTGAAAGAATAAAGGTCTAATTTGGCTTTTGTGGTGCCAATTAAGTCTGCTCATTTATGAATTAAGTCTGATCATTAAGTTTTCACTGAAATTTCTACCTCCTAAACAACCTCATCTGCTTTCGGTGTGAACTAGACAGTTGTAGGGCTTTGAGTTAGCTACGCAACGATATATAGCTTGCCTCGATCAGATATTTCATTTGCTCTCAGCTCTCAATTGATATAACCAATGTCTAATATGTCATTTGTTGTGCCAATTAAGTCTAATCATTTATGAATTAAGTCTGATCATTAGGCTTTCACTTAAATTTTGACATTCTAAACGACCTCGTCTTCTCTCGAAGTGAATTTGAGAGTTGTAGAACTTTGAGTTAGCTAGGCAACGATATATAGCTTACCTCTATCAGATTTTTCATTTGCTTCCAGAACTCAATCGATATAACAAAGGTCTAATATGTCATTTGTGGTGCCAATTAAGTCTGATCATTTATGAATTAAGTCTGATCATTAGGCTTTCACTTATGTTTTGACCTTCTAAACGACCTCATCTGCTCTTGGTGTGAACTAGAGAGTTGTAGAGCTTTGAGTTAGCTACGCAACGATAAATAACTTGCCTCTATCAGAGTTTTCATTTGCTCCGAGCACTCAATTGTTATAACAAAGGTCTAATATGCCATTTATTGTGCCAATTAAGTCTGATCATTAGGCTTTCACTCAAGTTTCGACTTTCTAAACGACCTCGTCTTATTTCGGTGTGCACTAGAGAGTTGTAGAACTTTGAGTTAGCTACGCAACGATATATAGCTTGCCTCTATCAGATTATTCATTTGTTCCCATCACTCAGTTGATATAACATTGGTCTAATATGCCATTTGTGGTGCGAGTTAAGTCTGATCGTTGGGCTTTCACTCAAGTTTCGACCTTCTAAACGACCTCGTATTGACAAACTATTCTCTTTCACCTCAAAATAGTATCAATTAAGAGAGGATGAAATGTAGTAGGTCAAACCATTTATATTAACCGGTAAAGTACCAGGCCGAACCCAAAGGAGCAAGCCAATCACATGCACTATGTAAGATCATGTTTCCGTTCGGCTATTCTAATTAAAAAGTGTATAGGGGAGTATATATCTAAATCCTATGTGGTGAGTAATTAGAGATAAAAGATTGATAAAATGGGTGGTTCAAGGGGTTACTCCCCTCCTTGGCATTTCCCGATGATCACATACACAATATTCAAACATCTCATGGTAGTCAAATAGTTTCGAACCTAGTTTAGACTAAGGTAGACCAACTTCTGTGTGAATCTATTCCTAGCCAAACCTTCTTAATTAGAACCTCACTCGATCGAGATGTTGATTCACTCTAGAACCTTTATTATCCTTGGAACATCTCCCAAGGTAATAAATGAAATAGGCATGAAGAACTAGTTCACTTCATATCCGTATAAATGATCATATTCACTACATCCAAACTATCCCTAAGGTCGTTCGATTCTTAGGTCTAGTTTTAAGATCAACATGTCACTTATGCATTTCATCAAATACTTAGTAGCATGTCATATATGAAGAGCATGGTGAATATGAATTTAGTACCATTCGATGGGATTAATTGATGATTCGCTTAATGACAAACTCCAATGAATTAAACATTCAATCCTAGTCAAGCACCCATGTCCTAAGGTTCACTTACATGATTAAGATATGAGTCATTTTCTCCATCCTAGAACTATTCCCTAGCTTTCCTAAGGCATAGGTTCAAGTTTTAGTCCAAGTTGTCTCTTAGGCATTTTAACAAACACCTAGAGTGTATAACATTTCATAACACAAGACAAAAAGAAATCAACAATCATCCATATGAATATCAATGTATATTTGTGATCAAAGAGTACCAAGGAGGGTTGTGAAATCCTCAAAACACTTGGACTACTCACACATCATCCTGTTACATGTTTTCAATACAAAACAAGAGGAGGGAGAAAATATGAATAGAGAAAACCCAAGTGGTAGATGTTGAGCAAGCTCCAGAATCCTTCCTTGGTCTTCTCCCTTCTCTCGAAGCAAACCTTTGATGATAGTGGTCCTTCCTTAGCCTTTTTCTCACACTATTTCTCTCTAAAAACCACCTCCCTTAGGTCTAAAACCTCTCCTTCTAGTTATAGCTCCAAAACTGAAATTTCTGTGTTTTTGATCCAGTCGGTTGGCTGGAAATTCTAGCCGGTCGACTGGATGTGGCCTCAGTGCCATGCTCGACAATGGAGGTGCCCAACCGGTCGGCTGGAATTTCAACCGGTCTGATTTACAGGGGCTTTTGAGCTATCTTAGAGTTTGATGGACCATAATTATACGAATCATAAACACAGTTAAACCCACCAAATTAGACTGTTTGTCTATTTAACTTTTGCTTGTTAGTTCCGATATTTATCTACAGGGTATTTTGGAGACTAGAGAGAATACACGCTAAGGAGAGGATTTTACGCTGAAAATATATTACGAGTCATTCCAAGGTCACGATCAGATGCCGACTGAAGAAATCTCAAGATCCTGACATTGAATTATGATGGACCAAAATTATACGAATCAAAAACACAGTAAAACCCACCAAATTAGACCGTTGGTCTATTTAACTTCTACTTGTTAGTCCCGATTTATTTCTACATGGTATTTTGGCGCTTAGAGAGAAAACACGCTAAGGAGAGGATTTTACGCTGAAAAGTTATTAAGAGTCAATCCAAGGTCAAGATCAGACGCCAAACGAAGAAATCTCAAGATCCTGACGTAGGAATTACTCAAATTAAATTCAACCGAGTAACAATCAAAGTCAGACGGAGCGAAATTGGATTGATAGTTTTGTGAAAAGACTGCACAAAACTGTCAAAATGCATCCATGGACCAAGGTGACCGGCCACCTTGCTTGGAGGTGGCCAAAGCCACCCTTCTCCTCCCCTTGCCACCGGCAACCGGCGGCTCAAGCTCCCCCCAACCGGCGGCTTTTCTTCTCCCCCATGTGTCATCTTCTCCTTGCTCCTCCTTCCTCCTCCCTTGGATAAAAAACACATGCCACCCATCTCCACCACCCATCTCCTCCCCTTGTGGCTATAAAAGGAGGCTCCTCCTCCTCATTTCATCCATCCAAAAATTTGTAACTTATCTCTCTAAAACATCTGGTTACTTTGTAAGTTTGGTTTATGAAATAATACTCCTGTTTGTTCTTGAGTATTATACTGATTGGAAATAATACTCCTGTTTGTTCTTGAGTATTATACGTTAGAGAATACTCCTGTTGGTTCTTGAGTATTCAGTAGGAAATTGGGAATACTCCTGTTGGTTCTTGAGTATTCCACCCCTTTCCCTCTTATTGTTTTCAAAAACCCCCGAGTATTTAGTTACGATGTCCTTTTCCATGGATATTAGTAGCTAAACTCCTCATTCGGTCGAAGGTACCTTCTTGTATTATATAATGTTTTAATTTCTTTTAGTTTCATTTCTCTGTATTCAAAACTTGTTCTATGTGCCATTTATAGTCAGAGTTTCCAAGGTTGAGTGGAAGCTGTAACAAGCAAAGCACTTCCGTGGGAATTCGTGATCATACTCGGTAAGTGGAAGCTGTAACAAGCAAAACTTATCGAGGAGTTCGTCTTATCTTAAAAAAACCATTTGGAAACTGGACCAAAGAATTCAAATGGATGCACAAAAGGCTAAGATACTTCGAAAGAAGGAATTAGTCTGAAGTAGAACAAGTGTTGCTTTAAACGATGTTGCAAGTCTTGCGCTACGAAAGGGCCTCGATTCATCTTTGAATACTTAGAAAGGTTACTAGCGGTTATTAATAAACATGTTATAATACAAGGTACCTGAAACCGAATACTTTCCCTTGAATTACAAAAACCCCCCCTGTACTTACTTTTATAAACTGCTCGATCAAATACAACCATCAACCGCTCATCTACCGGAGGAATCGCAATCACGCATCACACACTGCAAGTCTTCTTCCCTTAACTCTTTTACTTTCAGTCATTTACTTTCAGTATTTATTTTCTGTATTTACTTTTCCGCACTCAAAACCAAAAAAAAACTAAAAACAGTAGTTTAGTAATTAGCAGTAAGTCCGCAATCGACCTAAAATCACTCACCATACGATCCCCTAAAGAACAGTTATCCCTCTAATTCCCTTGGGTTCGACCCCTACTTACCACTTACTACCCAGTAGTGTAGTCGCGAGTAGCGGAAAATATAAATTTATTTGCACAGAGAACATTGCACCTTAACGACAGTGCAGTGGGCTCCGTCAAATTGGCGCCGTTGCCGGGGAATTAGCCATCGGATAAGTTCTTTAAATCAATACGCGCTCGAAACAACCATGTCTCGCGAAGGAAGCCACCATGACTACCAAGATGACGACGAGATGAACCTGTACGATCGAAACAATGAGGTGCCACTTCCATTTATGGATGATCCGGAGCAACTCATCCGAAGCAGACGAGCTCGTGATAGGGAAGCCATCAGAAGAAACCAAGAACCACCCGAGGACCGGAATGCAGCTGGTCCAGTACGACAACCCCCTAGATATCCACCACCCCCGCAACCTAGACAAGTGCCGAGACAAGAACCCACTTTCGATGACTACTACGGAGATAACAACAACTACCGCGAACCTACATTTGAAGAGCTCTCAGCACCAGATTTCAGAGTTCAGCCGTGGTGTATCTATGAAGGCCCGGAGCTAGAAAACATCATCATCAACACTTCAGTGGCCCACAACTTGCCAAAATTCTCAGGAACTCGTGGAGAATCATCAATGACTCATCTACAGCGCTTACATGGGATTCGCCAAAACCTCAAACCGAATGGCGTAAACGTAGACGACTTTAAGTTAAAGGCGTTTTATTTTTACCTCATTGACGCGGCAAACGACTGGTTCCTTTCATTGCCTTCCGGAAGCATCAGAACATGGGCTCAGATGCAGAAGAAGTTCTTAGACAAATATTACCCAGCAGGAAGAGCGATGCAAGTAAGGAGGCAACTGCAGGACATCAGGCAAGGACCCAACGAAACCATGTACGATTACCTGGAAAAATTCAACCGCCTGGAGAGAAGTTGCTGTACCCTTGGACTGCCCGAGAAACTCACCGTCGAGTATCTCATTAACGGATTAAGACCCTTAGACAAAATGCTCCTGGATGCCTCAGCTGGAGGGTCCATGATGAATCTATCATTAAGTGGCATAAGGGATCTTATCACCAACTTTGCTGAGAATGCCCGATTCAGAGAAGAGACAACTCAGCAGGAAGAATTCTCCCGGACAAAAAATGTGGCAAAAGCGGAAACATCGATGAGCTCTATGCCTGAAGAGATGAAGCAGCTAAAGGAGATGATGATTCAAATCCTACGAAGGCAGCAAGTTCCGGTAAAACCTTGCGAGTTCTGTGGTTCTACAGACCACAAAACTGACGCATGTCCGACATATATAGAAGAGGAACCGGCAGAATTGAATGCAGTGGGAGGATACCAAGGATACAACAACAACAGTAATGACAGAGCCGGACAAAACAGACAGTATGGTCAAGCAACCAACCCAAGCTGGCGTAACAACAACTATTCTCAGAAGGAAGCACAACCAGCTATCCCTCAACTAGCTCAGTCATTCTACCAAACCCCCACCGGCAGTATAACCAGAACGCTCCATCAGCAGGCCAATATCAGCAAAAATGACCAAATCAGTATCAAACCGGCCTGAACAATCAGCAAGAACCAAGCAAGTCGTTCGATGACACGATGAAGGAGCTCGCAGGAAGCATAAGTCAATTGGGTAATTTGCTACACCAATACCAGGTGAAAACTGACGGGGCAATTTCAGAATTAACAAAACAAATGTCCCATCTCGCCACAGCAATGTCAACACTCACTAATGAGCCTGGCAGACTTCCTTCACAAACCATCCAAAACCCAAAGGCGAATCTTAGCATGATAAAAAGGTCAAACGAAAAGGCGACACTGGAAGAAGTAGCACGATCCCCAACGTACAAACTTACAAATAAGCACTTCACCCTTAGGCGTTGACCTGATTGGAATCAAGAGGAAGATCGACCCAATGATGACAAAACATGGGTCACGCATGCTGACAATGGACGATATGCATTTACCGTTTGCATAACACCACCACCAGTCATACACTCTGACATACCAGCATCTGGATGGGATGACACTGACAATTTAAGGTGGAACTCTCCAACTAATATTTATGCTTCTGAGCAAAATATTGAGGGATCCAGTTATACTAATCCTAAGTCAAGGAGTGGGCAGAGTGACCCGACAATTAAAAGAGCCCTCACTTCAGATCATGAGTCACAACCGGAAAGAGATAAAGACCCAGGGGCCTTCACAGTCACATGCGGTATTGGTGAAACTCAGATTCACAAGTGCCTGGTCGATCTTGGAGCTGCTGTCAACGCCATGCCCTCCTCCTTATATTACTTATTAGGACTTGGTCCGTTAAAACTACCCAAGTCAAATATCGAGCTAGGAGATAAATCGTGCAACCGTTCGGTTGGAGTGCTAGAGGATGTAATACTCCATGTGGGAGAGCTCATCATTGCTGCAGACTTCTATGTGATACAAACGGGAGAGACCAGCGAAGACGACCCTCCAACAATAATCTTGGGACGACCATTCCTCTACGCTACTAAGGCAAGGATCGATGTGGGCAAGGGCTCATTATCGCTTAAGTTCGGCGGCAAAATTGCATATTTCTACATTGACAATAGCCGCACGAATGCGAAGAAACCGCCAGATATAATACCTATCTCAGATCGCGGTACGCAGAATTCCGACCTGCCAAAAGAGACCGAAAAAGTAACAAGACTAGCAGCTATGGTCAAAGTTCCCTCACCTTCTCAGAAGCAATGGAGAGAAAAAAATACCAAAACCATGGGGTTCTAACACACACAAGAAATCGGGTAAAGGCAAGGCAAAAACCAACACAGGAACGATGGCAAAATTCGACCTAAGCCACCCATGGGATCCCAACCAGTGATCCAGGAATAAGGTACTGTCGAGCCAACGACGTTAAACAAGTGCACTGGTCGGGAGGTAACCCGACACTATCTTACTTTCCGCACTTTAAATTTCTATCTTTTTATTTTCTGTCTTTTAGTTTTCATCAATAAGTCGCTCTCACCCACTTGGTGCATAGAATGATTTGACTATTTAGGAATTGGTTTTTGGAGCACGATTGGATCAGCCAGGCAGCTTCCGTGAACTACCGGGCCTGCGCTGAGAGTTCAAAGCCCCAGCCGAACTCCCTTGATTATCCAGCCTCATGCCATTCGACACAATAAGGGAGTTCTGATCTTACTGACAGAACCGCTCGTCGTCAAAGTGATTTGTACAAATAAATTTATAATAGTCCACTACTTGCGACTATACTACTAGGTAGTACTTGGTAAGTAGGGGTCGAACCCAAAGGAATCAGGGGAATAGATGTCTTTGAGGGGGTTGTTTAGCGAGAGAGCGTGTTTAAGGTCGGTTGGTTGGTTTTAAAGCTACCAGCTATTTTGATTGATTGATTGGTTGGTTGGTTGATTTTAAGACTGGAAAGTATATTACAGTTTATAATTAAAGAAATGTTCGGTTTCAGGGGACTTGTATTATATCCTGTTTATCATTGACCTTTAGTGACTTTCCTAAGTATTCAAACGGTGTATCAAGGCCATTCCAAGCACTCGATTTGCGTACACTGTCTAGCCTATTCCAAGGACGTAGAACACTTATTCTATTTAGACTAATACTCCATTCCCGGTTATATTAGCCTATGTGCATCCATTTGATCAATCATTCCCGATCAACCAAATGGTGTTTAGGATGAGTCAAACTTCTCAGATAAGCTTTGCCATTCCAAGCATCCACTTATCCGTACAAGTTTACGAACCCCCATGGTGAGCTTTGCCATTCCAAGCGTCCCCTCAACCATGGACGTTCTGACTTAATATATGGCACATAGAATAAGTTTTGAATACTTAGACTAGATACTAAGTTTAATAGTCTTAAAACATTTTATAATACAAGTGCGCCCCTTAGACCAAACTACAAGTTTAGCTACTATTCATCGCGCTAAACATTATACTAAGGAATTAAAGACAACAGTTAAATAAATAAATACTAAGAGATACTTACAACCGTTGAAGCGCCAAGGGAGCTATCCTTTATTTCCAAAGCAAGATTACAACTTACAAGTATTACAACTTCTAGAGAGAGAAGTGAAATTGAGATTTGGTGTGTTTTACAAATGAGGTTTGGCTTGGTATTTATAGCCAAAGGGAGGAGAAATGGATGGATGAGATGGAAGCACATGTCTTTTGATCCAAGGGAGGAGAAGGAGGAGCTTGTGGAGGAGACAAGTGGCGCAAGGAGGAGGAGCCGGTGGCTTTTGGTGGAGGAGGGTGGCGCCGCCGGTTGCCGGTCACCCAAGGGGGAGGAGCTCCTCCCTTGCCCACCTCCTTGAATGGTGGCCGGTCATCTTTGCCCAATGTGTGATTTTGTACAGTTTTGTGCAATCTTTTCACAAAACTGTCAATGTGTTTCTTCCCCGGGCTATCTTGACTCCACTCCTAATTCCTCTGATTAATTTGTTCTGGTCAATTCAACGTCAGGATCCTTGATATCTCTTTAGTCGGCATATGATCTTGACCTTGGATTGACTCTTGTTATCTTTTCAGCTTAAAATCCTCTCCTTAGCATGTTTTCACTTCAGTCTCTAAAATGCCCTGTGGAAATATATTGGGACTAACATGTAGAAGTTAGATAGACAAACAGTCTAATTAAGGGGGTTTTACTGTGTTTCTGACTCGTATAACTTTGGTCCATCAGATTACCCCCCCCACTTTTAGTTGTTCGTCCCGAACAATGCTATTAAAGGGCGTAAGTTCTAATTTTTGCTTTGGAATATGAAAATTAGACTGTGGTACTCGATCTATCCTAATTCATGCATTGCTTACTTATTACCAAATTGAACTGCGTAAATAAATAGAAGAAACTTAATACTTGTACCTCCGTGCTGAGATGCAAATTATATTGGATGTCTCGGGAGATAGCCCTGTTCAGGTTCCTGGGTTGCAGCCTCGGGATCGTCTCGCACTATATGGTTTTCTTGTAGCTTTCTCTAGCACATGATTCGATTCGGGTTTCAGTGAGTTGAGCCTTTTTGATTTTCTTCTTTTTTGGCGAGGGACTGCTTTTGTAGTGAATTGGCCTTTGGCCTTTGATTTGACTTTTTTGAGTGCTTCACTTTTGCTCGGTTAAAACCTTCACAATTTTGGGCCTTTGGCCTCTTTTGATTTTCTTTTTTGAGTTTTTTTGTCTTTTTGTGACTGCTAGTCCATTTTCTCAAGCCTTTTTGGGAGGTCCAATCTTCGCCCGCAAGCCTATGGAAATACCTCCCCGCTCCTCTCGTCTTTGTCGTTTTGCGCGGGTCAAGATGAGGGTCGCTCATCTATTTTCTCGGCTATTTTGACTAGAGAGAGGACGGTCTGATTCCCGTCCTCGCCTTTGCATAGATGCTTCTTGGCGGAGTTGACTTCAATTATTCACTGAAAACCCGAAGTGCAGCCTCCACTGACTTCGAAAACCATATAGTTTGATCTGATCCTTCGATTGCTTGCCAAGCCTCTCTAGGGCATTTCTATCAACTCCACATCCCTAGTTATCTCAGCACAAAGGACAAATGGAAAGTTACATTCTAAGTTTTTAAACAGTTGAATTTTCACAAGGTTAATGCATGAATTATGATTTATCTTTTTCACATTCTTAAGTTCATATTTTCAAAAAGGTACTATTAGAAAAAACAGCTGCATGTTATTTATGTACATAGGTGGTTCTCACCCCCCACTTTTGAACGAAGGCGTGCCTTAGTTCAAAAGTCATGCAAGCTTAAAACTAAATACTGAATTTAAAAGACAGAAATTAAAGTGCGGAAAAGTAAGATAGTGTCGGGTTACCTCCCGACCAGTGCACTTGTTTTACATCGTTGGCTCGACGATACCTCGTTTGTGGTTCATTGGTTTGGGTCCCATGGGTGGCTGAGGTCAAACTTTGCCACCATTCCTGTGTTGTTTCTTCCTGACTTCTTGCCGGATGTTGTGTTTTGGTCAGGACTCCTTTGTTTCGGGATTTTTTCCTTCCAATACCCCGGAGGAGGTGATGGGCTTTTCACTAATAGCCTTTTGAAGTTTTTGTATTTAGGACTGCCTAGTCCAGTTGCGGCATAGCAATGCTCCATCGGGGGGTTACTCTGCATAGGTCCTTTTCCCATCCGCTTTTCAGCCTCTTCTTGGATCGCATAGTTCGCTGCGACTTGCTCATTGATCAAGGGGAAAAGTCGGGAAGGCCTCATGAGGCTTGGTTCTGCCTCGTAATGTTGGTTCGTGAAGAACTGATCGTAGATAGTCTCAGCTGCCTGGGTAATGATAGTCGGGTATGGAATAGGCAGTTCGTCGGTAGTGTTCTGGACTTCTACTTCGTTGCTTCCGGTGCTTTCCATGTCTGATTCCTCGGATGGTTCGGGAGTCTCTTCTGACGGCTCGGTGGTTTCTCCTTCATCAGCCTCTGGGTCAGCTTCTTCTGTCTGCATTTCCTCGTCAGCTTGGGGTGCTCGTCTTGTGGCAGCGGCCAGGCCGATTATAATGTACCACATGTCTGCAACGGTGAAGTTTGTTGCAGACCTTTTCATAGCTTCGTTAACTCTTCCCAGCTCTTCAGCCCTCATCCCACGAAGGAATTTTTGGAGAAGAACTTTCTTCGTAAATCCATGGTGCGGGCAGCTTGAGACGATGGCATCGTAGTTCATGTAGTATTCGTCCAAAGTCTCATCCCGGGATTGTTGAAGGCTCATGATCTTCTCACGGGTTTCTTGGCGTAAAGATGGTGGGGAGAATTCTTTCAGGAACGGAACGCAGAGGTCTACGAAATGTTCTGCACTGCAAGCGGTGGATGTGTAGTACCATATCGTGGCGAAGTCGGTTAGAGAGAATTTGAAGCATTTCAGCTTAAATTCCTCTAACACTTCGTTCTCTGGTTTGATGTGGTGGCAGACGTGGTGGAAGTTTCGGCAGTGCTGTACAGGGTCTTCTCCCTCCGTTCCTCCGAACAGGGGTAGAAATCGTGTTGTCCATGCATGCGTAATGGGTGCTGTCATAGAGAAAAGAAAGAAAAAAGAAAGGGGAGAGAAAGAACAACTATCCGATGGCTGATTCCCCGGCAACGGCGCCAATTTGACAGAACCGCTCGTCGTCAAAGCGATTTGTACAAATAAATTTATAATAGTCCACTACTTGCGACTATACTACTGGGTAGTACTTGGTAAGTAGGGGTCGAACCCAAGGGAATCAGGGGAATAGATGTCTTTGAGGGGGTTGTTTAGCGAGAGAGCGTGTTTAAGGTCGGTTGGTTGGTTTTAAAGCTACCAGCTATTTTGATTGATTGATTGGTTGGTTGATTTTATGACTGGAAAGTATATTACAGTTTATAATTAAAGAAATGTTCGGTTTCAGGGGACTTGTATTATATCCTGTTTATCATTGACCTTTAGTGACTTTCCTAAGTATTCAAACGGTGTATCAAGGCCATTCCAAGCACTCGATTTGCGTACACTGTCTAGCCTATTCCAAGGACGTAGAACACTTATTCTATTTAGACTAATACTCCATTCCCGGTTATATTAGCCTATGTGCATCCATTTGATCAATCATTCCCGATCAACCAAATGGTGTTTAGGATGAGTCAAACTTCTCAGATAAGCTTTGCCATTCCAAGCATCCACTTATCCGTACAAGTTTACGAACCCCCATGATGAGCTTTGCCATTCCAAGCGTCCCCTCAACCATGGACGTTCTGACTTAATATATGGCACATAGAATAAGTTTTGAATACTTAGACTAGATACTAAGTTTAATAGTCTTAAAACATTTTATAATACAAGTGCGCACCTTAGACCGAACTACAAGTTTAGCTACTATTCATCGCGCTAAACATTATACTAAGGAATTAAAGACAACAGTTAAATAAATAAATACTAAGAGATACTTACAACCGTTGAAGCGCCAAGGGAGCTATCCTTTATTTCCAAAGCAAGATTACAACTTACAAGTATTACAACTTCTAGAGAGAGAAGTGAAATTGAGATTTGGTGTGTTTTACAAATGAGGTTTGGCTTGGTATTTATAGCCAAAGGGAGGAGAAATGGATGGATGAGATGGAAGCACATGTCTTTTGATCCAAGGGAGGAGAAGGAGGAGCTTGTTGAGGAGACAAGTGGCGCAAGGAGGAGGAGCCGGCGGCTTTTGGTGGAGGAGGGTGGCGCCGCCGGTTGCCGGTCACCCAAGGGGGAGGAGCTCCTCCCTTGCCCACCTCCTTGAATGGTGGCCGGTCATCTTTGCCCAATGTGTGATTTTGTACAGTTTTGTGCAGTCTTTTCACAAAACTGTCAATGTGTTTCTTCCCCGGGCTGTCTTGACTCCACTCCTGATTCCTCTGATTAATTTGTTCTGGTCAATTCAACGTCAGGATCCTTGATATCTCTTCAGTCGGCATATGATCTTGACCTTGGATTGACTCTTGTTATCTTTTCAGCTTAAAATCCTCTCCTTAGCATGTTTTCACTTCAGTCTCTAAAATGCCCTGTGGAAATATATCGGGACTAACACGTAGAAGTTAGATAGACAAACAGTCTAATTAAGGGGGTTTTACTGTGTTTCTGACTCGTATAACTTTGGTCCATCACTTACCTTTCCTTAAGTCATTTCCTTCTCGTATAACATCTGTTTGCATGGCTTTTGAACTAAGTAGTGCTGAAAGGCACGACTTCGTTCAAAAGTGTGGGGTGAGAACCGCATGTGTACATAAATAAAAACTTTTTATTTTTTAGTATTATCTTTTTGAAAGTATGAACTTAAGAATGTGAAAAAGATAGACCGAAATTCATGCATTTACCTTGTGAAAATTCAACTGTCTAAAAACTTAGAACGTAACTTCTCATTTGTCCCTTTGTGCTGAGATAAACTAGGGATGTGGAGTTGATAGAAATGCCCTAGAGAGGCTTGGCAAGCAATCGAAGGATCGAATCAAACTATATGGTTTTCGAAGTCAGTGGAGGCTGCACTTCGGGTTTCAGTGAAGATTGAAGTCATCTCCGCCATGCAGTGTTTATGCAAAAAGAAAAAAGGAGAGGACGGGAATCAGACCGTCCTCTCTCTAGTCAAAGTAGCCGGGAAAATAAATGAGCGACCCTCATTTTGACTCGCGCGAAACGGCAAAGATGAGAGGAGCGGGGAGGTATTTCCATAGGCTTGCGGGCGATGATTGGACCTCCCAAAAAGGCTTGAGAAAATGGACTAGCAAGTCACAAAGACGCAAAAAGCTCAAAGAAGCAAATCAAGAGGCCAAAGGCCCAAAATTGTGAAGGTTTTAACCGAACGAAAAGTGAAGTACTCAAAGAGTCAAATCAAAGGCCAAAGGCCGATTCACTACAAAAGCAGTCCCTCGCCAAAAGAAAATCAAAGTACTCAAACCAGTGAAACCCGAATCAAATCACGTGCTAGAGAAAGCTACAAGGAAACCATATAGTGCGAGACGGTCCCGAGGTTGCAGTCCAGGAGCCTAAAAAGGGCTATCTCCCGAAACATCCAGAATAATTTGCATCTCAGCACGGAGGTACACGTATCAAGTTTCTTCTATTTATTTATACAGTTCAATTTGGTAATAAGTAAGTAATGCATGAATTAGGATAAATCGAGTCCCACAGTCTAATTTTCATATTTTGAAACCAAACTTAGAGTGCCGCCCTTTATTAGCATTGTTCGAGACGAACAACTAAAAGTGTGGGGTGATCTGATGAACCAAAATTATACGAATCAAAAACACAGTAAAACCCACCAAATTAGACTGTTGGTCTATTTAACTTCTACTTGTTAGTCCCGATTTATTTCTACAGGGTATTTTGGCGCTTAGAGAGAAAACACGCTAAGGAGAGGATTTTACGCTGAAAAGATATTAAGAGTCAATCCAAGGTCAAGATCAGACGCCGAACGAAGAAATCTCAAGATCCTGACGTAGGAATTACTGAAATTAAATTCAACCGAGGAACAATCAAAGTCAGACGGAGCGAAATTGGATTGATAGTTTTGTGAAAAGACTGCACAAAACTGTCAAAATGCACCCATGGACCAAGGTGACCGGCCACCTTGCTTGGAGGTGGCCAAAGCCACCCTTCTCCTCCCCTTGCCACCGGCAACCGGCGGCTCAAGCTCCCCCCAACCGGCGGCTTTTCTTCTCCCCCATGTGTCATCTCCTCCTTGCTCCTCCTTCCTCCTCCCTTGGATAAAAAACACATGCCACCCATCTCCACCACCCATCTCCTCCCCTTGTGGCTATAAAAGGAGGCTCCTCCTCCTCATTTCATCCATCCAAAAATTTGTAACTTATCTCTCTAAAACATTTGGTTACTTTGTAAGTTTGGTTTATGAAATAATACTCCTGTTTGTTCTTGAGTATTATACTGATTGGAAATAATACTCCTGTTTGTTCTTGAGTATTATACTTTAGAGAATACTCCTGTTGGTTCTTGAGTATTCCACCCCTTTCCCTGTTACTGTTTTCAAAAACCCCCGAGTATTTAGTTACGATGTCCTTTTCCATGGATATTCGTAGCTAAACTCCTCATTCGGTCGAAGGTACCTTCTTTTATTATATAATGTTTTAATTTCTTTTAGTTTCATTTCTCTGTATTCAAAACTTGTTCTATGTGCCATTTATAGTCAGAGTTTCCAAGGTTGAGTAGAAGCTGTAACAAGCAAAGCTCTTCCGTGGGAATTCGTGATCATACTCGGTAAGTGGAAGCTGTAACAAGCAAAAGTTATCGAGGAGTTCGGCTTATCTTAAAAAACCATTTGGAAATTGGACCAAAGAATTCAAATGGATGCACAAAAGGCTAAGATACTTCGAAAGAAGGAATTAGTCTGAAGTAGAACAAGTGTTTGTTTCAACGATGTTGCAAGTCTTGCGCTACAAAAGGGCCTCGATTAATCTTTGAATACTTAGAAAGGTTACTAGCGGTTATTAATAAACATGTTATAATACAAGGTACCTGAAACCGAATACTTTCCCTTGAATTACAAAAACCCCCCCTGTACTTACTTTTATAAACTGCTCGATCAACTACAACCATCAACCGCTCATTTACCGGAGGAATCGCAATCACGCATCACCCACTGTAAGGCTTCTTCCCTTAACTCTTTTACTTTCAGTCATTTACTTTCAGTATTTATTTTCTGTATTTACTTTTCCGCACTCAAAACCAAAAAAAACCAAAAATAGTAGTTTAGTAATTAGCAGTAAGTCCGCAATCGACCTAAAATCACTCACCATACGATCCCCTAAAGAACAGTTATCCCTCTAATTCCCTTGGGTTTGACCCCTACTTACCACTTACTACCCAGTAGTGTAGTCGCGAGTAGCGGAAAATATAAATTTATTTGCACAGAGAACGTTGCACCTTAACGACAGTGCAGTGGGCTCCGTCAAATTACTCAAAACAAATCCAACCGAAGAGCAACCAAAGTCAGTCCGGAGCTGAAATACACCGATAGTTTTGTGAAAACTTCACAAAACTCACACAAAACCTCCTCCACCCTCTTGATGACCGGTGGCTTTTGGGAGGAGGTGACCAAAGGAGGAAACTCCCCTCCTTCCTTCACCCACAACCGGCGGCTTTTGGCAAGCCATGGATGGCTTGCCATGGATGGCTTGTCATGTGGTGGCTCCTCCTCCACACATCTCCTCCTCCCATGGCTATAAATACACCCCTCTCCTTTGTAAATCATCATCCAACAATCCCAAAAAATCAAAAACATTTCTCTCTCTAAGTTTGGCACTTTGTAAGTTTGGTTTTCAATCTATAATACTCATGTTGGTTCTTGAGTATTGTAGTTTGGTCTTGAGTACTCTTGTCGGTTCCTGTAGTACTCAAGCTTTACTTTTCTCTATTCTTGAGTACTCTTGTCGGTTCTTGAAGTACTCACCCCTTTCCTTTACTTACTGTCTTTCAAAAACCGTAAGTACTTAGCTATGGTATCCACCTCTATGGATATTCGTAGCTAAACCCTTCATTCTGTTGAAGGGGTGTACTTGTATTATAAAATGTTTTAGACTATACTTTAGTGCTTTTTCTTTGTATTCAAAACTTGTTCTATGTGCCTTATATTAGGCCAGAACTTCCAAGGTTGAGTGAATGCTTGGAATGGCAAAGTTCTTCCGTGGAAGTTCATAAACATACTCGGGTAAGTGGATGCTTGGAATGGCAAAGCTTATCTGAGGAGTTTGACCTCTCTCAAACACCATTTGGTTGCTCGGGAATGAATGACCAAATGGATGCACATAGGCTACTATACCTTGGAATGGGGTATTAGTCTAAATAGAACAAGTGCTCTACGACCTTGAAATGGGCTAGACAGTGTGTGCAAATCGAGTGCTTGGAATGGCCTTGATACACTTTTGAATACTTAGTAGGATCACTAAAAGTCAATGATAAACAGGCTATGATACAAGGCCCCCGAAACCCAATGCTTTCCTTAAATTTAAACACCACCTGCATTTACTTTCTTAGTATAAACTGCTCTATCAACTGCTCACCTTCCGGAGGACTTGCCAATCACGCATCACCCGCTGTAAGTCTTCTATTTTTATTTTCAGTACTTTACTTTTCTGTCATTTACTTTTCCGCACAAAAAACCAAAACCAACCAACCAATCACTTACTTTTCCGCACTAAAATCTCAATCAACCTCAAACACGCTCCCTCGCTGTACGATCCCCTCAAAGAATAACTTATCCCCCTAATTCCCTTGGGTTCGACCCCTACTTACCACTTGCTACCCAGTAGTAAAAGTCGCGAGTAGCGGATTTATAAATTTATTCTTGACATTTGCACACGACGACTGTGCATCCGTCAGAGTTCGAATTTGATCTTGATGTAAACTAGAGCGTTGTAGCCCTTTGAGTTAGCTTTCCAACAAGATATAGATCAACCAATTCGGACACCAAATGCGCCTTGGGCATGCAAATAATTCGGAAAGGTCAATCTGCCCTGTTTTGCCCCGAAACACCTTATTTTGTGCCGAATTTTAGATTTTTCATGCAATCTTCATATTGAGGTCATGATTTCAATGGGGTATCATTTTGTACCTAAAATGTGAAAGGCAAGGGTGAAATGACATCAAATAAAGTCAGAAATGACTCAAAGCTATAGTAAAAAATGGCTATTAATAAGTCGAAAACTCGACTCATCACGTATGCTCTCAATGTGAACTAAAGAGTTGTAGAGCTTTGAGTTAGCTACACAATGATATATAGCTTGCCTCTATCGAATTTTTCATTTGCTCACAGCACTCAATTGATTTAACAAAGGTCTAATATGCCATTTGTAGTGCCAAATTCTGATCATTTATGAATTAATTCTGATCATTTATGAATTAATTCTGATCATTAGGCTTTCACTCGGATTTAGACCTTCTAAACAACCTCGTCTGCTCTCGGCGTGAACTAGAGAGTTGTGAAGGTTTCTGTTAGTTACGTAACGATATATAGTTTACTTCTATCGGATTTTTCATTTGCTCACAACACTCAATTGATATAATGAAGGTCCAATATGCAATTTGTGATACCAATTAAGTCTGATCATTTATGAATTACGTCTGATCATTAGGCTTTCACTTGTGTTTCGACCTTCTAAAGGACCTCATCTTCTCTCGGCATGAACTAGAGAGTTGTAGATGTTTCAGTTAGCTATGCAACGATATATAGCTTGCATCTATCGAATTTTTCATTTGCTCACAGCACTTAATTGAAAGAATAAAGGTCTAATATGCAATTTGTGGTGCCAATTAAGTTTGATCATTTATAAATTAAGTCTTATCATTAACCTTTCACTCAAATTTCAACCTTCTAAACGACCTCGTCCGCTTTCGGTGTTAACTAGAGAGTTGTAGGAATTTGAGTTAGCTACGCAACAATATATAGTTTGCCTGTATCGGATTTTTCATTTGCTCCGAGCACTCTTGATATAACGTAGATCTAATATGTCATTTGTTGTGCCAATTAAGTTTGATCATTTATGAATTAAGTATGATCATTAGGTTTTCACTCAAGTTTCGACTTTCTAAACGACCTGGTCTGCTCTCGGTGTGAACTAGAGAGGTGTAGAGCTTTGAGTGAGATACTCAACGATCTATAGTCTGCCTCTATAGGATTTTTAATTTGCTCCGAGCACTCAATTGATATAACAAAGGTCTAATATGCCATTTGTGGTGCTAATTAAGTCTAATAATTAGGCTTTCACTGGTGTTTCGACCTTCTAAACAACCTTGTCTGCTCTCAGCGTGACCTAGAGAGTTGTAGAGATTTGACTTAGCTACGCAACGATATATAGCTTGCCTTTATCAGATTTTTCATTTGCTCCCAACATCCAATTGATATAACAAAGGTCAAATATGTCATTTATAGTGTCAATTAAGTCTGATAATTTATGAATTAAGTCTGATCATTATGCTTTACTCAAGTTTCGACCTTCTAAATGACCTCATCTTCCCTAGGCGTGAATTAGAGACCTGTATAACTTTGAGTTAGCTAGGCAACGATATATAGCTTGCCTGTATCGGATTTTTCATTTGCTCCCAGCACTAAATTGATGTAACAAAAGTTTAATATGCCAATTATGGTGCCAATAAAGTCTGATCATTTTTGAATTAAGTCTGATCATTAGGCTTTCACTCAAGTTTCGACCTTCTAACAACCTCGTCTGCTCTTGGTGTGAATTAGAGAGTTGTAAAACTTTGAGTTAGCTAGGCAAAGATAGATAGCTTGCCTCTATCGGATTTTTCATTTGCTCCCAGAACTCAATTGATATAACAAAGGTCTAATATTCATTGTGGTGCCAATTAAGTCTAATCATTTATGAATAAAGTCTGCTTTCACTTATGTTTCGACCTTCTAAATGACCTCGTCTGCTCTTGGTGTGAACTAGAGAGTTGTAGAGCTTTAAGTTAGCTACGAATAGATATATAGGTTTCCTCTGTCAAATTTTTCATTTGCTCACAGCACTCTATTGATAAAAGAAAGGTCTAATATGCCATTTATTGTGCCAATTCAGTCTAATCATTTATGAATTAAGTTTGATGATTAGAATTGCATTCAAGTTTCGGCCTTCTAAATAACCTCGTCTTTTCTCGGCGTGAACTAGAGAGTTGTAGAGCTTTGAGTTAGCTACACACCGATATATAGCTTGCCTCTATCGGATATTTTATTTGCTCCTAGCACTTAATTGAAAGAATAAAGGTCTAATATGACATTTGTGGTGCCAATTAAAGTCTGATCATTTATGAATTAAGTTTGATCATTCAGCTTTCACTCAAATTTTGACCTTCTAAACGACCTCGTTTGATTTTTGTGTGAACAAGAGAGTTGTAGGACTTTGAGTTAGCTACGCAACGATATATACTTTGCTTGTATCGGATTTTTCATTTGTTCCGAGCACTCAATTGATATAACAAAGGTCTAATATGTCATTTGTTGTGCCAATTAAGTCTGATCATTTATGAATTAAGTCTGATCATTAGGCTTTCACTCAAGTTTCGACTTTCTAAACAGCCTCTTCTGCTCTCGGTGTGAACTAGAGAGTTAGGCTTTCACTCAAGTTAGATACTCAACGATATATAGTTTGCCTCTATCGGATTTTTCATTTGATCCCAGCACTCAATTGATATCACAAAGGTCTAATATGTCATTTGTGGTGCCAATTAAGTCTAATTATTAGGCTTTGACTCGTGTTTGACCTTCTAAATGACCTCGTCTGCACTCATCGTAAACTAGCGAGATGTAGAGATTTGAGTTAGCTACGCAACGATTTATAGCTTGTCTTTATCAGATTTTTCATTTGCTCCCAGCATCCAATTGATATAACAAAGGTCTAATATGTCATTTGTGGTGCCAATTAACTCTGATCATTTATGAATAAAATCTGATCGTTATGCTTTCACTCAAGTTTCGATGCCTAAATGACCTCGTCTGCTCTCGGCGTGCCTTAGAGAATTGTAGAACTTTGAGTTAGCTAGGCAACGATATATAGCTTGCCTATATCGAATTTTTTATTTGCTCCCAACACTCAATTGAAATAACAAAGGTCTAATATGCCATTGTGGTGCCAATTAAGTCTGATCATTTATGAATTAAGTCTGATCATTAGGCTTTCACTCAAGTTTCGTCCTTCTAAACGCCCATGTATGCTCTCGGTGTGAACTAGAGAGTTGTAGACCATTGAGTTAACTACGCAACGATATTAGCTTCTATCAGATATTTCATTTTCTCCCAGCACTCAATTGATATAACAAAGGTCTAATATGTCATTTGTGGTGCAAATTAAGTCTGATCATTTATGAATTAAGCATGAACATCAGGCTTTTACTCAAGTTTCAATGATCTAAACGACCTCGTCTGCTCTTGGTTTGAACTAGAGAATTGTTGAGCTTTGAGTTAGCTACACAACGATATATAGCTTGCCTTTATCAGATTTTTCATTTTCTCCAACACTTAATTGAAAGAATAAAAATTGTGGTCCAAATTAAGTCTGATCATTTATGATTCAAGTATGATCATTAAGCTTCCACTCAAATTTCCACCTTCTAAACTACCTCGTCTGCTTTCGGTGTGAACTAAAGAGTTGTAGAACTTTGAGATAGCTACGTAGCGATTTATAGTTTACCTCTATCGGATTTTTCCTTTTTTCCAGAACTCAATTAATATAACAAAGGTCCTCTATACCATTTTTTGTGCAAATTAAGTCTGATAATTTATGAATTAAGTCTGATCATAAGGCTTTCACTCGTGTTTCGACCTTCTAAACTACCTCGTCTGCTCTCGATGTGAACAAGAGAGTTGTAGAGATTTAAGTTTGCTACGCTACGATATATAGCTTGCCTTTATCGGATTTTTCATTTGCTCATAACATTCAATTGATATAACAATGGTCTAATATGTCATTTGTGGTGCCAATTAACTCTGATCATTTATGAATTAAGTTAGATCATTATGCTTTCACTCAAGTTTCGACCTTCTAAATGACCTCGTCTGCTTTCGGCATGAATTAGAGAGTTGTAGAACTTTCAGTTAGCTAGGGAAAAATATATAGCGTGCCTCTATCGAAGTTTTCATTTGCTCCCAGCACTCAATTGATGTAACAAAGGTCTAATATGTTATTTGTGATGCCAATTAAGTCTGATCATTTATGAATTAAATCTGATCATTAGGCTTTTACTCAAGTTTTGACCTTTTAAACGACCTCGCCTGCTCTCGGTGTGAACTAGAGAGTTGTAGACCATTGAGTTAGCAACGCAACGATATATATTTTGCATATATCGTATTTTTCATTTGCTCTCAGAACTCAATTGATATAACAATGATCTAATATGCCATTTGTGGTGCAAATTAAGTTTGATCATTTATGAATTAAATCTGATTATTAGGCCTCACCCAAGTTTCGATCTTCTAAACGACCTCGTCTGCTCTCGGTTTGAACTAGAGAGTTGTAGAGCTTTGAGTTAGCCACACAGCGATTTATAGCCTGCCTCTATCGGATTTTTCATTTGCTCCCAGCACTCAATTGAAATAACAAAGGTCTAATATGTCATTTGTGGTGCCAATTAAGTCTGATCATTTATGAATTAAGTCTGATCATCAGGCTTTCACTCGTGTTTCAACCTTCTAAACTACCTCGTCTGGTCTCGGTGTGAACTAGAGAGTTGTAGAGCTTTGAGTTACCTACGCAACGATATATAGCTTACCTCTATCGGATTTTTCATTTGCTCTCAGCTCTCAATTTATATTATAAATATCTAATATGTCATTTGTGGTGCCAATTAGGTCGGATCACTTATGAATACAGTTTGATCATTAGGCTTACACTCAAGTTTCGATCTAACGACCTCGTCTGCTCTCAGTGTGAACTAGAGAGTTGTAGAGCTTTGAGTTAGCTACGCAACGATACATACTTTGCCTCTAATTGATTTTTTAGTTGCTCCCAGCACTCAATTGATATAACAAAAGTCTAACATGCCATTTGTGTTGCCAATTAAGTCTGATCATTTCTGAATCAAGTCTGATAATTAGGCTTTCACTCAAGTTTTGGTCTTCTAAACGATCTCGTCTACTCTCAGTGTGAACTAGAGAGTTGTAGAGTTTTGAGTTATCTACGCCACTATATATCGCTTGCTTCTATTAGAATTTTCATTTGCTCCCAGCTTTTAATTGAAAGAATAAGGTCTAATATATCATTTGTGGTGCCAATTAAGTCTGATCATTCAACTTACACACAAATTTTGACCTTCTAAACGACCGCATCTGCTCTCCAAGTGAACTAGAGAGTTGTAGAGCTTTGAGTTAGCTACAGAACCATATATAGTTTGTGTCTATCAGATTTTTTATTTTCTCCCAGTACTTAATTGAAAGTATAATGGTCTAATATGACATTTGTGGTGCCAATTAAGTCTGATCATTTATGTATTAAGTCTGGTCATTAAGCTTTCACTAAAATTTTGTTACCTCATATGCTCTCGTTGTGAACTTGAGAGTTGTAGAGCTTTGAGTTAGCTACGCAACGAAATATAGCTTGCCTCTATCAGATATTTCATTTGCTCTCAGCTCTCAATTGATATAACAAAGGTCTAATATGGCATTTGTGGTGTCAATTAAGTCTAATCATTTATGAATTAAGTCTGATCATTAGGCTTTCACTCAAGTTACGACCTTCTAACGACGTCGTCTGCTCTCGGTGTGAACTAGAGAGGTGTAGAGTTTTGAGTTAGCTATGCAATGATACATAGCTTGCCTCTATTGGATTTTTTAGTTGCTCCTAGCACTCAATTGATATAACAAAGGTCTAATATGCCATTTGTGGTGCCAATTAAGTTTGATCATTTATGAATTAACTCTGATCATTAGGCTTTCACTCTAGTTTTGACCTTATAAACGACCTTGTCTGCTCTCGGTGTGAACTAGAGATGTAGAGCTTTGAGTTTGATACGCAACGATATATAGTTTGCCTCTATCAGATTTTTCATTTGCTCCTAGCTATTATTTGAATGAATAAAGGTCTAATATGTCATTTGTGGTGCCAATTAAGTCTGAGCATTTATTAATTAAGTCTAATCATGAGGCTTTCACTCGTGTTTCGACCTTCTAACCTACCTCGTTTGCTCTCGATGTGAACTAGAGAGTTGTTGAGCTTTGAGTTAGCTACGGAATGATATATAGCTTGCCTTTATCGAATATTTCATTTGCTCTCAGCTCTCATTTGATATAAGAAAGGTCTAATATGCCATTTGTGGTGCCAATTAAGTCTGATTATTTATGAATTAAGTCTGATCATTAGGCTTTCACTAAAGTGTCGACCTTCTAACGACCTCGTCTACTCTTAGTGTGAACTAGAGAGTTGTAGAGCTTTGAGTTAGCTACGTAACAATACATAGCTTGCCTCTATCGGATTTTTAGTTGCTCCCAGCACTCAATTGATATAATAAATGTCTAATATGCAATTTGTGGTGTCAATTAAAACTTGAAATCTTCCCGTGGTGGTTGAGATGGTGTTCTGGTCGAGTGTAGAACAATATCTAGAACAACTTATGCAGAAATAAATGCAGTGCGGAAAATAAACGACACATAAAGTTGTTACCCAGTTCGGCGTTAACGAGCCTACGTCTGGGGGGCTGTCTCTTAGCCCGGTGGATAGCAATTCACTAATGATGAGTATTGCGAGTACAGAGTTTACCGTTTACAGACTCCCTCTTGAACAACCTGAGCCTCGGACACTCTAGCAACTGCAAACTAGGTCTCCCCCTAGATCTGAGCTCCCGCTCCGTATCCACCAATATGATCCTCCATAAGAATCAGCGCCTTCTCCCGAATGCGCAGTAACAACTTTAGTGCGTGTATCTTCAAGTTGTTCTACGATCAGTCTGCCGAGCACTAGAACAGACTGAATCCGTGCGTGTTACAGTTCACCAGAATAATGAACTTAACACCGATGACCTCCTCAAACCCTTCTCTGAATATCAGCGTGAATACTTTCTCCAACAGTGCTGAATTTTGCAATTCGTTCAACCACCAGTCTGGAACAGCAACCTGGAATAACTGGACAGCACCGCCGTGAGTTCACTGGAATAATGAACTCAAGGCCGATCGATCTCTCTCTTCTTTGAGTGTGTATTCACGTTTAGCTTAATGATCGATGCAGAATTGAGAACCTAAGCTCTGTTGATATAGGGCGGTAGAAACCCTAAATCGAATAGGATTCCTAATCTGAACCGCCTATATCTTTAGGAAACCTTTCTTAATCTTTTAGGAAATCTTTCCTAAATCCTTGCGCATATCTTCTTGTAGATAATCCTTCAAATATCTTCAACTCCGTTTAAGAAACCTTCGATTATCTTCTTTGCTAAGTTAACTTCAAGCGCAAGCAATCTCTCAACCGACTTGCAACATATCTTCAACGTACTAATCTGTTTTAGGAAACTGCTGCATTCGTCTAACTTGAGCTACGTTGGCGAAACAAGTTTCTGAATCTGAAATAGGAAACTTCCAACTTCTGTTCTTCCATATGCAACCGCCTTGATCTCCAACGGTCAACGGTGTTTCCTAATCTGAATTAGGAAACATTCCATCCGCTTCAACTTGTTTCAGGATAGATGTCTCTGCTAGTCTTGAACAACTGCTTGAACAACTACACTAAGTTTTGCCAAACTACATGCCATAAAACTAACAATCTCCCCCTTGGCATTTTTGGCAAAACTACTACCTGTAATCTAATTGTACTACTATTACAGTTGAATCTTTGAAGGAGGTTTCAAACTCCCAAGCTGTGCTACGAACTAAGCTACCTGCCAAGCCAATCTTTGAGGAGATTTCAAACTCCGAAACACTTCAAGCACAACGAATCTTTTAAGGAGCTTTCAAACTCCAAAACTTCTCCCCCTTTTTGCCACAAATGAGCAAGGAGGGTTCAACAACTTAAAAGGTAGCGTTCAAGAAAGATACCTCAGAGCTTCAGGCGTCGGGCTCAGCATCCTCATCTTTGGCAGCATCTTGTGCAACCAACTGGAGTACCATGTTATTGGTACTGACTAACTCCTCCTTCAGATGTGCTGGAACTTTGTAGGAATGTCTCTAGAACAACTCGGTTAATACCTCCTGGCACATCTCCTTCAAGATCATATACGTGTTTCCTCTTGAAGTACCCATGATCAGCTTCTAGGACATGTGGAGTATCTGTTAACTTGTCCTTGACTGAGTACTTGTCGGCATCCAAGATCCTTTCAGGGACAAAAGATCTTCTTTACACAACGTCCCACTTCTTGGGTTGTTCCTCAGACACGAACCAGACTCCTTCAACAACAACTCCTGGCACAACTGCTTTCCTCTTTTTATCAATCTAATCTCCCCTGCAACCTTGCTTGTCTTCGTGCAGCAAGTACTTCACCTCATCCGAATCATCCTCAGCTTAATCAACACCCATCTGCTTAGCTGGTACAACATATACTGCATTGATGGTCTTTTTCTTATTTTGAGGTAGCTTGTCATGAGCAGCATGTTCAACTGCAATCGGTTCTTCTTCTATAATAACCTCTGACTACTCTTTATCACTGGCTTCTATATCATCACAGATTGATTCACCTCTGTGACATCATATTGCTCAACAACTAGTAGCAACTGGTCAAGCGAGTCATCTTACTTGTAAGATTCATTCTGTAAAGCCTCATCAGTATCTGGAACAATAGCTTGTTCCTCAAACTCCATGAAGCCCGTCTTCTCAACAAAAACAGAAACATCCTCTTATCCATCAGATTGTGACTCTTCATCACCAGTACCAGTAACAACATCAACTTGTTCCATCCTTCTTAAGTCAGTCCTTCAAAGTATATCTAGTTCAAGCTCAACTGACCAACTTGTTCTGGAACAACTTAGTTGTCAATGACACATAGACCCAGTGAGGATCTAAGTGTCTCAAACTGTAGATTGTCCAATGCTTTGGTTAAGATGTTTGCTAGCTGCTTCTCAGTGGATACATGCTTTAGAGTGATTACTTTCCTCTCAACTAGCTCTCGAATGAAGTGATGCCTGATGTCGAAATGCTTTGTTCTAGAGTGCTGAACAAGATTCTTGGATATGCTGATTACGCTCATGTTGTCACAGTAGAGTGTCATCACATCTTGTTCCACTGCATATTCTTCCAGCATCTGCTTCATACACAAAAAATGAGTGCAACGACTTCCAATGGCGATATATTCTGCTTCAACTGTGGAAAGGCATATGCTGTTCTGCTTCTTGCTTATCTTAAATTTGCTCTTCATTCATTTCACAAGTTGATCCACCATCTTCTGATTACTCGAGCCGAACACGATGTCATCCATAAAAATTTGAGCAACAATAAAGTCTGACCTTGTGTGTTTGACAAACAACGTCTCTACTCCCCCTCGCACATAGTCATGGTCAACAAGGAACCTCGGCAGCCTCTCGTACCATGCTCTGGGCGCCTGCTTGAGTCTATATACTAATTTCTTCAGCTGGTACACATGGTCAGAATGGTGGGGATCTTCAAGGCCTTTTGGTTGCGCAACATAGACTTTTTCACTCAGCAAACCATTCAGAAAGGTACTTTTGACATCCATCTGGATCAACCTAAACTTCATGTGACAGGTTGGTCTATCTCCGTTTGATGCAACGTCCTCAACAGGTAGTTCAGGCGATTTCTCTAACACAGCTTCTTGCACAACGTGACTTGGTGAGGGTTGTTGTTCAGGGTCTGCTACAGCTCCATCATTACCTTGAACAAGAATTCCATCCACATTGTCTCTCATAGTCACAATAATAGACTCTGTTCAGTTGTCTCAGGTGGTGTTTGACCAATCTCCAATAAATAACAACTGTTCAACGATCTGCTACCTTGCATCATGCTTTCTCCTTCCTTGTTCAGCACCTGGCAGGTGTCTTGGGTGAACTTTATATGATGGTCTTCATCACACAACTGACTAATACTGATCAGATTTGCCTCCAATCCATCAACAAGAAGCACACTCTCGAGTTGTGGTAAACCTTGAACCTTCAATGTCCCCTTTCTGATCACCTTGCCTTTTACTCCATTTCCAAATGTTACAGATTGATCCTTGAACAACTTGATATTGGCTAGGATGTTAGGATCTCCAGTCATGTGGGCTGAGCATCCACTGTCAAAGAACCATCATCCCCTCTTCAAGTGAGTGGTCGAACAAAATGTAGCTAGACAGACCTCCTCCTTCTGTTTTACTCTCCAAACTTGTCTGACCTGTGGAACAGACTTTTTATTCAACTTCCTCAGATAAGCAAGGAACTTGTAACATCTTGGTTTGATATGTCCTCGTTTGTTGCAGTAGTAGCAGATTCTCTCATCTCTTCTCCGTACAACGTTCTATTTTTGCTTTCTTGAGGGATACCAGGTTGCCTTTCTTTGCGGGAGATGCTCAGCTGATACAACGTGCGATTGTAGCTCAGCTTTTAAAATGTTGTGTTTTCGGAGCTAGATGCACCAGTGAACCCTAGACCTTTGTAACCGCCACTTGTTCTTTGAGCTCCCAGAATATCGTCTAGATCTTTAGTTCCAGAATCTTGACATACTTCTTCAGGTTGTTCAGCTCTTCTAGTGTCTCGGCATGAACAAGTTTTTCTGTCTCAATCTCACATATCAAAGTAGTCACAATATTAAGAAGGTTTACCTCTCTTCGTTGTAGTGCAGCATTCTTCCTTTTTAGATCATCCATAATTCCTGGATGTTTGTCGTGGCTCTTTTCAATCTGACTCTTCAGAGATGATACAACTGACAACAACTCGGCCTTTTGTGCAACAAGTTCAGCTTGTTCACCTTTTACTTCAATCAACTGGGCTTTAAGGCCAGTGATTGTCTGTTGATGTTCCACTTTCTGAGCAACTAATACAGCAACTTCTTGCCATAACTTTTCTTTTTCTTCTTTCAGATCAACCAGGATGCTGTGATGTTTTTTTCATCCGCTCAACTTCAAACAACCACTGTTGGTATAACTCCTTGTAATTGTTAGCAATTTCTTCATCAATGATTTCCTCTTCATCACTGCAGCTTGAGTACTGTGTGTGATCCTCAGAAGATGATTTCAACTCCACTCCGTTACCTCATTCTTCTTCCATGTTGACACAACTAGCTAGGGCAACAAGGTTATTGGACTCACCTTCCTGATTAGATTCACTATCACTCCAGTTAACAGCATATGCATTCTTCTTTTTGCGTGTGTTAACACACTCCGCCTGAATGTGTCCATAGCCATCACATTATTTGCATTGGATCCCTTTGCCTTTGTTGTCCTGGCCATAATCTCCAGATTTGTACTTTCTCTGAAACTTCCCTTCCTTCTGGATTCTTGAGTTGGATGATTCTCCTGGATCTGAACCTTCATTGTTCAGTCTTCTAATGAAGTTCCTTGCCGGCATAACATACAGTTGTTCATACATCTCCCCTTGTTTGTCTAGAACATCATGAACTTCAGATTGCAGACAAACACACTTGACTTTCTTGTGTTGTTCCTTTTCATCCATCTCCATCTCCATCTTATGAGCCTATAGGGATCCCATCAGTTAAACTAGCCTCATGGTCCTCACATCGTGTGCTTCCTTGACTACGAGTGCCTTCATTGCATACCGCTTTGGTAGAGACCTCAACACCTTTCTTACCAGCGTCTCGTCGGTCATGGGCTCTCAGAGTGCAAACGATTCATTAGAGATGTCAAGTACCCTTGTGTTGAAGTCAACTATAGTCTCATCCTCCTACATTCTTAGATTTTTGAACTTTGACTTGACCATCTCCGTTCTAGATATTTTGACCTTTGTCGTACCTTCGTGAGCCATTTGCAATATATCCCAAGCCTTCCTCGCAATCTCACAGGTTGATATCATCTTGAAATTCTTCCCATCAACTCCTGAGAATATGGCATTCATTGCTTTGGAGTTTGTGGCTTCAGCATTCTTCTGTATCTCGATCCACTTGTCTTTAGCAAGGAGATTGACTTTGCCAGCTTTGGTAGTCACTGGATGTGTGCACCAGTTTTCAACAGCTTCCCAAACTGATTCATCTTGTGACTTTAGGAAAGCCTTCATTCGCACTCTCCAATATCCATATTTGTTTCCTTCAAGTAGTGGAGGTCGCGTGATGTTCTGCCCTTCTCTCAAATCCATCTCAACAACCTTCAGATCTTACTCTGTATGTTGAGTATTTGCTCTGATACCAATTGAAATCTTCCCGTGGTGGTTGAGATGTTGTTCTGGTCGAGTGCAGATCAATATCAAGAACAACTTTTGCAGAAATAAATGCAGTGCGGAAAATAAATGACACACAAAGTTGTTACCAAGTTCGGCATTAACGAGCCTACGTTTGGGGGGCTGTCTCTTAGCCCGGTGGATAGAAATTCACTAATGATGAGTATTGCGAGTACAGGATTTACCGTTTACTGACTCCCTCTTAAACAACCTGAGCCTCGGACACTCTAGCAACTGTAAACTAGGTCTCCCCCTAGATCTGAGCTCCCGCTCCGTATCCACCAATATGATCCTCCATGAGAATCAGCGCCTTCTCCCGAATGCGCAGTAACAGCTTCAGTGCGTGTATCGTCAAGGTATTCTACGATCAGTCTGCCGAGCACTAGAACAGACTGAATCCGTGCGTGTTACAGTTCACCAGAATAATGAACTTAACACCGATGACCTCCTCCAACCCTTCTCTGAATATCAGCGTGAATACTTTCTCCAACATTGCTGAATTTCGCAGTTTGTTCAACCGCCAGTCTGGAACAGCAACCTGGAACAACTGGACAGCACTGCCGTGAGTTCACCGGAATAATGAACTCAAGGTCGATCGATCTCTCTCTTCTCTGAGTGTGTATCTGCGTTTAGCTTAATGATCGATGCAGAATTGAGAACCCCAGCTCTGTTTATATAGGGCGGTAGAAACCCTAAATCGAATAGGATTCCTAATCTGAACCGCCTATATCTTTAGGAAACCTTTCCTAATCTTTTAGGAAATCTTTCTTAAATCCTTGCGCATATCTTCTTGTAGATAATCCTTCAAATATCTTCAACTCCGTTTAAGAAACCTTCGATTATCTTCTTTGCTAAGTTAACTTCAAGCGCAAGCAATCTCTCAACCGACTTGCAACATATCTTCAACAACCTAATTTATTTAAGGAAACTGCTGCTGTGTCTAACTTGTGCTACGTCGGCTGAAACAAGTTTCCTAATCTGAAATAGGAAACTTCCAACTTCTGTCCTTCCATATGCAACCACCTTGATTTCCAATGGTCGACTGTGTTTCCTAATCTGAATTAGGAAATATTCCATCTGCTTCAACTTGTTTCAGGACAGATGTCTCTGCCAGTCTTGAACAACAGCTTGAAAAACTACACTAAGTTTTGCCAAACTGCATGCCATAAAACTAACAAAACTGATCATTTATGAATTAAATCTAATCATTAGGCTTTCACTCGTGTTTAGACCTTCTAACCTACCTCATCTGCTCTCGGTGTGAACTTGAGAGTTTTAGAGCTTTGAATTAGCTACGCAACGATATATAGCTTGCCTCTATCAGATATTTCATTTGCTCTCAGCTCTCAATTGATATAACAAAGGTGTAATATGCCATTTGTGGTGCCAATTCAGTCTGCTCATTTATGAATTAAATCTGATCATTAGGCTTTCACTCCAGTTTCCACCTTCTAACGACCTCGTCTTCTCTTAGTGCGAACTAGACAGTTGTAGAGCTTTGAGTTAGCTACGCAACAATACATAGCTTGCCTCTATTGGACTTTTTAGTTGCTTGCAACACTCAAATGTTATATTAAATGTCTAATATGCAATTTGTGGTGCCAATTAATTCTGATCACTTATGAATTAAGTCTGATCATTAGGCTTTCACTCGTGTTTCGACCGTCTAAACTACCTCGTCTGCTCTCGGTGTGAACTAGAGACTTGTAGAGCTTTTAGCAACGTAACGATATATAGCTTGCCTCTATCGGATTTTTCATTTGCTCTCAGCTCTCAATTGATATTACAAATGTCTAATATGCCATTTGTGGTGCCAATTAAGTCTGATCATTTATGAAATAAGTCTGATCAATAGGCTTTCACTCAAGTTTTGGCCTTCTAAACGATATCGTCTGCTCTCACTGTGAACTAGAGAGTTGTAGAGCTTTGAGTTAGCTACGCAATGACATATATTTTGCCTCTATCGGATTTTTCGTTTGCTCCTAGCACTTAATTGAAAGAATAAAGGTCTAATATTGCAATTGTGGTGCCAATTATGTCTGATCAATCAGATTTCACTCAAGTTTCATCCTTCTAAACAACCTCGTGTGCTCTTGGTGTGAACTAGAGAGTTGTAGACCTTTGAATTAGCTACGCATTGATATATAGTTTTCCTCCATCGGAGTTTTCATTTGTCCCCAGCACTCTTTTAAAGCAGCGAAGGTCTAAATTAAATTAAAATTAATTATGAAAATGATAAAGACTATATTACCCTTGGGGTTTAAATTACAAAAAGTTAAAGTTTGGACACGTGTCAACTTTATAGAGGTAGTTTATATTTAAAAAGTTGGTTTTTACTTGATCTCTATCCTAATATGATTAATCTAATACTTAAATTAAAATTTAGTAAACTTGTAAATTTAGTAACGTATTTTCTTTCATCTCGTAATTATTTTCTTTCATCTTGTTATTATGTTCTTTTCCAATAATGAGATTTCGTAAGAACTGGTGTACTTTAGAGTCATCTAGTCATCTAGTGTGATGGAAATTAGGGTTTATGTTATTTTGACTTCCGTGATGCGAATTGCGAGAATTAGGTTTGTTGATTTGTGTTATTTTGATTTTGAAATAGACTACAATTGATTACATTAAAAAATTAAACTAGGTTTATTTTGTAAGTGTACAAACTGCTAATGTTCAAATGGAAGCTTGCATAGAAATATTGTGTCGATAAGTTTTGGTCTTTCGGTGTTATTTTAATACTTTAATATATATTTCAGAACTATATTAATATTTGACAAGAAAATAAATTAAACATGTTTCATTTGCTGTACAAGGTGCTATATCTTATTCCGACTCTTTCAATTTTCACTGCTACCATGAACACTCGTTCTCGAGAATGAAAGATGTGTAGCAACATGTTTAACAAATCTTTTTAATGGCGCACTATTTTCATTTGCCACCCTCAGTTTCAATTCCTAGTTCCGTCCCTATGTTCAGACTTAACCAAAATGTTAAGACTTAAGCCAAAATGAATTTACACCGCAAATGGTATATTGGACTTTTGTTGTTTCAAATAAGTACTTAGAACAAATGAAAAATCCGATGGATGCGAGCTGTATATCGTTGCGTAGCTAACTCAAAGCCCTACAACTTTCTAATTCACTCTGAGAGCAGACAAGGTCGTTAAGAAGGTCAAATCACGAGTTAAGGCATAATATTTAGAGTTACACTACAAATTTTGGGCAAAACTAACGATAAAAATTATACGATAACACCTGTAATCGTAAAAATATTACGAGAACGTTACGACAACAAATGCGATAAGCCCAGATTTAACGAGAACATTTACGATGACAGTACGGAAACTAAATTTACGACAACATATGTTTAACGTATTGTTCACGTGTTAAGGTACCATTTACGATGATCTTACGACAACAAAAATTATACGACAACAGCTTATCGTATTTGTAATCGTACATTCTGTTGCCAGCGAAGAGGCGAGGATGGCGGTGAGATTGAGTTCTGTATGGCGGCGAAGAGGCGAGGATGTTGGTGAGATTTGGTGGAGCACATCAACGGACTTCAGCCCTCTGCCCTAGTCGGTCATATCGCCAGCGTCGATTTGTCCCTCCTTTCTCAATCGGTTTGTGAAAAGATGTGGGCTTTGAGTCGATCTCGCGACTGGTGGCCATGGAGTTGTGCATTGTGGCGGGTCTGATGATGGTGGAGAAGTGGATTGGGGGTGGGAAGGTGAGGGCTTTTACGTGATTTAGCGTTTGGAATTTTACTGTTTTTATTGAATGGAAGTTGATTTGTTGGATGATTTAGCGTCTGAGCGGCTTCTTTGATTCTTATTATGGACATTGTTTGATTTGAAGGCTCACAATTCGTATGATTGTATGTTTGGGGATGCTATGTTCCAGTTGGTGTTTCATTAAGTGTAAGCCTCATGTGTTCATCAGCCCAGTAGAATGTGAGCAAGATGAATGCTTATGTGCCTTTTTTGCCATATGATAATATATGTATATCGATCTCATTGTATGATTTTAGCCTCTGGTGCTTTCTATGAATTTGATGTCTCAGTTGTCATGTGTAACCAATCTGAAACATTGGTTGATTAATTCCTCTTGTTGTTTATTTGCCAGTGTGATTGCAAGCAGATGTGCTGGAGATTACCATAGAGATACTACCCCTTTCTTATATTGTTACCTGAGCAAACACTTCAGTTTTGAGGTAACATTGAAAGCTTCGGGTTAGTTTCGCGTATGGATTTGGGAATGAAGCTATTCGTCCGTGTAATGTAGTATAGTGTAGCGATGCTTACTTCGTATTTAAATTCATTTTAAAGGTGCTCTTTCGTTTAAGGGCTCTGAGATATGCCCATGAGGTGGAAGATCTGAGTGAAGTTGTTGCCTTAGACAATGTTAAAAGTGAGTGTGTGCCATACACTGCCATAAACATGAGTGAAATGCTAGCAAAGGCCTCAGTGATGATGTGGAGTTTATATAAGCATGATCATCTGTTTCTTGCTTATAGATGATTAAACACGTATTGATGTGTTTTGAGGTTTGTAGACCACTCCACTGAAATTCAATCTACCTTGTTTGCAGGCTCGTTGATAGCATTCTAGTTGAGAGGACGAGGAAATTCAAGTTGGCTAGCAATTAGGATGTTCTCTTCAGCTCTGGTAAGCAAAGTTCAGTTCCCTTCCCACCGTGAATCTATACTGATAAGTGATAAATGCTGATCTAGTTTAAGATGTTTTAGTGCTCATCTTTTGTCATTGCTGATGACCTATATCACAACCTCTCAATTAGACAACAGAACCCTGTATATCACACCATTCTGTTCATTTGAGTTCACATAATGTAGATGGCAACAATTGAGTTCTCATTGATTCGTTCATTTGGTCGTTGTTTTGATGAAGTGTTTCTATAGCCATTGGATATCCTATTTGTTTGTGTATGGGTTTTTTTTCTATTTCTTATTAGCTTCAAGTGTCTTATGTTAGACCCGCAAAGACCAAGACTCTGTTGTATCATTAGTACTGTCTTGTAGATATATTATTTCATCATTTCTCTCTTTCATGTCAATTGCTTTTCCTCTTAGTGTTTATATTCTGAAAATGTTAAATGATTTCCTTGTTATACTAAAATCGTAGATTAATTGTTTGTTTTTGAATTCTCATTTTGGTTTTAAGTAACTTATAACTTGCCATTTAAAATCTTGCAGTAACTGGCGAAAGTTTGCTGTTTGGAGGTTCCATTCTCCTGAAGGCAATTTTGGTGATGCTATGGCTGTATAAAGTGGGTGATACAGGGTCCATTTTGTGTTCCCTTAGTGATGTGATAAAATGGTGCAAGTGATCTTTAGTGTTTACTCTCATTTGGAGTATTCTCTCTGATGATGTACATGTATAAGGTTCATTCAATTATTGAGTGGCTGTATGCTATCATTCTCCAAGTATAAGGTTCAGTCAAATATGGAGTCCAAATCCAATATTAGAGTTATTAATTTTGAAGAATAGTTCAGTTGCTATCAGTCCCATAGGCATCTGTCTTACTAAATGTCGTGGGCATGAATTAGAGAATAAAAGAGAAACCACAACCCCTCATCCAAAAAATTAGGGATGCACATCCGGTCCGGACCGGATCGGACCGTACCGGAATTTACGGTTCGGTCCGGACCGGTGGACCGGAATTTTCTAAAATCTTGGACCGTGGATCGGACCGGACCGGATATATTTACGGTAGATTGAGAGGACGAGGAAATTCAATAAATTTACGGTCGGTTCCGGTCCGGTTTTCCGGTCCGGGCCAATTTTGTGCATCCCTACAAAAAATCAAGATTTAACCTCATCCATTCAAATCACTAGATCAATGGCTATGATTTGTTTGTATTTTGTACCAAAAAATTAACTTTACACCGGATCCTTATCCATTAAATGTCAAAAATAACAATATTTTACATTATAATGACTAAATTATTACAAAACTGACATCATTTTTTCATTCCACCTGTGGGGGTGAAAGCATTCCACAATCGGAAAATTGTGGAAATTGAAATTTATAAAAATTATATACCAAATATAACATTCACATACATAAAACATAATTCAATTTACCAAAAATTTTCATTTCAACCGCTCAATTAATTCACACGTTTCGTTTCACCGCTCAGACACTTATTGTCATTTAGTATTGCAAACGTTTTGGCATAAGGGGGTAAATCGAACCGCTTCGCAGTCGGGATATCAACGCTCTCACTCCTCTACCGCTCTCCAGTTGCTCGTCGCTTCTCCACCGCTCGACGAATCCACCGCTCTCACGCCGACGAAATCCACGCTTCACAGTCGGGAAATCGACGCTCTCGTCACAGTCAAAATCATCTACCACTCTCAAGTAATTCGTCTCTCGCCGCAGTCCTTCGTGTGCTCGTTGTATATCTAGGTTTTCCTTTGAGTTTTTTTTTCTTCTTCTGCTGATTGTAGATCCAGTCCTTCGTGTGCGGATAGTAGTTCTAGGGGTTTCCTTTTTCTTGAATTCCTGTTTTTTACATGTTGTGGCTTAGGAAGTACATGAAGGTTTTGGTTTCCGAAATACAGCACGATTTCATTCAGTCGATCGGTGTCGGTTTCATATAACACAAAATTGTTTGTCTGCGTATGTGATTGTTCAAATCTTCCAGAAAATGCTATTCGTCGTAACTCACTGACCTAGTGTTGTATTATAATTCAGTGTTTAACTGCCAAGTGGTTGTATAACAGCAAAATGTTTCATCCCACTTAACCTGTGTTTTTTTCGATAACTATGATTAATGTTTTCAAATTTATGCACTTTTTAGACATGGATGAAACTAATTCATCGCAACGACAGAAACAAAATAGGACTGGTTTGGCGCGCTCGAAAGAAGGGGCTCTCGGACGGTTTTGGGGGAACTTTGATGCAGCCTCATCATGGAAGTAGACAAAAATGATTCATTTTTGAGCTTTAACTTTGATTAAGAAACTTATTACTGATTGGCGCATGATTTTTACAGGAAGCTGTACTAGGAAGGAAAGTAAACTTCCGAGAGAAACAAAGTGAACTCAAAAGATATAGAAGCTCGAACTCGTAGGGGTGGTCCTAAAGGTACAGATGTCCATTACGCGGAATTGGTGAGTAACGGTTCTTAGTTCTTTTAATTTGTATGTTAAACTATGATTTACAAACTTAATAATGATTGTTGCATACTTCTTACAGGAAATTGAACTAGGCAGGCCGGTATACTGCCATGAGATGTGGGAGAGGCTGAAAAAGAAGTCAGGTGGAACATATGTTTCTGATGCTGCAGCAGAGAAAGCGGTATATCTAATCCATTTTTATTAAAAGCAGAATTTTTTTAGCACTATCAGCACTGCCAGGAAGTTAAGTTAACTTATTGATCAATTGTGGATCTATTATGTTACTAAGTTTGATTGTTTGTACATGTTCTTATTCAGTATATTGTGAATATGTAAAATGTATGTGTGTTTCAAGTGTAATATGCAAATGTTATTTTGGTGATGTACATGAAGATATTCTGTTTACTGTTAATCTTTGGAATGCAGGTAAATTTATAGTATCACATGCAACTTTTTTTTGCCTTCTGTAAATGTAGGCAAATACTATTATTATGAATATGTGGGATAGATGTGTGTATCAAGTTGTATATCCTACTGTCACTTGGTTGATGTAATTGTACATATTCAGTGTACCGTGCATATTTAAAATGCAGGTGTCGTTCAAGCTTTATATGCAATCTTGAAACTTTGTTTCATAGAAATCTTTAAACTGCTTTTTTCTTTTCGAAGTTAATCACAGAATATACATTTCACTTATTTCTTACATTTGTTTCATGTCAGGTCCTACTTGAGAAAGCACACGACGATCTGAAGCGGAAATATGGTGATATCGTACCGCAGGCAATGGATTTTGAGGTGGGATCTCAAATTATAGGGCGCAACAAGCGAACAAAGCTTCCAAATATTATCGGGACTGCTGCGACTTTGGTCGAGTGTTCTAAGTTCAACAGGATTGCGTCATTGCATATTGGTTCAACTTCTACCACTACATGTCCGCAACTTGATGCTGTAAGTGAACAAATGACGCAACTCCAACAGCAGCACCAACAAATGATGCAGATCCTGTCACAGCAGCAGCAAGTGATTATGAACCTCACGCAGGGAATGTTTAAGGCTTCTACGTCTCAGCCTCAGAATCCTGATCAAGATGAAGACATTGAATCCACCGATTGAGGTTTAGGTTGAATATGTTTCCAAGTATGATACCCTTTTGAATATGTAGTCTTTTTGGGATTTCAGGTCATATTAACTGTGGATTGCTTATGTTTTGGTATGGATGATTTCAAGCATCTTAATTGCATATACAGTAAATCCAGGTTTAATATTTTAAATCATTTAATTGTTATTTGTTGAAATGAAGCGGTAAATTGTATATATATATATATTTTTGACCTACCTATTAAAATTGTATTAAATGTGCGAACAGTCATCGTTTTTTTAATAATAATTAAAATTATAAAATTGTATTTAATAGAATAATCAATTTGTATTGCATATCGCAATGTCCTCGTTTTGTTAACGTACAAATTGTACGACGACAATACATTAACTTTACGACAACTATTTTAATAGAATAATCAATTTGTATTGCATATCGCAATGTCCTCGTTTTGTTAACGTACAAATTGTACGACCACAATACATTAATTGTACGACAACTATTTTATGTTATTGTAAAGCTGTCGTATTATCCACGTAAGGTTAACGTATAAAACGGACGACACTCATACGATAACGCTACGTTACTTTTTTTTACTTTACCGTTAGTTTATCGTAAAACTGTCGCATTATGTTCTCGTTTAGTAATCGTACAATCCTTACGTTGATCAAAAATACGACAACAAGGCCTTTACTCGTATAAGTCTCGTATAATTCATTTTTACGACAACGATACGTTATTTTTTGGTTGTCGTTAATTCAAACCAAAATTTGTAGTGTTAAGGCATGATGTTGAGACTTAAGGCTTAATGTTCAGACTGGACTGGACCCAGTGTAAGCCGGATGTCACCCCTATGTTTTTATGAAATTGCATTTTTTGTTTAATAAATATCAAATTTAATTTCAATATAATATGATTAATCTAATTCTTAAATTTAAATTTAGTAAATTTCTAAATTTAGTAAGCTATTTTCTTTCATCATGTTATTATTTGCTTTTCAATTAATGAGATTTCGTAATAATTGGTGTGCTTTAGAGTTCCCTAGTCATCTAGTGTGATTAAGGTTGTAAAAAACGCTAGGCGAGAATCGGACGGATAAGGTCGGTAAGGATTAATCAGAGATTAATCAAATTGAATTTTAATATATTTTACATAGATATATTTATAATGTATTGTATAATATTGTATTAATATGATTTGAATTTGATATTAATACTTAAGGACTAATTTAATATATTATTTATTTTCATAAATGAGATTTGATTACAGAATTTTGAGCTTAAAAGAGCTTTAAATAAAATATTATACTAAATATAGAGGGCTGGTATTTTATGATTTAAACATAGTGGGCCGGAGGATTAACTGGCCATTAAAATGTTTAGAGTTGATGTTTAATAAATTCAAAAGAACAAACAAACGCAAAACTATTGTTCATCATCATTTACGAAACCCTAATGAGCACAGCCGAAACACCACGAAAGTCGGCAAGCTATACATCATCCAACCTTCAATTATTCCGGCAATTTGGGTGAAACAAACACAAGACTATCACTGATTCCTCTCCTCGCCGTTTAATTGTTCCGTTTGAAACAAATTAGAACGGGTTCAATAAAATAACCGCCTAGGCGGCTGTTTTCTTAAACACTAAGTGTGATTGAAATTAGGGTTTACGTTTTTTTGACTTCCAGTGATGCGATTTGCGAGAATTAGGTTTGTTGATTTGTAATATTTTGATTTTGAAATAGACTACAATCGATTACATTAAACAATTAAACTATGTTTATATTGTAAGTGTACAAACTGCTAACGTTCAAATGAAAGCTTGCATTGAAATATTATGTCCATAAGTTATGGTCTTTCAGTGTTAGTGTAATACTCTGATCTATATTTCAGAACTATAATAATATTTGACAAGAACACTGATGGACCAAAGTTATACGAGTCAGAAACACAGTAAAACCCACCAAATTAGACTGTTTGTCTATCTAACTTCTATGTGTTAGTCCCGATATATTTCCACAGGGCATTTTAGAGACTGAAGTGAAAACACGCTAAGGAGAGGATTTTATGCTGAAAAGATAACAAGAGTCAATCCAAGGTCAAGATCATATGCCGACTGAAGAAATATCAAGGATCCTGCCGTTGAATTGACCATAACAAATTAATCAGAAGAATCAGGAGTGGAGTCAAGACAGCCCGGGGAAGAAACACATTGACAGTTTTGTGAAAAGACTGCACAAAACTGTACAAACTCACACATTGGGCAAGGATGACCGGCCACCATTCAAGGAGGTGGGCAAGGGAGGAGCTCCTCCCCCTTGGGTGACCGGCAACCAGCGGCGCCACCTCCTCCACCAAAAGCCGCCGGCCTCCTCTCCTTCCTCCACATGTGGCCATCTCCTCCCTTGATTTCTCCTCCAATCAAAATGCAACACTTGCCACCCATCTCCTCCCATTTTGGCTATAAAAGGAGGAGCTCCTCCCCTCATTTCAACACACCAAATCTCAAATTCACTTCTCTCTCTAGAAGTTGTAATACTTGTAATGTTGTAATTTTGCTTTGGAAATAAAGGAAAGCTCCCTTGGCGCTTCAACGGTTGTAAGTATTATTTTTAGTATTTATTTAACTGTTGTCTTTAATTCCTTAGTATAATGTTTAGCGCGATGAATAGTAGCTAAACTAGTAGTTCGGTAGAAGGGGCGCACTTGTATTATAAAATGTTTTAAGACTATTAACTTAGTGTCTAGTCTTAGTATTCAAAACTTGTTCTATGTGCCATATATAGTCAGAGTTTCCAAGGTTGAGTGGATGCTGTAACAAGCAAAGCTCTTCTGTGGGAATTCGTGATCATACTCAGGTAGTGGAAGCTGTAACAAGCAAAGCTATCTGAGGAGTTCGACTCATCCTAAACCCCATCTGGTCGAGCGTAACTGTGAGATCAGGTGGATGCACCCAGGCTAGCATACCTTAGGGTATTGTCGCTAGACTGAAATAGAACAGGAGTTGCTTTAAACCGGTGTTGCAAGTCTTGAGCTGTAACTAGCCTCGATTCACCGTTTGAATACTTAGATGATTCACTAATGGTCAATGATAAACAGGATATAATACAAGTCCCCTGAAATCGAACATTTCTCTTTAATAATAAACTGTAATTTACTTTCCAGTATTAAAATCAACTAACCAACCAATCAATCAATCAAAATAGCTGGTAGCTTTAAAACCAACCAACCGACCTTAAACACGCTCCCACACTGCGTAATACCCCCGAAGAACAATTATTCCCCTATTTCCCTTGGGTTCGACCCCTACTTACCAAGTACTACCCAGTAGTATAGTTGCGAGTAGTGGACTATTATAAATTTATTTGCACAATCGCTTTGACGACGAGCGGTTCTGTCAAATTGGCGCCGTTGCCGGGGAACTAGTCATCGGATAACTGTTCTTCTCTCCCCTTTTTCTTTTCTGTTCATCTCTCTATGACACTACCCGTTACGCATGCATGGACAACGCGATTTCTGCCCCTGTTCGGAGGAACGGAGGGAGAAGACCCTGTACAGCACTACCGAAACTTCCACCAAGTCTGCCACAACATCAAACCTGAAAACGAAGTGTTAGAAGAGTTTAAGCTGAAATGCTTCAAATTCTCTCTAACCGACTTCGCCACGATATGGTACTACACATCCACCGCTTGCAGTGCAGAACGTTTCGTAGACCTTTGCGTTCCGTTCCTGAAAGAATTCTCCCCACCATCTTTACGCCAAGAAACCCGTGAGAAGATCATGAGCCTACATCAATCCCGGGATGAGACTTTGGACGAATACTACATGAACTACGATGCCATCGTCTCAAGCTGCCCGCACCATGGATTTACGAAGAAAATTCTTCTCCAAAAATTTCTTCGTGGGATGAGGTTCGAAGAGCTGGGAAGAATCAACGAAGCTATGAGAAGGTCTGCCGCAAACCTCACCATTGCAGACATGTGGTACCTGATAACTGGCCTAGCCGCTGCCACAAGACGAGTTACCCACACTGACGAGGAAATGCAGACAGAAGAAGCTGACCCTGAGGCTGACAAAGAAGAAACCACCGAGCCGTCAGAAAAGACTCCCGAACCATCCGAGGAATCAGACATGGAAAGCACCGGAAGCAATGAAGTAGAAGTGCAGAACACCACTGACGAACTGCCCAAGCCATACCCGACTATCATTACCCAGGCAGTTGAAACTATCTACGACCAGTTCTTTACGAACCAACATTACGAGGCAGAACCAAGCCTCATGAGGCCTTCCCGACTTTTCCCCTTAATTAATGAGCAAGTCGCCGCGAACTATGCGATCCAAGAAGAAGCTCAAAGGAGAATGGGAAAAGGGCCTGAGCAGAATGACTCCTACATAGAGCACGCTTTCGCCATGACTGGACAAGGCAGCCCTAAACAGGAGAACACCCAGTTTAAAAAGCTGATAGTGAAAGGTCCCTCGCCTTCTCAGAGACGTTGGAAGGAGATACCATCAGAACTGGACCCAAACCCGTCATCTGCTAAAAAATCAGGAAGACTCACCGCAAGAATCAAAGTCGGTGGAATCAAGAAGTTTGACCTCAGCCACCCATGGGACCCAAACCAGTAATCCACAACGAGGTATCGTCGAGCCAACGACATTAAACAAGTGCACTGGTCGGGAGGTAACCCGACACTATCTTACTTTTCCACACTTTAATTTCTGTCATTTAAATTCAGTATTTAGTTTTAAGCTTGCATGACTTTTGAACTAAGGCACGCCTTCGTTCAAAAGTGGGGGGTGAGAACCACCTATGTACATAAATAACATGCGGCTGTTTTTCTTTTTTAATAAGTACCTTTTTGAAAATATGAACTTAAGAATGTGAAAAAGATAAATCATAATTCATGCATTAACCTTATGAAAATTAAAACTGTTTAAAAACTTAGAATGTAACTTTCCATTTGTCCTTTGTGCTGAGATAACTAGGGATGTGGAGTTGATATAAACTGCCTTAGAGAGGCTTGGCAAGCAATCGAAGGATCGAATCAAACTATATGGTTTTCGAAGTCAGTGGAGGCTGCACTTCGGGTTTCAGTGAAGATTGAAGTCATCTCCGCCATGCAATGCAAAAGGCGAGGACGGGAATCAGACCGTCCTATCTCCGGTCAAAGTAGCCGAGAAAATAGATGAGCGACCCTCATCTTGACCCGCGCGAAAACGACAGTCAAAGTAGCCGAGAAAATAGATGAGCGACCCTCACCTTGACCCGCGCGAAAACGACAAAAAAGAGAGGAGCGGGGAGGTATTTCCATAGGCTTGCGGGCGATGATTGGACCTCCCAAAAAGGCTCGAGAAAATGGACTAGCAGTCACAAAAAGGCGAAAAGCTCAATGAAGCAAATCAAGAGGCCAAAGGCCCAAAATTGTGAAGGTTTTAACCGAACAAAAGTGAAGAACTCAAAGCGTCAAATCAAAGGCCAAATGCCGACTCACTACAAAAGCTGTCCCTCGCCAAAAGAAAATCAAAGTACTCAAACCACTGAAACCTGAACCGAATCACGTGCTAGAGAAAGCTACCAGAAAACCATATAGTACGAGACGATCCCAAGATTGCAGTCCAGGAGCCTAAAAAGGGCTATCTCCCGAGACATCCAATATAATTTGCATCTCAGCACGGAGGTACAAGTATTAAGTTTCTTCTATTTATTTATGCAGTTTAATTTGGTAATAAGTAAGCAATGCATGAATTAGGATAGATCGAGTACCACAGTCTAATTTTCATATTCCAAAGCCAAACTTAGAACTTACGCCCTTTAATAGCATTGTTCGGGACGAACAACTAAAAGTGGGGGGTAATCTGATGGACCAAAGTTATACGAGTCAGAAACACAGTAAAACCCACCAAATTAGACTGTTTGTCTATCTAACTTCTATGTGTTAGTCCCGATATATTTCCACAGGGCATTTTAGAGACTGAAGTGAAAACACGCTAAGGAGAGGATTTTATGCTGAAAAGATAACAAGAGTCAATCCAAGGTCAAGATCATATGCCGACTGAAGAAATATCAAGGATCCTGACGTTGAATTGACCATAACAAATTAATCAGAAGAATCAGGAGTGGAGTCAAGACAGCCCGGGGAAGAAACACATTGACAGTTTTGTGAAAAGACTGCACAAAACTGTACAAACTCACACATTGGGCAAGGATGACCGGCCACCATTCAAGGAGGTGGGCAAGGGAGGAGCTCCTCCCCCTTGGGTGACCGGCAACCGGTGGCGCCACCTCCTCCACCAAAAGCCGCCGGCCTCCTCTCCTTCCTCCACATGTGGCCATCTCCTCCCTTGATTTCTCCTCCAATCAAAATGCAACACTTGCCACCCATCTCCACCACCCATCTCCTCCCATTTTGGCTATAAAAGGAGGAGCTCCTCCCCTCATTTCAACACACCAAATCTCAAATTCACTTCTCTCTCTAGAAGTTGTAATACTTGTAATGTTGTAATTTTTCTTTGGAAATAAAGGAAAGCTCCCTTGGCGCTTCAACGGTTGTAAGTATTATTTTTAGTATTTATTTAACTGTTGTATTTAATTCCTTAGTATAATGTTTAGCGCGATGAATAGTAGCTAAACTAGTAGTTCGGTAGAAGGGGCGCTCTTGTATTATAAAATGTTTTAAGACTATTAACTTAGTGTCTAGTCTTAGTATTCAAAACTTGTTCTATGTGCCATATATAGTCAGAGTTTCCAAGGTTGAGTGGATGCTGTAACAAGCAAAGCTCTTCTGTGGGAATTCGTGATCATACTCAGGTAGTGGAAGCTGTAACAAGCAAAGCTATCTGAGGAGTTCGACTCATCCTAAACCCCATCTGGTCGAGCGTAACTGTGAGATCAGGTGGATGCACCCAGGCTAGCATACCTTAGGGTATTGGCGCCAGATTGAAATAGAACAGGAGTTGCTTTAAACCGGTGTTGCAAGTCTTGAGCTGTAACTAGCCTCGATTCACCGTTTGAATACTTAGATGATTCACTAATGGTCAATGATAAGCAGGATATAATACAAGTCCCCTGAAACCGAACATTTCTATTTAATTATAAACTGTAATTTACTTTCCAGTATTAAAATCAACCAACCAACCAATCAATCAATCAAAATAGCTGGTAGCTTTAAAACCAACCAACCGACCTTAAACACGCTCCCACACTGCGTAATCCCCCCGAAGAACAATTATTCCCCTAGTTCCCTTGGGTTCGACCCCTACTTACCAAGTACTACCCAGTAGTATAGTTGCGAGTAGCGGACTATTATAAATTTATTTGCACAATCGCTTTGACGACGAGCGGTTCTGTCAAACACACTTTAAACATGGTTCATTTGCGGTAAAAGGTGATATATCATATTCCGACTCTTTGCATTTTCACTACTATACCATGAAAACACTTTCTCGAGAATGAAAGATGTGTAGCAACATGTTAAACAAGTCTATTTAATGGCGCACTATTTTCATTGGCCACCCTCGGTATCAATTCCTGGGTTCGTCCCTGTGTTCAAACTTTCACAGAATGTTCAGACTTAAGCCAAAATGAATTTACACCACAAATGGTATATTAGACTTTTATTGTTTCAAATAAGTGTTGGGAGCAAATGAAAAATCTGATGGAGGCGAGCTATATATCGTTGCGTAGCTAAATTAAAGCGCAACAACTCTCTAGTTCACACCGAGAGCGTAGAGGTCTTTAGAAGGTCGAAACATGAATGGAAGTCATTTACACCATAATGGCATATTAGACCTTTACAGTTTTAAATGAGAGTTGAATGCAAATGAAAACTCCAATGATGGCGAGCTATATATCGTTGCGTAGCTTACTCCAAACGGTACAACTTTATAGTTCACTTCGAGAGCAAACGAGGTTTTTAGAAGGTCGAATCACGGGTGAATGCATAATATTAAGACTTAGGCATAATGTTTGACTTAAGGCGCTGTGTAAACCGGAAGTCACCCCCAAGTTTTTTTGAAATTGCACTTTTTTAATAAATATCAAATTTTATTTCTATATAATATGATTAATTCAATTCTTAAATTTAAATTTAGTAAACTTGTAAATTTAGTAAGTTATTTTATTTCATCATGTTATTATTTATTTTCAATTAATGAGATTTCGTAAGGATTGGTGTGCTTTAGAGTTATCTAGTCATCTAGTGTGATCAAGGTTGTAAAAAACGCTAGGCAGAAAGTGGAGGGATAGGGTCGGTAAGGATTAATCGGACCTTAATCAATTTGAATTATATATATTTTTCATGTATATATTAATATATTGCACAATATTGCAGAAAGTGGACCAATTTAATATAATATTAATTTTAATAAATGAGATTTGATTTCAAAATTTTGACCTTAAAACAGCTTTAAATAAAATACTATACTACATTTAGGGCTGGTATTTTTATGGTTTAAACATAGTGTGTGATGAGTCGTATTTATATGACTCATCGAATCAATTAATCCCAGTTATTTCGACACTTTATTATGCAAACAGTTACTTTTTAGTGTTATTTTGCATCTCAGGTGTTTCGGAAGCTCTAGGAGGAAACTCGCATAAAAGATGGCTTTTCATGCCAAAAACATCCCAATGGCAGATCAGACCTTTGGACGCTCGATGGAGCAGAGGGAATGGACCGCTGATCATACAAATATGAGCCACATTCTGTTGCGTAGCTGACTCAATTCCCTACAACTCTTTAGTTTACACCAAGAGCATCCGAGGTCATATAGAAGGTCAAATCCAGAGTTGAAGTCAGAACTAGCGCGCAAAAGAAGGAGCCGAACTCAGTGCGGATCGCGTCCGCAAGGGACATTAGCGTTAACGCTAATGTTTCTTTCGAACGCGTCGCTAATGTTACTGCCGAACGCGCCCAGTCAACGAGGGCTGACATCAGCAGTCCGTTTGATGATGCTAGCAAGTTCGAATCTTGATAATTCTAGCCTAAAATTAGATTTGGAAATCCAGTTTACTATAAATAAGAAGCTTGGGCTAGGGTTTTCAGTATCAAATCATCAGACAATCATTCGAGATGGATCTGAAGAGAAGACGCAAGCTTTCGACGAAGAGAAGAATTTTCTACTTACTTTCATCAAAATATCTGTGTTTATTTTCCATGACTACGTGTAACTAAACCTTTAATTCGGTTTAGGGTTTCGTACATTGTGACAATCATTTTGAGTCTTTTTACTTAATGCAATTTCTTGTTTCTCTAGTTCTTGCGCTTAATATTAAGGGCTGAATTGTGGAGCTAAATGGATACTTACCCGTAAAGCTTAGCCGAATAATTCAGTACTTATCGTTAATACTCGTTTGAGACTTTCCCGTAAAGACGAGTAAGAACACCTAGATTAAATAATGCCTATCCCGGATTATTGGATTTAGGAGAACTAGAAGTTTAATGCCTTACCCGGATTAGATTGTGGTGTATTGCCTGAAACAATATACTTTGGGTTATTGCCTAAACCGGAGTAACCACACTTAGAAACTTGAAATTTGATTATTAGCAGTCAGTGATAAACATATCACAATAGAAACCCTAAACTGATTGAATTCTCTTCGCGTTATTTTCTATTTAGCACTCTTATTTGCTCACAACCCCCTTTTAATTGTTTTCACAGTTACAGCTTCAACAACCAGCTCTCTAGGGTTCGACCCTGCTTGCCACTTACTAGTTTCACGCAGGAAAATATAAATATAAGTTTGATGCGTCAAACGACGCGCGTCAAATTTTGGCGCCGTTGCCGGGGAGCTGCGCTTCGGTGAAGTTGTTTCTTTTTTGTTTTTTATTTTTCTATTTTTTGTTTAGTTATTTTTTGTGCTTCGCTACTTGTTCGCAATAACTCGTGCAGGTAGCCAGATTGGTGACAATGTCAACAACAACGAGATCGCTCGAGTTGATGAAAACGATGTAATACCTCCTTTCTATGAGGACCAGGAGCAGCTCGTCCGTGCTCGCAACTGTGCAATCAGGGAGGCTCGAAAGCTGAATCAGAGAGCACATATTGCACAAAATGGTGCTAGTGCGAGGCAGGCGCCTCCACCACAACCTCCACAGCCGCCGGCCAATGTGGATCTGGAGGAAGACGAGCATTACTACTACTAGCCCACCATGAAGGAGCTGTCTGCCCCCAATTTTCAGAATATTCCTTAGTGCATCCATGAGGGGCCAGACATGCAGGAAATTGAGATCAAGACAGCGGTAGTGCATCTTCAGAGCCTTCATGGCATCTGCCAGACTCTCCGACCCTACGGAGCCACAGTGGAGAATTTCAAACTTAAGGTTTTCACTTTTCATTGACTGATGCGGCTCACGCTTGGTTTCTGTCTCTTCCTTCAGGTAGCATCAGGACATGGGACCGGATGCAGAAGAAATTTCTCGACAAATTCTACCCAGCAGCTAGGGCAGGACAGGTTCGTAGGCAGCTGCAAGACCTCAGGCAGGGGCTGAACGAGTCAATGTATGACTACTTGGAAAAGTTCAACCAGTTGGAGCAGAGCTGTTGCAACCTTGGAGTCCCTGAGAAGCTGATAATCGAGTACTTGCTGGATGGGTTGAGACCACTCGACAAAATGCTACTGGACGCCTCAGCTGGGGGGACCATCATGATTCTGTCCCCAGCTAGAGTGTGAAGGATGATTGTAGAGGTGGCTGATGAACGTACAATTCAGAGAAGAGGCCAGCAGGCAGGATGAATTTAGTAGGACAAGAAGCGTTACAAAGGCGGAGACACCACCTAACTCGATGACTGAGGAGCTGAAACAGATGAAAGAGATGATGCAGAAGCTCATAATGAAGCAGTCGGTCTAGGTGAAGCTGATGGACCACAATTGTATGAATCATAAACACAGTTAAACCCACCAAATTAGACTGTTTGTCTATCTAACTTCGATGTTTTAGTCCCGATACATTTCTACAGGGTATTTCAGAGCTTAGAGAGAATACACGCTAAGGAAGAGCTTTTAGCACAGAAAAGATATCAGGAGACAATCCAAGGTCAAGATCAGACGCTGAATGAAGAAATCTAAAGATCCTGACTTAGAATCATTCAAAACAAATCAAACCGAAGAGAAACCGAAGGCAATCCGGAGCTGAAATACACTGATAGTTTTGTGCAAACTGCACAAAACTCACAACCACTCTCCCCTTGCCACATGGGCCGGCGGCTTCCTCCTCACATCCCCTCCTCCTCCTCTCCCCTTCCTCCACATGGCGCCATCTCCTCCCCTCACCCAAAAGCCGCCGGCGGCTTTCCCTTCTCCTCTCCCCTTCCTCCACTTGTCCTCCTCTCCTCTTCCCCCCATCTCCACCCTTGGATGCCAAACCACATGCCCTCATCTTGGCCCTCCATTCCCCTCCCCTTAGCCTATAAATACCAAGCCATCCTTCCCATTTCAAATCATCCCACAATCCAAAAACATCCCAAAATTGTGTAAAACACTTCTCTCTCTAAGTTTGTTACTATGTAAAGTTTGGTTTGATATCAATAAAAGTTCAGTTTGTTCTCAAATACTTTAGTTCGATCTTGAGTACTCCTGTTGGTTCTTGAGTACTCAAGTTTTCAGTTACAGTTCAAGAGTTACTCCTGTTTGTTCTTGAGTAATCTCTTTCTCTTCTCTCTTTACTCCTGTTTGTTCTTGAGTATTCTCTTCAATATCCTAGTTATGATGTCCAACTCCATGGATATTCGTAACTAAACCCTTCATTCGGTTGAAGGGGAGTTCTTGTTTTATAAAATGTTTTACTTCGTTTAGTTTCATTTCTCTGTATTCAAAACTTGTTCTATGTGCCATTTATAAGGTCAGAATTTCCAAGGTAGAGTGGAAGCTACGAAAGGGCAAAACTCTACTGTGGGAATTCGTGAACATACTCGGATAAGTGGAAGCTACGAAAGGGCAAAGCTTATCAGAGGAGTTCGATCTATCTTAAAAACCATTTGGAAACTGGACCAAAGGGACCAAATGGATGCACTTACTGCTAAGATACTTCGAAAGAAGGAATTAGTATCGCTTAGAACAAGAGTTTATTGAGCGCTACGAAAGGGCCTCAATATACGTTTGAATACTTAGAAGGGTTGCTAAAAGAATGAACAGGATATAATACGAGGCCCCCCAAGACCGAATACTTCTCTCGCAATTACAAAACCCCCCTGTCTGTACTTTTACTGTTCGATCAACTACAACCATCAACTGCTCACAATCCGGAGGACTTACCAATCACGCATCACCCACTGTAAGTCTCCTTTGTATTTTCAGTATTTACTTTTCTGTAATTTACGTTTCAGCAATCAAATCCGCAACCAATCAAAAAGTCACGTAGTTGTTAGCACTAAAACCTCAACCAACTTAAAACACGCTCTCTCGCCAGACAAATCCCTTAAAAGAATAACCTATTCCCCTAATTCCCTTGGGTTCGACCCCTACTTACCAAGTACTACCTAGTAGTATAGTTGCGAGTAGCGGACTATTATAAATTTATTTGCACAAATCGCTCTGACGACAAGCGGTTCTGTCAGAAGCCTTGCAAGTTTTGTGGTGCGACAGACCATAAGACAGATGCTTGCCCCAGTCAACAGGAGGATACACAGGCCAACGTTAATGCAGTGGGTGAATTCTAGAATTACAATAACCGTGCACCCCAACAGACTCAGCAGCACCAGTACTACCGTCCATCATATCGCCAGCAGTAGGGCATCTACAATAATCAGAATCAGTATCAGCAGCGAGGACAAAATTACAATCAAGCAGGCCTTAGCCATCAGAGTCCCAACAAGTCTCTCGAAGATGTGGTGAAGGAGTTGGCAATTACCATGCAACAAAATCAGGTGAAGAACAATGAAACTTTAGCGGAGATGGGTAAGCAAATGTCCAACTTAGCTCAGACTGTTTCTGAGCTGAAGAGCGATCCAGGAAGGCTACCGTCGCAGACAGTTCCCTAATTCGAGAGGGAACATCAATACCTTGATCGATCCAGGAAGAGCGATCCAGGAAGGCTACCGTCCAGGAAGACTTACCAATCACGCATCACCCACTGTAAGTCTCCTTTGTATTTTCAGTATTTACTTTTCTGTAATTTACGTTTCAGCAATCAAATCCGCAACCAATAAAAAAGTCACGTAGTTGTTAGCACTAAAACCTCAACCAACTTAAAACACGCTCTCTCGCTAGACAAATCCCTTAAAAGAATAACCTATTCCCCTAATTCCCTTGGGTTCGACCCCTACTTACCAAGTACTACCTAGTAGTAAGGTTGCGAGTAGCGGACTATTATAAATTTATTTGCACAAATCGCTGTGACGACAAGCGGTTCTGTCAAATTGGCGCCGTTGCCGGGGAATTAGCAAATGGATAGTTGTTCTTTTTTGTGTTATACATAATTCACCATGTCGTCGTACTACGGAAGCAAGCCTTGGTACTATGAGGAGTTTTCCCCACCACCCTTCGAACTTGAAGTCCGTAAGAAGATCATCATCCTTGAGCAATCCCGGGACGAAACTTTGGAAGAGTACTTGGCGTACTTCGATTCCATTGTGGCGAGCTGCCCACACCACGGATTCGCATATTCATATCTTCTTCAGACATTTCTTACTGGGATGAGACTTCCGGAGCTTTGCTTGTTAGATACTGCCGCAGGAGGGTCAATAATGGAATTAAGCGAAAAGGAAGCCTGGGGCCTCATTGATGATTTGGCCGAGAGCACAAAACGAGGGCCAATGCACCAAACTGAAGATAAGGCACCAACGATGAAAGTGGACTCAGTACAGAACGAGCCCGGCATCACACCCATTGCAAGCTTGCCCGCAGCAAACCCGGAAGGAGACATCAGTATAAGGGCAGTAATGGACGTGGAGGCGGCTCTAAAGGAACCAACATTGGAGCCCACAAAGCTGACAGAGGATGAGGACGCATGGATAACTGAAGAAGAGCCTACATGGGATCTCACTCCAAGCCATCCGAAGTAATGGACGAATCAGATACAGAAAGCATCGAGGAGGAGTCTTCATGGGAACTCACTACCAAAGCGGACGAGGAAATCAAGCCAGGCCCAGTCCTCATTTTCAATTTATCCAAGAAAGACCTGGCCCTTGTGGTGGAAGTCCCCCAATTTGTCCCCTCGGTTTGTATGCGGATCTCAGCCCCTGAAGATGAAGTAATCAATGATGAGGTGCAAGGCGAGTTGGAGCCAGAAAAGCCAACAATGAAACACTCCCTCGCCACGAGCCAACCAAGCAGCCCTGAAAAATCGCTCGTTCTAGGATGGCCAATCATCTCTGCCACAAAGAAGCGACAAAGACATCGCTCGGTGCAATGGAAGCCCGGAAGGAGGAACAAGAGAGCTCGACTTGGTGAACCAGCTAATATGGTCAAGGAATCCTCGCCCTCTCGAGGATATGTAAAGAAGAAACCTCCGGATCAAGGGAGAGCAAAACTGAGCCCGCTGCCATATGTGTTCTTTGGGCAAATCAAAAGGGAAGCTATGAAGAAGTTCGACCTCAAGCAACCATGGGATCCAAACACATCTGCTCGCAAGAAATCGGGAAAAGGGCCTGAGCAGAATGACTCCTACATGGAGCACGCTTTTGCCATGACTGGACAAGGCAGCCCTAAACAGGAGAAAACCCAGTTCAAAAAGCTGATAGTGAAAGGTCCCTCGCCTTCTCATAGACGTTGGAAGGAGATACCATCAGAACTGGACCCAACCCGTCATCTGCTAAAAAATCAGGAAGACTCACCGCAAGAATCAAAGTCGGTGGAATCAAGAAGTACGACCTCAGCCACCCATGGGACCCCAACCAATGATCCAGAACGAGGTACGGTCGAGCCAACGACGTTAAACAAGTGCACTGGTCGGGAGGTAACCCGACACTATCTTACTTTCTGTCATTTTAATTTCCAATAAGCGCTCTCACCCGCTTTTTGTCTAGGAGGAATGTCTTACATATAGGAATAAAGTTTTTGGAGCAAGACCGGATCAGCCAGGCAGCTTCCGTGAATTTACCGGGCCTGCGCTGAGAGTTCGAGGCCCCAGCTGAACTCCCTCGATTATCCAGCCTCGTGCCATGTCGTTCACTCGACACCTTAAAGGGAGTTCTGTTCTTCTTTTTCCTTAATGTCATTTCCTTCACCTGTATATATTGCATGACTTTTGAACTAAGGCACGCCTTCGTTCAAAAGTGTGGGGTGAGAACCGTCTGCATGTTTTTCTTTTCTTTTTAAATAGTATCTTTTTGAAAATATGAACTTAAGAATGTGAAAAAGATAGATCATAATTCATGCATCAACCTTGTGAAAATGCAAACTGTTTAAAAACTTAGAATGTAACTTCTCATTTGTCTTTTGTGCCGAGATAAACTAGGGATGTGGAGTTGATAGAAATTGCCCTAGAGGGGCTTGGCAAGCACTTGAAGGATCAGATCAAACTATATGGTTTTCGAAGTCAGTGGAGGCTGCACTTCGGGTTTCAGTAAAGATTGAAGTCAGCTCCGCCATGCAGTGTTTATGCATAAAAAAGTGAAGAAGGCGGGACGGGAATCAAACCGTCCTATCTCTAGTCAAAGTAGCCGGGAAAATAAATGAGTTACCCTCATTTTGACTCGCGCGAAACGGCAATGATGAGAGAGAGCGGGGAGGTATTTCCATATGCTCGCGGGCGATGATTGGACCTCCAGAGAAGGCTTGAGAAAATGGACTAGCAAGTCACAAAGACGCAAAAAGCTCGAAGAAGCAAATCAAGTGGCCTCAGGCCCAAAATTGTGAAGGTTTTAACCGAACAAAAGTGAAGTACTCAAGGCGTCAAATCAAAGGCCAAAGGCCGATTCACTACAAAAAGCAGTCACTCGCCAAAAGTAATCAAAGTACTCAACTCACTGAAACCTGAATCGAATCACGTGCTAGAGAAAGCTACAAGAAAACCATATAGTGCGAGACGGTCCCGAAGGTGTAGTCCAGGAGCCTGAAAAGGGCTATCTCCCGAAACATCCGAATTAATTTGCATCTCAGCACAAAGGTACAAGTATCAAGTTTCTTCTACTTATTTACGCAGTTTAATTTAGTAACAAGTAGTAATGCATGAATTAGGAGAAATCGAGTACCACTATCTTACTTTCATATTTTAACCAACTTACTTAGTAACGCCCTTATAAAGCATTGTTCGGGACGAACAACTAAAAGTGTGGGGTTATCTGATGGACCACAATTGTATGAATCATAAACACAGTTAAACCCACCAAATTAGACTGTTTGTCTATCTAACTTCGATGTTTTAGTCCCGATACATTTCTATAGGGTATTTCAGAGCTTAGAGAGAATACACGCTAAGGAAGAGCTTTTAGCACAGAAAAGATATCAGGAGACAATCCAAGGTCAAGATCAGACGCTGAATGAAGAAATCTAAAGATCCTGACTTGGAATCATTCAAAACAAATCAAACCGAAGAGAAACCGAAGGCAATCCGGAGCTGAAATACACTGATAGTTTTGTGCAAACTGCACAAAACTCACAACCACTCTCCCCTTGCCACATGGGCCGGCGGCTTCCTCCTCACATCCCCTCCTCCTCCTCTCCCCTTCCTCCACATGGCGCCATCTCCTCCCCTCACCCAAAAGCCGCCGGCGGCTTTCCCTTCTCCTCTCCCCTTCCTCCACTTGTCCTCCTCTCCTCTTCCCCCCATCTCCACCCTTGGATGCCAAACCACATGCCCTCATCTTGGCCCTCCATTCCCCTCCCCTTAGCCTATAAATACCAAGCCATCCTTCCCATTTCAAATCATCCCACAATCCAAAAACATCCCAAAATTGTGTAAAACACTTCTCTCTCTAAGTTTGTTACTATGTAAAGTTTGGTTTGATATCAATAAAAGTTCAGTTTGTTCTCAAATACTTTAGTTCGATCTTGAGTACTCCTGTTGGTTCTTGAGTACTCAAGTTTTCAGTTACAGTTCAAGAGTTACTCCTGTTTGTTCTTGAGTAATCTCTTTCTCTTCTCTCTTTACTCCTGTTTGTTCTTGAGTATTCTCTTCAATATCCTAGTTATGATGTCCAACTCCATGGATATTCGTAACTAAACCCTTCATTCGGTTGAAGGGGAGTTCTTGTTTTATAAAATGTTTTACTTCGTTTAGTTTCATTTCTCTGTATTCAAAACTTGTTCTATGTGCCATTTATAAGGTCAGAATTTCCAAGGTAGAGTGGAAGCTACGAAAGGGCAAAAATCTACTGTGGGAATTCGTGAACATACTCGGATAAGTGGAAGCTACAAAAGGGCAAAGCTTATCTGAGGAGTTCGATCTATCTTAAAAACCATTTGGAAACTGGACCAAAGGGACCAAATGGATGCACTTACTGCTAAGATACTTCGAAAGAAGGAATTAGTATCGCTTAGAACAAGAGTTTATTGAGCGCTACGAAAGGGCCTCAATATACGTTTGAATACTTAGAAGGGTTGCTAAAAGAATGAACAGGATATAATACGAGGCCCCCCAAGACCGAATACTTCTCTCGCAATTACAAAACCCCCCTGTCTGTACTTTTACTGTTCGATCAACTACAACCATCAACTGCTCACAATCCGGAGGACTTACCAATCACGCATCACCCACTGTAAGTCTCCTTTGTATTTTCAGTATTTACTTTTCTGTAATTTACGTTTCAGCAATCAAATCCGCAACCAATCAAAAAGTCACGTAGTTGTTAGCACTAAAACCTCAACCAACTTAAAACACGCTCTCTCGCCAGACAAATCCCTTAAAAGAATAACCTATTCCCCTAATTCCCTTGGGTTCGACCCCTACTTACCAAGTACTACCTAGTAGTATAGTTGCGAGTAGCGGACTATTATAAATTTATTTGCACAAATCGCTCTGACGACAAGCGGTTCTGTCAGAAGCCTTGCAAGTTTTGTGGTGCGACAGACCATAAGACAGATGCTTGCCCCAGTCAACAGGAGGATACACAGGCCAACGTTAATGCAGTGGGTGAATTCTAGAATTACAATAACCGTGCACCCCAACAGACTCAGCAGCACCAGTACTACCGTCCATCATATCGCCAGCAGTAGGGCATCTACAATAATCAGAATCAGTATCAGCAGCGAGGACAAAATTACAATCAAGCAGGCCTTAGCCATCAGAGTCCCAACAAGTCTCTCGAAGATGTGGTGAAGGAGTTGGCAATTACCATGCAACAAAATCAGGTGAAGAACAATGAAACTTTAGCGGAGATGGGTAAGCAAATGTCCAACTTAGCTCAGACTGTTTCTGAGCTGAAGAGCGATCCAGGAAGGCTACCGTCGCAGACAGTGCCTAATTCGAGAGGGAACATCAATACTTTAGTAGTGGTGGACGAATCGGGTGTAGAAAAAGATGAAAACGAGTCGGGATCAGTGCAAATCGCGTCTGAAGGAGACATTAGCTCGACGCTAATGTCTGAAGTGAATGCCCCTATAATGTTAAGGCTGGAGCGCCCATAACGTCTACAATGAACGCGATCCCCACAGATATGCACCCCAAGACTGACCCTTTTCCTTCATTTTCTATGCAGGTAATAGCTCCTAAGGACCATATGATCGACAAGGATGAGCTAGGAGACAATTTGGAGGCAAAATATGAGCCAGAGAAGTCAACGGTGGAGCACCCACTTGCTACGAGTCATGATGCACCGCCTGAAAAGAGTAAGGACCCAGGTGCCTTCACAGTCACCTGTGGTGTTGGTGAGACTCTTATATATCACTGTGTAATTGATTTGGGTGCTGCTATTAATGCCATGCCATACTCTTTATATTGTTCGTTGAAATTGGGACCATTGAAGCCTCATAAGTTGTTGATAGAGTTAGGAGATAAATCATGTGTTCGTCCGGTTGGTTTACTTGAGGATCTAACACTCCGAGTAGGAGACCTTGTTGTTCCTGCAGATTTTTATGTTTTGCAAATGAGAGATGCTAGACTTGACGATCCTCCAACACTTATCCTGGGATGTCCACTCCTCTTTGCGACTAAGACCAAGATTGACATGGAAACATGCTTGTTGTCACTTGCGTTTGGTGGCAAGTCATCAAATTTCCACATTTATGAGGATGTCGACCACCCATGCATGAAGAAACCACCAGACATAGTGAACACATCATATCTTCGTGCCCTAGTTCCTGACCTACTAGTTGAGGCTAAACATGAGACAAAAGAAGTAGCTATGAGCAAGGTGTCCTTGAAGACTCGAGAGGATGTGAAGGTGAACCCGCCTGATCGATGGAGAGTGGACACGAGCACACCATTCCACGAGGGCTTTGGGTAGATTGAAGGACTTGCTGAGGCAAAATTTGACCTCACACGCCCATGTGATCCTAACTTGTGATCCCTAAAGAGGTATTGTCGAGCCAACAACGTAAAACAAAGGCGCTCACAGGGAGGCAGCCCGGCAAAATTTTTGTTTTTCTCGTTTTTATTTTGTTTTATGTTTGTTTGGGTCTTGAGTCAAGTTTTTTTACATTGTCTTTTGGGAAAAAAGATGTTTTTCATGCAGGAAACATGTTCAACTCAGTGCAGATCGCGTCCGCCCTTAACATTAGCTGGCCGCGTTTGGTGTTAACATTAGGTTAACGTCTCTACTGGACGCGGCACGTAAAGTCTTCATAGGACTCAGTGGACCGTTGACTAGTGTTGACCGATTCGTTTGACCAGAATTTACACCGTCACGCGATAATACGAGGGGAGTGCCTGTTCATTTTTTATTCTCTATTTATTTTTCCCTACGTTTGTGTGTCTTGCATTGTTTGTGTCTTTGAATTTAAGTCGTACCGTGAGGACACGGCTTAGTTCAAAAGTGTGGGGTGGGAGAGTCGGTCAGTCTGTTGTGTCAGCACGTTTCCCTATAAAAAAAATTTGAAAGTATGAAATTCTCTCTATTTCCTGGATGTGCAGTATTGAATTTTGATGATGTGAAATAGATGATGCTGATTAGATGTGTTTCTCTCGTGAAATTTGAATTGTGTGACTACGTATGAATTTAACCCACTACGTGTCCTTTTGAGTTGAGATAAACATGGATGTGGAGTTGATAGAAATGTCCTAGAGAGAGTTGACGAAGCATTCAAAGGACCGAATTTTGAGTTATATGGTTATGTGGATTTCGTGGAGGGTAGCACTTCGAGACGATATGGTTCAGAGTTCGCTCCGCCGCTGCAGCGTTTATGTAGGTAGGTGGGACGGGAAAACAGACCGTCCTATCTCTAGTCTGAAGTAACCGGGAAAATAGGTGGTGGACCCCCATCTTGACCCGCGGGGAGGTATTTCCTCCATATGCTTGCGGGCAATGATTGGACCTCCTTCAAAAAAAGAAAGAAGAAAAGGACAAGCAATTCACAATAAAGGAGCAAAGCTCAAGAAAAAAATAAGCCACGTTGTGAAGTTTTATACAAGGAAAAAAAGTGAAGTACATTATTCATACATCAAGAGCCAAAGGCCAAAGAAAGTCACTACAAAAGCTGTCCAACAAAAGAAGAAAGAAAAGTGAAAAACCATGGAGTTTGAATGAATCACGTGTAAGAAAAAGCAATGAAGTGTAACCATATAGCTAGAGTTTGGAACATCGAATGCAGATCATGGGTCTAAAGAGGACTATCTCCCATTCATCCGAATTGATTTGAATTTCAGCTCAAATGTAACATGTATCAAGTTATTTCTATGTGAAGCATGATGATTTGAGTAACGATTGAGTTATGCATAGAAAAGCGAAATCTAGACTAGACCCTCATATTCATGTGAATCTATCCAGGACGTCGAAGAAGTTGTGGAGTTATATTTACTTTCCTTCTATGACTTAGTTCTTGTTCGGGACGAACAAGTTTAAGTGTGGGGTGGTTTGATGAGTCGTATTTATACGACTCATTGAATCAATTAATCCCAGTTATTTCGACACTTTATTATGCAAATAATTACTTTTTAGTGTTGTTTTGCATCTCAGGTGTTTCGGAAGCTCTAGGGGAAACGCGCATAAAAGATGGCTTTTCATGCCAAAAACATCACAATGGTAGATCAGACCTTTGGACGCTCGACGGAGCGCTGGGAATGGACCCCTGATCAGAAAAATATGAACCACATGCCGTTGCGTAGCTGACTCAATTTCCTACAACTCTCTAGTTTACACCAAGAGCATCCGAGGTCATATAGAAGGTCAAATCTAGAGTCAAAGTTGGAACTGGCACACATAAGAAGGAACCGAACTCAGTGTGGATCGCATCCGCAAGAGACATTAGCGTTAACGCTAATGTTGCTTTTAAACGCGCAGCTAATGTTACTGCTGAATGTGCCCAGTCAACGAGGGCTGACGCAGCAGTCCGTTTGATGATGTCAGCAAGTTTGAATCTTGATAATTCTAGCCCAAAATTAGATTTGGAAACTCAGTTTACTATAAACAAGAAGCTTGGGCTAGGGTTTTCAGTATCAAATCATCAGACAATCATTCGAGATGGATCTGAAGAGAAGACGCAAGCTTTCGACGAAGAGAAGAATTTTCTACTTACTTTCATCAAAATATCTGTGTTTATTTTCCATGACTACGTGTAACTAAACCTTTAATTCGGTTTAGGGTTTCGTACATTGTGACAATCATTTTGAGTCTTTTTACTTAATGCAGTTTCTTGTTTCTCTAGTTGTTGCGCTTAATATTAAGGGCTGAATAGTGAAGCTAAGTGGATACTTACCCGTAAAGCTTAGCCGAATAATTCAGTACTTACCGTTAATACTCGTTTGAGACTTTCCCGTAAAGACGAGTAAGAACACCTAGATTAAATAATGCATATTCCGGATTATTGGATTTAGGAGAACTAAAAGTCTAATGCCTTACCCGGATTAGATTGTGGTGTATTGCCAGAAACGGAATACTTTGGGTTATTGCCTAAATCGGAGTAACCACACTTAGAAACTTGAAATTCGATTATTAGCAGTCAATGATAAACATGTGACAATCGAAACCCTAAACTGAATGCTTTCTCTGATTGAATTCTCTTCGCGTTATTTTTTTTTTAGCACTCTTATTTGCTCACAACCCCCTTTTAATTGTTTTCACAGTTACAGCTTCAACAACCAGCTCTCTAGGGTTCGACCCTGCTTGCCACTTACTAGTTTCACGCAGGAAAATATAAATTTAAGTTTGACGCTTCAAACGACGTGTGATGGACCATATTTATATGATTCATTAAGTCAGTTAAACCCACCAAATTAGACACTTTGTCTTATCAACTTTTACTTGTTAGTTCCATTTTTGCTCTACAGGCTATTTTGAGGTTTAGAGAAGAAACGAGCTAAAAAGGGGGTTCTTAAACCAAAAATGGATTACAAGTCAAGTCGGGCCAGTCGGGGACCGAGGGACCCCAGCAGGGACCCGGAAAAGCCAGCCGGGACAGAGAAATGCCAGACGCGCCCGGGAGGAGGTACCCGGTACCGCAGGTCCCGCCCGAGAGAGCCAGGTCCACGACCGATGAGGTACCGGGTACCGCAGGTCCCCGCCCGAGAGAGCCAGGTCCACGACCGAGGAGTACCGGGCCCGAGTGATGAGCGTCTGTGCCGAGTGCCGAGCGCCTATGTCCAAAATGAAGAAGTTAGGCCACGGCCTATCTCCGGCGGCGTTCCGACCAAACCACTTCGAGCACTCAATTTTCATGAAGAATGTCGTTCCAAATCAACACTCAAAAGGCAAGGAACGCATGGTCCAAAATTCAAGCCATCCTAGGCCAAGGGACCGAGTTCTAGGCCATCCTAGGGAACGACCATACTACGATCCAAATCAACCTTAACATCCTTCATGGACCTGACTTGGAATCACTCAAATATGCTGGAACCGTCGGCAAATGGACAAGAACGCAAGGCAAAGACACGAGCCCGGTAAAGGCCAATCAAGGGGATTTTTCAACTGTTTTAGGATTTTGGCCATTCTTCGGCCAAATACCGGCTTAACTTCCATGATGAAACCTTTTTATCTTGGCATTGTTGTTAAGAATACATGGTCCTCGACCCAATCTACTCCGGCCAAGATTCCGGCATCTCCGGCCATATTCCAGCCAAGCTCCGGTGAGCTTCCGACGATGCTCCGATCATGCCACATCCAACCACCACCTTGCTCCGGTCATTCTAGCCCTACTCCGGTCAAAATCCGGCAAAGTCCAACCAACCTACTCATTTTCCCGGTTAGGTTATACTATTCACATCGGTTGCCCTTTGAGGTCCAACTAAGCTCAAACCGGTGGACTTGAGGAGCAACCAAGGCCAAAGTTGGTTGGCTTGAGATATTTGCTAGCCAATTTTATGGGTTTTTAATACAAGCCAATCCACAAGTCAAGTGGGCACCCTTTGGCTCATCCAAACTCCAACCGAAGGCCAACCAAGCTCCAACCGGACTTGAGGAAGAACTAGAGGCGGTTGGGAGGACAAATATCCTCCTCTCCACCGCCTCTCATGGCTATAAAAGGAGGTCCTCCCCTCCTTGAAAATGATCCTTGGCTACTTAGATAGAGAAGCTCTCTAGAATCCTTTACTCACAAAGCTTGTAAACACTTTACATTTGGGAATCAAAAGCTCCAACTTCTCTCTTGTTCTTGAGTACTCTTGTTGGTTCTTGAGTACTCTTGTTTGTTCTTAAGTTTGTTCTTGAGTTTACTTTCCAAAACTCTTACTTTCCTTGTCTTTGATTTCGAAACATTTACTTTCCTTGTCTTTCATTTTCAAAAACTTTACTTTCTTTTGCACTTAGCTATGATATCCACTTCTATGGATACTCGTAGCTAAACCCTTCATTCGGTTGAAGGGGTGTGCTTGTATCATGACAACGTTTTAGACCCTTTTCTTAGTGCTTCTATTGTGTTCAAGTTTGTTCTATGTGCAATATATTAGGTTAGAACATACATGGTTGAGTGGAGGCTCGAAAGAGCAAAGCTCTTCCATGGGGTTCGTGAACATACATGGTTAAGTGGAGGCTCGAAAGAGCAAAGCTTTTCCGTGGAGTTCAACCTCTTTTAAACACCACTTGGTTGATCGGAAATGATTGATCAAGTGGATGCACATAGGCTAAGATACTTCGAAAGGAGGAGTTAGCCCAACTAGAACAAGTGCTCTATGCCTTGAAAAGGACTAGATGGTGTGGCAAGTGCTGGAAATGGCCTTGTTACATCTTTGAACACTTAGAACGATCATTAGAGGTCAATGATAAACGGATCTATGATACAAGGCCCCTAAACCGAATCCTTTCCTTTAATCAAAACACCAACTCTTCATTCTACTTTCAGTCTCACTATCAACTGTTTACATTCAGTACCTTTACTTTCAAGTACTTTACTTTCAGTTACCTTTACTTTCAGTACTTTACATTCCGCAACTAACTTTACTTTCAAGCACCTAACTTTACTTTCAGTACCTTTACATTCTGCAACTAACTTTACTTTCAGTACCTAACATTTACTTTCAGCACATTTACTTGCAGTCTTTATTTTCAGTACCTTTATTTTCAGTCTTTACTTTCAGTCTTTATTTTCCGCACTTACTTTCAGTCATTTACTTTTCCGCACTTTACTTTCATTACAGACTTTTTCAACATCAATCCGACATAGTATTTGGTACATATTGCGCTTGAAATATAGCGTGCGACAAACCAAAAATATGTTGTTCGGTTGATATTGAAATCGACTGTTCCAGCAACTTACTTTTCAGCATTACTTTCAGTACTAAAACCACAACCAACCCCAAACGCACTTAATTTCTGTACAATTTCCCCAAAGAACTACTATCCACAAATTCCCTTGGGTTCGACCCCTACTTACCGCTTTACTACCCAATAGTGAAGTCGCAAGTAGTGGACTTATAAATTTATCTTTTGCATTTGCCTCGCGACAAGGCATCTGTCAAAAATTGGCGCCGTTGCCGGGGAATTGGAATTGCAATCGGATAAAGTTCTTTAATTTTGTACTCGCTTCTGTATAACCATGTCTCGTGCAGGAAGCCACCATGACTATCAGGATGACGACGAGATGAATCTGTACGATCGAAATAATGAGGCGCCGCCTCCATTTCCAATTCTTGACGATCCGGAACAGCTCATCCGAGACCGAAACCGTGTTATTCGGGAAGGCACCCGAAGAAACCAAGGACCACCCGAGGGCCGAAATGAAGCTGGCCCAGCGCAGCAACCCCCTAGACATCCACCACCCCCGCAATATCAACAAGCGCCAAGACGAGAACCCGTCTTTGATGACTACTATAGGGACAACAACTTCCGCGAACCTACGATGGGAGAACTAAGGCACCAGATTTCAGAAATCAGCCGTGGTGCATTTACGAGGGCCCTGAACTGGAAAACATTGCCATCAACACATCAGTGGTCCATAACTTGCCCAAGTTCTCAGGAACTCATGGAGAATCTGCGACAAGTCATCTCCAACGCTTACATGGCATTTGCCAAAATCTAAAACCCAATAAAGTGAATGTAGAAGAGTTCAAATTGAAGGCTTTCTATTTTTCCCTCATTGACTCGGCAAACGAATGGTTCCTTTCATTGCCTTCGGGTAGCATCAGAATGTGGGCTCAGATGCAAAAGAAATTTCTGGACAAATACTACCCTGCGGGAAGAGCGATGCAAGTAAGGAGGCAACTGCAGGACATAAGGCAGGGGCCTAATGAAACCGTGTACGACTGACTACCTAGAAAAATTAAACCGCCTGGAGAGAAGCTGCTGTACCCTTGGACTACCCGAGAAACTCATCATCGAGTACCTCATTGATGGATTAAGACCATTAGACAAAATGCTCCTGGATGCCTCAGCTGGAGGATCAATGATGAATCTATCATTAAGCGGCATAAGGCAACTCATCTCCGATGTTGCTGAAAATGCCCGATTTAGAGAGGAGACAACTCGGCAGGAAGAATTCTCCCGAACAAAGAATGTGGCGAAGGCCGAGACACCAATGAACTCCATGCCAGAGGAGATGAAACAAATGAAGGAGATGATGGTTCAGATCCTACGAAGGCAGCCAGCTCAGATGAAGCCTTGCGAGTTTTGTGGTTCTACGAACCACAAGACTGACGCATGCCCGATATTAATAGTAAAGGAACCGGCAGAAGTAAATGCAGTGGTAGGATACCAAGGATACAACAACAGCAACGACAGAGCCGGACCAAACCGGCAGTATAATCAAGCAACCGGCCCGAACTAGCGGAATGAGAACCACCCACCAAAAGAGACACAACAAGCCGCACCTCAATCAGCTCAGTCGTTCTACCAACCGCCCCACCGACAGTACAATCAGAACACTCCACCAGCAGGCCAATACCAGCAAAGAGGACCAAACCAGTACCTGACGGGCCAGTATCAGCAAAGAGGATCAAATCAGTACCAAGCCAGCTCGAGTAATCAGCAAGGATCGAACAAGTTGCCTGAAGACACAATGAAGGAACTCGCAGGAAGCGTTCATCAATTGGGTACTTCGCTACATCAATTCCAAGCGAAAACTGATGGAGCAATTACAAATTTGACCAAACAAATGTCCCAGCTCGCCACCTCAGTGTCCGCACTCACTACTGAGCCTGGCCGACTACCTTCACAAACTATCCAAAACCCAAAGGGAAATGTTAGCATGGTAAAGATGTCAGACATGAAGGAGGCGCTGGAAGAAGCAGCACGACCCTTACTATCAACTACAGAAGTAGATAAGAAAGAGTTCCTTGGTATGATGTGGGAAGATGAATCATATGCCCAGTCATACGGAGAACTAATAGCCATGGAAAGACTCAAAGAAGCACAAACGGCAGCTCTACTGGCAAAACAACAACGAGGACCTGCAACTTACAAACCTACGGTCAAGCACTTCACCCATAGGCACCGTCCTGATTGGAATCAAGAGGAAGACCGACCCATTGATGGTAGAACGTGGGTCACGCATACTGACAATGGACGCTATGCGTTCACCGTTAACATGACTCCACCGCCAATCATGCACTTTAATGTACCAGCATCTGGCTGGGATGACAATGAAGACTTAGACTCTGATGGTCCCAGATCGGGCCTCGGAACCAAAAAAATTGGGGCTCAAGATTCATCTTACTCTATGAAGATCATTGCCTCCGAAGATCATGCGACCCAAAAGAACAAGATAGAAAAGGGATTGGAGCCAAGGAATGGGCAAAATGGCCTGATGACGGAGAAGCTCCTAACTTGGAATCATGAGGCACAACTAGAAAAAAGTAGGGACCCAGGGGCCTTCACGGTCACCTGTGGAATCGGCAAAGCCCAAATTCAGCATTGCTTAATTGATCTTGGGGCCGCTGTCAATGTCCTACCTTACCCTCTATACTGCTCATTGGGGCTTGGTCCATTGAAGCCACCAAGGTTATTAATCGAGTTGGGGGACAAGTCGTGTGTCCATCCGGTTGGAGTGCTAGAAAAGTTAATGCTCCGTGTGGGAAAACTCATCGTTCCTACGGACTTTTATGTGATACCAATCAGAGAGTCCAGCGAGGACGACCCTCCAACAATCATATTAGGACAACCATTCCTTTACACCACAAGGGCAAGGATCGACATGGGCAAGGGCTCATTGTCGCTTGCATTCGGCGGCAGAAATTCAGACTTCTACATCTGTGATGATAGCCGCGCGGGTACAAAGAAACCACCAGACATTGTGAACACCGCTGATCTCAGTGCACTAGTTCCTGACCAACCAAGAGAGACCGAAAGGGTGACTAAACCATCAGCTATGGTCAAGGGTCCCTCGCCTTCTCAAAGGTATTGGAAGGAGAAACCACCAGAACAATGGAAACCGGACCCGAGCACATCATCCCACAAGAGCTTGGGAAGGGTCAAGGCAAGGATCAATGCAGGAACCGCGACAAAATATGACCTAAGCCACCCATGGGACCCAGATCCCTCCTGAGTGAGGTACTGTCGAGCCAACGACGTTAAACAAAGGCACTGGTCGGGAGGTAACCCGGCACCCTTTTATTTTCATGCATGTTTTAATTTTTTAGTCATTTTACTTATGTCATTTAGTTTTTTCCTTAAGTCGTACTCACCCATTTCCTTTCTTGTCAATATTTGCTTGCAATTAGCTTTTGAACTAAGTCATGCCGAGAGGCACGCCTTCGTTCAAAAGTGTGGGGTGAGAACTGCTTATGCACATAGTTAATTAACATGCTTTCTTTTTTCCTTTTCCCTTAATATTATCTTTTTGAAAATATGAACTTGAGAATGTGAAAAAGATAGATCTAAATTCAAGCATTTACCTTGTGAAATCTCGACTATGTAAAAACTTGAGGATGTAACTTCTTATTTCTCCCTTTGTGCTGAGATATATAGGGGATGGAGTTGACATAAAATGCCATAGAGAGGCTTGGCAAGCACTCAAAGGACTGGATTTCACTATATGGTTTACGAAGTCAGTGGAGGCTGCACTTTGGGTTTCGTTGGATTCAAAGTCATCTCCGATGTGCAGAGTTTATTGATGGACCATATTTATATGATTCATTAAGACAGTTAAACCCACCAAATTAGACGCTTTGTCTTAACAACTTTTACTTGTTAGTTTCACTTTTGTTCTACATGCTATTTCGAGGATTAGAAATGAAACAAGCTAAAAAGGAGTTTTAAAGCTGAAAATGGATTACAAGTCATTCCAGGCCACGACCAGATTCCGACTTTACAACCGTCATGAACCCAACGTGGAATTACTCAAACATGTCCCAATGACTTGTTCCAAACCTCAACAAAGATCAAGAATTCAAGTGAATGCCAAGTCTAGCCACCCATGTGCAAGGCTTGTGCCTTGTCCTTTGATGTCAACCAAGAAGCAACCAAGGGGCAACCAAAGTCTAACCAGAGTTGGGAGGCAACCGATGGCTTTTGGAGAACAAAATATCACAACCCACTCACACCCACTCCCTCCACCTCATGGCCGGCGGCTTCCATGGGAGAGTGACACATGGGCGGCGGCTTTGGGGAGTTGCCACCTCATGGCCAGCGGCTTTTTAACCCTCCTCTCCCCTTTGACATGTGTTGGCTCCTATCCTCTCCTCCTTGCCTATAAATACCACACTCCCTTTCATTAGTTCAATGTCTTTGGTCCTTGGTTCTAGTCCCATTTTGGTCCTTTGATCACTTGTCATTTAGATAGAAATCTCTCTACAATCCATCCCACAATCCTTGTAAACACTTTACTTTTCCTTGTCTTTTACTTTCAAAAAACCTTTACTTTTCTTGTCTTTCAAAAACCTTTACTTTTCAAGGACTTAGCTATGCTGTTGACAGATGCTTGTCGTCAGAGCAAATGTACAAATAAATTTATAAGTCCGCTACTCGCGACTTCACTACTGGGTAGCAAGTGGTAAGTAGGGGTCGAACCCAAGAGAGTCAGTGTGGATTAGTTGTTCCTTAATAAAGCTTATGCAGAAATTAAATGCGATTGGGGTTGGGTTTAAGTGTGCTTTGAGAACTGAAAGTAAAGGGACAGTGATATCACAATTAAAGGAAAGATTCGGTTTTAGGGGCCTTGCATCATATTTTGTTTATCATTGACCTCTAATGATCATACTATGTATTCACAGATGAATCGAGGCTATTTCTAGCACAAGACTTGCGACATCATTTAGAATACACCTCTAATGATCATGCTATGTGTTCAAAGATGAATCGAGGCTATTTCTAGCACAAGACTTGCAACACCATTTAAAACACTTGTTCTACTTTAGACTAATTCCTCCTTTCGAAGTATCTTAGCCTTGTGTGCATCCACCTGATCTTTCAGTTACGATCGACCGAGTGGTGTTTTAGATAAGTCGAACTCCTCAGATAAGTTTTGCTTGTTACAGCTTCCACATACTCGAGTATGTTCACGAATCCCCACGGAAGAGCTTTGCTTGTTACAGATTCCACTCAACCTTGGAAATTCTGACTATATATGGCACATAGAATAAGTTTTGATCACAAAGATGCACTAGGTGCAGGGTCTAAAACATTGTATGATATAAGTACACCCCTTCAACCGAATAAAGAGTTTAGCTACTACTATTCATGGCACTGGACATTATAACTATGAATTTGGAAAAACAAGGGTTTTGAAAGACAGAAAAATAAATATGAGAAGACTTACAAAACCGTTGAAGCGCCAAGGATCAAGCTTTTATTCCAAAGTAAAGTGATTACAAGATTAGTTCCCAAACTCTAGAGAGATAAGTGATTTGTGATTTTGGAATTTGTAGAGAGAGAAGCTCTCCACATTTTTGGGATGATTTTGGAAGAAGGGGAGAGGCTCTATTTATAGCCATGGAGGATGGAGGAGAAGATGATACATGGCACAAGATGATTGGAGGAGCAAGGATGTGGAGGAGGAGAGGACAAGTGTCAAGCTTTGGGAGGAGCTCCAAAAGCTGCCACCTTGGGGAGGAAGTTTCCTCCTTTATCCGCCCCTTATGGATGAGGATGGAGGAGATGAGTCATCCTCATCCTTATCCTCCAAAATCCGCCGGTTCTAGAAGGGAAAGAATGAGTTTTGTGTGGTTTTGTGAAGTTTTCACAAAACTATCGGTGTATTTCGGCCTCGGACTGACTTTGATTGCTCTTCAGTTTGATTTGTTTTGAGTGATTCAATGTCATGATCTTGAGATTTCTGCGTTCAGCGTCTGATCGTGACCTTGGACTGACTCGTAATATCTTTTCAGCGTAAAATCCTCTCCTTAGCGTGTATTCTCTCTAGAGTCCAAATTACCCAGTAGATATAAATCGGAACTAACAAGCAAAAGTTAACTAGACCAACAGTCTAATTTGGTGGGTTTTACTGTGTTTTTGATTCGTATAATTATGGTCCATCAGATTACCCCACACTTTTAGTTGTTCGTCCCGAACAATGCTATTAAAGGGCGGCACACAATCAAGTAAAAACTTTTAAATATGAAAGTGAGACTGTGGGACTCGATTTATCCTAATTCATGCATTACTACTTATTACTAAATTAAACCGTGTAAATAAATAGAAGAAACTTGATACGTGTACCTTCGTGCTGAGATGCAAATTATTTTGGATGTTTCGGGAGATAACCCTTTTTAGGCTCCTGGACAGCATTCTCGGGACCGTCTCGCACTATATGGTTTCTTTGTAGCTTTCTCTAGCACGTGATTCGGTTCGGGTTTCAATGGTTTGGTCTCTGATCTTCTTTTTGCGAGGGACAGCTTTTGTAGTGAATTGGCCTTTGGCCTTTGACTCTTTGAGTACTTCACTTTTTGTTCGGTTAAAACCTTCACAATTTTGGGCCTTTGGCCTCTTGATTTGCTTCTTTGAGCTTTTCCCTTTTTGTGGCTTGCTAGTCCATTTTCTCAAGCCTTTTTGGGAGGTCCAATCGTCGCCCGCGAGCATATGGAAATACCTCCCCGCTCTCTCTCATCATTGCCGTTTCGCGCGAGTCAAAATGAGGGTCGCTCATTTATTTTCCCGGCTACTTTGACTAGAGATAGGACGGTTTGATTCCCGTCCCGCCTTCTTCATTTTTTATGCATAAACACTGCATGGCGGAGCTGACTCTTGACTCAACTGAAAAACCCAAAGTGCAGCCTCCATTGACTTCGTAAACCATATAGTGAAATTCAGTCCTTCGATTGCTTGCCAAGCCTCTCTAGGGCATTTCTATCAACTCCACATCCCTAGTTTATCTCAGCACAAAGGGACAAATGAGAAGTTACATTCTAAGTTTTTAAACAGTTGAATTTTCACAAGGTTAATGCATGAATTATGATCTATCTTTTTCACATTCTTAAGTTCATATTTTCAAAAAGATAATATTAAAGGAAAAAGGGAAAACATGTTTATGTACACAGGTGGTTCTCACCCCACACTTTTGAACGAAGGCGTGCCTTTCAGCAAGACTTAGTTCAAAAGCCATGCAAGCAGACAATTATGAGAAGGAGATGACATTAAGGAAAAGGGAAGAACAGAACTCCCTTTATTGTGTCGAATGACATGGCTCGAGGCTGGATAATCGAGGGAGTTCGGCTGGGGCCTTGAACTCTTGGCATAGGCCTGGCTGGCTTGATGTTGCACTCATAACCGATTCCTGAATAGTCATTTCATTCTATGCACCAAGTGGGTGAGAGCGACTTATTGGAAAAAACTAAATGACAGAAAATAAAAGTACTGAAAGTAAGATAGGTGTCGGGTTACCTCCCGACCAGTGCATTTGTTTAACGTCGTTATCTCGACGATACCTCATTTTTGGATCATAAGTAGGGATCCCATGGGTGCTTGAGGTCGAACTTCTTCTCGGTAGCTCTTTTGATTTGAGAGGGTGAGGCTTTATTGACCATAGCTGCTGGTCCAATGAGTCGTGCTTGTTTGTTACTCCTTCCGGGTTTCCATTCTTTCGGCCCATGTCTTTGCCGCTTCTTCATGTTTGAATAGTTGGCACCTTTGCGATTTTGGAAGTTTGGTTTTGTGCCATTAAATGTAGGCGACATTAAGCATGCGCCTTTGCCAATCCTCTTCATTGTGGCAGTGATGGATGGTTGTCTTGGAACGGTGAGTTTTCAGGCGGGTTTCCTTGGCTTGTGACGAGTGAGAGTTCCTTTGTCAGCTTTTTTGGCTCATGCTCCTCCTCTAACTCCCAGTGAACCTCATCATCATTGATTATATGATCTTCGGTGGCTATGATCGGTATAAGACACGAAGGGTTAAGTTGGGGCACTTCGACCATGAGGACTGGTTCTGTTTCAGGTGCTCCGACAGTGAGGACCAGGTCTTTTTTGGATAGTTCGGCAATGAGGTCCGGGACTTCCTCGGGTGCTCCGAGCGCAAGGACCGGGCCTGGCTTGATTTCTTTGGCCACTTTGGTAGTGAGGTTCGAGACTTCTGTTGGCTCGGTAGTTAGGACAGTGATTTCCTCGGATGGATTGGTAATAAGGACCGGGCCTGATTTGGGCAGTTCTTCTTCTAACTCCCAGGGATAATCTGAATGTAGCTCTTCTTCAGGTAACCAAGGGTCCTTATCCTTGTCATTCGTATAGTCTCCGAGGGTAATCACACTGAGGTATGGGTCTGATATGGGTAACTCGTCATTGAGGTCCGGGTATGTCTTGGCCGTGAATTGGTGCATCGAGGCATTCATTTGCTGCATGTCTGCGGCCAATTGCTGGGTGCTAGCTGCCAGCTCGTTTTCTGCTGCCCATAACTCAGTTTTGGCCCTGATTTGGTGCATTATGTTGTCCAGTTCTTTGCTTCGCATGGCCTGATCTTGTCTTTGTCTTGACCTTGCGGCCAAATCATCTATTAGGTTCCAAAGATCATCTATGCCTAAGTTGTTCACTGAGCCTCCCGCTGCATTATTTAGCCAATTCCACTCTTGTGGCATCATCCCATTGAGAAACCTTTGAAGAAGATCGTGGTTGGTGAATCCAAGGTGCGGGCAGCTTATCAACATGGAGTCAAAATACGCCAAGTACTCGTCCAATGTTTCATCCCGGGATTGTTTTATATTGTTGATCTTCTCGCGGATTTCATATTCGAAGGGTGGTGGGGAAATTTCCTCAATGTTCCAAGGTTCCATTCCGTAGTAGTAGGACTTAGTGAATTGCATGATAAAATAAAAAAGAAAAAATAGAACAACTATTCCGATGCACAACTCCCCGGCAACGGCGCCAATTTGACAGATGCTTGTCGTCAGAGCAAATGTACAAATAAATTTATAAGTCCGCTACTCGCGACTTCATTACTGGGTAGCAAGTGGTAAGTAGGGGTCGAACCCAAGAGAGTCAGTGTAGATTAGTTGTTCCTTAATAAAGCTTATGCAGAAATTAAATGCGATTGGGGTTGGGTTTAAGTGTGCTTTGAGAACTGAAAGTAAAGGGACAGTGATATCACAATTAAAGGAAAGATTCGGTTTTAGGGGCCTTGCATCATATTTTGTTTATCATTGACCTCTAATGATCATACTATGTATTCACAGATGAATCGAGGCTATTTCTAGCACAAGACTTGCGACATCATTTAGAATACACCTCTAATGATCATGCTATGTGTTCAAAGATGAATCGAGGCTATTTCTAGCACAAGACCTGCAACACCATTTAAAACACTTGTTCTACTTTAGACTAATTCCTCCTTTCGACGTATCTTAGCCTTGTGTGCATCCACCTGATCTTTCAGTTACGATCGACCGAGTGGTGTTTTAGATAAGTCGAACTCCTCAGATAAGTTTTGCTTGTTACAGCTTCTACATACCCGAGTATGTTCACGAATCCCCACGGAAGAGCTTTGCTTGTTATAGCTTCCACTCAACCTTGGAAATTCTGACTATATATGGCACATAGAACAAGTTTTGATCACAAAGATGCACTAGGTGCAGGGTCTAAAACATTGTATGATATAAGTACACCCCTTCAACCGAATAAAGAGTTTAGCTACTACTATTCATGGCACTGGACATTATAACTATGAATTTGGAAAAACAAGGGTTTTGAAAGACAGAAAAATAAATACGAGAAGACTTACAAAACCGTTGAAGCGCCAAGGATCAAGCTTTTATTCCAAAGTAAAGTGATTACAAGATTAGTGCCCAAACTCTAGAAAGATAAGTGATTTGTGATTTTGGAATTTGTAGAGAGAGAAGCTCTCCACATTTTTTGGATGATTTTGGATGAAGGGGAGAGGCTCTATTTATAGCCATGGAGGATGGAGGAGAAGATGACACTTGGTACAAGATGATTGGAGGAGCAAGGATGTGGAGGAGGAGAGGACAAGTGTCAAGCTTTGGGAGGAGCTCCAAAAGCCGCCACCTTGGGGAGGAAGTTTCCTCCTTTAGCCGCCCCTTATGGATGAGGATGGAGGAGATGAGTCATCCTCATCCTTATCCTCCAAAATCCGCCGGTTCTAGAAGGGAAAGAATGAGTTTTGTGTGGTTTTGTGAAGTTTTCACAAAACTATCGGTGTATTTCGGCCTCGGACTGACTTTGATTGCTCTTCGGTTTGATTTGTTTTGAGTGATTCAATGTCATGATCTTGAGATTTCTGCGTTCAGCGTCTGATAGTGACCTTGGACTGACTCGTAATATCTTTTCAGCGTAAAATCCTCTCCTTAGCGTGTATTCTCTCTAGAGTCCAAAATACCCTGTAGATATAAATCGGAACTAACAAGCAAAAGTGAACTAGACCAACAGTCTAATTTGGTGGGTTTTACTGTGTTTTTGATTCGTATATTTATGGTCCATCAGATGTCCTCTTCCATGGATAATCGTAGCTAAACCCTTCATTCGGTTGAAGGGGTGTGCTTGTATCAAAAAAGGTTTTAGACCCCTCTCTTAGTGCCTCTATTGTGTTTAAACTTGTTCTATGTGCCATGTATTAGGTCAGAACATTATTGGTTGAGTGGAGGCTCGAAAGAGCAAAGCTCTTCCATGGGGTTCGTGAACATACGTGGTTAAGTGGAGGCTCGAAAGAGCAAAGCTTTTCTGTAGAGTTCAACCTTTTTAAAACACCGCTTGGTTGGTCATAGAAATGTGAGATCAAGTGGATGCACATAAGGCTAAGATACTTCAAAAGGAGGAATTATCCTAAATAGAACAAGTGTTCTATGTCTTGAAAATGACTAGACGGTGTGGCAAGTCGAGTGCTAGAAATAGCTTTGATACATCTTAAACACGTAGTATGATCATTAGAGGTCGATGATGAACAGATTTATGATACAAGGCCCCTAAAACCGAATCCTTTCCTTCAATTAAAACATCACCTGTCACTTTACTTTCAGTCTCATTATCAACTGCTTATCTTCAGTCATTTACTTTCAGTACTTTAATTTCCGCACATTTACTTTCCAGCAATTTACTTTCAGTAATTTACTTTCTGTCGCTTATTACAGACCCTTTCAATATCAGTCCATACCAAAAGTATGTTGATTAAGTCGATATTGAATTCGACTGTTCCAGCAATTTACTTTCAGTAATTTACTTTCTGTCGCTTATTACAGACCATTTCAATATCAGTCCATACCAAAAGTATGTTGATTAGTCGATATTGAATTGGATTGTTCCAGCACTTTACTTTTTAGTATTTACTTTCAGTCCTGTATTTACTTTCTTTACTTTCAGTCATTTACTTTTCAGTACTAAAATCACAACCAACCCACATTACTTTCAGTACTAAAATCACAACCAACCCCCAACTGTCTTACTTTCCATTTTCGAAAGAACAACTATCCACTAATTCCCTTGGGTTCGACCCCTACTTACCGCTTTACTACCCAATAGTAAAGTCACAAGTAGCGGACTTATAAATTAATTTTGTACACATTGCCTCACGACAAGGCGGTGCTGTCAAATTGGCGCCGTTGCCGGGGAATTAGCAATCGGATTAGTTGTTCTTTTTCTTTTTCTTTTAGTTCAATACATGATTCACAATGTTTTCCTGGATGATTCAGTATCTCCCCCAGTTTGGAGGTACCGTTGGAGAAGACCCTGTGAAGCATGTAAAAACATTTCATTCCATCTGCGGTCGCATTAAGCCCAAGGACGAGTCCTTAGAGGAGTTTAAATTAAAATGCTTTAAGTTTTCATTAACTGACTCCGCAATAGTTTGGTATTACTCATCTGATTCAGATTGTGCAGACTATTATGAGGACCTACGTGCCCAATTCCTAAAAGAGTTCTCCCCGCCATCTCTCCGACTTGAAACCCGCAAGGAAATCTGCACCGTCAAGCAATCCCGGGATGAAACTTTGGACAAGTACTTATCGTACTTCGATTCCATTGTGGCGAGCTGCCCGCACCATGGATTCACAAACGTGTTCCTTCTTCAAAGGTTTCTTGGCGGAATGCTACCGCATGAATGGAATAGGCTTAATGATGCTGCGGCAGGAGGCTCGGTGGATAACTTAAGCGTGGATGATCTGTGGAACTTAATAGAAGATAAGGCAGGAAGCGCAAAACAAGATCAGGCCATGCGACTCGAAGAACTGGCCAACATGGTGCACTAAATCAGGGCCGAAACCAAATTATGGGCGGCAGAAAACGAGCTGGCAGCTAGCACCCATCAATTGGCCGCAGACATACAGCAATTGAATGCCTCGATGCACCAAAACCAGGCCGAAACCAAAAAATCATGGGCAATAGTTGAGGCGGCTCAAAAAGAAACGGCATATCTGGTCAATGAGATGCTCAAACCAAGGGACATCAAGGAAGAGCCCACGGAGCCGGCCGAGCCACTAGAACCGGTCCTCACTGCCTAGTTGCCCAAATCAGACCCAGACCTCAGTGTGATTGCCCCCGGAGACCATATAAATTACAAGGATGAGGACCCATGGTTGCCTGAAAAAGAGCTCCACTCAGATTACCCCTGGGAGTTAGAAGAAAAACTGCCCAATTCAATCCCGGTCCTCATCACCAATCTGCCCGAGGAAATCACGCCAGTCCCGGACCTCATTGCCGAACCAGTCGAGTCTAACACAGACCTCACTGCCAAGCCAACAGAATTCCCGGTCCTCATTGGCGAGCTAGCCAAGACAGCCCCGGTCCTCACGGACGAGCTGCTCGAGAAAGACCCGGTCCTTATGGCCGAGAAGCACCTACCTAACCCTTCATGTTTAATACAGATTACGGCCACCAGAGATGATGTGATCAATGATGATGCAGTGCTAGGCGAGTTGGAGGAGAAGCATGAGCCAAAACAGCCAACAAAGGAGCTCCCACTCGTCACAAGCCAAGAAGAGCCTCCTGAAGAGTGTAAGGACCAAGGATGGCCAATCATCTCAGCCACAAAGAAGAGGGATAGCAAGGGCGCATGTTTGAGGTCGCTAGGCAGAATTTAGAACTTCCACACTTGCAAAGGTGCCGACCACTCAAACATGAAGAAGCGGCCAAGATATGGGCCAAAGGAATGGAAACCCGGAAGGAGAAGCAAGAGAGCTTGACTTGATGGACCAGCAGCTATGGTCAAGGAGTCCTCGCCTTCTTGGGGATATGTGAAAAAGAATCCTCCTGATCAAGGGAGAGCAGAACTGAGCCCGCTGCCATCTGTGTTCTTTGGGCAAATCAAAAGAGCTGCCGAGAAGAAGTTCGACCTCAAGCACCCATGGGATCCCTACTTATGATCCATGAGTGAGGTATCGTCGAGCTAACGACGTTAAACAAAGGCACTGGTCGGGAGGTAACCCGACATCTATCTTACTTTCAGTCATTTTATTTTATGTCATTTAGTTTTTGCCTTAAGTCATTCTCACATTTCCTGTATATATTTGCTTGCAATTGACTTTTGAACTAAGTCGTGCTGTGAGGCATGCCTTCGTTCAAAAGTGTGGGGAGAGAACTGCCTTTGTACATAGTTAACAAGCTTTCTTTTTTCCTTTTCCCTTAATATTATCTTTTTGAAAATATGAACTTGAGAATGTGAAAAAGATAGATCTAAATTCAAGCATTTACCTTGTGAAATCTCAACTGTATAAAAACTTAGAATATAACTTCTCATTTGTCCCTTTGTGCTGAGATATACAGGGGATGTGGAGTTGATATAAAATGCCCTAGAGAGGCTTGGCAAGCACTCGAAGGATCGGATTTCACTATATGGTGTACGAAGTCAGTGGAGGCTGCACTTCGGGTTTCAATGGAGATTAGAGTCTTCTCCGCCATGCAGCGTTTATGCATGAGGCGGGACGGGAATAAGACCGTCCTATCTCTAGTCCTAGTAGCCGAGAAAATAGATGAGCGACCCTCATCTTGACCCGCGCGAAATGGCGAAGATGAGAAAGAGCGGGGAGGTATTTCCATATGCTCGCGGGCGATGATTGGACCTCCCAAAAAGGTTAAGAAAATGGACAAGCAAGTCACAAAGAAGCAAAGCTCGAAGAAGCAAAGCTCGAAGAAGCAAATCAAAGGCCGAAGGCCCAAAATTGTGAAGGTTTTAACCAAAACAAAAGTGAAGAAACTCCAATTCAACATCAAAGGTCAAAGACCAAGTCACTTCAAAAAGCTGTCCCTCACCAAAAGGAAATCAAAGAACTCAGATCATTGAAACCTGAACCAAATCACGTGCTAGAGAAAGCTACAAGAAAACCATATAGTGCGAGTCGGTCCCGAGAATGCAGTCCAGGAGCCTGAAAAGGGCTATCTCCCGAAACATCCGAATTAATTTGCATCTCGGCTCGAAGGTACAAGTATCAAGTTTCTTCTAAGTATTCACACAGTTTAGTTTGGTAACAAGTAAGTATTGCATGAATAAGATAAATCTAGTCCCACATTCTCACTTTCCTATTTAAAGTTTTTACTTGGATTGTGTGTGCATCTTTTAAATAGCATTGTTCGGGATGAACAAGTATAAGTGTGGGGTGATCTGATGGACCATATTTATATGATTCATTATGACAGTTAAACCCACCAAATTAGACGCTTTGTCTTAACAACTTTTACTTGTTAGTTTCACTTTTGTTCTACAGGCTATTTCGAGGATTAGAAATGAAACAAGCTAAAAAGGAGTTTTAAAGCTGAAAATGGATTACAAGTCATTCCAGGCCACGACCAGATTCCGACTTTACAACCGTCATGAACCCAACGTGGAATTACTCAAACATGTCCCAATGACTTGTTCCAAACCTCAACAAAGATCAAGAATTCAAGTGAATGCCAAGTCTACCACCCATGTGCAAGGCTTGTGCCTTGTCCTTTGATGTCAACCAAGAAGCAACCAAGGGGCAACCAAAGTCTAACCGGAGTTGGGAGGCAACCGATGGCTTTTGGAGAACAAAATATCACAACCCACTCACACCCACTCCCTCCACCTCATGGCCGGCGGCTTCCATGGGAGAGTGACACATGGGCGGCGGCTTTGGGGAGTTGCCACCTCATGGCCGGCGGCTTTTGAGCCCTCCTCTCCCCCTTTGACATGTGTTGGCTCCTATGCTCTCCTCCTTGCCTATAAATACCACACTCCCTCTCATTAGTTCAATGTCTTTGGTCCTTGGTTCTAGTCCCATTTTGGTCCTTTGATCACTTGTCATTTATATAGAAATCTCTCTACAATCCATCCCACAATCCTTGTAAACACTTTACTTTGATATTGGAAGCTCCAAGTTTGTTCTTGAGTACTCTTGTTGGTTCTTGAAGTGCTCAAGCTTTTCCTTGTCTTTTACTTTCAAAAAACCTTTACTTTTCTTGTCTTTCAAAAACCTTTACTTTTCAAGCACTTAGCTATGATGTCCTCTTCCATGGATAATCATAGCTAAACCCTTCATTCGGTTGAAGGGGTGTGCTTGTATCAAAACATTTTTTAGACCCTTCTCTTAGTGCCTCTATTGTGTTTAAACTTGTTCTATGTGCCATATATTAGGTCAGAACACTATTGGTTGAGTGGAGGCTCGAAAGAGCAAAGCTCTTCCATGGGGTTCGTGAACATACGTGGTTAAGTGGACGCTCGAAAGAGCAAAGCTTTTCTGTAGAGTTCAACCTCTTTAAAACACCGCTTGGTTGGTCATAGAAATGTGAGATCAAGTGGATGCACAAAAGGCTAAGATACTTCGAAAGGAGGAATTAGCCTAAATAGAACAAGTGTTCTATGTCTTGAAAAGGACTAGACGGTGTGGCAAGTCCAGTGCTAGAAATAGCCTTGATACATCTTAAACACGTAGTATGATCATTAGAGGTCGATGATGAACAGATTTATGATACAAGGCCACTAAAACCGAATCCTTTCCTTTAATTAAAACATCACCTGTCACTTTACTTTCAGTCTCATTATCAACTGCTTATTTTCAGTCATTTACTTTCAGTACTTTAATTTCCGCACATTTACTTTCCAGCAATTTACTTTCAGTAATTTACTTTCTGTCGCTTATTACATACCCTTTCAATATCAGTCCATACCAAAAGTATGTTGATTAAGTCGATATTGAATTCGACTGTTCCAGCAATTTACTTTCAGTAATTTACTTTCTGTCGCTTATTACAGACCCTTTCAATATCAGTCCATATTAAAAGTATGTTGATTAGTCGATATTGAATTGGACTGTTCCAGCACTTTACTTTTCAGTATTAACTTTCAGTCCTGTATTTACTTTCTTTACTTTCAGTCATTTACTTTTCAGTACTAAAATCACAACCAACCCACATTACTTTCAATACTAAAATCACAACCAACCCCCAACTGTCTTACTTTCCATTTTCGAAAGAACAACTATCCACTAATTCCCTTGGGTTCGACCCCTACTTACCGCTTTACTACCCAATAGTAAAGTCACGAGTAGCGGACTTATAAAATAATTTTGTACACATTGCCTCACGACAAGGCAGTGCTGTCATTTATGCAAGAGGCGGGACGGGAATCAAACCGTCCTAACTCTAGTCCTAGTAGCCGGGAAAATAGATGAGTGACCCTCATCTTGACCCGCGCGAAACGGCGAGGATGAGAAAGAGCGGGGAGGTATTTCCATATGCTCTTGGGTGATGATTGGACCTCCCAAAAGGTTGAGAAAATGGACAAGCAAATCACAAAGGAGCAAAGCTCGAAGAAGCAAATCAAAGGCCAAAGGCCAAAATTGTGAAGGTTTTAACCGAAACAAAAGTGAAGAAACTCCAATTCAAAATCGAAGGCCAAAGACCAAATCACTTCAAAAGCTGTCCCTCATCAAAAGAAAATCAAAGAGCTCAGATCATTGAAACCCGAACCAAATCATGTGCTAGAGAAAGCTACAAGATAACCATATAGTGCGAGTCGGTCCCGAGAATGCAGTTCAAGAAGACTGAAAAGGGCTATCTCCCGAATCATCCGAATTCATTTGCATCTCGGCTCGAAGGTACAAGTATCAAGTTTCTTCTAAGTATTTACACGGTTTAGTTTGGTAACAAGTAAGTATTGCATGGATAGGATAAATCTAGTCCCACATTCTCACTTTCTTATTTAGAGCTTATTACTTGGATTTTGTGTTCCGCCCTCGAATAGCATTGTTCGGGACGAACAAGTATAAGTGTGGGGTGATTTGATGGACCATGTTTATATGATTCATTAAGTCAGTTAAACCCACCAAATTAGACACTTTGTCTTATCAACTTTTACTTGTTAGTTCCATTTTTGCTCTACAGGCTATTTTGAGGTTTAGAGAAGAAACGAGCTAAAAAGGGGGTTCTTAAACAAAAAATGGATTACAAGTCAAGTCGGGCTAGTCGGGGACCGAGGGACCCCTGCAGGGACCCGAAAAAGCCAGCCGGGACCGAGAAATGCCAGACACGCCCGGGAGGAGGTACCGGGTACCACAGGTCCCTGCCCGAGAGAGCCAGGTCCACAACCGAGGAGGTACCGGGTACCGCAGGTCCCCGCCTGAGAGAGCCAGGTCCACGACCGAGGAGTACTGGGCCCGAGTGCCGAGCGCCTGTGCCGAGTGCCGAGCGCCTATGCCCAAAATGAAGAACTTAGGCCACGGCCTATCTCAGGCGGTGTTCCGACCAAACCACTTCGAGCACTCAATTTCCAAGAAGAATGTCGTTCCAAATCAACACTCAAAAGGCAAGGAACGCATGGTCCAAAATTCAAGCCATCCTAGGCCAAGGGACCGAGTTCTAGGCCATCCTAGGGAACGACCATACTACGATCCAAATCAACCTTAACATCCTTCATGGACCTGACTTGGAATCACTCAAATATGCTAGAACCGTCGGCAAATGGACAAGAACGCAAGGCAAAGACACCGAGCCCGGTAAAGGCCAATCAAGGGGATTTTGCAACTGTTTTAGGATTTTGGCCATTCTCCGGCCAAAATCCGGCTTAACTTCCTTGATGAAACCTTTTTATCTTGGCATTTTTGTTAAGAATACATGGTCCTCGACCCAATCTATTCCGGCCAAGATTCCGGCAGCTCCGGCCAAGCTCCGGCCATGCTCCGATGATGCTCCGATCATGCCACATCCAACCACCACCTTGCTCCGGTCATCCTAGCCCTACTCCGGTCAAAATCCGGCGAAGTCCAACCAAACTACTTATTTTCCCGGTTAGGTTATACTATTCACATCGGTTGCCCTTTAAGGTCCAACTAAGCTCAAACCGGTGGACTTGAGGAGCAACCAAGGCCAAAGTCGGTTGGCTTGAGATATTTGCTAGCCAAGTTAATGGGTTTTTAATGCAAGCCAATCCACAAGTCAAGTGGGCACCCTTTGGCTCATCCAAACTCCAACCGAAGGCCAACCAAGCTCCAACCGGACTTTAGGAAGAACTAGAGGCGGTTGGGATGACAAATATCCTCCTCTCCACCGCCTCTCATGGCTATAAAACGAGGTCCTCCCCTCCTTGAAAATGATCCTTGGCTACTTAGATAGAGAAGCTCTCTAGAATCCTTTACTCACAAAGCTTGTAAACACTTTACATTTGGGAATCAAAAGCTCCAACTTCTCTCTTGTTCTTGAGTACTCTTGTTGGTTCTTGAGTACTCTTGTTTGTTCTTAAGTTTGTTCTTGAGTTTACTTTCCAAAACTCTTACTTTCCTTGTCTTTGATTTCGAAACATTTACTTTCCTTGTCTTTCATTTTCAAAAACTTTACTTTCTTTTGCACTTAGCTATGATATCCACTTCTATGGATACTCGTAGCTAAACCCTTCATTCGGTTGAAGGGGTGTGCTTGTATCATGACAAAGTTTTAGACCCTTTTCTTAGTGCTTCTATTGTGTTCAAGTTTGTTCTGTGTGCCATATATTAGGTTAGAACATACATGGTTGAGTGGAGGCTCGAAAGAGCAAAGCTCTTCCATGGGGTTCGTGAACATACATGGTTAAGTGGAGGCTCGAAAGAGCAAAGCTTTTCCGTGGAGTTCAACCTCTTTTAAACACCACTTGGTTGATCAGAAATGATTGATCAAGTGGATGCACATAGGCTAAGATACTTAGGAAGGAGGAATTAGCCCAAATAGAACAAGTGCTCTATGTCTTGAAAAGGACTAGACGGTGTGGCAAGTTCTGGAAATGGCCTTGTTACATCTTTGAACACTTAGAACGATCATTAGAGGTCAATGATAAACGGATCTATGATACAAGGCCCCTAAACCGAATCCTTTCTTTAATCAAAACACCAACTCTTCATTCCACTTTCAGTCTCACTATCAACTGTTTACATTCAGTACCTTTACTTTCAAGTACTTTACTTTCAGTACCCTTTACTTTCAGTACTTTACATTCCGCAACTAACTTTACTTTCAAGCACCTAACTTTACTTTCAGTACCTTTACATTCCGCAACTAACTTTACTTTCAGTACCTAACATTTACTTTCATCACATTTACTTTCAGTCTTTATTTTCAGTACCTTTATTTTCAGTCTTTACTTTCAGTCTTTATTTTCCGCACTTACTTTCAGTCAATTACTTTTTCGCACTTTACTTTCATTACAGACTTTTTCAACATCAATCCGACATAGTATTTGGTACGTATTGCGCTTGAAATACAGCGTGCGACAAACCAAAAATATGTTGTTTGGTTGATATTGAAATCGACTGTTCCCGCAATTTACTTTTCAGCATTACTTTCAGTACTAAAACCACAACCAACCCCAATCGCACTTAATTTCTGTACAATTTCCTCAAAGAACTACTATCCACCAATTCCCTTGGGTTCGACCCCTACTTACCGCTTTACTACCCAATAGTGAAGTCGCAAGTAGTGGACTAATAAATTTATCTTTTGCATTTGCCTCGCGACAAGGCATCTGTCAACGTGCGTCAGTGTGCTGCGAGATTTATTGGGCCAGTAAAATGTTTAGAGTTGATGTTTAATAAATTCAAAAAAAACAAACAAACACAAAACTAATGTTCATCATCTTTCACAAAATCCTTTGTACCTTTATTGAAATACACTTCTGGTTTATTGTCAAATATCGGAAGCACCAAGGAGGAACCTACATGGGAGATCACTCCCGAGCCATCAGAAGACCCTGAGCCAGAAACCACTCTAGTGTGGAACGAGGAAAAGCCTTCATGGGAACTCACTATCGGGCCGACAGAGGAGGAAATCTGGGTCGCCACTGGCGAGCTGCCCGAGACATACCCTACTCTCACTACCGAAGCGGCCGAAGAAATCAACCGAGACCAGGTCCTCACGGACAGGCTGGCCGAGACAGAGTCGGTCCCTATAATGAAAGCTTCCCAACTTTTCCCCTTGATCAATATGCAAATCGCAGAAAACTATGTGATCAATGAAGAGTCTGAAAGAAGGATCGAAGAAAGGTGACGGAGCCCACCGCACTGTCGTTAAGGTGCGGTGTTCTCTGTGCAAAGCAAATTTGTATTCCGCTACTCGCGACTTTTACTACTGGGTAGCAAGTGGTAAGTAGGGGTCGAACCCAAGGGAATTAGGGGGATAAGTTATTCTTTGAGGGGATCGTACAGCGAGGGAGCGTGTTTTAGGTTGATTGAGATTTTAGTGCGGAAAAGTAAGTGATTGGTTGGTTGGTTTTGGTTTTTAGTGCGGAAAAGTAAATGACAGAAAAGTAAAGTACTGAAAATTAAAATAGAAGACTTACAGTGGGTGATGCGTGATTGGAAAGTCCTCCGGAAGGTGAGCAGTTGATAGAGCAGTTTATACTAAGAAAGTAAATGCAGGTGGTGTTTAAATTTAAGGAAAGCATTCGGTTTCGGGGGCCTTGTATCATAGCCTGTTTATCATTGACTTTTAGTGATCCTACTAAGTATTCAAAAGTGTATCAAGGCCATTCCAAGCACTCGATTTGCACACAATGTCTAGCCAATTTCAAGGTCATAGAGCACTTGTTCTATTTAGACTAATACCCCATTCCAAGGTATATTAGCCTATGTGCATCCATTTGGTCAGTCATTCCCGAGCAACCAAATGGTGTTTGAGAGAGGCCAAACTCCTCAGATAAGCTTTGCCATTCCAAGCATCCACTTACCCGAGTATGTTTACGAACTTCCACGGAAGAGCTTTGCCATTCCAAGCATCCACTCAACCTTGGAAGTTCTGGCCTAATATATGGCACATAGAACAAGTTTTGAATACAAAGAAAAAGCACTAAAGTATAGTCTAAAACATTTTATAATACAAGTACACCCCTTCAACCGAATGAAGGGTTTAGCTACGAATATCCATAGAGGTGGATACCATAGCTAAGTACTTACGGTTTTTGAAAGACAGTAAGTAAAGGAAAGGGGTGAGTACTTCAAGAACCGACAAGAGTACTCAAGAATAGAGAAAAGTAAAGCTTGAGTACTACAAGAACCGACAAGAGTACTCAAGACCGAACTACAATACTCAAGAACCAACAGGAGTATTATAGATTGAAAACCAAACTTACAAAGTGCCAAACTTAGAGAGAGAAGTGTTTTTGATTTTTTTGGGATGTTTACAAATGAGAGGGAGGGCTCTATTTATAGCCATGGGAGGAGGAGATGTGTGGAGGAGAAGCCACCACATGGCAAGCTTTCCATGGAGGAGGAGAAGCCGCCGGTTGCCGGTCATGGAGGAGGAGAAGCCGCCGGTTGTGGAGGGGGGAAGGCAAGGAATACCACCCATGAGTCATCCCTCCCCTTAAAGCCGCTGGTCATAAGGGCAAAGGTGGAGGTTTTTGTGAGTTTTGTGAAGTTTTCACAAAACTATCGGTGTATTTCAGCTCCGGACTGACTTTGGTTGCTCCTCGGTTGGATTTGTTTTGAGTGATTCCATGTCATGATCTTGAGATTTCTTCAGTCGGCATATGGTATTGACTTTGGAATGACTCGTAATATATTTTCAGCGTAAAATCCTCTCCTTAGCGTGTATTCTCTCTAGGCTCCAAAATACCCTGTAGATAAATATCGGAACTAACAAGCAAAAGTTAAATAGACAAACAGTCTAGTTTTGTGGGTTTAACTGTGTTTATGATTCGTATAATTATGGTCCATCAAAAGGCCTAAGCAGAACGACTCCTTGATGGAGCATTCTCTCGCCACAACTAGACAAGGCTACCCTAAACACAAGAGAGCCCGACTCAAAGCACCAGCAGCTATGGTCAAAGGTCCCTCGCCATCTCAAAGGTGTTGGAAGGAAAAACCACCAGAACAATGGAAACCGGACCCAAGCACATCATCTCATAAGAGCCTTGGAAGGGTCAAGGCAAGAATCAATGCAGGAGCCGCGGCAAAATTTGACTTGAGCCGCCCATGGGACCCAGATCCCTCCTGAGTGAGGTATCGTCGAGCCAACGACGTTAAACAAAGGCACTGGCCGGGAGGTAACCCGGCACATTTTCATTTTCATGTCATTTAAGTTTTTTCAGTCATTTTATTTTTATGTCATTTAGTTTTTGCCTTAAGTCGTACTCACCCATTTCCTTTCTTGTAAATAATTGCTTGCAATTAGCTTTTGAACTAAGTCATGCCGAGAGGCACGCCTTCATTCAAAAGTGTGGGGTGAGAACTACCTTTGCACATAGTTGTTTAACATGCTTTCTTTTTTCCTTTTCCCTTAATATTATCTAATTGAAAATATGAACTTGAGAATGTGAAAAAGATAGATCTATATTCAAGCATTTACCTTGTGAAATCTCGACTGTGTAAGAACTTGAGGATGGAACTTCTTATTTGTTCCTTTGTGCTTAGATATATAGGGGATGTGGAGTTGACATAAAATGCCTTAGAGAGGCTTGGCAAGCACTCGAAGGACCGGATTTCACTATATGGTTTACGAAGTCAGTGGAGGCTGCACTTCGGGTTTCATTGGATTCAGAGTCATCTCTGCCGTGCAGTGTTTATGAAAGAGGCGGGACGGGAATCAAACCGTCCTAACTCTAGTCCAAGTAGCCGAGAAAATAGATGAGCGACCCTCATCTTGACCCGCGCGAAACGGCGAGGATGAGAAAGAGCGGAGAGGTATTTCCATATGCTCTCGGGCGATGATTGGACCTCCCAAAAAGGTTGAGAAAATGGACAAGCAAATCACAAAGAAGCAAGGCTCGAAGAAGCAAATCAAAGGCCAAAGGCCAAATTGTGAAGGTTTTAACCGAAACAAAAGTGAAGAAACTCCAATTCAAAATCAAAGGTCAAAGACCAAATCACTTCAAAAGCTGTCCCTCATCAAAATGAAATCAAAGAGCTCAAATCATTGAAACCCGAACCAAATCATGTGCTAGAGAAAGCTACAAGATAACCATATATTGTGAGTCGGTCCCAAGAATGCAGTTCAAAAGCCTGAAAAGGGCTATCTCCCGAATCATCCGAATTAATTTGCATCTCGGCTCAAAGGTACAAGTATCAAGTTTCTTCTAAGTATTTACACGGTTTAGTTCACTAACAAGTAAGTATTGCATGAATAGGATAAATCTAGTCCCACATTCTCACTTTCTTATTTAGAGTTTTTACTTGGATTTTGTGTTCCTCTTTCGAATAGCCTTGTTCGGGACGAACAAGTATAAGTGTGGGGTGATTTGATGGACCATATTTATATGATTCATTAAGACAGTTAAACCCGCCAAATTAGACACTTTGTCTTAACAACTTTTACTTGTTAGTTCCATTTTTGCTCTACTGGCTATTTTGAGGTTTAGGGAAGAAACAAGCTAAAAGGGGGGTTCTTAAGCTAAAAAGATTGCCAAACATTTCTGGCCTAGACATCACAACCAGGGCCCGAGGAAAATTGACAATGGCCCGAGGAAATTCACCCAGGACCGAGGGACCCCAGCCAGGGACCCGGGTATCGCAGGCCAGGGACCGAGAACCAGAACCGAGAAGACCAGGTCCCCGCCCAGGTCCCTGAACGAGAGCCAGCACCGAGAAACCCAGGCCTGCGTCCGGGAGTGCCGAGGCCCGCGCCCAAGCATCGCCCAGGCCACACCCCGCGCACCAGCCGAGCCGCCCAGGTCAAAATGCAAGTTGCCCAGGCAAACGAGCTGCTCTGACGAATCAACCTCGAGCAAAGTGATCAAAATGGAAAATAAGGTGGACAATGTTGGAAAACCAGGGAGAATGCTCGGGTAGATTGGCAGTTGGCCCAGTTCCAAAGCAAAGGCCCCGCGCGCATAGGCACCAAAACCAAGTTGCTCGACCAAACCATGGAATCTGGCAAATCTGGCTCAACCAAAGTATTTTAAATGCCAAGTGACTCGGAAAACATCACTTCCAGACAAAATGCCTGAGTGGAACCAGCTCAAACCCGATCAAGGCCAAACTAGGGCAATTTCGACCGTTTTGGGATTTCGACCATGCTCCGGGCATAATTTGACTTAGCACCCTTCATGGATCAGTCTTAGAATCTCCTCAACATTCAAAATCCATGGTCCAACAGCCAATCACCTCCGGCCAAAATTCTGGCAGCTCCGATCATATTCCGGCCACTTTCCGACGAGCTCCGGCGACACTCCGGTGATGCTCCGATCAAGCTCATATCCTCACCACCATGCTCCGGTCATTTCTTGCTCTGGCCACATTCCGGTGAAGTCCAACTAAATCCAAAATATTTATTTCCCGGTTGGCCTTACTATTCACTTCGGTTGACCTTTGGGCACAAACCAAGCCACAACCAAGTCCAAGTGACTTGTCCCAAGCCTCAACCAAGATCAACTAGACCAAGTGGTGCCCTTTGGCTAAACCCAAGCCCTAGACGCCCATGTGCTCCCATGTGCCTCTCCCTTTGGGCACAAACAAGTCCAACCAAGCTCACTTGAAGGGGGACTAGGAGGCAAGTGGGTTGGCTCCAAGCCAACTACAAACCGCCACTCTTGGCCTACAAATAGAGGGGCTTGGCCCTTGAATCCACATCCATCCACAATTCATGTAATCTCTCTAGTTTGGATCTTTTGTTACTTCACTCACAAAGCATGTAAACATCTTACATTTGGGAATCAAAAGCTCCAACTTCTCTCTTGTTCTTGAGTTACTCTTGTTTGTTCTTGAGTACTCTTGTTTGTTCTTGAGTTACTTTTCCAAAATCTTACTTTCCTTGTCTTTACTTTACTTGTTCTTAAGTACTCTTATTTTCCAAAATCTTACTTTCCTTGTTTACTTGAGTTGATCACTATGCCCTCTAGCTCGGGGCCCTCGTAGATGCACCATGGCTGATTTCTGAAGTTTGGTGCAGACAGTTCTCCCATGGTGGGCTCGTGGTCATCATACTCGTCGTCGTAGTCGTCCTCGATGAGTGGCTATGGCGGTGGTCGTCTCCGAGGTGGTGGTCGTCTCGGCTGTGGAGGTGGCACTTGCTGTTGCTGGAGCGGTAGTTGCTAAACTGGTGGCCGCGGGCTTACTCCATTCTGTGCCCCGGGTGCTCCCTGGTTCTACCGAGCGGCCTCCCTGTTGGCTCGGTTCTGAGCCCGGATGATGAGTCGTATTCATACGACTCATCGAGTCAACAAAACCCACCAAATACGACACTTGGTCATACGAACATTTGCTTGTTAATGTCGTTTTGCATTTCAAGCACTTTGGGAGTCTTAAGAGGAATCGCGCATTAAAAATGGCATTTTGTGCCAAAAAACATCACAAGGCAGTTTTGGTCGAGCATCGCCCAAGCATCACCGAGGCCGCGCCCGAGCATTGCCCAAGCATCGCCCAGGCCGCGTTCCAGCGCACCAGCCGAGCTGTCTAGCACTGAATTCAAGTTGCTCGGGCAAACCAGCAGATCTGACAATTCCGACTCAAGCAAATTGATCAAAATAGCAGATAAGTTGGACGATGTCACTAAACCAAGGAGAACGCCCGAGCAGATTGGCAGTTGGCCCAATTCAAAAGGTCCTGCGCGCGCTGATAGGCACCAAAACCAAGTTGCTCGACCAGACGGGCGAATCTGGCAAATCTGGCTTGACCAAGTTGTTTGAAATGCCCAATAACTCAGACGATCTCATTTCTCAGACAAAACGTCCGAGTGGAACCAACCCATGCCCGAGAAATGCCAGTCCCGTCTGAGACTTTAAGCCATTCTAGGACCCGACCTTGCTCCGATCAAGTTCCGGCCAAGCGACCTTCATGAGCCCGGTTTGGAATCTCCTCAGCATTCCAGAATCACCTCTCAAAGGCCAAGAACCGAAGTCGTGAATTTTGACCCGGTCAAATCCAAGTCGGTTGGATTGAGCTACTAAAAACCCTCTTGGATGGGTTTGGCTAAATCCAAGCCAAGTCGGTTTACTTTTTGATATTTCCAAACCAAGACTTAGCCCCTAAGTTAAGAGCCTTTGCCTATAAATAGTGCCTCTTGGTCTTAGAAAGATATCCATCCACATAACACACAACTTGAGGCCACATTTGGAGAGAGGTGCTTTAGGAGGTCTAAGGTGCTTCGAGCTAAGTGCTTGGAGCTTCTCTCTCTACTTTTCTGTTGTTTCCTTTTTGTAATCTTTTACTTTCCTTGTATGGCTATTGTACCTCTCAATGAATACTAGTAGCTAAACCCCTATTCGGTTTAGGGTTTTCACACTTGTGAATACATCTTGAGTCTTTTGTTCTTAAAGTTATTTTACATTTCTCTAGTCCTTGTGCTCATTCCAATGATCATACTGCGAGACTAAGTGGATGTTTTGCCCCAAAGCTTAGTTGAGCTAATGATCCTTATAGTTAATATCTACTGGATGCCTTGCACCAAAGGTAGATAGTAACATCTAGATTGAGTAACACCTTTGCCGGGTGATGGGAACCCGACTCCCGCGGGCCGGGCCCCGACCAGCCATCCGCGCACAACGCTAGGACCCCGCCCGAAGGCAACGCTGAAGGCCTTATGCGCATCTGGCGCGCCCGAGGAACCCGCACTCGACGACCAGCCAGTTGAGGTTGCCCAGTCGAACCCTGTCGAAGCACAGAGCCCCAAGATCAAAACTACTGACCCGACGGACGAAGGCGAGGATCCTGGCTCGACCAATAAGCTTTTCATGGCCGATAAGTCGGAGGATCCGAAGTCCCAGAAGGAGCGCCCGAGCCAAGTCCCCAAAGTGCCCCGAGCCCTACTCTCGCACTCGAAGGCCCCGACTGTTCGAAGGACTAACCGCACGCCAGCTGACGTGGCATACTTTTCTGGGCAGATTAATGCACCAACGGCTACTTGGGAGTCAATGAGCTTATCTGGGCAGATGCATGAACCAACGGCCACATTGGGTCAAAGGAGTTATGACCAAGACCAGAGTTATGACGAAGACCGGAGTTATGACGAAGACCGGAGTTATGACGAAGACCGGAGATGCATGCACCCTCCAGGAAGGCTTCGAAGACCGACGCTTGGGAAAGGGAAATAGAGCCGTTGGGCTCCCAACGGCTACCTTGGCTCCTCCCTATATAAACACATGTCTTTCATTCTTGTTTTCCATCCAGAAATTATCAAGAGAATTATCTCGGATCCACCTTAGTGTTGAAGGAAATTCCCTTCGACACTTGGGTATTTATCTCGGATAATTCTCACACATTGTAACGTGTTTACTTCTTGCTTTCGTTCGTTCCCATTCAATACAATTCGTCCATTTCCATTCATTTGCTACATTCCATCTCGTTTCACCCATCGCTTCCGCACAATCATCTATAAATCCATTTCCGCTGCGCACTAGGGAACTTAGCCAAGACTTCCAGTGGGCAAGTTCCTAACAATTGGCATTAGAGCCGCTATGATCCCTGGAGTTAGTTTCCATGACTAACAACAATCGCCAAGTTTCCTTGGCAGACGTGGAGTCGAGAACATCCAACTTGGAGAAGGAGTTGAAGGACCTCTCCAAGAAGGTCGACGACAACCATGCGGAGTTGACAAGCTTCATAGAGGATTTGCGCAAGGAGTTGCGCGAAGCTGTCCAGACCTTCGTGTCCGCTCGCAATCCGCCTGCACCAACTAGCGCCGTCGACCGAGGAAAAGAACCCATGGCCCCAGAGTCGAGTGACGCACGCAACGGCTCGCAGATGGGACCAGTTTTTCCGCACACTCCACTGGGCAATCGCCCAGCTTTCAACGTAGAGCCCCTCAACATGTTCGGGACATGACTGACGAGAGGACTCGAGGTCCGCCTAGGCGAGCGCAATACATCGACCCCTACATAGGCGAGCCGATGGGGACCGAAGGCCTAGATTACGACCACCGCATGAGGGCTTGGAGCGCTCCGCACCAGGACCGACCAAGGCCAGTCCGTCCGCCCGACATAACGCACCGCAAACTGGAACTGCCTATATTTCAGGGCGACGACGTACATGGCTGGCTCCATAGAGCCGAAAGGTATTTCTCAGACAATGGCCTACAGGACTATGAGAAGCTCGATGCTGCGAGCATTTGCTTCGAGGGCAAGGCACCGCACTGGCACCAATGGTGAGAGTCGCACCAGCCTTTCCGAAGTTGGGACGAGCTGAAGAGAGAATTAAGCAAGCGCTTCCGGGGACAACTTGGGCGAGTCCACGAAGAATTCTTCGCCCTTGCGTAAGACTCAACGGTCGAGGCATACAGGGAGAACTTCGAACGGCTCTCGGCGGGCCTACCAGGGCTTCCGACCGAGGCGTTAGTGGGGACATTCATGAAAGGCCTCAAGGCCCCGATACGAGAAGGAGTCCGAGTCCACAGACCCAACACTCTCATAGAGGCGATGCACCTCGCCCAGCTGGTCGAGGAGGAGAAACGCACGGACAACATAGTGAGAATCACCGCACAGCCCAGTCGAGGCCCCAGCCATACTCCAGGAACAAGCAACCCGCGCGACCGACCAAGAGAGCCCGGGCGAGACTGGAGCGGGGCCAAGCGCATGACACTGTCGGACATTGCGACTCGGAAGGCTCAGGGCCTTTGCTTAAGGTGCGACGACCGGTGGTTCGCAGGTCACCTATGCAGGTCGTCGAGGCTGCAGATATTGTATATCGACGACCGAGAAGAGGAGGAACAGGCCCCCAACACCGACGACGAAGAGAGCCCCGAAGTTACACTCAGTAGCTTAGTTGCCGTCGAGGAAGATATAGAGCTGTTGACCGAGGAGCCTCGATGGCTCGCCATATCCTTACCCACCACTGTAGACTGGGGCGCGCTCGAAGCCGACAATCAAAACCCAGTGCTACAACCCTTGAGAGACGCCGCAGCAGATCCCGACTCTAGCTACGAGATTACGGGGACAAGGCTGTTCTACATGGGGCGTTTCGTACTCCCTAGCGACTCAGGGCAAATTCCCCGACTCTTACGAGAGTTCAATGCGAGCAACATAGGCGGTCATTTGGGCGTGACGAAAACATATCAACGCCTGGCCGCGGAGTTCTGGTGGGAAGGCATGCGAGCGGACGTCAAGCGATTTGTCGCAGAATGTGACCCATGCCAAAGGAGCAAGTACTTGGCCATGAGACCGACAGGTTTGTTGCAACCGTTGGAGATACCTGAGCAAGTTTGGGCAGAAGTCACGATGGACTTCATCGAAGGGCTCCCCAAAGTCGAAGGTTTCTCAGTCATCATGGTGGTGGTTGATCGTCTCAGCAAATACGCACACTTTGTGCCCTTATGTCACCCCTACACCGCCAAGACCGTCGCCGATACATTCATCAAAGAAATCATCCGACTCCACGGGATCCCTTAGGTATTAATATCCGACCGAGACGCTGTATTTATTAGCAACTTTTGGAAAACTTTGTTTGCGTCGCTAGGTACCCACTTAAAAAGGAGCACCGCATACCACCCTCAAACGGACGGCCAAACGGAAGTAGTCAACCGGAGCATCGGCACTTACTTAAGATGTTTGCCAGCGAGGAACAGAAGAAATGGGTGCAACTTCTCCCATGGGCTGAGTACTGGTACAACACATCGTTCCACACCGCCACCCAGACTACGCCTTTCAAAACTCTTTACGGGCGAGACCCCCCGAAGATAGTGCCGCATGAGCCCGGGTCCACACCCCTGCAACACGTCGATGCCTTGCTGATCGACCGTGACCAAGCCTTGAAGGAACTAAAGCAGCATCTCCGCAAATCCCGAAGTATCATGAAGCGGCAGGCGGACGAGCACCGGCGGGATGTCAACTTCAAAGTGGGAGATTTGGTGTACGTGAGGCTCCATCCGGGCCGACAGATCATAGTGGCCAGACGGGACAACTACAAACTCGCCCCAAAGTACTATGGTCCGTACGATGTGATCCAACGAGTCGGCATGGTGGCATACAAACTCAAGATGCCTCGAGAGTCACAGATCCACCCCGTATTTCACGTCTCTCAACTGAAGCTAGCCAGGGCACCTCCGGGACCCAACCACACCATCCAGCTCAAATGGTTCCCAGGCTACCAACCACGCTATGAGCCCGAGGCACTTCGAGGAGTCCGAAAAAATGCAGAAGGACAGGAAGTGTTGATTAAGTGGTCGAGGATGCCCGAAGAAGACGCCACTTCGGAGCAGGCGGTTTACATGGGCGAACAGTTTCCGGATTTCGACCTTGAGGACAAGGTCGCTCTTTGGGAGGGGAGCAATGATGGGAAACCGACTCCCGCGGGCCTGGCCCCGACCAGCCATCCGCGCACAACGCGAGGACCCCGCCCGAAGGCAACGCTGAAGGCCTTATGCGCATCTGGCGCGCCCGAGGAACCCGCACCCGACGACCAGCCAGTTGAGGTTGCCCAGTCGAACCCTGTCGAAGCGCAGAGCCCCAAGATCAAAACTACCGACCCGACGAACGAAGGCGAGGATCCTGGCTCGACCAATAAGCTTCTCATGTCCGATAAGTCGGAGGATCCGAAGTCCCAGAAGGAGCGCCCGAGCAAAGTCCCCAAAGTGCCCCGAGCCCTACTCTCGCACTCGAAGGCCCCGACTGTTCGAAGGACTAACCGCACGCCAGCTGACGTGGCATACTTTTCTGGGCAGATTCATGCACCAACGGCTACTTGGGAGTCAATGAGCTTATCTGGGCAGATGCATGAACCAACGGCCACATTGGGTCAAAGGAGTTATGACCAAGACCGGAGTTATGACGAAGACCGAAGTTATGACGAAGACCGGAGTTATGACGAAGACCGGAGATGCATGCACCCGCCATGAAGGCTTTGAAGACCGACGCTTGGGAAAGGGAAATAGAGCCGTTGGGCTCCCAACGGCTACCTTGGCTCCTCCCTATATAAACACATGTCTTTCATTCTTGTTTTCCATCCAGAAATTATCAAGAGAATTATGTCAGATCCACCTTAGTGTTGAAGGCAATTCCCTTCGACACTTGGGTATTTATCTCGGATAATTCTCACACATTGTAACGTGTTTACTTCTTGCTTTCGTTCGTTCCCATTCAATACAATTCGTCCATTTCCATTCATTTGCTACATTCCATCTCGTTTCACCCATCGCTTCCGCACAATCATCTATAAATCCATTTCCGCTGCGCACTAGGGAACTTAGCAAAGACTTCCAGTCGGCAAGTTCCTAACACCGGGTTGTTCAATCTAGGAAAGGACTAGAAGCCTAAAACCTTTGTCAAGTTAAGTTGTGGAGTACCACCTTTGCCGGGGTACTAGGATGTCATCTTTACCGGGACACCACATAACACCTTGACGGGTTAAGGGTGTGAAGTACCACCTTTGCCGGGGTACTAGGGTGTCACCTTTGCCGGACACCACACTTGGAATTGTAGAATAGATCACTTGAAGTCAATGATGGATGTGTCACGTTAAGAGACCCTAGACTGAATATCTACTCTCATTAAATTACTTTTCAGTTATTACTTTTGCACTTACTTTCGAATTATCTTTCAGTAATTTACTTTCGCACTTACTTTCGAATTACCTTTCAACCATTTACTTTTGTACTTACCTTCGAATTACTTTTCAGTCATTTACTTTTGCACTTACTTTTGAATTACTTTTCAGTTATTTACTTCTGCACTTACTTTCAACCACTTACAAAACCCAAACTGTCTTTACTTTCTTTACTGTTTACAAGAACAACTTTATCCAACACAAACTCTCTTGGGTTCGACCCCTACTTACCGCTTTACTAACTCAATAGTAAGCCAACAGTAGTGGAAACTATAAATTGTAAATTTGCAGTGCACAATGACAGCACGTCAAATTTTGGCGCCGTTGCCGGGGAGATTGTGCATCGGATAGTTGTTCTTTGTTCTTTTCTCTTATTTCTTGTTCTTTCTTTTTTGTTCTTTCTTTTGTTCTTTGTTCATAGTAGTTGTTCTTAGTTTTTCTTAGTTGCTATTTTGTGCTTGCTTCTGCATCACCATGTCTCATGCAGGAAGCAACTTGGGTGATGATGCGGTCAACAACGAGGTGAACCCGTTTGTCCAACATAATGAGGCACCGCCTCTATTTTATGACGACCCGGAACAGCTCATCTGAAATCGAAGATGAGCTAATAGGGAAGCTGCCCAAGGTTCGGAATGGAGTTGGCCGAGGTAGCCACCCAGACAGCCACCGGCTCATCCACATCAACAACCTCCGAGGCAGCAGCCCTTCCATGAAGAATACTATGAGGATGACAGCCTCCACGAGCCCACCATAGGAGAGCTCTCAGCCCCAAATTTCAGAAATCAGCCTTGGTGCATATATGAGGGCCCGGAACATGAGAACATACCCATCAACACGGCTATAGTACACCATTTGCCCAAGTTCTTGGGCACTCAAGGGGAATAGGCAACCACTCACCTTCAGCATTTGCATGGCATTTGCCAAAATTTAAAACCATATGGAGTAGATGTTGAGGACTTCAAACTGAAGGCCTTCTATTTCTCTCTTATCGATGAAGCTAATGATTGGTTTCTTTACTTGCCCTCAGGTAGCATCTCAGGGGCCCAAATGCAAAAGAAGTTCCAAGACAAGTACTATCCCGTGGGTAGGGCGATGCAAGTGCGGAGGCAGCTGCAAGATATTAGGCAAGGGCCTAATGAGTCGATGTACGACTACCTGGAGAAGTTCAACCGCTTGGAGTGGAGTTGCTGCACTCTCGGACTGCTCGAGAAGCTCATCATCGAGTACCTGATTGATGGATTGAAGCCCCTGGACAAAATGATCCTGGATGCCTCGGCTGGAGGGCGATGATGAGCCTACCACTGAGCAGCATAAGGCAACTAATCACAAATGTTGCTGAAAATGCCCGGTTCAGAGAGGAGACCACTCGGCAAGAGGAGTTCACCCGAACCAAGAACGTGGCAAAGGCCGAGACCTCGGTGAACTCAATGCCCGAGGAAATGAAGCAGATGAAAGAAATGATGATACAAATCTTACAGAGGCAGTCGGCTCAAGTGAAGCCTTGTGAGTATTGTGGTGCTACGGACCACAAGACCGATGCATGCCCGACCTTGATGGAAGAGGACCCAGTGGAGGTCAATGCGGTGGATGGGTACCAGGGGTACAGCAACAACCAGGCCGAACCAAGCCGGCAGTATAGACAAGCACCGACCGAGCAAAAATGGCAGAATGACTCCGAGCAAAACTGGCGACATGATGGGCATCCTCCGAGGGAAACACAGCAGGCCGCCCCTCCACCGGCTCAGCAGTGCTACTGACCGCCCCACCGGTAGTGCAACCAGAACGGACTGGGCCAGTACCAGCAGAGGGGACCGAGCCACAACCAGGTGGGACCGAGCCAATCGGGTCCGAGTAAGTCTCTTGAGGACATAGTAAGGGAACTCTCGGGCACTGTGCAGAAATTGAGTGCTACTGTGCATCAAAACCAAGCCGAAACAAAGGGAGCAATATTAGACTTGGGAAAGCAGCTGTCCCAGCTTGCTACGACAGTTTCCGAATTCAAGAATGATTCAAGCCGGCTACCTTCACAAACCATCCAGAACCCAAAGGGAAATGTTAGCATGATGGGGGTAGTAGACATGGACGCGGCGCGGAGGGAATCGGCATATTGGGTGAATGAGATGATCAACACAAGGGCAAGGGGCAGCGAGGAAGAGCTCAGCTCGGATTACCTCGGGCCATTAGAAGAAAACGACTCACTGGCGCCTGAAAATGAGCCGGTCGAGAATGTTGAAATTCACAGTTCTACATGTTCCATGCAGGTGATTGCCCCTGAAAGTCATATGATTGATGATGACGAGCTAGAAGGTTGATTGGAGGAGTTGCCCAAGCAGAACGGACCCATGATAGAGCGTTCCCTCACCGAGCGAGAGCCACAAGTCACCACCGGGAAAGGGTAAGGACCCAGAGGCCTTCACGGTCACCTGTGGTATTGGTGAGACTCAAATTCATCACTCTTTGATCGATCTTGGGGCTGCCATTAATGCCATGCCTTACTCATTGTATTGCTCTTTGAATTTGGGACCACTAAAGCCTCCTATGTTGTTGGTTGAGTTAGGAGATAAGTCTTGTATTCGTCCGGTTGGATTGCTTGAGGATCTAACCCTCCGAGTAGGGGACCTTGCTATTCCTGCAGATTTTTATGTCTTGCAGATGGGCAATGCTAGAGGCGATGAGCCTCCTGCACTTATCCTAGGGCGGCCATTCCTCTCTGCCACCAAGGCCAAGATTGACATGGGAATAGGCTCATTGTCACTTGTGTTCGGTGGCAGAACATCCGACTTCTACATCTATGGGGATGAGGACTGCCCATACAAGAAGAAACCACCGGACATTGTGAACACCTCGGATCTCGGTGCCCTAGTCCCTGACCTACCAGAAAGGACCGTATATGTGACTAGGCTAGCAGCTATGGTCAAGGCTTCCTCGCCGACTCGGGGTATGTGAAGGAGAAGCCGCCGGAGCAAAGGAGAGCAGAATTGAGCCCGCTACCATATGGGTACTTTGGGCAGATTGATGAAGCAGCCAAGGGGAAGTTTGACCTCACACGCCCATGGGATCCTAACTTGTGATCCCCAAATGAGGTACTGTCGAGCCAACGACGTTAAACAAAGGCGCTCGCCGGGAGGTAGCCCGGCATATTTAGTTTTTCTAGGCGTCATTTAGTTTTTCAGTTTCATTTTACTTATGTCGTTTTGTCTTAGTCTTGAGTCGTACTCACCCTCATTGTATTTGGAAGGAAAATGACTTTTCGTGCAGGAACCGGGTCTGGAGCAAATTTTCAAAGGGACCGGGCCGCGTCTGAGAAGTACCGAGCTGCGCCTGAGAATACCAGGTCCCGGCCGAACTCCCTCGAGCATCAACCGAATCATGCCGATCCAAACCTTGTCGTTTGCATATACAGTCACGACATGTAACGACACCATAAGGGGAGTACTATTCGACCCTTCCTCTCTATGTCGTTTCCTTTCCATTGTTTGCATGCTTTTTGTGTCTTGAACCTAAGTCGTGACGTGAGGACACGGCTTTGTTCAAAAGTGTGGGTTGGGTTAGTCATATGTTGTGTCAGCACGTTCATTTCTTGCACATGAATAGAGTCAGCACGTTTCCCTTCGTTTCCCTTAGAATTTTAAATGTTTGAATAAGGATTTCTGTCTATTTCCTAGATATGAGGTATTGAACTTTGATGATGTGAAATAGATAGAACCAAGTGCATGCATTACTCTTCTGAAATCAGAATTGTGTGATAACATGTGATCTTAACTATCTATGTGTCCTTGTGAGTTGAGATAAATAGGGATGTGGAGTTGATAGAAACGTCCTAGAAAGGCTTGACAACGCACTCAAAGGACCAGACTTCGAACTATATGGTTATATGGATTTAGTGGAGGCTAGCACTTTGAGTCTTATTGGTTCAAAGTTGACTCCTCCGTTGCAGCGTTTATGCAAAAGGTGGGACGGGAAAACAGACCGTCCTATCTCTAGTCCAAAGTAGCCGGGAAAAGAGATGAGCGACCCTCATCTTGACCCGCGTGAAAACGACAAGGATGAGAAAGAGCGGGGAGGTATTTCCATATGCTCGCGGGCGATGATTGGACCTCTCAAAAGTGAAGAAAAATGGACAAGCAATTCACAACAAAGGAGCAAAGCTCAAAGTAAAATCAACCAAATTGTGAAAGTGCTACACAAAACAAAAGTGAAGTACACCACTGTCATATCAAAGGCCGAAGGCCAATGTCACTTCAAAAGCTGTCCAACCAAGCAACAAAAAAGAACTCAACCCTTGATGCTCGAACAAATCACGTGCTAGAGGAAGCAATGAAATATAACCATATAGCAAGAGTTCGGAACCGAGAGTGCAGATCATGGGCCTAAGAGGAGTACCTCCCACTCATCCGAATTGGTTTGCATCTCGGCTCAAAGGTAACACGTATCAAGTTACTTCCATGATTGAGCATGGTACTTTTAGTAGCAATTGATTTATGCATGGAAAGGTGAAGTCTAGGCTAGCAAACTCACATTCATATCTAGGATGCCAAAGGACTTTTGGTGTTTCAGTTTTTCCTCTTTTAACCTAGACCTTGTTCGGGACAAACAAGTATAAGTGTGGGGTGGTTTGATGAGCCGTATTCATACGACTCATCGAGTCAACAAAACCCACCAAATACGACACTTGGTCATACGAACATTTGCTTGTTAATGTCGTTTTGCATTTCAGGCACTTTGGGAGTCTTAAGAGGAATCGCGCATTAAAAATGGCATTTTATGCCAAACAACATCAAAAGGCAGTTTTGGCCGAGCATCGCCCAGGACGCGCCCGAGCATCACCCAAGCATCGTCCAAGCCGCGCCCGAGCATCGCCCAAGCATCGCCCAGGCCGCGCTCGAGCATCGCCCAAGCATCACCCAAGCCGCGTTCCAGCGCACCAGCCGGGCTGTCTAGCACTGAATTCAAGTTGCTCAGGCAAACCAGCTGATCTGACAATTCCGACTCAAGCAAGTTGATCAAAATAGCAGATAAGTTGGATGATGTCACTAAACCAAGGAGAACACCCGAGCAGATTGGCAGTTGGCCCAATTCAAAAGGTCCTGCGCGCGCCGATTGGCACCGAAACCAAGTTGCTCGACCAGACGGGCGAATCTGGCAAATCCAGCTCGACCAAGTTGTTTGAAATGCCCAATAACTTGGACGATCTTAATTCCCAGACAAAATGCTCGAGTGGAACCAGCCCATGCCCGAGAAATGCCAAGTCTCGACCGAGACTTTAAGCCATTCTAGGACCCGACCTAGCTCCGATCAAGTTCCGGCCAAGCGACCTTCATGAGCCCGGTTTGGAATCTCCTCAGCATTCCAGAACCACCTCTCAAAGGCCAAGAACCGAAGTCGTGAATTTCAACCCGGTCAAATCCAAGTCGATTGGATTGAGCTACTACAAACCCTCTTGGATGGGTTTGGCTAAATCCAAGCCAAGTCGGTTTACTTTTTGATATTTCCAAACCAAGACTTAGCCCCTAAGTTAAGAGCCTTTGTATAAATAGGGCCTTGATGGACCATAATTATACGAATCATAAACACAGTTAAACCCACCAAATTAGACTGTTTGTCTCTTTAACTTTTGCTTGTTAGTTCCGATATTTATCTACAGGGTATTTTGGAGACTAAAGAGAATACACGCTAAGGAGAGGATTTTACGCAGAAAATATATTACGAGTCATTCCAAGGTCACGATCAGATGCCGACTGAATAAATCTCAAGATCCTGACATTGAATCACTCAAAACAAATCCAACCGAGGAGCAACCAAAGTCAGTCCGGAGCTGAAATACACCGATAGTTTTGTGAAAACATCACAAAACCTCACAAAAATCACTCTACCCTCCATGGTGACCGGCGGCTTTTGGAGGAGGTGACCAAAGGAGGAAGCTCTCCTCCTCCCCTTACCTCCAGCCGGTGGCTTTGGCTCCTCCATGGAGGAGATGACAAGTGTTGGCCTTCTCCTCCACACATCTCCTCCTCCCATGGCTATAAATAGAGCCCTCCCCTCTCATTTGTATGCATCCCAAAATCACAAACACTTCTCTCTCTAGAAGTTTGGCACTTTGTAAGTTTGATTTTCAATCTATAATACTCCTGTTGGTTCTTGAGTATTATAGTTCGGTCTTGTGTACTCTTGTCGTTTCTTGTAGTACTCAAGCTTGTCTTTACTATTCTTGAGTACTCTTGTCGGTTCTTGAAGTACTCACCCCTTTCCCTTACTTACTGTCTTTCAAAAACCGTAAGTACTTAGCTATGGTATCCACCTCTATGGATATTCGTAGCTAAACTCTTCATTCGGTTGAAGGGGTGTACTTGTATCAGAAAATGTTTTAGGCCATCTTTTTAATGCCTCTTCTTTTTATTCAAAACTTGTTCTATGTGCCATATATTAGGCCATAACTTCCAAGGTTGAGTGGATGCTTGAAATGGCAAAACTCTTCCGTGGGGGTTCGTGAACGTACTCGGGTAAGTGGATGCTTGAAATGGCAAAGCTTATCTGAGGAGTTCGACCTCTTTTAAACACCATTGGTTTTGATCGGAAATGACAGATCAATGGATGCACATAGGCTAGTATACCTTGAAATGGGGTGCTAGTCTAAATAGAACAAGTGCTCTACGACCTTGAAATGGGCTAGACAGTGTGTGCAAATCGAGCGCTTGAAATGGCCTTGATACACGTTTGAATACTTAGAAGGATCACTGAAGGTCAATGATAAACAGGCTATGATGCAAGGCCCCCGAAACCGAATGCTTTCCTTAGATTTAAAAAACCCCTCGCATTTACTTTCTTAGTATAAACTGCTCTATCAACTACTCACCTTCCGGAGGACTTGCCAATCACGCATCACCCGCTGTAAGTCTTCTACTTTTATTTTCAGTACTTTACTTTTCTGTCACTTACTTTTCCGCACTTAAATTTCAATCAACCTGAAACACGCTCCCTCGCTGTACGATCCCCTCAAAGAATAACTTATCCCCCTAATTCCCTTGGGTTCGACCCCTACTTACCACTTGCTACCCAGTAGTAAGGTCACGAGTAGCGGAATACAAATTTTCTTTTGCACAGAGAACACCGCACATTAACGACAGTGCGGTGGGCTCCGTCAAAACTGGCACCGTTGCCGGGTAATTCTTGGTTTCTTCTTACTGCTTCCCTGTCACGAGCTCTTCTGTTTCTGATGAGTTGTTCCGGATCGTCGACGAATGGAAACGGTACCTCATCATTTTGGTCGTACAGGTTTATTTCTTCGTCGTCCCGGTAGTCATGGTGACTTTCTTCGCGAGACATGGTTGCGTAACGATTCAAAGAACTCTATCCGATGGCTGATTCCCTGGCAACGGCGCCAATTTGACAGAACCGCTCGTCGTCAAAGTGATTTGTACAAATAAATTTATAATAGTCCACTACTTGCGACTATACTACTGGGTAGTACTTGGTAAGTAGGGGTCGAACCCAAGGGAATCAGGGGAATAGATGTCTTTGAGGGGGTTGTTTAGCGAGAGAGCGTGTTTAAGGTCGGTTGGTTGGTTTTAAAGCTACCAGCTATTTTGATTGATTGATTGGTTGGTTGGTTGATTTTAAGACTGGAAAGTAAATTACAGTTTATAATTAAAGAAATGTTCGGTTTCTGGGGACTTGTATTATATCCTGTTTATCATTGACCTTTAGTGACTTTCCTAAGTATTCAAACGGTGTATGAAGGCCATTCCAAGCACTCGATTTGCGTACACTGTCTAGCCTATTCCAAGGACGTAGAACACTTATTCTATTTAGACTAATACTCCATTCCCGGTTATATTAGCCTATGTGCATCCATTTGATCAATCATTCCCGATCAACCAAATGGTGTTTAGGATGAGTCAAACTTCTCAGATAAGCTTTGCCATTCCAAGCATCCACTTATCCGTACAAGTTTACGAACCCCCATGGTGAGCTTTGCCATTCCAAGCGTCCCCTCAACCATGGACGTTCTGACTTAATATATGGCTGACAGAACCGCTCGTCGTCGAAGCGATTTGTACAAATAAATTTATAGTAGTCCACTACTTGCGACTATACTACTGGGTAGTACTTGGTAAGTAGGGGTCGAACCCAAAGGAATCAGGGGAATAGATGTTCTTGAGGGGGGTTGTTTAACGGGAGAGCGTGTTTAAGGTCGGTTGGTTGGTTTTAAAGCTACCAGCTATTTTGATTGATTGATTGGTTGGTTGGTTGATTTTAATACTGGAAAGTAAATTACAGTTTATAATTAAAAGAAATGTTCGGTTTCAGGGGGCTTGTATTATATCATGTTTATCATTGACCTTTAGTGAATCGTCTAAGTATTCTACGGTGTATCAAGGCCATTCCAAGCACTCGATTTGCGTACACTGTCTAGCCTATTCCAAGGACGTAGAACACTTAATTCTATTTAGACTAATACTCCATTCCCGGTTATATTAGCCTATGTGCATCCATTCAATCCCTTTGGCCCAGTTTTCAAATGGTTTTTCTGATAGTCGACCTCTTCGAATAGTTTATTCATTTAATCCCCTTGGCCCAGTTTTTAAATGGTTTATTTATCCGAGTGTGATCACGAATATCTAAGGAAGAGTTTACGAATTTGGACCCCTATGGTCACATTCCCAAATGGTTTACTATACCTTAGACATTCTAACTTTTATACATGGCACATAGAATCAGTGTTGATTACTAATTCGAGACACTAAGTTAATAGTCTAAAACATTTTATAATACAAGTGCGCCCCGTCTACCGAACTATTAGTTTAGCTACTATTCATCGCGCTAAACATTATACTAAGGAATTAAAGACAACAGTTGATTAAATAAATACTAAGAGATACTTACAACCGTTGAAGCGCCAAGGGAGCTATCCTTTATTTCCAAAGCAAGATTACAACGTTACAAGTATTACAACTTCTAGAGAGAGAAGTGAAATTGAGAATTGGTGTGTGAAATGAGGAGGAGGAGCTTCCTATTTATAGCCATGGAGGAGGAGGAGGAAGGGTGGTGATGGGTGGCAAGTGGTGGTTTTTGATTGGAGGAGAAAATCAAGGGAGGAGATGGGTGGCATGTGGAGGAAGGGGAGGAGGCCGGCGGCTTTTGGGTGGAGGAATGGGGTGGCGCCAAGTGGAGGAAGGGAAGTGGTGGAGGAGGAGAGGTGTTGAGCCGCCGGTTGCTCCTCCTTCAGCCGCCGGTCGCCGGTTGCTCAAGGGGGAGGAGCTCCTCCTTTGGCCACCTCTTGTGCAAGTAGCCGGTCACCTTGTCCCAATGTGAGTTTTGTACAGTTTTGTGCAGTCTTTTCACAAAATTGTCAATGTGTTCCTTCCCCGGGATGTCTTGACTTCACTCCTGATTTTTCTGATTAATTTATTCTGGTCAATTTGACGTCAGGATCCTTGACATTTCTTCAGTCGGCATATGATCTTGACCTTGGATTGACTCTTGTTATCTTTTCAGCTTAAAATCCTCTCCTTAGCTTGTTTTCACTTCAGTCTCTAAAATGCCCTGTGGAAATATATCGGGACTAATACGTAGAAGTTAGATATACAAACAGTCTAATTCAGGGGGTTTTACTGTGTTTCTGACTCGTCTAACTTTGGTCCATCAATGGCACATAGAATAAGTTTTGAATACTTAGACTAGATACTAAGTTTAATAGTCTTAAAACATTTTATAATACAAGTGCGCCCCTTAGACCGAACTACAAGTTTAGCTACTATTCATCGCGCTAAACATTATACTAAGGAATTAAAGACAACAGTTAAATAAATAAATACTAAGAGATACTTACAACCGTTGAAGCGCCAAGGGAGCTATCCTTTATTTCCAAAGCAAGATTACAACTTACAAGTATAACAACTTCTAGAGAGAGAAGTGAAATTGAGATTTTGGTGTGTTTTACAAATGAGGTTTGGCTTGGTATTTATAGCCAAAGGGAGGAGAAATGGATGGATGAGATGGAAGCACATGTCTTTTGATCCAAGGGAGGAGAAGGAGGAGCTTGTGGAGGAGACAAGTGGCACAAGGAGGAGGAGCCGGCGGCTTTTGGTGGAGGAGGGTGGCGCCGCCGGTTGCCGGTCACCCAAGGGGGAGGAGCTCCTCCCTTGCCCACCTCCTTGAATGGTGGCCGGTCATCTTTGCCCAATGTGTGATTTTGTACAGTTTTGTGCAGTCTTTTCACAAAACTGTCAATGTGTTTCTTCCCCGGGCTGTCTTGACTCCACTCCTGATTCCTCTGATTAATTTGTTCTGGTCAATTCAACGTCAGGATCCTTGATATCTCTTCAGTCGGCATATGATCTTGACCTTGGATTGACTCTTGTTATCTTTTCAGCTTAAAATCCTCTCCTTAGCATGTTTTCAATTCAGTCTCTAAAATGCCCTGTGGAAATATATCGGGACTAACACGTAGAAGTTAGATAGACAAACAGTCTAAATAAGGGGGTTTTACTGTGTTTCTGACTCGTATAACTTTGGTCCATCAACTAGCAAGTCACAAAGAAGCAAAAAGCTCAAAGAAGCAAATCAAGAGGCCAAAGGCCCAAAATTGTGAAGGTTTTAACCGAACAAAAAGTGAAGTACTCAAAGAGTCAAATCAAAGGCCAAAGGCCGATTCACTACAAAAGCTGTCCCTCGCCAAAAGAAAATCAAAGACCAAACCATTGAAACCCGAACCGAATCACGTGCTAGAGAAAGCTACAAGAAAACTATATAGTACGAGACGGTCCCGAGAATGCAGTCCAGGAGCCTGAAAAGGGCTATCTCCCGAAACATCCAGAATAATTTGCATCTCAGCACGGAGGTACAAGTATCAAGTTTCTTCTATTTATTTACACAGTTCAATTTGGTAATAAGTAAGTAATGCATGAATTAGGATAAGTCTAGTCCCACAGTCTAACTTTCATATTTTAAAAGCTTACTTAGTGTGCCGCCCTTTAATAGCATTGTTCGGGACGAACAACTAAAAGTGTGGGGTGATCTGATGGACCATAATTATACGAATCATAAACACAGTTAAACCCACCACATTAGACTGTTTGTCTATTTAACTTTTGCTTGTTAGTTCCGATATTTATCTACAGGGTATTTTGGAGACTAAAGAGAATACCCGATAAGGAGAGGATTTTACGCAGAAAATATATTACGAGTCATTCCAAGGTCACGATCAGATGCCGACTGAAGAAATCTCAAGATCCTGACATTGAATCACTCAAAACAAATCCAACCGTGGAGCAACCAAAGTCAGTCCGGAGCTGAAATACACCGATGTGAAAACATCACAAAACCTCACAAAACTCACTCTCCCCTCCATGGTGACCGGTGGCTTTTGGAGGAGGTGACCAAAGGAGGAAGCTCTCTGACGGAGCCCACCGCACTGTCGTTAAGGTGTGGTGTTCTCTGTGCAAAAGCTAATTTATATTCCGCTACTCGTGACCTTACTACTGGGTAGCAAGTGGTAAGTAGGGGTCAAACCCAAGGGAATTAGGGGGATAAGTTGTTCTTTGAGGGATTTGTACAGGATGGGAACGTTTTTTAGGTTGATTGAGTTTTAGTGCGGAAAAGTAAATGACAGAAAAGTAAATACTGAAAATAAAAGTAGAAGACTTACAGCGGGTGATGCGTGATTGGTAAGTCCTCCGAAAGGTGAGCGCAGTTGATATAGCAGTTTATACTAAGAAAGTAAATGCAAGGGGGTTTGAATATAAGGAAAGCATTCGGTTTCGGGGGCCTTGTATCATAGCCTGTTTATCATTGGCTCTTAGTGATCCTTCTAAGTATTCAAACGTGCATCAAGGCCATTCCAAGCACTCGATTTGCCACACTGTCTAGTCTTTTGCAAAAGTGTTTGAAAGTGAATCGAGGCCATTACAAGCACTCAACTTGCGACACCGTCTAGTCTTTTGCAAAAAACGTAGAGCACTTGTTCTACTTAGACTAATACCCCATTCCAAGGTATATTAGCCTGTGTGCATCCATTTGGTCAGTCATTCCCGAGCAACCAAATGGTGTTTTAGAAAGGTCAAACTCCTCAGATAAGCTTTGCCATTCCAAGCATCCACTTATCCGAGTATGTTTACGAACCCCACGGAAGAGCTTTGCCATTCCAAGCATCCACTCAACCTTGGAAGTTCTAACCTAATATATGGCACATAGAACAAGTTTTGAATACAGAGAAGAGGCTCTAAGAATTGCCTAAAACATTTTATGATACATGTACACCCCTTCAACCGAATGAAGAGTTTAGCTACGAATATCCATGGAGGAGGATATCATAGCTAAATACTCGGGGGGTTTTTGAAAGACAATAAGTAAAGGGGAATACTCAAGAACCAACAGGAGTATTCCCAAATCCTAAATGAATACTCAAGAACCAACAGGAGTATTCTCTAAAACTGTTATAATACTCAAGAACCAACAGGAGTATTATTTCAAACCAAAGCTTACAAATGTACCAAACTTAGAGAGAGAAGTGAATTGTGATTTTGGGATGAAGATTACAAAGGAGGAGAGGTCCCTTTTATAGGCATGGAGGAGCCATGAGGAGCCAACACTTGTCAAGATGGGAGAGGAGGAGATGGATGTGGAGGAGAAGAGGGCAAGTGGCAAGCATCCAAAGGGGGGAGGAGGAGCCGCCGGCGGCTTTTGGTGTGGAGGAGACACATGGAGGCTTGGAAAGCCGCCGGTCATGGAGGTTGCAAGGGAGGAGGAAGGGGGTGAGTCATCCCCATGACTCACCTCATTCATAAAGCCACCGGTCACCTTGGAGGAGAAGGAGGGAGTTTTGTGAGTTTTGTGCAGTTTTCACAAAACTATCAGTCCAATTTCGCTCCGGTCTGACTTTGGTTGCTCCTCGGTTGGATTTGTTTTGAGTAATTCAATGTCAGGATCTTGAGATTTCTGCATTCAGCGTCTGATCGTGACCTTGGACTAACTCGTAATATCTTTTCAGCGTAAAATCCTCTCCTTAGCGTGTATTCTCTCTAGAGTCCAAAATACCCTGTAGAAATATATCGGAACTAACAAGCAAAAGTTAAATAGACAAACAGTCTAATTTGGTGGGTTTAACTGTGTTTATGATTCGTATAATTATGGTCCATCAGATCACCCCACACTTTTAGTTGTTCGTCCCGAACAATGCTATTAAAGGGCGGCACACTATGTAAGCTTTTAAAAATATGAAAGTTAGACTGTGGGACTCGATTTATCCTAATTCATGCATTACTTACTTATTACCAAATTGAACTGTGTAAATACTTAGAAGAAACTTGATACGTGTACCTTCGTGCTGAGATGCAAATTATTTTGGATGTTTCGTGAGATAGCCCTTTTTAGGCTCCTGGACTGCAACCTTGGAATCGTCTCGCACTATATGGTTTCCTTGTAGCTTTCTCTAGCACGTGATTCGGTTCGGGTTTCAATGGTTTGGTCGTTGATTTTCTTTTGGCGAGGGACAGCTTTTGTAGTGAATCGGCCTTTGGCCTTTGATTTGACTCTTTGAGTACTTCACTTTTTGTTCGGTTAAAACCTTCACAATTTTGGGCCTTTGGCCTCTTGATTTGCTTCTTCGAGCTTTTTGCCTTTTTGTGGCTTTGATGGACCACAATTGTATGAATCATAAACACAGTTAAACCCACCAAATTAGACTGTTTGTCTATCTAACTTCAATGTTTTAGTCCAGATACATTTCTATAGGGTATTTCAGAGCTTAGAGAGAATACACGCTAAGGAAGAGCTTTTAGCACAGAAAAGATATCAGGAGACAATCCAAGGTCAAGATCAGACGCTGAATGAAGAAATATAAAGATCCTGACTTGGAATCATTCAAAACAAATCAAACCGAAGAGAAACCGAAGACAATCCGGAGCTGGAATACACCGATAGTTTTGTGCAAACTGCACAAAACTCACAACCACTCTCCTCATGCCACATGGACCGGCGGCTTTGCCCTCACAACCCCTCCTCCTCCTCTCCCCTTCCTCCACATGTCACCACCTCATTCCCCCTCCCAAAAGCCGCCGGTGGCTTCCCTCTCCCCCTCTCCCCTTGTGACACTTGCCCTCCTCTCCTTCTCCCCTCATCTCCACCCTTGGATGCACAAACACATGCCTCAATCCAAGCCATCCATTCCCCTCCCCTTAGCCTATAAATACCAAGCTCTCCTCCTCATTTCAATCCATCCCAAAATTGTGTAAAACACTTCTCTCTCTAAGTTTGTTACTTTGTAAAGTTTGGTTTGATATCAATAAAAGTTCAGTTTGTTCTCAAATACTTTAGTTCGATCTTGAGTACTCCTGTTGGTTCTTGAGTACTCAAGTTTTCAGTTACAGTTCAAGAGTTACTCCTGTTTGTTCTTGAGTAATCTCTTTCTCTTCTCTCTTTACTCCTGTTTGTTCTTGAGTATTCTTTTCCAAATCCCCAAGTATCCTAGTTATGATGTCCAACTCCATGGATATTCGTAACTAAACCCTTCATTCGGTTGAAGGGGAGTTCTTGTTTTATAAAATGTTTTACTTCGTTTAGTTTCTTTTCTCTGTATTCAAAACTTGTTCTATGTGCCATTTATAAGGTCAGACTTTCCAAGGTTGAGTGGAAGCTACGAAAGGGCAAAACTCTTCTGTGGGAAGTCGTGAACATACTCGGGTAAGTGGATGCTACGAAAGGGCAAAGCTTATCTGAGGAGTTCGATCTATCTTTAAAACCATTTGGAAACTGGACCAAAGGGACCAAATGGGTGCACAAAAGACTAAGATACTTCGAAAGGAGGAATTAGTCTGAAGTAGAACAAGGGTTTACAAACAGTGCGGCAAATTGAGCGCTACGAAAGGGCCTCGATACACGTTTGAATACTTAGAAGGGTTCCTAAAAGAATGAACAAGATATAATACAAGGCCCCCCAAGACCGAATACTTCTCTCGCAATTACAAAACCCCCCTGTCTTTACTTTTATTGTTCAATCAACTGCAACCATCAACCGCTCACAATCCGGAGGACTTGCAATTCACGCATCACCCACTGTAAGTCTCCTTTGTATTTTCAGTATTTACTTTTCTGTAATTTACGTTTCAGCAATCAAATCCGCAACCAATCAAAAAGTCACGTAGTTGTTAGCACTAAAACCTCAACCAACTTAAAACTCGCTCTCTCGCTAGACAAATCCCTTAAAAGAATAACCTATTCCCCTAATTCCCTTGGGTTCGACCCCTACTTACCAAGTACTACCCAGTAGTATAGTTGCGAGTAGCGGACTATTATAAATTTATTTGCACAAATCGCTCTGACGACAAGCGGTTCTATCAAATTGGCGCCGTTGCCGGGGAATTAGCCATCGGATAAGTTGTTCGAATCAATACGCACTTCAAAACAACCATGTCTCGTGAAGAAAGCCACCATGACTACCAGGATGACGAAGAAATAAACCTGTACGATCGAAATGATGAGGTTCCATTCGTCGATGATCCGGAACAACTCATCAGAAACAGAAGAGCTCGTGATAGAGAGGCTGCCCGAAGAAACCAAGAACCACCCGAGGACCGAAACCCAGCTGGTCCAGTACAGCCCCCTAGATACCCACCATACCCTCAACCCCGACAAATGTCTAGGCAAGAACCTGTCTTCGACAACTACTATGGGGACAACAACTACCGTGAACCTACTATGGGAGAATTAAATGCCCCTAATTTCGAAACACAGCCGTGGTGCATCTACGAGAACCCTGAATTAGAAAACATAACCATCAACGCGACAGTAGCCCACAGCTTGCCAAAATTCTCAGGAACTCAAGGAGAATCCGCCACAACTCACCTCCAACGCCTGCATGGAATTTGCCAAAACCTAAAACCCAGTCGAGTGAATATGGATGACTTTAAGTTAAAGGCGTTCTATTTTTCCCTCACAGACTCGGCAAACGACTGGTTCCTTTCATTGCCTTCCGGAAGCATCAGAACATGGGCTCAAATGCAGAAGAAATTCGTAGACAAATACTATCCGGCGGGAAGAGCAATGCAAGTAAGGAGGCAACTACAGGAAATCACACAGGGTCCCAATGAAACCATGTACGATTACCTGGAAAAATTCAATTACCTAGAAAGGAGCTGCTATACCCTTGGACTGCCCGAGAAACTCGTCATCGAATACCTCATTGATGGATTAAGACCCTTAGACAAAATGCTCTTGGATGCCTCAGCAGGGGGATCCATGATGAATCTATCATTGAGTGGCATAAGGAATCTCATCGCCAACGTTGCTGAAAATGCCCGATTTAGAGAAGAGACTGCTCGTCAAGATAAATTCTCTCGATCAAAAAAGGTAACACAAGCCAAAATATCAGTAAACTCCATAACTGAAGAGATGAAACAATTAAAGGAGATGATGATTCAGATCATACGAAGACAACCAGTTCCTGTAAAACCTTGTGAATTTTGCGGTTCTACGGAGCATCAGACTGACACATGCCCGACATTAATAGAAGAGGAACCTGCAGAAGTAAATGTAGTGGGAGGATACCAAAGATACAACAACAGCAACAACAATGACAGAGCCGGACAAAACAGACAGAACGGTCAAGCAACCAACCCAAACTGGCGTAACAACAACTATCCTCAGAAAGAAACACAACCAGCTATCCCTCAACTAGCCCAGTCATTCTACCAACCCCCCCACCGGCAGTATAACCAGAACGCTCAACCAGCAGGCCAATATCAGCAAAAAAGACCAAATCAATACCAAGCCGGCACGAGCATTCAGCAAGAACCAAGCAAGTCACTCAATGATACGATGAAGGAGCTCGCAGGAAACATTAATCAGTTGGGAACTTCACTACACCAGTACCAAGCAAAAACTGACGGGGCAATCTCTGAATTAACTAAACAAATGTCCCAGCTCGCCACCGCAATGTCAACACTTACTCTTGAACCAGGCAGACTTCCTTCACAGACTATCCAAAACCCGAAAGCAAATATCAGCATGATAAGAAGGTCAAACATGAAGAATCCTCTGGGAAAAGTAGCACGGTCCCCAACCTACAGACTTACGAACAATCACTTTTTCCGTAGGCGTCGTCCTGATTGGAATCAAGAAGAAGATCGACCCAATAATGGCAAAACATGGGTCACGCATGCTGACAATGGACGGTACGCATTCACTGTTTGCATAACACCTCCGCCAATCATACACTCTGACATACCAGCATCTGGATGGGATGATGCACCAACTAATATTTATGCTTCGGGGCAAAATATTAAGGGGACCGATTATACAAACTCTAAGCCGTGGAATGGGCAGAATGACCAGACAATAGAAAAAGCCCTCACTACAAATCTTGAGTCACAACCGGAAAGAAACAAAGACCCAAGAGCCTTTACAGTCACTTGTGTTATCAATGAAACGCAGATTCATAAATGCTTAATCGATCTTGGGGCTGCTGTCAACGCCATGCCTTCCTCCTTGTACTACTTACTAGGACTAGGTCCATTGAAACCACCCCGATCGAATATCGAGCTAGGAGATAAGTCGTGCATCCGTCCAATTGGAGAGTTGGAGGATATAATACTCCATGTGGGAGAGCTCGCCGTCGCTTCAGGTTTTTATATAATACCAACAGGAGAGACCAACGAAGACGACCCTCCAACAATAATATTGGGACGACCATTCCTCTACGCTACTAAAGCAAGAATCGATGTGGGCAAGGGCTCACTATCGCTTAAGTTCGGTGGCAAAATTGCATACTTCTACATTGATAAGAGCCGCATGGATACAAAGAAACCGCCAGACATTATACCTATCTCAGAACAGGATAAACAGATTTCCGACCTTCCAAAGGAGATCAAAAAAGCAACAAGACCAGCAGCTATGGTCAAAGTCCCCTCACCTTCTCAAAAGCAATGGAAAATGAAATCACTAAAACAATGGGAGCAAAACCCAAGCACAACATCCCCCAAGAACTCAGGAAAAGAGAAGGCTGAAACCAATGCAGGAACCGCGGCAAAATTCGACCTGAGCCGCCCATGGGACCCCAACTGGTGATCCCCTTTGTGTCGAGCCAACGACGTTAAACAAGTGCACTGGTCGGGAGGTAACCCGACACTATCTTACTTTTCTGCACTTTTAATTTCTGTCATTTAAATTTCCAATAAGCGCTCTCACCCACTTTTTGTATAGAAGGAATATCTTTCATGTAGGAATTAAGTTTGGAGCAAGACCGGATCAGCCAGGCAGCTTCCGTGAATTTACCGGGCCTGCGCTGAGAGTTCGAGGCCCCAGCCAGACTCCCTCGATTATCCAGCCTCATGCCGTGTCATTTCCACGACACAGAAAAAGGGAGTTCTGTTCTTCTTTTTCCTTAATGTCATTTCCTTCTTTTGTATATATTTGCATGACTTTTGAACTAAGGCACGCCTTCGTTCAAAAGTGTGGGGTGAGAACCATCTGCATGTTTTTCTTTTCTTTTTAAATAGTATCTTTTTGGAAATATGAACTTAAGAATGTGAAAAAGATAGATCATAATTCATGCATCAACCTTGTGAAAATGCAAACTGTTTAAAAACTTAGAATGTAACTTCTCATTTGTCTTTTGTGCCGAGATAAACTAGGGATGTGGAGTTGATAGAAATTGCCCTAGAGGGGCTTGGCAAGCACTTGAAGGATCAGATCAAACTATATGGTTTTCGAAGTCAGTGGAGGCTGCACTTCAGGTTTCGGTGAATAATTGAAGTCAACTCTGCCTTGAAGCATCTATGTAAAAGGCAAGGACGGGAATCAAACCGGCCTCTCTCTAGTCAAAATAGCCGAGAAAATAGACGAGCGACACTCATCTTGACCCGCGCAAAACGACGAAGACGAGAGGAGCGGGGAGGTATTTCCATATGCTCGCGGGCGATGATTGGACCTCCCAAGAAGGCTTGAGAAAATGGACTAGCAAGTCACAAAGACGCAAAAAGCTCGAAGAAGCAAATCAAGAGGCCTCAGGCCCAAAATTGTGAAGGTTTTAACCGAACAAAAGTGAAGAACTCAAAGCGTCAAATCAAAGGCCAAAGGCCAATTCACTAGAAAAAGCAGTCCCTCGCCAAAAGTAATCAAAGTACTCAACTCACTGAAACCTGAATCGAATCACGTGCTAGAGAAAGCTACAAGAAAACCATATAGTGCGAGACGATCCCGAAGGTGTAGTCCAGGAGCCTGAAAAGGGCTATCTCCCGAAACATCCGAAATAATTTGCATCTCAGCACGAAGGTACAAGTATCAAGTTTCTTCTACTTATTTACGCAGTTTAATTTAGTAACAAGTAGTAATGCATGAATTAGGAAAAATCGAGTACCACAATCTTATTTTTATATTTTAACCAACTTACTTAGTAACGCCCTTATAAAGCATTGTTCGGGACGAACAACTAAAAGTGTGGGGTTATCTGATGGACCACAATTGTATGAATCATAAACACAGTTAAACCCACCAAATTAGACTGTTTGTCTATCTAACTTCGATGTTTTAGTCCCGATACATTTCTACAGGGTATTTCAGAGCTTAGAGAGAATACACGCTAAGGAAGAGCTTTTAGCACAGAAAAGATATCAGGAGACAATCCAAGGTCAAGATCAGACGCTGAATGAAGAAATCTAAAGATCCTGACTTGGAATCATTCAAAACAAATCAAACCGAAGAGAAACCGAAGACAATCCGGAGCTGGAATACACCGATAGTTTTGTGCAAACTGCACAAAACTCACAACCACTCTCCTCATGCCACATGGACCGGCGGCTTTGCCCTCACAACCCCTCCTCCTCCTCTCCCCTTCCTCCACATGTCACCACCTCATTCCCCCTCCCAAAAGCCGCCGGCGGCTTCCCTCTCCCCCTCTCCCCTTGTGACACTTGCCCTCCTCTCCTTCTCCCCTCATCTCCACCCTTGGATGCACAAACACATGCCTCAATCCAAGCCATCCATTCCCCTCCCCTTAGCCTATAAATACCAAGCTCTCCTCCTCATTTCAATCCATCCCAAAATTGTGTAAAACACTTCTCTCTCTAAGTTTGTTACTTTGTAAAGTTTGGTTTGATATCAATAAAAGTTCAGTTTGTTCTCAAATACTTTAGTTCGATCTTGAGTACTCCTGTTGGTTCTTGAGTACTCAAGTTTTCAGTTACAGTTCAAGAGTTACTCCTGTTTGTTCTTGAGTAATCTCTTTCTCTTCTCTCTTTACTCCTGTTTGTTCTTGAGTATTCTTTTCCAAATCCCCAAGTATCCTAGTTATGATGTCCAACTCCATGGATATTCGTAACTAAACCCTTCATTCGGTTGAAGGGGAGTTCTTGTTTTATAAAATGTTTTACTTCGTTTAGTTTCTTTTCTCTGTATTCAAAACTTGTTCTATGTGCCATTTATAAGGTCAGACTTTCCAAGGTTGAGTGGAAGCTACGAAAGGGCAAAACTCTTTTGTGGGAAGTCGTGAACATACTCGGGTAAGTGGATGCTACGAAAGGGCAAAGCTTATCTGAGGAGTTCGATCTATCTTTAAAACCATTTGGAAACTGGACCAAAGGGACCAAATGGGTGCACAAAAGACTAAGATACTTCGAAAGGAGGAATTAGTCTGAAGTAGAACAAGGGTTTACAAACAGTGTGGCAAATTGAGCGCTACGAAAGGGCCTCGATACACGTTTGAATACTTAGAAGGGTTACTAAAAGAATGAACAGGATATAATACAAGGCCCCCCAAGACCGAATACTTCTCTCGCAATTACAAAACCCCCTTGTCTTTACTTTTATTGTTCAATCAACTGCAACCATCAACCGCTCACAATCCGGAGGACTTGCAATTCACGCATCACCCACTGTAAGTCTCCTTTGTATTTTCAGTATTTACTTTTCTATAATTTACGTTTCAGCAATCAAATCCGCAACCAATCAAAAAGTCACGTAGTTGTTAGCACTAAAACCTCAACCAACTTAAAACTCGCTCTCTCGCTAGACAAATCCCTTAAAAGAATAACATATTCCCCTAATTCCCTTGGGTTCGACCCCTACTTACCAAGTACTACCCAGTAGTATAGTTGCGAGTAGCGGACTATTATAAATTTATTTGCACAAATCTCTCTGACGACAAGCGGTTCTGTCAGGCATGCTAGTCCATTTTCTCAAACCTTTTTTGGGAGGTCCAATCATTGCCCGTGAGCATATGGAAATACCTCCCCGCTCCTCTCATCCTTACCGTTTCGCGCGGGTCAAGATGAGGGTCGCTCATCTATTTTCTCGGCTACTTTGACTAGAGATAGGACGGTCTGATTTCCGTCCTCGCCTTTTTTTTCTTTTTGCATAAACACGGCATGGCGGAGATGACTTCTGATGTTCCCATAAATGGCATGGCTTTGGCAAAATGGCTTTAGACAGTTCGAGCAAGAGTTCAAGGAGTGTTCGAACAACTACTGGAACTCACATACAGCAGATCTGAAGATAAGACGTTTCTGGACGATCGAAGATCTGATCTGTTTGGAGTCGGCCTAGCAATAAATTAGAGGATCAGATATTCAAATGAATATCCTCTCATCAATTAGGAGTCGATCAAGAAGATTCGGAATTACTTGGTGAGAAAGAAAGATCGAGATCTTCTTGAAGATTGGATTGAAGATACGAATGTTTCCTAATTCGGAAAATTCTCAAGATCGAAGATATGATCTGCTGGAATCAATCAACGAGCAAAACAGAAGATACGATATTCAAACGAATATTTACAGATTGGTTTCGAGTTGGTTTCGAGGATATCGTCAAAGATATGATATGGATATCCAAGATTGGATTGAAGATACACATCGAATATTTAGGAATATTTCCTAAATATTTGATGAGGATATCTTGTGCAGATTAGGGTTTCGTCCAAGCATATAAATACAATGCTTGGGCGTCCTCATTCAGTGTCGCTTCCTGAGAGAAAAGATAAACACGAGAGTTCGTGAGATTGGAGGAGGAGCGACCACCGGCTGATTATTCCTCACCAGAATATCAACGGAGAAGAAGCAGTCTGTTCAGTGTGCTGTTCAGACTGCTCTTGGAGAACTATCAAGCGCACAAACACACGGTGATAAAGACACGTCTTTGAGAGAAGGCGACTGGACTTCCGAGAAGTCCAAGACTAGGCCGAGAGGGAAGTCTCGTCCTACCCATAGGGGATCGAGGGGAGTTGCGACGAACCGAGATTGCAAATCCAAGAGACGGAGTGTTAGAGGCTAGGCTATTACAAACTAGAGGTTGTGTAAGTGTAAGTCCACGAATAGCTCTAAACTCGTAATAAGATTTGTGTCCCTTTTCGGGTGTGGGAATCCCCCCAGAGTAGGCGAGGCCGAACTGGGTTATCATATCGTGTGTGCTCCTATGTTGTGATGTTTATGTTCTGTCTGCTAAGGTGTTCCAGTATCTGTTTGAACATAACCTGAAACTGTCCAAGCAAGTGTTCGAGACGCAATTCGAACACCATCTGGAACTCGTCTTGACTAAGACAAGTAGATTTCAATTGGTATCAGAGCAGGCACTCGACATACAGAGTGTGATCCGGCGACAGTTCAAGATGAGTTTGAAGAAAAGACAGAGCACTAACCGACCACCGTTGCTTGAAGGGCCGAATTATGTCTATTGGAATTCCAGGATGAAAGCCTTCCTGAAATCCCTCGATGGAAGGGCTTGGAGAGCTGTAATGATAGGATGGACAGAACCCACGATGGCCAACCCTGAAGGAGTTGTTATGCCAAAACCCGAAGCCCTGTGGTCTGAAGCAGATGATGTAGCGGCTGTTGGAAATTCAAAAGCCCTGAATGCAATATTCTATGGAGTAGACGAGAAGGTGTTCAAACTGATTGCTGAATGTGAGGTGGCCAATGAAGCATGCGATATTCTCAGAATAGCCTATGAGGATCCAGATAGTGAATCTAACGATGGGTCTGGTAAAAAGCTTGGAGGAGCAGATGGTGAAAATCTCAGAAAGCACGTTGAATCTGTGACCGAGGAGGTTAATCCATCAGAGAAGGTTGATGGGTTTAATGAAACAATAGCGGAAGTATCTGATCGTGCTGAAAAGGATGATGATCTGGACAGAATCTACTAGGTACATGTGTCTGTTATGACAAGTTCAGAGAAGTCGTCTCAGGCCCAGGCTGTAGGGGTGGAAGACTCTGCACCTGCCCTCAATCCAGAAGCTGTGAAGGAGGCAAGTGTTCAAACAGATGAACTAGGAGATCAGCAGAGAGTTGAGACAGTTGTTGCCTCAATGGAAGTCTCAGTAGAGGAGACAGCTGATGTCCCAGTTATTGTACAAGATGTTTTTCGTGGTGAAAAGGTGAAGGCAGATCTCCCAAACGTCCGTGATACAATGATGGAGAAAAATAGAGAAACACATCATGCAGGCTTAGTGGGGCTAAGGAGAAAGAATGCTGAGTTGAGACGCAAAGAAGTTCATCACAATATGACAGGTAATGCTCAATATCTCATCAATGTTAAACCTATTTGCAAGCGTCAGTTTGCTACTTTTGGAGATGGAGGGAAGGGCCAGGTGATCGGCTGTGGGACATTGAAGGTTCCGGATCAACCTGAGCTCGAGGATATCCTCCTAGTGGATGGGTTAAAGGTAAACCGGATCAGCATCAGTAGATTGTGTGGTGAAAGACAGTCTGCTACATTCGCTTGTGATACGTGTCAAGTACTGGATTGGAATGGAGACACACTGTTGGAAGGAAGCAGGTCAACAAACAAGAGCTACTGTCTAGGGACAGTTGGAACAGGAGCTGCCACTGTTTGTCCGACAAACACGATACATGAGATGGAATTGCTAGGGACATGTATGGTGTCCTCTTCTGGAAAGGTGAAAGAAGAAGTTGCCCCCAACTCAGTTCTAGAAAATAAAATTCCAGAGGGAGGTCCAGCTGATGAAGCCACACCTACTCCAGCTGGGACTCTTGACGATGCACCTACGCTGCAACCCTCATGGACAATTAAGGGTCGATCAAATGAAATCAAGTGTCGAGAGCTGGCTGCATGTTCATCCAGTCCGAAGAATGTCATCAAAGCATTTATTGATGAGATTTGGGTGGTGGCCATTCACGTGGAACTGGACGAGTTCTCTAGATCTGAAGCATGGATGTCATATCATCTTGCGCATAGTCACGAACTGAAGAAGACTATGAACGGACTCACACAAGCGCCCAGAGCATGGTACGAGACGTTCCTCATCGACCATGGCTATGAGCGAGGGGGAGTAGAGCGTATGTTCGTCACGAGTACACAGAAGCTGCTTGGACAGTTTGTGAGACTCGGGGAAAAGGAGATGAAACACCTTCCTGGAACACACGTTGACCAGATGCTGGGAGAGCAGGAGAGCATCGCTGCATGCTGCACTCAGTTCCTATGGATGAAGCAGAATCTGTCTGAACACGGAGTGGAACAGGTGAAGAAGTTTCTGCCCAAGAACCCAGTACAACACTCCATGAGCAGATATCACTTCATCAGAGAGATGGTGGAGAAGAAGGTCATCACATCGAAACACATGACCACTATAACTGTCGTACTCACCATGCCACTAGACGCCGCTCAGTTCGACACACTTAGATCCTCTCTGGGTCTGTGTGTTATCGCCAACTAAGTGTTCCAGACGGAGATCAGCCAAGAGCAGAGCCCCAGCAAATCAGATGGGCTGACCTACCAAAGAAGAGGGCTGGAACAGATGGTACGTGGTTGGAACTGATTACCAAGTTCAACATATTTGCAGCTTTATGAGGCAATATCAAGGAGGAGAGAGGTGATTGGACAAATATCTCAAGAGATATACACATAACCGTTTTTGGCAAGTGGAGGAGTCCAAATTTTTGAGAAATCAAAAAGGCAGTTGAATCGAAGTCGGATGAGGATACAATATCAGCAAACCCTAAGATCGGAGAAGGGAAAAAGAAAGGAGAAGAGGCGGTTGTGACAGAACTTAAAGAAGCTACTTCAAAGGCGTCAAAGGCTGATCCTAATCCAACTAAAGGGAGTGTGCAGACTGTGAAGGAATATCAGGCGATGGCTGAACCACTCCTCAATGAGGTAATCCCTTGTTCTCACTCCCAAGCTATTGCTCTCAATTTTGTTGATGAGGAAGTATGGGCGATTGGTAAAGATTCAGTGAGTCATAAGGGTGACAAAGCGGTTAATGGGGAGCCGAAGGGTTTGAAACCTGTTGTAGATTCTGTGGCCGATGCTGCAGAAGAAGGTGAAGCCAGTAGGGCTAAGATTGTGGTTCTGATAAGCAGAAGCTGTTGAATGCAAAGGTAGATACCACTGGCTTCGTGCTGAAGAAGACAGGAATCTGCATGAAAGTCGGCCTTGGAAGGAATGGAACTCCCAGGAAATACGCTGCACGAATTAGTGCTGTAAGGGGAAGAAAACTAGCTATGTTAGACTCTGAGATTAAGCAGGTTGTTGGGCCTTCTAGCAAGAGAAGTCTGGTATTAGATGAAGAGTTGGATGAATATTTAGCAGACAAGACTACTGAGGTAGTCGATGAAGAGAAGGTGACAGAGAGTGAAGCTGTTCGTATGAAGGCTGATGATGTGAAGCAACAAGAGCCTGAAGATGTTGTCTCTGATGAGTCAGACCGACCTGAAAATCAGACGGAGACAGAACAAGTAGAAGAGCAAGTTGTTATTGAACCTGTCATCTAGAAGAAGGAAAAGCAGTCAGATGTCCAAGAAGTAATCATGACTGAAGCAGAACATGGTGCTGGTAATCATGCACAGAGAGCTGGTCAAAATCCCAGATCATTAGCTGAATTAAAAGAGAAGCAGAAGGAAGGGACTAACTCAAGAAGGAGGTGAGCCTGTTAAGTCTGCAGAGAAGTCAGAGACAGACAAGGCTGCTGAGAAAGTGTCTGTTGAACCAGGTGTTTCGAGGGAGTTAGAACAGCCAGCTATCCCAGATGTAGAGATGCATAAAGCTGATCTAGAGAGACCAGATAATGGAGATTGTAAGGATAATCGGGACTCGGTTTCATTGGTTGAGCTCAAGAAGTCTGAAAAGGAGAAACCAAAGAAGGAAGTGACCATCCAAGCATGCTCGACTGGAGTAACTACCAAGAAGGATGGTTAGAGAACAGATGCAGGGGGAGCAAGTGCATTCAAGAAATGGAAGAGGAGTGTTCTAGGTTCTGTTCCTCCTAGTGTACCAACTGGAGTGACTAAGCATATAGTGTGGTTTGCCAGTACAGTCGCAGCAGCCAAGTGGAAAGCATTGCAGAAAAGAAAGATCTTCCCTGAGAGGATGCTTGATGAGAAGAAGTACAAAGGAGAGGAGACTATTCAACTCTTGATGGAGACTGATCTGATTTTGGACCGTCCAAAGATGCAAACTGTTTTATGAACAGTTGGTGAGAGAAGCTATTGCTGATGATAAAGACTACGGCATAGTCTGTGTCAGAGGTCCTGAGATCATCAATGTGGACTTCGCAATGGATGATTCTTACGAGGTGGTGGAAGAGGAGAGCTATGACATGATTGAAAGCTGTTTAACGGCTGGAGCATACCCTCGGTGGGAAGACACACCCATCCCAGTTGCAGATTTGACCACATTCTACTCTATGTTGTTCTTCATCGCCATAGTCAACTGGAAGCCTACATCTCATAGAACCATGGACATCAAGGAGATGGGACAGCTGCTCTACCAGATTGGAAACAGGGTGCTCATTGACATGGGAAGAATTATGTTCGACCAGATTGCAGAACACGCCTCTACAAAGTCTCTGCACCAGATAATCTTCCCATCACTTTTTATGAGCTGATCATCAACCAGCATCCAGATTTGAAGACAGACCAGGATAGACTGTCAAGTGCTCAGTAGAAGTTGGTAGTTGATCACAAGTTGTTCAAGGGTCGACATAAGAATGATCTGAAGGACCCCGGGATGAACACGAAGGATGCACCTGAGTCTTCCATAAAGAGAGCTACTGGTGAGAAGTTGTCCCGAGCTGAACGCGGACAACTACTTGAGGTCATACAGGCGTAGATGACAAGAATCGATCAATTGGTGCGCGCTCTGCAATATCCCAGTGACGATAAAGAAGACAAAGATAGTTGATGTCCTGATTGAAGAAAAGACATGCTGCCATGAGCCAAAGAGAGATATGTTTGGAGATGGACTACCACGCGGCAGTACAGGACGAGCTTAATCATTTCAAGCAATCAGTGAAGATGATAATCTCTGGATCAAAAGACCTAGATACAATTTTGAAGTCCCAGAGAATGATTGGAGGATGTAGAGGCATTGGCTACACTGATTGGAGCAATTCAGGAACCTATCAGTTGCTGACCCGTGGTCGAACAGCTGCTGAGACACCATGGTCCGACAGACTCACAGCATGTGTCACTATCCCAGGCAATGTTCGAGGGGGAGTTGACAAGATTCCAGTTGCCGAAGAGACCAGGTTGCTCGATTGGACCCCTTGCCAGTTTGTGGCAAAAAGGGGGAGTGTTTTGAGGTAACTGTTCTTGTTCCTCAAGTTGTGTCTAAAGCACAGATTTGGTTTTGCCAAAATGCCAAGGGGGAGATTGATGTTCCCATAAATGGCATGGCTTTGGCAAAATGGCTTTAGACAGTTCGAGCAAGAGTTCAAGGAGTGTTCGAACAACTACTGGAACTCACATACAGCAGATCTGAAGATAAGACGTTTCTGGACGATCGAAGATCTGATCTGTTTGGAGTCGGCTCATAAATAAATTAGAGGATCAGATATTCAAATGAATATCCTCTCATCAATTAGGAGTCGATCAAGAAGATTCGGAATTACTTGGTGAGAAAGAAAGATCGAGATCTTCTTGAAGATTGGATTGAAGATACGAATGTTTCCTAATTCGGAAAATTCTCAAGATCGAAGATATGATCTGCTGGAATCAATCAATGAGCAAAACAGAAGATACGATATTCAAACGAATATTTACAGATTGGTTTCGAGTTGGTTTCGAGGATATCGTCAAAGATATGATATGGATATCCAAGATTGGATTGAAGATACACATCGAATATTTAGGAATATTTCCTAAATATTTGATGAGGATATCTTGTGCAGATTAGGGTTTCGTCCAAGCATATAAATACAATGCTTGGGCGTCCTCATTCAGTGTCGCTTCCTGAGAGAAAAGATAAACACGAGAGTTCGTGAGATTGGAGGAGGAGCGACCACCGGCTGATTATTCCTCACCAGAATATCAACGGAGAAGAAGCAGTCTGTTCAGTGTGCTGTTCAGACTGCTCTTGGAGAACTATCAAGCGCACACACACACGGTGATAAAGACACGTCTTTGAGAGAAGGCGACTGGACTTCCGAGAAGTCCAAGACTAGGCCGAGAGGGAAGTCTCGTCCTACCCATAGGGGATCGAGGGGAGTTGCGACGAACCGAGATTGCAAATCCGAGAGACGGAGTGTTAGAGGCTAGGCTATTACAAACCCGAGGTTGTGTAAGTGTAAGTCCACGAATAGCTCTAAACTCGTAATAAGATTTGTATCCCTTTTCGGGTGTGGGAAACCCCCCAGAGTAGGCGAGGCCGAACTGGGTTATCATATCGTGTGTGCTCCTATGTTGTGCTGTTTATGTTCTGTATGCTAAGGTGTTCCAGTATCTGTTTGAACATAACCTGAAACTGTCCAAGCAAGTGTTCGAGACGCAGTTCAAACACCATCTGGAACTCATCTTGACTAAGACAAGTAGATTTCAACTTCAATCTTCACTGAAACCCGAAGTGCAGCCTCCACTGACTTCGAAAACCATATAGTTAGATTCGATCCTTCGATTGCTTGCCAAGCCTCTCTAGGGCAGTTTATGTCAACTCCACATCCCTAGTTTATCTCAGCACAAAGGGACAAATGAGAAGTTACGTTCTAAGTTTTTAGACAGTTGAATTTTCACAAGGTAAATGCATGAATTTTAGATCTATCTTTTTCACATTCTCAAGTTCATATTTTCAAAAAGATAATATTAAGGGAAAAGGAAAAAAGAAAAACATGTGATTTTAATATGTACACAGGCGGTTCTCACCCCACACTTTTGAACGAAGGCGTGCCTTAGTTCAAAAGCCATGCAAGCAGATATTATATGAGAAGGAAATGACATTCAGGAAAAGGGAAGAACAGAACTCCCTTTAAGGTGTCGAGCGAACGACATGGCTCGAGGCTGGATAATCGAGGGAGTTCAGCTGGGGCCTTGAACTCTTGGCATATGCCTGGTTGGCTTGATGTTGCACCCATAACCGATTCCTGAATAGTCATTTCATTCTATGCACCAAGTGGGTGAGAGCGACTTATGGAAAAAACTAAATGACAGAAATTAAAAATACTGAAAGTAAGATAGGTGTCGGTTTACCTCCCGACCAGTGCCTTTGTTTAATGTCGTTGGCTCGACAGTACCTCACTCCTGGATCATAAGTAGGGATCCCATGGGTGCTTGAGGTCGAACTTCTTCTCGGCAACTCTTTTGATTTGCCCAAAGAACACATATGGCAGCGGGCTCAGTTCAGCTCTCCCTTGATCCGGAGGCTTCTTTTTCACATATCCACGAGAAGGCGAGGACTCCTTGACCATAGCTGTTGGTCCATCAAGTCGAGCTCTCTTGCTTCTCCTTCCGGGTTTCCATTCCCTTGGCCCATGTCTTGGACGTTTCTTCATGTTTGAATGGGTGGCACCTTTGCAATTCTGGAAGTTTAGTATTGTGCCATTGAACACGAGCGACCTTGAGCTTGTTCCCATGCCAAGCCTTTTCTTTGTGGCAGAGATGATTAGCCATCCTAGAACGAGTGAGTTTTCAGCCGGCTTTTCTTGGCTCATGACGAGTGAGTGCTCCATCTTCGGCTCTTTTGGCTCATGTTCCAACTCGCCTTGCACCTCATCATTGATTACTTCATCTTCAGGGGCTATGATCCGCATACAAACCGAGGGGACAAGTTGGGGGACTTCCACCACAAGGGCCAGGTCTGTTTCAGGCAGCTCGGGCGCTTCGGCCAGCTCGGCAGGGAGGACAATGCCTTTCTCGGATAGTTCGGCAGTGAGGTCTGGGCACGTCTCGGGCATTTTGGCAGCGAGCATCGGGACTGTCTCGGGCAACTCGGTAATGAGTTCCGGAACTTCCGTTGGCTTGGTGGTGAGGACTGGGACTGGCTTGGCCGGTTCTTCTTCGATCATCCGTGGATTCTCATCCTCTGCCGGTTCCGTGGGCTCTTTGTTGATGACTCTTGGCTTGAGCATCTTTTGAATTGCCTCAATATTTGCCCATGTTTCCTCGATGTCGGCCTGGATCTGGTGCATCGTGTTGGCCTGTTCTTGTCTTGATCTTGACCTCGCGGCCAAATCATTAATCAGGTCCCACAGATCAGCCATGGCTAAGTTATTAACCGAACCTCCCACCGCATCATTAAGCCTATTCCACTCTTGTGGCATTATTCCACCAAGAAACCTTTGAAGAAGATCTAAGTTCGTGAATCCATGGTGCGGGCAGCTCGTTACAAGGGAATCGAAGTACCATAAGTACTCGTCCAAAGTTTCATCCCGGGTTACCACCTTTTTCCGATTACTTCGGACTAAAGATAGGACTCTCTGTTTTCCTGTCTCGTCGACTTACATAAACGCAGCATTGGCGGAGCAAACTCTAATCCATAGAACTCGAAATGTCAACCTCCACTAAATACATATAACCATATAATTAGAAATCCAGTCTTTTGAATGCTCGTCAAGTCTCTCTAGGACATTTCTATCAACTCCACATCCCTTTTTATTTCAACTCAAAAGATACATAAAGGATTAAATTCTTATGTAATTGCACAAATCAGTTTTTGCAAGGAAACGACATATAATCAGCATCATAAATTTTCCACACTCATAATTCAATACTGCAATTTCCAAGAAATAGAGAGAAGTTACACTAACTTCATTCAACTTTTAAAAAAAAGAAACGTGCATAAACGGTTCAAATGCATGAAAATAAACGTGCTGAGACAACTAAGACACCCATCCCACACTTTTGAACCAAGCCAAGTGCTCACGACATGACTTTAGTTCAAACACAGACAATGCAAGACACACATGCATAAGGAAAAAGAAAATAGAAATTAAAGTGAATAGGCACCCCCCTCATCTCATTGTGTGATGGTGAATTCTAGTCAAACGAGTCAGTCAACGGTGGTCAACCCTAGTCAACGGTCAACTCTGGTCAACGCGCCCGAAGAAGAGATTGATCCCGCGCTCGAAGAAGACTTTAGCCATTTAAAATGGCTTGTGGGTGCGGCTATACATTGCGCACGAGGCGCGACACTCACGGAGTTGGGTACCTGTTTTGCCTGGAAAATAATTCTCTTCTTAAAGAATGAGTCAAAACTTACTCTGACTTAACTAAGTAGACAAACAAAAGACTCAGAATGGACAAAATAAAAATTTACTGGACTACCTTCCTATGAGCACCTTTGTTTTACGTCGTTGGCTCGACGGTACCTCATTAGGGATCATAGGTTAGGACCCCATGGATGTGTGAGGTCAAACTTCTCCTCAGCAACTCTGTCCCTCTACTCGTAGCTCTCGATGCTTGGGGGCCTTGTATCCTTTGTCCATTGATGGACCATAATTATATGAATCAAAAACACAGTAAAACCCACCAAATTAGACTGTTGGTCTAGTTAACTTTTGCTTGTTAGTTCCGATTTATATCTACAGGGTATTTTGGACTCTAGAGAGAATACACGCTAAGGAGAGGATTTTACGCTGAAAAGATATTACGAGTCAGTCCAAGGTCACGATCAGACGCTGAACGCAGAAATCTCAAGATCATGACATTGAATCACTCAAAACAAATCAAACCGAAGAGCAATGAAAGTCAGTCCGAGGCCAAAATACACCGATAGTTTTGTGAAAACTTCACAAAACCACACAAAACTCATTCTTTCCCTTCTAGAACCGGCGGCTTTTGGAGGATAGGATGAGGATGACTCATCTCCTCCATCCTCATCCATAAGGGGCGGCTAAAGGAGGAAACTTCCTCCCCAAGGTGGCGGCTTTTGGAGCTCCTCCCAAAGCTGGACACTTGTCCTCTCCTCCTCCACATCCTTGCTCCTCCAATCATCTTGTGCCAAGTGTCATCTTCTCCTCCATCCTCCATGGCTATAAATAGAGCCTCTCCCCTTCATCCAAAATCATCCCAAAAAATGTGGAGAGCTTCTCTCTCTACAAATTCCAAAATCACAAATCACTTATCTCTCTAGAGTTTGGGCACTAATCTTGTAATCACTTTACTTTGGAATAAAAGCTTGATCCTTGGCGCTTCAATTGTTTTGTAAGTCTTCTCGTATTTATATTTCTGTCTTTCAAAACCCTTGTTTTTCCAAATTCATAGTTATAATGTCCAGTGCCATGAATAGTAGTAGCTAAACTCTTTATTCGGTTGAAGGGGTGTACTTATATCATACAATGTTTTAGACCCTGCACCTAGTGCATCTTTGTGATCAAAACTTGTTCTATGTGCCATATATAGTCAGAATTTCCAAGGTTGAGTGGAAGCTGTAACAAGCAAAGCTCTTCCGTGGGGATTCGTGAACATACTCGGGTAAGTGGAAGCTGTAACAAGCAAAACTTATCTGAGGAGTTCGACTTATCTAAAACACCACTCGGTCGATCGTAACTGAAAGATCAGGTGGATGCACACAAGGCTAAGATACTTCGAAAGGAGGAATTAGTCTAAAGTAGAACAAGTGTTTTAAATGGTGTTGCAAGTCTTGTGCTAGAAATAGCCTCGATTCATCTTTGAACACATAGCATGATCATTAGAGGTGTATTCTAAATGATGTCGTAAGTCTTGTGCTAGAAATAGCCTCGATTCATCTGTGAATACATAGTATGATCATTAGAGGTCAATGATAAACAGAATATGATACAAGGTCCCTAAAACCGAATCTTTCCTTTAATTGTGATATCACTGTTCCTTTACTTTCAGTTCTCAAAGCACACTTAAACCCAACCCCAATCGCATTTAATTTCTGCATAAGCTTCATTAAGGAACAACTAATCCACACTGACTCTCTTGGGTTCGACCCCTACTTACCACTTGCTACCCAGTAGTGAAGTCGCGAGTAGTGGACTTATAAATTTATTTGTACATTTGCTCTGACGACAAGCATCTGTCATCCATCTGTCAGGCAGATTAGCCTTTCATCCTCCTAAGTTCCTGAGGACTTGTTGTTCACTGTCACTTCGTTTTTTGCATGATTTGCCTGATCCGGTGGGTCGGGGAGTAGGGCACCAAGGTATGATGTTTTTGACAGGTCATCGTCTGTACCTGCAAATCTAAATTTATAATGTCCGCTTACTCTTGGCTTAGTATAGCTGTAAGTAAGGGGTCGAACCCTAGAGAGCTAGATGGTTACTACTTTGTTCTGTAAGAAAGGAAAGGAAACGATTGGGTGAGAGTAAACAGTTTAGGAAACAAGTGCGAATAAGGAAATAAAGTGAGTGAACAATAATTATGAGAATATTCAGACTAGGGTTTGATTGTGACTTGTTTTATCATCGACTTCTAATATTCTAATTCATAGTTTTTAATTGTGGTTGACCCGACAAAAATGCCTACCCAAGTAACCCGACAAAGGTGTTACGCCACAACTTAACCCGACAAAGGTGTTAAGCTTCTAATTCCCCTAGGTTTAATAACCCGACAAAGGTGTTATCTAACCTAGTCGTGCTACCTATCCAAACGACAAAGTATTAGATAGATGATAAATATAGAAATCTTGCGCAACTAAGTTTTACGACAAAGTATCCACCTAGTCTAGCAATAATTCATGGGATTTATGCACGAGAATTAGTAAAACATGAATAGCATTAAAAACCAAGTCTCAAAAACATTCGTCACAATGTATAAGCCCTAGCCCGAATAATGGAATTAGTTACACATGTCCATTAGGGCAAAAACAATGAATAAAAACGAGTAAATTTCACTAGTGCCGAGAGTGACTGAAGTCCGGGCCGTGAGGGCTGAGGTGCGGCTGAGCAAGGGCTGATGTGTCGAGAGCAATGAGGACGGATGAGCCGAGAGAGCAGGGGCGTGTACCGAGAGAGCTAGGTGTGCGCCGAGCCAACGAGCCAAGATGAGTGAATTGAGAGATGAGCTCTCGTTTCTGTGATGAGGGATGATTTGAATGGCTGAGTTGCTCCTCTATTTATAGAATTGAGTGAGGCACGAAATCCCTCTTGGACTAGGTCAAATCGGTGGCCCAAAAGACAAATTAGGAAAGGTTTCCAAATCCGACTTTGCTTGATCTCTAAGTTAACTTCTTGTGCAAGTCTTCCAGATTCTTCCAGAACCTTCCAGGAGCTTCTAAACCGCCACGGACAAAATTGGGAAATTTCCCAAAATCACTATTCACGACCCGACTGTTCATCGGACACTGTTCATGCGGAATCACTGTTCATCCCGGACAGTGCTCATCGGCCACTGTTCATGAGCCGAAAAATACTGTTCACGACGCTCCTCTGGCTTCGTTCTTTAACTGCGATGCTTCTGGCATGAAAATGTCGTCTTTTAAGCGCGTTTCCTCCTAGAGCTTCCAAATCACCTGAGATGCAAAACAACACTAAAAAGTAACTGTTTGCATAATAAAGTGCTGGAATTGGTGGGATTTGATGACTCGATGAGTCGTATAAATACGACTCATCAAACCACCCCACACTTAAACTTGTTCGTCCCGAACAAGGACTAGGTCATAAGAGGAAAATAAACAAATGCAACATCACAGAGCTTCGGCATCCTAGATATTGCTACATGAACATGATTCGGTTAATCTAGATTTCGCTTTTCTATGCTTGCTCATTACTAATAGCCTTGTGCGAAAACATGGGTTAATGATACGTGTTACCTTCGGGCCGAGATGCAAATCAATTCGGATGTCTCGGGAGATAGCCCTTTTTAGACCCATGAACCGCATTATCGGATCCGAACTCTTGCTATATGGTTATGCTTCGTCGCTTTCTCTTGCACGTGATTGATTCGAGCTTCAAAGTGTTGAGTGCTTTTCGGCCAGCTATAGTGTCTCGGGTTGATGTATCAATTGAGCTCTTCACTTGATTTCGGTGTAAACCTTCACAATGATGATGGGTTTGTTATTTTATAGTGCGGATTGTGACTTGCTCGAACCTACTTACTCTCACTCATCATCGTCCTTTTGACTCGGGTCAAGCCAAGGGTCGCTTGTCTATTTTCCCGGCTACTTGGACTAGAGCTTGGACGGTGTGAAGTATTCCCGTCCCAACCAACCGCAAAAGGTGCCGCAGTGGTGGAGCAGACTCGTAACTATGTTGCTTCGAAGTGCTAGCCTCCACGAGCTCCACATAACCATATATCCTGAGCTCGGCCTTTGAATGATCTGTCAAGTCTCTCTAGGGCGTTTCTATCAACTCCACATCCCTGTTTATCTCAACTAACAAAGGCACGCAATATTTAAAGTCACATGTTAGTCGCCCAATTATAATTTCACCAAAGACATGCATGTAATCGGCTCTATCTATTTCACCTTATCATTATCCAATACCGCAAGTCTAGGAAATAGTGAAGAAACATGTACAAAAATTTTACAATTTCAAGGAAACGTGCTGACTCTATGCAGGGTGCTAGAAAATAAACATGTACTGACTCGATGACTTACTCTCCCACCCCACACTTTTGAACTGACATGCCCTCACGGCTCATCTTAAGTTCAAAGACACGACTATGCATGCAAACAAACAAAAGGGGAATAAGAAGAGAGTAAGGTTGGACAGGTACTTCCCTCGTGCGGTGCGTGATGATCAGAAACAACTGACTATTCTCCTTTGAGTCCTCGAGGAGCACCATTGAGGCTTGTATCGCAACGTGAGTTTGTCACAAAATGAAAGGGTTGTGTCGAAGAAATTAAGACAAATAAAGGATTCCCAGGAGATTGGAGGAGTCACAAAAGGTCTCACTTAAAACCCAATCTCCTTGGACTCGTAAGTCTTGGTGACAGAATCCTCAAAAGCTTCTGTTTCTCGACACAATTTATTCAAGGTGTGTAACTACTCACGTTGGATAACAGTCTTATGCCAATATCTTGGATACGTTTGCATCTGTCCCCTGCATGAAAATCATCTTCTTTCCCAAGTACGATGTGATGAAAAGACTCAAGACTAAAATAACAGAAAAACATGAAAACTGAAAATGAAAGCATGTCGGGCTGCCTCCCAACGAGCGCCTTTGTTTTACGTCGTTGGCTCGACGGTACCTCTTTATAGGGATCACAAGTTAGGATCCCATGGGCGTGTGAGGTCATACTTCCCTGTAGCATCTCCTTCAATCTGCCCGACGTGCTCATATGGTTGTGCGCTCGGTTCTGCTCTCCATTGATCAGGCGGGTTTGCCTTCACATATTCCCGAGATGGTGAAGAGTTCTTGGCCATAGCTGTTGGCCTAGTCGTCTGTATGGTCTGCTCTGGTGGGTCTGGAACTAGGGCATCGTAATCTGATGTGTGCACAATGTCCGACGGCTTCCTCGTGCATGGACGGTTAGCATCCTCATAGACGTAGAAATCTGGTGTTTTTCCACCGAATGCCAGTGATAGTAAACCCGTGCCCATGTCAATTCTGGTCTTGGTGGTGTGAAGGAATGGTCGCCCCAGAATTAGCCCTGGCGACTTGTTGTTTCTAGCTCTTCCCATCTGCAAAACATAAAAATCTGCAGGAACAACAAGATCTCCTACATGTAGGGTTAGGTCCTCTAATAAACCAGTCGGGCGAACACAAGATTTGTCCCCTAATTCTATTGATAACCTAGGCGGTTTTAGTGGACCAAGTTTCAGTGAGCAATAAAGAGAATATGGCATAACATTAATGGCAGCACCCAAATCAAAAAAAACAGTGATGTATCTGAGCCTCACTGATGCCACAGGTGACCGTGAAGGCCCCTGGGTTCTTACTCTTTCTCGGCGGTGTCTCATGGCTTGTAGTGGATGGATGCCTCATCATCGGGTTGTTCTGCGTAGGCCTTGCCACCAATCTTGTTTCTGGCTCATCTTTCTGAGTCATATGGCTTTCGGGATCAACTACCTGCATGGCACACGAAGAATTATGAATGTTGGATTTTTCGACCACGAGGACTAGGTCTGGTCGGGCTGTGCCGAGTGTGTCCACGCTGAATGCCTTAGCTGATTCTTCTTCGGGCACCTGTGGGTCGACAACTGCTGATGGTCTGGTAGGCTCTGGGTAGTCTACCTTTGTGTCAACAGGTTCCAGCATCGTGTTTTCCATATAAGCGAGCTCCTTGAGCGTTGCGTCCATGTCTATCACCTCTACTAGGCTGACGTTCCCTTTTGGATTCTGAATGGTTTGCGAGGGAAGTCGTCCTGCGTTGTTCGCGAGCTCCGAGACTGTCGTAGCAAGATGAGACATCTACTTTTTCAAGTCGGCTATTGCTCCGTTGATCGTGGCCATATTCTGGTTCACGGTTGCTGCCAGTTATTTTACTATGTCTTCGAGAGATTTGTTGGAGCCGTGATTGCTCGGGCCTGGCTGATTATTGTTCGGTCCTCGCTGCTGGTACTGACCTGGCGCATTCTCTTGATACTGTTGATGTCGATGCCGGTAGGGCTGCTGGGTCTGCTGAGGCGTGCCCTGTCGTGCTGGCTCTCTCTGGGCCTGATACTGATTATTTGGCCCGGTTTGATGATTGTCGTTCTGCCAAGGCTGTCTATTGGCTCCCTGTCCATTCCCGGCCGAACCATACTGTCGGGCTGGCCCGGCCTGGTTGTTGTGGCCCTGGTAATCGCCCACTGCATTCACTTCGCCCTAGTCATCTTCCACTATGGTCGGGCACTCATCTGTTTTGTGATCCGTTGCGGCACAGAAACCGCACGGCTTGGTCTAGACTGGTTGTCTTCGGATGACATGCTGCATCATCTCCTTGAGCTCTTTGATCTCTGCGGCCATGGTACTGGATGGGGGCTCGACCCTTGAGACGTTCCTGGTCCGGGTGTATTCTTCTTCTTTGGTGGACTCATCTTGGAACCGCTCGCTCTCGGCCACTGCCATTATCTTTCGTCGGACTCCGGCTGGGGATAAGTCCATAAGATTGCCTCCAGCTGAGGCGTCTAAGAGCTTCCTGTCGAGCCTGCGAAGACCGTCTAGCATGTACTCCACGAGCAACTTCTCTGGTAGGCCTAGGTTGCAGCAGCTCTTTTCCAAGGCGATGAATTTCTCCACGTACTCGTACATGGTCTCGTTTGGTCCCTGCCTAAGCTCTTGCAGCTACCTTCAAACTTGCATGGCCCGTCCTGCTGGGTAGTACTTGGTGAGAAACTGTCTCTACATCTCCTCCCATGAGTAAATGCTATCTGAGGGCAAAGATAGAAACCAGTCAGTAGCGGAGTCAGTGAGTGAAAAATAGAATGCCTTAAGTTTAAAGTCATCCACTGTGGCTCCGTAGGGCCTGAGATTATGGCAACTGCCATGGTAGCGCTTCAAGTGCCCTGTAGCTGATTCTCCTTTAGCTCCCGAGAATTTAGGAAGGTGGTGGACGATTGAGGTGCTGATGGTTATCTCTTCGAGTTCTGGTCCTTCTTAGATGCACCATGACTGGTCCTTAAAGTCGGGGACCGAGAGCTCTCCCATGGATGGCTCCTCATCATGATAGTATGCTTCCTCGTCCTCGTACACCGGCTGTCTGGGTCGTCTGATCGGCTGTCGAACCTGGACCTGATGCTGAACCGGGTGTTGCGGTCGGGCCTGGACCTGCTGTCGGATAGGTGCTCGCTGTTGGACTTGTTGCTGGACCTGTGCTGGTGGTCGGACGGGTTGTCTGGCCGGGACCTGCTGTCGGGCGGATCCTCCTCCTTGTTGTACTCCGGCCGCTCCTTGGTCCTGTCGGGCTGCTTCTCGGTTGGCTCGGTTCCGGTCCCGGAACAACCTTTCCGGGTCCTCGTAGACTATGGGTGGTGCTTCAGCATTGTTGTCGACTATTGGTGGGTTTTCGTCAAAGTTCTCTAGCTCAAACTGTTCTTCCTCTTCGTCATCAATTCTAGTACCTGCGCGAGACATGGCACAAGAGTAGCAAAACGCAAACTAGCAAATAAAGGATTCCCAAGAGATTGGAGGAGTCACAAATGGTCTCACTTAAAACCCAATCTCCTTAGACTCGTAAGTCTTGGTGACAGAATCCTTTAAAAGCTAGGAAATAGAAATAAAAGGAAATAAAAGCAAAAAACCGAAAAAGGAAAGAACAAATTTCACCGTGCGTAGCTCCCCGGCAACGGTGCCAAAATTTGACAGGTCGTCGTCGGTACCTGCAAATCTAAATTTATAATGTCCGCTTACTCTTGGCTTAGTATAGCTGTAAGTAAGGAGTCGAACCCTAGTGAGCTAGATGGTTACTACTTTATTCTGTAAGAAAGGAAACGATTGGGTGAGAGTAAACAGTTTAGGAAACAAGTGCGAATAAGGAAATGAAGTGAGTGAACAATAATGATGAGAATATTCAGACTAGGGTTTGATTGTGACTTGTTTTATCATCGACTTCTAATATTCTAATTCATTGTTTTTAAGTGTGGTTGACCCGACAAAGGTGCCTACCCAAGTAACTCGACAAAGGTGTTACGCCACAACTTAACCCGACAAAGGTGTTAAGCTTCTAATTCCCCTAGGTTTAATAACCCGACAAAGGTGTTATCTAACCTAGTCGTGCTACCTATCCAAACGACAAAGTATTAGATAGATGATAAATATAGAAATCTTGCGCAACTAAGTTTTACGACAAAGTATCCACCTAGTCTAGCAATAATTCATGGGATTTACGCATGAGAATTAGTAAAACATGAATAGCATTAGAAACCAAGTCTCAAAAACATTCGTCACAATGTATAAGCCCTAGCCCGAATAATGGAATTAGTTACACATGGCCATAAGGGCAAAAACAATAAATGAGGTGCGGCTGAGCAAGGGCGGAGCAAGGGCTGATGTGTCGAGAGCAATGAGGACGGATGAGCCGAGAGAGCGGGGGCGTGTACCGAGAGAGCTAGGCGTGCGCCGAGCCAATGAGCCGAGATGAGTGAATTGAGAGATGAGCTCTCGTTTCTGTGATGAGGGATGATTTGAATGGCTGAGTTGCTCCTCTATTTATAAAATTGAGTCAGGCACGAAATCCCTCTTGGACTAGGTCAAATCGGTGGCCCAAAAGACAAATTAGGAAAGGTTTCCAAATCCGACTTTGCTTGATCTCTAAGTTAACTTCTTGTGCAAGTCTTCCAGAGTCTTCCAGAACCTTCTAGGAGCTTCTAAACCGCCACGGACGAAATTGGGAAATTTCCCGAAATCACTATTCATGACCCGACTGTTCATCCCGGACACTGTTCATCGGACACTGTTCATGCCGGAATCACTGTTCTTCCCGGACACTGCTCATCGGACATTGTTCATGAGCCGAAAAATACTGTTCACGACGCTCCTCTGGCTTCGTTCTTCAACTGCGATGCTTCTGGCATGAAAATGTCGTCTTTTAAGTGCGTTTCCTCCTAGAGCTTCCAAATCACCTAAGATGCAAAACAACACTAAAAAGTAATTGTTTGCATAATAAAGTGCTGGAATTGGTGGGATTTGATGACTCGATGAGTCGTATAAATACGGCTCATCAGTGTTCACGATGTCTAGTGGCTTTTTCGTGCACGTGTCAGCATCCTCATTAATGTTGAATACTAATGACTTGTCATCAAATGCAACCGGCAACAATCCTTTTTCCTTGTCAATCTGGGTCTTAGTGGCAAAGAGGAATGGACGTCCCAATATGAGTGTTGGGGGATCGTCGTCTCTAGCATCTCCCTTCTGCAAAACATAAAAGTCTACAGGAACAACAAGATTTCCTACATGTAGGGTAAGATCCAAAAGTAAACCAATTGGACAAACAGAAGATTTATCCCCTAACTCTACCACAAGCTTAGGAGGTTTCAATGGACATAGTCTCAAAGAACAGTATAAATAATATGGCATCGAATTAATAGTAGATCCTAAGTCAATTAAATAATGATGTATCAGCACCTTACCAATACCATAGGTGACTGTGAAAGCACCTGGGTCCTTACACTTTCTCGGTGGCTCCTCTTGACTCTCTTAGCAAGTGCATACTCCATTGTTGGCTTGTCTACCTCATGCATTGCATCCCACTCATCTCCTGGTTCCCCTTGTTGATCACATGCTCCCCAGGAGTTCTTTAATGAACAAAAAGTGAAAGTGGAGTGTCAAAATTTGAAAACAAATTTTTCCCAACCGTGTAAGTTGCGCCGGATGAAGACTTTACGTCACCGCGCCCAACTGTAAAGTTCTCAATGGGGCGGCTGTAACGTGTTCCTTGGGCGCGGTCAAAGCGCTGACCACTTCCACAGCCAAATTTAGCACTGCGTCGTATGAAGATGTTAGCTCGGCGCGCCAAGGATTAATGTTGCCTTTGGATTTTAACATTACAGACTCCGTCTCGTTTTATGTGCTGTTTGCTTCCGGTTCATCTACCACTACCAGTGCGTTGACATTTCCTCTCGAGTTAGGCACTGTCTGTGATGGTAGCTTCGCAGGATCTTTCCTCTACTTAAAAATGGCATTGGCTATCTTAGACATCTGCTTTACCACCTCTGCTATAGCTCCATCATTCTTTGCCTGATTTTGCTGCACCGTTGCAGTCAGCTGCTGGGTACTCACTGCCAGGTTCTTTAACACTTCTTCTAGAGACTTGCTGGAATTCTGATTGCTAAGGCCTGCTTGATTGTTGTTATGCCCTCGTAGCTAGTACTAACCCTGATTATTATAGTTACCCTGCTGCTGACGGTATGGCGGGGTGTCTACTACTGCTGTTGTTGAGGCTGCGGAGGTGCACGGTTATTGTAGTTCATGAATCCACCCACCGCATTGACATTAGCCTGTTCTTCTTCTATCAAAGTGGGAAAAGAATCTATCTTATGGTTAGTCGCACCAACAAACTTAAGGCTTTACCTGGATGACCTTTTTTATCATGATTCTCTGACTTCATCTATTTTAGCTCTTTTGTCATCAGGTTTGCTGGGGTTTTAACTTTTGAGACGTTTCGGGTCCTACTGAATTCCTCTTGGCAGTTTACTTCCTCTCTGAACCTTGCATTCTCAGCAACTTTAGCGATTAAATTTCGCACTTCAACTGGAGATAAAATCATGACCGTTCCTCCAGCTAAAGCATCAAGCAAGATTCTGTCAAGCGACCTCAACCCATCCAAAAAATACTCGATCACCAATTTTTCAGGCACTCCCAAGTTGCAGCAGCTCTGCTCTAATGCATTAAATTTCTCCAGGTAGCCATACATCGATTCGTTAGGTTCTTTCCTAATATCTTGTAGCTGCCTATGAACGTGTCCAGCCTTAGCTGCTGGGTAGTACTTTGCAAGAAACTATTTCAGCATCTAGTCCCATGTCTTGATGCTATCTGAAGGAAGAGACAAAAACCATGAAAATCCTGCTGATGCCTATTAGCTGATTCTCCTTGTCGATTCAAAAATTTCGGTAGATAGTGCACTATCGCAGTTTTGATCTCAATTTCTTGCATGTCCGGCACCTCATAGATACACCAAGGTTGATTCTGGAAATTAGGGGCAGACAGTTCCTTTATTGTGGGTTCATACGGCACTATCTGATCATCACATTCGCCATTCTCACTACTTGCGCGAGACATTGTGAAGCAAGTAGTAAAACACACACACAAAAACTAAAAATAAAAACAAAAAAGAAACAACTTCATCGAAGCGCAGCTCCCCGGCAACGGTGCCAAATTTGACGCTCATCGTCTGACGCACCAAACTTAAATTAATTTCTTGCGAACAACTACTATGTGGCAAGTAGGGTCGAACTCTAAAGAGTTGGTTTGGAAGTTGAATCTGTTGACAATTAAAGCAAAGGGGGGGGGGGGTTAGCAGTTGCGAGTGCAACAGAGACAAAACATTCAAAGAAGGTTTCAATCCGAGAAGATATTCAGCTTAGGGTTTTTATTGTGACACGTTTATCATAGACAGCTAATGATAAAATTTCAAGTTTCTAAGTGTGGTTATTCCGACAAAGGTAATATCCCTAAGTATCTCGACAAAGGTGATACACAACAACCAAACTCGACAAATGTGTTAGACTTCTAGTTCTCCTAAACACAATAATCCGACATAGGTATTATTAGGCTTTGGTGTTTCGATCTACCTTCACAACAACGTTGCCAGTAGATAATAACGGTAAGAATAGGTTGTCAAACTAAGCTTTACGATAAAGTTTCCACTTAATCTAACAATTCAATTCATGCGATGAAGAACAAGAACTAGTAAAACATGATTTGCATTAAGTAAAAGAGTCTCAAAACATTGTCACAATAAACGAAACCCAAAACTAAAATAAGACTTTAGCTACTCTTAGCCATAGCAAAAACATCAATATTTTTGGAATGAAAGTAATGGAAAACTCTTCTCTTTGTTGAAAGCTGTGCGTTCTTCTCTAGAGACGTCGTGTTGATTCTTCAAGGTAGGATTGAATAGAAATGTTTCTCCCAAACCCCAATTTATAAGTTTTCTGGGTTTCTAAATCTATTTTGGGCTCACATTTTCAATTCCCAGACCTGCTGGCATAATAAAGACGTCGGATAAGCCGCGCCAACGAAGAGATTACTACCGCGCCCAATGTAGATGTTATCAGGCGCGACCAGCACACTTAAAGTGTGCTTTGGGCGCGAGACTCCCGGGATGGCTGACACGCGTCGTCTGATGCGTCAAATTTTATATTTATATCTCATGCGTGAAACTAGTAAGTGGCAAGCAAGGTCGAACTCAATGGAGCTAGTGTTGTTGAAGCTGTAACTGAAAACAATTAAAGAAAAGGGGGTTGTGAGCGATTATGAGTGCAAGAGAGAAAAATAGCAAAAATATTCCAATCAGAGAGAATATTCAGCTTAGGGTTTTCATTGTAACATGTTTATCATAGACTGCTAAATATCAAATCTCAACTTTCTAAGTGTGGAATTCCGGCAAAGGTAATATCCTAAAGTATCCCGGTAAATGTGATCCACCACAATCTAACCCGGCAAAGGTGCTAGACTTCTAGTTCTTTCCTAAATTAAATAATCCGACAATGGTATTATTAAATCTAGGTGTTACGATTTTACCTTTACGGCAAAGTTTCCAGTAGATATTAACAATAAGAATTTGTTGTCAAATTAAGCTTTACGGCAAGGTTTCCACTTAACCTAACAATTCAATTCATAGGATGAAGCACAAGAACTAGAGAAACAAGAAATCGCATTAAGTAAAAAGTTTCAAAACATAAGTCACAATATATGAAACCCTAAACTGGATTGAGAGCTTAGCTACACATATTCATGGAAAAACACATAATGAAAAGTAGTAAGAAAATCTCTTCTCTCGTCGAAAGCTTCGCCTTCTCCTCTAGAGCCGTCTACTAACTTCGTAGAATGATTGATGATGGAAACCCAAACCCAAACCTTTTATTTATAGCAAAAAAACTGGGTTTCCAAGTCTATTTTTGGGCTGAATTTCCAAATCCCATCCTGCTGACATCATCACACGCGTTACTTAAATCATCACCGAGTCGGGTTTGTCGCGCCCAATGTGTATTTTAGCCGGCGCGCCTGTGGTGCATTTTAGCTCACCGCACCCAGCCCATAAAGTGTTCCTTGGGCGCGGGACTCTCGGACTTCGAATTCTACCACTCGCTCGAATCTCGACTTTGGCTGTTCCATTGATCTTCCATGAACTCCATGTGATGTATTTGGCACCGAAACGCCGTTTTTTAAGCACTTATTCCTTCCAAAGCTTTCGAAGCACCTGAAACGCAAAACAACACTAAAAAGTAACTGTTTGCATAAATAAGTGTCGAAATAAATGAGAATAACCGACTCGACGAGTCGTATAAATACGACTCATCAATGGCAGCTCTTTCTTTCATTGCGATTTCGACGCTGGCTCTCAATTTGATCTTCTACGAACTTCATGTGATGTATTGGCCACCAAAACACCATCTTTAAGCGAGTATTCTTCCCAAAGCTTCTGAAACACCGGAAATGCAAAACCATATCGGAAAAGTAAATGTTCGCATAATAAAGTGTCGAAATAGATGTGAATAATTGATTCGACAAGTCGTATAAATATGACTCATAATCGATAGATTTTTGAGGTTGGAACTATCTTCATTTGTTAATAACGTTGTTATAAGGAGCATCATACATTTTCATATCACGAGCTTTTCACGTGCATATTTTTGTCATATAAACCTAAAGAATGTAAAATGCAAATTAAATTTACCTGCTAGGTTGCATGGTGTTTGTTAGGCATTTTGGATAGGTACAAAAAATACATTATTTTTAGGAAAAAGTACACTTTGGGGATCTGAACTATCACCATTTTCTAACTTGTGGGCTGAAATATAATTACTTTCAAACAAGCGGCGAACTATCAAACAATTTTCCAAAAAAAAGGCATCATCTAACGCCGTTATGATTTTCACTAACGTCGTTGGGCAGTTTTAAATCCGTACCGTTAGACAATAAAATAAATATTTAAAAATGTTCCAATTGCCAAACTTTTTAAACGAAGTTAAAAAGTTGTAAAAAATTAAAAGAATTTAGAAAAAAACTAATTTTTTATAAAAAATAATATAAAATGTTTGAACAATAAAAATTAGAAACTTTATAAAAATTAAACACAAAATGAAAAATATTTTTAAATTTTTGTTACAAAGTTCACCAACAAATAATTCAAGAAAATATTAATTATTGTTCCTATCTAGTATGAACTATATAAGAGGTATTAGGGATAAAAAAAACTTATCCTTTTTATTTAAATTAGAGTTTTAAATTTTTTACAAATTCGTTAAATTTTTTACAATTTTTTTAAAATTTTTAAAAAATTGGCAATTTTTAAAATTATAAAATAATATTATTTTATTAGCTAACGGAACGGAGTTAACGCCGTTGTGAAAACCCTAACGACGTTAGACGGTGCCCCTTGTTTGGTAATTGGTTGATAGTTCGCCTCTTGTTTGAAAGTTTTTATAGTTCAACTAACAAGTTGGAAAATGGTGATAGTTCAGGTCCCTAACCTATACTTTTCCCTTATTTTTATGTCATTGACGTGTGGTATTTTATTGTCAAAAATAATTTGTAACACCGGTAAGAACAGGATCGTCCATGGGAGCAAGTTTAAATTTTTGCACTATTTAAGGTTGTATTTCTACTTATCCTAATCCAAATCGAGTTTTTTGTTTGTTTCTAGAATTCAAATTAAATGAAAGTAAGAAAAAGTTTTGTCAAGTTCAAGAGATATTTTGGGGAACTACTTCACTTACCTAACATTTGAATCGAATTTTTATTATCTAGCATGCATGATTTGCTTATATTGATTGGAAAATAGCCATACAATACAAGTACAAACCTCATCCTTTCGGCGCTATTGGTTTATATTGGAAATGTACCTTAAACTACGGACCTCACCCTTTCAGCGCTATTGACTTGAATCAAGTAACTCGATAATGTTTACCAACTCTCGTTGCGTAAACATGGGAAGTCCTTTTTATAAAACTAGCCTTTCCCATTAGAATCCCTGGCTACTCTCATAGTCACCGAGTTTATAACGTGTATTTTACTTGATAGTCGGATATTAAGTCTCATCCTTTTGGTGCTATTGACTTGATATCTCAATGCAATGCACATAGGCATTTCGTCAAACACCTAGTATGCATCGCTTGGGTTTAAGCGCTAATTAAATACAAATGCAATAAGACAAATCAATTCATGCAATTTTCTATTTTATTCAATGATTCATATTAGCAAAGATTCGTAGGACCCCAAAATAGGGTTGCTACTCGCTATCCATGGTATTGAACATACAACTCATGTTTTTGTTCGAAACGAAAATTATAAGTTTGTAACTAAGAACAATCACAACCTTGATGTAGATGATGATGTTGTTGATGTTTGATTTGTAATTCCTTGATCTCAATCAATTCCCTTGAGTAGAATTTCGGGCTCCTCTCTTGTTTTTGGTCGACTAAAAAAACTCCTATTTTTTCTTGGTGGCTGCCTCTCTCCTTTTGTTTAAATTTCCTTTTTTCATCCTAGCAAAAATTAGATTTTTGGTCCATTCAGTCTTTTTTACCTAATAGGTGACATGGGTAATTCCAGAGAGCTGCATTTTCTGAGTTCTGTCTTGCCTGTGTCACTTGTGTCAACTATTTGAGTGACACAAGCGCAGAGTTAGATGGCATCTTGTACTCATATTCTGACATTCTTAACGGTTGGATCTCCTCCTGGTGAAAACTACAAAGTGGTAGTCCTTCATCTCATCTTTCCAATGAGTCATATATCAATGGATTCGGACGCCGTATGAGCTCTGGGTGTGCGCGACAAGCAGGGATGTCAATCCGCCTATTTTTGCACTGTTTTCGCCCAAATTCCCACAAAACTTTTTATTTCACCTTGGATTCATTGTTCACCTACAATCACCAAAACATAAAGTGAGAGGTCATACAAACAAAGCAAACGATTGAAAATCAACTAAATATGGAGCATAAATATAGTACAAATTTATTCTCATCAGTCATACACAATGTGATGTTTAGTTTTAGTTTTTAGTTGCTTGTAAATTCTTATGTTATTCTTTTTGTATATTTAGAAAGGAGATCTTAGGAGTGGTTGTAGGAAAACTAATTCGTTCTAGCAATAAAGAAGAAAATTTTCTTACTCACATTCTAGGTATCAAGGTGTTGGTAAAGTTGTTAAAATTGATTGTCAACTCGTAAAATTGTATGATGTTACAATTCTACAAATCAATTTTGTGTTTAATTGCATGAAAAAGCGTTTTTGCTCAAATGGGAGGAGAAAATGGTTTTTCACGCCTTAAAATCATTAAAATCGGTTAGAATCATACAGTTGCCACATTTGGGCTTATTTACTTGTCAGGCCCATTAAGCCTCTTTTAATCACATAACAAAACTGCACAGACAAAATTGAAACCCAAATCTAATTATACCGCTCGTCAATTTCTTCTTTTCTTACATACAAAAATGTCACATGCTAGAGAAGGGGGTGGACTTTGAAAGAGAAATTAGATTGCAAAGTATGGGGGCATTTCTTTGATTGTAAGTAAGTTTCTATGTAAAGATTAGTGAAAGGGTTATTCTGGTGAAAGCTACGAAATCCATGGATGAAAATGACAATGTTAGTGAAGAATCTGTTTCCGGTTACTTAGGAGGCGAAGGAAGGAAAAATATGAAAGGTATCAAAAGTGATTTTGAGTGGCGGTATGTAACATATATTTTAGATTATGTTAAAAAGGTAAATGTAGTTTTTGCGCAAATAACATTAGTGGAGGAATTTGTAGATTTAAGTCCCAAGGCATAAAAGCCCAAAATAATACTAAGATAAAAATATAAAAGATAAAAGATGATTCCTTGATTGAATGATGAATTGAGAGTACAAATCTGGTTTATATAGTGCTGGAAAACCCCAAAACGTATGCATATAACGCAGGGTTTTCCCGTTCAAAGCTCCATCCCAAGTTCATCACCTATGGTCACTGATGGACCAAAGTTATACGAGTCAGAAACACAGTAAAACCCCCTTATTTAGACTGTTTGTCTATCTAACTTCTACGTGTTAGTCCCGATATATTTCCATAGGGCATTTTAGAGACTGAAGTGAAAACATGCTAAGGAGAGGATTTTAAGCTGAAAAGATAACAAGAGTCAATCCAAGGTCAAGATCATATGCCGACTGAAGAGATATCAAGGATCCTGACGTTGAATTGACCAGAACAAATTAATCAGAGGAATCAGGAGTGGAGTCAAGACAGTCCGGGGAAGAAACACATTGACAGTTTTGTGAAAAGACTGCACAAAACTGTACAAAATCACACATTGGGCAAAGATGACCAGCCACCATTCAAGGAGGTGGGCAAGGGAGGAGCTCCTCCCCCTTGGGTGACCGGCAACCGGCGGCGCCACCCTCCTCCACCAAAAGCCGCCGGCTCCTCCTCCTTGCGCCACTTGTCTCCTCCACAAGCTCCTCCTTCTCCTCCCTTGGATCAAAAGACATGTGCTTCCATCTCATCCATCCATTTCTCCTCCCTTTGGCTATAAATACCAAGCCAAACCTCATTTGTAAAACACACCAAAATCTCAATTTCACTTCTCTCTCTAGAAGTTGTAATACTTGTAAGTTGTAATCTTGCTTTGGAAATAAAGGATAGCTCCCTTGGCGCTTCAACGGTTGTAAGTATCTCTTAGTATTTATTTATTTAACTGTTGTCTTTAATTCCTTAGTATAATGTTTAGCGCGATGAATAGTAGCTAAACTTGTAGTTCGGTCTAAGGGGCGCACTTGTATTATAAAATGTTTTAAGACTATTAAACTTAGTATCTAGTCTAAGTATTCAAAACTTATTCTATGTGCCATATATTAAGTCAGAACGTCCATGGTTGAGGGGACGCTTGGAATGGCAAAGCTCACCATGGGGGTTCGTAAACTTGTACGGATAAGTGGATGCTTGGAATGGCAAAGCTTATCTGAGAAGTTTGACTCATCCTAAACACCATTTGGTTGATCGGGAATGATTGATCAAATGGATGCACATAGGCTAATATAACCGGGAATGGAGTATTAGTCTAAATAGAATAAGTGTTCTACGTCCTTGGAATAGGCTAGACAGTGTACGCAAATCGAGTGCTTGGAATGGCCTTGATACACCGTTTGAATACTTAGGAAAGTTACTAAAGGTCAATGATAAACAGGATATAATACAAGTCCCCTGAAACCGAACATTTCTTTAATTATAAACTGTAATTTACTTTCCAGTCTTAAAATCAACCAACCAACCAATCAATCAATCAAAATAGCTGGTAGCTTTAAAACCAACCAACCGACCTTAAACACGCTCTCTCGCTAAACAACCCCCTCAAAGACATCTATTCCCCTGATTCCCTTGGGTTCGACCCCTACTTACCAAGTACTACCCAGTAGTATAGTCGCAGGTAGTGGACTATTATAAATTTATTTGTACAAATCGCTTTGACGACGAGCGGTTCTGTCAAATTGGCGCCGTTGCCGGGGAATCAGCCATCGGATAGAGTTCTTTGAATCGTTACGCAACCATGTCTCGCGAAGAAAGTCACCATGACTACCGGGACGACGAAGAAATAAACCTGTACGACCAAAATGATGAGGTACCATTTCCATTCGTCGACGATCCGGAACAACTCATCAGAAACAGAAGAGCTCGTGACAGGGAAGCAGTCAGAAGAAACCAAGAATTACCCGAGGACCGAAATGCAGCTGGTCCAGTACAACCTCCTATCCATCCCCCACGACCACAACCTCAACCTCGATACATGCCAAGAAGAGAACCCGCCTTCGACGACTACTACGGAGATAACTACTACCGTGAACCGACGATGGGCGAGTTAAACGCCCCTAATTTCGAGACACAGCCGTGGTGCATCTATGAGAGCCCTGAATTAGAAAATATAACCATCAACGCATCAGTGGCACACAGCCTGCCAAAATTCTCAGGATCTCAAGGAGAATCTGCCGCAACTCACCTTCAACGCCTACATGGCATTTGCCAGAATCTAAAGCCCAACCGGGTGAATATGGACGACTTCAAGTTAAAAGCGTTCTATTTTTCCCTCACTGACTCGGCAAGTGACTGGTTCCTTTCATTGCCTTCCGGAAGCATTAGAACATGGGTTCAGATGCAGAAGAAATTCTTAGACAAATACTATCCGGCTGGAAGAGCAATGCAAGTAAGGAAGCAACTACAGGAAATCAAACAAGGTCCAAATGAAACCATGTACGATTACCTGGAAAAATTCAATCACCTAGAAAGGAGCTGCTGTACCCTTGGATTGCCCGAGAAACTCGTCATCGAGTACCTCATTGATGGATTAAGACCATTAGACAAAATGCTCTTGGATGCCTCAGCGGGAGGATCTATGATGAATCTATCATTAAGTGGCATAAGGAATCTCATCGCCAACGTTGCTGAAAATGCCCGATTTAGAGAAGAGACCACTCGCCAAGATGAATTCTCTCGATCAAAAAGGGTAGCACAAACCGAGGCATCAGTAAACTCCATAACTGAAGAGATGAAACAGTTAAAGGAGATGATGATTGAGATCATACGTAGACAGCCAGTTACGGTAAAACCTTGCGAGTTCTGTGGTTCTACGGACCACAAAACGGACTCATGCCCAACATTAATAGAAGAAGAACCTGTGATGAGCCGTATTTATACGACTCGTCGAGTCATTAAATCCCACCATTTCATTCACTTTATTATGCGAACAGTTACTTTTTAGTGTTGTTTTGTATTTCAGGTGATTTGGAAGCTCTAGGAGGAAACGTGCATAAAAGACGGCATTTTATGCCAAAAACATCACATTGGCAGATTGACCTTTGGAGCTTCACCGGACGACTGGGAATGCACCGATGATCAGAAAAATACGAGACACATGCCGTTGCGTAGGTGACTCAATTCCCTACAACTCTCCAGTTCACACCGAGAGCATCCGAGGTCGTTTGGAAGGTCCAATCAAGAATCCATGAGTCCGATCAGCGCAGATTTCAGGACTTAGCCAAATTCAGGGCCTGTTTTTCCGGCTGGCTGAGATGCCAACTTTGAGAGCCGCTCCGGCCTAATCCGTCCACACAATGGGGTGATTTCAAGGTTTGGACATCAAGTATACATGTCCAGCTAGTGCTCCAGCTCAAGAGACCGGCCAGAAGAGTTTCCGAAGGCGAGTCAAATCGGCCCCAAAGTACCCAGTCCGATCAGCCCGAGCATCCGAGTACCAGCCGAGTTGACCGAGTTGCATCCGAGTTTGACCGAGTTTGACCGAGTTCAAAGCCCAAATTTCGTCCAGCCCAATGTCATATTTAGGGCAACTTACATCTAGGGTTTCGGAATATTCAAGAAGGTTTAAGGTGGCTTAAGTCCCAAGCAAAGAGATAGCTTGAAGATAAAGCAAGATTATTATGGAAATATTTCCATAGTTATCTCTTGGCTTATTTTGGGAACTTTAGGGTTTCTCAAACCCTATATATAGAGGAGCATACCAGCCACAATAATCATCCTTCACACACTCACTCGAGCTCCCTCTCTTCCCCACTCGTCCGCCCTTGCTCCACCGTGCCTTCCTCCTTGCGCCGCCGTGTTCAAGCCCTAATCTCGGTCATTAGTGAAGTTCTTATTTTCCTTTCATTCATGCATTGTTTCTCCATGATCATGTGTAACTAATCCGATTATTCGGGTTAGGGTTGAATAATTGTGACTACGTTTTTGAGACTTGGATTTTAATGCTATATTCTATGTTTTACTAATTCTCGTATATGAATTCCATGAAATATTGTTAGACTAGACGTATACTTTGTCGTGAAATCTAGTTGCGCATATTTCTACATTAATCATCTATCTAATACTTTGTCATTTAGATAGGTAGTACGACGAGGGCAATTAACACTTTTGTCGGGTTAATTAAACCTAGGGGAATTAGGTCGTGGCGTAACACCTTTGTCGGGTTACTTGGGAAGTCACTTTTGTCGGGACAACCACACTTAAAACACGAGTTAGATATTTAGAAGTCTATGATAAAACAAGTCACAATTGAATAAAACCCTAATCTGAATACTTCTCTCTTATATTTACACCTTAGCATATTTTCGAATTTACAATTGTTTCACTAACCTTTACTCTCATCTCAGTTTCTTGTTTTTCTCCATTACAGAACAAAGTAGTAGCTATCTAGCTCCCTTGGGTTCGACCCTTGCTTGCCATTGTGCTAACCCACAGTTCAGGACAAGGAAATATAAATTGTTTTTGCACAGGTACCGACGACAGCCTGTTTAAAAATGGCGCCGTTGCCGGGGAGCTATGCACGGTGAAATTTGTTCTTCTTTTCTTTTTCGTTTATTTTTCTTTCTTGATTATTTAGAAATTTGCTATTCGGTGATTTCAATAATTCAAAAACCCCAACTGTTCGATTCTTGTTTTCAATTTCTTTCGATTTTGTTTTCTAGCTCTCAGAGGGTCCTGTCACCAAGACTTACGAGTCTAAGGAAATTGGGTTTTAAGTGGGACCGCTGTGACCCCTCCAATTTCCTGGGGACCCTTTGTTGCTAGTATGTGCTTGATATTCGGTGCCATGCTAGCTTGCACGTTTTTCTGATTCACTTGCAGATTCGACATGACTTCCTACTACGGAAGTGAGCCGTGGAATTATGGGGAGTACTATCCACCACCCTCCCGACAAGAAGTCCGAGAAAAGATCATGCACCTTGAGTAATCCCGGGATGAAACTTTGGATGAGTACTTACGGTACTTTGATTCCCTTGTGATAAGCTGCCCGCACCATGGATTCACAGACTTGTATCTTCTTCAAGGGTTTCTCACTGGGATGTTACCACATGAGTGGAGTTGGCTCACTGAGGAGGCAGGATGCTCGGTCTATGACATGACCATAAGTGCTATTTGGGACTTGATAGCTGATTTGGCCGAGAAATCAAGACCAATACAAGAGCAGACCGAGGCACGAGAGGACAATGAGAAAGAGTTGGCAGCTAGCGTCCAACAGTTGGTCGACATAGTGGAGCAATCTCGGGCCGAAAACAAGAGAGACTTGGCCGAGTTATCAAGAACATTGTCCGACTTGAATCAGATTGTGTCAGAGTTGAGGAGAAATCAGGAAGAATATGTCAGCACAAAAATAGAGGAGGACATGGCAGAGGCTCTAATAGAGCCTATCTCGGAGCCCATAGAACCGGCAGAAGATGAGGACCAATGGTTGAAGGAAGAAGAGCTCAAGTCGGACTACCCCGAGTATTTGGAAGAAGGCAGCCCGCTGGCACCTAAAGAAGAGCCGACCGAGCCATTCGAATCAGACCTCATTACGGATCTGCCTGAGGAAGAACCGGTCGTCACTATCAAAGCAGCCGAGGAAATCAAGGCCACGTCCATCGAAGATCCTACCTCAGTTCAGGGCGCGGACGCCTCTACGATTCATGCGCGGACGTATGAAGAATTACCAATAAATCAAGAGACGTCCGCGGAAAGCATCAATTCAGGTAAGGACCCAGGAATCCTCGTACTCGCCCGTGATATTGACTCTTATATTTTGCAGACGGGAGATGCTAGGGATGATGATTCTCCACCACTTATTCTTGAACGACCACTCATCCGTGCCAAAAAGAGGAGGGCTGACATGGGAACATACTTAATGTCGCTTGATGGCAAGAAACTGAACTTCCATGCCGACCACTCATACATGAAGAAACGACCAAGACAAGGCGCGTTTGGATGGAAACCAGGATGGAGGAACACTAGAGTACGACTCAATGGACCAGTGACTGTGACAAAGGTGACCTCGCCAGCTCAGAAGGATGTGAAGGCGAATCCGCCTGATCTTTGGAAGGTAGAACCGAATGGACATCCAGAGGGGCAGTATGGACGAACAGAAGGAGAGGCCAAGCAGAAGTATGACCTCACACGCCCATGGGACCCTAACTTGTGATCCCTACAGAGGTACCGTCGAGCCAACGACGTAAAACAAAGGCGCTCGCAGGGAGGCAGCCCTGCACTTTTTACCTTTCAGTTTATTTACTATTTATATTTTCTATTTATTATGTCTTATCATCACATTGTACCTTGGGAAGTAGATGATATTCATGCAGGGACAGAGGCGAACGAATCAGAGATGATTAGCAACAAACTGCATCCGGCATGAGTAGTTCACACCTTGAATAAGTTGCGTCGAGAAGCATGAGCGTTTACAGATTTTGTCACAAAGACTTACGAGTCTAAGGAGGTTGGGTTTTAAGTGAGACCGATGTGACTCCTCCAACCCCCTGGGAATCTATTATTCGTCTTAATGTCATTGACGCAGACCTTTCGGTGTGCAACAAACTCACGCTACGATGCAAGCTCCAAAGGTGCTCTTCGAGGACTCACAGGAGAATTATCAGTCGTTCCTGATCGTCACGCACGCACGAGGGAAGTGCCTGTCCTTATTCTATTTCCCTTTTGTTTTATTGCATGCATTGTGTGTCTAGATTTGAGTCGTGCCGTGAGGACACGGCTCATTTCAAAAGTGTGGGGTGGGAGAGTCAGTTATCGAGTCAGCACGTTTATTTCATGCACCCTGCACAGAGTCAGCACGTTTCGAGTCATTTTTAAAATTTTTTGTACATGATACTTCACTATTTCCTAGACTTGCAGTATTGGATAATGATATGGTGAAATAGATAGAGCCGATTACATGCATGTCTTTGGTGAAAATTGATTTGTGCGACTAACATGTGATCTTAAAATTTTGCGTGCCTTTGTTAATTGAGATAAACAGGGATGTGGAGTTGATAGCAATGCCCTAGAGAGACTTGACAGATCATTCAAAGACCGAACTCAGGATATATGGTTATGTGGAGTTCGTGGAGGCTAGCACTTCGAGGCAACATAGTACGGGTCTGCTCCGCCACTGCGGTACCTTGCGGTTGGTCGGGACGGGAATACTTCACACCGTCCAAGCTCTAGTCCAAGTAGCCGAGAAAATAGGCAAGCGACCCTTGACTTGACCCGTGTCAAAAGGACGAGGATGAGTAAGAGCAGGAAGGTTTCTAATCCGAGTAACCGGGAAAATAGACGAGCGACCCTCGGCTTGACTCGCGTCAAAAGGAGAAGGAACCACGGTTCAAGCAAGTCACAATCCGCACTTCAAGGCAACAAATCCACCACCATTGTGATAGTCCGCACGTGAAAACATCATTGAAATCCCAAATCAGATGACACTATAGCTGGCCGAAAAACACTCAACACTTTGAAGCTCGAATCAATCACGTGCAAGAAAAAGCGGCAAAGCATAACCATATAGCAGCGAGTTCGAGTCCGAGAATGAGGGTTCATGGGTCTAAACAGGGCTATCTCCAGATACATCCGAATTGATTTGCATCTCGACCCAAAGGTAACACGTATCTTTAACCCATGTTTTTCGCACACTGACATTAGTAGCAAGCATGCATAACAGGTAGGATCTATAGTAGCCAAGTCACGTCCATGTAGCTCGTCTAGGATGACCGAAGCATTGTGGTGTTTACATTATTTATTCCTCTTATGACATAGTTCTTGTTCGGGACGAACAAGTTTAAGTGTGGGGTGGTTTGATGAGCCGTATTTATACGACTCGTCGAGTCATTAAATCCCACCATTTCATTCACTTTATTATGCGAACAGTTACTTTTTAGTGTTGTTTTGTATTTCAGGTGATTTGGAAGCTCTAGGAGGAAACGTGCATAAAAGACGGCATTTTATGCCAAAAACATCACATTGGCAGATTGACCTTTGGAGCTTCACCGGACGACTGGGAATGCACCGATGATCAGAAAAATACGAGACACATGCCGTTGCGTAGGTGACTCAATTCCCTACAACTCTCCAGTTCACACCGAGAGCATCCGAGGTCGTTTGGAAGGTCCAATCAAGAATCCATGAGTCCGATCAGCGCAGATTTCAGGACTTAGCCAAATTCAGGGCCTGTTTTTCCGGCTGGCTGAGATGCCAACTTTGAGAGCTGCTCCGGCCTAATCCGTCCACACAATGGGGTGATTTCAAGGTTTGGACATCAAGTATACATGTCCAGCTAGTGCTCCAGCTCAAAAGACCGGCCAGAAGAGTTTCTGAAGGCGAGTCAAATCGGCCCCAAAGTACCCAGTCCGATCAGCCCGAGCATCCGAGTACCAGCCGAGTTGACCGAGTTGCATCCGAGTTTGACCGAGTTTGACCGAGTTCAAAGCCCAAATTTCGTCCAGCCCAATGTCATATTTAGGGCAACTTACATCTAGGGTTTCGGAATATTCAAGAAGGTTTAAGGTGGCTTAAGTCCCAAGCAAAGAGATAGCTTGAAGATAAAGCAAGATTATTATGGAAATATTTCCATAGTTATCTCTTGGCTTATTTTGGGAACTTTAGGGTTTCTCAAACCCTATATATAGAGGAGCATACCAGCCACAATAATCATCCTTCACACACTCACTCGAGCTCCCTCTCTTCCCCACTCGTCCGCCCTTGCTCCACCGTGCCTTCCTCCTTGCGCCGCCGTGTTCAAGCCCTAATCTCGGTCATTAGTGAAGTTCTTATTTTCCTTTCATTCATGCATTGTTTCTCCATGATCATGTGTAACTAATCCGATTATTCGGGTTAGGGTTGAATAATTGTGACTACATTTTTGAGACTTGGATTTTAATGCTATATTCTATGTTTTACTAATTCTCGTATATGAATTCCATGAAATATTGTTAGACTAGACGTATACTTTGTCGTGAAATCTAGTTGCGCATATTTCTACATTAATCATCTATCTAATACTTTGTCATTTAGATAGGTAGTACGACTAGGGCAATTAACACTTTTGTCGGGTTAATTAAACCTAGGGGAATTAGGTCGTGGCGTAACACCTTTGTCGGGTTACTTGGGAAGTCACTTTTGTCGGGACAACCACACTTAAAACACGAGTTAGATATTTAGAAGTCTATGATAAAACAAGTCACAATTGAATAAAACCCTAATCTGAATACTTCTCTCTGATATTTACACCTTAGCATATTTTCGAATTTACAATTGTTTCACTAACCTTTACTCTCATCTCAGTTTCTTGTTTTTCTCCATTTACAATTGGTTCGACCCTTGCTTGCCATTGTGCTAACCCACAGTTCAGGACAAGGAAAATATAAATTGTTTTTGCACAGGTACCGACGACAGCCTGTTCAAAAGCTGATGTGAATGCAGTGGGAGGATATCAAGGATACAACAACGTCAGAGCTGGACAAAATAGACAATACGGTCAAACGTCCAACCCAGGCTGGCGTAACAACAACAGCTATCCTCAGAAGGAGACACAACCAGCTGTCCCTCAACTAGCACAGTCATTCTACCAACCTCCCCACCGACAATATAACCAGAATGCTCCGTTGGCAGGTCAATATCAGCAAAAAGGACCAAATCAGCACCAAGCCAGCCCGAGCAATCAGCGGGAACCAAGCAAGTCGCTCAATGACACGATGAAGGAGCTCGCGGGAAGCGTTAATCAATTAGGAACTTCGCTACACCAGTACCAGGCAAAAACTGACAGGGCAATTTCAGAATTGACCAAACAAATGTCCCAGCTCGCCACCACCATGTCAACACTAACTACTGAACCTGGCAGACTCCCTTCACAAACTGTCCAAAATCCAAAGGCGAACATAAGCATGATAAGGAGGTCAAACATGAAGGCTACGCTAGGAGAAGTAGCACGGTCCCCAACCTACAGACTTATGAACAATCACTTCAACCGTAGGCGTCGACCTGATTGGAATCAAGAAGAAGACCGACCCAAGGATGGCAAAACATGGGTTACACATGCTGACAATGGACGATACGCGTTCACTGTTTGCATAACACCGCCGCCAATCACACACTTTGACATACCAGCATCTGGTTGGGACTCCCCAACTAATACTTGTGCTTATAGCCCGACAAAAGAAAGAGCCCTCACTGCAGATCATGACCCACAATCGGAAAGAAATAAAGACCCGGGGGCCTTTACAATCACCTGCGGTATTGGTGAAACCCAGATCCACAAATGCTTAGTCGATCTTGGGGCTGCTGTCAACGCCATGCCTTCCTCCTTGTATTACTTACTAGGGCTTGGTCCATTGAAACCACCCCGGTCGAACATCGAGTTAGGAGATAAATCATGCATCCGCCCGGTTGGAGAACTGGAAGATGTAATACTCTATGTGGGAGAACTCGTCGTTCCTGCAGATTTCTATGTAATACCAACAGAAGAGACATGCGAAGACGACCCACCAACAATAATATTGGGCTGACCATTCCTCTTCGCCACTAAAGCAAGAATCGATGTGGGCAAGGGCTCATTATCACTTAAGTTCGGCGGCAAAATTGCACACTTCTACCTTAATCAGAGCCGCCCGGACATAAAGAAACCGCCTGACATAACACCTATATCAGATCACTGTGCACAGTTTTCTGACCTGTCATTAGGGACCAAAAAAGTATCAAGGCCAGCAGCTATGGTCAAAGGTCTCCCACCTCATCAGAGACATTGGAAGGAAAAAATCCCGAAACAAAGGAGTCCTGACCCGAACACAACATCCGGCAAGAAGTCAGGAAGAAACAACACAGGAACCGTGGCAAAGTTTGACCTCAGCCACCCATGGGACCCAAACCAATGAACCACAAACGAGGTATTGTCGAGCCAACGACGTAAAACAAGTGCACTGGTCGGGAGGTAACCCGACACTATCTTACTTTTCCGCACTTTAATTTCTATCTTTTAAATTCATTATTTAGTTTTAAGCCTGCATGACTTTTGAACTAAGGCACGCCTTCGTTCAAAAGTGGGGGGGTGAGAACCACCTATGTACATAAATAACATGCAGCTGTTTTTTCTTTTTTTAATAATAGTACCTTTTTGAAAATATGAACTTAAGAATGTGAAAAAGATAAATCATAATTCATGCATTAACCTTGTGAAAATTCAACTGTTTAAAAACTTAGAATGTAACTTTCCATTTGTCCTTTGTGCTGAGATAACTAGGGATGTGGAGTTGATAGAAATGCCCTAGAGAGGCTTGGCAAGCAATCGAAGGATCAGATCAAACTATATGGTTTTCGAAGTCAGTGGAGGCTGCACTTCGGGTTTTCAGTGAATAATTGAAGTCAACTCCGCCAAGAAGCATCTATGCAAAGGCGAGGACGGGAATCAGACCGTCCTCTCTCTAGTCAAAATAGCCGAGAAAATAGATGAGCGACCCTCATCTTGACCCGCGCAAAACGACAAAGACGAGAGGAGCGGGGAGGTATTTCCATAGGCTTGCGGGCGAAGATTGGACCTCCCAAAAAGGCTTGAGAAAATGGACTAGCAGTCACAAAAAGACAAAAAACTCAAAGAAGAAAATCAAAAGAGGCCAAAGGCCCAAAATTGTGAAGGTTTTAACCGAGCAAAAGTGAAGCACTCAAAAAAGTCAAATCAAAGGCCAAAGGCCAATTCACTACAAAAGCAGTCCCTCGCCAAAAAAGAAGAAAATCAAAAAGGCTCAACTCACTGAAACCCGAATCGAATCATGTGCTAGAGAAAGCTACAAGAAAACCATATAGTGTGAGACGATCCCGAGGCTGCAACCCAGGAACCTGAACAGGGCTATCTCCCGAGACATCCAATATAATTTGCATCTCAGCACGGAGGTACAAGTATTAAGTTTCTTCTATTTATATACGCAGTTCAATTTGGTAATAAGTAAGCAATGCATGAATTAGGATAGATCGAGTACCACAGTCTAATTTTCATATTCCAAAGCCAGACTTAGAACTTACGCCCTTTAATAGCATTGTTCGGGACGAACAACTAAAAGTGGGGGGTAATCTGATGGACCAAAGTTATACGAGTCAGAAACACAGTAAAACCCCCTTATTTAGACTGTTTGTCTATTTAACTTCTACGTGTTAGTCCCGATATATTTCCACTGGGCATTTTAGAGACTGAAGTGAAAACATGCTAAGGAGAGGATTTTAAGCTGAAAAGATAACAAGAGTCAATCCAAGGTCAAGATCATATGCCGACTGAAGAGATATCAAGGATCCTGACGTTGAATTGACCAGAACAAATTAATCAGAGGAATCAGGAGTGGAGTCAAGACAGCCCGGGGAAGAAACACATTGACAGTTTTGTGAAAAGACTGCGCAAAACTGTACAAAATCACACATTGGACAAAGATGACCGGCCACCATTCAAGGAGGTGGGCAAGGGAGGAGCTCCTCCCCCTTGGGTGACCGGCAACCGGCGGCGCCACCCTCCTCCACCAAAAGCCGCCGGCTCCTCCTCCTTGCGCCACTTGTCTCCTCCACAAGCTCCTCCTTCTCCTCCCTTGGATCAAAAGACATGTGCTTCCATCTCATCCATCCATTTCTCCTCCCTTTGGCTATAAATACCAAGCCAAACCTCATTTGTAAAACACACCAAAATCTCAATTTCACTTCTCTCTCTAGAAGTTGTAATACTTGTAAGTTGTAATCTTGCTTTGGAAATAAAGGATAACTCCCTTGGCGCTTCAACGGTTGTAAGTATCTCTTAGTATTTATTTATTTAACTGTTGTCTTTAATTCCTTAGTATAATGTTTAGCGCGATGAATAGTAGCGAAACTTGTAGTTCGGTCTAAGGGGCGCACTTGTATTATAAAATGTTTTAAGACTATTAAACTTAGTATCTAGTCTAAGTATTCAAAACTTATTCTATGTGCCATATATTAAGTCAGAACGTCCATGGTTGAGGGGACGCTTGGAATGGCAAAGCTCACCATGGGGGTTCGTAAACTTGTACGGATAAGTGGATGCTTGGAATGGCAAAGCTTATCTGAGAAGTTTGACTCATCCTAAACACCATTTGGTTGATCGGGAATGATTGATCAAATGGATGCACATAGGCTAATATAACCGGGAATGGAGTATTAGTCTAAATAGAATAAGTGTTCTACGTCCTTGGAATAGGCTAGACAGTGTACGCAAATCGAGTGCTTGGAATGGCCTTGATACACCGTTTGAATACTTAGGAAAGTTACTAAAGGTCAATGATAAACAGGATATAATACAAGTCCCCTGAAACCGAACATTTCTTTAATTATAAACTGTAATTTACTTTCCAGTCTTAAAATCAACCAACCAACCAATCAATCAAAATAGCTGGTAGCTTTAAAACCAACCAACCGACCTTAAACACGCTCTCTCGCTAAACAACCCCCTCAAAGACATCTATTCCCCTGATTCCCTTGGGTTCGACCCCTACTTACCAAGTACTACCCAGTAGTATAGTCGCAAGTAGTGGACTATTATAAATTTATTTGTACAAATCGCTTTGACGACGAGCGGTTCTGTCAGTCACATGTCTGGGGTCCTTAGCCGTGTACGAGCTATCATATCAATGAATTGTCATTCCTTGACTAATGGTCCAGCAGCAATTCGAAGGCGGACCACTTCGGTCGAGGATTCTCACAGCGTCCCAATTCTATGAGTGTGGGTCCATATTGGGGCCTTGGACAGTTCTGCCAAGTGCTATATTCTCTTTTGGCCCTCAAGGTGCCTTCGGGTAGACTTGTAGATGATAAAGGCCATCATACGAGGGTCCTCGCATCAATGCCAAGGTCAGGTCACTCAGCGCCTTCGAGGCCTATGGGCCTTTGGGCCTAGGAACCCCAAGTCCTCTTTGATGGTCATCTCCTAGGCCTTTGGCTGAACTCCAGGCTATTCACTAGGGTCTTAATAGGGCCGCCCCATTTGAATCGATCTTGTCCTCGAGGTCGAGGTTATGTCCTCTTAAGTCTCTTTTTGTGGGATTCTGTATTCTGCCAATGTTCCTCGATAGTGTTTTCACGGCTTGGTTATCCCATGCTGGCTTGTACTTGATCTCACTGTCATAGCCTAGCAATATTGTGAGCCACTTCTGGTGTTATTTGTCTACTCACCTTTGCTCAAACAAGTGCTTTAAGCTCTTCTAGTCCGTGCGCACGATAAAGTGCCTCCCTAAAAGGTATGGCCTCCTTTTGTTGACATCTGATATTGTCATTTGCTCTCGTTCATAGATTGACAAGCGTATTTTTAACCCTTTATAGTTGTCATGTATAAGTTTTAGGGGTTAGGTTGCAGTAAAAAATAATTTATAAATCTTAGTAAGCCAAGGGTTGTCTAAGGAACATACGCGTACGTGTACTAGTATGTAAGTAATGTGTTCAGCTACTCTGATAGGAAAAAGGTTTGGTTATTACTAATTCCTTAATGAAACTAAAATTAGAGAAGGTTTGATTTAATGAGAGAAACAATTCAAAAATCAAACTTCACACGTGCTAGCATACAATTCATGTGATAATGGCATGCAATCTAAATATGCCATCAATATGGAATTAAACCAAATTAACATTAGACAAGTTGCCCATTGAACGTCGTCCATCAACAGATTATCAACAATTTCGATTTATTAACCCTAGGGTTTTCTAAACACTAACTATTGCACTACGTACTTGTTATACCATCGTCGCGGATGCGTGCGCGTCGTACTTATAGATACCTACGTACTACTAGCTAGCTATCGTAGTCTAGTGAAATATTTAGTATCAACTCTCCTACTAGGTCATATACTACCAACATAGATACTACGACCTAACATAAATTCTACTTGATCCGGTTAACAACCTCATATCCATCCATCTTTTTGGTGTTTAACCTAATTTCGTTCAAACAAGAAAACATCCAATCAATGTATAACGCGCAAGAACAATCAAACTAAGCGTAGTAGAATTGAATAACTTGAATGAGATTATTGGAAAACAATTCTATAAATCACATAAAGAGTTGGGACAAGCACAAGATCCGCAAGCTCTTGGAAAAAATGACTACTCACGATTCATGGCTATGAACCACCAATACATGTAAATCAAATATTAGAATTAAGAAAACCGTATTTTGATAAAGCGTAGCCTCGAATGTTGGTCTTTCTTGATCTCTTGGTCTTCCTTCTTCTAAAATTTAAGTCTAAATGGACCGCCAAAGTCAGCGAACTCCAAATCTGGTCCGAAACTTTTATTTATAACCTAAACTCTCCGCGGGGGTCCTGACATATGATTTTTTCACGGCCGTCACGAGCCCCCTAAATAATTTTGAGCAATTAAGGGACGGTGACGCCCACGAAATATTATTTTGTCACGGCCATCTCGGTGGGGAAAAATGGCAGAGAATTCCGGTGGTTTTTTTGCAATCTTAGCGTTCGAATTGGGTCTTGGCGTAAACTACAAAATTATAGCCCTTTGAATAAGCTGGCCAACAAGCTATAGAAAAATCCATTTTGACATCATATGAGCTGTGGACTTTCACAATAATTTGGAAGGTCGTGTCGCCCTGTATTCGCCCAAATCTCTACCAAATTCTTTGTTTTGCTTCGGATGAACCAAAAAGTCTTAGCTATGTAATATTTGACCTGAAACACTAGAAAAGAGGCTAAATGATAACATAATATCGGGAAACAAACATAATCCATCATCGAATGAAGGGAATAATAGTTGGAGAAATCGACTAATCAAAACACTTCACACTTGGGATTTGTTCGTCCCGAACTAATGTGAAACAAATTGCAGAATACATATATGAGTCAATTTAAAAGCTCAACGGCCATTTTTTTCTAAGCTACCCACTCAGATTTCATGTAGTCATTCCTCACTAAACTAAACCTGTAGGTTCTAATTCACTGTCGTAGAGGTCACGAATGCATTTAATGAATGCATCAAGCCTTTGAACCCCTAGGTTGCCCAAACAGGACGAGTTTAGTCTCGTGAAGGTTTTCAGAAAAGGGACTACCTACAAATCCTTTATATAACTAACTAACGTGCATCCATAAGATGATGCTCAATAAATCACAGTAAAGTCATGTCATACCTTGGATTCATCGTGTTACCTTGATTTCAAAACAAACATCTTCGTCAAAGTTATCAGACAATCATAGTTTAAACGAGATATGCATTCAACCAGTCAGTATACATAGCTAGCAAATGTCTGACCCCAGGTTCTAAATAGTTCTATAGAAATGAATCAAGAACGAGAAGTCAATTACTCAAAACATGCTCGCTATTCACCTGTTCTATCTAGGGATAGTCCATGGGCTTTTGGCGCAAAGAACATTCTCAAGTGCCAAGGACTGACAATGACCGGTAAGAAAAGAGGAGCTCGGCTAAGGATTTTTTAGAAAAATAGTACAAAAACCACATCAAATTTTAGTGCAAGGCACGAGGATCGTCCCTTACCTCCTAATACATGAATTTTAAAACATGTTGTAATCGCACGCAATGAAAAGACGATTACACTACGCTAAGCAAAAGGGGGCCGAAATTTCATTTTTTTTATTTCTTACACAAGGGGTCACTTTTCTCACTTTGCCCTTGGTACTTCAATTTTTAAAAAAGAACTTTGCTTGGACTCAACTTTTCACCCTCTTTTGAAATTTTAGATCTTCGTTCTTGATTGGGTCCTATTTTTTTGCTCTCTTTTCACATTTACTTAACTCCACACTTAAAACTTGTCATAGTGTACAAATAGAGGTGGGTGCATCCAGGTCACAACAACTAATGAAAAACATATACCATTACCGGTGCCTACTAATATCAAGTCTTAAACATGCTTTAAAAATTACGTAGAATATGTGATAGGCAAAGGCTAGCAAGGATACTGACACGAGAGAATACACACATGAATAAAATTATTTTACGTCCTAGACTATGAATCCAATAGAATGACAATCAATCGAGGAGGTCCGTAGAAAATGAGGATTTCAGTCTCAATACTTATATAGTTGAGCATATGCATGAATGAAAACGTGTGACATGTTTTGTGCGTGACTATGCGCTACCCACTCCACACTTAAAATTGAGCATGGTTCCTAGGTGAAGAAATAAAATGTAAGAATAATGTCTTGGCTAGACTCAGCAGAGCGCCCAATATAAATCACTTGTGAGAAGTCCTTTGCTAGGATCGATTCTCACGGGGCCTTCAGGAATAAAGACGTGGAAATCAACCTTCAAATCAGAATTGAATTTACGTCATCAAGTATAGCATGGATGTTGAGTTGAGAACACAACCCTTAAAAAGTGTGAGTCCTCCAAGGGTCAAGGAGTCGTAGGGGCTCCTTTTTGGCAGTTCCAAGATATATAGTAAGAACTTTCAAAACTTGTCTGGAAGTGGTGCAGTAGGATATAAATCTTCAAAACCAGCTCGAACAAGAAAATACATGTACACTCTTTTGCTAAGAATTCACATTCCCATACTTCAAAATTTCCCTTCACTATTGATCAGTCGATATTTTAACTAGTTATTTGCTCCATACGATGAATGATAACACTTGTTCTCCCGGCAAATTGTCATTATTTGATGTCTTTTCATGAGCATTTCAGGTTAAAAGCAGCTATCCCTTGAAGCTAAGGCCTAAATACCAAGACTCGAAGAAAAACCAAGCTTTTCGGGTGAAAAAGCACCCACATGAAGTTGAACCGGCCAGCTGGAGAAATTGACTCAAAGCCAACCGACCGGTTGGAGAAAAAATGAAAAATAGACAAAGGCTCTGAGGTCTGGAACCGGCCAGTTCACGGAAGTGCACCAAACTCAACCAGTCGGTTCAAATCAAAGAGTTTGAGAAAAGCCAGCCCCGGTCAAACTGGCAGGCTAGGAAATTGCCACAGAGCTGAACCGACCGATTAACAGTGAAAGACGGGATTTTCTAACTTACAATAAATAGAAACCAAGAGTTTTAAAAAGGAAATCTGGGGTTTTTGAGAGAGCTTGATTTTGGAGATATAGAAACCTAACTTGGAGATGAAGATAGAGGAGAACATTGCAAGAGATTGAGGATTCAACTAGCTACATCGTCAATACGGTTTTCTCATCCTTGATTTCCATTTCTACACTATTTTTGGTTAAGTTACCATAAATAGTGAGTAGTCTTCCGTTTCTGAGATCCTACGGACCTCGTGCCTTGTACCTAACTCTTCATGTGATCAATTAAGCGTTTGTTATTTATGCAATTCGAATATTCAATTTCATTATGCACAATTTTATCGTTCTTGCAAGTTTTACCTTGAATGGGATGTTTGCATGCTTGAAGGTATTAAGGTTAATTACCAAAAGATGAATGGATCCTAGGTATTAACTAGATTGTATGAATAATAGCTTGATGTGTTTCAAACTGAGGGGGTAAAGAGTTTAATAGAATAACAGCTTTATGTGTTTGTATAATCTCATCATCACATCTTTTTAGTTCTTGGGTCATTTTCAAAAAATGTCAAGGTTTTCTAGCAAAGTAATAGTGGTATCCATTCTGAAAGTACACAATTTACACAAAAGAGAGATCCTATTAGGCAAGAACTTAGTGAGAAAGATATACTCTAATGCAACCCATAATCGTTTAGGGTTGGTGTGACTAACCACTTTCCTAGCCACATCATTAGAGAGTCTGAGCATGAGCTCCTAGTGGACTAGGTCTTGAAGCTTCCTCTTATGCCTGTCAGCGGCACCTTCAGGCAAGTCTTCTGACACAGCTTCCCAGCACTTCTCCTTGATGATGACAGCCTTCATCTTGACCCTCCACATAGTGACAGGTTCAGCCATGATTTCCTGGGTGAAATAACAACAGCACACCAAGTTAGGTGTTTCAAAGTAAGGCAGTAAGACAAGGATAACAGTGAAGAACCCAAACAATCCAAGATCACAAAATATATAATCCTAGGTGTGAGATACCAATGTTGTGGATCTACCAACACCAAGATTAGCTCTAATCAGCTCTGATACCACGTTGTAATGTAATGTATTCAAGTTCCTTTAATCCAATATCCAAATTAGTCAATTTAGGTCAAGTTTGGGTATTATTCAATTGAGCACATTCTTGCAAGGAAATTAAGAGTGAAGAACAGAAAGTCTTTTTACAAGCTTCGTGTAAACCCTACTGCTTGGAGCCTCAGATCAAGAAGGCTCGCCCAACGTTCCACTATAATCCCCAAAGAGTTTGGACAATTACAATTGTCCTAACTAAGCCAATAAGCCAAATAACTCAAACTGATAACCTAATTGACACTATAGACACGAACTAAAGAGGTAAACTGAGACTTCTCTGGACGAGAAGAACCGAGCGCCACCACAAATGACCGAAGTCAATCAACTCACCGCCCACTCCCAGTCGCAATCACGCCTTGGCCAATTGGTGGTTTTCGAGCAGTAATAGCTACACTCTGATATCACTCTCAATGAAAATAAACCTCACGAACTAGCTCTCGATTATGATCGCCTCAAGATTCACTCCAATTTATCTCTGGCATTCAAAATTGAATTCGTGCCCTAATCCCCAATTCTGGAGAGCTATATATCGAACTAAAGGAGACGAGTGATGGACCATAATTATACGAATCATAAACACAGTTAAACCCACCAAATTAGACTGTTTGTCTATTTAACTTTTGCTTGTTAGTTCCGATATTTATCTACAGGGTATTTTGGGGCCTAGAGAGAATACACGCTAAGGAGGAGTTTTTACGCTGAAAATATATTACGAGTCATTCCAAGGTCACGATCAGATGCTGACTGAAGAAATCTCAAGATCCTGACATTGAATCACTCAAAACAAATCCAACCGAGGAGCAACCAAAGTCAGTCCGGAGCGGAAATACACCGATAGTTTTGTGAAAACATCACAAAACTCACAAAACCTCCACCTTTCCTCCTTGTGACCGGCGGCTTTTGCTCCATCCAACCTCCTTATGCCACCTAGGGGGACGGCTCCTCCTCCATGACCGGCCACCGGCGGCTTTGAGGAGACCATGGCTTTGTGCCATGTGTCCTCCTTCTCCTCCACACATCTCCTCCTCCCATGGCTATAAATAGAGCCCTCCCCTCTCATTTGTAAACATCCCCAAAAATCACAAACACTTCTCTCTCTAGAAATTTGGCACTTTGTAAGTTTGGTTTTCAATCTATAATACTCCTGTTGGTTCTTGAGTATTGTAGTTCGGTCTTGAGTACTCTTGTCGGTTCTTGTAGTACTGAAGCTTGTCTTTACTATTCTTGAGTACTCTTGTCGGTTCTTGAAGTACTCACCCCTTTCCCTTACTTACTGTCTTTCAAAAACTGTAAGTACTTAGCTATGGTATCCACCTCTATGGATATTCGTAGCTAAACCCTTCATTCGGTTGAAGGGGTGTACTTGTATCATAAAATGTTTTAGACTATACTTTAGTGCTTTTTCTTTGTATTCAAAACTTGTTCTATGTGCCATATATTAGGCCAGAACTTCCAAGGTTGAGTGGATGTTTGGAATGGCAAAGCTCTTCCGTGGAAGTTCGTAAACATACTCGGGTAAGTGGATGCTTGGAATGGCAAAGCTTATCTGAGGAGTTTGACCTCTCTCAAACACCATTTGGTTGCTCGGGAATGACTGACCAGATGGATGCACATAGGCTAATATACCTTGGAATGGGGTATTAGTCTAAATAGAACAAGTGCTCTACGACCTTGAAATGGGCTAGACAGTGTGTGCAAATCGAGTGCTTGGAATGGCCTTGATACACTTTTGAATACTTAGTAGGATCACTAAAAGTCAATGATAAACAGGCTATGATACAAGGCCCCCGAAACCGAATGCTTTCCTTAAATTTAAACACCATCTGCATTTACTTTCTTAGTATAAACTGCTCTATCAACTTCTCACCTTCCGGAGGACTTGCCAATCACGCATCACCCGCTGTAAGTCTTCAATTTTTATTTTCAGTACTTTACTTTTCTGTCATTTACTTTTCCGCACTAAAAACCAAAACCAACCAACCAATCACTTACTTTTCCGCACTAAAATCTCAATCAACCTAAAACAAGCTCCCTCGCTGTACGATCCCCTCAAAGAATAATTTATCCCCCTAATTCCCTTGGGTTCGACCCCTACTTACCACTTGCTACCCAGTAGTAAAAGTTGCGAGTAGCGGATTTATAAATTTAATTTTGACATTTGCACACGACGACTGTGCATCCGTCAACGAGTAAAACGACGTCGCAGGCTCAAACTCAGTACATCTTTGCGCTCATCCAAATGATAGCATTCCATTTAAGTATCCTTAATGAAACGATGTGTTGAGCTTAAACCGAACTCCACGTGCCTTTATCTAATTGATGCCGCTCCTTGCAACTGTAATAACAGCTTTTGTCTCCAAACCCAAACGCTACTGTTTTGGCTCTTCTGGAACTCAGACTTGAAAAACTCAGCAAGCTTGATCTGCATCTTCTGGCTTCCATGGCTCAACATGCAACCCTAGAAAAACTATACAGAATCCTTTAAGGGACAGTATCCTAGTCTAGGACTCATTGGCTTGGTGACTGATGGCACGTATTTATATGATTCATCGAATCAGTTAAACCCACCAAATTAGACATTTGGTCAAACGAACAAGTGCTTGTTAATGTCATTTTATGTATACAGGCTATTTTGGGGTCTAAAGAGGAAACACGCTTAAAATAGGAGAATTGTGCCAAAAAGCCAGCCAAGGCCCGAGGACCTCAGCCAGGGACCGAGAAACTTAACCCGGGTACCAAGAGCCGTACCCGGGCCCGACCGATAATGCCAGGTCCCCGCCCGAGAGAGTCCCAGGCCGCGCCCAGGCCATCTAGCACTGAATTCAAGTTGCCCGGGCAAACGAGCTGATCTGACGAATCCACCTCAAGCAAAGTGATCAAAATGGAAAATAAGGTAGACAATGACGAAAAACCAAGGAGAATGCTCGGGCAGATTGGCAGTTGGCCCAGTTCCAAAGCAAAGGCCCCGCACGCATACGCACCGAAACCAAGTCGCTCGACCAAACCATGGAATCAGGCAAATCCGGCTGGACCAAAGTATTTTAAATGCCAAATGACTCGGACAATCTCACTTCCCTGAGAAAACGCCCGAGTGGAACCAGCTCAAGCCCGATCAAGGCCAAACTAGGGCAATTTCGGCCGTTTTGGGATTTCGACCATGTTCCGGGCAGAATTTGGCTTAGAACCCTTCTTGAGATCATCTTAGAATGACTTTATCGTTCAAAATACACTCTTCAAAATCCAAGAAGCTCCGACCAAAGCTCCGGGCAGATTCCGGCCAAATTCCGGCAAACTCCGGCCAAGCTCCGGCGAACCTCCGGTGAAGCTCCGATCAAGCTCATATCTTCACCACCATGCTCCAGTCATTTCTTACTCCGGCCACATTCCGGCAAAGTCCAACTAAATCCAAACTACTTATTTCCCGGTTGGCCTTACTATTCACTTCGGTTGACCTTTGGGAACAAACTAAGCCACAACCAAGTCCAAGTGACTTGCCCAAGCCTCAACCAAGTCAAGTGGTTTCCCTTTGGCTTCAACCAAGACCAAATTCGTGGCTCATGGAAGAGATAAGAGCAAGAGGTGGCTTTGGCTTAAAATATCCCTAATGGTGTCATAAGAAGAGCCAATCAAATGCCTTTGCTTTTGGGATATTTCCAAACTCAACCTTAGCCTCCAAGTCTTCATTAGCCTATAAATAGAGGCCTTAAGCCTTAGAATTCGTGTGCCACAAACCTTAGAGAGTTAAGAGCTTATCTCTCTTCTCTTCACTTTCAATACAAACACACTTGTTCTTACTTTGTTCTTGATTTCCAAGCTTTGTTTACTTGTTCTTGAGCTCCTAAGCTCCTCAATTTCCAGCAAGCACACTTACTTTCCCTTGTCTTGATTTGGAGCTCCTCTCCCTTTACTTTCCTTGTTGTTCTCTTTAATTTCTTGTCGGTTTTCTTTACTTTCCTTGTTCTAGCCAAAACTACTTGTATTCCTTGACATGAATACAAGTAGTTAAAGCTATGGTTCTTGCTACAAAAAGCTCACGGTTTTGGTTTCCTTGTTTTACTTTTTCTTGTTTTCTTTACTTTCTTTTGCACTTAGCTATGATATCCTCTTCCATGGATACTCATAGCTGAACCCTTCATTCGGTTGAAGGGGTGTGCTTGTATCATGACAATGTTTTAGACCCTTTTCTTAGTGCTTCTATTGTGTTCAAGTTTGTTCTATGTCCCATATATTAGGTTAATACATGGTTGAGTGGAGGCTCGAAAGAGCAAAGCTTTTCCATGGAGTTCAACCTCTTTTAAACACCACTTGGTTGATTGGAAATGATTGATCAAGTGGATGCACATGGGCTAAGATACTTCGAAAGGAGGAATTAGCCTAACTAGAACAAGTGCTCTATGTCTTGAAAAGGACTAGACGGTGTGGCAAGTCGAGTGCTAGAAATGGCCTTGATACATCTTTGAACACTTAGTATGATCATTAGAGGTCAATGATGAACAAGTTGTGATACAAGGCCCCTAAAACCGAATCCATCCCTAAATCAAAGCACCACTTTTAATTTTACTTTCAGTCTCATTATCAACTGTTTACTTTCAGTACCCTTTACTTTCAGTACTTTACTTTTACGCACTTTACTTTTACGCACTTTACTTTACGCACTTTACTTTTCAGTACTTTACTTTACGCACTTTACTTTTCAGTACTTTACTTTCCGCACTTACTTTTAATCTTTACATTTCTGCACTTTACTTTCAGTTATTTACTTTCCGCTTACTACAGACGTTTTCAACATCAATCCAACATAACTTTGGCACGTATTGCGCTTGAAATATAGCGTGCGACAAACCAAAAGTATGTTGTTTGGTTGATATTGAACTCGACTGTTCTAGCAATTTACTTTCCGCACTTTACTTTTCAGTCATTTACTTTCCGCACATTTACTTTCAGTATTTACTTTCCGCTTACTACAGACGCTTTCAATATAAATCCAACATACATTTGGTACGGATTTGCGCTTGAAATACAGCGTGCGACAAACCAAAAGTATGTTGTTTGGTTGATATTGAACTCGACTGTTGAACAGGCTGTCGTCGTACCTGTGCAAAAACAATTTATAATTTCCTCGCGATGAACTGTGGGTTAGCACAATGGCAAGCAAGGGTCGAACCCAAGGGAGCTAGATAGCTACTACTTTGTTCTGTAATGGAGAAAGACAAGAAACTAATGTGAGAGTAAAGGTTAGTGAACAAAAGCAAGGTACGAAAATAAGAGGGGGTTTTATCAATCAGAGAAGATATTCAGGTTAGGGTTTTATTCAATTGTGACTACGTTTATCCTTGATTTCTAAATGTTTATTCTTGCTTCTTAGGGTTACTCCTGGTCTGGTTATAACCGTTTTAATTCTAGCAAACCTAATACTCCTGGTCGGGTTATATTAGGTTTCGTGCAACTACTTATTCTAACTGGGTCGGTATCAAATAAGCAGTGAATGGATAGTAAGAATCACTAGGTTAAGTTGTACCCTTTCGGATCTCCCCTTAACCTAATAATTCAAACTGATAATTTGCACAAGAACTAAATAGAATGCAATAATAATAAGTAAGATCAGAATCTCAAAACAATAGTCACAATTATTTAACCCTAACCCGAATAATCGGTTTAGTTACACATAGCCATGGAATAACAATACAATAAATAAAAGGAAACAAGGATTCTCACTAAAACCGAATGAAGAACAAGCTGGCCGTGCAAGGCTGAGAAGTGGCGGAAGCAAGGAGGAGTAAGGAATGAAGACCGGCTGTGCAAGGAGGAGCTACGGCGGCTGATGGAGGAGATGGGCGGCGGACCAAGTTAGGTCTAGGGCACACGGCTAAGTGATGAATGGGATGGATTATGCCTTGCATTGCACCTCCTTATATAGGGATTTGAAAACCCTAAATCTTTGCTTGATGAGCAAGCTACTTGATCTTCTTGAAAACCCTAATATCACATGTAAATTGGGCCGGCTGCTGGATTTAGGGCTTGGACTTTCTTTTTCCGAAGTTACTGTTCACGGCCCGAAATCACTATTCACGCCGGAATTACTATTCACGCCGGAATCACTGTTCATGTCAGAGTTACTGTTCACGAGCAGAAAAACACTGTTCACGACGCTCCTCTGGCCTTGATCTTCAATTGCGATGTTTTGGGCATGAAATGCCGTCTTTTAAGCGCGATTCCTCCTAGAGCTTCCAAATCACCTGAAATGCAAAACAACACTAAAAAGTAACTGTTCGCATAATAAAGTGCTGGAATTGGTGGGATTTGATGACTCGATGAGTCGTATAAATACGGCTCATCAAACCACCCCACACTTAAACTTGTTCGTCCCGAACAAGAACTATGTCATAAGAGGAATGAATAATGTAAACACCACAATGCTTCGGTCATCCTAGACGTGCTACATTGACATGAATCGATTACTCTAGATCTCGCCTGTTATGCATGCTTGCTACTAATATCTTTGTGCGAAAACATGGGTTAAAGATACGTGTTACCTTTGGGTCGAGATGCAAATCAATTCGGATGTATCTGGAGATAGCCCTGTTTAGACCCATGAACCCTCATTCTCGGACTCGAACTCGCTGCTATATGGTTATGTCTCGCTGCTTTTTCTTGCACGTGATAGATTCGGGCTCAAGTACTGGAGTGCTTTTCGGCCAGCTATAGCGTCATCTGATTTGGCATTCTCGATGACGCTTTTCACATGTGGGACGTGTGGACTATCACAATGGTGGTGGAATTTTTCTTTGTGGTGCGGATTGTGACTTGCTCAAACCTACTTGCTCTCACTCATCATCGTCCTTTTGACTCGGGTCAAGCCAAGGGTCGCTTGTCTATTTTCCCGGCTACTTGGACTAGAGTTTGGACGGTGTGAAGTATTCCCGTCCCAACCAACCGCAAAGGTGCCGCAGTGGCGGAGCAGACTCGTACTATGTTGCCTCGAAGTGCTAGCCTCCACAAGCTCCACATAACCATATATCCTGAGTCCGGTCTTTGAATGATCTGTCAAGTCTCTCTAGGGCATTGCTATCAACTCCACATCCCTGTTTATCTCAACTAACAAAGGCTCGCAAAATTTTAAGATCACATGTTAGTCGCACAAATCAATTTTCACCAAAGACATGCATGTAATCGGCTCTATCTATTTCACCTAATCATTATCCAATACTGCAAGTCTAGGAAATTGTGAAGTAATCATGTACAAAATTTTAAAAATGAATCGAAACGTGCTGACTCTGTGTGGTGGGCATGCTGACTCGATAACTGACTCATAACTGACTCTCCCACCCCACACTTTTGAAATGAGCCGTGTCCTCACGGCACGACTCAAGTCTAGACTCATGATGCATGCAATAAATAAGGAAAGGGAATAAGACGAGAGTAAGGACAGGCACTTCCCTCGTGCGTGCGTGACGATCAGAAACTACTGATTATTCTCCTATGAGTCCTCGAAGAGCACCATTGGAGCTTGTATCGCAACGTGAGTTCGTCACACAATGAAAGGTCTGTGTCAATGACATTAAGACAAATAAAGGATTCCCAGGAGGTTGGAGGAGTCACAATGGTCTCACTTAAAACCCAACCTCCTTAGACTCGTAAGTCTTTGTGACAGAATCTTTAAAGCTTCTTGACACAATTTATTCAAGGAGTGAACTACTCACGTTGGATACAGTCTTATGCTAATGTTTCGGATACGTTCGCCTCTGTCCCTGCATGAAAATCATCTTCTTTCCCAAGTACAATGTGATGATAAGACTCAAGACTCAAACAAACGTAAATAGTAAATAATGTGAAAACTGTAAAGTGCAGGGCTGCCTCCCTGCGAGCGCCTTTGTTTTACGTCGTTGGCTCGACGGTACCTCTTTAGGGATCACAAGGTAGGATCCCAAGGCTGTTCCAAATCAAACTTCTGTACTCCCTTGTGAAGCTTATAGCCCTCATCGAATGGTGCTCTCATGTCTCTCCATCCTGGTTTCCATCCAAACGTGCCAAGTCTCGGTCGTTTCTTCATGTATGAGCGGTCGGCATGGAAGTTCAGTTTCTTGCCGTCAAGAGACATGAAGCGTGTTCCTACATTAATCTTCCTCTTTTTGGCACAGATGAATGGTCGTCCAAGAATAAGTGCTCGAGGATCAATATTTCTACCATGCTTTTCAGGCGGCTTTCCTTGAACTGTAACGAGCGAGTATTCCATTATTGGCTTCTCTGGCTCATGCTTCGCTTCTAATTTGCCTTTAAGCTCATCCTTGTTGATTGTGTGGTCTTTAGGAGCAATTTCCTGTATCGGGAATGGCAGAGGAGTGTCAGACATTAGAGTTTTTGTGACTACATCAGTGCTGTCCGCGGAGGCCTTCTGTATATATGCCGCGGACGTCTTCTGTATTTCTGGTAATTCTTCAGTCGTTTGCGCCGTAATTGTTGAGGCGTCCGCGCCCTGCACTGAGGTAGAATCTTTTGTGACCTTGATTTCCTCGGATGCTTCGACAGTGAGGACCGGTTCTGCCTCGGGTAGATCCGCAATGAAGTTCGAGCACGTCTCGGGCAACTCGGTAATGGGGTCTGACTCGAGTGGCTCGATCGGCTCTTCTTTAGGTGCAAGCGGGCTGTCTTCTTCCAAATACCCGGGGTAGTCTGACTTGAGCTCTTCTTCAGTCAACCATGGGTCCTCATCTTCTGCCGGTTCTATGGGCTCCGAGATATGCTCTATTTGAGCCTCTGCCATGTCCTCCTCTGTTTTTGTACTGACATCTTCTTCCTGCTTTCTCCTCAATTCGGACACGACTTGGGCCAAGTCGGACAATCTTTTTGATAACTCGGCTGAGGCTTTCTTGTTTTCGGCATGGTTTTGGCGTATCATGTTGGACAGTTCTTCGATCTTGGCCCGAGATTGTCTTGAGCTGTCTGCCATATCTTCAATCAAGTCCCACAGCTCGTCCATGTCTAAGTTATTTATCGAGCCTCCTGCTGCTGCATCATTAAGCCTATTCCATTCATATGGCAACATTCCTTCGAGAAACCTTTGAAGAAGATATAAGTTTGTAAATCCATGGTGCGGGCAGCTTGCCAAAATGGAACCAAAGTATGTCAAGTATTCGTCCAAGTCTTCGTCCTGGGATTGCTCAAGGGTGATGATTTTCTCGCGAACTTCAAGTCGGGAGGGTGGTGGGTAGTATTCTTCTTCGTCCCAAGGCTCTCTACTATAATAAGGGGGGTTTTTGTCAAGGTTTTCAAGCTCGTACTGTTCTTCATTGTAAACTCTACTACCTGCACGAGACATGGTGCAAGAATAGCAAGCACCGGAATAGCAAACACCAAAATAGCAAAGACAGACTAGCAACAAAGGGTCCCCAGGAGATTGGAGGGGTCACAGCGGTCCCACTTAAAACCCAAAATCCTTAGACTCGTAAGTCTTGGTGACAGAACCCTCTGAGAGCTAGAAATTGGAAATCGAAAAGAATTGAAAACAGAAATCGAACAGTTGAATGGGGAATCACCGAAATAAGCAGCTTTCGAAATAAACAAAAAACAAAGAAAAATAAACGAAAAAGAAAAGAGAACAAAAGTTCACCGTGCGTAGCTCCCCGGCAACGGCGCCATTTTGAACAGGCTGTCGTCGTACCTGTGCAAAAACAATTTATAATTTCCTCACGATGAACTGTGGGTTAGCACAATGGCAAGCAAGGGTCGAACCCAAGGGAGCTAGATAGCTACTACTTTGTTCTGTAATGGAGAAAGACAAGAAACTAATGTGAGAGTAAAGGTTAGTGAACAAAAGCAAGGCACGAAAATAAGAGGGGGTTTTATCAATCAGAGAAGATATTCAGGTTAGGGTTTTATTCAATTGTGACTACGTTTATCCTTGATTTCTAAATGTTTATTCTTGCTTCTTAGGGTTACTCCTGGTCTGGTTATAACCGTTTTAATTCTAGCAAACCTAATACTCCTGGTCTGGTTATATTAGGTTTCGTGCAACTACTTATTCTAACTGGGTCGGTATCAAATAAGCAGTGAATGGATAGTAAGAATCACTAGGTTAAGTTGTACCCTTTCGGATCTCCCCTTAACCTAATAATTCAAACTGATAATTTGCACAAGAACTAAATAGAATGCAATAATAATAAGTAAGATCAGAATCTCAAAACAATAGTCACAATTATTTAACCCTAACCCGAATAATCGGATTAGTTACACATAGCCATGGAATAACAATAAAATAAATAAAAGGAAACAAGGATTCTCACTAAAACCGAATGAAGAACAAGCTGGCCGTGCAAGGCTGAGAAGTGGCGGAAGCAAGGAGGAGTAAGGAATGAAGACCGGCTGTGCAAGGAGGAGCTCACGGCGGCTGATGGAGGAGATGGGCGGCGGACCAAGTTAGGTCTAGGGCACACGGCTAAGTGATGAATGGGATGGATTATGCCTTGCATTGCACCTCCTTATATAGGGATTTGAAAACCCAAAATCTTTGCTTGATGAGCAAGCTACTTGATCTTCTTGAAAACCCTAATATCACATGTAAATTGGGCCGGCTGCTGGATTTAGGGCTTGGACTTTCTTTTTCCGAAGTACTGTTCACGGCCCGAAATTACTATTCACGCCGGAATCACTGTTCACACCGGAATCACTGTTCACGCCAGGATCACTGTTCATGTCGGAGATACTGTTCACGAGCAGAAAAACACTGTTCACGACGCTCCTCTGGCCTTGATCTTCAATTGCGATGTTTTGGGCATGAAATGCCGTCTTTTAAGCGCGATTCCACCTAGAGCTTCCAAATCACCTGAAATGCAAAACAACACTAAAAAGTAACTGTTCGCATAATAAAGTGCTGGAATTGGTGGGATTTGATGACTCGATGAGTCGTATAAATACGGCTCATCAACTGTTCAAGCAATTTACTTTTCAGTACTTATTTTCAGTCTTTACTTTCATCACTTTAATTTCTCGCACTTTACTTTCAGTACCTTTACTTTTACGCAATTTACTTTCTGTCTAAAAAACCCATAATTACCAATCTGTATTTACTTTCTTTTTCGTTCTTTTTAAAGAACAACCATTCCACACTGACTCCCTTGGGTTCGACCCCTACTTACCGCTTTACTACCCAATAGTGAAGTCACAAGTAGTGGACTTATAAATTTATTTTGCACATTGCCTCACGACAACGCTCTGTCAAATTTTAGCACCGTTGCCGGGGAGTTGTGCATCGGAATAGTTGTTCTCTTTATTTTCTTTTATTTCTGTCGTTGCATGATTCACAATGTCTTCCTTGATGATTCGGTATCTCCCCCAGTTTGGAGGTGCCATCAGAGAGGACCCTGTGAAACATTGCCAAAAATTTCACTCCATCTGTGGCCGCATGAAGCCTAGAGACGAGTCATTAGAGGAATTTAAACTGAAGTGTTTTAAGTTTTCCCTAACAGACTTTGCACTATATTGGTATGACTCGTCTTGTGCAGATTATGAAAATGATTATCTTGTGCTGCAAGCCCGTTTCCTAGAGGAATTTTCACCGCCATCCTTCCAACTTGAAGTCTGCGAGAAGATCATCAACCTTGAGCAATCCTGGGACGAGACCTTGGACGAGTATTATACGTACTTCGATACCGTTGTTTCGAGCTGCCCGCACCATGGACTCACGGACTTGTTTCTTCTGCAAAGGTTTCTTGGTGGGATGATGCCACTTGAATGGAATAGGCTTAGTATTGCGGTGGGAGATTCGGTAATGAAGCTAACCATGACTCAAATCTGGGACCTCATTGATGATTTGGCCGAGAGCTCAAAACGAGGAGTCGCATGCACCGAGCCAGCCAAGGATGAGGACTCTCGGATGGCCAAAGAAGAACTGCCCAAATCAGGCCCGGTCCTCATTACCAATCTACCCAAGGAAGTCCCGGCCCTACTTGACGAGACAACAGAAGTCCCGGACTTCACTACCAAACCAGCCGAGACATGCCCGGACCTCACTGCCGAACTGACCGAGAAAATCACGACAGGCCCGGTCCTCACTGAAGAGCTGCTCGAGAAAGACCTGGCCCTTGTGGTGGAAGTCCCCCAACTTGTCCCCTCGGTTTGTATGCGGATCATAGCCCCTGAAGATGAAGTGATCAATGATGAGGTGCAAGGGGAGTTGGAGGCAAAACATGAGCCAGAAGAGCCGAAGATGGAGCACTCACTCACCACGAGCCCGGAAAACTCACTTGTTCCAAGACAACCCATCACCGCTGCCACAAAGAAGAAGCTTAGCATGGGAGCATGCTTGTGGTCGCCAATGTTTGAAGGCACAATACTGAACTTCCAGAATTGCAAAAGTGCCACCCATTCAAACATGAAGAAACGGCCAAGACATGGGCCAAAAGAATGGAAGCCGGGAAGGAGGAACAAGAGAGCTCGACTTGATGGACCAGCAGCTATGGTCAAGGAATCCTCGCCTTCTCGGGGATATGTGAAAAAGAAGCCTCCGGATCAAGGGACAGCAGAACTGAGCCCGCTGCCATATGTGTTCTTTGGGCAAATCAAAAGGGCAGCCGTGGGGAAGTTCGACCTCACACACCCATGAGATCCGAACTTATGATCCATGAGTGAGGTACCGTCGAGCCAACGACGTTAAACAAAGGCACTTGCCGGGAGGTAACCCGACATATCTAGCTTTTTCAATTTTTTATGTCATTTCCTTTCCTTAGTTAACTAGCTTTTTGTGCTTTTGAACCTAAGTCGTTTCGTGAGGAACGGCTTCGTTCAAAAGTGTGGGGGTATTTAAGTAGTCTTTGCACATAGTAGTAATTGCACATAGTAGCCAAACACTTTTTGAAAATACAAACTTCCATGATGTGAAAATAGATAGACCCGATTCATGCATTTCCTTGTGAAAGCTTAATTGTGTAAACACATGCGAATTTAACTTCCTACTTGTCCTTGTGTGCCAAGATAAATGTAGGATGTGGAGTTGAAAGAAATGCCCTAGAGAGGCTTGACAAGCACTCAAGGGACCGGATCCTTACTATACGGTTATGTGAAAATTGTGGAGGCTGCACTTCGGGCTTGTTGGTGAAGAGTGGACTCCGCCATGCAGCGTCTATGCAAGAGGCGGGACGGGAATCAAACCGTCCTATCTCTAGTCCGAGTAGCCGGGAAAAGAGGTGAGTGACCCTTAACTTGACCCGCGCCGAAACGACAATGATGAGAAAGACCGGGGAGGTATTTCCTTAAGGTCTCGGGCGATGATTGGACCTCCCAACAGTGAAGAAATGGACGAGAAATCATCAAAGGAGCAAAGCTCAAAGAAGAAAAGAAAGAAATCAGCCAATATGGTGAAACCAAACCGAAGCAAAAGTGAAGTACTCAAAGAGTCAAATCAAAGGCCGAAGGCCAAACCTCACTACAAAAGCTGTCCAACCAGACAAAGAAAAAGAGCTCAACCCAAGTTGCCCGAATCAATCACGTGCTAGAAGAAACAAGTAACATAACCATATAGTAAGCCTATTCCATTCAAGTGGTGTAGAGGAATGGCCGTCCCAAAATGAGCCCAGGTGGTTCGACTTTTCTGGATTTTTCCATCTGCAAGACATAGAAATCTGCAGGCACAGCAAGATCTCCTACTCGGAGGGTTAGATCTTCAAGCAATCCAGTAGGGCGAACACAAGACTTATCCCCTAATTCTATAGACAACCTAGGTGGTTTCAATGGTCCAAGACCCAGCGAGCAATACAAAGAGTAAGGCATGACATTAATAGCAGCACCCAAATCAATTAAGCAGTGAGGTATTTGGGTCTTACCGATACCACAGGTAACCGTGAAGGCCCCTGGGTCCTTACTCTTTCCTGAAGGTGTCTCCTGGCTCGCAGTGGGTGCACGCCTCATCATCTGGTCGTTCTGCGTAGGCCTCACCACCAAGCTCATCTCTGGTTCAACTTCCTTAGTAACCTGGCTTTCGGGAGCGACTACCTGCATAGCATAAGAGGAACTGTGAATTTCGGCCTCCTGAGCCATAAGGGCTGAGTCTGGTTGAGTCGTGTTGAGGGTGCCCGAGCTAGGTTCTTCTGTGGGCTCCTCGAGTGCTGCATCTGTAGCTACTATCTCTACTTGGCTGACGTTCCCTCTTGGGTTCTCTACTGTCTGTGAGGGAAGTCGTCCTGCATTCAGAGTGGCTGCGAGACCTGAGACTGTCGTATTGAGCTGGTACATCTGTTTCTTCAATTCAGCAATGTCTCCTTTGGTCGTGGCCCGATCCTGGATCACGGCTGAAGCCAGATCCTTTATCATGTCCTCGAGGGCTTTGTTAGGGCCTTGGTTGCTCGGACCTGCCTGACATGTGTTCGGCCCTTTCTGCTGGTACTGCCCTGGTGCATTCGGCTGGTACTGACTGTTAGGATGTCTGTACGGCGGCTGAGTCTGCTGATTCTGCTGAGGCACATTCGGTCGTGCTTGCTGAGGCTGATTCTGCTGATAGTTATTTCTCCAGGCGCCTTGATTAGGTGCTGCTGCGCCATACTGCTTGACTGGGCCTGGTTGGTTGCCATAATTCTGATAATTGCCTACTGCATTCACATCGCCCTGAACGTCTGTCTGTAAGGTGGGGCACTCGTCTGTCTTGTGATCTGTAGACGTACAGAACTCACATGGCTGGGCCTGGACTGGTGTCCTTCGGACTACATGCTTCATCAGCTCCCTCATCTCCTTGAGTTCTGCGAACACAGCGCTGATAGAGGGCTCAGCGGCTGATACGTTCTTGGTGCGGGCATACTCGTCCTCTTTTGTGGTCTCATCCTGGAATCGCTCACCCTCTGCCACTGATATGATCTTCTGTTTTACTCTGGCTGAGGTCATGTTCATGAGTTGGCCTCCAGCCGAGGCCTCTACTAACTTCCTGTCCATCCTGCGAAGTCCGTCCAGCATAAATTCTACGATCAACTTCTCCGGGAGCTCCAGATTGCAGCAACTCTTCTCCAAGGTAAGGAATTTCTCCACGTACTCGTACATGGTCTCGTTTGGGCCTTGCCTGAGCTCTTGTAACTGTCTCCGGACTTGCGCTGCACGCCCTGCTGGATAGTACTTGCTGAAGAACTGCCTCTGCATCTGCTCCCACGTATAAATACTGCCTGAGGGTAAAGATAGGAACCAATCTGTAGCGGCATCCTGTAGTGAGAAATAGAAGGCCTTCAGTTTGAAGTCATCCACTTCGACTCCGTGTGGCCTGAGGTTCAAGCATATCCCGTGAAAACGCGTCAAGTGAGACGTGGCAGACTCTCCCTTCATTCCTGAGAACTTAGGCAAGTGGTGGACGACTGAGGTGCTGATTGTGATGGCTGCGATGTCTGGTCCTTCATAAATTGGCCATGACTGGTCTCTGAAACTAGGAACCGAGAGCTCGCCCATAGTAAGTCCTTCATTTTCGTCCTCCACATCGTCTCTAACTACATGCTGGCGTGGAGGTCTCTGAGGGGGTGGGTATGGATGTTGTGGATGATATGGTAGTGGTGGATATGGTGGTGGGTATTGAGGGTAGGGCGGTTGCGGATACTGTGGGTACTGTGGTGGTGGATACTGCTGATATGGCGGCGGGTACTGAGGGTACTGGGGGTATTGGTGGGGGTTGAGTGGTGGTTGTTGTTGCTGCTGAAGCTGTTCAGGGATAGCCCCCCTGATTTCTCCATTCTGGACCATAGGCCCCTGATTTTGTACTCCTTGAACATTCTGGTTGACTTCATCATTATTGTGACTGTTACCACCTACGCTACTTCCTGCGTGAGACATGTTACAAAAAATAACAAGCACCGGTCTAGCAAACACCGTAATAGCAAGAACAGACTAGCAACAAAGGGTCCCCAGGAGAGTGGAGGGGTCACAGCGGTCCCACTTAAAACCCAAAATCCTTAGACTCGTAAGTCTTGGTGACAGAACCCTCTGAGAGCTAGAAATTGGAAATCGAAAAGAATGAAAATCGAAAATCGAACAGTTGAAATTGAAATATCACCGAGATAAGCAGATTTCGAAATAATGCAAAGAGAAAAAAATAAACGAAAAATAAAAGAAGAACAAAAGTTTCACCGTGCTTAGCTCCCCGGCAACGGCGCCATTTTTGAACAGGCTTGTCGTCGTACCTGCGCAAAAACAATTTATATTTTCCTCACTTCGAACTGTGAATTAGAACAGCGGTAAGCAAGGGTCGAACCCAAGGGAGCTAGATGGTTACTACTTCGTTCTGTAATGGAGAAAAGCAAGAAACTAGAGTGAAAGTATTGGTTAGTGAACACTAAGAAGGCACGAAAATTGCTAAGGGATTTATCAATCAGAGAAGATATTCAGGTTAGGGTATTATTCAATTGTGACTTCGTTTATCCTTGATTTCTAAGTATTTATTCTAGCTTTCTTAGGGATTACTCCTGGTCTGGTTATAACCGTTTAATTCTAGCAAACCTAATACTCCTGGTCTGGTTATATTAGGTTTCGTGCAACTACTTATTCTAACTGGGTCGGTATCAAATAAGCAGTGAAAAGATAGTAAGGATTACTATGTTAAGTTGTACCCTTTCGGATCTCCCCTTAACCTAATAAATTCAAACTAATAATGTGCACAAGAACTAAATAGAAAGCATGAATAATGTTGAAGAACAGAATCTCAAAACAATCGTCACAATTATTTAACCCTAACCCGAATAATTGGATTAGTTACACATCGACATAAGTAAACAATGCAAATAATAAAAGGAAGAGACTTCACTAATTGACCGAGATGAAGAACAGGAGGAGCAAGGCACGGCTGAAGCAAGGAAGACTGAGATCGATGGATTTCTCTGTGATTTTCGGATGATTTGAAGACTGCGGGATCTCTTGTATTTATAGGGTTTGAGAAACCCTAACTTGGCGATAAAGCTACGAAACCCTAGCATCGCATGCAAATTGGGCCGGCTGCTGGACTTTGGACGTGCGAATGGATGAGATGAGGCTCGGCTGGCCGGACGGATGGATCAGCGCTGGAGTGCTCGGATGGCCAAGCGCATGCCCGCTCGGATGGCCGAGCTGGAGCTCGGAGGCACGCTCGCATGGCCAGGCGCATGCCCGCTCGGATGGCCGAGCTGGAGCTCGGGGGCACGCTCGCATGGCCGGGCTGGAGATGGATCAGCGCTGAAGTGCACGGGCTGATCGGACTGGGTACTTTGGGGCTGATTTGACTCGCCTTCGGACACTCTTCTGGCCAGTCTCTTGGTTTGGGGCACTAGCTGGACATGTATACTTGATGCTAGGACCTTGAAATCACCCCATTGTGTGGACGGATTAGGCCGGAGCGGCTCTCAAAGTTGACATCTCAGCCAGCCGGAAAACAGGCCCTGAAATTTGGCTAAGTCCTGAAATCTGCGCTGATCGTGCTCATGGGTTCTTGCTCCCTTCGTTCCTTGCTCGTGGCTCGAAATTCACTTGGGTTTGGCCTGAGGTGTAGCCTGACATATGGGCAAGACCATGGTGTGGTCCGATTTGTGCTGGGCTGGACCTTCTCCAAACGACGGGTGCTTCTTTCACCGAGCACGACCAGCCTGCGGACGCGCCTGGGCGCCTGGGCCTGATGGAACGCTGGTCGGCCTCACAGATTCATGCCCCGAGCGTTGCTTGGTTGTTGGTCGAAAATCCAATTGGTTTTGCCTGAGTCATAGCCTGACATACGAGCTACAAACTGCTGGTCTCCGATCATGGATTGGATCCTCCAGTGTCAAACGACACTTGCCTCATTCTCTGAGTACGGCCAGCCTGCGGGTCTCGGGTCCTTGTGGTGTTTTTGGCTCCAAAAGCCATATTTTGAATGTGATTCCTCCTAGAGCTTCCAAATCACCTGAAACACGAAACAACACTAAAAAGTAACTGTTCGCATAATAAAGTGAATGAAATGGTGGGAATTAATGACTCGATGAGTCGTATAAATACGGCTCATCAGGCCTCATCCCAACCATCATTGGCTCAACTACATACCCTTAAGGAACCCCAAGGATATGTAGGCGTTTCCTGCAAAATAGAAACTTGTCACTGGGCACTATCTTAGTACCAAAATCTGCAGGGTTAGTCTCTCCCGAAATTTTCTTGATAATGATCTCCTCTTATTCAACCATATCTCTGATGAAATGGAACCTAACATTTATGTGTTTAGTTCTTTCATGATAAACTGGATCCTTACACAAGTACAAAGCACTTTGACTATCCATATGCAAGATAGGCACACAAGATCTACCCTGAATTTCCTTTACAATTCCCTTAAGCCATATTGCTTCTTTAACAGCCTTAGTTGCAGCAATGTACTCAGGCTCGGTTGAGGAAAGAGCAACAATTGACTGCAACTGGGACTTCCAACTATTGAAATTACCAGCTCATGTGAAAAAGAAAGAAGTAGTAGATTTTCTATTATCTTTGTTACTAGCATAATCAGAGTCCACATAACCAACTATATCATTCTTTGAATCAAAATCAGCAAAGACCAAACCAAGTTTAACAGTAGCACACAAGTATTTCATTCCCAACCAGTGTTTCTCCCCTGGATAAGACATAGATCTACTCAAGACACTAATAGAAAAAGCAAGATTAGGTCTGGTGCAAAGCATTGGATACATCACAGTTGCTACAGCAACATCATATGAGATTTTGCTCATTTTAAGTTTGTCTTGATCAGTTACAGGGCAATCAACTTTAGTTAGTTCAAGATGCCCTCCTAATGGGACACTTACTGGTTTTGAATTCTTCATACCAAATTTGTCAACCACTTTACTCAAATAATCAGATTGGGAAAGATAAATTCTTTTAGTCTGTTCGTCCTTAAGAATATTTACACCCAAAATCTTTTTAGCATGGCCCAAATCTTTCATGTCAAAATGAACACTTAAGTCCCTTTAATTTTAGCAATGGCAGTTTTATCCTCACTAATCATCAATATGTCATCCACATAGAGTAACACATTCAAAGGGAATTTAGCATTAACATTTTTAAGGTATAAACAAGTGTCATATTTACTCCTAAAGAAATGTAAGCTAAGCATGCAAGAATCAATTTCTTGTTTCATTGCCTAGGTGACTGTTTTAGGCCATACATAGATTTTTTCAAAAAAAAACAAACATTGTCAGGGTGTTTTTGATCAATAAAACCAATAGGCTGGCTCATAAAAAAAATTTCTTCTAAGTCACCATGAAGAAAAGTTGTTTTCACATCCATTTGATCCAAATGCCAATCAAAAATAGCAGTCATAGCAATCATGAGTCTCAAGGTTTTATATTTAACAACAGGAGCAAAAATATTATTATAATCCATTCCCTCCTTTTGTGAAAAACCTTTTGCAACCAGCCTTGACTTGAACCTTGGAGGATCCGTTAGTTTTAAGTCATCTTTTAATTTGTAGATCCATTTACAGTTAATGACTCTAGCCTTAGGAGGTTTGGGGACTAATGACTCTAGCCTTAGGAGGTTTGGGGACTAATTCCCAAGTACCATAATGTTTCATAGAGTCAATTTATTAATGCATAGATTTTAGACCTGTACAAATCCGGGCTCGGGCCGGGTTCGGACCGGGCTAATTTATATTTTTCAACCCATAGAACCGGGCCGGGCTAAACCCGCCCGATCAATTCGGGCTCAATCTATTGTCCAAGCCCGCCCGATGCACCGGACCGGGTTACCCATCGGGCCAACCCGCTACAATTATATAATAATATATTTTATTTTTTTTACTCATCTTGTCTAAAAAAACACATAAACTATTAAATTATTCATACATTATAAGAAGAGCAATTCATTTAAAAAGAACCTGACAGTGAGTCAATGACATATTCTCATTTCTCAAACCAAATCCAATTCGAATTGGGGCTTGGTAAACCTACTGAGATATGGTAGCAATTCGCAAGGTCAGGAGGTCGCAAGGTCACCACATCCGAAGAGTCGTAGTCGTCCTGTCTTTTTTTAATTGAATGAATGAAAGGTAAAATTGAAATAATAAATTTAGGGTTTAAATTTGTCACGGGCTAACGGGCGGGCTTTTAAGCCCGGTCGGGTTTAGATATGAGTCCAAGCCCGGCCCTAATATATATACGGGTTGGACCGGACCCGGTCCGTCGGGCTAGTTTGCTTGTCCAAGCCCGTTTCATTGACCGGGCGGGCGGATCGGGTGGGCGGGCCGGCCCGGATTTGTACAGGTCTAATAGATTTCCACCATTCAGTTGCATTAGCAGTATTAATAACTTGATTAAAAGTTTCAGGTAAGGTGTGTTTAACAAGATTAGCAGCAAGGAAAGAAAACTCAACAATACCAACATGGCCAACATGACTATCACATTCAGAAAAATCAGTAGAAATAGAGTCAATATCAGCAGCAAAATTTGCATACCTTTTATTTTGGATTCTATTCCTAGGTTCTCTATCCCTGACTAACGTATAGTCCCTAACAGTAACATTAGGCACATCAATATGAGCAGGGACACCCTGAGAACTCACAGCATCATCAACAAAAGGTGTAGGGACCCCCTGAACACCATCTAATTTTGCCTCATTATTTTCTGAATGTAAATCAGTAAAAGAGTCATGTGAGCGTACTTAATCTTCCCCACATAATTGGTGAGTTTGTGAGTCACCTGTAGGCTCAGTGGAGCCTTGAGAATCATTCTCTGCTGGTCCATCATCCTCATGGAAGAGTCCCAAGTCAAACTCTTTCTCATCAGCTGGTTCCTCACCTTCAGAAGTGCCCTGCTCATCATAAAAACTAGTAGGCAAAGAACTGGTCACACTAGTGAGTGTGCTTTGTGGGTTAGTTTCATTAGTGACCTTGTTCTTAAAGTTGAAATCATGCTCATTGAAGGTCATAGAAATGGCAGTCATAACTCTATAACCACCTGGCATAATTTCAAGCAATTTGTACCCCTTCACACCTTCAGGGTAACCAAGCATCACACATTTGACAGCCCTTAGTTTAAGTTTTCCTTGGGAAACCTTACCATAAGAAGTACAACCAAAGGGCCTTAGGTGATCTAATTTAGGAGGTTTGCCAGTCCATTTTTATTGTGGGATTTTAAAGCCAATAATATATGAAGGGGGTCTTTTAATTAGGTAGTCAGCAGTAGTAACTGCTTCTCCCTAAAGAGATGGCTTCAAGCCAGAGCTGATGAGCATACACCTTGCCTTTTCAAGCAAGGTTTTGTTCATCCTCTCTGCTGTCCCATTCTGTTGGGGAGTGCCAAGAATAGTGTGATGTCTTTTAATCCCATGTTCAACACAAAAATCATCAAAGGCTTTATTACAAAACTTGAATCCATTATCTGTTCTTAGTCATTTTAGTTTCAAATTTGATTGACTTTCTACCATAGTTTTCCATGCTTTAAACTTATTAAAAGCCTCATCTTTAGTTTTAAGCAAGTAATTCCAAACCTTCCTAAAATAATGATCAATGAGATACAAAAAATAGTTCCTACCACCTATGGTTTGAACTTGGGCAGGGCCCCATAAATCTGAGTGAACATATTCTAATGATTTATTAACAACAAAAGTAGACTTCTTAAAATTGTTGGAAGATTTCTTCCCAAAGACGCAAGTTTCACATAAAGACATGTTAGTATGCACACAGTCAATCAAGCCATTCTTATGCAGATAATGTAAACCTTTATTGCCAATGTGACCCAATCTAGCATGCCAGATCTTAGTTTTTTCATCAGACTTATGATGAGGTTGAGAAAAATTGATTTCAGGAGAGGTGATCACATGATACAAGCCTCCCCTGTTAACTCCTCTAATATTGGGAAAAACAGTTTTATCATGTGAAGCATGCATTGTACAGCCAGAGTCTAGTATCAAATCAGAATGATCATCAGAATCAAAATAAACAAGCAGTTCATTAGCATATTGAGGATTTCTCTCAAGCACATTAGAATGTCCATTCTGGTTCTCTTTAGCATCCTTTTCTTTCTGAACATTTTTCTTCTTAAAATATGCAGTGACAAGAGGACCCACTCTCCCACAATAACTACATTTCCTAGACAAGTATTCTTGACTCCTACCAGCAAGATTGTTGGCAGGTGGATTGTTGTTAGTTTGGGGAGATTTATTAAACCCTTTTTTTACTCCTTGGTCTAGATTTGGCCTTAGCCATCATGACCTCGGACTTAAGATCACTCTTAGTCTGATGTTTGCCTTTGAAGACCCTTAAGGACTCATTCTTTTGAATGATGGCAGACATGATCTTACTCATGGTAAGGTCATCCCTACCATATTGAATAATATCCTTAAGGGTTTCAAACTGAGGGGGTAAAGAGTTTAATAGAATAACAGCTTGATGTGTTTGTTTAATCTCATCATCACATCTTTTTAGTTCTTGGGTCATTTTCAAAAAATGTCAAGGTTTTCTTGCAAAGTCATAGTGGTATCCATTTTGAAAGTAAACAATTTACACAAAAGAGACATCCTATTAGGCAAGAACTTAGAAAGAAAGATAGACTCTAATGCATCCCATAATCGTTTAGGGTTGGTGTGACTAACCACTTGCCTAGCCACATCATTAGAGAGTCTGAGCATGAGCTCCGAGTGGGCTAGGTCTTGAAGCTTCCTCTTATGCCTGTCAGCGGCACCTTCAGGCCAGTCTTCTGACACAGCATCCCAGCACTTCTCCTTGATGATGATAGCCTTCATCTTGACCCTCCATATAGTGACAAGTTCAGCCATAATTTCTTGGGTGAAATAACAACAGCACACCAAGTTAGGTGTTTCAAAGTAAGGTGGTAAGACAGGGATAATAGTGAAGGACCCAAACAGTCCAAGATCACAAAATAGATAACCCTAGGTGTGAGATACCAAAGTTGTGGATCAACCAACACCAAGATTAGCCCTCATTAGCTCTGATGCCACGTTGTAATGTAATGTATTCAAGTTCCTTTAATCCAATATCCAAGTTAGTCAATTTAGGTCAAGTTTGGGTATTGTTCAATTGAGCACATTCTTGTAAGGAAATTAAGAGTGAAGAACAGCAAGACTTTTTACAAGCTTCGTGTAAACCCTACTGCTTGGGGCCTCAAATCAAGGAGGCTCTCCCAACGTTCCACTATAATCCCCCAAAGAGTTTGGACAATTACAATTGCCCTAACCAAGCCAATAAGCCAAATAATTCAAACCGGTAACCTAATTGAGACTATAGACACGAAATAAAGAGGTAAACTGAGACTTCCCTGGACGAGAAGAACTGAGCGCCACCACAGATGACCGAAGTAAATCAACTCGCTGCCCACTCCAAGTCACAGCACGCCTTGGCCAATTGGTGATTTCTGAGCAGCAATAGCTATACTCCAATGTCACTCTCAATGAACCGAACCTCACTAATTAGCTCTCAATTACGATCTCCTCAAGATTCGCTCCAATTTCTCTCTGGCATTCAAAATTGAATTCGTGCCCTAATCCCCAATTCTGGTGAGCTATTTATCAAACTGAAGGAGACAAGTAAAACGACGTGGGAGGCTCAAACTGAGTCCGTCTTTGCGCTCGTTCAAATGACAAGGTTCCATTTAAGGTCCTTAATGAAACGTTGCGTTGAGCTTAAACCGGACTCCATGCGCCTTTGTCTAAACGACGCCGCTCCTTGCAACTGTAATAACAGCTTTTGCCTAACCAAAATGCCACCGTTTTGGCTCTTTTGGAACTCAGACTGGAAAAACTCAACAAGCTTGATCTACATCTTCTAGCTTCCATGCTCAACCTGCAACCCTAGAAAATCTATACAGAATCCTCTAAGGGATAGTATCCTAGTCTAGGACTCATTGGCTTGGTGACCTAACCTATAGGAGCACAAATGGAGGATTATAAAGTCCTCATTGGCTGGTGGTGGGATATGTATGAAGATTATACTCCTGATTTAAAGAAATTTGTTGTTCAAGTTTTGAGTTTAACATGTAGTTCTTCTAGATGCGTGCCCAATTGGAGTGCATTCGAAATGGTAATTACATTTATTTATTGAATCATAATTTTCAAATTTCACTTTCGTTAATTAGTTTTAGTTTTTGGGAAAACTTGGCTTGAGAAAATCATTAAATTTAATTTCGTATGCCTTCAATGGAAATGAATGATGATGAGAGTATGCATCAGATTTTGGTTTAGTTGTATTTGTTGTCTTATGGCTGCATCATATTTTTACCTCTTATCTAATTATATTTATTTATAGGTTCGTACCAAGAAAAGGATTCGACAGCATCAACAAAGAATGAATGATTCGGTTTACGTGATGGCCAATATGAAGGAAACACGAAAAAGGAACCACTTGAGCTATAGACATTGAATTTGATGATGAATTTTTAACTACTTTTGATGGGCATGTTAACAATGGCGATGAGAATGTGCACGAGTCACGAGCCTACTGATGTCGAAGCAAGTCTAGCATGTGATACTACTGGTTCAGGCAATCATGTACTTGCACCTTCAAATAATTTGGTCTTCGGTTCTAATATTAAAGAACCTTAATTATTTTCAGATGAACTTGATCAAGTTGGAAATGAAGACAGTGATAATGGAGATAATGTTGTGCAAAGATTTATTATTTAGAGACAATTTGAAGTTGGTAAAGCGAAGGTATATTCGAACTTCGAATATGGCGAAAGATTTTGTTGAAGAGAGACAAGCAGCACCAGCATTTCCCAAGCCTTTCTTGAATTGAATGATCCATTTGATCTGTTTTGAATGCTCTGTTGTTTTATGAATGAATGCTCTGTTTTTAATGCTCTGTTTTGTATGAAATTCTATTTACTTGAAAGTTTGAAACTTTTTAAACTTGTGAAAATCTATTTTTCTCTATGCACCCTTTGGTTTTGGAAGGATGAGATGAAGACATGTATTTTTTTATTCGGAAATTAGAACATAGCATATTTACATATTATGTTTATAAAATTTAATATTATTTTAATATTAGGTAAGCTCGATAATTTTACGAATCGAGTTTATGGTTCGATCCCACCTAAGCAAAACGAGTCAAGATAAAAACTCAATTTTAACAACCTTTGGTGTTAGGCACCTAACTCCAGTGCAAGACCTCACCACAAAAGACAAGTGTGAATGGATGGGAGAATCCCATGTACTTGCGTACAACTAGATGATTTTCCCATCAAGCCGATATGTGACCGTAACATTGCTCACCCCTTCAAAATCAACGTTGCCGGCCTACTTTAAGTGCCTTTCATTGTAGCTTCTTTGAACAATCGGGTATCCTTTCTCAGGCCGCCCTATACGAACGAAACATTCTATCTTGATGGCTTTCACGTTGACCTCGTTAGGCGATCAAGTAGCCCTTTCCTATGTAACCCCCTCCGTGTTGGCTCTCAATAAAATGAACCGTTAGGCACCTATGTCAAATGAAAGAACCCACCACAAAAGAATAGTCTGATGGATCGGAGAGCCCCTTGTACTAAAGTGCCACTAGATGCCTTCTCGACTAACCTATGTAAGATCATAACACAGGGCGTGACACAAAGTGAAGAGTGAACAAAGGTCTTAAGCTGAAACGGAGAAGTTCATGTTTTCAAAATGGGGCAGTTAAGTTTGGGATATCCAGCCAAGGGCGTGCAACCTTAGGACTCATATTTGAATTTTACGTTTTGATTTGGTGGCACACACGGCGTTAATATTTTAATGGAGTTACGATTTTGCGTGCGGCGTTACAATTTTGCATGCGACGTTAATATTTTAATGGTGTTACATTTTTGTTTTAGAGTTTTTAGAATATCGGTTCCTCTACAATCGACATTGCATGTGGATTGACAAGTTAGCATATAATGGGATTCAGTTGGTCCATGTAGGATTCAAACGAGCCACATGGATTTTAACATCATACACTACAAATTTTTCCAAAATTTCCGCCTCCAACAAGAAGTCGGATTACAGACGGAAATACGACGGAAACATATTAATTTCCGTCACCTTCCCGTGAAGAACGATGATGTCGGAAATTTTCCCGACGGTAAAATAGTTCCGTCGACATTTCGTCAACTCAGTCCGTCCCCAATCCGTTGATAGTACGTCATACTTCTGCTACATACACTTCCGTCATCGATCCGAGATATATCCGTTGAACATGTCCGTCAATATTCCAACGCACTGCCGTTTCTCCATTTTCCGTCTACATGCCGCATACATTACGACAACCTTAGTTACCGTCAAATTTCCCTCTCTCTGCCGTCAATTATGTTCCGTCCATTTTCCATCTTACTACCAGCAGTATTATTTCCGTCACTGTTCCGGCTTAATTCCTTAATATAAATTACCGGCAAAAATCCACCTACACTCCGTCACTTTATTTTCCGTGTACATTCCGTATACAGTACGGCAACCTTTTTTTCCGTCTGAATTCCTTCTATGTTCCATCAATTTTTTATTCCCGTGTTATTTCCGTCGCCTTTCCGTTATCTTTGTTCAGTCACTTTTCCGTCATTTTACCATACTCATAGTTCCGTCGACATACAGTCTGTTTCCCGTTATTTGAATAATTGTTAAATTTCTTTTTTTTTTGACATAATTTTTAAAAATGGGAATTTGCATATTAAAAAAATTCGAAATTTAAAAAAATTGTGAATTAACAAGAATTCGATTCAAACAAAAATGTCTAATTTCTGGGATTATTTTCATTCGATCCCTGATGGCCATGATCATGGGTATTGTCATCCGAGTTGCGACTGGATGGCGGCTGGTAGCCAGGAGTACTGAGCATCCTCATCATGGCAGCTTGCATTTGCATCATTTGGTCCATGCTCTCCCGAAGGGACGCCTGTTGTAGTTGCATGCTCCTCAAATCAGCCTCTTGTCGGGATTCTATGCGCTCTAAACGCGGCACAAGTTCCTGAGTGTACTCGTCCGACGATTGGCTCCTTGCGAGCTGGCACACGAATGGCTGCCCGTTGAAGAGAACTTGTCCGACACTAATGTTGCTGCAGGACCATACAGATACGGTATCCCCGACCTTGGGTGAACTCCCATGACAGTTGCAGCGGCCTCTACCAACTTTTCTTCCGGTACCCTTTCATCTGCAACGCGATCCTTGAGGATCAGAGCTTCAGCATCAGCAAGTTGTTTCTGCACATTTCAAATGAAACAAAAAATTAAATTGATGAAGTCCCAAAATTGTATGTAAAAAATGCATCAATAAGAAACATATTAGTTGTCAAACTGATTATACAATATTAAGATAAACATGAGTAATAAACCAATATAATTTGGAAAGTGTAATACCCTTTTGTTCTCCCACTCGGGTATCAGATACGACCCATCCGCCCGCTGGTATTTCTTGTCAAACATATCAGTCAATAAAACTTGTCTTTTATTGTCCTTTTCCTGCAAATTTAATTATAAATGTGATGTGAAAAATCTAAGTGTACAAAATTGAATAATTTTGAAATAGTATTTATTACCATCTTCGCATGGTGATAGTGTGCCGGTCTAAACCCAAATGCGTGCAATTTCGGCGGGCCGTTCCTGGCAAGGTTGGCAGCATAAGTTTGCTTGTTCTTTTCACTACGGGCTATGAACGCTGGGTCCGTATTAAATCGAGCTCTTCCCGCATCTATGTGATCTTTGGTCAACCATTTCGGTCCTTTAGTTTTCCCGGTTCGCAAACCTCTCCACGCATCTTGTAGAATCTTAGCCGCCTTCTTCCTAAAGTTGGCCTCAATCTGGATGGTGTGGATCGGATCCCACCGGTACAAGCTCTAGATATACATTACATAGTTTTGTTACGAACAATGTAATATTATTAATCACAAAACAATGTAATCGAAAACAAAGTACCCAAAACATAACGCAACTTCACTACATTTTACCTTGAAGTGTCGAAACCACTTCACCGGAGCTTGTGGATCACACGTGTCCATTGTCGTCCAACCGATCTTAAAGCCAGGTCCAATACACTGAAGCCCGATATGATTAACAACCTTAGGGGGGTCAAAGCTGAAAAATAATATATAAATGTAACATTTATAATATGGTTTGTATAAACACGCTGCACAAATTTTACGTTATAATTAAAGTACTCACTTGTCATCCCCAGCTGGAGTGATCCAAGGCCTAGTATCATATGGCATTGAACCCATGGGTGTCTCCTCACTGAGTCCGCCACCCGCCGAAGTCCCTCCTCTAACGAACTCTGTCTGAATTGGGTCATCATGGTCGTCAGCATATGCCGAAGGTGAGTCCCTCTCTTCTGCATTCTCGTCAACCTCCCTGTTCGCCCCCAGGTTTTGAAACAACAGATCGTCGATCGAGTAATTGGTCACATCAATATTGTTTCCGTCTTCATCCATAGGATCCACAATAGGGTCCGGTACACTCATTGAAGGCCTGTAAGGCTCTGGGCTTGGTCGTCTGTCCCCTGGTGACGATGTCGTACGTTGCCCGTCATCACCCCCTTGTGTCACAGGGGTATGATCTTTTACCGGCACAGAAGGTCTGTACGCATCTCGATTTTGATTGTTGTCCCCAGCTGATGGCTGATGTTGCATGTCCTGACTCAACTGTCTTGGTTGGCGTATTTCAGTTAGCCGCGTCTGTACAGACGCCCCTCTACCAGCCACGGCATTCCTTTTATCATGTACATTTCGCCTGTTTGGTGCCATGTACCCTGCCACATGATTTAAATTAGTATTTTCAACAAGTAGACCAGTATGTAGAAATTCTGCTTGTATCCACATTTTCAACCAAAACAGCAAGTGCTTGAATACCAAATTTTAATACAAAACAGCAAGTATCTGTGTGAAAAAATTGCTTCTGAAATCATCAACACGCGCATAACATTTGAAACACTTTTGATACAAATTGGTTTAAATTAAACAAACATCAGATCGCAGACGGACTGAACTGAAGCGGTTAGAAAGACTAGTAAATTAAACAAACACACGCAGACGGACAAACAAACCCAGCCGGACAAACAAACGAACTGAACTGAAGCGCACAATTTAAATGGACGAGTAATTTTACATACCTGGGCTACGAAAGTCGCTTATGCTATTAGGACAAAATCGGATTTAGAACTCGGCGGCTTACGGCAGACGCTTGTGTTCTAAGACGGATAATGAGGGTTTCAGACTGCGCATGTAATTTCAATTCGCTTGGTGACGAAATATATTTATTCTATTTTAGCCCAAAATTCCCTTAATTGTCTGGGCGGGCGAATCCGGCGGGGTTTTTTATTTTTTCGATATGGATTCGACAGCGCTTTTTCATATAAGCGATGCGTATGAATACATATTACTGCGCTTGTATTCATTAAGCGATGTAGTTTACTTAATTCACATTACAGCGTTTTTATGAAAGGCGCCGTTTTTATTTCCTTTGCACATCGCTTGTATATTAAGCGCTGTTTATGAGTTCCTTTGCACATCGCTTGTATATTAAGCGCTGTTTATGAGTTCCTTTGCACATCGCTTGTATATTAAGCGCTGTTTATGAGGGAGGTTTGCACATCGCCTATATATTAAGCGCTGTTTTCTTACCGTTTTTCCTAAAAATTACATTATACAAAATGTACCAGCCATTTGCATTAATATAGTAAAAAACAAACTTGATAATTACAAATACATATTCTTAGTCCTTACGTAATAATTTTGTATTGATAAACATTCACATTTTATTTAATAAAGAATTTTTATTAACCCTTATTTTTCTTGACATTCGAAATAAAATAAATACCTTAATGGAATTAGGCTTAAAATATACAACGAATGTTCAAATTTAAGATACATGTTGGTCAGACTTTAAGATTTCGATGATTCCATCTAACACTACAAATTTGGGAATTGACCTCTTTTCCAGAGCAAAATATTGAATTAATGTTGAATTCAATTTACCACCTATTATTTGCGAAAAAATATACTTTTATTTCGTAGCAATCTTGATTCATTCACGACGATTCGTCAGACTCTTCTTCAGTATCTGGAATATCAGCTACGTGCTCGTCGTTGTCTTCTTCTTCGGTGTCGTACTCGTGAACTTATAAATATGATGAAATACATTAATGTAAGCGGTTACAAAGCACTAATATATTAATTCATGGAAAAAAGTTGTCGCTAATTCATGACATATAAGTTCTGCCATTTTACGGGTTGCTTCAATTTCTGAAACGTGAATTCCTCCTTGATAACCTTTGCATCCTCATTTCGTCATTGACAATCATATTGCATCTCCTCATAAAATTACCCCGAACGTGACTGTCAGCCCCTGCATCCCAAGTAGCTATACTCTACAAGCAATAACTCATTTTCAATAACCATTAACGTTTGTCAATAAACTGAAGCATATAAGACATTTGAGTTATCGATTTGTACCATAAACTCCTCGTACCAAATTCCCTTAGCGCTCTCTGGGATCCTGTTCCACGATGGCCACGCTTCATCCCAGCATTTAGCTATGCATTCTCGTGCAATCCTTTGATGAACGTTGAATGGCCAGAAACTATTACAAATTTTAGAATCACATAATACATGGTTGAATTTATGAAAACAATCAATATGCATGACATGTACAATGAGTTCTTACGCGTATCTTCCGATAGGATATACATGCACTCTAGGATCAACGTCAGGTGGATTGACAGCGAAACCAACACGGTCAAATGAAGGAGACATGTTGACGGTATTCAATTGTAAGGAAGATAGTTTCTTTTTTGGGAAAGGATTGTAAGGATGTATGTATGATTTAAAAGAGTTGTCATATATATATAGGGCATTTGGGGTCTGTTCGACGGAAATGTGATGGAAATTATGACGGAAATAACATGATATTCTGACGGAAAATTGGGAATAAGTAACAGTAACTAAAAAACGGTAACTATATGTCAGATGACGGAAATAACATGTTATATTGACGGAAAACTGCATATAATAATAACGGTAACTAGAATTCGGTATAATGTCGGAAATGTAACGGTCTACATAGACGGAAAGTCAACGAAATGTATGCGAATAAAAACTGCGGGTAGTTTTTGGTATACTTACAACGGCGCTGATGGACCACAATTATACGAATCAAAAACACAGTAAAACCCCCCAAGTTAGACTGTTTGTCTATCTAACATCCATCTGTTAGTCCCGATATATTTCCACAGGGCATTTTAGAGACTGAAGTGAAAACACGCTAAGGAGAGGATTTTATGCTGAAAAGATAACAAGAGTCAATCCAAGGTCAAGATCATATGCCGACTGAAGAAATATCAAGGATCCTGACGTTGAATTGACCAGAATAAATTAATCAGAAGAATCAGGAGTGAAGTCAAGACAGTCCGGGGAAGGAACACACTGACAGTTTTGTGAAAAGACTGCACAAAACTGTACAAAATTCACATATGGCAAGATGACTTGGTGACTTGATGAAGAGGTGACCAAAGGAGGAAAACCTCCCCATTCCACCACCCACTACCGGCGGCGCCACCCCTCCTCCTCCTTGGTGACCGGCTACTTGCCTTGGAGGTGGAGGAAACAACCCATTGCTCCTCCACCACAACCGGCTACCGGCGGCTGAGCTCCACCACTCCTCCTCCGCCACTTGGTGGCTCCTCCTTGGCTCCTCCTTGCCTCCTCCTCCTCCCTTGGATCAAACCAATCTCCACCACCCATCTCCACCCATTTTTCCTATAAAAGGAGGTGCTCCTCCTCCTCATAAATCATCCCAAAAATTGTAATCACTTCTCTCTCTACATTTTGTTACTTGTAAGTTTGGTTCGGTTTTGAAATAATACTCCTGTTTGTTCTTGAGTATTATACTGGAAATTATAATACTCTTGTCGGTTCTCGAGTATTATAATACTGTAGAGAATACTCCTGTTGGTTCTTGAGTATTCAGTAGGAATTAGGAATACTCCTGTTGGTTCTTGAGTATTCCACCCCTTTCCCTCTTACTGTTTTCAAAACCCCCGAGTATTTAGCTATGGTATCCATCTCTATGGATATTCGTAGCTAAACTCTTTATTCGGTGGAAGGTATTTTCTTGTATTATATAATGTTGTAATATCTTTTAGTTTCATTTCTTTGTATTCAAAACTTGTTCTATGTGCCATTTATAGTCAGAATTTCCAAGGTTGAGTGGATGCTACGAAAGGGCAAAACTCTTCCGTGGGGATTCGTGAACATACTCGGGTAAGTGGATGCTACGAAAGGGCTAAGCTTATCTGAGAAGTTCGACTCATCTAAAACACCACTTGGTCAATCGTAACTGTGAGATCAGGTGGATGCACAAAAGGCTAAGATACTTCGAAAGGAGGAATTAGTCTGAAATAGAACAAGGGTTGCTTTAAACGATGTTGCAAGTCTTGCGCTACGAAAGGGCCTCGATTCATCTTTGAATACTTAGAAAAGTTACTAACAGTTTATTATATACATGTTATAATACAAGAGTACCTGAAACCGAATGCTTTTCTTTACTGTTAAACCGCAATCACCAACTGCTGATCTACCGGAGGAATTACAATCACGCATCACCCACTGTAAGTCTTCTTTGTATTTACAGCATTTAATTTCTGTATTTACTTTTCCGCAATCAAAACCAAAAACCCCCCAAAAAATCACGTAGTTAATTAGAGCGCTAAAATCTCAATCAACCATAAAACACGCTCCCCCCAGTTCAATCACCCTAAAAGAATAGCCTATTCCCCTAATTCCCTTGGGTTCGACCCCTACTTACCACTTACTACCCAGTAGTGTAGTCACAAGTAGCGGATATTATAAATTTATTTGTACAGAGGACACTGCACCTTAACGACAGTGCGGTGGCCCTCTGTCAAATTGGCGCCGTTGCCGGGGAATTAGCCGTCGAATAAGCTATTCTTTCGTTCCCTCCCATGACCTCATGACGCAACCACCTTCATATGCATGGACAACACGGCACCTTCCACTGTTAGGGGGAACGGATGCAGAAGATCCAGTACTACACTGTCGGAGCTTTCACTACGTTTGCTGCCACATTAAACCTGAGACTGAAACGTTAGAAGAATTTAAGCTTAAATGCTTTAAATTCTCTCTAACGGATTTCGCAACAATCTGGTATTACACATCACCCGCTAGTAGTGCGGTACGTTTCGTGGACCTCTGTGCACCATTCCTGAAAGAATTCTCCCCACCATCTTTACGCCAAGAAACCCGCGAGAAGATCCTGAACCTTCAACAATCCCGGGATGAGACTTTGGACGAATACTACATGAACTACGATGCCATCGTCTCAAGCTGCCCGCACCATGGGTTTACGAAGAAAATTCTTCTCCAAAAATTTCTTCGTGGGATGAGGGCCGAAGAGCTGGGAAGAGTTAACGAAGCTATGAGAAGGTCTGCCATAAACTTCACCATTGCAGACATGTGGCACCTTATAATCGGCTTGGCCGCTGCCACAGACGAGCACCCCAAATTGACGAGGAAATGCAGACAGAAGAAGCTGACCCAGAGGCTGATGAAGGAGAAACCACCGAACCGTCAGAAGAGACTCCTGAACCATCTGAAGAATCAGACATGGAAAGCACCGGAAGCAACGAAGTAGGAGTCCAGAACACCAATGACGAATTTCCCAGGCCTTCCCGACTTTTCCCCTCGATCAATAGGCAAATCGCTGAAAACCATGTGATCAAAGAAGAGGCTGAAAAGAGGATGGGAAAAGGGCCTGAGCAGAATGACTCCTACATGGAGCACGCTTTCGCCATGACTGGACAAGGCAGCCCTAAACAGGAGAACACCCAGTTCAAAAAGCTGATAGTGAAAGGTCCCTCGCCTTCTCAGAGACGTTGGAAAGAGATACCATCAGAACTGGACCCAAACCCGTCATCTGCTAAAAAATCAGGAAGACTCACCGCAAGAATCAAGGTCGGTGGATTCAAAAAGTTTGACCTCAGCCACCCATGGGACCCAAACCAGTAATCCACAACGAGGTATCGTCGAGCCAACGACGTAAAACAAGTGCACTGGTCGGGAGGTAACCCGACACTATCTTACTTTCCGCACTTACTTTCAGTACTTAGTTTTAAGCTTGCATGACTTTTGAACTAAGGCACGCCTTCGTTCAAAAGTGGGGGGTGAAAACCGCCTGTGTACATAAATAACATGCTTGCTGTTTTTCTTTTTTAGTAATAGTATCTTTTTGAACATATGAACTTAAGAATGTGAAAAAGATAAATCAGAATTCATGCATTTACCTTGTGAAAATTCAAACTGTTTAAAAACTTAGAATGTAACTTTCCATTTGTCCTTTGTACTGAGATAACTAGGGATGTGGAGTTGACATAAACTGCCCTAGAAGGACTTGGGAAGCAATCAAAGGATCAGATCAAACTATATGGTTTTCGAAGTCAGTGGAGGCTGCACTTCGGGTTTTCAGTGAATAATTGAGTCAAACTCCGCCAAGAAGCATCTATGCAAAGGCGAGGACGGGAATCAGACCGTCCTCTCTCTAGTTAAAATAGCCGAGAAAATAGATAAGCGACCCTCATCTTGACCCGCGCAAAACGACGAAGACGAGAGGAGAGGGGAGGTATATCCATAGGCTTGCGGGCGATGATTGGACCTCCCAAGAAGGCTGACAAAATGGACTAGCAAGTCACAAAGAAGCGAAAAACTCAAAGAAGAAAATCAAAAGAGGCCAAAGGCCCAAAATTGTGAAGGTTTTAACCGAGCAAAAGTGAAGCACTCGACAAAGTCAAATCAAAGGCCAAAGGCCGATTCACTACAACAAAAAAGCAGTCCCTCGCCAAAGAAAAAATCAAGAAGGTTCAACTCACTGAAACCCGAACCGAATCACGTGCATGAGAAAGCTACCAGAAGACCATATAGTACGAAACGATCCTGAGGCTGCAACCCAAGAACCTGAAAAGGGCTATCTCCCGAAACATCCAATATAATTTGCATCTCAGCACGGAGGTACAAGTATTAAGTTTCTTCTATTTATTTACGTAGTTTAATTTGGTAATAAGTAAGCAATGCATGAATTAGGATAGATCGAGTACCACAGTCTAATTTTCATATGCCAAATCCGAACATAGAACTTAGGCCCTTTAATAGCATTGTTCGGGACGAACAACTAAAAGTGGGGGGTATTCTGATGGACCACAATTATACGAATCAAAAACACAGTAAAACCCCCCAAGTGAGACTGTTTGTCTATCTAACATCCATCTGTTAGTCCCGATATATTTCCACAGGGCATTTTAGAGACTGAAGTGAAAACACGCTAAGGAGAGGATTTTATGCTGAAAAGATAACAAGAGTCAATCCAAGGTCAAGATCATATGCCGACTGAAGAAATATCAAGGATCCTGACGTTGAATTGACCAGAATAAATTAATCAGAAGAATCAGGAGTGAAGTCAAGACAGTTCGGGGAAGGAACACACTGACAGTTTTGTGAAAAGACTGCACAAAACTGTACAAAATTCACATATGGCAAGATGACTTGGTGACTTGATGAAGAGGTGACCAAAGGAGGAAAACCTCCCCATTCCACCACCCACTACCGGCGGCGCCACCCCTCCTCCTCCTTGGTGACCGGCTACTTGCCTTGGAGGTGGAGGAAACAACCCATTGCTCCTCCACCACAACCGGCTACCGGCGGCTGAGCTCCACCACTCCTCCTCCGCCACTTGGTGGCTCCTCCTTGGCTCCTCCTTGCCTCCTCCTCCTCCCTTGGATCAAACCAATCTCCACCACCCATCTCCACCCATTTTTCCTATAAAAGGAGGTGCTCCTCCTCCTCATAAATCATCCCAAAAATTGTAATCACTTCTCTCTCTACATTTTGTTACTTGTAAGTTTGGTTCGATTTTGAAATAATACTCCTGTTTGTTCTTGAGTATTATACTGGAAATTATAATACTCTTGTCGGTTCTCGAGTATTATAATACTGTAGAGAATACTCCTGTTGGTTCTTGAGTATTCAGTGGGAATTAGGAATACTCTTGTTGGTTCTTGAGTATTCCACCCCTTTCCCTCTTACTGTTTTCAAAAACCCCCCGAGTATTTAGCTATGGTATCCATCTCTATGGATATTCGTAGCTAAACTCTTTATTCGGTGGAAGGTATTTTCTTGTATTATATAATGTTGTAATATCTTTTAGTTTCATTTCTTTGTATTCAAAACTTGTTCTATGTGCCATTTATAGTCAGAATTTCCAAGGTTGAGTGGATGCTACGAAAGGGCAAAACTCTTCCGTGGGGATTCGTGAACATACTCGGGTAAGTGGATGCTACGAAAGGGCAAAGCTTATCTGAGAAGTTCGACTCATCTAAAACACCACTTGGTCAATCGTAACTGTGAGATCAGGTGGATGCACAAAAGGCTAAGATACTTCGAAAGGAGGAATTAGTCTGAAATAGAACAAGGGTTGCTTTAAACGATGTTGCAAGTCTTGAGCTACGAAAGGGCCTCGATTCATCTTTGAATACTTAGAAAAGTTACTAACAGTTTATTATATACATGTTATAATACAAGAGTACCTGAAACCGAATGCTTTTCTTTACTGTTAAACCGCAATCACCAACTGCTGATCTACCGGAGGAATTACAATCACGCATCACCCACTATAAGTCTTCTTTGTATTTACAGCATTTAATTTCTGTATTTACTTTTCCGCAATCAAAACCAAAAACCCCCAAAAAATCACGTAGTTAATTAGAGCGCTAAAATCTCAATCAACCATAAAACACGCTCCCCCCAGTTCAATCACCCTAAAAGAATAGCCTATTCCCCTAATTCCCTTGGGTTCGACCCCTACTTACCACTTACTACCCAGTAGTGAAGTCACAAGTAGCAGATATTATAAATTTATTTGTACAGAGGACACTGCACCTTAACGACAGTGCGGTGGCCCTCCGTCAGGCGCCTCACACATGAAGCGCTGTGTTAAGTGAATTATAAACTGCGCCTTACGTATGAAGCGCTGTCTTAAGTGAATTATACACGGCGCCTTTCATTTAAAGCGCTGTATTAAGTAACGGAATAATGACGAAAATCGGACGGAATGTTTGATACATATACTGGAAATGGGATGAAGAAGATTCCAAAGAATTTATGGCTCTTGACATTAAGATAAGGTAAAATTATATAAAAGGGTTTTTGAACTCAAATAATTGAATTGCAACTGGACAGATGTTGAGAATTGCAACTGCAGTCCAATTGCAATTCAACCAGCTGAGTTCATGGCATCTTTTATATATGATGGACCACAATTGTATGAATCATAAACACAGTTAAACCCACCAAATTAGACTGTTTGTCTATCTAACTTCGATGTTTTAGTCCCGATACATTTCTACAGGGTATTTCAGAGCTTAGAGAGAATACACGCTAAGGAATAGCTTTTAGCACAGAAAAGATATCAGGAGACAATCCAAGGTCAAGATCAGACGCTGAATGAAGAAATCTAAAGATCCTGACTTGGAATCATTCAAAACAAATCAAACCGAAGAGAAACCGAAGACAATCCGGAGCTGGAATACACCGATAGTTTTGTGCAAACTGCACAAAACTCACAACCACTCTCCTCATGCCACATGGACCGGCGGCTTTCTCCTCACATCTCCCCTCCTCCTCTCCCACACCACCACATGTCACATCCTCCTCCATCCACACCAAAAGCCGCCGGCGGCTTTGCCCTCTCCCTCTCCCCTTGTGACACTTGTCTTCCTCTCCTTCTCCCCCCATCTCCACCCTTGGATGCCAAAACACATGCCTCAATCCAAGCCCTCCATTCCTCTCCTCCATGGCTATAAATACCAAGCTATCCCTCCTCATTTCAATCATCCCACAATCCACAATCCATTCCACTTATCTCTCTAAGTTTGTTACTTTGTAAAGTTTGGTTTTGATATCAATAAAAGTTCAGTTTGTTCTCAAATACTTTAGTTCGATCTTGAGTACTCCTGTTGGTTCTTGAGTACTCAAGTTTTTAGTTACAGTTCAAGAGTTACTCCTGTTTGTTCTTGAGTAATCTCTTTCTCTTCTCTCTTTACTCCTGTTTGTTCTTGAGTATTCTTTTCCAAATCCCCAAGTATCCTAGTTATGATGTCCAACTCCATGGATATTCGTAACTAAACCCTTCATTCGGTTGAAGGGGAGTTCTTGTTTTATAAAATGTTTTACTTCGTTTAGTTTCTTTTCTCTGTATTCAAAACTTGTTCTATGTGCCATTTATAAGGTCAGACTTTCCAAGGTTGAGTGGAAGCTACGAAAGGGCAAAACTCTTCTGTGGGAAGTCGTGAACATACTCGGGTAAGTGGATGCTACGAAAGGGCAAAGCTTATCTGAGGAGTTCGATCTATCTTTAAAACCATTTGGAAACTGGACCAAAGGGACCAAATGGGTGCACAAAAGGCTAAGATACTTCGAAAGGAGGAATTAGTCTGAAGTAGAACAAGGGTTTACAAACAGTGTGGCAAATTGAGCGCTACGAAAGGGCCTCGATACACGTTTGAATACTTAGAAGGGTTACTAAAAGAATGAACAGGATATAATACAAGGCCCCCCAAGACCGAATACTTCTCTCGCAAATACAAAACCCCTTTGTCTTTACTTTTATTGTTCAATCAACTGCAACCATCAACCGCTCACAATCCGGAGGACTTGCAATTCACGCATCACCCACTGTAAGTCTCCTTTGTATTTTCAGTATTTACTTTTCTGTAATTTACGTTTCAGCAATCAAATCCGCAACCAATCAAAAAGTCACGTAGTTGTTAGCACTAAACCTCAACCAACTTAAAACACGCTCTCTCGCTAGACAAATCCCTTAAAAGAATAACCTATTCCCCTAATTCCCTTGGGTTCGACCCCTACTTACCAAGTACTACCCAGTAGTATAGTTGCGAGTAGCGGACTATTATAAATTTATTTGCACAAATCGCTCTGACGACAAGCGGTTCTGTCAAATTGGCGCCATTGCCGGGGAATTAGCAAATGGATAGTTGTTCTTTTTTCTGTTGTACATAATTCACCATGTCATCTTACTACGGCAAAAAGCCTTGGTACGATGAGAAATGTTCCCCACCATCCTTCCAACATGAAATCCGCGAAAAGATCAACTACATTGAGCAATCCCGGGATGAAACATTGGATGAGTACTTACGGTACTTTGATTCCCTTGTGACAAGCTGCCCGCACCATGGATTCACTAACTACGATCTTATTCAAAGATTTCTCGGTGGAATGATACCACACGAGTGGGATAGGCTCAATGAGGCGGCAGGAGGCTCGATCTATGAGTTGACGATGAGTGCTCTTTGGGGCTTGATATATGATTTGGCCGAGGACTCAAGGCTCAGGCAAGAACAACACAATGCGCTTGAGGACATAATAAAAGAGTTGGCAGCTAGCAACCAACGGATAGACGAAAACCAAAGCCGGTCCTTGGAGGACGTAATGGAAGATTTGGCCACGAGTTATGCGCAAATAGATGCAAGAATTCTGCAGAATCAAGCCGAGATGGCAAGGGCAGTAATGGATGTAGAGGCGGCTCTAAAGGAACCAACATTGGAGCCCACAAAGCTGACAGAGGATGAGGACGCATGGATAACTGAGGAAGAGCCTACATGGGATATCACTCCCGAGCCATCAGAAGACTTAGAGCCAGAAATCGATACAGTGTGGGACAAAGAAGAGCCTACATGGGATCTCACTCCCGAGCCATCCGAAGTGATGGACGAATCAGATACAGAAAGCATCGAGGAGGAATCTTCATGGGAACTCACTACCGAAGCGGACGAGGAAATCAAGCCCGGCCCGTTCCTCACTATCAAAGCACCCGAGGCAGACCCGGTCCTCATTATCAATCTGTCCGAGAAAAACCTGGCCCTTGGGGTGGAAGTCCCCCAACTTGTCCCCTCGGGTTGTATAAGGATCACAACCCTTGAAGATGAAGTGATCATTGAAGAGGTGCAAGGCGAGTTGGAGGCAAGGCATGAGCCAAGAAACCAAACAATGAAGCACTCCCTCGCCACAAGCCAACCAAGCAGCCCTGAAAACTCACTCGTACTGAAACGACCATTCACCTCTGCCGCAAAGAAGAAGGCTTGCAAGGAGCATAACCCAGATGCCAACAGTTCATATACAAAGAAGCGACCAAGATATGGGCCAAAGGAATGGAATCCCGGATGGAAAAACTAGAAAGCTCGGCTCAAGAAACCTGCGACTGTGGTAAAAGGTCCCTCGCCTTCTCAGAGACAATGGAAAGAGAAACCACCAGATCAATGGGAACAGAACCCGAGTACAACATCCGGCAAGAGGTCAGGAAGAAGCAACACATGAACGGTGGCAAAGTTTGACCTGAGCCACCCATGGGACCCAAACCAATGAACCACAAACGAGGTATCGTCAAGCCAACGACGTTAAACAAGTGCACTGGTCGGGAGGTAACCCGACACTATCTTACTTTTCTGCACTTTTAATTTCTGTCATTTAAATTTCCAATAAGCGCTCTCACCCACTTTTTGTATAGAAGGAATATCTTTCATGTAGGAATTAAGTTTGGAGCAAGACCGGATCAGCCAGGCAGCTTCCGTGAATTTACCGGGCCTGCGCTGAGAGTTCGAGGCCCCAGCCAGACTCCCTCGATTATCCAGCCTCATGCCATGTCATTTCCACGACACAGTAAAAGGGAGTTCTGTTCTTCTTTTTCCTTAATGTCATTTCCTTCTTTTGTATATATTTGCATGACTTTTGAACTAAGGCACGCCTTCGTTCAAAAGTGTGGGGTGAGAACCATCTGCATGTTTTTCTTTTCTTTTTAAATAGTATCTTTTTGAAAATATGAACTTAAGAATGTGAAAAAGATAGATCATAATTCATGCATCAACCTTGTGAAAATGCAAACTGTTTAAAAACTTAGAATGTAACTTCTCATTTGTCTTTTGTGCCGAGATAAACTAGGGATGTGGAGTTGACAGAAATTGCCCTAGAGGGGCTTGGCAAGCACTTGAAGGATCAGATCAAACTATATGGTTTTCGAAGTCAGTGGAGGCTGCACTTCAGGTTTCGGTGAATAATTGAAGTCAACTCTGCCTTGAAGCATCTATGTAAAAGGCAAGGACGGGAATCAAACCGTCCTCTCTCTAGTCAAAGTAGCCGAGAAAATAGATGAGCGACCCTCATCTTGACCCGCACGAAACAACAAAGATGAGAGGAGCGGGGAGGTATTTCCATATGCTCGCGGGCGATGATTGGACCTCCCAAGAAGGCTTGAGAAAATGGACTAGCAAGTCACAAAGACGCAAAAAGCTCGAAGAAGCAAATCAAGAGGCCTCAGGCCCAAAATTGTGAAGGTTTTAACCAAACAAAAGTGAAGAACTCAAAGCGTCAAATCAAAGGCCAAAGGCCAATTCACTACAAAAAGCAGTCCCTCGCCAAAAGTAATCAAAGTACTCAACTCACTGAAACCTGAATCGAATCACGTGCTAGATAAAGCTACAAGAAAACCATATAGTGCGAGACGATCCCAAAGGTGTAGTCCAGGAGCCTGAAAAGGGCTATCTCCCGAAACATCCGAAATAATTTGCATCTCAGCACGAAGGTACAAGTATCAAGTTTCTTCTACTTATTTACGCAGTTTAATTTAGTAACAAGTAGTAATGCATGAATTAGGAAAAATCGAGTACCACAATCTTATTTTTATATTTTAACCAACTTACTTAGTAACGCCCTTATAAAGCATTGTTCGGGACGAACAACTAAAAGTGTGGGGTTATCTGATGGACCACAATTGTATGAATCATAAACACAGTTAAACCCACCAAATTAGACTGTTTGTCTATCTAACTTCGATGTTTTAGTCCCGATACATTTCTACAGGGTATTTCAGAGCTTAGAGAGAATACACGCTAAGGAAGAGCTTTTAGCACAGAAAAGATATCAGGAGACAATCCAAGGTCAAGATCAGACGCTGAATGAAGAAATCTAAAGATCTTGACTTGGAATCATTCAAAACAAATCAAACCGAAGAGAAACCGAAGACAATCCGGAGCTGGAATACACCGATAGTTTTGTGCAAACTGCACAAAACTCACAACCACTCTCCTCATGCCACATGGACCGGTGGCTTTCTCCTCACATCTCCCCTCCTCCTCTCCCACACCACCACATGTCACATCCTCCTCCATCCACACCAAAAGCCGCCGGCGGCTTTGCCCTCTCCCTCTCCCCTTGTGACACTTGTCTTCCTCTCCTTCTCCCCCCATCTCCACCCTTGGATGCCAAAACACATGCCTCAATCCAAGCCCTCCATTCCTCTCCTCCATGGCTATAAATACCAAGCCATCCCTCCTCATTTCAATCATCCCACAATCCACAATCCATTCCACTTATCTCTCTAAGTTTGTTACTTTGTAAAGTTTGGTTTTGATATCAATAAAAGTTCAGTTTGTTCTCAAATACTTTAGTTCGATCTTGAGTACTCCTGTTGGTTCTTGAGTACTCAAGTTTTCAGTTACAGTTCAAGAGTTACTCCTGTTTGTTCTTGAGTAATCTCTTTCTCTTCTCTCTTTACTCCTGTTTGTTCTTGAGTATTCTTTTCCAAATCCCCAAGTATCCTAGTTATGATGTCCAACTCCATGGATATTCGTAACTAAACCCTTCATTCGATTGAAGGGGAGTTCTTGTTTTATAAAATGTTTTACTTCGTTTAGTTTCTTTTCTCTGTATTCAAAACTTGTTCTATGTGCCATTTATAAGGTCAGACTTTCCAAGGTTGAGTGGAAGCTACGAAAGGGCAAAACTCTTCTGTGGGAAGTCGTGAACATACTCGGGTAAGTGGATGCTACGAAAGGGCAAAGCTTATCTGAGGAGTTCGATCTATCTTTAAAACTATTTGGAAACTGGACCAAAGGGACCAAATGGGTGCACAAAAGGCTAAGATACTTCGAAAGGAGGAATTAGTCTGAAGTAGAACAAGGGTTTACAAACAGTGTGGCAAATTGAGCACTACGAAAGGGCCTCGATACACGTTTGAATACTTAGAAGGGTTACTAAAAGAATGAACAGGATATAATACAAAGCCCACCAAGACCGAATACTTCTCTCGCAAATACAAAACCCCTTTGTCTTTACTTTTATTGTTCAATCAACTGCAACCATCAACCGCTCACAATCCGGAGGACTTGCAATTCACGCATCACCCACTGTAAGTCTCCTTTGTATTTTCAGTATTTACTTTTCTGTAATTTACGTTTCAGCAATCAAATCCGCAACCAATCAAAAAGTCACGTAGTTGTTAGCACTAAAACCTCAACCAACTTAAAACACGCTCTCTCGCTAGACAAATCCCTTAAAAGAATAACCTATTCCCCTAATTCCCTTGGGTTCGACCCCTACTTACCAAGTACTACCTAGTAGTATAGTTGCGAGTAGCGGACTATTATAAATTTATTTGCACAAATCGCTCTGACGACAAGCGGTTCTGTCAATATACTTGTAACTTCTCTTGTAAGAAACTAATCTCAGTCAAGAGCCATGAAATTCTTCAGAACCATCTTGCACCCCATCTCTAGTATATGTTGCAAATCAAATTTGTCCTTAAAAATGCTAAAATGTTGAAGATGAATGTTGTAGGTTGAAAGATGCAAAGAGGTCTCTTATATAGGCAAAACTGAAATTTGTTATGCGTCAATATTCCGTCGCATGTCCATTTACATTCATGGAAAAATAATGTAATATCGACGCAAAAATTCGAAATTGACAACGGCCACGGAATAATGACTGAAAAGTAATGGAAAAAGCGACGGTATACTTACACGGAAAAGCAACGAAATGTATGCGAATAATGTCTGCGCGTAGTTTCCGTCATTCTTTCGTTACTTAAATTCCGTCGCTAATCTGAGAACTCATGCGCGACGGAATAAATGTTGACGGAATTCTGCAGGAAATACCTCGAAGATGTTTTTGGTGACGGAATGGTGTCGAAAATGTACCGTTTTATTTACCGCCGCCGTTACATGTGACGTTATAACGACGGAATTTTTGGACGGAAATTTTGGAAAAATTTGTAGTGATACTGGTTCCTCCGGAACTGATATTGGTCGAAATATAATTAACTGGTTCTCCCGGAACCGTTAATGGCCGAACATGTATAATACCGGTCCCCAGAACCAATATTATTAAAAACAGAACAATCTTAATATCCCAAACTCTAGAGCCCTATTTTGGAAACATGAGTTTCAAAATTACGCAGATGTGATAAAAACTCAACTTTTCAAAACAACTTAAGGAACTATTGGAACAAGATAAGACTGCGCTTTGTTGATAAATGCATATGTACATCCAGTAGATGCATCATCATCACTGTATCAGAAACTGCAGAAGAAGACTTGCCAGCTTATTCATACATCAGCTTGACCTAAGAGGATGGAATCTTGTAAGAAGGATCGACCATTTTCAAGATGAACAAGTTTCCTTTGTCACCTCTTGATATGCTGTTCCAAAATTCAAGTCAAGACAATCAAGGATTTGCACGGTTAATAAAGTATATGATAGTTGAGGGGGTTTTATTTACCGCAAATCCTCAACCAAATACGTGATGTCCAACTGGCCGCGGGCTCTATCAGGTGCCTTCACTGGAATCTGCAGGCAATTGGTATATGTTAAAGAGCTTATGAGGGTGCTTAAAAGCTATGATGAATGGATTCGCACACGGGTATGATACGACATGTGCATGCATTATTTTAAAAAAATGAGGATAATATACGACTCGGATACATTTGTAATTATATATAAAAAACATAAATATTAATAAAGTTATATCATTTTATAGGGTCAAGATCATGTACAAAGTTATATTTTGGTACAAAATACAAAGTTCGTCAAAATCATTATATAATTCGTCACTTTTTGAGCCGAAAAATGAAAAAGACGACATAATTCGCCAGTTTCACTTTATAATTCGTCACCAAAGAAAATGCATCAAAAATCAGAATTTAATCTCATCCTTTCAAATCATAAGATCAAGGGCTATGATTAATTAATTTGTATTTTGCACCAAAAAATCAATTTTGTATCTTATTCTTTTCCTGTTCAATATATATATAAAGTTCAAACATGCACAAATTCACATAAAAAGATTTAAAAAGTTTATTGGATTCATTTAAATTAATTAAGATGTTCTGATTACTAAATTCGCTCGATATTGTCAACGAATGTGTCTGAAAGATAATACATACAATACGTGTGTGTATACACGTGACTGTTTTGAAGAGTTCGTGCAAGTGCAACATAGCTTAAATGAAGTCACACTTCAGGCATTATAGACTGGATCTTAATAGGAAAGCCGCAAAACACAAATGCAGAATGAAACGACTTACCAAGCCGAGAACCTTGAAGTAATCAAATTTCACAGCTACCTTGCTTGGACTTAAAGGCGTCAGATCTGCTGTCACCTGCAAACAAATTGTTATAACTGGCGATACGTTATCAGAATGTTTGCTCAACAACAACGAGCCAGATCGGTGTGCTACGATCGGTCAGAAACACAAACAGCTCTAAACAAAACTGATCTTGATGAGTTGAACTGCAGATAGTAAAATGTCGCAAAATCTAAGAAAGAATCACTGAATAAGTACCTGGTTAAAAAACGGGAAAGATTCCAGATTCTGAGCCCTAAGTGTATCTGTGTTTATAGCTTGAAAATTGGCTCTTGATCTCAGAAATTTCGGCCTCTGGAAGCCGCAGAATTAGTAATTGAATTCAACATCAAGAAATTGAAAACAAAAACATGTTAAAAGAAAAAGGCAAAGAACTTGGACTGGGTATGGCAACACACCTCCCTCTGAAGGATCGATGTTGATGTAGTGTAAATTAATTCCCATTTCCCATTCAGCAGGTCAGACTTCAGCGGCTCCTTTATTCGATTTACTGCTTCAAGTTTGCGTGCTAGCTGATCAAACACCGAACTGGTCCATGAAACTAGGCAAACAAGATAAAGCTGATCATATTTGCAGTCAAGACTAGAAATTTGATGGAACCCTACCTGATTAATTCTTTGCTGATCTTCAGGAGTGGCTTGGGCGCCACGGTCGAGTGGATCAATGGCTTGAAGAAGCTCTTCTTTAAGCTCCTTTGCATCCTTACCTTTCTTCAAAAAGGCTGGAAAAAATGAGACACCAGCCCTCCATTTCTTTGAGGAAGACAGTCTTTGTACCTTCTGGGTATTGCTAAAATGTTGTGTAGAAGTTGGATGCCATTGGTGTGAGGTGATTGGAGCTTGAACATGGAGTTGCTTAGGTAAAAAGCCATTTGTGGAGGTTTGAGTGGCAGAAAGAATCATAGAGGTTCCAGCTGAAAAAGATAAGATGGACATTGCTCTGTGTACTCGTCAGTTGTACAACAATTTTCTTAACCAGAATTTTCCTTTTTTTTCCTTTCTAAATCACGTATTTGTTCTAATTGGACCAAGGTTGTCAGAATCGAATTTTTATCTTGATTCATTTTGCCTAGGTGAAATCGGAACGTAAACTCCACTCGTAAAATCGTCAAGTTTACCTTTTTATTAAAATAATATTATATATGTATTTTTAATTTTTACTTGTAAAGTGTAAACATATGAAATGAAAGAAAGGTTCTTTAAGAAACAGTAATTTTTCAACTGGTGAAGTACCTGCTTTTGAATGTTGTAAGTACTAGCAAGTACAAGGAAAATTACTGGTCTAAGCACTTGTAAGTACAAGTACAACATCCAAAAAAAGACTTTTACCGGCTGTCTTCATCTTTCATATGGTCATATTCATCTTCTCATAAAGGATCTTCAATATTAGAACCAAAGACCAAATTATTTGAACATACATGTAGAGGAATGCTTGAAGTTGAACCAATAGGTTTAAGGTAAGAGAAACACAAATGAATATGAAACTAAAACTGATGCTTGTAAATTTTAGCAGGCAAAGTTTATTCAAAAGCTAAAACTAAAAACTAAAGATTACATGCTAATAAATGTACCTTTTCAGTTCAAATACACTCCAATTCCGCTCGCATCCAGAAGATCAGTCCTATTTCCCTTCATTTTTTCTACCTTTGCCTTTGAAAATTTTGGACATCTCTAATTAATTTTGGTTATTAAATTTCAAATCATCATATGTATCAAAATTCAAATTCAAATTCAAATCATCATCATCTTTGTCTTCTCCATCCTCATCTGATCTTCAAAAACTCACTGAAGAGATAAAGATCAGCTTCCGCCCAAATCCAAACCCTAGAATTACACCAAATGGCCACGAACGGTGACTCCTCCGCCTCCACTCCCGACGATCCACCATCCTCCTCCTCAAATCCACTCCTCTACAAACCCTACCCACCTCTCGACGATGACCCATCGCGGATGCCATGCCTTGTCCTTTTTTTATCGCAGATGCTGTGAAAGTGAGATTTTAGAGTTTTGTATAATTATAAAATTAAATTAAGTATTGGGCTGGAACTTTACTGGCCCAAGCTAAATAATTAAAGATATTAAAACAGACGTTTTTACATGAGTTCAGCGATTTTACACCGTGCGAAATCGGTTAAAATTGTTTTAAGGTCCGATTTTAGATAAAAACGAGTCTAGCTACGAGTTCACACGAAATATACACATAAAAATGTAAAATTGAACGATTTTATGATTTAAAACGAAATTTTGACAACCTTGGTTTGGACTCATTTAAATGGGTTGGGCGAGATTTCAAACTTATCTGGCTAATCATCTCAACACGTGAACATGTATGATTAATCATTGTTTCGGAATGTGTTTCCTCGGTTCGAAAAGGAGGAAATTTTTTCAAAAACGATGTTGATAATAGTGTCTTAAGTCTAAAACGCTGTCGCCAACATTTAGGCCTCGTTTCTCTTTTTAACAGAAATAATGCCGAGTCGGCAAAAAATAGCCACATAGTCCTAAGACGCCGTTCTTAGGTTCAAATATACTTCGTGAACCAATCACTAGAAATTAGAGATCCACAGCTTCGGAAGCGTTTATAGCTGGTCTAAAAATCGACAAGATGCTGACATAGCTCCGCGATGGCGTCAGCTCCAAGGTCAAGAACATCATTCGTCTTTTGAAATTTTATGAATTAGATAATGATTCAGGCTTGAAGACATCGGAGGTGGTAGTGAGGATTGGGAGAGATGGCGACGAAGAAGCCTTAGATTTAGAGAGGATGATTGACCGATTCGCATCAACTGCTCAGATTGATTTCCAAGCCTCGTGAACACCGTTGTCATTTTACTTTTCAATTTTATGGCTGCTCCGCTTCCTTCCAGGGTAATCAAATACGAATTGGCGATGGCGAGCGTGAATTAGGGCAAGAAAGGAGGTGAAAAGAAGTGGAACTATAGAATATTCTTCACATTTTTGAGACTACGGCTCTTTGTTATGCTCGGCGGAGCTGTTGACTTGGCGTTGGAAATTGGAATTCGGATCAAAGCTTATTTTAACCTAAGACGATGTTCTTAACGGCGTCTTAGGATTATGTGGCATTTTTTTGCTAACTCAGAATTAAATAGAAACGAGGCTTAATCCGTCGTTAGCTACAGCGTCTTAAACTTTAGACCCTGTTGGCAACAACGTATAAGGAAAAATAAGTAAAAAGGGAAACCAATCTGAGAGATTGAGTGAAAAGGGAAATCAATTTCCATTTGTGTATATTAGAAATTTTCCCCTAGGATGATTGGGCTGGATTTCAAACTTCTAACTAATCATCTCACCACGTGAAATGTATGGTTATTCATTGTAATGATCCTGCAGTATTCAATTCGAGCCGTTATAGGTTTTGACGGTCCTAATTGTTTCATATCACCACCCTCTCCAAGGAAACCACAGTCTAGAATATACGATAAAAGACCATGATAAGTTGGTGAGGTGATAGTTAGTAGGATAGCTTATGAAGCTTCACTTATACTGAATTCCCATCGATGTGGGATAGAATGAGATGTTACATACATCCCCACTTTAGAATCCTAACTCCTCGTTATGAACAAACAGGACAGATATAGGATCGTCCCTCCATTCCGAAACTACTCACGGTCACCTATAGTAGATGTTTGGCTCTAATACCATCTGTAACAATCCAACCGAAACACCTGATTTGAGCTGTTATAAGCCAAGCTTGTCTTATCTGCCACTTATCACATCCTTCACTAGGTCCTCTAATATAGAATCTATCACAAAAGATCATGATAAGTTGGTGAAATGATAGTTAGTAGGCTAGCTTATCAAGCTTCACTTATACATAATTCTCATCAGTGTGGGACAGAACGTGATGTTACATTAAGGAGATGTCAGATTACGACATTACATTACATATGACGAGAGTGTCGTCTGCCAATCAATTTTAGCCTACTCTATGTCCTGAGTGTTCTTTTTTTGTTGATGAAAGCAGATACAAGGCAAAACCACAAGAACATGAGGACTTAAGACAGAATAGAAAGAAAACTAATCCTAGGATTGCAATTTGCCTCGTCCATTGCCAATTCGTTTCTTTTGCAAATATCGCCAAAAGATCAGCTAAGACGTTCGCCTCTCTCTGAATCTAAAACAATTTCTAGTTGCTATGCCAACCCATTAAAGACAAGCAGGCTGTATACCACTTCTTGTTGGCAATCTGTTCATCTGGTTTGATGTTAAGCCATTGAACAACCTCGCTCCAATCTGATTTAAAAATAACCTTCTCAGCATTAATGTTTTTTTGCCATTTTGAAGCTTTCAAACAATGGAACCTTCACAATCGTCAATGCTAACAAAAGTTATATCACATAGAGCTTTGACCCCAATAATCATTCATTCACTATCCCTTGCAACAACACCCAGGCTACCTCATTTGTTGTCTTCATTCCAAGACAACATATCCCCTAAAGTTTGCCATTCCACATCTAGCACCATCTTTGGACTCAAATTAGGGGAGTATCTATTTGATTTCTTTTTTCCTTATTGCGTGTGTCTCCATTACTGGAGTCTTTGAACTAAAGTCTTGCTGTGAGGAAATGGCTTGGTTCAAAAGTGTGGGGTGGGAGAGTCTGTCACTGAGTCAATCTGTCAGTTGTGTCAATACGTTTATTTCTTTTATTTGTACTGTGTGCCTGGATGTTTCCTTTAAAAAATGAATGAATCGGTGAAATTTTCTCTTTCTTCTATGGATATTGCAGTATTGAACTATGAACTCGTGAAATTTAAGATGCCAATTATAGTATTTCTCGTGTGAAGTCTGATTTATGTGCACATGGGTAGTGGTCTAGCGGTCACAGTCTTGGTTGAATGACTAGGAGGTCGGTAGTTCGAACTCTCTCAGATGCACCAGCATGAGTTTGGGGCTTGTCCATTTCTTACTTATCATAGTGGAATTTAAATTTAAAAAAGTATGATTTACGCAATTACATGTGAATTTAATCTACAACATGTCCTTTGAGTTGAAATAATCAGGGATTTGGAGTTGATAGAAACGTCCTAGAAAGACTTGACAAGTATTCAAAGGGCCGAACCTCAGTCATATGGTTATGTGAAATCAGTGGAGGTTGCCGATTCAAGATTTGTGGAGTTAGAGTTATGCTCCGCCACTTCAGCATTTATGTAAGTAGGCGACACAGGTAAACAAACCGTCTTTTCTCTAGTCCAAAGTAACCGAGAAAAGATGGTGACCCCCATCTTGACAAGCATAAAAAGGACAATGATGAGAAAGAGCGTGGCGCAGTATTTGAGATGATTGGACCATCTTGAAAAAGCAAAAAAGGGACAAGCAACTCACAATCAAGGTGCAAAGCTCGGAAGAAATAAATTAAGCCAAGTTGTGAAGTAACAAAACAAAAATGAGGGGAGACAAATCCTCCGGATTGGCCAAAGCAAAAAAGTCATTACAAAAGTTGTCCTTCCAAAGAAGAAATGAAGAACTCAGAGTCCTAAAGCTCTAAAAGATCACGTGCTAGAAAAAGTAATGTAGTATAACCATGTGGCTGGAGTTCGGGACAGCGAATGCAGATCACGAGTCTAAAACGGAGCATCTCCTATTCATCCAAAGTAATTTACATTTCGGCTCAAAGGTAACCTGTATCAAATTAATTTTATGTTGAGCATAATTATGTGACTCGCAATTGAAAAGTGCATAGAAAAGCTAGTGACTAATCAAAACATGAATATTACTGTCAAAATAATCATGTCATGTGCTAAATGAGAACATTTATCTTAACATAAATTATGGCAAGAAATCATACCACATAAAAAAGTCATCCAACATATAACAACAATTAATGAAACTCTTAAATCAATAAAGACATAAAAAATATACATGTAATATGTCATAGACCATTAGTTATAAAATCTTTAAATCTTTAAACATTTGGGAATAAAAACTTAGGTCCTGTCCATTTGAAATCAAGTTTTTGACGGTTAAGATAAGATAAGTTCCTTTCAATCAATATAAGTTCCTTTCAATCAATATAAGTTACTTTCAGTTATTATAAATTTCAGTTAAGTTAAGTTAAGTTAAGTTAGACCACCACCACCGCCGCCCTCTGCCCGCCCGACCGCCGTCCGTCGTCGCCGCCCAGCCACCAGCGCCGTCGACAGCCACATCCGGCAACCACTGCCGGCCACCACCGCCGGACCTCCAGCCACTTCCACTATGGTGGCGGTGGTGGTGGCCGGAGGTCCGACGGTGGCGGCCAGAGGTTCGGCGGCGGCGGTGGTGGTGGTGGGGCCCTTTTGTTAAGTTAAGTTAATATAAGTTTCACTTAAGTTAATATCAGTCAATATAAGTTAATATCAGTTAAGATCAATTAAGATAAGTTAAGTTTCAGTTCAAATGGACTGCCCCTTAATCCATTGAATTAATGCAATAACCAGAATACATCTAAGACATAAATTCCATAAAAAGTTCATTGGATGAATAATTAAATATTCAGAGCCATTACTTATCCTACATTAATCTAATGAATAATCAACAGATAATATGTATTTATCTGCATTTCGTTCTGCTTACGTGTGGACGCGTTGTTCCTCCCTCGTGGAGGTGTTCTTGGTCATGCCTCGACGTGGACGTGTTGTTCTTCATATGCAGAGGCATTATCCGTCCCTTCTAGACGTGTTGTTCCTCAGTCGCGGAGGCGTTGCCCGTCCCTTGTGGATGTGTTGTGTTCTGCAGATCCGTAGGTGTTTCTTGCATGATGTGTGGAAATGTGTATTCGATCGTAAGTTTTCAAGATAGAGGTGCCTTATGACATGTGCTTCAATGTGATGGCAGTAGTTGATCTACTATCGAAATATGCTCACTTCAGTTTAGTACCAAAATGTTTTACTACGTAGTTGGTTGCTGAGGTATTTGTTCGTGACAGGGGTTGAGGTAGTAGTCAATCTGTCGATTGCATGGCGTCCCAGCACACATATTTTGTGATCGAGATTACGTGGTCCTCATCACATTTTGGCAAGTACTTTTACGGCATCAAGGCACTACACCATTTTGACACATATGCAATGAGGCACGACACGCTGTTGCATAACATACGTAGCATAAGACGTCGTGCAACAAAGACAAGTCTGTTACTTATGTGTCGTGTTGGATAAAATACATAATACAACACAAGCAAATCCAGCATACCAACCCGCGTTGCGTAAGTGAGTAAATGCAACACATACTTCAGCATCATACGTGGCATTGTTACATAAAAACTCTTATGCAACAGGTACAAAAGCAGCATATCAGTATTCGTTGCATAAGTGTAATCATACAACATGGTCTAAAGTAACCAGCGACATACGTTGCTGACAGAACCGCTTGTCGTCAGAGCGATTTGTGCAAATAAATTTATAATAGTCCGCTACTCGCAACTATACTACTAGGTAGTACTTGGTAAGTAGGGGTCGAACCCAAGGAAATTAGGGGAATAGGTTATTCTTTTAAGGGATTTGTCTAGCGAGAGAGCGTGTTTTAAGTTGGTTGAGGTTTTAGTGCTAACAACTACGTGACTTTTTGATTGGTTGCGGATTTGATTGCTGAAACATAAATTACAGAAAAGTAAATACTGAAAATACAAAGGAGACTTACAGTGGGTGATGCGTGATTGGTAAGTCCTCCGGATTGTGAGCAGTTGATGGTTGTAGTTGATCGAACAGTAAAAGTACAGACAGGGGGGTTTTGTAATTACGAGAGAAGTATTCGGTCTTGGGGGGCCTCGTATTATATCCTGTTCATTCTTTTAGCAACCCTTCTAAGTATTCAAACGTATATTGAGGCCCTTTCGTAGCGCTCAATAAACTCTTGTTCTAAGCGATACTAATTCCTTCTTTCGAAGTATCTTAGCAGTAAGTGCATCCATTTGGTCCCTTTAGTCCAGTTTCCAAATGGTTTTTAAGATAGATCGAACTCCTCAGATAAGCTTTGCCCTTTCGTAGCTTCCACTTATCCGAGTATGTTCACGAATTCCCACAGTAGAGTTTTGCCCTTTCGTAGCTTCCACTCTACCTTGGAAATTCTGACCTTATAAATGGCACATAGAACAAGTTTTGAATACAGAGAAATGAAACTAAACGAAGTAAAACATTTTATAAAACAAGAACTCCCCTTCAACCGAATGAAGGGTTTAGTTACGAATATCCATGGAGTTGGACATCATAACTAGGATATTGAAGAGAATACTCAAGAACAAACAGGAGTAAAGAGAGAAGAGAAAGAGATTACTCAAGAACAAACAGGAGTAACTCTTGAACTGTAACTGAAAACTTGAGTACTCAAGAACCAACAGGAGTACTCAAGATCGAACTAAAGTATTTGAGAACAAACTGAACTTTTATTGATATCAAACCAAACTTTACATAGTAACAAACTTAGAGAGAGAAGTGTTTTACACAATTTTGGGATGTTTTTGGATTGTGGGATGATTTGAAATGGGAAGGATGGCTTGGTATTTATAGGCTAAGGGGAGGGGAATGGAGGGCCAAGATGAGGGCATGTGGTTTGGCATCCAAGGGTGGAGATGGGGGGAAGAGGAGAGGAGGACAAGTGGAGGAAGGGGAGAGGAGAAGGGAAAGCCGCCGGCGGCTTTTGGGTGAGGGGAGGAGATGGCGCCATGTGGAGGAAGGGGAGAGGAGGAGGAGGGGATGTGAGGAGGAAGCCGCCGGCCCATGTGGCAAGGGGAGAGTGGTTGTGAGTTTTGTGCAGTTTGCACAAAACTATCAGTGTATTTCAGCTCCGGATTGCCTTCGGTTTCTCTTCGGTTTGATTTGTTTTGAATGATTCCAAGTCAGGATCTTTAGATTTCTTCATTCAGCGTCTGATCTTGACCTTGGATTGTCTCCTGATATCTTTTCTGTGCTAAAAGCTCTTCCTTAGCGTGTATTCTCTCTAAGCTCTGAAATACCCTATAGAAATGTATCGGGACTAAAACATCGAAGTTAGATAGACAAACAGTCTAATTTGGTGGGTTTAACTGTGTTTATGATTCATACAATTGTGGTCCATCAGATAACCCCACACTTTTAGTTGTTCGTCCCGAACAATGCTTTATAAGGGCGTTACTAAGTAAGTTGGTTAAAATATGAAAGTAAGATAGTGGTACTCGATTTCTCCTAATTCATGCATTACTACTTGTTACTAAATTAAACTGCGTAAATAAGTAGAAGAAACTTGATACTTGTACCTTTGTGCTGAGATGCAAATTAATTCGGATGTTTCGGGAGATAGCCCTTTTCAGGCTCCTGGACTACACCTTCGGGACCGTCTCGCACTATATGGTTTTCTTGTAGCTTTCTCTAGCACGTGATTCGATTCAGGTTTCAGTGAGTTGAGTACTTTGATTACTTTTGGCGAGGGACTGCTTTTTGTAGTGAATCGGCCTTTGGCCTTTGATTTGACGCCTTGAGTACTTCACTTTTGTTCGGTTAAAACCTTCACAATTTTGGGCCTGAGGCCTCTTGATTTGCTTCTTCGAGCTTTTTGCGTCTTTGTGACTTGCTAGTCCATTTTCTCAAGCCTTCTTGGGAGGTCCAATCATCGCCCGCGAGCATATGGAAATACCTCCCCGCTCTCTCTCATCATTGCCGTTTCGCGCGAGTCAAAATGAGGGTAACTCATTTATTTTCCCGGCTACTTTGACTAGAGATAGGACGGTTTGATTCCCGTCCCGCCTTCTTCATTTTTTTATGCATAAACACTGCATGGCGGAGCTGACTTCAATCTTTACTGAAACCCGAAGTGCAGCCTCCACGGACTTCGAAAACCATATAGTTTGATCTGATCCTTCAAGTGCTTGCCAAGCCCCTCTAGGGCAATTTCTATCATTTCCACATCCCTAGTTTATCTCGGCACAAAAGACAAATGAGAAGTTACATTCTAAGTTTTTAAACAGTTTGCATTTTCACAAGGTTGATGCATGAATTATGACCTATGTTTTTCACATTCTTAAGTTCATATTTTCAAAAAGATACTATTTAAAAAGAAAAGAAAAACATGCAGACGGTTCTCACCCCACACTTTTGAACGAAGGCGTGCCTTAGTTCAAAAGTCATGCAAATATATACAAGAGAAGGAAATGACATTAAGGAAAAAGAAGAACAGAACTCCCTTTTACTGTGTCGTGCAAACGACATGGCATGAGGCTGGATAATCGAGGGAGTCTGGCTAGGGCCTCGAACTCTCAGCGCAGGCCCGGTAAATTCACGGAAGCTGCCTGGCTGATCCGGTCTTGCTCCAAACTTAATTCCTACATGTAAGACATTCCTTCTAGACAAAAAGTGGGTGAGAGTGCTTATTGGAAATTTAAATGACAGAAATTAAAAGTGCAGAAAAGTAAGATAGTGTCGGGTTACCTCCCGACCAGTGCACTTGTTTAACGTCGTTGGCTCAACAGTACCTCGTTCTGGATCATTGGTTGGGGTCCCATGGGTGGCTGAGGTCGTACTTCTTGATTCCACCGACTTTGATTCTTGCGGTGAGTCTTCCTGATTTTTTAGCAGATGACGGGTTTGGGTCCAGTTCTGATGGTATCTACTTCCAACGTCTATGAGAAGGCGAGGGACCTTTCACTATCAGCTTTTTGAACTGGGTTTTCTCCTGTTTAGGGCTGCCTTGTCCAGTCATGGCAAAAGCGTGCTCCATGTAGGAGTCATTCTGCTCAGGCCCTTTTCCCGATTTCTTGCGAGCAGATGTGTTTGGATCCCATGGTTGCTTGAGGTCGAACTTCTTCATAGCTTCCCTTTTGATTTGCCCAAAGAACACATATGGCAGCGGGCTCAGTTTTGCTCTCCCTTGATCTGGAGGTTTCTTCTTTACATATCCTCGAGAGGGCGAGGATTCCTTGACCATATTAGCTGGTTCACCAAGTCGAGCTCTCTTGTTCCTCCTTCCGGGCTTCCATTGCACCGGGCCATGTCTTTGTCGCTTCTTTGTGGCAGATATGATTGGCCATCCTAGAACGAGCGAGTTTTCAGGGCTGCTTGGTTGGCTCGTGGCGAGGGAGTGTTTCATTGTTGGCTTTTCTGGCTCCAACTCGCCTTGCACCTCATCATTGATTACTTCATCTTCAGGGGCTGAGATCCGCATACAAACCGAGGGGACAAATTGGGGGACTTCCACCACAAGGGCCAGGTCTTTCTTAGATAAATTGAAAATGAGGACTGGGCCTGGCTTGATTTCCTCGTCCGCTTTGGTAGTGAGTTCCCATGAAGACTCCTCCTCGATGCTTTCTGTATCTGATTCGTCCATTACTTCGGATGGCTCGGGAGTGAGATCCCATGTAGGCTCTTCTTCAGTTATCCATGCGTCCTCATCCTCTGTCAGCTTTGTGGGCTCCAATGTTGGTTCCTTTAGAGCCGCCTCCACGTCCATTACTGCCCTTATACTGATGTCTCCTTCCGGGTTTGCTGCGGGCAAGCTTGCAATGGGTGTGATGCCGGGCTCGTTCTGTACTGAGTCCACTTTCATCGTTGGTGCCTTATCTTCAGTTTGGTGCATTGGCCCTCGTTTTGTGCTCTCGGCCAAATCATCAATGAGGCCCCAGGCTTCCTTTTCGCTTAATTCCATTATTGACCCTCCTGCGGCAGTATCTAACAAGCAAAGCTCCGGAAGTCTCATCCCAGTAAGAAATGTCCGAAGAAGATATGAATATGCGAATCCGTGGTGCGGGCAGCTCGCCACAATGGAATCGAAGTACGCCAAGTACTCGTCCAAAGTTTCGTCCCGGGATTGCTCAAGGTTGATGATCTTCTTACGGACTTCAAGTTCGAAGGGTGGTGGGGAAAACTCCTCATAGTACCAAGGCTTGCTTCCGTAGTACGACGACATGGTGAATTATGTATAACACAAAAAAGAACAACTATCCATTTGCTAATTCCCCGGCAACGGCGCCAATTTGACAGAACCGCTTGTCGTCAGAGCGATTTGTGCAAATAAATTTATAATAGTCCGCTACTCGCAACTATACTACTAGGTAGTACTTGGTAAGTAGGGGTCGAACCCAAGGGAATTAGGGGAATAGGTTATTCTTTTAAGGGATTTGTCTAGCGAGAGAGCGTGTTTTAAGTTGGTTGAGGTTTTAGTGCTAACAACTACGTGACTTTTTGATTGGTTGCGGATTTGATTGCTGAAACGTAAATTACAGAAAAGTAAATACTGAAAATACAAAGGAGACTTACAGTGGGTGATGCGTGATTGGTAAGTCCTCCGGATTGTGAGCAGTTGATGGTTGTAGTTGATCGAACAGTAAAAGTACAGACAGGGGGGTTTTGTAATTGCGAGAGAAGTATTCGGTCTTGGGGGGCCTCGTATTATATCCTGTTCATTCTTTTAGCAACCCTTCTAAGTATTCAAACGTATATTGAGGCCCTTTCGTAGCGCTCAATAAACTCTTGTTCTAAGCGATACTAATTCCTTCTTTCGAAGTATCTTAGCAGTAAGTGCATCCATTTGGTCCCTTTGGTCCAGTTTCCAAATGGTTTTTAAGATAGATCGAACTCCTCAGATAAGCTTTGCCCTTTCGTAGCTTCCACTTATCCGAGTATGTTCACGAATTCCCACAGTAGAGTTTTGCCCTTTCGTAGCTTCCACTCTACCTTGGAAATTCTGACCTTATAAATGGCACATAGAACAAGTTTTGAATACAGAGAAATGAAACTAAACGAAGTAAAACATTTTATAAAACAAGAACTCCCCTTCAACCGAATGAAGGGTTTAGTTACGAATATCCATGGAGTTGGACATCATAACTAGGATATTGAAGAGAATACTCAAGAACAAACAGGAGTAAAGAGAGAAGAGAAAGAGATTACTCAAGAACAAACAGGAGTAACTCTTGAACTGTAACTGAAAACTTGAGTACTCAAGAACCAACAGGAGTACTCAAGATCGAACTAAAGTATTTGAGAACAAACTGAACTTTTATTGATATCAAACCAAACTTTACATAGTAACAAACTTAGAGAGAGAAGTGTTTTACACAATTTTGGGATGTTTTTGGATTGTGGGATGATTTGAAATGGGAAGGATGGCTTGGTATTTATAGGCTAAGGGGAGGGGAATGGAGGGCCAAGATGAGGGCATGTGGTTTGGCATCCAAGGGTGGAGATGGGGGGAAGAGGAGAGGAGGACAAGTGGAGGAAGGGGAGAGGAGAAGGGAAAGCCGCCGGCGGCTTTTGGGTGAGGGGAGGAGATGGCGCCATGTGGAGGAAGGGGAGAGGAGGAGGAGGGGATGTGAGGAGGAAGCCGCCGGCCCATGTGGCAAGGGGAGAGTGGTTGTGAGTTTTGTGCAGTTTGCACAAAACTATCAGTGTATTTCAGCTCCGGATTGCCTTCGGTTTCTCTTCGGTTTGATTTGTTTTGAATGATTCCAAGTCAGGATCTTTAGATTTCTTCATTCAGCGTCTGATCTTGACCTTGGATTGTCTCCTGATATCTTTTCTGTGCTAAAAGCTCTTCCTTAGCGTGTATTCTCTCTAAGCTCTGAAATACCCTGTAGAAATGTATCGGGACTAAAACATCGAAGTTAGATAGACAAACAGTCTAATTTGGTGGGTTTAACTGTGTTTATGATTCATACAATTGTGGTCCATCAGTTGCATAAGACAAAAGTGCAAAGGGAAAAATTAAAGGAGGGACTGAAAATTTTAAAGGGGGGGGGGAAGGGAAAACATCTCAAACAATTTTCATTTTGATTCCCGCCAGATCAAATGCTACATGTATACATGTAATGCAGAAAGTTCGTTGCATTAGTATAGACGAAACTTAATTTTCATTTCCCTATTAAAGATTTTCATTTCCCGCCTAAAGATTTTCATTTCCCTCTTACCAAAGGTATTACATATGATACAAAGCAACTGGTAATGACAACCCTCTGTTGCATTAGTGTCGAACCATTGACCTCATAAACCCTATGTTGCATAAGTGTATGATCCTTAATTAACCCTTCTCTAACACATTCGAATCACTAAAAAAACATCACAAATGCAATGAAAGACAAATGTTCAAGGTTATGATCTTGATTGCGAGTGATACACAAGCATGGATTACCCTAGAAATCATCTTACGTATTCAAATCAATGACAAGATTATATCACATGTTCATAGAATACATTCATCTAACATATTCATATCAATGACAAGATTATATTACATGTACATAAGAGTTATGTTATGCACTAATGAAATCATCTAATACATTCATATCATCTCATAAACCATCACAAATCCCTATCAAACACAATTGCTCATCATGTGTTCATAAATATACACAAGGGTTATGTTATGAGATAGTTAGATCACAAATACATAAGCTTGTAAACTTGGTTTAGCGTGATACAGGCATATTCCCCTTAAAATCATCTAATACATATTCAAATCAAATCGTAAATCATCACAAGCACTATCAATCACAAAATTATATCATGTTTTCAATAGAATGTACATGAGGATTATGTTATGCACTAGTGGTTAAATATCAAATACATACATGAAGTTGTATTTTAACTTATCTACTGTAGAAATGCACTAATGAATTCACTAGAGAAATCCTCTAATATACGCATCATATCATCTCATGAGGGTTATGTTATGAGATAATAGTTAGATCATAACTACATAATTGTGTTAATGTTATTTTAATATTATGGTTAACTTGATGTAAGTTAATGTTATGTTAATATTATGTTGGTATAACATAATCTATAGATTTTTATATAAAAAATAGAGTTATAATTTAAGAGTGATTTCAGTGACTCTGAAATTGGTATAAAGTTATAATTTAATTTTAATTAGGTAAATGTAATTTGGGAAAATTTTCCATATTGCTAAAAAATGAATATTGCTTTCCAATTTTACTCAATCTCCAGATTGGTTTCCCAATTTACACTACTTTTTTAAGACGCCGTTGCCAAGGGCGTCTTAACATTAAAACGCTCCTGCCAACAGCGGCTTAAGCCTCGTGGCATTTTTGCGCCTAAATATGCAGTGATGTGGCATAATATTACCAAACAAGCGTAAGCCACTGTTGGAGACAGCGTCTCACCTTAAAACGATGTTGGTAGGTGCATTCTAATAGAAAATGGGAGGAAAGTGACAGATGCTTGTCGTCAGAGCAAATGTACAAATAAATTTATAAGTCCGCTACTCGCGACTTTACTACTGGGTAGCAAGTGGTAAGTAGGGGTCGAACCCAAGGGAGTCAGTGTGGATTAGTTGTCCTTTAATGAAGCTTATGCAGAAATTAATTACGATTGGGGTTGGGTTTGAGTGTGTTTTGAGAACTGAAAGTAAATTACAGCAGTTGATAATGGACTGTAAGGAAAGGATTCGGTTTTAGGGGCCTTGTATTATAATTGTTTATCATCGACCGCTAATGATCATACCAAGTGTTCAAAGATGAATTGAGGCTATTTCTAGCGCAAGACATGATCATGCAAAGTATTCAAAGATGAATCGAGGCTATTTCTAGCGCAAGACTTGCAACACCATTTAAAACACTTGTTCTATTTAGACTAATTCCTCCTTTCGAAGTATCTTAGCCTTATGTGCATCCATTTAAATTCTTTGGTCCAGTTTCCAAATGGTTTTTTAAGATAAGCCGAACTCCTCGATAAGTTTTGATTGTTACAGCTTCCACTTACCGAGTATGATCACGAATTCCCACGGAAGAGCTTTGTTTGTTACAGCTTCCACTCAACATTGGAAACTCTGACTATATATGGCACATAGAACAAGTTTTGAATACAAAGGTGTACTAAGAGTAAGATCCAAAACATTTATAATACAAGTATACCCCTGCGACCGAGTACAAGCTTTTAGCTGCTTGTATTCATGTCAAGGAATACAAGCAAACTATTGTCTTGAACAAGGGTACCGAATAATAAAATAACTTTACAGTAAAAACAAATAATACTGAAAGTAATTTTATACCTTACAATAAGCGGAGGAGAGGAGCTCCTAGGCAAGATCCAAGCGCCAAAAGTAGCTCCAAAATGAAGAACAATATTTATTGAAAGTGAAGAGAAGAGGGTTAATCCGTCTATCTCTCTAAAACATTTGTGAAGTGTGTATATGATGATACAAATGAGGAGGGGTGAGCCTCTATTTATAGCTAAAGGGGAGGAGGATGGAGGGCCAAGATGGTGGCAAGTGGTGTTGCATCCAAGGGTAAAGGAGGAGGAGATGAGCTTGTGGAGGAGAAGCCACCACATGTCACATCCTTGTGGTGGCTCAAAAGCCACCGGCTGCTAGGAGGTGGAGGAAGGAGAGTGGAGGAGAGCTTAGCCACTCATGGAGGAGGAGCATCCCTTTAGCCTTCTAGAAGCTTGTGACCTTTTCATAAAAGCCATCGGTTTGACCGGATCTGACCGGAGCTTCTTGGATTTTGGAGAGTGTATTTTGAATGAAAATGTCATTCTAAGATGATCTCAAGAAGGAACCTAAGCCAAATTCTACTCGGAACATGGTCGAAATCCCAAATCGGATGAAATTGCCCTTGTTTGGCCTTTGCCGGGCTCTGTGCCTTTGCATTGCGTTCTTGTCCAAATGCCGACTGTTCTAGCATATTTGAGTGATTCCAAGTCGGTTCCATGAAGGATGTTAAGGCTGATTTTGAGTGTAGCATGGTCGTGACCTTGGAATGACTCGTAACATCTTATCGGCGTAAAATCCTCTCCTTAGCGTGTTTTCTCTCTAGAGTCCAAAATACCCTGTAGAAATAAATCGGAACTAACAAGCAAAAGTTAAATAGACCAACAGTCTAATTTGGTGGGTTTTACTGTGTTTTTGATTCGTATAATTATGGTCCATCAGATCACCCCACACTTTTAGTTGTTCGTCCCGAACAATGCTATTAAAGGGCGGTACTCTAAGTTTGGTTTTAAAATATGAAAATTAGACTGTGAGACTCGATTTATCCTAATTCATGCATTACTTACTTATTACCAAATTGAACTGTATAAATAAATAGAAGAAACTTGATACGTGTACCTCCGTGCCGAGATGCAAATTATTCCGGATGTTTCGGGAGATAGCCCTTTTTAGGCTCCTGGACTGCAACTTCGGGATCGTCTCGCACTATATGGTTTCCTTGTAGCTTTCTCTAGCACGTGATTCGATTCGGGTTTCACTGGTTTGAGTACTTTAATTTTCTTTTGGCGAGGGACTGCTTTTTGTAGTGAATCGGCCTTTGGCCTTTGATTTGATTCTTTGAGTACTTCACTTTTCGTTCGGTTAAAACCTTCACAATTTTGGGCCTTTGGCCTCTTGATTTGCTTCTTCGAGCTTTTTGCGTCTTTGTGACTTGCTAGTCCATTTTCTCAAGCCTTTTTGGGAGGTCCAATTATCGCCCGCAAGCCTATGGAAATACCTCCCCGCTCCTCTCATCTTTGCCGTTTCGTGCGAGTCAAAATGAGGGTCGCTCATTTATTTTCCCGGATACTTTGACTAGAGAGAGGACGGTCTGATTCCCGTCCTCGCCTTTTTTCTTTTTTTGCATAAACACTGCATTGCGGAGATGACTTCAATCTTCACTGAAACCCGAAGTGCAACCTCCACTGACTTCGAAAACCATATAGTTTGATTCGATCCTTTGATTGCTTGCCAAGCATCTCTAGGGCATTTCTATCAACTCCACATCCCTAGTTTATCTCAGCACAAAGGGACAAATGAGAAGTTACGTTCTAAGTTTTTAGACAGTTGAATTTTCACAAGGTAAATGCATGAATTTTAGATCTATCTTTTTCACATTCTTAAGTTCATATTTTCAAAAAGATAAAATTAAAAAAGAAAACATGTTTATGTACACAGGTGGTTCTCACCCCACACTTTTGAACGAAGTCGTGCCTTTCAGCACTACTTAGTTCAAAAGCCATGCAAGCAGATGTTATACGAGAAGGAAATGACTTAAGGAAAGGTAAGATCAGAACTCCCTTATTGTGTCGAATGGCATGAGGTTGGATAATCGAGGGAGTTCGGATGGGGCCTTGAACTCTCAGCGCAGGCCCGGTAGTTCACGGAAGCTGCCTGGCTGATCCGATCGTGCTCCAAAAACCAATTCCTAAATAGTCAAATCATTCTCCCGACCAGTGCACTTGTTTAACGTCGTTGGCTCGACAGTACCTTATTCCTGGATCATAAGGTCGGATCCCAAGGGTGAGTGAGGTCAAACTTCTTCTCGGCAGCCTTTTTGCTCCGAGAGGGTGGGGTTTCTTTGACCATAGCTGCTGGTCCAATGAGTCGTGCTTGTTTGTTACTCCTTCCGGGTTTCCATTCTTTCGTCCCATGTTTTTGCCGCCTCTTCATGTTGGAATAGTTGGCACCTTTGTGAGTTTGGAAATTTGGTTTTGTGCCATTAAATGTAGGCGACATTAAGCATACGCCTCTGCCAATCCTCTTCATAGTGGCAGTGATGGATGGTTGTCTTGGAACGAGTGAGTTTTCAGGCGGTTTTCTTTGTTGAGTCGTGGTGAGTGGGACCGGGGCTTTCTCGGACAGTTCGGCAATGAGATCCAGGACTTTATCGGGTGCTCCGAGCGTAAGGACCGGGCCTGGCTAGATTTCTTCGGCCGCTTTGGTAGTGATGTTTGGGACTTCTGTTGGCTCGGCAGTTAGGACTGTGATTTCCTCGGATGGATTGGTGATAAGGACCGGGCCTGATTTGGGCAGTTCTTTTTCTAACTCCCAGGGATAATCTGAATGTAGTTCTTCTTCAGCCAACCATGGGTCCTCATTCTCGTCATTAATATGGTTTCCGGGGGTAGTCACACTGAGGTATGGGTCTGATATGGGCAATTCGTCATTGAGGTCCGGGTATGTCTTGGCTGTGGATTGGTGTATCAAGGCATTCATTTGCTGTATGTCTGTGGCCAATTGCTGGGTGCTAGCTACCAGCTCGTTTTCTGCCGCCCATAACTCAGTTTTTGCCCTAATTTCGTTCATTATGTTATCTAGTTCTTCGCTCCGCATGGCCTGATCTTGTCTTTGTCTTGGCCTCGCGGCCAAATTATCTATTAAGTCCCAAAGATCATCTATGCCTAAGTTGTTCACCGAGCCTCCCGCTGCATCGTTTAGCCAATCCCACTCTTGTGGCATCATCCCATTGAGAAATCTTTGAAGAAGATCGTGGTTGGTGAATCCGTGGTGCGGGCAGCTTATCAACATGGAGTCAAAATACGCCAAGTACTCGTCCAATGTTTCATCCCGGGATTGTTTTATGTTGTTGATCTTCTCACGGACTTCAAGTTCGAAGGGTGGTGGGGAAAACTCCTCAGTGTTCCAAGGTTCCATTCCGTAGTAGTAGGACTTAGTGAATTGCATGATAAAACAAGAAAAAAGAAAAAAGAAAACAGAACAACTATTCCGATGCACAACTCCCCGGCAACGGCGCCAATTTGACAGATGCTTGTCGTCAGAGCAAATGTACAAATAAATTTATAAGTCCGCTACTCGCGACTTTACTACTGGGTAGCAAGTGGTAAGTAGGGGTCGAACCCAAGGGAGTCAGTGTGGATTAGTTGTTCTTTAATGAAGCTTATGCAGAAATTAATTACGATTAGGGTTGGGTTTGAGTGTGTTTTGAGAACTGAAAGTAAATTACAGCAGTTGATAATGGACTGTAAGGAAAGGATTCGGTTTTAGGGGCCTTGTATTATAATTGTTTATCATCGACCTCTAATGATCATACCAAGTGTTCAAAGATGAATTGAGGTTATTTCTAGCGCAAGACATGATCATGCTAAGTATTCAAAGATGAATCGAGGCTATTTCTAGCGCAAGACTTGCAACACCATTTAAAACACTTGTTCTATTTAGACTAATTCCTCCTTTCGAAGTATCTTAGCCTTATGTGCATCCATTTAAATTCTTTGGTCCAGTTTCCAAATGGTTTTTTAAGATAAGCCGAACTCCTCGATAAGTTTTGATTGTTACAGCTTCCACTTACCGAGTATGATCACGAATTCCCACGGAAGAGCTTTGCTTGTTACAGCTTCCACTCAACCTTGGAAACTCTGACTATATATGGCACATAGAACAAGTTTTGAATACAAAGGTGTACTAAGAGTAAGATCTAAAACATTTATAATACAAGTATACCCCTGCGACCGAGTACAAGCTTTTAGCTGCTTGTATTCATGTCAAGGAATACAAGCAAACTATTGTCTTGAACAAGGGTACCGAATAATAAAATAACTTTACAGTAAAAACAAATAATACTGAAAGTAATTTTATACCTTACAATAAGCGGAGGAGAGGAGCTCCTAGGCAAGATCCAAGCGCCAAAAGTAGCTCCAAAATGAAGAACAATATTTATTGAAAGTGAAGAGAAGAGGGTTAATCCCTCTATCTCTCTAAAACATTTGTGAAGTGTGTATATGATGATACAAATGAGGAGGGGTGAGCCTCTATTTATAGCTAAAGGGGAGGAGGATGGAGGGCCAAGATGGTGGCAAGTGGTGTTGCATCCAAGGGTAAAGGAGGAGGAGATGAGCTTGTGGAGGAGAAGCCACCACATGTCACATCCTTGTGGTGGCTCAAAAGCCACCGGCTGCTAGGAGGTGGAGGAAGGAGAGTGGAGGAGAGCTTAGCCACTCATGGAGGAGGAGCATCCCTTTAGCCTTCTAGAAGCTTGTGACCTTTTCATAAAAGCCATCGGTTTGACCGGATCTGACCGGAGCTTCTTGGATTTTAGAGAGTGTATTTTGAATGAAAATGTCATTCTAAGATGATCTCAAGAAGGAACCTAAGCCAAATTCTACTCGGAACATGGTCGAAATCCCGAATCGGATGAAATTGCCCTTGTTTGGCCTTTGCCGGGCTCTGTGCCTTTGCATTGCGTTCTTGTCCAAATGCCGACTGTTCTAGCATATTTGAGTGATTCCAAGTCGGTTCCATGAAGGATGTTAAGGCTGATTTTGAGTGTAGCATGGTCGTGACCTTGGAATGACTCGTAACATCTTATCGGCGTAAAATCCTCTCCTTAGCGTGTTTTCTCTCTAGAGTCCAAAATACCCTGTAGAAATAAATCGGAACTAACAAGCAAAAGTTAAATAGACCAACAGTCTAATTTGGTGGGTTTTACTGTGTTTTTGATTCGTATAATTATGGTCCATCAGATCACCCCACACTTTTAGTTGTTCGTCCCGAACAATGCTATTAAAGGGCGGTACTCTAAGTTTGGTTTTAAAATATGAAAATTAGACTGTGAGACTCGATTTATCCTAATTCATGCATTACTTACTTATTACCAAATTGAACTGTATAAATAAATAGAAGAAACTTGATACGTGTACCTCCGTGCCGAGATGCAAATTATTCCGGATGTTTCGGGAGATAGCCCTTTTTAGGCTCCTGGACTGCAACTTCGGGATCGTCTCGCACTATATGGTTTCCTTGTAGCTTTCTCTAGCACGTGATTCGATTCGGGTTTCACTGGTTTGAGTACTTTAATTTTCTTTTGGCGAGGGACTGCTTTTTGTAGTGAATCGGCCTTTGGCCTTTGATTTGATTCTTTGAGTACTTCACTTTTTGTTCGGTTAAAACCTTCACAATTTTGGGCCTTTGGCCTCTTGATTTGCTTCTTCGAGCTTTTTGCGTCTTTGTGACTTGCTAGTCCATTTTCTCAAGCCTTTTTGGGAGGTCCAATCATCGCCCGCAAGCCTATGGAAATACCTCCCCGCTCCTCTCATCTTTGCCGTTTCGTGGGAGTCAAAATGAGGGTCGCTCATTTATTTTCCCGGATACTTTGACCAGAGAGAGGACGGTCTGATTCCCGTCCTCGCCTTTTTTCTTTTTTTGCATAAACACTGCATGGCGGAGATGACTTCAATCTTCACTGAAACCCGAAGTGCAACCTCCACTGACTTCGAAAACCATATAGTTTGATTCGATCCTTTGATTGCTTGCCAAGCATCTCTAGGGCATTTCTATCAACTCCACATCCCTAGTTTATCTCAGCACAAAGGGACAAATGAGAAGTTACGTTCTAAGTTTTTAGACAGTTGAATTTTCACAAGGTAAATGCATGAATTTTAGATCTATCTTTTTCACATTCTTAAGTTCATATTTTCAAAAAGATAAAATTAAAAAAGAAAACATGTTTATGTACACAGGTGGTTCTCACCCCACACTTTTGAACGAAGTCGTGCCTTTCAGCACTACTTAGTTCAAAAGCCATGCAAGCAGATGTTATACGAGAAGGAAATGACTTAAGGAAAGGTAAGATCAGAACTCCCTTATTGTGTCGAATGGCATGAGGCTGGATAATCGAGGGAGTTCGGATGGGGCCTTGAACTCTCAACGCAGGCCCGGTAGTTCACGAAAGCTGCCTGGCTGATCCGATCGTGCTCCAAAAACCAATTCCTAAATAGTCAAATCATTCTCCCGACCCGTGCACTTGTTTAACGTCGTTGGCTCGACAGTACCTTATTCCTGGATCATAAGGTCGGATCCCAAGGGTGAGTGAGATCAAACTTCTTCTCCGCAGCCTTTTTGCTCCGAGAGGGTGGGGTTTCTTTGACCATAGCTGCTGGTCCAATGAGTCGTGCTTGTTTGTTACTCCTTCCGGGTTTCCATTCTTTCGGCCCATGTTTTTGCCGCCTCTTCATGTTGGAATAGTTGACACCTTTGTGAGTTTGGAAATTTGGTTTTGTGCCATTAAATGTAGGCGACATTAAGCATACGCCTCTGCCAATCCTCTTCATAGTGGCAGTGATGGATGGTTGTCTTGGAACGAGTGAGTTTTCAGGCGGTTTTCTTTGTTGAGTCGTGGTGAGTGGGACCGGGGCTTTCTCGGACAGTTCGGCAATGAGATCCAGGACTTTATCGGGTGCTCCGAGCGTAAGGACCGGGCCTGGCTTGATTTCTTCGGCCGCTTTGGTAGTGATGTTTGGGACTTCTGTTGGCTCGGCAGTTAGGACTGTGATTTCCTCGGATGGATTGGTGATAAGGACCGGGCCTGATTTGGGTAGTTCTTTTTCTAACTCCCAGGGATAATCTGAATGTAGTTCTTCTTCAGCCAACCATGGGTCCTCATTCTCGTCATTAATATGGTTTCCGGGGGTAGTCACACTGAGGTATGGGTCTGATATGGGCAATTCGTCATTGAGGTCCGGGTATGTCTTGGCTGTGGATTGGTGTATCAAGGCATTCATTTGCTGTATGTCTGTGGCCAATTGCTGGGTGCTAGCTACCCGCTCGTTTTCTGCCGCCCATAACTCAGTTTTTGCCCTAATTTCGTTCATTATGTTATCTAGTTCTTCGCTCCGCATGGCCTGATCTTGTCTTTGTCTTGGCCTCGCGGCCAAATTATCTATTAAGTCCCAAAGATCATCTATGCCTAAGTTGTTCACCGAGCCTCCCGCTGCATCGTTTAGCCAATCCCACTCTTGTGGCATCATCCCATTGAGAAATCTTTGAAGAAGATCGTGGTTGGTGAATCTGTGGTGCGGGCAGCTTATCAACATGGAGTCAAAATACGCCAAGTACTCGTCCAATGTTTCATCCCGGGATTGTTTTATGTTGTTGATCTTCTCACGGACTTCAAGTTCGAAGGGTGGTGGGGAAAACTCCTCAGTGTTCCAAGGTTCCATTCCGTAGTAGTAGGACTTAGTGAATTGCATGATAAAACAAGAAAAAAGAAAAAAGAAAACAGAACAACTATTCCGATGCACAACTCCCCGGCAACGGCGCCAATTTGACAGATGCTTGTCGTCAGAGCAAATGTACAAATAAATTTATAAGTCCGCTACTCGCGACTTTACTACTGGGTAGCAAGTGGTAAGTAGGGGTCGAACCCAAGGGAGTCAGTGTGGATTAGTTGTTCTTTAATGAAGCTTATGCAGAAATTAATTACGATTAGGGTTGGGTTTGAGTGTGTTTTGAGAACTGAAAGTAAATTACAGCAGTTGATAATGGACTGTAAGGAAAGGATTCGGTTTTAGGGGCCTTGTATTATAATTGTTTATCATCGACCGCTAATGATCATACCAAGTGTTCAAAGATGAATTGAGGTTATTTCTAGCGCAAGACATGATCATGCTAAGTATTCAAAGATGAATCGAGGCTATTTCTAGCGCAAGACTTGCAACACCATTTAAAACACTTATTCTATTTAGACTAATTCCTCCTTTCGAAGTATCTTAGCCTTATGTGCATCCATTTAAATTCTTTGGTCCAGTTTCCAAATGGTTTTTTAAGATAAGCCAAACTCCTCGATAAGTTTTGCTTGTTACAGCTTCCACTTACCAAGTATGATCAAGAATTCCCACGGAAGAGCTTTGCTTGTTACAGCTTCCACTCAACCTTGGAAACTCTGACTATATATGGCACATAGAACAAGTTTTGAATACAAAGGTGTACTAAGAGTAAGATCTAAAACATTTATAATACAAGTATACCCCTGCGACCGAGTACAAGCTTTTAGCTGCTTGTATTCATGTCAAGGAATACAAGCAAACTATTGTCTTGAACAAGGGTACCGAATAATAAAATAACTTTACAGTAAAAAACAAATAATACTGAAAGTAATTTTATACCTTACAATAAGCGGAGGAGAGGAGCTCCTAGGCAAGATCCAAGCGCCAAAAGTAGCTCCAAAATGAAGAACAATATTTATTGAAAGTGAAGAGAAGAGGGTTAATCCCTCTATCTCTCTAAAACATTTGTGAAGTGTGTATATGATGATGCAAATGAGGAGGGGTGAGCCTCTATTTATAGCTAAAGGGGAGGAGGATGGAGGGCCAAGATGGTGGCAAGTGGTGTTGCATCCAAGGGTGGAGGAGGAGGAGATGAGCTTGTGGAGGAGAAGCCACCACATGTCACATCCTTGTGGTAGCTCATAAGCCGCCGGCTTCTATGAGGTGGAAGAAGGAGATTGGAGGAGAGCTTAGCCACTCATGGAGGAGGAGCATCCCTTTAGCCTTCTAGAAGCTTGTGACCTTTTCATAAAAGCCATCGGTTTGACCGGATCTGACCGGAGCTTTGGCCGGAGCTTCTTGGATTTTGGAGAGTGTATTTTGAATGAAAATGTCATTCTAAGATGATCTCAAGAAGGAACCTAAGCCAAATTCTGCTCGGAACATGGTCGAAATCCCAAATCGGATTAAATTGCCCTTGTTTGGCTTTTACCGGGCTCTGTGCCTTTGCATTGCGTTCTTGTCCAAATGCCGACTGTTCTAGCATATTTGAGTGATTCCAAGTCGGTTCCATGAAGGATGTTAAGGCTGATTTTGAGTGTAGCATGGTCGTGACCTTGCAATGACTCGTAACATCTTTTCGGCGTAAAATCCTCTCCTTAGCGTGTTTTCTCTCTAGAGTCCAAAATACCCTGTAGAAATAAATCGGAACTAACAAGAAAAAGTTAAATAGACCAACAGTCTAATTTGGTGGGTTTTACTATGTTTTTGATTCGTATAATTATGGTCCATCAGAAAGCGACAGCGACACAGGCGTAGGATGACGACACGGAGAGCGGAGATGGGGCGGCGATAGGACGACGCGCAGCGTGGTGGAGCAGCGAATGGGAGAATATGGAGGTTAGATTTTGGGCGATTTTGGGAGATTTGTTGGAACGAAATGATGAAGAGAAAAACTAGGGCTCGAAACTTAAGCCGCTGTTACGGACGGTGGTTTAATAAAAAAATATATTTAAACGATCCACATCAGCTGCTGAATCACATATTTTGGCGCAAAACGCCACGAGGCTTAAGACGCTGTTAGCATGAACGTTTTAATGTGAAGACGCCCTTGACAACGATGACGGAGCCCACTGCACTGTCGTTAAGGTACAATGTTCTCTGTGCAAATAAATTTATATTTTCCGCTACTCGCAACTACACTACTGGGTAGCAAGTGGTAAGTAGGGGTCGAACCCAAGGGAATTAGGAGGATACGTTGTTCTTTGTGGGATTTGTACAGGATGGGAGCGTTTTTTAGGTTTGATTGAGATTTTAGCGGTTATGACTAAGTGACTTTTTTGGTTGTTTTTGGTTTTGAGTGCGGAAAAGTAATTTACAGAAAATAAATACTGAAAAGTAAAAAGAAAGACTTACAGTGGGTGATGCGTGATTTGCGAGTCCTCCGGTAGATGAGCGGTTGGTGATTGCAGATGATCGAGCAATTTATAAAAGTAAATACAGGGGGGTTTTGTAATTCAAGGAAAACATTCGGTTTCAGGGGCCTTGTATCATAGTTGTTTATCATTGACCGCTAATGATCATACTAAGTGTTCAAAGATGAATCGAGGCCATTTCTAAGCGCAAGACTTGCAACATCGTTTAAAACACTTGTTCTACTTAAGACTAATTCCTCCTTTCGAAGTATCTTAGCCTTATGTGCATCCATTTGATCTTCTGTTACGATTTCCCAAAATGGGTTTTAAGATAAGTCGAACTCCTCAGATAAGTTTTGCTTGTTACAGCTTCCACTTACCGAGTATGTTCACGAATTCCCACGGAAGAGCTTTGCTTGTTACAGCTTCCACTCAACCTTGGAAATTCTGACTATATATGGCACATAGAACAAGTTTTGAACACAAAGATGCACTAGCTGCAGGGTCTAAAACATTTTACAATACAAGTACACCCCTTTAACCGAATAAAGAGTTTAGCTACGAATATCCATAGAGGTGGATACCATAGCTGAATACTCGGGGGTTTTTGAAAACAGTAAGAGGAGAGGGGGTGGAATACTCAAGAACCAACAGGAGTATTCCCAATTCCTACTGAATACTCAAGAACCAACAGGAGTATTCTCTACAGTATTATAATACTCAAGAACCAACAGGAGTATTATAATTTCAAACCGTTATAATACTCAAGAACCAACAAGAGTATTATTTCATAAACCAAACTTACAAAGTAACCAAAACTTTTAGAGAGATAAGTGTTTACAATTTTTGGATGATCAAATGAGGAGGAGGAGCTCTCCTTTTATAGGCTAAGGGAGGAGGAATGGGTGGAGGAGATTGATTTCATCCAAGGGTGGAGGAGGAGGGGAGGAAGATGTGGTGGAGGAGCCACCACATGTCACATTCCCATGGTGGCACAAAGAGCCGCCGGTTGCAAGTCACAAATGGAGGAGAGTTTGTGGCTTTGGCCACCTCCAAGCAAAAGCCACCGGTCACCCAAGAGGAGAAGGGGAGGAAGCCACCCACGAGTCACCACTTCTCCAAAAGCCGCCGGTCATCTAGTGAAAATGGATGAGTTTTGTGAGTTTTGTGCCGTTTTCACAAAACTATCAGTCCAATTTTGCTCCGGTCTGACTTTGTTTGTTCCTCGGTTGGATTTGATTTGAGTGATTCCACGTCAGGATCTTGAGATTTCTGCATTCAGCGTCTGATCTTGACCTTGGAATGACTCGTAATATCTTTTCAGCGTAAAATCCTCTCCTTAGCGTGTTTTCTCTCTAAGCGCCAAAATATCCTGTAGAAATATATCGGGACTAACAAGTAGAAGTTAGATAGACAAACAGTCTAATTTGGTGGGTTTTACTGTGTATTTGATTCGTATAATTATGGTCCATCAGATTACCCCACACTTTTAGTTGTTTGTCCCGAACAATGCTATTAAAGGGCGGCACACTAAGTAAGTTTGTTGAAATACGAAAATTAGACTGTGGTACTAGATTTATCCTAATTCATGCATTACTTACTTATTACCAAATTGAACTGTGTAAATAAATAGAAGAAACTTGATACTTGTACCTCCGTGCTGTGATGCAAATTATTCTGGATGTTTCGGGAGATAGCCCTTTTTAGGCTCCTGGACTGCAACCTCGGGACCGTCTCGCACTATATGGTTTCCTTGTAGCTTTCTCTAGCACGTGATTCGGTTCGGGTTTCAATGGTTTGAGTACTTTGATTTTCTTTTGGCGAGGGACTGCTTTTGTAGTGAATCGGTCTTTGGCCTTTGATTTGACTCTTTGAGTACTTCACTTTTTGTTCGGTTAAAACCTTCACAATTTTGGGCCTTTGGCCTCTTGATTTGCTTCTTTGAGCTTTTTGCGTCTTTGTGACTTGCTAGTCCATTTTCTCAAGCCTTTTTGGGAGGTCCAGTCATCGCCCGCAAGCCTATGGAAATACCTCCCCGCTCCTCTCATCCTTGTCGTTTCGCGCGGGTCAAGATGAGGGTCGCTCATCTATTTTCTCGGCTACTTTGACTCGAGAGAGGACGGTCTGATTCCCGTCCTCACCTTTTTTTCTTTTTGCATAAACACTGCATGGCGGAGATGACTTCAATCTTCACTGAAACCCGAAGTGCAGCCTCCACTGACTTCGAAAACCATATAGTTTGATTCGATCCTTCGATTGCTTGCCAAGCCTCTCTAGGGCATTTCATTCAACTCCACATCCCTAGTTTATCTCAGCACAAAGGGACAAATGAGAAGTTACGTTCTAAGTTTTTAGACAGTTGAATTTTCACAAGGTAAATGCATGAATTTTAGATCTATCTTTTTCACATTCTTAAGTTCATATTTTCGAAAAGATAATATTAAAAAAGAAAAAGAAAAACATGTTATTTATTTATGTACACATGCGGATCTCACCCCACACTTTTGAACGAAGGCGTGCCTTTCAGCACTACTTAGTTCAAAAGCCATGCAAGCAGACAATTACGAGAAGGAAATGATATTAAGGAAAGGTAAGATCAGAACTCCCTTTTTGTGTCGAATGACATGGCATGAGGCTGGATAATCGAGGGAGTTCGGCTGGGGCCTTGAACTCTCAGCGCATGCCCGGTAAATTCACGGAAGCTGCCTGGCTGATCCGATCGTGCTCCAAAAACCAATTCCTAAATAGTCAAATCATTCTATGCACCAAGTGGGTGAGAGCGACTTATTGATAAAAACTAAAAGACAGAAAATAAAAAGATAGAAAGTAAGATAGTGTCGGGTTACCTCCCGACCAGTGCACTTGGTTAACGTCGTTGGCTCGACAGTACCTTATTCTTGGATCACTGGTTGGGGTCCCATGGGTGGCTTAGGTCGAATTTCGCCACTGTTCCTGTGTTGGTTTTTGCCTTGCCTTTATCTGATTTCTTGTGAGCAGATGTGCTTGGGTCCAGTTCCCCTTGTTCTGATGGTGTCTCCTTCCAACGTCTCTGAGAAGGTGAGGGACCTTTGACCACTAGCTTCTTGAACTGGGTTTTCTGGTGTTTAGGGCTGCCTTGTCCAGTCATGGCGAAAACATGCTCCATCGAGGAGTCGTTCTGCTCAGGCCCTTTTCCCATCCTCTTTTCAGCCTCTTCATGGATCACATAGTTTTCAGCGATTTGTCTATTGATCGAGGGGAAAAATCGGGAAGCTTGCATCTTAAGGCTCGGTTCTGCCTCGTCGTGTCTGTTTGTGAGGAACTGGTCATAGATGGTTTCGGCTGCTTGGGTGATGATAGCTGGGTATGGCATTGGCAGCATGTCGGTGATATTCTGGACTTCTTCCATTGCTGACACTTCCTCACTGCTCCCGATACTTTCTATATCCCAGTCTTCTGATGGCTCGGGAGTTTCTTCTGATGGCTCGGGAGTTTCTTCTTCGTCTGTCTCTGGTCCAGCCTCTTCTATCTGCATGCCTCCATCAGCTTGAGGTATTCGTTTTGTGGCTGCGACCAGGTTATCTATGAGGTTCCACATGTCTGCCAGGGAGAAGTTCCTGGCTGATCTCCTCATTGCTTCGTTAATCCTTGTTAGATCATCGGCCTTCATCCCACGAAGAAATTTTTGAAGCAGAACTTTCTTCGTGAATCCATGGTGCGGGCAGTTTGAGACGATGTTGTCATAGCTCGTGTAGTATTCGTCCAAAGTCTCTTCCCGGGATTGTTTAAGGCTCATGATTTTTTTCTCGGGTTTGTTGTCGTAAGGATGGGGGGAGAATTCTCGTAGGAATGGAACGCAGAGGTTCACAAAATGTACTGCACTACTAGCGGTTGACGTATAATACCAGATCATTGCAAAATCAGTTAAAGAAAATTTAAAGCATTTAAGTTTAAACTCCTCTAACATTTCATTTTCAGGTTTTATGTGGCAACAAACGTGGTGAAAGTTTCGGCAGTGTAGTACTGGGTCTTCTCCATCCGTACCTCCGAACAGAGGGAGATGTCTTGTTGTCCATGCATATGAAGGGGGTTGCGTCATGAGGACATGGAAGGGAAAGAACAACTTATCCGATGGCTAATTCCCCGGCAACGGCGCCAATTTGACGGAGCCCACTGCACTGTCGTTAAGGTGCAATGTTTTCTGTGCAAATAAATTTATATTTTCCGCTACTCGCAACTACACTACTGGGTAGCAAATGGTAAGTAGGGGTCGAACCCAAGGGAATTAGGAGGATACGTTGTTCTTTGTGGGATTTGTACAGGATGGGAGCGTTTTTTAGGTTTGATTTAGATTTTAGCGGTTATGACTAAGTGACTTTTTTGGTTGTTTTTGGTTTTGAGTGCGGAAAAGTAATTTACAGAAAATAAATACTGAAAAGTAAAAAGAAAGACTTACAGTGGGTGATGCGTGATTTGCGAGTCCTCCGGTAGATGAGCGGTTGGTGATTACAGATGATCGAGCAATTTATAAAAGTAAATACAGGGGGGTTTTGTAATTCAAGGAAAACATTCGGTTTCAGGGGCCTTGTATCATAGTTGTTTATCATTGACCGCTAATGATCATACTAAGTGTTCAAAGATGAATCGAGGCCATTTCTAAGCGCAAGACTTGCAACATCGTTTAAAACACTTGTTCTACTAAAGACTAATTCCTCCTTTCGAAGTATCTTAGCCTTATGTGCATCCATTTGATCTCCTGTTACGATTTCCCAAAATGGTTTTTAAGATAAGTCGAACTCCTCAGATAAGTTTTGCTTGTTACAGCTTCCACTTACCGAGTATGTTCATGAATTCCCACGGAAGAGCTTTGCTTGTTACAGCTTCCACTCAACCTTGGAAATTCTGACTATATATGGCACATAGAACAAGTTTTGAACACAAAGATGCACTAGGTGCAGGGTCTAAAACATTTTACAATACAAGTACACCCCTTTAACCGAATAAAGAGTTTAGCTACGAATATCCATAGAGGTGGATACCATAGCTAAATACTCGGGGGTTTTTGAAAACAGTAAGAGGAGAAGGGGTGGAATACTCAAGAACCAACAGGAGTATTCCCAATTCCTACTGAATACTCAAGAACCAACAGGAGTATTCTCTACAGTATTATAATACTCAAGAATCAACAGGAGTATTATAATTTCAAACCGTTATAATACTCAAGAACCAACAAGAGTATTATTTCATAAACCAAACTTACAAAGTAACCAAAACTTTTAGAGAGATAAGTGTTTACAATTTTTGAATGATCAAATGAGGAGGAGGAGCTCTCCTTTTATAGGCTAAGGGAGGAGGAATGGGTGGAGGAGATTGATTTCATCCAAGGGTGGAGGAGGAGGGGAGGAAGATGTGGTGGAGGAGCCACCACATGTCACATTCCCATGGTGGCACAAAGAGCCGCCGGTTGCAAGTCACAAATGGAGGAGAGTTTGTGGCTTTGGCCACCTCCAAGCAAAAGCCACCGGTCACCCAAGGAGGAGAAGGGGAGGAAGCCACCCATGATTCACCACTTCTCCAAAAGCCGCCGGTCATCTAGTGAAAATGGATGAGTTTTGTGAGTTTTGTGCCGTTTTCACAAAACTATCAGTCCAATTTTGCTCCGGTCTGACTTTGGTTGTTCCTCGGTTGGATTTGATTTGAGTGATTCCACGTCAGGATCTTGAGATTTCTGCATTCAGCGTCTGATCTTGACCTTGGAATGACTCGTAATATCTTTTCAGCGTAAAATCCTCTCCTTAGCGTGTTTTCTCTCTAAGCGCCAAAATACCCTGTAGAAATATATCGGGACTAACAAGTAGAAGTTAGATAGACAAACAGTCTAATTTGGTGGGTTTTACCTGTGTATTTGATTCGTATAATTATGGTCCATCAAACGACATCTAAGAAAACTAGTATAAATTGGGAAACCAATCTTGAGATTGAGTAAAATTGATAAACAATATTCATTTTTTAACAATTTGAAAAATATTCCTGTAATTTGGGATTGCTCGCCTACCCATCCCAAATATTCATTTTCCCAAATTGAGAAACCCTAAAAAAAATTCGAAGTTTTTGTTTCAATAACATGAAACGAAAAGGCCACTTCCTCAGCAACTGTTTTTGTTTCTTTCAGATCTGAAGTTTGAAGCTTTTGGTTCCTCATTTTGGGGCTTTCCATTTTCTGTCGCGTTGGGGTTTGGCCAATTTGCGCTTTAGGGAAAGCAATGAGAAGTGATTACCATGTTTCCTCAGTCCGCTATTTCAGCAAGGTTAGAGAGCCATCCTTCTCATCATTAAATTGAATGATGTTGATGGTCGGTTGGTGGTGAAACTGGCTGAGCTGACACGGACTGGGAGCGGCCTGGATGAGCATCTCCAAGGAGCGGCCTGGACTGGGAGCGGCCTGAATGAGCAATTTCAGCAAGGTTAGAGAGCCATCCTTCTCATCATACTTGAATGATTTTGATGGTCGGTTGGTGGTGAAACTGGCTGAGCTGACACGGACTAATTGGGAGCGGCCTGGAGCGCCCTGTGAGATCCAATATCAGCTTGCTAAGAAGTATTATGAGATAGCAAATCAGACAATTCGTTAGATCTAATGGACTCTTTACCTTTCTTTGATAGTGCTTATCAGGTAAGTAACACATAATGTTTTAGTTCCAAATTAAAGTTTAACATTTGAAAGAACAAGTCTTTCCATGTCTCTTCTTGCTGATTTTCTCTTCTTAATTTTTTTTTTGGATGCAGGGCTTTGCCAGCGGCAGCTTGGATGCTGATGCAAAACCTGTCAGCATGTTTGTGGCTGATGAATGTCTTGCAGCCTAGAGTTATGCTAAGAACCTGGGGCTCTATGGAGAACGTGTTGGGGCTCTACGCATTGTAAGAAGCTTGCTGGACACATTTTTTTGAATGACATTCATTTCCTTAACTTCTTCCACTTGCCACTCTAACCTTCTTTCTGACACAATCAAATGTCCAAATTTTTCGCAGATATGTGGATCATCTGATGTGGCCCTCAAGGTTGAGAGAAAGCTGAAAGCTATAATCAGGCCTATGTACTCTTGTCCACCCATTCATGGTGCCTCAATAGTTCTTAAAGACAGGTTTGAAGTGTTCCATTCCATCAGGTGCTACGGTTTTGCTATTAAATTCCGAACATTCAGATATCTGAATTCTGTATCTACAGGGACTTGTACCATGAATGGACCCTTGAATTAAAGAGAATGGCCGAAAGAATCATCAGCATGCGCCATCAACTGTTTGATGCTTTGCGGCTTAGAGGTAACCAGACAATATTCTTTATCTTACCATATTACAGGACAGGACACAGTCCCTTGTTGCATTGCTAACAATGGTGAAGTACATAAACAGGTACTCCATGTGATTGGAGTCACATTATCAATCAAATAGGAATGTTCACCTTCACGGGCCTGAACAAGGCTCAGGTTGAGTTTATGACCAAGTCACCAAAGAGTATCATATTTATATGACATCCGATGGGTAAGACATTATATATATGATCTTATCACGCAAGGTGAATTACTAGCATATTTTTTCTAATCGGAGTAACATTGGGCTATAACTGAAGAATGACTAACTTTTCCAGTGTAGTATCTTTTAAATTTTCATTAAAAATTGTAGTTTTGCTGTAGGCTAAGGCTCGAAAGAAGAAGGTTAAGACATGAAAATTTAATAGTTTTGAACATATTACAATTTGTGACTTTGGGTTTTCATTGCTGTAAGTTTTGAATGAATGCATTAAGCATCATGCTGAGGCTTGGTTGAGGTTGAAGAAACAGTACCAAGATGCCCTCCCTAGGTACACCACCAAACTCCTCTTTCTGCCGACGTTAAGACGAACGTGTCGAGTTAATCATTTTAGTCGTATATAAATATTGAACGTGTATGAACTTTTGTTGAGATTATGAATGAAAATGTAGTCTTTTAGATGCTACAATAGACAGTGTTTGTTTGACAAACGACGATCTTGTTGCACATATGTTTCTGTTGTATATGTTTTAATAATAATATTTGGTCTAACTCTTCAACGATCCTTCTGCTTGCACGGGAGCTATCATTTGGTCTATGCTTGTTTTTTAAGAAATCGGAGTGTCAAACTCTTCTTCCCTTATGGATTATGGCTTAAGTGCCTAAGACTTGGGAATGAGTTCCATGTCACAAACCAATGGACTAGCCCTAGATCGCATAGATGAGAGATTGACACCTTTTTGTGCAAAACTATCAACTTTGATTCTATTGTATTGCCTTGAAAGTGAGTGGATTATTGGATGAGACATTTGATAGCTCTAGTATTGATGATCTTGAATGCACAACCTCATGGGTACTTAAAGGTTCAAAAGTTCTTTTGATGATAATGTGATTGTGGTGCTAGTTTGGGGTGAAGAATTTCTTTTGAGAAATCTTAGACTTGGTTTGAGCACTCTTACATTCATTCTCATGGGATAGGTGCATATGGGTTTTGTGAGTATTCCCTTTTCTAAAAACTCTCACGAGACTATAACTCGTCCACTAGGGTAGCCTAGGGGTTTAAAGGCTTAGTGCGTGCATTAAATGCACTCGTAACGCCTACGAAAGGAGCTAGATAGGTTGTATATAATTTCATTTGTCTTTTGTTGACATGTTTAGGAATAATGATGGAGGCCTTGAAATAAATACCTAGAGCAAATGGGCAACAAAACATAGCACCACTAGCTTTTAGCCGTTTGCGTACTCTTGACATGTGCATATACTTTGTTCGGGACGAACAAAGTTTAAGTGTGGAATGTTGATGAGTCGAGTTTTTGACTCATTAATAGCTATTTTTCACTATAGCTTTGAGTCGTTTGCGACTTTAATTGATGTCATTTGACCCTTGCCTTTTGCATTTCAGATACAAAAATGATACTATTGAATTCAAGACCTCAATATCAAGATTGCATGAAAAATTGAAATTTCAGCGCAAAACAAGAAGTTTCGGGGCAAAACAGGGCAGATTGACCTTTTCGACTTATTTTGCATGCCTAGGGCGCATACAATGTCTAAATTGGTCGATCTATAGCTTGTTGGATGATGTGTGAGTAGTTCTTGTGTTTTGAGGGTCTTATAACCCTCCTTGGTACTCTTTGATCACAAATATACATTGATATTCATATGGATGATTGTTGATTTCATTTTCTCTTGTGTTATGAAATGTTATGCACTCTAGGTGTTTGTTGAAATGCCTAAGTGACAACTTAGACTAAAACTTGAACCTATGACTTGAGAGAGATAGGAAATAGTTCTAGGATGGAGAAAATGATCCATATCTTAATCATGAAAGTGAACCTTAGGATATGGATGCTAGCAATTCAGTAATTTGTCCCTTTGAATGGTGTTAAATTCATGTTCACTATGCTCTTCATATATGATATGCTACGAAGTGTTTGATGAAATGCCTAAGTGACATGTTGATCTCAAAACTCTACCTAAGTATCGATAGACCTTAGGAAAGGTTTGGATGTAGTGAATATGGTCTAAGTATATGATATGGTATGGTTAAGAAGGTTTGGCTAAGTATATGATATGGTTAAGAATATGATCTCAAAACTCTACCTAAGTATATGATATGGTTAAGAAGGTTTGGCTAAGAATAGATTCACACGAAAGTTGGTCTACCTTAGTCTAAACTAGGTTCAAAATTATTTCACAACCATGAAATGTTTGAATATTGTGTATGTGATCATTGGAAAACGCCAAGGAGGGAAGTAACCCGTGGAAAAGCCCTTCTATCTGTCACGACCCAAAATCTAGGCCGAGACCGGCACTTGACCATTGCCAAGCAAGCCTCGCACTTACTTCAAATCGAATACTTACTCTTGAATACGTGCATTTTAAATAAAATAACCAAAATGAAATAAATCACTGGAAATATAACGTAACAAGTGTCACTACTAAATCCTACCCAAAGTACAATGGAGCGACATGTCTAACAGATAATGGAATAACTAGATAAAATAAAACAACTCCAACGGGATGACTGGTTGTGTGGCACCATACACAAAAAGAGAAGCTCCCTTGCAAAGATAATCGACAACTCCTAACTTGATGATTCATTTATCTGAAAAAGATGGGGAAAATGGGGGGGCTGAGGCATAATGACTCAGTGAATAATTAACACACTTAATACAATAACCATATTTATAAGCACATGTCCACAATCACATACTCCAAGGTTCACATCACAGTAATAACATATGGAATAATGTATGAATGCATTTATGCATTAATGCATGAAATGCAACCATTGATGGGCAGTCGTCACTGCCGGTCCGGACCCTGTCACAAGCGAGCTGAGCCACAGCAGAAGAACCACAACTATGCTGAGCCTCACCAGAATACTCACGAGCGTGCTGAGCCTCGTCAGAATAACCACAAACGGGCTGAGCTACGCCAGAATAATCATGAGCGGGCTGGACCTCGCCAGATTAACCACAAACGTGTCGAGCCACGCCATATCTCATCTCATGTCAATATGTGCATGTCGTGTATGCAATGATGCACATATGCATATCAAACTACTCCACATGAATCAGTTAATCATATCAATAAACATACATTAATACACACCACTTGTATTAACGTCTTCGCAAGACGAGGAGTTTCGTTTTCATCACCTACGCACTCTCCAAAACAATTCAATATCACATGTCATATAAATAACGTATCATAATTAAGCATATTAACCACTCACCGATTATAACCCAGTCAAGTAAATATAAGTGCACCAATCTGATCAACTCGTCGGACGCACCACACTAGTCGTTTCACCTAAATAATACGAAACAATATAACTAAATAACACATACCACTCACTCATTTCGATAAATGTCACACCCTTTTCTAAATATTAAGAAACCATCTTGTATAATAATTATGTTTATAAGTTATACTGCTAAGTCACAAATACCCAAAATTCATTTAATATAATCTGGATGTACCTTTTGAAAACTAATTCAATTGACAACGACTAAACCCACAGCGGTCTCGTCAATACTACTTCCCACAACATTAATTTGGTAGACACATAAATTTGAATTAAACAGCTACATGTCAGTATTATACTCCTATTAATTAATGGTTTTTTATTCACTTCCTTCTACACATACGAGTTGACAGTTGACTAGCCTATATATAATAAGATAATTAAACTTTACCAACCGTTCTCATCTAATTACCTAAACTGGGAATTTGATACTGACATGAACACCCAAGAAAGAAACAAATAACATCACACGATTTTCCTTTATCCATCCTAATCAGCACTTTTAATTTCATCAAAATACTTTAATCATGACAACTCCAACATCACTAAATTATTCCACTAAATATCGAAGATTTCACTTACCCCAGCCGAACTAGCTCTTTCAATTCACCAAGCTTCTCACTGTCTCACTTTCTACGGCAGCTTTCTCTTCTTTTTTAATTGTTTTCGTTCAAACCCCAATGACTCAACTTATATTTATATCCATTGATTACTTGCTCTTGTCTTAAGTATTATTTAAATTTTATTTTGAATTACTAATTGAATATTACCTAATAGGTGGTTATCAACACACAACTCACTAATTAACCTGTCAAAGAAATGAGTAGTTTCTATAATCACTTCTTAAAATTTCAACTGTTTGATAAATCTATCTTAATATCATCAAATAAAAATCGGGAATATTACATTTTACCCCCCTTAAAACAAATTCGGTCCCCGAATTTCAAAGTGTCTTACATGCAGTCCCAGCATTAGGGGTATGAACATCTTATGGAGCATGCGCAATGACTCTTGCATGTTATCTCAATTCTTGTCATTGAAGTCCACTAATTCCTGTCTGACTGACATTTCCAAATGTAGGTTGTGCTACCAGAGCACCTATCACATATTGACCACCACTATCACGCGAAAAATCATATGAGTCAATAAATGAGGCGTGCGAGTACACTGGACGAGCTGTCAAATACTGTATACTAGTTTCATGGGCCGGCCAGTGACTCATATAGTGTCCCTTCTGGCCACAACGAAAATAAGCTCTGGTCTCCTTGTAACAAACTCCTCTATGTGCACATCCACAAGTCTTACAAGGAATTCACGACTGACTAGATGAAGTAGAATTAAGCTGTCCACTAATTCCTTGAGAACCTTGTGTAGGTCGTCCAACATCCTACGAGACCGTCCTATCATCTGAATATGATACATGAGATTGATGACCTCCTCTCTGGCTATGATCATAGTGACTCTCGGTATCGTAATCCTCACGAGGCCTCTTCTGCTGATCACGAGCAACTCTAGTCTCAAGCTCTCGGTCCTCAATACCTCGAGCTTTATCTACTGCCTTGGAGAAATCAGAAAAATCTATGCAACTCACTGCCTGAAAGATAATGTTACGCAGCCCTGAGATAAACCGCTTGATTCACATTTCCTCTGAAGACACCAAATGTGGTGCATAAGCTGACAAGGCCTCGAACTTATTCGCATACTCTGTGACTGTCGTATCTCCCTGCTTCAAAGTCTCAAACTCTCGGGCTCTTGCATCCCTCACGCTGACAGGTAGAAATCTATCGAGAAATAAGTTTTTGAATTCTTCCCACTCCATTGGTGGCTGCTGTGCACTCCTCTCTCTTTTTAATAGCAAACCATGAGCAAGCCACACCTCGTAATATGAAAGGAACCAACTCTACTGATCTCCAGCTAGGGCAACGGAGGGCATCACAAAGATTCTCGGTCTCATCGATAAACTTCTGAGGGTCTTCGTTCGCGTCTGTCCCATAGAAAGTTGGTGGTTGATGCTTAAGAAACACATCCAGCTTAACTCCTCCATCGACGACATCCTGCTGAACTGCTGGTGGTGGAAGTTATTGCGTGGACGGTTGTCCCGTGGTAACATTCTGTGGAACCAGTCTGTGTATCGCCTACATCATTCCTTGCATCATGCTCATCATCTCAGACATTGTCTCTTGTGGCGCGTTCTATTCTACTGGAGGTGCAGGCGCTGGTGTGCTATGTGCTCTTCTCCTTGTACGAGTTCCATGAGGTACAACAGCTAGGATATCAACCTCAGTATCATGAGTATCATCACCTCTGCCGACATTACCATCACTAGCATTTTGGGAAGTGCCCCTACTACGAACACGAGATGACCTACGGGAATTCGGTGCCATCACAACCTATATGAAGGAATTTAGACAATTAAGAATTGGGAATTCAAGCGGAAGACATCATCGAATCAAAATGGAATTTCCCTAAAGGTCCTAGCAGAACGTTGTTTATGGCGGTGGCGCGCTTCACTACCATAATCAAAATTCTACTAAGTCCTAGCTCCGTGTACTATAGGGACCGACCTAAGCTCTGACAACTTTGTCACGACCTAAAATCTTGGCCGAGACTGGCACTTGACCCATTGCCAAGCAAGCCTCTCACTTACTTCATACCGAATACTTACTCTCGAATACGTGCATTTTAAATAAAATAACCAAAATGAAATAAATCACTGGAAATATAACGTAAAAGTGTCACTACTAAAATCCTACCCAAAGTACAATGGAGTGACATGTCTAACAGAAAATGGAATAACTAGATAAAATAAAATAACTCCAATCGGATAACTGGTTGTGTGGCACCATACGCGAAAAGAGAAGCTCCCTTGCAAAGATAATCGACAACTCCTAACTTGATGATTCACTTATCTGAAAAAGATGGGGAAATGGGGGGGGGGGTTAGTCATAATGACTCACTGAATAATTAATACGCTTAATTACAATAACCATATTCATAAGCACATGTACTCTAAGTTTCACATCACAATAATAACATATGCGATAATGTATGAATTCATTAATGCGTGAAATGCAACCATTGATGGGCAGTCGTCACTGCCGGTCCGGACCCTGTCACAAGAGAGCTGGGCCACATCAAAAGAATCACAATTGTGCTAGGCCTCACCAGAATAATCACGAGCGTGTTGAGCCTCGTCAGAATAATCACAAACGGGCTGAGCTACGCCAGAATAATCACGAGCGGGCTGGACCTCGCCAGATTAACCACAAATGGGTCGAGTCATGCCACATCTCATCTGATGTCAAAATGATGCATGTCGTGTATGCAATGATGCACATATGCATATCAAAGTACTCCACATGAATTAGTTAATCATATCAATCAAACATACGTACATTAATACACACCACTTTAATTAACGTCTTCGCAAAACGAGGAGTTTCGTTTTCATCACCTTTGCACTCTCCAAAACAATTCAATATCACATGTCATATAAATAACGTATCATAATTAAGCATATTAACCACTCACCAATTATAACCCAGTCAAGTAAATATAAGTGCACCAATCTGATCAACTTGCCGGACGCACCACACCAGTCGTTTCACCTAAATAATACGAAACAATTTAACTAAAAAACACATACCACTCACTCATTTCGATAAATGTCACACCCTTTCGTAGATATTAAGAAACCATCTAGTATAATAATTATGTTCATAAGTTATACTACTAAGTCACCAACACCCAAAATTCATTTAATATAATCAAGATGTACATTTAGAAAACCTAATTCTAATTGACAACAATTAAACCCACAACGATCTCGTCAACACTGCTTCCCACAACCTTAATTTGGTAGACACATATATTTGAACTAAACAGCTACATGTCAGTATTATACTCCTATTAATTAATGTTTTTTATTCACTTCCTTCTACACATACGAGTTGACAGTTGACTAGCCTATATATAATAAGATAATTCAACTTTACCATCCGTTCTCATCTCATTATCTAAACTGGGAATTTGATACTGGCATGAACACCCAAGAAAGAACAAACAACATCACACGGTTTTCCTTTATCCATCCTAATCAGCACTTTTAATTTCATCAAAATACTTTAATCATGACAACTCCAACATCACTAAATCATTCCCACTAAATATCGAAAATTTCACTTACCCCAGCCGAACTGGCTCTTTCAATTCACCAAGCTTCTCACTGTCTCACTTTCTTTGCTCCTCTCTCTCGTACGGCAGCTTTCTCTTCTTTTTTTAATTGCTTTCGGTCAACCCCTAATGACTCAGCTTATATTTATATCCATTGGTTACTTGCTCTTATCTTGTTATTTAAATTTTATTTTTGAATTACTAATTGAATATTACCTAATAGGTGGTTATCAACACACGGCTCATCAATTACTCGGTCAAAGAAATGAGTAGTTTCTATAATCACTTCTTAAAATTTCAATTAATTATTTATTTCAATTGATTGATAAATGTATGTTAATATCATCAAATAAAAATCGGGAATATTACACTATCTATCTTTTATCTCTAATTACTCGTCATTTAGGATTTAGATATACACACTTCTTATACATTTTTGATTTAGAATAGACGAACGGAAACACAATCTCATATAGTGCATGTGCTTAACTTGCTCCATTGGGTTCGACCCGGTACTTTACCGGTTTTATAATGTTTTGACTACATTCGATCCTCTCTTTATTATACTATTTAGAGGCTAAAAAGAATAGTTTGTCCATTTGACAAATTATTCTTTTTAGCCTCTAAATAGTATCAATTAAGAGAGGATCGAATGTAGTCAAAACAATTTATAATACCGGTAAAGTACCGGGTCGAACCCAAAGGAGCTTTCGAGGGGGAACTTTTCTTCCTAACCCCTGGCATTTGTATCATTTTTGAAGTAAAACTTCTCTTGTACTTCGAGAAAGTTTTTAGTTGGGCCTTTGAGCTATTTTTTTTAATAAAATGTGTATTCATTCAAAAAGGTATAACATAGAAAAATACTACAAAAACAAACAAACAAGTTCTACTCAAGAACCAACAGAAAAACAACCTGCCTCAAGAGACAGAAACACACAAACTCAGTGGCTAAACAAACAGCCCCAAAAATTCAAAAACTAAAACAAACAGTAAGCAACTATTTGGTACTAATCTCATGTAACCATGTTAGAACATTCTTTCCTTTCTTCCTCATCTTCAGCGCCGCAAGCTTCATCCTAAGGAGGTTCTTCAGAAAAGACATCACCATTACAGTAGTAATAGACACATTTCTGAATAAACACAAAATCTTGCACTATTCAAAAAGCAAACAGTAAAACTCACTATCCAAAATCCACTATTCCGGTACTATTCTTGCCACTATCAACCAATCAGATTCGAGTAACACAATAACACTCTAAGAAGTGGTAACATTTGAGCGCGCCCCTATATATATATATATAGGGGCGCGCTCGGTTGAGGCAAGGTTGGTAGAATGAGGCACGTGAGGCACAATATGAGCCACTCACTATGTTGATGTGGTAGGGAATAATACCGGAATAGTGTTTTACTTTTTGCTTTTTGAATAGTGCAGGATTTTAGTAGTGGGACACGTGGCGCACCCACAAAGCACGAGGGGTTTAGATGTGTGGCTCAGATCGTGCCTCACTGCCTCATTCTTAGAAGGGGTGCCTCATTTGAGCGCTCCTCTATATATATATATATATATATATAAATAGAGAGAGAGGAGCGCTGAAATGTTACCCCCATCTTAGCATGTTACCTCTTACTCCAATCTAAGCCACACATCCAAACCCCCCCGTGCTTTGTGGGTGCGCCACGTGTCCCACTACCAAAATCCTGTACTATTCAAAAAGCAAATAGTAAAACCCACTACCCAAAATCTACTATTCCGGCACTATTCCTGTCACTATCAACCAATCTGATTCGAGTAACACGATAACACTCTAAGAAGTGGTAATATTTGAGCGCGCCCATATATATATATATATATGAGTGCTCAAATGAGAACACCCTCTTAGGCTAAGAACATAAGAACACATTGTGATTGGTCCACGTGTCCCACTACCAAACCCCCCTGTACTTTGTGGGTGCGCCACGTATCCCACTATCAAAATTCATCAACAGTAAAAAGCAAACAGTAAAATCCACTACCCAAACAGTAAAAAGCATAACACTATTTCTGCACTATTCCCTGCCACATCATCAAAATGAGTGGCTGAGATGTGTTCTTATATTCTTAGCCTAAGAGTGGTTCTCATTTGAGCGTGCCTCTATATATATATAGAGCAGCGCTCAAATGTTACCCCCTTCTTAGAGTGTTACCCTATTACTCACTTGTGATTTGTGGAGGGGAGGTGCCACCTCACAATCAACTACTAATGCCACCTCACATTCCACTCACATGTCCAATGGGCCCCGTGCTTTGTGAGGTGGCACCTCCCCTCAACCAATCACAAGCGAGTACTTAGGTAACACTCTAAGAAGGGATAACGTTTGAGCGCGCCCCTATATATATAGGGGCGCACTCAAATGAGAACTCTTCTTAGGCTAAAAACGTGTGAACCAATCTCAGCCACTGACGGGAGTCGTTATACCCGTCAAAAATAATTGTTTCTTTATCTCCGACTAGCAAGTGGTAAGTCGGGTCGTATCCACAGAGATCGGTTGAGAATCTGTTTCACTAAGTAAAAACGTAACAATGGGGGGGTTTTGAATTCCAAACAGTAAATAAAAACGCAATTAAGCAACAATGATCACTTGTCAAGATGAGCAATTGTCACACAAATTCAAGTATCAAATATTAAAGAACAGTGCAGACTAGAACTCTCGACTGTGATGCAAGACTAAATCATTAACCTAACCGTTTTGATTTCTAATGTTTTACAACTTATAGCTCCCCGCTAGGTTGCACTACAAGTTGTCCTAGGGTGTCAATCCTAGTGGTATATTACTCGTATCCTAGTTTGCTATCCCCGCTAGGTTGCTAGTAAACTGTGATAATCGGAATCAACAAACTAACAGAAGCTCCCCCGCTAGGGTTCCACTTATGCTAGCACATCAATTCCATAAACATTGCATAATAATATAATGCAAAACATAAAGATAAATATAGGTTTCAAGTCAAAACATCACAACGTCGAGTTATAGCCTACACATATGAGTTTAGCTACTCATCGCAATTGAATACATAATCGTAATTGAGTAAGATGACATGAAAATACTGATGTCGAATAATCCTCCAAGCTTTCTTCAATTGGAACCCTAATCCGAGAGTTCTCTTCTCTATTTCGTGTCTCTTTTCCACACTGGAATTCGAGGTCTGGTCGCCTAGGGTTTCGTGCTTATAATTATCCTTTTATAATTCCTGAGATGCCAAAATAAAATTAGGAAATTTCGACTTGCCAGCTGTCTCCGCGGACGTCTCCTGCATTTGCTGTCCGCGGATGTCTCTTACATTACGGTAATTGTTCAGACGTAAGTGCATTAATTCTTCAGACGTAGGCGGAGGAAATTTGACTGCCAGCTGAATTCCACTTACGTCTCTTGATTTAACGTCCGCGGACGTCTTAACAATTACTGTAATTCTTAAGATGTAAGTGCCCATAATTCTTCGGACGTAAGTGGTCTGCACTTACGAAAATTCCAAAGTGCTTCGAACTTCATTTCTTTCCGCGCCAAACATCTTCAAATAGGCTCTTTTTAGCCGGTATTCCTTCCATGGTCTCCGAGTGTACCTGAGAACGAAAACTACACACAGGTAGTGAAATAATATACAGGTAACACTAAGAGACGAGGTTTTAACATATAAAATAGTCGTACAACTACGACTCATCAGCCACTCATTTTGATGATGTGGCAAGGAATAGTGCAAAAATAGTGTTTTACTTTTTACTGTTTGGGTAGTGAATTTTACTGTTTGCTTTTTACTGTTGATGAATTTTGGTAGTGGGACACGTGACGCACCCACAAAGTACGAGGGGGTTTAGCTGTGTGGCTGAGATTGGTTCATATGTTCTTAGCCTAAGAGGGTGGTCTCATTTGACCGCTCCTATATATATAAAAGCGCTCAAATGTTACCCCCTTCTTAGAGTGTGACCCTATTACTCGCTTGTGATTGGTTGAGGGGAGGTGCCACATCACAATCCACTACCAATGCCACCTCACAATCCACTCACAAGTCCAATGGGCCCCGTGCTTTGTGAGGTGTCATCTCCCCTCAACCAATCAGAATTGAGTAATTGGGTAACACTCTAAGAAGGGGTAACGTTTGAGCGCGCCCCTATATATAGCGTTCAAATAAGGCAAGCCTCCTAAGAATGAGGCAACGTGAGGCACGATCTCAACCATCCATCAACCCCCCGTGCATTGTGGGCGCGCCACGTGTCCAAATAGTAAAACTCACAACCAACATTAAAAAGCAAAAACAAAAACACTATTCCAGTACTATTCCCTGCCACATATACAAAATGAGTGGCTCACAATGTGCCTCACTTGTCTCATTCTACCAACCTTGCCTCAACCAACTGCTCCCCTATATATATATATAGGAGCGTTCAAATGAGGCACCCCAAATTAGAATGAGGCAAGTGAGACACGTCTCAGCCACACATCTAAACCCCCCGTGCTTTGTGGGTGCGCCACGTGTCCCACTACCAAAATCTTATACTATTCAAAAAGCAAAAAGCAAAACACTATTCTAGTACTATTCCCTGTAACATCAACAAAATGAGTGGCTCACAATGTGCCTCACTGCCTCATTCTACCAACCATGCCTCAACCGAGTGCTCCCTTTTATATATATAGGGGAGCACTCGGTTGAGGCGGGATTGGTAGAATGAGACAGTGAGGCATATTGTGAGTCACTCATTTTGTTGATGTGGCGATGAATAGTACCGAAATAATGTTTTGCTTTTTGCTTTTTGATTTTTGAATAGTGCAGGATTTTGGTAGTGGGACACGTGGCGCACCCACAAAGCACGGGAGGTTTAGATGTGTGGCTGAGATCGTGCCTCACTTGCCTCATTCTAATTTGGGGTGCCTCATTTGAACGCTCCTATATATAGGGGGCGCTCAAATGTTATAAGCTCTTAGAGTGTTATGTGTTATCTTGCATCTGATTGGTTGAATGTGCAGGAATAGTGCAAGAATAGTATTTGCTTTTTACTGTTTGCTTTTTGAATAGTGTAAAATTTTGGTAGTGGGACACATGACGCACCCACAAAACACGGGGGGTTTGGATGTGTGACTGAGATTGAAGTAACACATAACACTCTAAGGAGGGGGTAACATTTGAGCGCTCCTATATAATTAAGTGATGACTTTTAAGGTGATGATTTCAAGTCATTGCTGAATGTCAAAAAGTTATCGCTTATATATTTAAGTGATGACCTTTAAGGTTATCGCATGTCGTTGCAGTAGGTTCCCTCACAGAAACTTTTAGTGATGACTTGATAATGTCATCACATTTAGTATTTATTGTGATGACCAAGAAGTTATCACATAAGAATTTTGGGACTACTTAAACGATCACAAAAAGAAATTTTTGCGACCACGTAAGATGTCACAAAATCATTTAATGAGCACCTAAATCATTGCAAAAATATATTTCTGGAACTAGCAAGTACGTCGTAATAGAACAATTTATGACCATCAAGGTCATCACTAAAAGATAAATGGCGACTACTAAAGTTGTCACAATAAAACTTTTTGCGACAATTAAGATCATCACTAAAAGATACTTTTGCAAACACACAAGATGTCACAATATAACTTTTAACGACCATCAAAATCGTCGCTAACATATATTTTTGCAACCACTACAAATGTCACAATTGATGTTTTATGAACATATAGATCATCACAAAAAATAATTTGCAACCATTAATGACGTCAAAATTAAACTTTTGCAACCAAGTGAATCATTCAAATATTTCAAAACGTTAATTCATATAACAAAACATTAACATTAAGTAAAAATTATGAGGGAATAAAAATGTATTCTTTAGGTGCTAGTTCATAAATAATTAACTTCAGATAAACATAAGACAAGATAAACTTAAATTACACAACTAAACCCGACATTAATTCATCATATTAAGGCTATGCTCAATCCTCTTCCATGATGTCCAAACTTTCACCATCACTATCTTTTTCCCCGTCTGCTTCAACTTAGACCTTGTAAAAAAATACATATACCTATGTCAATCAATAGTTCAAACAAAAATAAGAACTTTTAGGCATAACAATATTACCTCATCGTTGTGTTGTTGATGCGTTCCATTCAAAGCTAATAATAGATGTTCTTTCATCTCCCTTACTTATAAGTTTAAAAGTTTCACCTTTTCTTCTAATCTTCATTATCTCTTTTAGTGCTTCAATTGCAGCTTGTCTTTTTTTACAGGAATTATCATAGAAGGTCGAATACCTAATCTGTTACAGGATAATTGTATTCGTTTACTTTCTGGTCTAGTTTCTCTAATTTGTACCCGACTTGGATTTGTTTAGTGAATTCGGGTCATAATCTATGTAAGGCAACATCTCATTTGGAGTTCAACAGCAATGATAATTTCATCCTTATCCTAACTCTATATCTCTGCCATCGTTCAAGCACAGGTACCTCGAGGTGAGTTTCTGTATTCGCACCACCTTCAGGCCTGAGCTCCCCTTTCTCTAATCACTTGGTGTGGTTCTAGATTGGGATTGATTTGTAGGAGATCCTCTCTGTCTCATTGGTATCAGATTGGGTTTTTTCTGTGACCTAGCAAGACGGTGACCACCAGATTGATGACGCTCGCCGAGATGCAAACCCAGCTCGATGTCGTTCGTTAACAATCAGAGGAACGCGTCCAAGAGATGCGCTCCGAGCTGGCTGGCATCAAGGAACTCCTTCAGGGTTTTCTCGCCCAACAGCAAGCCCCAGCTGAGCCTTCCCCATCCGCCGTTCATAGCGGATCCACCTCAGGTGTTATTAATCATGTCCACCAAAACCCTGATCCACCAAATCTGATCGATACAACGCGTCCTCGTCACCAACCGGACCTCCAGCAAGTCCCAGCTATTCCTGGCGGCCTGGTGATGGACCATAATTATACGAATCATAAACACAGTTAAACCAACCAAATTAGACTGTTTGTCTATTTAACTTTTGCTTGTTAGTTTCGATATTTATCTACAGGGTATTTTGGAGACTAAAGAGAATACACGCTAAGGAGAGGATTTTACGCAGAAAATACATTACGAGTCACTCCAAGGTCACGATCAGATGCCGACTGAAGAAATCTCAAGATCCTGACATTGAATCACTCAAAACAAATCCAACCGAGGAGCAACCAAAGTCAGTCCGGAGCTGAAATACACCGATAGTTTTGTGAAAACATCACAAAACCTCACAAAACTCACTCTCCCCTCCATGGTGACCGGCGGCTTTTGGAGGAGGTGACCAAAGGAGGAAGCTCTCCTCCTCCCCTTACCTCTAACCGGCGGCTTTGACTCCTCCATGGAGGAGATGACAAGTGTTGGCCTTCTCCTCCACACATCTCCTCCTCCCATATAAATAGAGCCCTCCCCTCTCATTTGTATGCATCCCAAAATCACAAACACTTCTCTCTCTAGAAAGTTTGGCACTTTGTAAGTTTGGTTTTCAATTTATAATACTCCTGTTGGTTCTTGAGTATTATAGTTCGGTCTTGAGTACTCTTGTCGGTTCTTGTAGTACTCAAGCTTGTCTTTACTATTCTTGAGTACTCTTGTCGGTTCTTGAAGTACTCACCCCTTTCCCTTACTTACTGTCTTTCAAAAACCGTAGGTACTTAGCTATGGTATCCACCTCTATGGATATTAACCAGCATCTTTTCAGACATGATCGGGGAATTCATTGAAGTCTTCATGGATGACTTCACCATCTATGGCAATACATTCGACGCTTGCCTAGATAACCTGAACACGGTTCTGGCACGATGAGTCTCAATGAACCTCGTGCTCAATTACGAGAAATGTCACTTCATGGTAACTCATGGAGTAGTCTTAGGGCACGTCGTCTCACAAGAAGGCATAGAGGTGGATAAATCTAAAATAGACCTGATCATGACTCTACCATACCCCTCCACTGTCCGAGACATCCAATCCTTCCTTGGGCATGCGGGATTCTACCGACGATTCATCAAGGACTTCTCCAAAAAGGCGTTGCCTCTATCCACTCTTCTCCAAAAAGAAGTTCCTTTTGAATTCACCAATGAATGAAAGGAAGCCTTTAATGAGCTCAAAAAGGCCCTCACTAGCACACCCATCATCCAAACTCCGGATTGGAAAAAACCATTTGAAATCATGTGCGACGCAAGCGACTTTGCTGTGGGAGCAGTTCTCGGCCAAAAGATTGATAAGAAGGCAGGTGTGATCTACTACGCCTCACGAACCCTAGATCCTGCCCAACGGAACTACTCCACCACCGAGAAGGAACTCTTGGCAGTAGTATTCGCTCTAGAAAAATTCAGACCCTATTTCCTTGGAGCAAAAGTAATAGTTTACTCTGACCATGCTGCCATCCGTTACCTGATGAAGAAAAAGGAGGCCAAGCCAAGACTCATTCGGTGGATATTACTACTGCAAGAGTTCGATGTGGAAATAAGGGACAAAAAGGGATCGAGAATACTGTGGCCGACCAACTAAGTAGGATTGTCCGAAAGGAAGAAGAAGGACACATAACTGAGTCATTCCCAGACAAACATCTCTATGCAGTCTCAACCAAGATGCCATGGTACGCGTCAATCGTCAACTACCTTGTAGGAGGTACATTTCCTCCCTCTTTTACTAAAGCACAATGCATGAAACTTAGGCATGACGCTAGATATTACTTATGGGATGATCCCTATTTATGGAAAATAGGAGCAGATCAAATACTTAGGAGATGCATCCCCGATAATGAAATAGCTTCTGTTATTAGCTTTTGCCATGAGTTTGCATGTGGAGGACACTTTGGGCCTAAGAGAACCGCTAGGAAAATCTTAGATAGCGGCTTTTTCTGGCCAAGTATATTTAGAGATGCCTGTGAAAAGTGTAAAAAATGCGATAAGTGTCAAAGAGTAGGAAATGTGTCAGCTAGAAGTGAAATGCCTCAAGTACCCATATTAGTCAACGATGTTTTTGACATTTGGGGTCTTGATTTTATGGGACCATTCCCAGTTTCATGCGGGTATACTTATATTTTAGTTGTTGTAGATTATGTGTCAAAATGGGTAGAAGCCAAGGCCACAAGGTGCGACGATGCAAAGACTGTCATAGAATTTTTGCGCACTAACCTGTTTTGTAGGTACGGGGTACCCAAGGCCATAATAAGCGACTAAGGAACTCATTTCTGCAACCGCATGATGGCTGCTACCTTAAAACGCTTCCATGTCCACCATCGAACATCCACGGCATATCACCCTCAAACTAATGGTCAAGCAGAGATCTCCAACCGCAAAATCAAAAGTATTCTGGAAAAGATGGTGAAGCCAGGTAGGAAAGATTGGAGTCAGAGACTAGACGAGGCTCTTTGGGCTTATCGGACGGCATACAAGACACCAATTGGAACCTCCCCCTTTCGGCTTGTTTATGGGAAGACATGCCACCTTCCGGTGGAATTAGAACATAAAGCCTATTGGGCACTCAAGCATTGCAATCCAGATTTAAAAGCTGTAGGACTGGATAGGAAGCTTAATCTGTGTGAGCTTGAGGAATTAAGGCTTGAGGCTTATGAAGGGCAAACGGACTATAAGGCGCGGACCACATTGTATCATGACAAATTCATCCTCCGACGCTCATTTGAGGAGGAACAACAAGTGCTGGTCTTTTCCTCACGATAACTAAGGTATTCAACCATGGGGTAATTGAGTTAGAAAGCCCAAACAATGGAAGCACATTCACGGGGAATGGGCAGCGAGTCAAACATTACCATGGCGAGGTCAACTTGATAACACAGAAATACGACCTAAGCCACCCATGGGATCCAAACCAGTGATCCAGGAATGAGGTACTGTCGAGCCAACAACGTTAAACAAAGGCACTGGTCGGGAGGTAACCCGACACCTATCTTACTTTCTGTCTTTTATTTTTCTGTCATTTAGTTTTTTCTGTAAGTCGATCTCACCCACTTGGTGCATATAATGAAATGACTATTTAGAAATCGGTTTTTGGAGCAAGACCGGATCAGCCAGGCAGCTTCCGTGAATTACCGGGCCTGCGCTGAGAGTTCAAGGCCCCAGCCGAACTCCCTCGATTATCCATCCTCATGCCATGTCGTTCACTCGACACTTTAAAGGGAGTTCCGTTCTTCCCTTTTCCTTAATGTCATTTCCTTCTCATAAAATATCTACTTGCATGGCTTTTGAACTAAGTTGTGCTGAAAGGCACGCCTTCGTTCAAAAGTGTGGGGTGAGAACCACCTTTGTAAATAAATAACATGTTTTTCTTTTTCCTTTCCCTTAATAATTATCTTTTTGAAAATATGAACTTAAGAATGTGAAAAAGATAGATCATAATTCATGCATTAACCTTGTGAAAATTCAACTGTTTAAAAACTTAGAATGTAACTTCTCATTTGTCCCTTTGTGCTGAGATAAACTAGGGATGTTGAGTTGACATAAACTGCCCTAGAGAGGCTTGGCAAGCAATCAAAGGACTGAATTTCGCTATATGGTTTTCGAAGTCAGTGGAGGCTGCACTTCGGGTTTCAGTGAAGATTGACGTCATCTCTGCCATGCAGTGTTTATGCAAAAAGAAAAAAAGGCGAGGACGGGAATCAGACAGTCCTATCTCTAGTCAAAGTAGCCGAGAAAATAGATGAGTGATGGACCATAATTATACGAATCATAAACACAGTTAAACCCACTAAATTAGACCTTTTGTCTATTTAACTTTTGCTTGTTAGTTCCGATATATTTCTACAGGGTATTTTGGACTCTAGAGAGAATACACGCTAAGGAGAGGATTTTACGCTGAAAAGATATTACGAGTTTGTCCAAGGTCACGATCAGACGCTGAATGCAGAAATCTCAAGATCCTGACGTGGAATCACTCAAAACAAATCCAACCGAAGGGCAACCAAAGAGGCAACTAAAGGGCAACTTGGAGTTAGGATCCAACCGATGGCTTTTTGGGAGGAAAGGATCTCAAAGCACTCACACCTCTCCTTCTCATCCACATGGGCGGCTCCTCCTCTCCCTCACAAAGCCGGCAGCGGCTTTGAGCTCCTTCCATGGGAGCTTGCCAAGTGTCCCTCTTCCCCTCCACATCTTCTCCTCCTCCATGCCTATAAAAGGGACCTCTCCTCCTTTGTAATCTTCATCCTTAAATCACAATTCACTTCTCTCTCTAAGTTTGGTACATTTGTAAGCTTTGGTTTGAAATAATACTCCTGTTGGTTCTTGAGTATTATAACAGTTTTAGAGAATACTCCTGTTGGTTCTTGAGTATTCAATTAGGATTTGGGAATACTCCTGTTGGTTCTTGAGTATTCCCCTTTACTTACTGTCTTTCAAAAACCCCCGAGTATTTAGCTATGATATCCTCCTCCATGGATATTCATAGCTAAACTCTTCATTCGGTTGAAGGGGTGTACATGTATCATAAAATGTTTTAGGCAATTCTTAGAGCCTCTTCTCTGTATTCAAAACTTGTTCTATGTGCCATATATTAGGTTAGAACTTCCAAGGTTGAGTGGATGCTTGGAATGGCAAAGCTCTTCCGCGGGGTTCGTAAACATACTCGGATAAGTGGATATGAAGATGATGAGGATGGATATGAAGATGATCAACCAAATGCCCATTGTGAAGACTATCGAATGTACAACCACAACCAACAAGTCTTTTCTAATGAGGGTTATTATCAAGAGGAGGAGCAACCATATTGGAATTACCAAGAGCATGACTATCAAACTAATCGTTATAATTTGGATGGGGATGACCAAGAAGAGGAGCAACCAAACGGCTATTGGGAAAACTCTTGGAATCCATCACATACCTACACTCAAAATTGGAATGATAGTCAATGTTTTGAAATTGAAGACTCCTACCCTCCATACCCTCAACCTTCAAGTGAGCCCTCCGGTTTTGAAGCCATGCTTGCCACATATCTAGCAAACCAAGAGAAGATGGACGCTCAATTGAAAATATTGGAGGCTCAAAACCATGAGTTAAAAAGTGAATGGGCTCAATTGATGGAGATGGATGCTCAACACCAAGTTTTGGAAAGCGAATTGGGGCAACAAGTAACGGAAAACGAAAACTTGGATGAGGAAGAGGAGGTACCCGAAGAAGAAGTCCTTGAACCTAATGTCTCAAGGGAAGAATGGGATCAAGAAAGGGAGGTTGAACTTTGGAGAGTCGGCACCGTAGCTCATTACAACCAAAGGGATGGTGAATCTTGTAACGAAGAAGAGATGGAATGCAAAAGTGAAGCATCGTTCACCACTAGCACATCTCAATATCATTTAGATGAGAACACACAAGAGCTCGCCGTCTATTTGACGCTCTCCGATGAGGAATTCTTCAATGATGATGCCTCTCACATAGAGGAAATACCTTTTATTGATGAAGAAGAACTCACCCCTCCCGCTATAGAAGAGCCGAAATATGAGTCCCAAATTCTTGTTGATGATGGATTAAAGGAAGACGATATTGAGCCACAAGAACTTCAAGGGTATAGAGACTTTGTTGAGGTTTTCATGGAAAAGACTAAAGACCATTCTCGCATGCAAGAAGACACAAGTTCAATGAGGGATATTGAGGAGTGGGCACCTATAAACGTCATTGATAAACTTAAGGAAGGGATGCCCATCATTCTCGAGACAAGTTATGAAGACCCCTTCTTCACTACGAAGTCTCGAGACAAGTTTTGGAGCTTCTTGCCATATTTCCAAAGGCTATTCGGAAAAAGCTCTCATGGCCTCTTAATTTTTAAGGGATTTTCATACTTGAAGGGGTCATGCTCCCAAAGGAAAGTCCATTGTAGGCTTGATGGGAGGAAATTCAAATTGGATTTGAAGGTGGTTTGACACGATTAAGTGCAAGGCCCCGCTTGAGGAGGGATCTTAGCAAAAGACTCCTCAAGCGTGCTTCTTATCTCCCAAGAGGAGAATCGGCTCCGTCTTAGCCAAGACGTTAAACTAGGCTTGTGAGTGTTTCTCTCCCGATCTTTAAGTATATCTACTTTGATTGGATTTCTATTCGCTTCGTGCAAGGCTTTGAGGATTTGAGCCTTATGCATGTGTGAATGCCCATAATTGAATGATTGATGCGCGAATGGATAGCTTTTAGCATGATGTACTTGGTAAATTTGATGCTTTGATTGGGCATAATTGTGGGGTGCCTATGTTTTGACTACACGAGATGTTTGTGCTTGCTTGATGTGCTTTCATGTGTGGAATCCAATCAACTTGTATGTTTAAGGGAAAACATTTACACTACCGCACAATTCATCCAAAAATTTCAAATTATAAATGAAAACAAAAAGTCTAGGCAAGGTTACATTTTCGAAAAATTTCATCTCTAAATTCAACTAGTCATGCATGATTTCACTTGATTGATCCTTTAGATGACTAATGGATTGGATTGTTGACTTTCATTCTTGAGGATCAAAGCATCTACTAGCACTTCTTTATCATTTATTCTAAGCTTTTTCTTGTTGTGACTAAAGAGTTGATCTTTGAAAGTATAAAATCGAAAATTTTCAATTCCAAAACCCTTGCATGCCACGTTTGCCTTTAGGTGACCATAGTGACCTTGCTTATCTCGTGGATTTGTCTTGTTTGTTCGTCATGCTCCATTTTTAACACTTAGCCCTTTGTCAAGTTCTAAGTGTGGAGTCAAAAGAGGGCAAAAAATAGGCCCCAACAAAAAAATTTATGTATGTACTTCATTCTTATGGTCAAAAGAGGGCAAAGCCCCGACTAAAAACTCTCTCGATGATCACGAGAAGTTTTGTTTCAAATATGATACAAATGCCGGGTGTTAGGAAGAAAAGTTCACCCTCGAAAGCATTTGTAGGCCAAAGGCCATTTGAAAAAAAAAGAAGCACTTAGACTTGACAATCGGCTATTCCACCGTTCTCTAGCATGAAAACCAATAAGACAATTGAAACTTCCTAGCAAGAATTCACTAAGGGACGAGCCTCGTAACCTTTTATACTTAGGCATGATATGGTTTGCAAGTATTTACAAAAACTGTGATGTTGGAACTCCTCTTCTCTTATGACTAAGTGACCTTTGCGTCCTAGGCTTGAGAATGAGTTCAAAGCCCACAAGCCAATGGACTAGCCTCCTTGCTAGCATTTGTGAGTGAGCCAACAAGATTTCTTTGCGACTATTAGATTGGTTTCTTGAAGTCACTAATATAGAAAATGACTGGAATCCTTGATTAAATATTTATTAGTCTTTGCTTTGATTTGCTTGAATGCCCTAATTCATGAATTTCCACAAGGATTCGAAGAGGTTTCATGTAGTGATTGAAATGCACATATCTAGTTGAATACATTACGAACTTCATGAAAAACCACCTTGCCTAGTACTTTGAAAATTGTGAGCTTAAAATGCCTATTTGGATGGTTGTTCTCATTTGGGATTTGTGAGTATTCCCTTTTCTGAAAACTCTCACGAGATTATAACTCGTCCACTAGGGTAGCCTAGGGGTTTAAAGGCTTAATGCATACACTAAATGCATTCGTAACGCCTACGAAAAGGAGTTAGTTAGATTGTACATACTTGTCATTTTTCTTTCAATAACATGTTTAGAAATAATGATCGAGACCTTGTGAAATCTAGTGAGGCAAATATACGAAAAACATAGCACCACTAGCATTTCGAAATTTGCATGACCTTGACATATTTTCATACTTTGTTCGGGACGAACAAAACTTAAGTGTGGAGTGTTGATGAGTCGAGTTTTCGACGCATTTATGGTCATTCTTCACTATAGTTTTGAATCGTTTCCGATGTTATTTTGATGTCATTTGACCTCTATCTCTACATTTCAGGTAGAAAACAAGTTTCCCCCATGGTCAAAGCCTAAATATGAAGATTGGTTGAGTTTCGGCGCAAAACAAGGAGTTTCGGGGCAATACCGAGCATATTGACCTTTGCAACTAGTTATGGACCTATAGGGCGGATCCGATGTCCGATTTTGCTGATATTTAGCTTGTTGGAAAGGTATTTCAAAGGGCTACAACTCTCTAGTTGAAGCCAAGACCGAATTCGGAGGGGCAAACCACCAAAAAGGCCCCAGTCGGTCGACTGAGACTCCAGTCGGTCGAGTTGATTAGACTTCAGGAGCTCATCAAATCTTGCACATCCCAGTCGACCGACTGGGAGTCAAGCAAAGCCCAGTCGACCGACTGGATGAAAAACTCAGATTTCTGCACCCAGATTTCAGCCGAATCTATAAATAGAAAGCTAAGGTTTTGGACCAAGTGTGGAGGTTTTTGGGGAGAAGAAGATCGGAAAAGAGGCTCATCTAAGGTCATCAATCATCATCCAACCAAGATTGAGTGAAGAAGAAGATCAACAACAAGGATTCTCATACTCTTCGATCTCATATTGGTTTTAGATTCCTAAACTCCATCTCTTTCATTTGTTTTTTATTGTAATCTCACCATGAGTGAGTAGTGACCTTGATTGGGGATTATGGATCCCCTAGACATGTGTGTGACATTGTGAATACTATATATGCCATTGATGAATGAGTTTGCACATGAATCTTCTTCATTTGAACTTAATGTTTCAAGTTGCCCATAAGGTGTTTGTGAAATGTCCTCAATGGGAACTTTGCTTGATCTCATGTTTGATGTAGCTCACGTTGATCAACATGACTTCAATGAACTAAATGAAGAAGCATTAGGACTTTTGAGTTAGTTGGATAATTCATTAACCTAATGAGAATTGCTTGGATTTAATAAGAACATGTTTATTTAGCCAATAGAGCGCGAGTGTGAGGCTAGAAATTCATGTTCTATAGTGCCAATAGAGCGCGAGTGTGAGGTGCTATGCGAGATGTAACCTCTTCATAATAGGTTGTATCGCGAGTTGAACCTAGTATTAATGTTGCATGAGCTAAATTCTATACGTGTGCATGTGATTTCATCATTGGTATATCGTTCCATTGTCATAATAATTGTCTAGGTGGGGAAGTAATCCCTAGTCATCTTTGAATTGATTGTTAACCATTTTTGCAAATTTAATCTCACTTTGGATTGAAGAATAGACCCCCCCAAACAATAGATGTTCTAATCATCTTGTTAGCACCATTAGTTTAATCACCTATCTTTTGGGTTCGACCTTGGTTCACCCGAGTCAATATGATTGTCGTGACTTAGCATAAGTATTTGAATTCTTATTCGAATATTCCGCTATATTCACAACTGATCACCCTCACAATGGCCAATATCGGCAAAGGACAAAACTTCAGCAGAGGTCCATCAGGAGGAAGTCGTGGTAACTCCTCCAGAGGAAACAAAGGTGCTACGTCAAGTGAAAATGGGGGAAACCGAGGAGAAAAAGATGATAGAACATGTCACCACTGCCAAAAGGAGGGGCATCTTTCAAAATACTGCTACAGCAAAAAGAAAGGAGAGCCACCCGTCCAGAAAAGGGAAGCATCCGTCCCCAAGCCAGCTCATGCCATGTTCGCCGCATGGGGAGACTCGGATGAAGAAAGTGACGATGGAAAGCATCCAAAGGAGGCCTGCCTAATGGCTCACTCTACAACTAATGAGGTAATGGATACTAACTCCTTTGTTGATGAAGTATTTTCTGAATCTGATCTTGCAGAAGCAATAGCCAAAGTCTTTACCAAAAACCGAGATCTGGAGGACAGACTGGCAGAGATGCAACAGGATCATCATGATGACATAGAAGAGAACCGCCTCTGGTCAACCAAAGCCATGCGTCTTGAGAAAGAGATGGCAGAACATGTGTGTAGACGTTGTACATGCGAAAGAAGAGAGAGTCAGGTTAATAAGCTAAGTGATGAGCTGAAATGCATGATGATCGGAAACACTGAGCTAGCTGATTTCCAAGTAAAGGTTGAAGAGCTGAATGATGAGCTGAACAACCTTAGACAAAAGAATGAAGAACTCCTCCAGACAGTGGAAAGCATGAGACTCGAGGAGGCTACACGGAAAGAAGAATGGGTCCGTGAGCTGGAAGCGAAAAGGGTGGAGGAAGAAAAGAAGGACTACAAGAAAAGGTTCGTTAGACCAGGACTTGGACACGAACAGGAAAAGGCAGCAAAGGAGAAGACTGCCAAAGGAAAAGGTGTAATGATGGAACCAGGAGAAAGCTCTCGCCTGAGAAGAAGGCCTCAGACCATCAGACAGACGGAGCGGGAAGACAGTCCACATGAAGGATTCAATATCCATGATACGGGTTCTGTTCCATACAAGGCTAGAAAAGGCTATGAAATATGGCTAAAGATGAGCCAGAGTCGTAAGCCTTCAAAGAAAGACTTCCACGCTAGAAAGATGAAGGCTTCTAATCCACCTGGCAGAAGCAAGTATGTCGATCTTCCATGCCACAGATCATGCTGGCATTGTGGACAATCTGGACACTACAGAGCAGAATGTTCAAGACTAAGGGAGATAGATGAAAGGAATAGCTGCTGGCTGAACGCTCAAAGACGTCATCCAAAAGGCAGAAATGGTTACTTCCACTCGAACCATGATCCAGCTATCTTTAGCAAACCAAGGAAGACGCCCAGCCGAAAGATTGACATAACTGATCATGATGCTCACTATCAATCTTACTATGCTCCATTTGCTAAATTCATTCCTAAACCCAGTAAGCCCAAGCTTGTCTGGGTTCGGAAAAACTGATCTTTTCTTTGCAGGAAAGAGTGAGGTCCCGTCCCTGGTATTTAGATAGTAGCTGCTCAAAGCATATGACAGGGAATCCAGGATGGTTCGACTCGCTCCATAAACACTCCAAAGGAAGCATAATCTTTGGAAATAAAAGCAAAGGAAATGTGATAGCCATGAGAGAGGTAAGAATTTTGGACACTATCCGAATCATGCAAGTAAGTCTTGTTGAAAACTTGAAATATAACCTGCTAAGTGTGTCTCAATTGTGTCAACATGATAAAAATCAAGATTATATTCAACTCTAATGACTGTATTCTGAGGTGTAATGAGACAGGGAAGATAGTTCTGAGAGGAATCCGTGTGAACGAAATCTGCACCGTTGATCGAGATTTTGTCCCTGAGGAAGAACTGTGCCTTGCAAGTATCGCTGAAAATTCCATCTTATGGCACAAGAGGTTTGGCCACGCAAGTATGAGGCTACTGCACAAACTCCATCAGAAGGAATTGGTAGTCGGCTTACCCAAGGTGGAAGGCACCTTTGATTAGGTATGCAGTGCTTGTGCCACGGGAAAGCAAGCACGGACTTCATTTCCATCAAAGCATACCGGACAAGGGCATTGATCACAACTTCTCCGCCCCACGGACACCACAGCAAAACGGTGTAGTGAAACGAAAGAACAAAACTTTGGAGGACATGTCACGGACGATGCTAATTGCTAGCGGAGTTCCAAAAAGCTTCTGGGCAGAAGCAGTGTATGCTGCGAGTTACATTCTCAATAGAGCATCGCTCCGATCCATGATAGGGAAAACTCCGTATGAACTGCTACGTGGACGAAAGCCTAGAATCTCTCACCTGAAAGCGTTCGGTTGCAAATGCCTTGTCCATAATAACGGCAAGGAAAACTTGGGAAAGTTTGATGCTCGGAGTGATGAAGGAGTATTTGTTGGGTACTTCAGTCATAGCAAGGCATATAAAATCTACAACCTGAGGCTAGAGCAAGTTGAGGAAAGCGTGCATGTAAGATTCGATGAGACGGTGATGACTGATCACCTATCAAGATTCCTCAACTACGACTATGCTAGATGCTGGGGAGCTCCAGTTTGTTGATGAGTCAGACCCTGATTGGGAACCTCCACCAGCACCTACGGCTGACATACCTCATATGGATATCCAGACGATCAGGTAGAAGATGGTGAGATGGTGAGATAGCTAATCCATATGGTAGACGAAGTTCTACCTCATATGGTAGATGAAGTTCTACCTCATATGGTAGATGAAGTTTTACCAGACGATCAGGTAGAAGATGGTGAGATAGCTAATCCACCATGTGGATATGACAACGATGACCATGCAGTGGAAGCTGACGAAGAGCTTCCTGCCGAGGAAGAAATGATTGGTGCTAACCCTGAGGGGGAACTCAGAGCCACACGTTACGGACGAGCGGTTCATCGACCAGCCAGACTAAAGGACTACTAGTGCTACATTTCTCAGGAACAGGTAGACCTTAATGTTTTATGTCATTTCTGTGGATTTGCATCTTCTATTTCTCTTGCAGAACCGAAGACCGTAGCAGAAGTGCTTAAAGACCCAGAATGGGTCAATGCCATGCAAGAGGAGATGCACCAGTTCGAAAGGAACAAAGCCCGTCTGGTGGCCTACACAGATGCTGATTATGCCGGCTGCAAGACAGACAGGAAGTCCACGTCAGGGATAGCACAATTCCTTGGACCATGCCTGATATCATGGGGGTCCAAGAAACAGTCTTCCATTGCTCTATCCATCGCAGAGACTGAGTATATTGCAGCCGCCGCATGCTGTGCACAACTCCTTTGGATAAAATAACAGCTAAGTGATTATGGTGTTAATCTTGAATGCATCTCAATTCTGTTTGATAACACCAGTGCCATTAATATTTCTAAGAATCCAGTGCAGTTTTCACGTACTAAACACATAGAAATCAGATATCATTTTCTGCATGGATTGTGTAGAAAAGGGCACTATATCCATGGAATACTGCAGAACTGAGGAGCAGATTGCAGACATCTTTACGAAAGCACTGCACAGGGAGCCCTATGAGAAGTTAAGAATTGAATCAGGTATGACATCCCTTACCTAGTCTGCATTTCATGATAGTTTTCTCCAATGACTGGCTAGACTAGGTTGCGTGCTAAGATACCATGACATGGACTTGCTGCGTATGAAATTGATCATTGTGTGAAAGTTTCTCTATGAGGTCACCTTGCACGCATGTTAAATAAGATTACTAGCTAGCAGAACCTTGAGCATGGCACATAATTCTTTGCAACCCAAAAGAGACTTCTTCTTTGAACCCACAATATATGCCAAGGAAGTTCTCTAAGACTAACCCTAGCCTTTCATGTGTGGAGAATAAATGTTTAGCCCTTCGATTTGAAAAGATGTTTTTCTTGGTTATCTCCACATTGCGTGAAATTACTTTGATGTGACTTGGTGATTTCTTGTGTGAATAAGTGGTGTTTTTATTGTACCCCTTGGGTATACCTAAAGCACCACAACCCTTGTGAAAACCATAAGACAAACCGGGGTTATTCTTAAGCCGATTCAGACTGGTTCAATCATGGATGTGGCTGGTTCAATCTGTGGTTATTGCCAATAAGCGGATGAGAAGATAATGGGTGGCAGCTGTAAAGTAGATTAGTGCAGTAAGTGTGAGTGGACTACACGGTAAGCGAAGTAGCTGCACAGCAGACTAAGTCTTAATGACTTTTACTGCGGTTGGTGCAAATCACATGGGAAAATGAACAGTTAAAGAAGGGCATTCAAAGCAATTCAAGCGCCTTTTCTCCCAACTGGACACGTGGAAGTAATCCACTAAAAATGGGGAGTTACGAGGCAGTTGGCAATTACTTTTTGAAATTGGAGAGAAGTTTATCTGCAAATTTATTTGGCGTATCTAAATTCAAATTTTCAAGATTGAAGTGCCGTTTGGAGGATTAGTGGGTGCCAGCACGAACAGAAATTCTAAGTGCTACATTTATGGCGATTAAACTGACATGTATGGAGAAAAGCAAGAGCTGCGTCTGCAGCTCGGTCGTCATCATGATGGGTGCTGCTGTTGTCTTTATGGCGTGGAAAAATAGCAAAGTGTTGGTACGTGAACAGTCTGCAACACTTAATACCTACAGATGGACATGTGGTAGATAACTGTGGAGTGAATTCAAATTTGGGAGTTGCACGAGGAGGCTTGGTTATTGCCTAATTCTGAATCCGGAAAGAGACTCAAATGTGCAATTCCTTTTGGAGGTTGAAAAATTAAATCTTGTGAGATTCTAGGATGCCGATTGGAATTCAAATTGAAAAGGAAATTTTTAGGGTTTCTCACAGTATAAAGAAGAGAAGAAAAGGCGGGATCTTGGCATCCAACAGCCAGAAGTGGAGAGTGTTATGTCTACTGTTCCTGGTATAGAGGACTTTGACAATATTGGCTAGACGTTTGATGAAGCCATGTGATGGTAGAATGCTCGGATAACCACCCCACAGCCAGCTGCATCTCAGGAGGTTAATCCTCTGGAACAGCATCCGTTGCATCCAGATGAGGGGTCTTCGGCCGTGATTGAGGCTTTGCAGAGGCTATCTGGAAAGGTGGACTTGCTGACTGAGAGAGTGGCTCGTCTAGAGTCGTTGATTGAGAAGGAGGTGAAGGAGTCTGATGTTGGCTGGGTGACGGAGCTGCGTACTAAGCTTGAAGCTCTTGAGTCACTGCCTACCCTGGTCAAGGAGAGTGAAGAGTCTGCCAAAATCAATATGATTCATGGGACTCAGATCAGAGAGGAGATAGTTGAGATGAATCGACAGCTAAGATACGTTGGAACTGAACTGGTTGAACAATTGAGGTTATTGGTTAAAGATTAGCCCAGGGTCTGTCTCATGGTTGTCCCCTCCTTGCTATCCCCACCACATCCTCCCTATGTTGTTTGTTGTGACTTTTCCTTTGTTGCTATGCTCTATTTCTGCTTGATAGTAGTTGAATTGTCTGCGTGCTATGTGTGTTCCCTCCGGGACCCCTTTTACCTTTAGTTAATGAAGAATGCGGTTTTCTTTCATTACCTGGGTATATTAACTTGCGACCTTTTTAATGATGCCAAAAGGGGGAAGATAACATGAGTGCACCACTTGAGGGGGAAGTCACTACTGAAATTCAAATCTAATGCCTATTTAAGGGGGAACTGTTGTGAGTTCGTAAAAGCGTCTGTCTAACAAAAACTGACTGAAAAAATTCTATCTGCTGGATTAGTGATGAATCTATCTGATAGATTAATGATGATTTTAATTACATGTGATGGATTTCTGTCTTATTGAAGAAGTGTTTGTCATCATCAAAAAGGGGGAATTTGTTGGAACCCATAGGTTTTGATGATCACAAACACTTAGCTAATATTCTAACTAAGTGTGCAGAAATCCATCTGATAGATCGAAGGGAGATCAAAGATCGAATTGCCATAAGACGGTTGAATCAATAATATTCTACACATCAGAATGGCAAGTTCTATTAAATGGAAAAGCAGACAAAAGGAAGATTCTAGAAGGAATCCTGTCTTAAAAGAATACAAACCCATTGGGTTTGAATAGTTCAGATGGGCCAAGTCATTGGGCCCAGATGTCAAGTCAAGGAAAGCTCTATATAAAGAGCTAGGGTTTGGACAGTTGGGCTGGGCTAGATCTTTGGGCCCAGATGACAAGACATGTCAAACTCTATATAAACAGCTAGGGTTTCATAAGATGTGAGTGGAGGAAAAGCTGCCGCCTTCTAGAAACTAGAGAGGCAGAGCTGTGATTTCAAGAGAGAAGAACTGTAGCGCCTCCACAGAGCATAACGACGATTTCTGAGGAGAAAGAAGCGGATTCCTGAAGAGAAGAACAGCGACTTCCCAGGAGATAGAAGCTGTTGCATTCAAGAGCTGAGCTTGCTAAAGCCGCACACACGAAGGTTTGAGATCGAAGCAATTACTTTGTTGGATTGAGTAGAGGTCATCAAATAGAGTCGGATAGACCTAGTTTGTAAACCCTACAAGTATATCGGAATATAAAGTAATCGTATTCGAAAATCCTTTAAGTGGAATCTGAAAGGTAGTGGTTTTCACCTTATCATTGTTGTGATAAGGTTTCCACTATATATCCGTGTGTAGTATTTTCAGTCATTATTTTCCTGCACTATTTACTTCCGCTGCTATCTGACTATCAGGCGGAAAACCTTTTGGTAACCTCCGTCTGATATAGATTGCTAACACTAATCGATCCAACATAATGGATTAGGATATAGTTTATTTAGGAAACTAACGATCTTTGATATTATTATTATTATTATTAGTAATTACCAAATTAACAAGTTTGACTCTTATGAGTTCGGTTACTTTTATAGAGTTAGGATCATATGAGAAATGACAGTTTTGGTGAGAAATAAAAAATTTTAAAAACCGTTGGATTATTTTTAAAACAGTCCAGATTTAACTAATAATTTTGCATTAATTTTCAGATTAAATACGTGATTGAGGGTATATTTGTCAATTGATTAATTTAATTTTAATTAATCCCTAATTTATCGCAGAAGTTCATCGGTTTTTCGATCATCTTTCATATTTTTTTGGAAAATCGTTCTTCTTTGTTATCTCAAAACCCTTATTTCCATGGCCACCGCAAGCGATTTCTCACCTCTGCAACTCATCAAAAATCATCTCTTCGACGACCTCGCATCCCCTCTTGTCAAACCAAACACTAATCAGATATTCGAATCCTGCAACTTGCTATGACATCCGAGCTCTGTCGATCCCCAAATTCGTACAAAGATTTTGGTTGTAAACAGGATTGAGTTGAGTGCTATCGATTTGGATCGCGCTGGAGATTTGGTGAATTACACTCTTTAGCGGATATCTGGATGAGGTAATTTTTGTTCGAATTTGTTTGGCGCTGGTGGTTTTTCAAAAACCGTTTTTGATTCTGTGATGTCGCGTATCTGCTTAATTTTATATGCAATTTTGATGCAATTTGTCACATTTTCTGATCTGAAGATTTTCAAATTGGTAACCGATTAAGCGAGCATGATGAATTTATGTACAATTTGAAGCTTAATTGAAGGGAAAGTGTGTTTTGGTTGGATGACCTGTTTAAGGACTCTGGATAGTACTTGACATGATCATTGTTTTTCAGGATTGTCTTTGAGCTGTTTCCACATTTTAAAGCATCCAAGTGCTTTAGCAGTTGAGGAGTTTGATATTAAAAATTGAGCACCTCAATAACAGATGAGACAGGCTGATATGGTGGAACTTTGCATGAATGAGGGTACCTCGCTTATGCACCTACCTGATGATTGTCTTATTATAATTGAGCACCTCAATAACAGATGAGACAGGCTCATTGTGCCTTCATACTGACACAAACTTAGGCCATTTGGAATTCTCATGATTTTGTATGAAACTGATTTTGTATGAAACTACAACTCTGAGTACATATTTGATTCAGATAGAGGAACAATGATGCTGTTTGACAATGTTTATACATTTTTATCTCAACTTGTGAATTTTGTTGATTCTATTCTTGTGAATCTTGTTGATTCTATTTGATTCTATACTTGTGAATCTTGTCCAACTTCCTGCATTGAGATACAAGAATACAATTGAAAGTGTAAGCTACCCAAACTGAAATGTATAGACGTACGCATTTTAAGAGTTGCTGTCACGGGTGGACCTTTCAAACTTGTAAGTATCGTATTTAAAACACGAATCACGAATGTCATTGATATTATTTGTGCTTATTTTTTGTAGCTAATGTGTTGAAGCCAAGCAACAAAGCCCAAGTCAAGGATACAAAACCTATAGCCAAACCAACATCAAGTATCTTCACTGATGCAGACATTCAAGGGCATTGCTATGTGAAAGATGCAATGCTCAGCTTGCACTTGCTAGATGCGTCGAGGAAAAATTTCGCTTTGTCAAAATTGTGATTAGTCTAGTCATGGTACATCGTCTTCTGACCAGAATCATAGGAGGCAAACACATTTCGTTTACGTTTATGGAACTTTATATACCATTTTGTTTAAGTTTAAGGCTACGCATTTCATGGGAATCATTCGCATTTATGGGAATCTGACGCATTTTACTGGGAATCTTACGCATTTTTCTGTAAATCTTACTCATAATATTGTCAAATGTAACCAAAATACACAGAGGCTGAGAAACAGCCTTTACAAATTTGAGATTAAATCTTCAATTGCATTACAATCAGCCTTTACAAATTTGAATAAATATTTACAAAGTATACATTCTGATACAATTAACAGACAGAAATCACACAGCGGAAGAAATCTCAAGGCAACAAGTTTCAGAAGCAGTCAATAAGTTCTTTCGGAATTTGTCTAGTAGCACGGAACTTTAATATCTCTTTTTCGCGCCAGGCCAACCAAAGCGCTTTTTTCTTCAGCTTGCTTCTGAATCAAAGATGTCTGGTAATCCAAGAAGTTTTTTTATCTGTAAAGTTCGAAAGGACAATGTTACTAATTTAAATAACATTCGAAACCTAAAGCTTTTTTAGAAGGAAATGATTTTGCAGAATTTGGCAGAATAGCAGCAGTAGCTAATGGAGTCTGAATTGGAATAAGACTACACTCTTTCACAGGTGAACAAAACAACCACTTTAGCTTGCTGATTGTTGTAAAGCCATTCCAGAAAACACACATAGGTTGAGAAACAGAGAAAAAAAATACATATCAGATAACAATAATAAGCTAGCAGGAACTCTTCAGTAGTGAAAATTGTCAAATGTAACCAAAATCAAGAGACCCATAAATCAGAACAATATTGGCTTGGGCAAGAACTAATAAATCTTACGCATTTCTTAGTTAGGTTACGCATTATTCAAATAATATTGGCTACGCAGTTACTAATAAATCTACGCATTTCACATGTACGCATATCTGTATGAGATGATAAGCATTTTAACGATTTTCGAAATGGATATATTCAACACAATATTTGGCTACGAAGGAAGTAATAAATCTTACGCATTCTTAGTTAGGTTACGCATTTTTCAAACGATATTGGCTACGCAGTTACTAATAAATCTTACGCATTTCACATGTACGGTTACGCATTTATTATAAAATGTCGCGCATTTTACAGTTGTATTTACTACTATTCTGATAATGTAACAATATTGGCTACGCAGTTACGCAGTTGTGTATAAATTGAAAAGCTACGCAGCTACGTAGCTACGCAGTTATTTATGAAATGCTACGCAGTTTACAGTTAATGAATGAAATCGTGAATGGGGGTTTTGAAATGGGCATGTGCCTGTTCAATAACCAACATACATATAATTAAAGTCTCAACCTTTCATCAAATCCTAACTCGGAATCTGAAAAACAATCAATCAAAAGATCAAACCTTTGTAATCCAATCCACAGCATTCCTCCTCACACCCAAATCCAAATCCCCAGACCTCAATCTCGTGACACAGTCCACCTCAAATCAATTGCAGTGTCGCCGTAGAAACTTTGGCGAGTGTCGCCGTCGCCCGTCGATTCATTGACTTCAAATCCAATCGTCCGTCGAATTTTAGGGTTCCATCAGTCGCCTTTGTCCGTCGCCTCCGTCAGTCGTCTTTGTCTGGCGCTTCCGTCGTTGACGTCGTCCGTCCGAAAACTAGGGTTCACACAATATTTCCGTCTCTCGTATCGCGATTATGAAATGATTTGTGTTTTGTGAAACTGGCGAGACAAATACGGGATTGAGGTTTAATTGTGTAAATTGTACCTAATTTGCCCTCAAACACTTTTTAATTAGATAAACAATTACGCATTTATGATTAATCTAAACCGTTTGTTACACTAATCTAACGGCTAATATAATTTCGTATTTCTCATAATATATCCATTTCTCACGTGAACCTCACTCTACTTTTATAATGGTTAATAAATATAATAATTTCTAAAACGTTATTTGATTTTGTTTAGTTCACTTACATCTAGTGCAAATTCAATAGGAACGTCTATACATTCTTGATTTTTAAAGCCTCACCAGAAGAAAAAAAAGAAGCGTATGTTATAAATATATCATGTAATTGATGACTCATGGTGATGTGAGACCTTCCTCATTATGATGTATCTACCCAAGTGAATAATGGTGATGTGAGATCTTCCTCATTGTAATGTATTTATCCAAGTGAATAATGGTGATGTGTGATCTTTCTCATTTTTTATGTATTTCCTAGCCCTATATAAAGGGACTATGTGTAAGACAACAAAAGATGGAAATACATGAGTAACAAGTTTCTCTCTACATTCATATCATCACTTATATGTTCTTATTCTTTCTTTGAGTACCTTTGAGTATCATCTTCACAACCACAATAATTTTACAACACGTTATCAGCACGATCGCTCTCCACTTCCATACTGTAAGTTTCAATAAGAAGTTAAGTGTTTTCCTCACTTGTCTCTCAACTTCCGCTTAGTTCTTCATCTGTTCTACTTGGATATCATAAGGGGTTCACTACCTCAAAGGGAGCTCTACTCTCCCTCTTTCACAATTCCAAATTGTGACATGATATCTAGGCTTTTCTGGATGAAAAACTGAGAATTCCATTGCTTTTGCTTTGTTTTCTTTGGAATTTGATCCTATTACGGCGACGGTTATGTGTGTTTTACTTTCTTAATGTATAAACAACATATTATTATGCAGTGTGGATAACCGCCCCATAGTAAAGTGTTGTGATCTACAAAGTAATTATCTTTACTTTAAATACTTCATTTTCTTTGAACCATATTTCCATAATTCATTTGATGATATTACATTGTTAATTTACTCTTAATACTCAACGGTAACTAATTTGTGCCCAACGGTAACATAACGGCTAATTTTTCTCTATAAATTTGATTTCATTCACCATACAAAATCACATTCATTCTCTCTTCTACTACATAATCTTCTCAAGAAAACTTTGCCATAAAATGTCTCGTCTAATGCTAGTTTTTGTTTTCATAATTATTTTTGTACTTAATGGTTGTGTCCTCACCGGAGATGTTCCGGCGGATGAATTGTATCATTGTTTGGAAATGATTGTAATAATGTATGGCTTCTTCTTCTTTACAATATTTGTAGAATTTTATGTTTTAAATTAATCTAATAAACTTTTTCTACTTCGTTTTTTTAGTTACCACCATGTCAAATCTTTCGAAGCTTGAATTCAATGCTCTTGATATTTCTGGCAATAATTATTTGGCATGGATTCTTGATGCTGAAATCCACCTTGATGCCATGGATCTTGGAGATGCAATAAAAGAAGGAAATAATGCATCCGAACAAAACAAGGCAAAGGCCATGATATTCATTCGACATCACCTCCATGTGGGGTTGAAATATGAATACTTAACGATCAAAGATCCATCGATTGTTTGGAAGGAATTAAAAGAAAGGTACGATCACCAAAAAACGGTGATACTTCCAAAAGCCAGCTTTGATTGGACACACTTACGTTTGCAAGATTATAAACGTGTGAGTGACTACAACTCTGCTATGTTCAAAATTACATCCCAAATGAAATTATGTGGTGAAAAGATCACTGACAAAGAAATGTTGGAAAAGACATTCTCCACATTTCATGCCTCAAATATGCTCTTGCAGCAACAATATCGTGAACGAGGTTTTACAAAATATTACGAGCTTATTTCTTGCCTACTTGTTGCTGAACAAAATAATGAGTTTTTGATGAAAAATCATCACTCACGTCCAACTGGGTCAACACCCATTCTTGAAGCAAATGCTATATTTAGGAATAATTATGGGCGTAATCAGCAACATGGACGTGGCGGATGCGGTAATAAATGCGGACGTGGTCGTGGGCGAAGCTTTGGAAGTTATCAAAATCAAAGTACCCAACATCCCCCAAACTTCAAGAAAAAGACACATTACCCCATGAAGGGGATGAATAATGAAGGAAACCAAAAGGGGAATGCAACTTTTAAAAGGGCTGAAAGTTCTTGCTTTCGATGTGGTATGAAAGGCCATTGGGCTCGTACTTGTCGAACTCCCAAACACTTTGTTGATCTTTATCAAGCCTCTTTAAAAAGAAAAAGTGTTGAGACAAACTTCACTGAGCAAAAGGATGATGATCCCATGAATCTTGCCCAGTTGGATCATCTTATGAACATGGCCCATTTGGATGTTAGTGACTTCTTTGAAGACGCCAATGTGGATTCTAACCAACCAATAAATGATGGGAACACTACTACAGGAGGGACCATATGCAACGGTTCTTAGATAGCTTATGCAACGGTTCCTAATCCGTTGCATAAGCTACCGTTGCATAAGGTCCATACCTTATGCAACGGTTCCAAAAACCGTCGCATAAGAGCACAACTTATGCAACGGTTTGTTACTGGAACCGTTGCTTACGGTATGGACCTTATGCAATGGTTCCAACAACAAAACCGTCGCATAAGATGAACCATTATACAACCGTTTTGGTGCTCAAACCGTTGCATAATGTATGATCGTATGCAACGGTTAAACCAAACCGTTGCATAAGCTACAGAAAAAATTTGGCAGGTTTCAGCTGTTTTGGCTCAAATCCGCCTGAAAATCAAATACAATTTCTATACAAAATTTAATACCCTGCTGTTACACATTTCCAAACATGGAAATACTTTCATTTCACTCAAAATACAACCATTCATACAAGTACATCCATATATACATTGATTTTATAACAACGTCACATATATAAACAATATTCACATGTAAGCACTATGTTCGAATAAGTAGTTGTACAAGAAGGAGGCGATCTCATCTCGCACGTCTTGTACCTTCCCCAACTCATATGATCGTGTCCCATTAGGAAAAACCTATAACAAATAAGATAACATGAATATATAAAAAAATAGAGTTAGAACAAACCTAGCTAACTAGAGAACATAGATTTAGAATAAACGTAGGTAGAACATATATGCTTTAACAACAATAAACCTAACTAGAACATTTGTCACCATTCTAAATAGAGTAAGACGAGACTAGCATGCTTACTTGGTCAAAGTTATCCACATATGCACCGTTATTAGTACGAACAAATTCCATTATGTCCCGAATAAATCTCAGAACATAATAACCGCATAAATTACTCTCATCGGGTTGTTTCGGACACTGCATTATAAGTAATCTCAGTTAACACTTTATTAATGAAAATTACAAGAATATATTAAAGGAATGCTTTGTGTATGATAATACCGTCACTATCTTCCATTCGACTCGACGATCAATCCTCGGATTACATCCTTGATAGTATGCAGCCCCTTAAAATAAATAACAATATACGTAATTAGTGACTGTCAATGCAAGTTACAAAATAATAGTAAGTTCGAAACTTACGAGTCCACTAAAGCTTTCGCATCGCTATGTATAACGGTCTGATATGGCGAGGAGTTAAACCAATGGACTACACCTTGGTTGGGGAAGATAACGCACAACATCCACTGAAACCTACATCAACAAACTAAATTCATACAACCCATATTTCAAAAAAATAGGTAATATATTACAAGTAACTTATGTACTTACTCGGCAGCATTTATATGAGGCATAAAGTAGCAATAATTTTGATCTTTGTCTGGCATATGAAGTCTTGCTACAAACGCCTCCATCCTCTCATTTATGTGATTGGAAGGGCTCACGGTCGTGTGATTGAAGAACCCGAATCGAACCTCTGAATCAATCATTTGATTGAACAAAGAACTACAAAATGAAAAAACTTATAAAGTTAGACCACCTGCAACAAATGATTAACAAGTAATGACAAGAGTATTACCATATGTATAAACCACAATATGAGTTCGACAACGGTGCCAATGCGTATATATCACGGACGTCATCTGGGCCCACTGTGGAAATGTAGTATTTGAAAATGATGTCTTGATTATAAAAGTTCAAGTTTTATTTTAAAGTATTTGAATTCCAATGTCCTTTATGCTTTGTTTACTTTATCATAATAAAATTCAATTTCTAATTTTACTCATTTTTTAAGAGATGGATGTTGGCCTCTCAATGAAAAGGCAAGACGGTGGGAAAACACTATGTTTAGCGGATAGTGCAACAACACATACGTTATTAAGAGATGAAATATATTTTTCGCATCTTGAGTTAGCTAAAGCTAATGTCAATACAATATGTGGTGCATCAAACCTTATTGAAGGCTATGGGAGAGCCCAATTAGTGTTACCAAATGGTACACAATTTATCATAAATGATGCAATGTTCTCAACTAGATCAAAAAGAAACCTTTTGAGTTTCAAAGATATACGCCGAAATGGCTATCATGTTGAGACAACAAATGAAAATGACGTTGAATATTTATATATCACGTCTATGGTCTCGGGAAATAAAAGGGTGATGGAAAAACTTCCATCATACAATTATGGATTATATTATACTTTCATAAATCCAGTTGAATCATATATGGTGATAAACCAGAATTCAATATACCCAAAAAACTTTCTTATATGGCATGATCAATTAGGCCATCCGGGTTCAATAATGATGCAAAGAATCATTGAAAATTCACATGGACATTCATTAAAGAGTAAAAATATTCTCTTGTCCAAATATCTCCCATGTGTTGCTTCTTTTCAAGGAAAACTGATTACAAGACCATCTCTAATAAAAGTTGAGAAGTAAAAGTCCAACATTTTTAGAACGGATTCAAAGAGATATTTGTGGACCTATTTCCCCATCGAGTGGACTATTTCAGTACTTTATGGTACTTATTGATGCATCGACCCGTTGGTCGCATGTTTGTTTATTATCCACTCGCAATATGGCATTTGCAAAATTGCTTGCTCAAATTATTAAATTACGAGCACAATTTCCAGATCATACAATAAAGAAAATCTGTATGGATAATGCGGGAGAATTTACGTCCCAGTCTTTTAATGACTATTGTATGTCAACTGGAGTGACAATTGAACATCCAGTTGCTCATGTTCATACTCAAAATGGTCTAGCAGAATCTTTTATTAAGAGGCTAAAATTGATAGCTAGACCATTACTTATGCGATCTAGATTGCCAAGTTCTGCTTGGGGACATGCAATATTACATGCTGCAACACTAATTCGTATAAGGCCAAGTGAAAATAATAAATATTCCCCTTTGCAACTTGTTAGTGGTCAAGAACCAAATATCTCTCATTTAAGAGTTTTTGGGTGTCCAGTTTATGTTCCAATATCTCCGCCCCAACGTACTAAAATGGGACCCCAACAAAGATTGGGAATTTACGTGGGATCTGAATCTCCGTCTATTATTAAATTTTTGGAACCGTTGACTGGTGACATATTTAAGGCACGATTTGCCGACTATCAGTTTGATGAGACAAATTCCCCTGCATTAGGGGAAGATAAAATAAACTCTGAAAATAAAAGACAAGAGATATCTTGGAATGCAGAGTCATTGTCTCATTTTGATCCTCGTACAAAACAATCAGAACTAGAAGTTCAAAAGATTATCCACTTACAAAGTGTGGCAAACACATTGCCTGATGCATTCACAAATGTGAAAACAGTGACAAAGTCATATATACCAGCTGTCAATGCTCCTTGCAAAATCAATCAATCTTCTTGATGAAGATATTGGAAACAATTTAGCAAGTGAGTCTAAAACACGACAAAAGTGTGGTAGACCAATTGGGTCCAAGGATAAAAATCCAAGAAAAAGAAAGGTTCATGATAACCAAATAAATGCATCAACCACTATTCCAAAAGAAATAGATGTGATACATGAAGAAACATCTTCAAAAGATAATGAGATACCTGAACCTGATAAAAATGAAGAAATATCGATCAATTATGTCATTTCAGGAAAAAGGTGGAATAGCAAAAAATTATAGTGGATAATATATTTGCATATTCTATGGCTCTAGATATTACAGAAGAAAATGAGGATCATGAGCCAAGATCGGTTAATGAATGCCGACAAAGAAATGATTGGCCAAAATGGAAAAGTGCCATTGAGGCAGAATTGAATTCGCTTGATAATCGCCAAGTTTTTGGAAAAAATTTCATAACACCCGAGAATGTCAAACCTGTTGGTTATAAATGGATATTTGTGCGCAAACGAAATGAGAATAATGAAGTGGTAAGATATAAAGCACGACTTGCAGCACAAGGCTTCTCACAAAGACCAGGCATTGATTATGAAGAGACATATTCACCGGTCATGGATGCGATAACATTCAGATTTTTATTGAGTTTGTCAGTCTTAGAAGGACTTCAAATGAATTTAATGGATGTCGTGACAGCCTATTTATATGGGTCACTTGATAATAACATTTACATGAAAATTCCCGAAGGATTTAAATTACCTGAAACATATATCTCAAAACCTCGGGAAGTTTATTCAATAAAGCTACAAAGAGCTTTATATGGTTTAAAACAATCCGGTCGAATGTGGTACAATCGTCTAAGTGAATATCTATTAAAGGAGAGGTACATCAACAATGAAATTTGTCCATGTATTTTTATTAAAAGGACAAAAACCGGATTTTCTATTATCGCGGTTTATGTTGATGATTTAAATATCATTGGTACCCCTGATGAACTCACTGAGACGATTGCATGCTTAAAAAATGAATTTGAAATGAAAGATTTGGGCAAAACGAAATTCTGCCTTGGCCTACCAATTGAGCATTTATCAAAGGGCATTTTCGTTCATCAATCCTCATTTACTGAACGGATCCTCAAACAATTTAACATGGATAAATCATTTCCTGTGAGTATTCCTATGGTTGTTTGATCACTTAATGTGATAAAAGATCCATTCCGTCCTCGAGAGGATAATGAAGAACTACTTGGTCCTGAAGTACTGTATCTTAGTGCTATTGGAGAACTAATGTATCTCGCTACATGTACACGACCTGATATTGCATTTTCGGTCAATTTATTAGCAAGATATAGTTCTTCTCCAACTCAAAGATATTGGACTGGCATTAAGCAAATTTTAAGATATCTTCGAGGAACAACTTATATGGGCTTATTTTATTCAAAAGACTCAAAATCAAGATTAATTGGATATGCCGATGCCGGATATTTATCTAACCCTCATAAAGCACGATCACAAACGGGTTATGTATTTACATATGGTGATACTGCTATATCTTGACGATCTACCAAATAGACCCTTACAGCCACTTCTTCTAATCATGCTGAAATATTAGCACTTCATTAAGCTAGTCGTGAATGTGTGTGGCTGAGGTCTTTAATCCATCATATCAAAGGATCATGTGATCTTTCAGGCGATAAAGAAAGCCCTACTATTTTATTTGAGGATAATGCTGCCTATATAGCTCAAATTAAAAATGGCTATATAAAAGGAGACAGAACGAAACACATATCTCCAAAGTTCTTCTTTAAACATGAACTTCATAAGAATGGAGATATTGATGTTTGTCAGATTTGTTCTTGTGACAACTTAGCCGATTTATTTATAAAGGCACTTCCCACGACTCCCTTTGAGAAACTGGTCTATAAAATCGGTATGCGAAAGCTTAGAGATTAATGTTAAAGGCTACATTGAGGGGGAGATACGCGTTACACTCTTTTCCTTCTTTTAGGTTTTATCCCTATGGGTTTTCCTTAATGAGGTAACATTAATCATGCATATTGTACAAAATATGTACTCTTTTTCCTTCACTAAGGTTTTTCCCACAGGGTTTTCCTAGTAATGTTTTAATGAGGCATAATATTTGTACAAGTCATCCAAGGGAAAGTGTTATAAATATATCATGTAATGGATGACTCATGGTGATGTGAGACCTTCCTCATTGTGATGTATTTACCCAAGTGAATAATGGTGATGTGAGATCTTTCTCATTGTAATGTATTTACCCAAGTGAATAATGCTGATGTGTGTGATCTTCCTCATTTTTTATGTATTTCCTAGCCCTATATAAAGGGACTATGTGTAAGACAACAAAAGATGGAAATATATGAGTAACAAGTTTCTCTCTACATTCATATCATTACTTATATGTTCTTATTCTTCCTTTGAGTACCTTTGAGTATCATCTTCACAACCACAATAATTTTACAACAGCGTCACCATTGTAAGTTGAAACCAACTTTAATTTAGCATTGCGTGACGGACTCCTTCTAGCTAAAAATTTCCATGCCGATCATGTCATCTTCCAAACTGATAGCAAAGAATTAGCTCTAGCCATAAATTTTAACACAAAGAATGAGTTGTAGCAGTCTAGCAGACCCCTTGATGCGATACAGAATATCGCAATGGAATAGTTACAGAGATAATGAAAGATGAGAAGAAAGAAGATTAGGGTTTTAGAGAAGAATGGGAGAGAAGAAGCTAGAAGGGATATTTTGAGTAATTCATTTGTTGTCTTTCTCATACCCGATTACAATTCTTATACTAAACACATTTCATGAGAATACAAATTAGACCCCTTAACTTGCATATTATTCCAATGCGTAACATTCCTTCCCCCTTAAATTTGACCTTGTCCTCAAGGTCAGCTATTTCAGGTGGTCTTGGCAATGAAAACACGAAAAAATTATTGATGTAACGCACCAAGAAGACATGATCCTCCAAACCGAAATAAGAGTTACCAATTTCTGTATTGGTTGAGTCACCAAATAATTGGACCTCTTCTGAATCCAGCTCTATGCCGCCATCCATGACACTCTGAGGAGCATATGAGGGATTATGTGTGGCATCTCCTCTCATCTTTAAGAGCACGAGTCCATCTTCAAAGTTAAATGATTCAGCAACTAGAACTGCAGTATATTCTCCCAAGCTCAAACACAAGTTCTTTTTGCAGAGTCAATGACAACCCGACCCCCTTCACGTGCTCCGCATAACTGCCCAGCAACAAGGCTAGTAACATAGATAGTGGGTTGGCTGATTACTTTGGAATTTAATTTCTCTTTGGTTCCATTTAGGCTCAGATCCAAAATATCAAACCTCATGATATCATTTCCCCTTTTGAACAATCTTGGAACAACAAGTACCATCTTGTCCTCACCACCCATCCAAACTGCTTGTGTCCTGTGATCATCATAATCACCATTGAATCTGTAAGCCTTAAAGCAAACATTTCATAATAGACTTTCTGAGCCCAGTTGTTGACTTGACATGCAATCCCAACTCTCATCACAAGCTGGAACTAGAAATTCATAATCATTGCACAGCTCAATCCGCACATCTTGCAACAGCAAGTACCATCTTGCTTCACACGCAAATTTAATTCGAGAATTTACCCCATTCCGCACAAGTGTCTTTACCTACTCACTCAATTGTTTCTCCCACAACTTATATGATATACACGAAAAGTCATAATGTAACTCCTCGACGGGCAAAATTAGCATACTGAAAGTGAACAGACACTGCCTTATCCCATACTTATTCAGCCACAAATTCAAGCAAAGGCTGTTAAGAAAAATCCCCATCACACACTTAACCACCACAATCATCACAGTAAATGGTTTTAAGACATCAATTCCATTCTATTGTGAAGCTGAAGAGTGAAACCGAGAATAGCTGTTGCCGCTATACAAATTAGACACTGCCTTTGTTCAAGGTAAAACCCACACCCCGGCAAGGACAAGTGTTCCGTAAGAAGCCTTTTTTTTCACTTTCATCTCAATATTAGCATAAGGTAAGTGCATGTACTTTTGTGCAAATTTCCTCGAAATATAGGCAGTGTGAATGGATTTCAGCTTCATATAATCATGATCGAATAATTGTGAAGACTGAAATAAGAATGATATGGAATTGTACTCAGATAAACCCCAAACTCTGTGTGAACCAATAGATGCAAAGCAACAGTTCATATGTAATTTCATCCACTCAAGAAACTGAACAAAGGTTGTACATACCACATATAAACAACCATCTTCGTCAATAAACTCAATTCTTGCAAGGCAGTATAACCACGTCACAAGGTTGGCCATATAATAAACTTCGTGATGTCGAATGTCAATCACAATACCATGAATCAAAATAAAGTCAATGACATTAATACCTGTCAAGGAGTGGTTTTTGTTTGTATAAGCTGAAATGTCAATGACGCGTGTCTTAGTGAGGATAAGCACCCCAAAGAAAAGGCGATTCAAGCTAAGCATGGGTACTGAGAAGGGCAGCCAACTGATGAACATCAAGATTTCACCTAAGTTAAAGCCACTGGATCTGCAACCCAGATGCATCTGATGCAATCATTCCAAAATCCTTTGAAGCATGAAGCTCCGACTCAAGCAAATAAGCATGATTTGAGATCATAGATGTTTGCCCACTACAACCTCGATATCCCTTTTCAATTTCAGGAGGCAAGGGAGGAGGAAGTCGAGCAGCAACATCTCCATGTGAGGGAACCCCAAAATACCACTCAAGCATTGTCTTCAAATATAATGAAGAACATTGGCAAAAAGAAATCATACGCTACCCAAGCAACCCGCCACAATGATTCATAAGTACTTGTCTGATATCCGTTATTAATTCCACAACTAGACCACCACTAGCAATTCGTTTGACACGGATTGAGCTTTGTATATGTCCCCTCAACTCATACTTGGCACAGAAGCACTTGTAGCAAGAATCTAAAGCCATAAGATAACAAGTCTGTGAGAGTTTCCCATCCACAACCGGGTATTCACTAGCGAGGTTTGGCTTGTAAAAGTCATAAGCATGAGACATGTGACTACCCCTAAGTTTGCTTTCAACAGCAATGGGAGCATCAGGTCCAACCAGCATTGTAATTGCTGCTGCTCCTCCAGTGGGCCTTGCTGGCCCTTCTGCATAAACAGCGATGTTAGTGCACACAACAAGTCCATCCCAAGAGTTGCTCTCGACCCAGTTGACACAAATGAACAAAGCAGCAGTTGCTCCATAACAAGCATTAGTGGAGTCAACACCTTCTATATCAGTATTTCCTATTTCCTCAAAGATCTGCATCAAGAAAGTCTTGATTTACTTGCTCTTGTCGATCACCGTCTCACTGCCCACTTCCAGCCTCCCAATTTGTTTGGAATCAACTCCATATTTCTCAAGCAAGGAGGAAACTGCTGTCAAACTCATGCCGATGACATCTTCGACCTCAGAGCAAAATGACATGCAGTCCTGTCCAAGTCCAATGATATATTTCCCCTTGCTCGCACCATCATGAGCTTCCAAAACCTCCTTCAAGGAGTCATCTGGAGGTTTCGCAAGAGGACGTGCAAATAGTCCACGAATCTTAAGTGAATTAATAGAACACCAGCTTCCACCAAAATCCAATTTAGAGACAAAAACACATAGTAATCTCACTGTGTCATTTTCACAAACAGTTGGAGAATATTGATGCTCAATACCATTTAAATCACCAAACAACATTTCACACTTCCTATCACCCTGTGACTGGCCAAGTGTATTGAGGTTCAAAACTTGAGGACAAATACCATAAGTTGTGTTGAATGATACCTTTGTTTGTAGTGCAGAAAATGAGTCCGCATCACTTGATATATCCACCGAAATCGATTTAGAAATCGGACAGAGGATTGATGGACACATCTTCAAAGCCTTACTCATATCCACAATAAGATCATCGTCGTCGGACTCTTCAACAACATTAGTGGACAAATCAGATGCCTCATCATCTGGTTCTTCGTCGACCTCAACTGAAGGCGACTCCATATTTTCATGAATCGATTCAACTACAGGGTTGAAAACTGATTTAATCGGAGCAAAGAAGTTGCGCTTAGAGGAGAGTTCAGCGACTGAAGCCAAGTGATCAGACTTCATTTCTCTAACCATCTGTTTCAGTTCTTCCAACTTTGTCCAGAATGAATCGTCAGTCTTCACGTGACTCGTTTGGATTTCCGGTGGCTTGAAACGTATTTTGAGATCTCTTAGTAGCAGCAGGATACGAACACCACCACATCTCTTGGTGCCATTGCTGGTACCATTCAAGGGCTTCCCCGTTTAGATAATGATCTGCCACTGCAAGTTTCTGTTCCGGAATCACCTGATATCGAATGAAGAAACCTTCAATCTTATTAAGCCACTGGTCAACACCATCGCCATTGAACCGTCACCCTTTAACATGTGCACTAAGGCAACATGCTAACCATGTGAGCTGCAGCTCATATGGTTACCATGTTACCACTAAGTTGGTTAACATGTGTAAAGGGTGTGTTGGGGGTTCAATCCCCACCACCAACAACCTGCAAGCTTCCCCAATATTCATGCCATGTGCTGGGCCATAGTTGCCATATTCAAGCCATGTGCTCTTGGGCCTTGTGCTTAATCCGGCCCAGCGTAGCCCGGGTGGTGCTTAATCCGGCCCACCAGAAATTAATTTCAACATGCATTTTCGAAATATACCGGTTTTTTGGAAATCGGGATTAGTCGAAATGTAATTAATCATTTCTACGAGAATCGGTATTGACCGAAAATGCTTAATACCGGTTCCGTCAAAATCAGTATTTGTCAAAATGGAGCAATCTGGATATTTCAGTTTCAAGGAAGCTACTATGGATAGATGAGTTTCAAACCGGGGAAAATAATAGAGAAACTTCGAAAGCTTCAATTGCCCAGAAATAAAAGAGGAGAGGATGAATTCGGTCGAACCTTCAGACGCCCAAACTTACTGTCAGATTCAAACACCCAAGTTTAAATTGCGTAGAAAACTCAAATACAATTGCCCCACAAATCAAAGAGCTGGGTTTTGCGATTATGTTTCTTTGAATAATAACAAATACATATAAATTGTATGGGAAAAGATCATGTTTCTTTGAAGTAATTAATTTGATGAAAAATGAGAAGTAATCAAAATGCGTAGCTTAAAGATTAAAATTCCTAATGTAAATAAAACTTAAAGAATCAAAATTCGTAGGCTTAAAGTACAAAATTCGTAATTTAAAAATAGTATAACTTAAAGATCAAAATGCGTATACTTAAAAAACAAAATTCGTAACACCGTTAATTACATGGATACAATTTTACAATAATACCCTTACGAACATATAATATAGAATTTAAGATTAAAAAATCCGAAAAATTAGGGTTGTTGGATCAAAAATCGAATGATTGTGATTACTTCTCATTTCTCACCAAATTTATTACTTCTCATGGGATGTTAACCCAAAATTGTATTTGTATTGTAACTTTTTATTATGATTGGATTCATATTTTGAATTATTTAGTCAATTATGGTTATTTACAAGAGGTGCGGAAGAATATTTATTTTTTATCGAGAGAACCATAAGCAGTGCCGGCCCATCCCCTTGGCAAAATGTGCAACGGCACAGGGCCACCAATGGCACATGGTCACAATTTTTTTTAAATTTTTTTTTGATTAATCATCTATCTTTGATTGCTATTTTTCTGAGCTTAACATTCTAATTTCATCTCGGAGTAAACATGAAAGTTATAGAACATTCATTGAGATTTCTATCCATATATAGATCATCTTCAATGGACACTACATGATGCCTCTATGAGATTCCGAAAGTTGGCTCGGACCCCCTTGATTTCGGCAAAATCAAACATCTATTTTTGGTCGCTGTTTTTATCAGCTTAACCTCCAAATTTCATCTTTAAGTAAACATGAAAGTTATAGAACATTCTATTAGCTTTCTATACATATATGGATCATCTTCAACGGACACCAGATGACGCCTCTATGAGCTTCAGAAGATTAGCTCGAATCACCTCAATTTCGGCAAATTTTAACTAATCATCTATCTTTGATCGTTGTTTTTATCAGCTTAACCTCCAAAATTCATCTTGCATTAAACATGAACGTTATAGAACATTTAATTAGCTTTCTATCAATACATAGATCATCTTCAACGGACACCGAATGATGTCTCTATGAGCTTCAAACGGTTGGCTAATCATTAGCGGACTTCAAACATATAGCCCGTTTCAACTTAGTTTTCGGTCACCTTAACATTAGACTTGTGTCTAGATGTTAGCACTTAGCATAGAAGTTGTAGCCCTTATCGTCAGCTTCATGAGCAAGGTGATTGATTTCTCAAGTGGTGCTCAGTCTACCTGTTATATGTTAGCAAGTTGTTAAGGTTATATGTGATTGACTATGTACACTTGTTATGCGTTCTTACTTTACGTATGTTTTTGGTTGCTTAAACGTCTGATTGATATCTTGATATCAATTGAAGAGTCGTAGGCCGTAAAATTAGCTCTCCAATGATATATATCTCGATCTTATAGGGTAATCACCATGTCTTCTATGACCTCTCAAAGTTAGTTCGTCAATAAACATTATATGAATTCAAACTTTGATATTTTACTAGAAAATAGCTTATATCATCAAAGGAATATATATACCGAATTTTTTTTGCCGAATCCAACCTATACCCTTATTCATCAAAAAAAAATTGGGACCCCTCACACGAAGCTCTGGATCCGCCACTGTAGGGGAGTCACATTTGATATCTCGCACAAGGCCTCCAAAGACAACGGGCTGGCTCTGACAATAAGAAAAGTATGGTCACGTTTTCCGATTACATGAAGCCCATGCCAAGCAACTTTACTTCTTCGACTATTTGTAGCAAACATACGATTTGCAATCATTAATTCATCTTTCTATTCAAAGTTAAATCTTGTTTTCGATTTATTTTTGGTTTTCTACCCTCCTCACCAATGTTCGCCTATCTGTTTGGATTTTTTTTTGATGAACTGTTTGGAATTTATTATTTCAATTAGATATTCTTAACGATTCTATATGTTAGTCTAGCTTGACAGAAAATGATGATTAAATGATCACAATAAGTTATGACGTTATATATATAGCAATATTATTTTTGCTCATTTCGTTAATTGATAATAAGTAATTACTATAAATTAGTTATCATATTTTAAGTATTATGCGATAACTTTTGTAAATTATCATTACTTATGGTTACCAAATATAATATTCCACAATAATTATTTTGGGTCATCATAATAAATAATAGGGTAAATTACAAAAACATAGTCTGGACTATTATCCGATTTCAAATTAGGTATTAGACTTTTTTAATTTTCAATTTAGTGACTTTTGCATCAATTTGCATACATCTTGTCTTCGAATTCGATTTTTTTGAGGAATTTTGAAAACTTGAGAATTTGGTTACATGGTTAACTAATTTGGTCAAATTAATTTTTTATCGTGGTTGGAGATATGATTAATTGGATGAAACATGTGTGAATTGAAGCAAAAATCACTAAATTGAAAAAGTCCGGTTCCTAATTTGAAATCAAACGGTAGTCCAATGCATGTTTTTGTAATTTACCCTAAATAATAATCAATGACAACTTGAAATTAGTGGTCACATTTTCTAATGTTATGTGATGACTTTTTAAAGTCATCACTATTTTTGGTCGCAAAATGTGATATGCAGCGATAATTGTTTTTGGTCATCACATTAACTAGTAATCAGTGACAACTTCAAATTAGTCATCGCATTTTTTAATATTAAGTGATGACTTTTTTAAGTCATCACTATTATTGGTCGCAGATTAACATTTTTGTTGTAGTGACATACCTCTCAATGGGAAACATCTTGAAATGCAACAGAGCGTCACCCAACATAGCACGGATCTCTCTGTATTTTGAGAATTTGTGTACTCAATATGCTCCTTTCAAGATGGATCATCAAGTCATTGTGGTGCTGACACATGTCACACTTCCATATTCAAACTTGCATTGAATGAAAAGGCAAAACCATCAATATTGACTTTGATTATAAGACATGAGTCACATGAACATTTCGAAGATGCATCTAGATATGATGGTTAGATTTAGATTTTTCAGATTATTGAATTATAAAAAGGTTTTCAATCGAGTACTCTCTTACTAAACTATCATAAAATTACTTTATAATCCTCCGACTGTGTTTTCTGGAGTTTAAATTTGTATTATATAAACCAATATAACACAAATTAACATAAATTAACATAACATAAATTAACATAAATTAACACAAATTAACACAAATTAACATAAATTAACATAAATTAACTTAACATAAATTAAATTAATATAACATAAATTACCACCACCATCATATCATCGTCACCATCATGTCATCATCATCATCATCATCATCATCATCTTCATGCATCATGCATCATGCAACATCATCATCATCATCATCATGGTGATGAATAGTAATATGATGATGATGAATAGTAATGTACTGATGATGACATGTGATGATCATGAACAGTAATATGATGATGATAATGAATAGTAATATGATGATGAGTAATGTGATGATGACGATGAATAGTACTATGGTGGTGAATAGTAATATGATGAATAGTAACGATGACATGAATAGTAATATGATGATGGTGATGGTGATGACATGATGATGATGAATAATAATATGATGATGCCGGTGACATGATGATGATGAATAGTAATATGGTGAACAGTAATGTGATGATGATGAATAGTAATATGGTGGTGAATAGTAATATGATAAATAGTAATATGATGATGATGATGATGACATGATGGTGATGAATAGTAATGATAACATGAATAGTAATATGATGATGATGATGGTGATGACATGATGATGAATAGTAATATGAACAGTAATGTGATGATGATGATGAATAGTAATACAATAAATAGTAATATGATGATGATGATCATGAATAGTAATATGAACAGTATGCCGTGATGAATAGTATGATGACATGAATAGTAACATGATGATGATGATGAATAGTAATGATGATGATCATGATGATGATGATGAATAGTAATATGATGAATAATAATACGATGATCATGATGAATAGTAATATGATGAATAGTACTATGTTGATGATGATGGTGACATGATGATGATGAATAGTAATATGATGATGATGAATAGTAATATGATGGTGAATAGCAATATGATGATGGTGATGACATGATGATAATGATGGTGATGACATGATGATGGTATGATGATGGGATGATGATGACATGATGATGATGATGACATGATGACATGATGATGATGATGATGATGATGATGATGGTGAGATGATGCCATGATGATGATGATGTTGATGATGATGACATGATTAACATAACATAAATTAACACAAATTTAACAAAACATAAATTAACATAAATTAACACAAATTAACATAAATTAATACAAATTAACATAAATTAAATTAACATAACATAAATTTAAGCTCAATCAAACAGCCACTGAGTTGAGCTCTATTCCGTTTTGCTCTATATGGGCCGAGCGGGAGTTCTTACTTACACTATTATAAAATTTGTTTATAATCCTTGATTGAGCTATTGGGTTTTGCTCTCTATATGGGCCGAGTGCTGTCTAAATGGTCTCATGCACAGATGACAACGGCGTCGTACGATAACCACATCTCTTCCTCGTCAGACTCGGTGCGAGTTCGCCATCAATCGTGTCTGTGTTTGTTGTTGTTGAAATACTAGGGTTTACACAGTTGTGGCGTTGAAAAGGATTTGATCGATCTTGGTCTGCAACTCCTTGTGAAATTGGTGGAAATTAATGTGTACCTGTGATTTCTGTTCGTACAACTTCGACTTTCTGGTTTCTTATCAGTTCAGTGTTTGAAAATCTTAGCGTATTTTTCTGCATCGGTGAGTTGACGGATTTATATATAAAAAAATCAAATTTCCTTTTCGAATTGATGTTTTGATGTCGATCTATGATGAAATTGCAGTCTAAAAGGAAGGAAAAGGTTGCTGCTTCCGGTGATATAATAGTTGAGGAGAGTATGCCACGTGGGATTTCTCGTTCGAGGTCGCCTTCGTATAGACAGCTGGTTGGACTCAGGAACGGAAGGAGAAGCAGGAGGGAGAGAAGTAGATCGCCTACTTATTCATATAGCAGGTGATCTCGTTTATATACTCTAAGTGTACTTGTTATGCGTTGCAAGCCAGATCTAAGGAGATCTCTGATGACCAAGCAAACTGTAGAGGTTTAGAAGAGATGAAGGGTTGCAACTTGGTACACCATAATTGGACATGTGATTCATCTGTTAGCGAAAACATATTTAGCAGACAGTTTATTAACTGATGCGCTTCTCGCATCTTTCTTTTATCGGATTGATTTATTTGCTCTGTTGATCATGTGGTTTTGTTGCTCTGAGAATCTACAACTTCAAAGAATATACTCTGTCCATTCCTTAAGCTGAGAAACAAAACATTAGTATTATTTTGTGTAATCAGGTAAATAAAATTGTATTGGATGTTCAGTTTGTATTTAATGTATGGAATTCTTCCTTTAGAAATAAAGACGATTAAAGTTAGGACGCAGGGTCTTTGAATGAAAGTCGTTAGAAGTATTTCTTCCCCCATCTATGTGGGAAAGTGAGCTGGTGATGGTTGCCGTTGGGGTCATCTCATGATCATTTGTGACATTAGCGACGTACTTGATATGATAAGTGATGGAGCTCACAATGGTATTCTTTTTCATGTATGAGGTAACTGAGTATGCTTCAATAACGGTGATGCGAGAAGGTGACACAGGAAAACTACAAACTATGTGACCTGTTTCTGAGGATTTTCTTGTTTATACTCATGCACATACATTGCTTTACAGACACGAAAGTCATTCCAAATCTGCTAGACGTCACAAGAGCCGCTCTCCAACACCCAGGCGCAAAAGCCGTTCTCCAACACCAAGGCGTCTTAAGAGACGAAGAAGTAAAACCGCTTCATTGTCTCCCTCTCCTGTGCCGAAATCTTCTAGTCCAAGTATTGAGTCTGTCGAACGCAAAATTGCTACTGAGAAAATCATAATAGATGAAGAGGAGAGAAAAAGGTGATTTTCGGTACCTTATTTCTCTTGAAAGATATTAGTTTCAAGTATCTAGTTTTCTTATGTGGAAAGAAATTATAAAATGGTTTGGTGGATGTGATGGAGCTATAATATCTACCTCAGATTGTAGTTGATTCCTGCAAATAAGAATGCTTTTGCACATGAACTGAAGGCTAATAGTTCTTGCTATTAATATAAACCTCGGCAGGTATTTTGACATTTTTTCACAGGATTATCTCAAGGATGGCACTGCTATAGTTCCACATTATTATATGATGATCATTGATCAATTGGGTGCCTCCTTTATCTTCTACTGTTGACCAGTTATATCATTTGTTTGGAACTGGAAACAAATTAGAGGTATGCCTTGTAAGCATGATTATAATGAGTTCATTGTCACGTCAAGGTGTTGGTAAGTTTTGTTTGTAGTATTAGATTTCGGTACTTCTACTCAAATAAGATGAAGATGTGAAAAAGAAACATGGTAACTTGCAAGTTTTCAGGACATTCCAATTGTTCTCTCGGTCGGTAAATTACTCATGCCGGCCTTTGTAATATATGAAAATTATTTTTCTTTTTCCCCAGGCGTCACCAGGAAGCGGAATTGAAACTCATAGAGGAAGAAACTGCGAGGAGAGTGGAAGAAGCAATTCGTAAACAAGTTGAGGATAACTTAAACAGAGTAGAGATCAAGCTGGAAATACAAAGGCGCTTGGAAGAGGGGCGCAATAGGCTTGTAGAGGAGGTCGTAGCGCAACTTGAGAGAGAGAAGGAGGAAGCACTAATTAAGGCGAGAGAAAAAGAGGCAAGTGCACTCTTTGGTTAAGCTGTAAGCTGATAGATAAATACTGATTACTGATTATGCCTGAAAACCACAATGGTAACAAAGATGTTTGTTTAGGAAAGAGCTCAAAAAGAGAAACAAGAGCTTGCAATGGTAGAGGAAGAAAACAATAGGAAGGTGGAAGAAGCACGGCAGAGAGAAATGTTGGAACAGCAGCAGCGGGAGGAGGAACGATACAGAGAACTTGAAGAAAGGCAAAGGCAAATGGAAGAAGCGATGAGGCGCAAGAAACAGGAAGAGGAAGAAGAGAGAAAGAGGCAGATGATATTGCTCGGAAAGAATAAAGCAAGGCCAAAGTTATCGTTTGCCTTTGGATCAAAGCGATAGTCACAGTTAGTGAAGGAAAGGCATTGTGAATATATTTGCATTTTGTAATTTTGTTTTCATCAACAGTCTAGTTTGCCTCGAGCCTTTGTTAAAAGTGTGACCATTTTCAGAACATTTACTTTGTTAAAAAGTGTGACCATTTTCAGAACATTTACTTTGTTAAAAGTGTGACCATTTTCAGAACATTTACATTGTGGTGAAGCTTTTGTTGAATTGAAACGTCACAGCAAATGACTGTGATACTACTGTTCTTGAGTTTTAGTTACATTCAATTTAATGCGAAGCATAGATTCAGACTGCAAAGCCTCAACATCAACCAACTTGACAACCGTGAGATTGTGAAGAGTCCAAATGCCCACGTCCCACAAAAATAGTGTAGAAGTGGAAAATAAGGGTCGAGTTTTCGACTGATTAATGGTCATATTTTACTATCTCTTTGAGGCATTTTCAACGATATTTTGATGTCATTTGACCTCTATCTCTACGTTTCAGGTAGAAAACAAGTTTCTCTCAAGGTCAAAACCTAAATACGCAAATTCGGGGAAAAATCGAAGATTTAGAGCAAAAGTGGCAGAAAAAGTATCCCAGCCGACCGGCTGAGAATCTCCCCTGAACCAGTCGGTCGGTTGATTAAAGGAGCAAAACATGATGTTAGTCGTCCACCTTGAGCCGATCGGTTGGGAGATTCAGACGGTCGGCTGGAGAAGAGCTTCAAGACTGCTTGCCCAAGATCATTTTCAACCGGTCGGCTCAACTGGCCAACCGGTCGGTTGACTGAAGATCTCAGATGGTTTGCCCAAAGACATGTCCGGCCGATCGGCTGGAGTTTCAGCGTCAGGACCAGCCGACCGACTGAAGTGCTACAGTACCAGATTTTCTACCCGAGCCTATAAACAAAAAGTGAGGGTTTTGACCTAGGTGTGGAGGTTTTTGGGGAGAAGAAGAGCAGAAAAGAGGTCCAACCAAGGTCATCAACCATCAAAAGATCTAACTAAGGAGAAGAAGAGAAGATCAAAAGGGAGTTCAAGGACTAACCATCCTACTTTTTCTACATCTTTTCCATTCTACTTGTTGTATGCTAAACCCTACTCACACCATGTTGTCTTACATGATGTGTGAGTAGTGATCTTGTGTATTGAGGGTGTTGTAACCTTCTTTGGTACTATTTGATCACAAATATACATTGATATTCATATGATTGATTGTTGATTTCATTTTCTCTTGTGTTATGAAATGTTATGCACTCTAGGTGTTTGTTGAAATGCCTAAGTGACAACTTAGACTAAAACTTCAACCTATGACTTGGAAACCCTAGGGAATAGTTCTAGGATGGAGAAAATGATCTATAGCTTAAATCATGGAAGTGAACCTTAGGATATGGATGCTTGACTAGGATTGAATGTTTAATTCATTGGAGTTGTTCATTAAGCGAATCATCAATTAATCCCATTAAATGGTGTCAAATTCATATTCACTATGCACTTTATGCATGTCATGTTACTTAGTGTTTGATAAAATGCCTGAGTAACATATTGACTCTTAAAACTAGACCTAAGAATCTAACGACCTTAGGGATAGTTTGGATAATAGAGAATGTGATCCTACCTAGTGTATTACGGAAGTAAACACATGCATTTGTTGCTAACTACTCCCCGAGTTCATAGTATTGATTGCTTTCAGAGATATTCCAATGCTAATAAATGCTATGGAATGAACCAATTACTTCGATGGAGTGAGGTTCGAGCTAAGAGAGTTTGACTAAGAATAGATCACATGAAAGTTGGTCTACCTTAGCCTAAGCTAGGTTAGAGACAATGCATGGGTAGGAAGTGAACTAGTGTGTATGTTCATTGTATTTATCTCCCACCCATAGGATGATAATGCAATGGAATGAACCGATATCCTCGATTGAGTGAGGTTCGAGTTAAGAGGGTTTGTCTAGGAATAGATTCAAGTGAGAGTTGGTCTATCCTAGTCTAAACTAGGTTCATTACTATTTGACTACCATGAAATATTTGAATATCATGTATGTGATCATTGGGAAATTACCAAGGAAGGGAGTAACCCCTCGAAACACCTCTTATCTATCTTTTATCTCTAATTACTCACCACAAAAGGATTTAGAATATACACACCTTCATACATTTTTGGTTTAGAATAGACGAACGAATAAACGATCCTACATAGTGCATGTGTTAGACTTGCTCCCTTGGGTTCGACCCGGTACTCTACCGGTCTTTATAAATGTTTTGACCTACTACATTCGATCCTCTCTTAATTAATACTATTCTAGAGGCTAAAAAGAACCAGTTTGTCAGGAAACCGTATTGACGATGTAACTTGTTGAGTCTTCAATCTCAGGTGATGTTCTGCTCTGTCTTCTTCTCCAAGTTTAGGTCATTTCTCTTCAAGATCAGGTCCCCTCAAATATCTCCCAAATTTCCTATTTATTTTTAGAAATGTATGACTTGGCCGTTACGCCCGTAACATTCCTATATGTTACGATAGTCACGTTAGGTACCATATCTTTTCGACACCCTTAACATTCCATGGCTGTCACGGATGTTACGACCCCGCCTAAACTCTCTGGGCTTTTTGGGTACCGTGACACCCGTAACATTTCCAATATGTTATGGTGGTCACGGCACTGCTATTTTTCTCTGCCATTTTTCGTAGCAGTGACACCCATGACATTGGCGTAATGTCACGACACTCCAGGCATAATAGTGATGTCTGGTCATTTTTCATCAATCTTTTCCGTTCTTCAGATCTTTCGGGCTCATGGAACAATGATTCGTTTGTTTACCTGAAACGCTCAAGAAAAGACATCAAATAATGACAATATTCTGGGAGAACAAGTACTATCCTTCATCGCATGGAGCAAATAACTAGTCAAAATATTGACTGATCAAAACACTCCACACTTAGGATTTGTTCGTCCCAAACAAATGCCGGACAAATGGTAGAATAAATGCACAAGTCCACGTAAAGTTCAACAACCATATGCTTCTAAGCTACCCACTCAAGTGTCATTTGATCAATCCTAGCTAAAATGTAATCATAACTCTTTGTCGTAGAGGAAACGAATGCATTTAGCGTACGCATCAAGCCTTTAAACCCCTATGTTGCCCTAGTAGGACGAGTATTGTTTCGTGAAGGTTTTTAGGAATGTGACTACCTACAAATCCCTTGTATAACTAAATAACATGCATGCATGAAATGATGCTCAACGTCTCATAGTAAAGTCATGTCATACCTCGGACTCATCATGTAACTCGTCTTCAAGTCAAACATCTTCATCAAAGTTGTCAGACAATCATAGATTAAACGATTTATGTATTCAAATGGTCAGTACACACGGCTAGCAAGCAACTAATCAGATGTTTTAAATAGTTCTATAGCAACGTATTAAGAACATGACTAGTTACACAAAACATGCTCACCATTCACATATGCTATCTAAAGATAGTCCATGGGCTCATGGTGCAAAGCTCATTCTCAAGTGCCAAGGACTGGGCAATGACCCGTAAGAGAAGAGGAGCCTGGCTTAAGATTTTTTTGAAAAATAGTACGAAAGTCACATCAAAATTTTAGTGCAAGCACGAGGATCGTCCCTTAGTTTATAGTACATGAATTCTCACGACAAGTCATGACTGTATGCAATGAGAAGGTGGGAATACACTATATTAAGCAAAAGGGGCAGGAATTTTTTTGTATTTATTTTACACAAGGGGTGACTTTTCTCACTTTGCCCTTAATACTATTATTTTTTGGTTTTTTCAAACAAAAAAAATTCCACTCCACACTTAAAACTTGACATAGTGTATAAATAGAAGCGGGTGTATACAAATCGCGACAAGTAAAGAGATGCACATACTAGTACTAACGTCACCTAGAAAAAGAGATGCAGTTTAAGTGTTTGACATTTGGTACCGGTGTCTAATAATATCAAGTCTCGAACAAGCTTCATGAAATGCGTAGAACATGCGATAGGCAAGAGCTAGCAATGATACTGACATGGTAGGATGCACACACGAATAAAACTATTTCAAGTCCTAGACTTCGAGTCCAAAAGAATGACAGTCAATCAGGGAGTATCGTAGAAAACAAGGATTTCAATCGCAATACATAGACAGTTGAGCATATGCAAGAGTGAATGTGTGACATGTGATGTGTGTGACTATGCGCTACCCACTCCACACTTAAAAATGAGCTTATTCCCTAAGTGAAGAAATAAAATACAGGAAAAGGCGCATAAAAATTTCCCTCGTGTGCGATAGCTCGATATCCGTAGAGATGAAGTGATGCCCGGGGAGTGAAAGTGACTTATGAGCTGGTATATATAGAAAAAACATATAGCTGCACAAGTGATAGGTTAGCATCGATAATCGTGAAGAACCAAGGGCTAGTGGTGCCAAATAGAACGTATGATAAAGGATGCGAGCAACATGTAGAGCATAGAAAAAATATCTCAAGCATCGAATAACCTGTAGAAAGTACAGTCATGGAAAATATCAGCATACAATAGTATCTGTCATGAATAAAAGCAAAACAACTGACAAAAACATCAAAAAGTCATGTGGAAAGAAATGGGGCGAGAGCTAAACAACACCCTCGTCATCATCCTCCATCAGCAACTGCAAACACATCAGGGGTGGCAGCAGCGTCCATAGTATCATCCCCCATATCATCCAGACCCATAGTATCATCCCCTAAATCATCCAGACTCAGATCAGCTACAGTACGGGAGGGATTGGCCTCTTGATCGTGTCGAGGAGGGCTGAAGTCCACAGACATAGTAAAATCTATCTCGAACGGGTCTGGGGCGAAAGACATAAAAGAGGGCGGTGGAGAATAGCCGGCAAACTCGTGATGCCGAAGCAATGATGTCCAGGCATCCTGTGCCCACTGTTATGCCCTGCTGGGATGATATCAAAAATCGAAGAAGTCGACAGTGTGCTGGGCATGGGCTGAGGCAAGCTGACTCTGCGCTGAAAGTACCTAGCCTTGATTAGCCAAGATCTAGCTCTGGTTAGCCAAAATCTTGCTTTGCAAAACCTCTAACTAAGCGTGCAAAACACTCCTCGAGGGTCAATGGCAAATGGTCAACAGTGGGTGGCTGCAACGTAGGGCCTGTGTAGTCACTGGAGGCTCCTATGCCTCATGCGTGTCATCAGTCGGAGGAGGGGGCTCTCTACCCCTAGCCCGCTCAAGCATCCTTGTCGGCTCTCGACTCGGCGACGCTTCGCCCAACGAGGGAGCTCATCTCTGTGCTGGCACTTCCGGTCGCGGTTAATCATCTTAATATCTATCATCTTACCGGTATCCAGGTTCGAAGTGGCTGGCCTTGGGAGCTTACTGAGATCCCAGCCATGCGCCTCAGCAATGATGGTGACAAATAAACCACCACCCAAAGCAAGGCTCTTCTCAAGCGAGGTACCCCAAAATACCATCTGACCGGTAAGGATATGGAAATCAACTGGGCGGCGTCGATGCATCAAAATCATGACATCGCGCTCGGGGTTACCAAGGATCGTGGCACCCTCGGCACGCGGAAATATGCTCATGGTTATCAAGCGATGTACAATCTTCCACATCTTGTCCTTAATGCACAAAGAAGGCCAACTAGAAGTGAAATAACAATCAAAACTGGATATCAATTTCCAGAACTCATATCGCTCCTCATCCCTATATTGATCACATAATCCCTCCAATGGAAATCCTAACAATTCGCACACCTCAGTGACAGCACGTCGTTGTGCGCTGCAAAATTTACATTTATAGTTCCACTACTCGTGGCTCACTATTGGATTAGCAAGCGGTAAGTAGGGGTCGAACCCAAGAGAGTCAGTGTGGATTAGTTGTTCTTTAAAAAGAAAGAAAATGAAAGTAAAGACAGATTGGGTTTTTTTTTGGTTTTTTATACAGAAAGTAAATGACAGAAAGTAAATGACTGAATTTAAAGTGCTGAAAGTAAGGACAGAAAGTAAAGTGTGAAAAGCAAAGTACTGAAATGTAAATGACAGAAAAGTAAAGACTGAAATGTAAAGTGCTGAAAAGTAAAGACTGAAATGTAAAGTGCTGAAAAGTAAAGTGTAGAAAGTAAATGACAGATAAGTAAGGATGAAAGATATTCAGTCTAGGGTCTCTACTTGTGAGACAACCATCATAGACGTCAAATGGTCTTACTTTGTGTTCATAAGTGTGGGTTTATTCCTTTTCAAGACTTAAACCCTAAAGTAAGGCCATTTCTAGCACTTACACCACAATCTACTCCAAAATCAAGACATAGACTTCTAGTTTTAAGTGCAGCCACTTGATCTCTCAGTTACGATCAACCAAGCGACTTAGGGAAGATTAAACTACTCGGCTAAGCTTTCCTCTTTCGAGCATCCACTTAGCCTTGTTCTCTAATCAAGATTGAACTACTCTGCTAAGCTTTCCTCTTTCGAGCATCCACTTAGCCTTGTTGTTCAATCGAATAATGGCACCGAACTAGTTGACACACGAAGTAGCATTAAGTTCAAGTCTTAAGATGCATACACGAGTATGAACACCCTTTGACCGAATATGCTTTAGCTACTTGTATTCATGTTAAGGAATACAAGCACCATACTTACAAAAGTAAAAGAAAAACAAGAAAAAAGTAAAGACAAGTAACCAAGAGCAATTGTAACCGTGAGCAACAAGAAAGTAAAAGAAGCCTTAGCTACTTGTATTCATGTCAAGGAATACAAGTAGCCGTGAGCTTTGACAAGGAAATGAAAAGGAAAGCTTTAGCTACTTGTATTCATGTCAAAGAATACAAGTAACCGTGGCTTTATCAAGACAAGAAAGTAAGGGAGAGGAGCTCCAAATAAAGAACTTGACAACAAAGTGAAGAGTGCTTGCTGGAAAGTAAAGAGCTTGGAGCTCAAGAACAAGTGAAGAACAAAGTAAAATGTAGAGAGTGTTTGTATTGAAAATGAAGAGAAGAGAATTAAGCTCTCTTCTCTCTAAGGACTAGGGATTTCGAAGGCTACACATTACATGAGGCAAGCCCTCTATTTATAGGCCAGGGAAGTCGGTTTAGGGGAGGAGAAGATAAGCTTTGGCCTTGAAATATCCCAAAAGCACTTCATTTTGATTGGTTTAGCCAAAAGCCATCCCACTTGCCTTTGTCACTTGCCTCCAACCCACTTGCACTTGCTTGAAGCCAAAGGGCAACCAACTTGAGCCTTAGTTGAGCCAGAAGCCAACCGACTTGGCTTGGTTGAGGCAAATCGGATTCAAAAACCAAACCGAGATGAATAGTAGAAGTTAACCGGAGTATAGGGAATTCAATTTGTGGTTGGAACTTCTTGGCCGGAACTTGGTTGGACTTGGTTGTGCTTGGCCTGAGCTTGATCGGAGCTTGGTCGGAGTTGGCCGGAATATGGGCAGAATTTTGGCCGGCGGTCCTTGGCTTTTGGACAGTGGATTCTGAACGACAAAGTCATTCTAAGACGATCTCAAGAAGGGTGCTAAGCCAGATTCTGCCCGGAGCATGGTCGAAATCCCAAAACGGCCGAAATTGCCCTAGTTTGGCCATGATCGAGCTTGAGCTGGTTCCACTCGAGCGTTTTGTCTGGGAAGTGAGATTGTCTGAGTTGTTGGGCATTTCAAACACTTTGGCCGAGCCAGAATTGCCAGATTCCATGGTTTGGTCGAGTGACTTGGTTTTGGTGCCTATGCGCGCGGGGCATTTGCTTTGGAATTCGGCCAACTGCCAATCTGCCCGAGCATTCTCCTTGGTTTTCTGACATTGGCCACCTTATTTTCCATTTTGATCACTTTGCTCGAGGTGGATTCGTCAGATCAGCTCGTTTGCCCGGGCAACTTGAACTCAGTGCTAGACAGCTCGGGCGTGGCCTGGGCGATGCCTGGGTGGGGACCTGGTTTCTCGGACGCGGGCCTCGGCGATGCCTGCGCGCGACCTGGGCGATGCCTGGGCGCGACCTGGTTTTCTCGGTATTGCCTCTCAGACGCGTCCGACTTTTCTCGGACGCGGCTGACTTTTTCTCGGTCCTTGGTTGGGCCAGAATTGACTTGGCATGTTTTTGGGTGCAAATCTCCCCTTTTAAGCGTGATTCTTATTAAGACCTCCAAAATGCCTGAAATGCAAAATGGAACTAACAAGTAAAAGTTATTAAGACAAAGTGTCTAATTTGGTGGGTTTAACTGATATAATGAGTCGTATAAATACGTCCCATCACACCCCCTCACTTAAACTTGTTCGTCCTGAACAAGGCCCTTAGGTCAAAAGAGGAACAACTAATAAACAAAAAGTCCAAGATATGGATGTTAGAATGCTAGTCTAGACTTCACCGTTCCATGCATAACTTACTTGTTACCAAACGAAGTTGTGCTCAAACATGAAAGCAACTAGATACTTGTACCTTTGAGCCGAGATGCAAACCAATTTGGATGATTGTGAGATAGTCCTTTTTAGGCCTTTAAACTGCACTCTCGGATCCGATCTTACTATATGGTTATACTACTTGCTTCCTCTAGCACGTGATTGATTCGGGCTTCACGGTTGAGCACTTTGATTTTCTTTGGAAGGACAGCTTTTTGTAGTGACTTTGGCCTTTGGCCTTTGATTTGACTCTTTGAGTACTTCACTTTTTTGCTTCGGTTTGGTTTCACCATTTTGGCTGATTTCTTCCTTTTCTTCTTTGAGCTTTGCTCCTTTGATGAATCGCGTGTCCATTTTCTCCACTTTTGGGAGGTCCAATCATCGCCCGAGAGCATATGGAAATACCTCCCCGCTCTTTCTCATTGTAGTCGTTTCGGCGCGGGTCAAGTTGAGGGTCGTTCACCTCTTTTCTCGGCTACTCGGACTAGAGAATGGACGGTTTGATTCCCGTCCCGCCTCTTGCATAGACGCTGCATGGCGGAGTCCACTCTTTACCAAGAAGCCACGAAGTGCTAACCTCCACAATCTTCACATAACCACATAGTAAGGATCTGGTCCCTTGAGTGCTTGTCAAGCCTCTCTAGGGCATTTCTTTCAACTCCACATCCTACATTTATCTCGGCACACTAAGACAAGTAGAAAGTTAAATACACATGTTTTTACATAATTAAGTTTTCACAAGGAAATGCATGAATAAGATCCATCTAATTTCACATCATGAAAGTGTATATTTTCACAAAGTGTTTGGCTACTATGTGCAATTACTACTATGTGCAAATACTACTCAAATACCCCCACACTTTTGAACGAAGCCGTTCCTCTCGGAATGACTGACAGCACTGCCTTGTCGCAAGGCAATGTGTACAAAATTAATTTATAAGTCCACTACTTGTGACTTCACTATTGGGTAGTAAAGCGGTAAGTAGGGGTCGAACCCAAGGGAGTCAGTGTGGAATGATTGTTCTTTAGAATTTGTACAGAAATTAAATGCGATTGGGGTTGGGTTTGAGTGGTTTATACAGAAAGTAAATTACAGTGCGAAAAAGTAAATGACAGAAAGTAAATGTACAAAAAGTAAACAGTTGATATTTTAATGGAAGGAAAGGATTCGGTTTTTAGGGGTCTTGTATCATAATCCGTTCATCATTGACCTCTAATGATCATACTAAGTGTTCAAAAGTGTATCAAGGCCATTTCAAGCACTTGACTTGCCACACTGTCTAGCCCATTTCAAGGCATAGAGCACTTGTTCTAGCTAGACTAATACCCCATTTCAAGGTATATTAGCCTATGTGCAGTCACTTGATCCGTCATTTCCGATCAAACCAAGCGACTTAAAGAGAGGTTGAACTCCACGGAAAAGCTTTGCCATTTCAAGCATCCACTTAACCGTGTTTGTTCACGAACTCCATGGAAGAGCTTTGCCATTTCAAGCATCCACTCAACCATGTATGTTCTACCCGAATGTAGAGCACTTAGAACAAGTTTTGAACACAAAGAGGCACTAAGAGAAGGGTCTAAAACATTATGATACAAGCACCCCTTAAACCAAATCTAAGCCTTAACTACTTGTATTCATGTCAAGGAATACAAGTAGCCGTGACTTGAACAAGGAAAACAAAAGTAACCGAAACAAGGAAGTAAGGAGAACAACATAAAAGTAAAGAACAACAAGAAAAATAAAGGGAACTTAACTTCAAACTTCAAGAGCAAGTAAGGAACCGTGGCTTTGCAAGACAAGTAAGAGAACTCAAGAACAAGTGAAGAAACTCAAGAACAAGTGAACAAGTGTTTTGTATCGAAAGTGAAGAGAAAGAGAGTTAAGCTCTCTTCTCTCTAATGTGGGTACAAGTGACAAGGGAGTAGGATATGGATTACATGAGGCAAGGCCTCTATTTATAGAAGAGGAAGACTTGGATGCTAAGTATTGCTTGAAAATATCCCAAAAACTTGGAGGCTAAGTTTGCTTGAAAATATCCCAAAAACTTCGAGGCTAAGTTTGCTTCTCCACCTCCTTGCACATGGCTGCGCCACCTGCAGCCAGCTGAGTAGTGCCACGTGGCATTTCCGGAGCTAGGTCGGAGGTAAGGCGGTGGTTGATCGGAGCTCCCCGGAGCTCGCCGGAGTTCACCGGAATGTGGCCGGAATCTGACCGGAGCTTTGGTCGGACCTTCTTGAATTTTGGAGGGTGTATTCTAAATGAAAAAGTCATTCTAAGATGATCTCAAGAAGGAACCTAAGCCAAATTCTGCTTGGAACAAGGTCGAAATCCCAAAACGGCCGATATTGCCCTTGTTTGGCCTTTACCGGGCTTGGGCCCTTTGCATTGCGTTCTTGACCTTTGGGCGATGGATCTAGCATTTTTGAGTGATTCCAAGTTGGTTCCATGAAGGATGTTAAGGTTGATTTTGAGTGTAGCATGGTCGTTCCTTAGGATGGCCTAGAACTCGGTCCCTTGGCCTAGGATGGCTTGGATTTTGGACTTTGCGTTCTTGGTCTTTTGAGTGTGGATTTGGAACGACATCCTTCATAGAAATCGAGTGCTCGAAGTGGTTTGGTTGGAACGCCACCGGAGATAGGCCGTGGCCTATGTTCTTCCTGCCGGGCCTGGTTTTCTCGGTACTCCCGGCTCAGCGCTCGACAGTCTCGGCACTCGGCCTCGGAAGCGTCCGGAATTTCCAGGATGCTGCCCGACATTTCTCGGTCCTTGGTTGAGGTCCTCGGGCTTTGGCTGGCTTTTGGGCATAAATCTCCATTTTTAGGCGTGTTTCCTCTTTAGACTCCAAAATGGCCTATATACACAGAATGGTATTAACAAGCACTTGTTCGTATGATCAAATGTCTAATTGGTGGGTTTAGTAGTACTTAATGAATCATATAAATATGCTCCATCAAATACCCCCACACTTAATCTTGTTCGTCCAGAACAAGTCTAGTCAATAAGAGGAACAAAAATACCCCAAGCCCTAGATGTGAATGTGAGATGTGAATCTAGACTTCACCTTAGCATGCATAACTTACTTGTTTCCAAACGAAATTATGCTCACATATGAAAGTAATTAGATACTTGTTACCTTTGAGCCGAGATGCAAACCAATTTGGATGATAGGGAGATAGCCACTTTTTAGGCCCATGAACTGCACTCTCGGATCCGATCTTACTATATGGTTATGTTACTTGCTTCTTCTAGCACGTGATTGATTCGGGCAACTTGGGTTGAGTTCTTTTTCTTTGTTTGTCTGGTTGGACATCTTTTGTAGTGATTTGGCCTTTGGCCTTTGATTTGACTCTTTGAGTACTTCACTTTTGCTTCGGTTTTGTTTTCACCATATTGGCTGATTTCTTTCTTTTCTTCTTTGAGCTTTGCTCCTTTGATGATTGCTCGTCCATTTCTCTTCACTTTTGGGAGGTCCAATCATTGCCCGAGAGCATATGGAAATACCTCCCCGCTCTTTCTCATCCTTGCCTTTTTCGCGCGGGTCAAGATGAGGGTCGCTCATCTCTTTTCCCGGCTACTTTGGACTAGAGAATTGATGGTTTGATTCCCGTCCCGCCTCTTGCATAGACGCTGCATGGTGGAGTCCACTCTTCACCAAGAAGCCCGAAGCGCAGCCTCCACAATCTTCACATAACCGTATAGTAAGGATCCGATCCCTTGAGTGCTTGTCAAGCCTCTCTAGGGCATTTCTTTCAACTCCACATCCTACGTTATCTCAGCACACAAGGACAAGTAGAAAGTTAAATACACATGTTTTTACACAATCTAGTTTTCACAAGGAAATGCATGTTTCGGGTCTATCTATTTTCACATCATGGAAGTGTATATTCTCACAACATGCTGTCTACTATGTACAACTACTACTACTCTCATACCCCCACACTTTTGAACGAAGCCGTGCCTCACAGCATGACTTAGTTCAAAAGCTCAAAAAGCTAGTTAACTAAGGAAATGACATAAAAACTATAACGAGTAAAGAAAATATGCCGGGTTACCTCCCGGCAAGTGCCTTTGTTTAACGTCGTTGGCTCGACGGTACCTCAATTAGGGATCATAAGTTCGGATCCCATGGGTGTGTGAGGTCAAACTTCTTCTCGGCTGCCCTTTTGATTTGCCCAAAGAACACATATGGCAGCGGGCTCAGTTCTGCTCTCCCTTGATCCGGAGGCTTCTTCTTCACATATCCCCGAAAAGGCGAGGATTCCTTGACCATAGCTGCTGGTCCATGGAGCCGTGCCCTTGTGTTTCTCCTTCCGGGCTTCCATTCCTTCGGCCCATGTCTTGGTCGCTTTTTCATGTCTGAATGGTCGGCATCCTTGCGGGTTTGGAAGTTCAGGATTTTGCCATCAAGTGTAGGCGACGTTAAGCATGCGCCCATGCCAACCCTCTTCTTTGTGGCAGCGGTGATGGGTATTCTTGGAACAAGTGAGTTTTCCGAGCCTCTCTGTTGAGTTATGGTGAGTGGGACCGGGGCTTTCTCGACTAGCCCATCCATGAGGACCGGGTCTGTTTTGGGTAGCTCGGGCGCTTCGGCCAGCTCGACAATGAGGTCCGGGACTTCCTCGGGTGCTCCGAGCGCAAGGACCGGGCCTGGATTGATTTGTTCGGCCGCTTCAGTAGTGAGGTCCGGGACTTCTTTTGCCTCATCAAGTAGAGCCGGGACTTCTTCGGGCAGATTGGTGATGAGGACCGGGCATGTCTTGGCTGGTTCTTCTTCGGTCATCCGTGGGTCCTCATCCTCTGCCGGCTCCGATGTAGGTTCTTCTTTGATAACCCTTGGCTTGAGCATCTCATTGATCAGATAATCGCCTCTATTTCTGCACATGCTTTCTCGGATCTGGCTTGACTTTGGTACATCATGTAGGCTAGCTGCTGGTTGCTAGATGCCAGCTCCGTTGTAATGTCCTCGAGTGGTTCGGCCTGATCTTGTCTTGGTCTTGACCTCGCGGCCAAATCATCTATTAACTTCCAAAGATCATCTATGTCTAAGTTGTTCACCGAGCCTCCTGCTGCATCATTTAGCCAATTCCACTCTTGTCGCATCATCCCATTGAGAAACCTTTGAAGAAGATCGTGGTTGGTGAATCCATGGTGCGGGCAGCTCGTCACAATGGAGTCAAAGTACGCCAAGTACTCGTCCAAAGTTTCGTCCCGGGATTGCTCTATGTTGTTGATCTTCTCGTGGACTTCAAGTTCGAAGGGTGGTGGGGAAAACTTCTCATTGTTCCAAGGCTCGCATCCGTAGTAGAAAGACTTTGTGAACTGCATGACAGAACTAAAACAAAAGAAAAACAAATAAAACAACTATTCCGAAACACAACTTTCCGGCAACGGCGCCAATTTGACAGCACTGCCTTGTCGCGAGGCAATGTGTACAAAATTAATTTATAAGTCCACTACTTGTGACTTCACTATTGGATAGTAAAGCGGTAAGTAGGGGTCGAACCCAAGGGAGTCAGTGTGGAATGATTGTTCTTTAGAATTTGTACAAAAATTAAATGCAATTGGGGTTGGGTTTGAGTGGTTTATACAGAAAGTAAATTACAGTGCGAAAAAGTAAATGACAGAAAGTAAATGTACATAAAGTAAACAGTTGATATTTTAATGGAAGGAAAGGATTCGGTTTTTAGGGGTCTTGTATCATAATCCGTTCATCATTGACCTCTAATGATCATACTAAGTGTTCAAAAGTGTATCAAGGCCATTTCAAGCACTTGACTTGCCACACTGTCTAGCCCATTTCAAGGCATAGAGCACTTGTTCTAGCTAGACTAATACCCCATTTCAAGGTATATTAGTGGCAGATGCTTGTCGTCAGAGCAAATGTACAAATAAATTTATAAGTCCGCTACTCGCGACTTAACTACTGGGTAGCAAGTGGTAAGTAGGGGTCGAACCCAAGGGAGTCAGTGTGGATTAGTTGTTCTTTTAATGAAGCTTATGCATAAATTAATTACGATTGGGGTTGGGTTTGAGTGTGTTTTGAGAACTGAAAGTAAATTACAGCAGTTGATAATAGATTGTAAGGAAAGGATTCGGTTTTAGGGGCCTTGTATTATAATTGTTTATCATCGACCGCTAATGATCATACCAAGTGTTCAAAGATGAATTGAGGCTATTTCTAGCGCAAGACATGATCATGCTAAGTATTCAAAGATGAATCGAGGCTATTTCTAGCGCAAGACTTGCAACACCATTTAAAACACTTGTTCTATTTATACTAATTCCTCCTTTCGAAGTATCTTAGCCTTATGTGCATTCATTTAAATTCTTTGGTCCAGTTTCCAAATAGTTTTTTAAGATAAGCCGAACTCCTCGATAAGTTTTGCTTGTTACAGCTTCCACTTACCGAGTATGATCACGAATTCCCACGGAAGAGCTTTGCTTGTTACAGCTTCCACTCAACCTTGGAAACTCTGACTATATATGGCACATAGAACAAGTTTTGAATACAAAGGTGTACTAAGAGTAAGATCTAAAACATTTATAATACAAGTATACCCCTGCGACCGAGTACAAGCTTTTAGCTGCTTGTATTCATGTCAAAGAATACAAGCAAACTATTGTCTTGAACAAGGGTACCGAATAATAAAATAACTTTACAGTAAAAACAAATAATACTGAAAGTAATTTTATACCTTACAATAAGCGGAGGAGAGGAGCTCCTAGGCATGATCCAAGCGCCAAAAGTAGCTCCAAAATGAAGAACAATATTTATTGAAAGTGAAGAGAAGAGGGTTAATCCCTCTATCTCTCTAAAACATTTGTGAAGTGTGTATATGATGATACAAATGAGGAGGGGTGAGCCTCTATTTATAGCTAAAGGGGAGGAGGATGGAGGGCCAAGATGGTGGCAAGTGGTGTTGCATCCAAGGGTGGAGGAGGAGGAGATGAGCTTGTGGAGGAGAAGCCACCACATGTCACATCCTTGTGGTGGCTCAAAAGCCGCCGGCTGCTATGAGGTGGAGGAAGGAGAGTGGAGGAGAGCTTAGCCACTCATGGAGGAGGAGCATCCCTTTAGCCTTCTAGAAGCTTGTGACCTTTTCATAAAAGCCATCGGTTTGACCGGATCTGACCGGAGCTTTGGCCGGAGCTTCTTGGATTTTGGAGAGTGTATTTTGAATGAAAATGTCATTCTAAGATGATCTCAAGAAGGAACCTAAGCCAAATTCTGCTCGGAACATGGTCGAAATCCCAAATCGGATGAAATTGCCCTTGTTTGGCCTTTACCGGGCTCTGTGCCTTTGCATTGCGTTCTTGTCCAAATGCTGACTGTTCTAGCATATTTGAGTGATTCCAAGTCAGTTCCATGAAGAATGTTAAGGCTGATTTTGAGTGTAGCATGGTCGTGACCTTGGAATGACTCGTAACATCTTTTCGGCGTAAAATCCTCTCCTTAGCGTGTTTTCTCTCTAGAGTCCAAAATACCCTGTAGAAATAAATCGGAACTAACAAGCAAAAGTTAAATAGACCAACAGTCTAATTTGGTGGGTTTTACTGTGTTTTTGATTCGTATAATTATGGTCCATCAGATCACCCCACACTTTTAGTTGTTCGTCCCGAACAATGCTATTAAAGGGCGGTACTCTAAGTTTGGTTTTAAAATATGAAAATTAGACTGTGGGACTCGATTTATCCTAATTCATGCATTACTTACTTATTACCAAATTGAACTGTATAAATAAATAGAAGAAACTTGATACGTGTACCTCAGTGCCGAGATGCAAATTATTCCGGATGTTTCGGGAGATAGCCCTTTTTAGGCTCCTGGACTGCAACTTCGGGATCGTCTCGCACTATATGGTTTCCTTGTAGCTTTCTCTAGCACGTGATTTGATTCGGGTTTCACTGGTTTGAGTACTTTGATTTTCTTTTGGCGAGGGACTGCTTTTTGTAGTGAATCGGCCTTTGGCCTTTGATTTGATTCTTTGAGTACTTCACTTTTTGTTCGGTTAAAACCTTCACAATTTTGGGCCTTTGGCCTCTTGATTTGCTTCTTCGAGCTTTTTGCGTCTTTGTGACTTGCTAGTCCATTTTCTCAAGCCTTTTTGGGAGGTCCAATCATCGCCCGCAAGCCTATGGAAATACCTCCCCGCTCCTCTCATCTTTGCCGTTTCGCGCGAGTCAAAATGAGGGTCGCTCATTTATTTTCCCGGCTACTTTGACTAGAGAGAGGACGGTCTGATTCCCGTCCTCGCCTTTTTTCTTTTTTTTCATAAACACTGCATGGCGGAGATGACTTCAATCTTCACTGAAACCCGAAGTGCAGCCTCCACTGACTTCGAAAACCATATAGTTTGATTTGATCCTTCGATTGCTTGCCAAGCCTCTCTAGGGCATTTCTATCAACTCCACATCCCTAGTTTATCTCAGCACAAAGGACAAATGAGAAGTTACGTTCTAAGTTTTTAGACAGTTGAATTTTCACAAGGTAAATGCATGATTCATACTTTCAAAAAGATAATTTTAAAGAAAGAAAAAGGAAAAACATGTTATGTACAAAGGTGGTTCTCACCCCACACTTTTGAACGAAGGCGTGCCTTTCAACACGACCTAGTTCAAAAGTCATGCAAGCAAATATATACAGGAAAGGTGAGAATGAAAAAACTAAATGACAGAAAATAAAAGACTGAAAGTAAGATAGATGTCGGGTTACCTCCCGACCAGTGCCTTTGTTTAACGTCGTTGGCTCGACAGTACCTCATTTATGGATCATAAGGTCGGATCCCAAGGGTGAGTGAGGTCAAACTTCTTCTCGGCAGCCCTTTTGCTCCGAGAGGGTGAGGTTTCTTTGACCATAGCTGCTGGTCCAATGAGTCGTGCTTGTTTGTTACTCCTTCCGGGTTTCCATTCTTTCGGCCCATGTTTTTGCCGCCTCTTCATGTTGGAATAGTTGGCACCTTTGTGATTTTGGAAGTTTGGTTTGGTGCCATCAAATGTAGGCGACATTAAGCATGCGCCTCTGCCAATCCTCTTCATAGTGGCAGTGATGGATGGTTGTCCTGGAACGAGTGAGTTTTCCAGCGGTTTTTCTTGTTGAGTCGTGGTGAGTGGAACTGGGGCTTTCTCGGACAGTTCGGCAATGAGATCCGGGACTTTCTCGGGTGCTCCGAGTGTAAGTACCGGGCCTGGCTTGATTTCTTCGGCCGCTTCGGTAGTGATGTTCGGGACTTCTGTTGGCTCGGCAGTTAGGACTGTGATTTCCTCGGATGGATTGGTGATAAGGACCGGGCCTGATTTGGGCAGTTCTTCTTCTAACTCCCAGGGATAATCTGAATGTAGTTCTTCTTCAGGCAACCATGGGTCCTCATTCTCGTCATCAGTATGGTCTCCGGGGGTAGTCACACTGAGGTATGGGTCTGATAAGGGCAATTCGTCATTGAGGTCCGGGTTTGTCTTGGCCGTGGATTGGTGTATCGAGGCATTCATTTGCTGCATGTCTGTGGCCAATTGCTGGGTGCTAGCTGCCAGCTCGTTTCCTGCCGCCCATAACTCAGTTTTTGCCCTGATTTCGTTCATTATGTTGTCTAGTTCTTCGCTCCGAATGGCCTGATCTTGTCTTTGTCTTGGCCTCGCGGCCAAATTATCTATTAAGTTCCAAAGATCATCTATGCCTAAGTTGTTCACCGAGCCTCCCGCTGCATCGTTTAGCCAATCCCACTCTTGTGGCATCATCCCATTGAGAAACCGTTGAAGAAGATCGTGGTTGGTGAATCCATGGTGCGGGCAGCTTATCAACATGGAGTCAAAATACGCCAAGTACTCGTCCAATGTTTCATCCCGGGATTGTTTTATGTTGTTGATCTTCTCGCGGATTTCAAGTTCGAAGGGTGGTGGGGAAATTTCCTCAGTGTTCCAAGGTTCCATTCCGTAGTAGTAGGACTTAGTGAATTGCATGATAAAACAAGAAAAAAGAAAAAACAAAACAGAACAACTATTGCGATGCACAACTCCCCGGCAACGGCGCCAATTTGACAGATGCTTGTCGTCAGAGCAAATGTACAAATAAATTTATAAGTCCGCTACTCGCGACTTAACTACTGGGTAGCAAGTGGTAAGTAGGGGTCGAACCCAAGGGAGTCAGTGTAGATTAGTTGTTCTTTTAATGAAGCTTATGCAGAAATTAATTACGATTGGGGTTGGGTTTGAGTGTGTTTTGAGAACTGAAAGTAAATTACAGCAGTTGATAATGGATTGTAAGGAAAGGATTCGGTTTTAGGGGCCTTGTATTATAATTGTTTATCATCGACCGCTAATGATCATACCAAGTGTTCAAAGATGAATTGAGGCTATTTCTAGCGCAAGACATGATCATGCTAAGTATTCAAAGATGAATCGAGGCTATTTCTAGCGCAAGACTTGCAACACCATTTAAAACACTTGTTCTATTTAGACTAATTCCTCCTTTCGAAGTATCTTAGCCTTATGTGCATCCATTTAAATTCTTTGGTCCAGTTTCCAAATGGTTTTTTAAGATAAGCCGAACTCCTCGATAAGTTTCGCTTGTTACAGCTTCCACTTACCGAGTATGATCACGAATTCCCACGGAAGAGCTTTGCTTGTTACAGCTTCCACTCAACCTTGGAAACTCTGACTATATATGGCACATAGAACAAGTTTTGAATACAAAGGTGTACTAAGAGTAAGATCTAAAACATTTATAATACAAGTATACCCCTGCGACCGAGTACAAGCTTTTAGCTGCTTGTATTCATGTCAAGGAATACAAGCAAACTATTGTCTTGAACAAGGGTACAGAATAATAAAATAACTTTACAGTAAAAACAAATAATACTGAAAGTAATTTTATACCTTACAATAAGCGGAGGAGAGGAGCTCCTAGGCAAGATCTAAGCGCCAAAAGTAGCTCCAAAATGAAGAACAATATTTATTGAAAGTGAAGAGAAGAGGGTTAATCCCTCTATCTCTCTAAAACATTTGTGAAGTGTGTATATTATGATACAAATGAGGAGGGGTGAGCCTCTATTTATAGCTAAAGGGGAGGAGGATGGAGGGCCAAGATGGTGGCAAGTGGTGTTGCATCCAAGGGTGGAGGAGGAGGAGATGAGCTTGTGGAGGAGAAGACACCACATGTCACATCCTTGTGGTGGCTCAAAAGCCGCCGGCTGCTATGAGGTGGAGGAAGGAGAGTGGAGGAGAGCTTAGCCACTCATGGAGGAGGAGCATCCCTTTAGCCTTCTAGAAGCTTGTGACATTTTCATAAAAGCCATCGGTTTGACCGGATCTGACTGGAGCTTTGGCCGGAGCTTCTTAGATTTTGGAGAGTGTATTTTGAATGAAAATGTCATTCTAAGATGATCTCAAGAAGGAACCTAAGCCAAATTCTGCTCGGAACATGGTCGAAATCCCAAATCGGATGAAATTGCCCTTGTTTGGCCTTTACCGGGCTCTGTGCCTTTGCATTGCGTTCTTGTCCAAATGCTGACTGTTCTAGCATATTTGAGTGATTCCAAGTCAGTTCCATGAAGGATGTTAAGGCTGATTTTGAGTGTAGCATGGTCGTGACCTTGGAATGACTCGTAACATCTTTTCGGCGTAAAATCCTCTCCTTAGCGTGTTTTCTCTCTAGAGTCCAAAATACCCTGTAGAAATAAATCGGAACTAACAAGCAAAAGTTAAATAGACCAACAGTCTAATTTGGTGGGTTTTACTGTGTTTTTGATTCGTATAATTATGGTCCATCAATTAGCCTATGTGCAGTCACTTGATCCGTCATTTCCGATCAAACCAAGCGACTTAAAGAGAGGTTGAACTCCACGGAAAAGCTTTGCCATTTCAAGCATCCACTTAACCGTGTTTGTTCACGAACTCCATGGAAGAGCTTTGCCATTTCAAGCATCCACTCAACCATGTATGTTCTACCCGAATGTAGAGCACTTAGAACAAGTTTTGAACACAAAGAGGCACTAAGAGAAGGGTCTAAAACATTTTATGATACAAGCACACCCTTAAACCAAATCTAAGCCTTAGCTACTTGTATTCATGTCAAGGAATACAAGTAGTCGTGACTTGAACAAGGAAAACAAAAGTAACCGAAACAAGGAAGTAAGGAGAACAACATAAAAGTAAAGAACAACAAGGAAAATAAAGGGAACTTAAATTCAAACTTCAAGAGCAAGTAAGGAACCGTGGCTTTGCAAGACAAGTAAGAGAACTCAAGAACATGTGAAGAAACTCAAGAACAAAAGTGTGTTTTGTATTGAAAGTGAAGAGAAAGAGAGTTAAGCTCTCTTCTCTCTAATGTGGGTACAAGTGACAAGGGAGTAGGATATGGATTACATGAGGCAAGGCCTCTATTTATAGAAGAGGAAGACTTGGATGCTAAGTATTGCTTGAAAATATCCCAAAAACTTGGAGGCTAAGTTTGCTTGAAAATATCCCAAAGACTTGGAGGCTAAGTTTGCTTCTCCACCTCTTTGCACATGGCTGCGCCACCTGAAGCCAGCTGAGTAGTGCCACGTGGCATGTCCGGAGCTAGGTCGGAGGTAAGGCGGTGGTTGATCGGAGCTCCCCGGAGTTCGCCGGAGTTCACCGGAATGTGGCCAGAATCTGACCGGAGCCTTGGTCGGACCTTCTTGGATTTTGGAGGGTGTATTCTGAATGAAAAAGTCATTCTAAGATGATCTCGAGAAGGAACCTAAGCCAAATTCTGCTTGGAACAAGGTCGAAATCCCAAAACAGCCGATATTGCCCTTGTTTGGCCTTTACCGGGCTTGGGCCCTTTGCATTGCGTTCTTGACCTTTGGGCGATGGATCTAGCATTTTTGAGTGATTCCAAGTTGGTTCCATGAAGGATGTTAAGGTTGATTTTGAGTGTAGCATGGTCGTTCCTTAGGATGGCCTAGAACTCGGTCCCTTGGCCTAGGATGGCTTGGATTTTGGACTTTGCGTTCTTGGTCTTTTGAGTGTGGATTTGGAACGACATCCTTCATAGAAATCGAGTGCTCGAAGTGGTTTGGTTGGAACACCACCGGAGATAGGTCGTGGCCTATGTTCTTCCTGCCGGGCTTGGTTTTCTCGGTACTCCCGGCTCAGCGCTCGGCACTATCGGCACTCGGCCTCGGAAGCGTCTGGCATTTCCAGGACGTGGCCCGACATTTCTCGGTCCTTGGTTGAGGTCCTCGGGCTTTGGCTGGCTTTTGGGCATAAATCTCCATTTTTAGGCGTGTTTCCTCTTTAGACTCCAAAATGGCCTGTATACAAAGAATGGTATTAACAAGCACTTGTTCGTATGATCAAATGTCTAATTGAGGGGGTCCGGCCAGGACCTGGTTCTCTCGGGCGCAGCCCGGTCATTCTCGGCGTGGCCCGGCTATGCTCGGGTCATGCGCTCGCACGTTACAAAGCATGCGCTCACATGATGAGCATATGTTCCCTGCATAAGAAAAGTTGTTCCTTTCCCAAGTGCAAAGGGGTGAGTATGAAAAGAAATGACATAAACATAAAAACTGTAACAAATGAAGAAAATATGCCGGGTTACCTCCCGGCAAGTGCCTTTGTTTAACGTCGTTGGCTCGACGGTACCTCACTCATGGATCATAAGTTGGGATCCCATGGGTGCTTGAGGTCGAACTTCTTCTCGGTTGCTCTTTTGCTCCGCCCAAAGAACTCATGGAGTGATGTGTTTGGTTCTAGTCTCCATTGGTCCGGCGGGTTCTTTTCCACATACAACCGAGAAGATGAGGGCTCCTTGGCCATAGCTGCTGGTCCATTGAGCCGTGGTCTCTTGCTACTCCATCCCGGCTTCCATTCTTTTGGGCCATGTCTTTGTCGCTTCTTCATGTTCAAATGGTTGGCATCCTTGCAAGTTTGGAAGTTCAGCATCTTGCCATCAAACATAGGCGACATCAAGCTTGTTCCCATGTTGAGCTTCGCCTTTGTGGAAGGGATGAATGGTCGTTTTGGAACGAGTGAGTTTTCCGGGCTGCTTTGTTGGCTTGTGACGAGAGAGAGCTCCTTTGTTGGCTGTTTTGGCTCATGCTCCTCCTCCAACTTCCCTTGCACCGCATCATTATTGATTTCATGATTTTCAGTGGCTATGATCTGCATAAAACATAAAGGGTTAAGTTGAGGTTTCTCGGCCATGAAGACCGGTTCTTTCTCGGCCAGCTCGGTAGTGAGGATTGGCTTCATCTCGGCCAGCTCGGGCGCGTCCTGGTCTTTCTCGGCCAGCCCGACATTGAGGTCCGGGACTTCCTCGGGCAGATTGGTGATGAGGACCGGTTCAAGTGGCTCGGCCGGCTTGGCAATGAGGACCGGGCCTGTTTGGGGCAGTTCGGCATTGAGGGTCGGGTATGTCTCGGGTGCTCCGACAGTGAGGACCAGGCCTATCTTCGCCGGTTCTTCTTCGGTCATTTGTGAGTCCTCATCCTCTGTCGGCTCCGTGGGCTCTAATTTAAGCTCTTCCTTACTGACCCTTGCAGCTTCGTTTTGAGCTGCCCATGATTCGGTTTTGGCCCTGAATTGGTGCACCATGTTGGCCAGTTTGTTGAGTGACTTGGCTTGATCTTGAACTCTCGGCCAAATCATCTATCAAGTTCCAAAGATCATCCATGCTTAAGTCATTCACTGATCCTCCCGCTGCATCATTTAGCCAATTCCACTCATGTGGCATCATCCCACCGAGAAATCTTTGAAGAAGATCGAAGTATGTGAATCCATGGTGCAGGCAGCTCGTCACAATGGAATTGAAGTACGACAAGTACTCGTCCAATGTTTCGTCCCCGGATTGCTCAAGGTTGATGATCTTCTCGCGGACTTCAAGTTCGAAGGATGGTGGGGAAAACTCCTCATTATTCCAAGGCTCACTTTCGTAGTACAACGACATGGCAAACTGAAAAAATAAAACAAAAACAAAAGAAAAACAAATAGAACAACTCTTCCGATTGCACGACTCCCCGGCAACGGCGCCAAAATTTGACAGCACGTCGTTGTGCGCTGCAAAATTTACATTTATAGTTCCACTACTCGTGGCTCACTATTGGATTAGCAAGCGGTAAGTAGGGGTCGAACCCAAGAGAGTCAGTGTGGATTAGTTGTTCTTTAAAAAGAAAGGAAATGAAAGTAAAGACAGATTGGGTTTTTGTTGGTTTTTTTATACAGAAAGTAAATGACAGAAAGTAAATGACTGAATTTAAAGTGCTGAAAGTAAAGACTGAAAGTAAAGTGCGAAAAGTAAAGTGCTGAAATGTAAATGACAGAAAAGTAAAGACTGAAATGTAAAGTGCTGAAAAGTAAAGTGCAGAAAGTAAATGACAGATAAGTAAGGACGAAAGATATTCAGTCTAGGGTCTCTACTTGTGAGACAACCATCATAGACGTCAAATGATCTTACTTTGTGTTCATAAGTGTGGTTTTATTCCTTTTCAAGACTTAAACCCTAAAGTAAGGCCATTTCTAGCACTTACACCACAATCTACTCCAAAATCAAGACATAGACTTCTAGTTCTAAGTGCAGCCACTTGATCTCTCAGTTACGATCAACCAAGCGACTTAAGGAAGATTAAACTACTCGGCTAAGCTTTCCTCTTTCGAGCATCCACTTAGCCTTGTTGTCTAATCAAGATTGAACTACTCAGCTAAGCTTTCCTCTTTCGAGCATCCACTTAGCCTTGTTGTTCAATCGAATAATGGCACCGAACTAGTTGACACACGAAGTAGCATTAAGTTCAAGTCTCAAGATGCATACACAAGTATGAACACCCTTTGACCGAATATGCTTTAGCTACTTGTATTCATGTTAAGGAATACAAGCACCATACTTACAAAAGTAAAAGAAAAACAAGAAAAAAGTAAAGACAAGTAACCAAGAGCAATTATAACCGTGAGCAACAAGAAAGTAAAAGAAGCCTTAGCTACTTGTATTCATGTCAAGGAATACAAGTAGCCGTGAGCTTTGACAAGGAAATGAAAACGAAAGCTTTAGCTACTTGTATTCATGTCAAATAATACAAGTAATCGTTGCTTTATCAAGACAAGAAAGTAAGGGAGAGGAGCTCCAAATCAAGAACTTGACAACAAAGTGAAGAGTGCTTGCTGGAAAGTAAAGAGCTTGGAGCTCAAGAACAAGTGAAGAACAAAGTAAAATGTAGAGAGTGTTTGTATTGAAAATGGAGAGAAGAGAGTTAAGCTCTCTTCTCTCTAAGGACTTGGGATTTCGAAGGCTACACATTACATGAGGCAAGCCCTCTATTTATAGACTAGGGAAGTCGGTTTAGGGGAGGAGAAGATAAGCTTTGGCCTTGAAATATCCCAAAAGCACTTCATTTTGATTGGTTTAGCCAAAAGCCATCCCACTTGCCTTTGTCACTTTCCTCCAACCCACTTGCACTTGCTTGAAGCCAAAGGGCAACCAACTTGAGCCTTAGTTGAGCCACAAGCCAACCGACTTGGTTTGGTTGAGGCAAACCGGATTCCAAAACCAAATCGAGATGAATAGTAGAAGTTAACCGGAGTATAGGGAATTCGGTTTGTGGTTGGAACTTCTTGGTCGGAACTTGGTTGGACTTGGTTGTGCTTGGCCTGAGCTTGATCGGAGCTTGGTCGGAGGTTGGCCGGAGTTAGCCGGAATATGGCCAGAATCTGGCCGGAATTTTGGCCGGCGGTCCTTGGCTTTTGGACAGTGGATTCTGAACGACAAAGTCATTCTAAGACGATCTCAAGAAGAGTGCTAAGCCAGATTCTGCCCGGAGCATGGTCGAAATCCCAAAACGGCCGAAATTGCCCTAGTTTGGCCTTGATCGGGCTTGAGCTGGTTCCACTCGGGCGTTTTGTCTGGGAAGTGAGATTGTCCGAGTTGTTGGGCATTTCAAACACTTTGGCCATGCCAGAATTGCCAGATTCCATGGTTTGGTCGAGTGACTTGGTTTCGGTGCCTATGCGCGCGGGGCCCTTGCTTTGGAATTGGGCCGACTGCCAATATGCCCGAGCATTCTCCTTGGTTTTCCAAAATTGTCCACCTTATTTTCTATTTGGATCACTTTGCTCGAGGTGGATTCGTCAGATCAGCTTGTTTGCCCGGGCAACTTGAATTCAGTGCTAGACAGCTCGAGCGTGGCCTGGGTGATGCCTGGGCGGGGACCTGGTTTCTCGGACGCGATCCTCGGCACTCCCAGACGTGGGCCTCGGCGATGCCTGGGCGCGACCTGGGTGATGCCTGGGCGCGGCCTGGTTTTCTCGGTGCTGGCTCTCGGGCGCGTCCGACTTTTCTCGCACGCGGTTGACTTTTTCTCGGTCCTTGGTTGGGCCAGAATTGACTTGGCATGTTTTTGGGCACAAATCTCCCCTTTTAAGCGTGATTCTTCTTAAGACCTCCAAAATGCCTGAAATGCAAAATGGAACTAACAAGTAAAAGTTATTAAGACAAAGTGTCTAATTTGGTGGGTTTAACTGATATAATGAGTTGTATAAATACGTCCCATCACTCAACCTTAGACATATTGTAACTCCGACCACATAATGTGAATTTCCAATGAGTAGCTCGTGTTGGATCACCTGAGTATTCAGATGATGCTAAAAATTCCTTTAGAACTCGAGGGTGAGTCGGGGCCGGGTGTGGAAATAGAATATCAAGTCCAAAGGCCACAAACAACTCACGACAAGCATCCAACACATCGAAGTAACGTATTGTAGCATGACCAGGGACTAAGGTAGCTTTTACCTTCTTCATTGGAATGATGTCATCGTATCGCCGTTAATGTGCTTATAGGCCCAAGAGAGGACGACGAGTATCCGGGAAGGGCCTTTGGTGAGGGGGTTGTGCAACTGGCACAATGGCACCCTCGCCGGCTTAGGCTGGTGGTGGTGGTGCATTCCTAGCCGCGGTGGAACGATTGGATTATCGAGCCATGGTGGGAGGAGGAGATTGGTGGTTGGCTGGTGGATGCGAGAGTGTTTGGACCGAGATGGGACTTGACTTTGGGTGAGTGGAGGTGGTGGACGAATGGTTGGTGTCCAAATTTGGGTAAGGAATTGGTGGTGAGCATTGGTCGGCGGAGATGAGCGGAGGAGGAGACGAAATTAGGGTTTGGGTGGGTTAGTTGTGGCAGGGTGGAGGGTGCGGTCGATGACAGATAGGGAGGTGGCGGGTGTGATGATAGAGCGGCAGTGGATACTTGGAGGACGACCAGTTGATTCGGCTGGTCTGGGCGATAGATTTGGAACAGAGGTTGGGGAGGAGTGCGGCAGCGAATCTGGGAGAAATCTCGATCTGTCCTTTTTTTTTGCAAAATCGAATCTTCCGTGACACCCGTGACATCCGAGTATGTTACGGTAGTCACGTCATACCTAAAAATCTCTGCCAATTAAACCCGCTGTGACACCCGTAACATGTCCATATGTTATGGTAGTCATGAACCCATGAAAATCTCTGGCAAATATACTTGTCGTGAGTCGTGACACCCGTAACATGTCCATTATGCTACGGTAGTCACGACCCTCATTGAAATCTCTGTGAAAAATACATGTCATGACAATTGTACCATGTCCATTATGTTACAGTAGTCATGACCCAATTCAGCTCAAGCTTATTTTCGTCTGTTTGAACCTCAATTTTCTGTATATGCTTGGGACACTCCACACTTATATTCCTGCAATGTCTACATACAAAGCACACAATGTAAATGCAAAATGCAACTAACTAATACTTATAGTCCGGGATACTCCCCGAGGAGGCCTAGTTTAACGTCTTAGCGAGACATAGCTGGGGAGGTAGAACTAGAAGCATTCTCGAGAAGTCCCTTGCTTAAATCCCTTCCAAAGAAGTAGGTCATCATGAATGCCTTCAGGTGGTACCATGTGTTTCAGAACCAGGTAATGCTTAAGGCGTTGCCCGTTGACCACCATCAATTTTCCTCCCTCAACGTTGAGCTCTACGTGACCATCTGGGTATGCCTTTTCCACTGTGTATGGACCACTCCACTTGGTGTGCAACTTTCCAGGAAATTGTCTAAGGCGAGAGTTGAAGAGAAGAACTCGCTCGCTGTCATTGAATTCTCTGGGCACTATCCGTTTGTCATGCCATTTCTTTGTTCTCTCCTTGTAGATACGAGCATTATTATAGGAGTCTAATCGGATTTCATCGAGCTCATTTAGCTGCAACAGTCACTTTGCACTAGTTATTTTCAAGTCCATGTTCAGCTTTCTAATGGCCCACATGGCCTTGTGTTCGAGCTCGACTGGTAAATGGTAGGTTTTTTCGTAAACAAGCCTGAAAGGACTCATTCCCATAGGAGTCTTGAATGCAGTCATATATGCCCACATCACGCCATCTAGCTTGGACGCTCAATCTTTCCTGTCGCTGGAGACTATCTTTTCGAGAATACTCTTAATCTCCCTGTTAGAGATCTCAAGCTGCCCACTAGTCTGAGGGTGATACGGAGTGCCTACCTTGTGATAAACACCGTATTTCTTCAGCAAAGTCTTGAAATTCCTCTCCTTGAAGTTGGAGCCTCCATAACTAAAAACTGTTCTGGGAACTCCAAACTGAGGAAATATAACCTTTTGAAACATCTTCATAACTACATTGGCATCGCAAGTAGGAGAAACCACAGCCTCAACCCACTTGGAAACATAGTCGACTGCTACCAAGATATATTGATTCCCATAAGAAGGTGGGAATGGTCCCATGAAATTGATGCCTCATACATCAAATAACTGCACTACGAGAATGCTCTGCTGGGGCGTTGATCGGTTGAGTTCTTGACCCATTATTCACTTCATTCGATGATGGATTAGGTTTGTTTTCTGAACATTTTGTTATCATTTATTCTATTTTCATAGTGTTTCAGGTTTGAATTACTCGATGATTTGATATGGACCTGAATGCGTGAAAAGACGAAGAAATCAGCCTAAAGGAGCATTTTGGCCCAGACCCCGTGACACCCCCATGTGTGACGGGACAAGGAAGCATCACGGGACTCAGCCGTAGCAACAACATTTCTGGAGCCCGTGACGTCCCGTGATGCAAGACCTGTCACGGGACAATGAAGCCATCACGGGACTTAGCCGTGGTGATGCAATTCTCAAATCCCGTGACGTCCCGTGACAGCCCGTGACGGATCAGGTGTCACGGGACTTTCCTAATTTTGTCCTTTGGCAATTTTTGGCAATTTCGGCAATTTGGATATAAAAAGAGAGTTCGACCAGATCAGTTAGGTGTGCTTATTTTGGAGAAAAGATAACCCTAACTTGGGAGAGAAGACAGAGCAATTCATCGTGAGAGATTCAACCAGCCACCGCGTCTTTACGGTTTACTCGTCCTTAATTTCTCTATACACTATTTTTGGTTTAATCACCATGAATAGCGAATAGTCCTCTCTATTCTGGGATCCTACGGATCCCGTGCATTGTACCCAACTCTTCATGCGATCATACGAATGTTTTTCATTAATGCAAATTGAATATTCAATACATCGTGCTTAATTCATCGTTTTATGCAAGTATTTACATCAAAGGGCATGTTTCATGCTAGAACGTATTTAGGTTAATTACCAAAAGATGGATGGGTCCTAGGGATTAACCGGATTGTATGAAATTGTATGAAAACCATTAGTTTAATAAATCGAGATCGTTGATAATCCGTGGATGGGCGGCATTTGACGATTGAGATTAATCTAGATAATGATCCGTGGATGGGCGGCTTATCTAGTGTTATTTTGGTTTATTTCGATATTCGATAGCATGATGATTTACATGATAATGATTGCATGATTAGTGGGGTTAGCACGGGTGAAGTATGGATTCTGGAACTCTTTCTTTGATAAGTAGAAACCTTTTATTTTCTATTATTTAATTTCTGCGATTTTCAAAAAACAAACCTCTTTCAATCGAAGTAGCTAAATAGGTCACATTGTTTGCTAGTAATCACACACCTGTTCCTTGGATCGACCCTTGGCTTACCAAGGTTATAAATTTTGTTTGACTACAATTTGACCCCTAAAACACTTAATTTGACAACTATAAAGGGTTAAAAACACGCTTGTCAAAATGGCGCCGTTGCCGGGGAGCATCGTTTAGTGTGATATTAGATTTAACGTGTGTAGTTTAGACTATTCCCTCTTCTTTTCGTTGCTCATCTCTGACTGCTTTTTTTCTTGCTACATTCACTCTTCCCTTGGCTTTTTGTAGGTAATATTTAGTACATGCCAAGGAAAACACCCAAGCAGAAGAAGAAGGTTCAGATTTCAGACGAGGATACACCGGACCAACGAAGAATTCCTCGCACGGTCCAAAACGAGGCTCGGCAGCTATAAGCACTGAATCGAAATCTCGCAGCACTCAATATGAATCAAAATCCAACATTACTGAATGAGGTGGTCGACCATGACCAGCAGCGTCCTGTGCAACAACCAGTGCGCAGGACTCTTGGAGACACACTGCCCCACGAGTCTCCGGATTTCAGTCTGCCATTGCTCCACCTGGTGTAGACAACAACAATTAGAAAATCAAAACCGGACTTATTCAGATGGTGCAGAGCAGCCAGTTTTCTGGGAGGATAAATGAAGACCCTTATCAGCACTTAAAGCGGTTTGTCCAGATGTACAACACAGTAAAGACCAATGGTGTTCCTCCAGAATCCTACTACCTGAGGCTATTCCCTTTCTCAATCTCCGATAAGGCTAGTAGGTGGCTCGATAGTCATGCAGAGGGCACTTTCACTACGTGGGGCACACTGGCCAAAGCATTTCCACAGCAGTATTTCCCGCCATCAAAGACATCTTATTTCAGGAACAAAATCATCTTGTTCCGTTCTATGGATGGTGAGACTCTCTACGAGGCCTGGGAAAGGTACAAAGAGCTGATGAGGATGTGCCCTCACCATAACCTGGAGCTGTGGCAGATTATAGACACTTTCTATCAGGGAATCAACCAGGGGATGTGCACATTGATTAATCAAGCGGCTGGTGGGGGACCGAACGGAGTCCCGCTAGAAGAGACCTATGATATAATAGAGAAAGCAGCTCAAGACTATCACCTCTGGATGAGTGATCGAGGAAATCCTAAAGACAAGAAGGGTGTGCAAGATATCTACCTCGCTGATAACACCAATGATATAGCTGAGTTGAGCAACACGATGAAGATGCATGTAGCTGAAGTCAAAAATCTGAAGACAGGCCCCTCTATGAAGTCGTCTGTTGTTGCTAATGCAGCTGTCTACTGTCAGATATGTGGCTCTCCTTCACACTTTGCAGACAGCTGCCCGGTGATGGGACAAGATAAGAACGATGGAAACCAGGAGGATGCCAATTACGTGGGGCAATACAATCAAGGATCAGGCATGAACCGGTGGGATAATCCAAACAGGAATAATCCCAATCTCTCTTACAACCCATAGAATCAGGCCGCACCAGATTTTCCTTACAGACAACAGCAGGAGAACGCTCCCTACCAGTCGAGGAACCCGTACAACAACCAGCCCCAGCAGCAGCAAAATCAGAATGCAAGGAGCTATAACAACCGAGATCAGCCACAACGAGATCAGAATTTAGGATCGACGTCTAACATAGAAGCCATGCTAGCTAGCTTCATTACCGAACATCGAAAGATGTCTGAGGATCAGCAAAGGGCATATGAGCAAACCACCGCTAAGGTAAGAAACCTACAAAAGACTGTAGAGTAGCTCCTTATTCATGGCAGAATGCTGGAAAATCAGATAGCTCAACTAGCAAATTTAGCAAGCAGAGAAAACAGGAAACTCCCTTCAAAGCCAGATCTGAATCCTATGGCATCAGTGAATTCCATCACACTACGAGGAGGAAAAAAGATTGAAATGGTGCTTGCTAATTCCACTCGAACTCCACTTGCAAAATCAGCACTTGACTCTACACCCGCCGAAGAGGAAACATTGAAGGACGCTGAAAACCGAGCTGTAAATTCTACGCAGACAATTGAGCCAGCTCCTTATAGACCTCCAGTTCCATTCCCACAGCGGCTAGTGGCTACAAGAAAATATATAGAGTTCAAGCAGTTCGTGGATAAGATTCGTACTCTGTACATCACTCTGCCTCTCACCGATGCCATCACCCAGATCCCCACTTATGCTCAATTCATGAAAGAGATTCTAACTGGGAAACGGAAGATTGATGGAACTGAGACAGTAGCCCTGAGCGAGCAGTGTAGTGCAGCCATACACCAGCCCATGCCACCCAAACTTCAAGACTCAGGGATTTTTTCTATCCCTTGTGATATTGGTGGTTTTACTATTTGTCGTGCTCTGTGTGATCTTGGTGCTAGTGTGTCTATCATGCCTTACTCTTTATACTCTAAATTGAATTTGGGTGATCCTAGTAATGTCACTATTTGCCTTGCGGATCATTCTTGTAGACTCCCGAGAGGGGTTCTAAAGGATGTACCCGTCAAGGTGAAGCACATTTACCTTCCAGTTGATTTTATTGTGCTGGACATCACTGAAGACGTAGATATCCCAATTATTCTTGGTAGGCCATTTCTTTACACGGCTAAGGCAGTCATTGACATGGATAGAGGTTCCTTAGCCTTGCGAGTTGGCAGTGAAAGAGTTGTTTTTAATTTGCCTTACATGTCTAAGAGTCCTAGTCTGTTTGCTGACTGTGATATATTGGACTCTGCTGATGTTGATGATCCTATTTCACTGACCTCTATTGAGCCTTGCAGAGTTTTACAGGGCTGCCCTATCCTTAAGTTCCTATGCACCTTTTCTTATCTTATATTTCTTTGCTTAGGGACTAAGATCATTTTTAAGTGTGGAGTGGGTAGCACATAGTCACATACATCACATGTCACACATTCACTCTTGCATATGCTCAACTGTCTATGTATTGCGATTGAAATCCTCGTTTTCTACAATACTCTTTGATGGATTGACACTCTTTTGGATTCAAAGTCTCGGACTTGAAATAGTGCAAAGCGTGTGTGTATTCTCTTGAGTCAGTATCATTGCTAGCCTTTGACTATCCCTTGTTCTACGTATTTCTTGAAGCATGTTAGAGACTTGAAATTAGTAGGCACCGGTTAAAAAATGTCTAAAAAACTTAAATATGCATCTCTTTTTCTTGGTGACCTTAGTACTAGTATGTATTTCTCTATACTTGTTGTGATTTGCATGCACCCGCCTTCATTCATACACTATGTCAAGCTTTAAGTGTGGAGTTAGAAAATTGGTTTCCAATGTTTTCAATCAAGAACAAAGTTCTAAATTTTCAAAAGAGGGTGAAAAATTGACCCCAAGCATAGTTGTGTTTGATATAAAAAGAGAGAGCAGAAAAAAAATGAAAGCATTGAAAAATACCAAGGGCAAAGTGAGAAAAGTTACCCCTTGTGTACAAAAAAAACAGAGAGATTATACCAAGGGCAAAGTGAGAAAAGTCACCCCTTGTGTATGGAAAACAGTTTTGAAACAATTTCTGCCCCCTTTTGCTTGATGTAGTGTAATTCCATCTTCTCATTGCATGCAAATCATGACTTGTCTTGCGAATTCATGTACTAGAAACTATGGGATGGCCCTCGTGCATGCGCTGAATTTTTGATGCAAATTTTCGAACTACTTTTCAAAAAAATCCATAAGCCAAGCTCCTCTTCTCTTACGGGTCATTGCATAGTCCTTGGCACTTGAGAATGAGCTTTGCGCCAAGAACCCGTGGACTATCCCTAGATAGCATAGGTGAATGGCGAGCATGTTTTGTGTAACTATTCATGTTCTTATCACGTTGCTATAGAACTATTTAGAACTTGTGATGAGACGCTTGGTAGTCGTGTGTACTGATCGTTTGAATGCATAACTCGTTTAATCTATGATTGTCTGAAAACTTTAGTGAACATGTTTGACTTGAAGTTGAGGTATTATGATGAATCCGAGGAATGACATGACTTTACTGTGACTCGTTGAGCATCATTTCATGCATACACGTTAGTTAGTTGTATAAGGGATTTGTAGGTAGTCTAATTCCTGAAAACCTTCACGAGACTACACTCATCCAACTAGGGCAGCCTAGGGGTTTAAAGGCTTGATGCATACGCTAAATGCATTCGTGTCCTCTACGACAGTGAGTTATCTTTTTGTTTTAGTTAGAATTGATCTCATGACACTTGAGTGGGTAGCTTAGGAACACATGGTTGTTGAGCCTCACATAGACTTGCCTTTATTCTGCCATTTGTTTAACATTTGTTCGGGACGAACAAATTCTAAGTGTGGAGTGTTTTGTTCGGTTGAGTTCTTGACCCATTGTTCACTTCATTCGATGATGGCTTAGGTTTGTTTTCCAAACATTTTGTTATCATTTAATCTATTTTCATAGTGTTTCAGGTTTGAATTACTCGATGATTCGATATGGACCTGAATGCGTGAAAAGACAAAGAAATCAGCCTAAAGGAGCATTTTTGGCCCAGACCTCGTGACACCTCCATGTGTTACAGGACAAGGAAGCATCACGGGACTCAGTCGTAGCAGCAACATTTCTGGAGCCCGTGACGCAAGTCCTGTCACGGGACAATGAAGACCTAATGGGATTTAGCCATGCAAATGCAATTCTCAAATCCCGTGACGTCCCGTGACAGCCCGTGACGGATCAGGTGTCACGGGACTTTCCTAATTTCGTCCTTTGGCAATTTTGGCAATTTTTGGCAATTTCGGCAATTTGGATATAAAAAGAGAGTTCGACCAGATCAGTTAGGTGTGCTTATTTTGGAGAAAAGATAACCCTAACTTGGGAGAGAAGACAGAGCAATTCATCGTGAGAGATTCAACGATCCACCGCGTCTTTACGGTTTACTCGTCCTTAATTTCTCTATACACTGTTTTTAGTTTAATCAACATGAATAGCGAGTAGTCCTCTCCATTCTGGGATCCTACGGATCCCGTGCATTGTACCCAACTCTTCATGTGATCATATGAATGTTTTTCATTAATGCAAATCGAATATTCAATTTCATCGTGCTTAATTCATCGTTCTATGCAAGTATTTACATCAAAGGGCATGTTTGCATGCTAGTACGTATTTAGGTTAATTACCGAAAGATGGATGGGTATTGGGGATTAACCGGATTGTATGAAATTGTATGAAAACCTTTAGTTTAATAAATCGAGATCGTTGATAATCCATGGATGGGCGACATTCAACGATTGAGATTAATCTAGATAATGATCCGTGGATGGGCGGCTTATCTAGTGTTATTTTGGTTTATTTCGATATTCGATAGCATGATGATTTACATGATAATAATTGCATGATTAGTGGGATTAGCACGGGTGAAGTATGAATTCTGGAATTCTTTCTTTGATAAGTACAAACCTTTTATTTTCTGTTATTTAATTTCTGTGATTTTCACAACAAAACAAACCTCTTTCAATCGGAGTAGCTAAATAGGTCACATTTTTTGCTAGTAATCACACACCTGTTCCTTGGATCGACCCTTGGCTTATGACAAAACCGCTCGTCGTCAAAGCGATTTGCAAATAAATTTATAATAGTCCGCTACTCGCAACTATACTACTGGGTAGTACTTGGTAAGTAGGGGTCGAACCCAAGGGAACTAGGGGAATAAGTGTTCTTCGGGGGGGATTACGCAGCGTGGGAGCGTGTTTAAGGTCGGTTGGTTGGTTTTAAAGCTACCAGCTATTTTGATTGATTGATTGGTTGATTTTAATACTGGAAAGTAGATTACTATTTTGATGATTAAGAGAAATGTTTCGTTTCAGGGGACTTGTATTATATCCTGTTTATCATTGACCATTAGTGAATCATCTAAGTATTCAAACGGTGAATCGAGGCAAGTTACAGCTCAAGACTTGCAACACCGGTTTAAAGCAACTCCTGTTCTATTTCAGTCTAGCGCCAATACCCTAAGGTATGCTAGCCTGGGTGCATCCACCTGATCTCACAGTTAAGCTCGACCAGATGGGGTTTAGGATGAGTCGAACTCCTCAGATAGCTTTGCTTGTTACAGCTTCCACTACCTGAGTATGATCACGAATTCCCACAGAAGAGCTTTGCTTGTTACAGCATCCACTCAACCTTGGAAATTCTGACTATATATGGCACATAAAACAAGTTTTGAATACTAAGACTAGACACTAAGTTAATAGTCTAAAACATTTTATAATACAAGTGCGCCCCTTAGACCGAACTACTAGTTTAGCTACTATTCATCGCGCTAAACATTATACTAAAGAAATAAAAGCAGTAAATAAATACGAAGAAATACTTACAACCGTTGAAGCGCCAAGGGAGCTTTCCTTTATTTCCAAAGCAAAATTACAACATTACAAATATTACAACTTCTAGAGAGAGAAGTGAATTGAGATTGAGGTGTGTGAAATGAGGAGGAGGAGGCTTGTATTTATAGCCAAAATGGGAGGAGATGGGTGGTGGAGATGGTTTTCATCCAAGGGTGGAGGAGGAAGAGTGCAAGGCAAGCTTGGGAGGAGGAGTGGAGGAGAAGCCTCCACTTGTCATCTTCTCCATGGAGGAGGAGGAGCAGCCGGCGGCTTTGGGAGGAGGAGGTGGCGCCGCCGGTTGCCGGTCACCCAAAGGGGAGGAGCTCCTCCCTTGCCCACCTCCTTGAATGGTGGCCGGTCACCTTGCCCTATGTGTGAGATTTGTACATTTTTGTGCAGTCTTTTCACAAAACTGTCAATGTGTTTCTTCCCCGGGCTGTCTTGATTCCTCTCCTGTTTCTTCTGATTAATTTGTTATGGTCAATTCAACGTCAGGATCCTTGATATTTCTTCAGTCGGCATATGATCTTGACCTTGGATTGACTCTTGTTATCTTTTCAGCATAAAATCCTCTCCTTAGCGTGTTTTCACTTCAGTCTCTAAAATGCCATGTGGAAATATATCGGGACTAACACGTAGAAGTTAGATAGACAAACAGTCTAAATAAGGGAGTTATACTGTGTTTATGATTCGTATAACTTTGGTCCATCAGATTACCCCCCACTTTTAGTTGTTCGTCCCGAACAATGCTATTAAAGGGCGTAAGTTCTAAGTTTGGCTTTGGAATATGAAAATTAGACTGTGGTACTCGATCTATCCTAATTCATGCATTGCTTACTTATTACCAAATTAAACTGCGTAAATAAATAGAAGAAACTTAATACTTGTACCTCCGTGCTGAGATGCAAATTATATTGGATGTCTCGGGAGATAGCCCTTTTTAGGCTCCTGGACTGCAATCTTGGGATCGTCTCTTACTATATGGTTTTCTTGTAGCTTTCTCATGCACGTGATTCGATTCGGGTTTCAGTGAGTTGAGCCTTTTTGATTTTCTTCTTTGGCGAGGGACTGCTTTTGTTGTTGTAGTGAATCGGCCTTTGGCCTTTGATTTGACTTTTTGAGTGCTTCACTTTTGCTTGGTTAAAACCTTCACAATTTTGGGCCTTTGGCCTCTTTTGATTTTCTTCTTTGAGTTTTTCACCTTTTTGTGACTGCTAGTCCATTTTCTCAAGCCTTTTTTGGGAGGTCCAATCATCGCCCGCAAGCCTATGGAAATACCTCCCCGGTCCTCTCGTTTTTGCCGTTTTCGCGCGGGTCAAGGTGAGGGTCGCTCAACTATTTTCTCGGCTACTTTGACTGTCGTTTTCGCGCGGGTCAAGATGAGGGTCGCTCATCTATTTTCTCGGCTACTTTGACCGGAGATAGGACGGTCTGATTCCCATCCTCGTCTTTTGCATTGCATGGCGGAGATGACTTCAATTTTCACTGAAACCCGAAGTGCAGCCTCCACTGACTTCGAAAACCATATAGTTTGATCTGATCCTTTGATTGCTTGCCAAGCCTTTCTAGGGCAGTTTATATCAACTCCACATCCTTAGTTATCTCAGCACAAAGGACAAATGGAAAGTTACATTCTAAGTTTTTAAACAGTTGAATTTTCACAAGGTTAATGCATGAATTATGATTTATCTTTTTCACATTCTTAAGTTCATATTTTCAAAAAGATACTATTACTAAAAAAAAGAAAAAACAGCAAGCATGTTATTTATGTACATAGGTGGTTCTCACCCCCCACTTTTGAACGAAGGCGTGCCTTAGTTCAAAAGTCATGCAAGCTTAAAACTAAATACTGAATTTAAATGACAGAAATTAAAGTGCGGAAAAGTAAGATAGTGTCGGGTTACCTCCCGACCAGTGCACTTGTTTAACGTCGTTGGCTCGACGATACCTCGTTTGTGGTTCATTGGTTTGGGTCCCATGGGTGGCTGAGGTCAAACTTCTTGAATCCACCGACTTTGATTCTTGCGGTGAGTCTTCCTGATTTTTTAGCAGATGACGGGTTTGGGTCCAGTTCTGATGGTATCTCCTTCCAACGTCTCTGAGAAGGCGAGGGACCTTTCACTATCAGCTTTTTGAACTGGGTGTTCTCCTGTTTAGGGCTGCCTTGTCCAGTCATGGCGAAAGCGTGCTCCATGTAGGATCGCATAGTTCGCGGCGACTTGCTCATTAATTAAGGGGAAAAGTCGGGAAGGCCTCATGAGGCTTGGTTCTTCCTCGTAATGTTGGTTCGTGAAGAACTGATCGTAAATAGTTTCAGCTGCCTGGGTAATGATAGTCGGGTATGGCTTGGGCAGTTCGTCAGTGGTGTTCTGGACTTCTACTTCGTTGCTTCCGGTGCTTTCCATGTCTGATTCCTCGGATGGTTCGGGAGTCTCTTCTGACGGCTCGGTGGTTTCTTCTTTGCCAGCCTCAGGGTCAGCTTCTTCTGTCTGCATTTCCTCGTCAGTGTGGGGAACTCGTCTTGTGGCAGCGGCTAGGCCAGTTATCAGGTACCACATGTCTGCAATGGTGAGGTTTGCGGCAGACCTTCTCATAGCTTCGTTGATTCTTCCCAGCTCTTCGGACCTCATCCCACGAAGAAATTTTTGGAGAAGAATTTTCTTCGTAAATCCATGGTGCGGGCAGCTTGAGACGATGGCATCGTAGTTCATGTAGTATTCGTCCAAAGTCTCATCCCGGGATTGATGAAGGCTCATGATCTTCTCATGGGTTTCTTGGCGTAAAGATGGTGGGGAGAATTCTTTCAGGAACGGAACGCAGAGGTCTACGAAACGTTCTGCACTGCAAGCGGTGGATGTGTAGTACCATATCGTGGCGAAGTCGGTTAGAGAGAATTTGAAGCATTTCAGCTTAAACTCTTCTAACACTTCGTTTTCAGGTTTGATGTTGTGGCAGACTTGGTGGAAGTTTCGGCAGTGCTGTACATGGTCTTCTCCCTCCGTTCCTCTGAACAGGGGCAGAAATCGCGTTGTCCATGCATGCGTAACGGGTAGTGTCATAGAGAGATGAACAGAAAAGAAAAAGGGGAGGGAAGAACAGTTATCCGATGACTAGTTCCCCGGCAACGGCGCCAATTTGACAGAACCGCTCGTCGTCAAAGCGATTTGCAAATAAATTTATAATAGTCCGCTACTCGCAACTATACTACTGGGTAGTACTTGGTAAGTAGGGGTCGAACCCAAGGGAACTAGGGGAATAATTGTTCTTCGGGGGGGATTACGCAGCGTGGGAGCGTGTTTAAGGTCGGTTGGTTGGTTTTAAAGCTACCAGCTATTATGATTGATTGATTGGTTGGTTGGTTGATTTTAATACTGGAAAGTAAATTACTATTTTGATGATTAAGAGAAATGTTCGGTTTCAGGGGACTTGTATTATATCCTGTTTATCATTGACCATTAGTGAATCATCTAAGTATTCAAACGGTGAATCGAGGCTAGTTACAGCTCAAGACTTGCAACACCGGTTTAAAGCAACTCCTATTCTATTTCAGTCTAGCGCCAATACCCTAAGGTATGCTAGCCTGGGTGCATCCACCTGATCTCACAGTTACGCTCGACCAGATGGGGTTTAGGATGAGTCGAACTCCTCAGATAGCTTTGCTTGTTACAGCTTCCACTACCTGAGTATGATCACGAATTCCCACAGAAGAGCTTTGCTTGTTACAGCATCCACTCAACCTTGGAAATTCTGACTATATATGGCACATAAAACAAGTTTTGAATACTAAGACTAGACACTAAGTTAATAGTCTAAAACATTTTATAATACAAGTGCGCCCCTTAGACCGAACTACTAGTTTAGCTACTATTCATCGCGCTAAACATTATACTAAAGAAATAAAAGCAGTAAACAAATACGAAGAAATACTTACAACCGTTGAAGCGCCAAGGGAGCTTTCCTTTATTTCCAAAGCAAAATTACAACATTACAAATATTACAACTTCTAGAGAGAGAAGTGAATTGAGATTGAGGTGTGTGAAATGAGGAGGAGGAGGCTTGTATTTATAGCCAAAATGGGAGGAGATGGGTGGTGGAGATGGTTTTCATCCAAGGGTGGAGGAGGAAGAGTGCAAGGCAAGCTTGGGAGGAGGAGTGGAGGAGAAGCCTCCACTTGTCATCTTCTCCATGGAGGAGGAGGAGCAGCCGGCGGCTTTGGGAGGAGGAGGTGGCGCCGCCGGTTGCCGGTCACCCAAAGGGGAGGAGCTCCTCCCTTGCCCACCTCCTTGAATGGTGGCCGGTCACCTTGCCCTATGTGTGAGATTTGTACAGTTTTGTGCAGTCTTTTCACAAAACTGTCAATGTGTTTCTTCCCCGGGCTGTCTTGATTCCTCTCCTGATTCTTCTGATTAATTTGTTATGGTCAATTCAACGTAAGTATCCTTGATATTTCTTCAGTCGGCATATGATCTTGACCTTGGATTGACTCTTGTTATCTTTTCAGCATAAAATCCTCTCCTTAGCGTGTTTCACTTCAGTCTCTAAAATGCCCTGTGGAAATATATCGGGACTAACACATAGAAGTTAGATAGACAAACAGTCTAAATAAGGGGGTTATACTGTGTTTATGATTCGTATAACTTTGGTCCATCAGCTTACCAAGGTTATAAATTTTGTTTGACTGCAATTTGACCCCTAAAACACTTAATTTGACAACTATAAAGGGTTAAAAATATGGTTGTCAAAATGCCGCTGTTGCCGGGGAGCAGCGTTTAGTGTGATATTAGATTTAACGTGTGTAGTTTAGACTATTCCCTCTTCTTTTCGTTGCTCATCTCAGACTACTTTTTTTCTTGCTACATTCACTCTTCCCTTGGCTTTTTGCAGGTAATATTTAGTACATGCCAAGGAAAACACCCAAGCAGAGGAAGAAGGTTCAGATTTCAGACGAGGATACACCGGACCAACAAAGAATTCCTCGCACGGTCCAAAACGAGGCTCGGCAGCTACAAGCACTGAATCGAAATCTCGTAGCAGCGTCCTGTGCAACAACCAGTGCGCAGGACTCTTGGAGACTACACTGCCCCACGAGTCTCCGGATTTTAGTCTGCCATTGCCCCATGATGGATGCACAGTCGTCGTGTGCAAAAGTCAAGAATAAATTTATAAGTCCGCTACTCGCGACTTCACTACTGGGTAGAAAGTGGTAAGTAGGGGTCAAACCCAAGGGAATTAGGGGGATAGTTGTTCTTTGAGGAATGTACTGAAGGGGAGCGTGATTTTAGGTGGATTGAGGTTTTAGCGATGAAAAGTGAGTGATTGGTTGTTGGTTTTAGTTTTAGTACAGAAAAGTAAGTGGGTTGGTTGTGATTTTAGTGCAGAAAGTAAAGTACTGAAAGTAATTGCTTGAAAAAAAAGAAGACTTACAGAGAGTGGGTTGCTTGAAGGGCAAGTCTTGCGAGAAGTAAGCGGTTGATATTGCAGTTGATATTGAGACTGAACATAAAGTGCAGGTGATGTTTTAAGTTAAGGAAAGTATTCGTTTTTAGGGGCCTTGTATCAAAGTCTGTTTATCATTGGCCTCTAATGATCATACTATGTATTCAAAAGTGTATCAAGGCCATTCCAAGCACTTGATTTGCCACACTGTCTAGTCCATTCCAAGACATAGAGCACTTGTTCTATTTAGACTAATACCCCATTCCATGGTATATTAGCCTTATGTGCATCCATTTGATCAATCATTCCCGATCAACCAAATGGTGTTTTAAAGAAGTCAAACTCCTCAGATAAGTTTTGCCATTCCAAGCATCCACTTATCCGAGTATGTTTACGAACCCCACGGAAGAGTTTTGCCATTCCAAGCATCCACTCAACCTTGGAAGTTCTAACCTAATATGTGGCACATAGAACAAGTTTTGAACACATAGAGGCATTAAGAGTAGGGCCTAAAACATTTTATGACACAAGTACACCCCTTCAACCGAATGAAGGGTTTAGCTACGAATATCCATGGAACAGGACATCATAGCTAAATACTTGAAGGTTTTTGAAAGACAGTAAAGTAAAAGGAGAATAGTCAAGAACCAACAGGAGTAAACTCAAGAACTACTAGAATACTCAAGAACCAACAGGAGTATTATAGATTTAAAACAAGTGTTTACAAGAGTAGTGCCCAAAATCTAGAGAGATAAGTGACTTGTGCTTCTTGCACACAAAATGGGATGATTTTACAAGGGATGTAAGCTTGGTATTTATAGGCTAAGGGAGTGTAGACTTGTGGAGGAAGTGAAGACACATGGCAAGCAATGCATGGAGGAGGAGAAAGCCGACGGGGGGAGGTGGCATGGAGGAAAGCCGCCGGGCTAGGTGGCGCAAGGAGAGGGAAGGAGGCTTTAGCTGCAGGGCAAGGTGGCATGGAGTAGGTGAAATGAGACTTTTGTGATCTTTTCCAAAAGCCATCGGTCCATTTCAGCCCCGGACTGACTCTGGTTGCTCTTCGGTTGGACTTTTTTTGAGTGATTCCACGTCAGGTTCATGATATTTGTACAGTCGGCATCTGGTCGTGACCTGGAATGACTCGTACTTCATTTTCAGCTTAAAAACTCCTCCTTAGCCAGTATTCTCTCTAGACTTCAAAATACCCTGTAGATAAATATCAGAACTAACAAGCAAAAGTTAAATAGACAAAGTGTCTAATTTGGTGGGTTTAACTGTGTTTATGATTCATACAATTATGGTCCATCACCCCACCTGGTGTAGACAACAACTGGGAAATCAAAACCGGACTTATTCAGATGGTGCAGAGCAGCCAGTTTTCTAGGAGGATGAATGAAGACCCTCATCAGCACCTAAAGCGGTTTGTCCAGATGTACAACACAGTAAAGACCAATGGTGTTCCTCCAGAATCCTACTACCTGAGGCTATTCCCTTTCTCACTCTCCGATAAGGCTAGAAGGTGGCTCGATAGTCATGCAGAGGGCACTTTCACTACGTGAGGCACACTGGCCGAAGCATTTCTACAGCAGTACTTCCCGCCATCAAAGACAGCTCATTTCAGGAACAAAATCATCTCGTTCCGTTCTATGGATGGTGAGACTCTCTACGAGGCCTGGGAAAGGTACAAAGAGCTGATGAGGATGTGCCCTCACCACAACCTGAAGCTGTGGCAGATTATAGACACTTTCTATCAGGGAATCGACCAGGGGATGCGCACATTGATTAATCAAGCGGCTGGTGGGGGACTGAATGGAGTCTCGCTAGAAGAGACCTATGATATAATAGAGAAAGCAGCTCAAGACTATCACCTCTGGACGAGTGATCGAGGAAATCCTAAAGACAAGAAGGGTGTGCAAGATCTCTACCTCGCTGATAGCACCAATGATATAGCTGAGTTGACCAACACTGTGAAGATGCTTGCAACTGAAGTCAAAAATCTAAAGATATGTGGCTCTCCTTCACACTTTGCAGACATCTGCCCGGTGATGGGACAAGATAAGAACGGCGGAAACCAAGAGGAGGCCAATTATGTCGGGCAATACAATCTAGGATCAGGCATGAACCAGTGGGATAATCCAAACAGGAAAAATCGCAATCTCTCTTACAAGCCACGGAATGAGGCCGCACCAGGTTTTCCTTACAGACAACAGCAGGAGAACGCTCCCTACCAGTTGAGGAACCAGTACAACAACCAGCCCCATCAGCAGCAAAATTAGAATTCAGGGAGCTATAACAACTGAGATCAGCCACAACGAGATCAGAATTTAGGATCGACGTCTAACATAGAAGCCATGCTAGCTAGCTTCATTACCGAACATCGAAAGACGTCTGAGGATCAGCAAAGGGCATATGAGAAAACCACCGCTGAGGTAAGAAACCTACAAAAGACTATAGAGCAGCTCGCTATTCATGGCAGAATGCTGGAAAATCAGATAGCTCAACTAGCAAATTCAGCAAGCAGAGAAAATGGGAAACTCCCTTCAAAGCCAGATCTGAATCCTATGGCATCAGTGACTGCCATCACACTACGAGGAGGAAAACAGATTGAAATGGTGCCCGCTAATGCCACTCGAACTCCACTTGCGAAATCAGCACTTGACTCTACACTTGCTGAAGAGGAAACATCAAAGGACTTTGAAAAGCGAGCTGAAAATTCTACGCAGACAATGGAGCCAGCTCCTTATAGACCTCCAGTTCCATTCCCACAGCGGCTAGTGGCTATAAGAAAAGATAAAGAGTTCAAGCAGTTCATGGATAAGATTCGTACTCTGTACATCACTCTGCCTCTCACCGATGCCATCACCCAGATCCCCACTTATGCTCAATTCATGAAAGAGATTCTAACTGGGAAACGGAAGATTGATTGATTTGAGACAGTAGCCCTGAGCGAGGAGTGTAGTGCAGCCATACACCAGCCCATGCCACCCAAACTTTGATGAGACATATTTATACGACTCATTTAGTCAACAAAACCCACCATTTATGACATTAGATCATGAGAACATTTACTTGTTAATGTCGTTTTGGATTTCAGGGCCTTTTGGAGCTCAATGAGGAAACAAGCTTAAGGATGGCATTTTAGGCCATAAAAGCATCACAAGATGATTTGGGGGTCATTCGGGACCTAAGGAACTCAATCGGGCCCTAAGAACCCAAGTCGGATCCGTGCCGAGCGCCTGCCGAGAGTACCGGGTCCCTGCCCGAGCGCCTGCCGATAGCACCCGGTCGCATCCCGAGTCCCCGCCCGAGAACCTATCTGAGGCCCGTCCGAGGACTCAAGCACCTGTCCGAGGCCCGTCCGAGGACTCAAGCGCCTGTCCGACGAATGAAGATCCTGCCCAAGAGGCCACCAGACCGGACGCCCGAGGTCTTGTCCGAGAGACCACCCGACCGAGCACCCGACCGAGCACCCGTCCGAGCACCCGACCGAGCACCCGTCAGAGCACCCGGCCGAGCATCCGATCGCGCCCGAAGCATCACCCGGTCCCGCCGGAGGTCGGCCAAAGCATCACCCGGTCGCGCCCGGCCAGCGCCTGACGACCTCTCCCCCGGATTTCTCGGCTCGCTAACCAAGGGATGACGTGTCATTTCTTTCACTTCTTCCAATGCAAAGTTGCGATCGCCAATCCTCCCCTTCCCAATATAGAAAGTCGGCTATAGGAGTTCATTGTGCCAAGTTCCTTTTGCCAATCCAAGGTCTAGATCCTTCCTCATGTTCCTATAAAAGGAGGACCTTGGATCATTGTAATGAATTCGGGAAATCTACTCTAAAATTCCATAGTTGTTACTCTTGTCATTTGGCTTGAAAGAAATCCAACATCTCTCTACTCCTTCCATTACTTTGCTACGCACTTTACATTTTATTCTACACATTTTAGGTTGAGCCTAAATTCCGATTGTGATTCCCTTAGCTCTTGTGTTCTTACCATGAACATGAGTGGCTAAAACCTTCATAATTCGGTTTGGGGTTCCCTAAATGTTGTAGCAAGGCTTTGAGACCTTGATCTTAATGCTTCCTTGTATCCCATTTGCTAGACATGTGCTAATGGTTTGGGAATGGATACCTAGGCTAAACTAAGGCTTGAAATGACATGGTTTAGCCGTGTGGTTTCATGACCTCCATTGTGCTTGTTTTCATTGAACGTGAGACAAGCTTTTGCACCTAGTCTAGTAACTAGTTCTTCTGTATTCCATTCGGATTGAACTATAAAGTTGAGTAGAGGCTTGAAATGGCAAAGCTCCTCCTAATAGTTCATTCCCTCATTAGTGGCTTGGTCGATAATAAATCATGACACCAAGCGACTACACCTAGGCTAACATATCTTGAAATGGAATGTTAGTCTAGCTAGAACTAGAAATCCATGTCTTGAAATGGAATGGATTGTGGTGTAAGTGCTTGAAATGACCTTACTTTGGGGTTTATGTCTTGAAATGGAATAGACCCACACTTATGGATGCAAGGATAGATCATTAGAGGTCAATGATGAGTTGAGCTACAACAAAGGCCCCCAGACCGAATTTCATTCTATTGATCACAATCCTTTGATATTTACTTTTGCACTTGTACTTACATTCAACAAAACCTTTTCAAAACCCCAAAACTTGTATTTACTTTCCTTTACATTTGGTATAAAGAACAACGAGTAAGTGAACTATTTCCCTTGGGTTCGACCCCTACTTGCCACTCTACTAGTTTCTAGTGAGTTCAAGGTAGTGGACTATAAATTTAGATTTGATTTTGCACACGACGACTTGTGCCTCGTCAAATTTTGGCACCGTTGCCGGGGATTTAGTTAAATCAGTGAAAGTTGTTCTTTTCTTTCTTTCCCTTTTTTGTTTTTGTTTTCATTTGCATAATCCACTATGTCTTCATGGATGATTCGGTGCCTCCCCCAGTTTGGAGGGACCGTCGGAGAAGACCCTGTGATGCATTGTCAAAAAATTCCATTCCATCTGTGGTCGCATAAAACCGGAAAATGAGACGTTAGAAGGGTTTAAACTGAAATGCTTTAAACTCACCCTAACCGACTTTGTGAAAACCTGGTACCACTCATCAGCTGCTAGTTGTGCAGATTATTATGAGGATCTTCGAGCCCAATTCTTAAAAGAATTCTCCCCGCCATCCCTACGACATGACACCCGCGCGAGAATCACCAACCTTCAACAATCCGGGGATGAAACATTGGACGAGTACTATACGTACTTCGATATCATTGTTTCACGCTGCCCGCACCATGGATTCACGGACGTGGCTCTTCTACAAAACTTTCTCATAGGAATGAGGCCAGACGAGCGGTCAAGGCTTAGTGACGCGGCGGGAGGATCGGCCATGCACTTAACTATGAATGAGATGTGGGACCTCATAGATGACTTGGCCGTAGCCACAAAAAGGCCAATGCAGCAAACTGATGGAAGGGTGCAGACAGTAGAAGACGTTCTAAAGAGGAGAGGGGAAAACATTGTAGTGATCACCATGGACGAATCAGAAACTGAAAGCACCGAGGAGGAGCCTACATGGGAGATAACTCACGAGCCATCAGAAGAGCTAGACCCATTGACACCAGAGTCAGAAGCTCTCGGTCCATTCGACCAAGAGGTGCACGGTGCACCCAAGGCAGGCGAGGTCCCAATTAATGAACTGTCCGGGACATATCCAGTACTCAGTGTACGTGCCCCCGGAGACAGAAATGAGCCTGATAGAAGGATGGAGAAAAGGGCTCAGCAGGACGACTCCTTGATGGAGCATTCTCTCGCCACGACTAGACAAGGCAGTCCTGAAAACAAGAGAGCCCGACTCAAGGGACCAATGGCTATGGTCAAAATATCCTCGCCCACATGGAGGAATGTGAAGGCAAACCCGCCCGACTATTGGATACCTGATTCGTGCACATCAAACCACAAGGGCTTAGGGCGAATCAAAGGAAGCGCTGAGGCAAAGTTTGACCTCACCCGCCCATGGGACCCCAACGAACCTCCTTGAAGGAGGTACCGTCGAGCCAACGACGTTAAACAAAGGCGCTCGCCAGGAGGCAGCCCGGCATTTTACAGTATTTTCTGCATTTTACTTTCTTACATTACCCTCACCCCATTATGTTTGGAAAGGAAAGGTGTTTCTTTTTGTAGGTCGGGTTCCCGAGTCTGCTCCGCACGTTACCGAGGCTGCTACGCATTTTAGCAGAACCGAGAGGCACGAGGAGCATCCGGGACGCGTCCAAGGAAGAACCAAGCCTGACCTAGTCTCCCCCAACTTCAGTCGATGGATGCAAGTCCAAGCCTTGTCATTTCATAACATACAAGGACATCATAAGGGGAGTTCCGTTTCACTTTAGTACCTTGTTCCTTTTCATTGATATTATGCATATTGTGTGAATTGAGTTGTGCCGTGAGGACATGACTTTGTTCAAAAGTGTGGGGTGGGGTAGTTAGTCGTTTGTTGTGTCATCACGTTTATTTTCTTGCACATGCATGAGTCAGCACGTTTCCCTTTGAAAATTTTAAATTTTTTTGAATAAAATGCGTAGGAATGGGGAGTTGGTGCTTTCATGATGTGAAACAGATGGATCCTAGTACATGCATTACTCTTATGAAATTCTAATTGTGCGACTAACATGTGATCTAACTTCTTATGTGTCCTTATGAGTTGGGATGAATAGGGATGTGGAGTTGATAGAAATGTCCTAGTGAGGCTTGACAAAAGCACTCAAGGATCCAGGATTCGAGTTACATGGTTATACGGACTTGTGGAGACTGCATTTCGAGACTTGTGGTTGAAGTTGACTCCACCATTGCAGCGTTTATGCAAGTGGTGGGACGGGAATCAAACCGTCCTATCTCTAGTTCTAGTAGCCGGGGAAAGAGGTGAGTGACCCTCATCTTGACTCGCGCGAAACGACAAGGATGAGAAAGAGCGGGGAGGTATTTCCATATGCTTGAGGGCGATGATTGGACCTCCCAAGAAGGAATGGACCAAGAAAACTCACAAAAAGGAGCAAAGCTCGAAGAAAAAATCATCTCATGTGAAGGTTTACCCAAAGCAAAAAGTGAAAGAGCATCAAAGTCATACCAAGGCCGAAGGCCAAGTTCACTACAAGTATGTCCAAGCAAGTACCAAAGACTCAACCCTTGAGCTCGAATACATCAAGTGCTAGAAGAAGCAACAAGTATAACCATGTAACAAGAATAGAATCCAAGAGTGTAGATCATGGGTCTAAAAAGGACTATCTCCCACTCATCCGAATTGGTTTGCATCTCGACTCAAAGGTACATGTGTCGAGTTATTTGCATGTTATAGCAAAATGCCTTAAGTAGTGATTGAGAATGCATGGAAAGGGGAAATCTAGACTAGCATTTATCTAGGGGTGCCGAGAAGAACTTGTGATGTTTGTATATGTTTTTCCTCTTGTAACTCAAGGCCTTGTTCGGGACGAACAAGTTCAAGTTTGGGGTGATTTGATGAGACGTATTTATACGACTCATTAAGTCAACAAAACCCATCATTTACGACATTAGATCATGAGAACATTTACTTGTTAATGTCGTTTTGGATTTCAGGGCCTTTTGGAGCTCAAGGAGGAAACAAGCTTAAGGATGGCATTTTAGGCCATAAAAGCATCACAAGATGATTTGGGGGTCATTCGGGACCTAAGGAACTCAATCGGGCCCTAAGAACCCAAGCCAGATCCCTGCCAAGCGCCTGCCGAGAGTACCGGGTCCCTGCCCGAGCGCCTGCCGAGAGCACCCGGTCGCATCCCGAGTCCCCGCCCGAGAACCTGTCCGAGGCCCGTCCGAGGACTCAAGCACCTATCCGAGGCCCGTCCGAGGACTCAAGCGCCTGTCCGAGGAATGAAGGTCCTGCCCGAGAGGCCACCCGACCGGACGCCCGAGGTCCTGTCCGAGAGACCACCCGACCAAGCACCCGACCGAGCACCTGTCCGAGCACGCGGCCGAGCATCCGATCGCGCCCGAAGCATCACCCGGTCCCGCCCGAGGCCGGCCGAAGCATCACATGGTCGCGCCCGGCCAGCGCCTGACGACCTCTCCTCCGGATTTCTCAGTTCGCTAACCAAGGGATGACGTGTCATTCCTTGCACTTCTTCCAATGCAAAGTTGCGATCGCCAATCCTCCCCTTCCCAATACAGAAAGTCGGCTATAGGAGTTCATTGTGACAAGTTCCTTTTGCCAATCCAAGGTCTAGATCCTTCCTCATGTTCCTATAAAAGGAGGACCTTGGATCATTGTAATGAATTCGGGAAATCTACTCTAAAATTCCATAGTTGTTACTCTTGTCATTTGGCTTGAAAGAAATCCAACATCTCTCTACTCCTTCCATTACTTTGCTACGCACTTTACATTTTATTCTACACATTTTAGGTTGAGCCTAAATTCCGATTGTGATTCCCTTAGCTCTCGTGTTCTTACCATGAACATGAGTGGCTAAAACCTTCATAATTCGGTTTGGGGTTCCCTAAATGTTGTAGCAAGGCTTTGAGACTTTGATCTTAATGCTTCCTTGTATCCCATTTGCTAGACATGTGCCAATGGTTTGGGAATGGATACCTAGGATAAACTAAGGCTTGAAATGGCAAGGTTTAGCCGTGTGGTTTCATGACCTCCATTGTGCTTGTTTTCATTGAAACGTGAGACAAGCTTTTGCACCTAGTCTAGTAACTAGTTCTTGTGTATTCCATTCGGATTGAACTATAAAGTTGAGTAGAGGCTTGAAATGGAAAAGCTCCTCCTAATAGTTCATTCCCTCATTAGTGGCTTGGTCGATAATAAATCATGACACCAAGCGACTACACCTAGGCTAACGTATCTTGAAATGGAATGTTAGTCTAGCTAGAACTAGAAATCCATGTCTTGAAATGGAATGGATTGTGGTGTAAGTGCTTGAAATGGCCTTACTTTGGGGTTTATGTCTTGAAATGGAATAGACCCACACTTATGGATGCAAGGATAGATCATTAGAGGTCAATGATGAGTTGAGCTACAACAAAGGCCCCCAGACCGAATTCCATTCTATTGATCACAATCCTTTGATATTTACTTTTGCACTTGTACTTACATTCAACAAAACCTTTTCAAAACCCCAAAACTTGTATTTACTTTCCTTCACATTTGGCATAAAGAACAACGAGTAAGTGAACTATTTCCCTTGGGTTCGACCCCTACTTGCCACTCTACTAGTTTCTAGTGAGTTCAAGGTAGTGGACTATAAATTTAGATTTGATTTTGCACACGATGACTTGTGCCTCATCAAACTTCAAGACTCATGGAGTTTTTCTATCCCTTGTGATATTGGTGGTTTTACTATATGTCGTGCTCTGTGTGATCTTGGTGCTAGTGTGTCTATCATGCCTTACTCTTTATACTCTAAACTGAATTTGGGTGATCTTTCTCCTAGTAATGTCACTATTCACCTTGCGGATCGTTCTTGTAGACTCCCGAGAGGGGTTCTGAAGGATGTACCCGTCAAGGTGAAGCACATTTACCTTCCAGTTGATTTTATTGTGCTGGACATCAGTGAGGACCTAGATATCCCAATTATTCTTGGTAGGCCATTTCTTTACACGGCTAAGGCAGTCATTGACATGGATAGAGGTTCCTTAGCCTTGCGAGTAGGCATTGAAAGAGTTGTTTTTAATTTGCCTGACATGTCTAAGAGTCCTAGTCTGTTTGCTGACTGTGATATACTGGACTCTGCTGATGTTAATGATCGTATTTCAATGACCTCTATTGAGCCTTGTAGAGTTTTACAGGGCTGCCCTATCCTAATGAATATATGCGCGGTGAGCACAGAGGGAGCAGTTGAAGCTGAACAAACTACCGGTTCAGGTAAGGAACCTTGCGAGGGAGAGCCGAAACCTCTACATGCACGTGGAATGGATGAACTTCTTGACCCAGGTGACATCTATAAGGAGAGGATGAAGGCCTGTTATGATAAGCAAATGGTGCGCAGAAAATTCAGACGACGCGAGCGGATTCTTCTCTACAAATCACGGCTTAAATTATTCCCTGGGAAGCTGCGCACCAAATGGAGTGATCCGTACGCAGTGGAGAGAGCATACCTAGATGGCCACGTGGGGTTCAGTACCAAGGGAGGAAATCAATGGTGGTCGACGGGGTACGCCTTAAGCATTATCACGTTCTGAGGCACCGGGAACCACCTGATGACATTGATGATGACCTACTTCTCGGGAACGGATCTCGGCAAGGGACTTCCCGAGAATGCTTCTAGTCCTACCTCCCTAGCTATGTCTCGCCAAGACGTTAAACTAGGCCTCTACGGGGAGTAACCCGCGCTGTAAGTTTTTGTTATTTGCATTTTTCATTTGCATTTTGTGTGGACATTTTAAGGTTCTAAGTGTGGAGTGCCTCTCCACGATTTTCAATGCTAACCTATCACTTGTGAAGCTCTGTGTTTTTATCTATATATCCACCAGCTCAAAGTCGTGTTTCACCCCCTGGGCATCGCTTAATCTCCATGGATATCGCGCATTCACACACGAGTGAAGTTCCTATGCATCTTTTCTTATCTTATATTTCTTTGCTTAGGGACTAAGCTCATTTTTAAGTGTGGAGTGGGTAGCACATAGTCACATACATCACATGTCTCACATTCACTCTTGCATATGCTCAACTGTCTATGTATTGCGATTGAAATCCTCGTTTTCTACGATACTCCTTAACTGATTGACACTCTTTTGGATTCAAAGTCTAGGACTTGAAATAGTGCAAAGCGTGTGTGTATTCTCTTGAATCAGTATCATTGCTAGCCTTTGACTATCCCATGTTCTACGTATTTCTTGAAGCATGTTTGAGACTTGAAATTAGTAGGCACCGGTTAAAAAATGTCAAAAAACATAAATATGCATCTCTTTTTCTTGGTGACCTTAGTACTAGTATGTATTTCTCTATACTTGTTGTGATTTGCATGCACCCGCCTTCATTCATACACTATGTCAAGCTTTAAGTGTGGAGTTAGAAAATTGGTTTCCAATGTTTTCAATCAAGAACAAAGTTTAAATTTTCAAAAGAGGGTGAAAAATTGACCCCAAGCATAGTTGTGTTTGATATAAAAAGAGAGATCAGAAAAAAAGGAAAGCATTGAAAAATACCAAGGGCAGAGTGAGAAAAGTCACCCCTTGTGTACAAAAAACAGAGAGATTATACCAAGGGCAAAGTGAGAAAAGTCACCCCTTGTGTATGGAAAATAGTTTGAAACAATTTCTGCCCCCTTTTGCTTGATGTAGTGTAATTCCATCTTCTCATTGCGTGCAAATCATGACTTGTCTATGGGACGACCCTCGTGCATGCGCTGAATTTTTGATGCAAATTTCGTACTACTTTTCAAAAAAATCCAAAAGCCAGGCTCCTCTTCTCTTACGTGTCATTGCCTCGTCCTTGGCACTTGAGAATGAGCTTTGCGCCAAGAACCCGTGGACTATCCCTAGATAGCATAGGTGAATGGCGAGCATGTTTTGTGTAACTATTCATGTTCTTATCACGTTGCTATAGAACTATTTAGAACTTGTGATGAGACGCTTGGTAGTCGTGTGTACTGACCGTTTGAATGCATAACTCGTTTAATGTATGATTGTCTGAAAACTTTGGTGAAGATGTTTGACTTGAAGTTGAGGTAATACGATGAATCCGAGGAATGACATGACTTTACTGTGACTCGTTGAGCATCATTTCATGCATACACGTTAGTTAGTTGTATAGGGGATTTGTAGGTAGTCCCATTCCTGAAAACCTTCACGAGACTATACTCATCCTACTAGGGCAGCCTAGGGGTTTAAAGGCTTGATGCATACGCTAAATGCATTCGTGTCCTCTACGACAGTGAGTTATCTTTTTGTTTTTGTTTTAGTTAGAATTGATCGCATGACACTAGAGTGGGTAGCTTAGGAACACATGGTTGTTGAGCCTCACATAGACTTGCCTTTATTCTGCCATTTGTTTAATATTTGTTCGAGATGAACAAATCCTAAGTGTGGAGTATTTTGATCGGTTGAGTTCTTGACCGATTATTCACTTCATTCGATGATGGATTAGGTTTGTTTTCCGAACATTTTGTTATCATTTAATCTATTTTCATAGTGTTTTAGGTTTGAATTACTCGATGATTCGAAATGGACCTGAATGCGTAAAAAAAATAAGAAATCAGCCTAGAGGTGCATTTTTGGCCCAGACCTCGTAACACCTCCATGTGTCACGGGACAAGGAAGCATCACGGGACTCAGACGTAGCAGCAACATTTCTGGAGCCCATGACGAAAGCCCTGTCACGGGATAATGAAGCCATCACGGGACTTAGCCGTGGCGATGCAATTCTCAAATCCCGTGACGTCCCGTGATAGCCCGTGACGGATCAGGTGTCACAATACTTTCCTAATTTCGTCCTTTGGCAAGTTTGGCAATTTTTGGCAATTTTGGCAATTTGGATATAAAAAGAGAGTTCGACCAGATCAGTTAGGTGTGCTTATTTTGGAGAAAAGATAACCCTAACTTGGGAGAGAAGACAGAGCAATTCATCGTGAGAGATTCAACGAGCCACCACGTCTTTACGGTTTACTCATCCTTAATTTCTCTATACACTGTTTTTGGTTTAATCACCATGAATAGCGAGTAGTCCTCTCTATTCTGGGATCCTACGGATCCCGTGCATTGTACCCAACTCTTCATGTGATCATATGAATGATTTTCATTAATGCAAATCGAATATTTAATTTTATCGTGCTTAATTCATCGTTCTATGCAAGTATTTACATCTAAGGGCATGTTTGCATGCTAGAACGTATTTAGGTTAATTACCGAAAGATGGATGGGTCCTAGGGATTAACCGGATTGTATGAAAACCTTTAGTTTAATAAATCGAGATCGTTGATAATCCGTGGATGGGTGGCATTCAACGATTGAGATTAATCTAGATAATGATCCGTGGATGGGCGGCTTATCTAGTGTTATTTTGGTTTATTTCGATATTCGATAGCATGATGATTTACATGATAATGATTGCCTGATTAGTGGGGTTAGCACGGGTGAAGTATGGATTCTGGAATTCTTTCTCTGATAAGTACAAACCTTTTATTTTCTGTTATTTAATTTCTGCAATTTTCACAACAAAACAAACCTCTTTCAATCGGAGTAGCTAAATAGGTCACATTGTTTGCTAGTAATCACACACCTGTTCCTTGGATCGACCCTTGGCTTACCAAGGTTATAAATTTTGTTTAACTGCAATTTGACAACTAAAACACTTAATTTGACAACTATAAAGGGTTTAAAATATGCTTGTCAAAATGGCGTCATTGCCGAGGAGCAGCGTTTAGTGTGATATTAGATTTAACGTGTGTAGTTTAGACTATTCCCTCTTCTTTTCGTTGCTCAACTCTGACTGCTTTTTTTCTTGCTACATTCACTCTTCCCTTGGCTTTTTGCAAGTAATATTTAGTACATGCCAAGGAAAACACCCAAGCAGAGGAAGAAGGTTCAAATTTCAGACGAGGATACACCGGACCAACGAAGAATTCCTCGCACGGTCCAAAACGAGGCTCGACAGCTACAAGCACTGAATCGAAATCTCGTAGCACTCAATATGAATCAAAATCCAGCATTGCTGAATGAGGTGGTCGATCGTGACCAGCAGCGTCCTGTGCAACAACCAGTGCGCAGGACTCTTGGAGACTACACTGCCCCACGAGTCTCCAGATTTCAGTCTGCCATTGCCCCACCTGGTGTAGACAACATCAAATGGGAAATCAAAACCGGACTTATTCAGATGGTGCAGAGCAGCCAGTTTTCTAGGAGGATGAATGAAGACCCTCATCAGCACCTAAAGCGGTTTGTCCAGATGTACAACACAGTAAAGACCAATGGTGTTCCTCCAGAATCCTACTACCTGAGGCTATTCCCTTTCTCACTCTCTGATAAGGCTAGTAGGTGGCTCGATAGTCATGCAGAGGGCACTTTCACTACATGGGGCACACTAGCTGAAGCATTTCTACAGCAGTACTTCCCGCCATCAAAGACAGCTCATTTCAGGAACAAAATCATCTCGTTCCATTCTATGGATGGTGAGACTCCCTACGAGGCCTGGGAAAGGTACAAAGAGCTGATGAGTATGTGCCCTCACCACAACCTGGAGCTGTGGCAGATTATAGACACTTTCTATCAGAGAATCAACCAGGAGATGCGCACATTGATTAATCAAGCGACTGGTGGGGGACTGAACGGAGTCCCGCTAGAAGAGACCTATGATATAATAGAGAAAGCAGCTTAAGACTATCACCTCTGGATGAGTGATCGAGGAAATCCTAAAGACAAGAAGGGTGTGCAAGATCTCTACCTCGCTGATAGCACCAATGATATAGCTGAGTTGACCAACACGGTGAAGATGCTTGCAGCTGAAGTCAAAAATCTGATGCCATGCCCCTCTATGAAGTCGTCTATTGTTGCTAATGCAGCTGTCTACTGTCAGATATGTGGCTCTCCTTCACACTTTGCAGACAGCTGCCCGGTGATGGGACAAGATAAGAACAACGGAAACCAGGAGGATGCCAATTATGTGGGGCAATACAATCAAGGATCAGGCATGAACCGGTGGGATAATCCGAACAGGAATAATCCCTTACAAGCCACAAAATCAGGCCTCACCAGGTTTTCCTTACAGACAGCAGCAAGAGAACGCTCCCTACCAGTCGAGGAACTAGTACAACAACTAGCCCCAGCAGCAGCAAAATAAAATTTTGGGAGCTATAACAACCGAGATCAGCCACAACGAGATCAAAATTTAGGATCAACGTCTAACATAGAAGCCATCCTAGCTAGCTTCATTACTGAACAGCGAAAGACGTCTGAGGATCCACAAAGGGCATATGAGCAAACCACCGCCGAGGTAAGAAACCTGCAAAAGACTGTAGAGCAGCTCGCTATTCATGGAAGAATGCTGGAAAATCAGATAGCTCAACTAGCAAATTCAGCAAGTAGAGAAAATGGGAAACTCCCTTCAAAGCCAGATCTGAATCCTATGGCATCAGTGAATGCCATAGCACTACGAGGAGGAAAATAGATTGAAATGGTGCTCGCTAATGCCACTCGAACTCCACTTGCAAAATTAGCACTTGACTCTACACCCGCTGAAGAGGAAACATCGAAGGACGCTGAAAACCGAGCTAAAAGTTCTACGCAGAAAATGGAGCCAGCTCCTTATAGACTTCCAGTTCCATTCCCACAACGGCTAGTGGCTACAAGAAAAGATAAAGAGTTTAAGAAGTTCGTGGATAAGATTCATACTCTGTACATCACTCTGCCTCTCACCGATGCCATCACCCAGATCCCCACTTATGCTCAATTCATGAAAGAGATTCTAACTGGGAAATGGAAGATTGATGGAACTGAGACAGTAGCCCTGAGCGAGGAGTGTAGTGCAGCCATACACCAGCCCATGCCACCCAAACTTCAAGACTCAGGGAGTTTTTCTATCCCTTCTGATATTGGTGGTATTACTATTTGTCATGCTCTGTGTGATCTTGGTGCTAGTGTGTCTATCATGCCTTACTCTTTATACTCTAAACTGAGTTTGGGTGATCTTTGTCCTAGTAATGTCACTATTCACCTTGCGGATCGTTCTTGTAGACTCCCGAGAGGGGTTCTAAAGGATGTACCCGTCAAGGTTAAGCACATTTACCTTCCAGTTGATTTTATTGTGCTGGACATCACTGAGGACGTAGATATCCCAATTATTCTTGGTAGGCCATTTCTTTACACGGCTAAGGCAATCATTGACATGGATAGAGGTTCCTTAGCCTTGCAAGTAGGCAGTGAAAGAGATGTTTTTAATTTGCCTGACATGTCTAAGAGTCCTAGTCTGTTTGCTGACTGTGATATACTGGACTCTACTGATGTTGATGATCCTATTTCACTGACCTCTATTGAGCCTTGCAGAGTTTTACAGGGCTACCCTATCCCGATGAATATATGCACGGTGAGCACAGAGGGAGCAGTTGAAGCTGAACAGACTACCGGTTCAGGTAAGGAACCTTGCGAGGGAGAGCCTAAACCTCTACATGCACGTGGCATGGATGAACTTCTTGACCCAGGTGACATCCATAAGGAGAGGACGAAGGCCTTTTATGATAAGCAAATGGTGCGCAGAAAATTCAGAAGATGCGAGCTGATTCTTCTCTACAAATCACGACTTAAATTATTCCCTGGGAAGCTGCGCACCAAATGGAGTGATCCGTACACAATGGAGAGACCATACCTAGATGGCCACATGGGGTTTAGTACCAAGGGAGGAAAATCAATGGTGGTCGACGGGGTACGCCTTAAGCATTATAATGTTCTGAAGCACCGGGAACCACCTGATGACATTGATGATGACCTATTGCTCAGGAAGGGATCTCGGCAAGGGACTTCCCGAGAATGCTTCTAGTCCTACCTCCCTAGCTATGTCTTGCCAAGACGTTAAACTAGGCCTCTTCAGGGAGTAACCCGCGCTGTAAGTTTTTGTTATTTGCATTTTTCACTTGCATTTTGTGTGGACATTTCAAGGTTCTAAGTGTGGAGTGCCCCTCCACGATTTTCGATGCTAACCTATCACTTGTGAAGCTCTGTGTTTTACTTGGTGACCTTAGTATTAGTATGTATTTCTCTATACTTGTTGTGATTTGCATGCACCCACCTTCATTCATACACTATGTCAAGCTTTAAGTGTGGAGTTAGAAAATTGGTTTCCAATGTTTTCAATCAATAACAAAGTTTTGAATTTTCAAAAGAGAGTGAAAAATTGACCCCAAGCATAGTTGTGTTTGATATAAAAAGAGAGAGCAGAAAAAAAAGGAAAGCATTGAAAAATACCAAGTGCAAAGTGAGAAAAGTCACCCCTTGTGTACAAAAAAAATAGAGAGATTATACCAAGGGCAATGTGAGAAAAGTCACCCCTTATGTATAGAAAACAGTTTCGAAACAATTTCTGCCCCCTTTTGCTTGATGTAGTGTAATTCCATATTCTCATTGCGTGCAAATCATGACTTGTCTTGCGAATTCATGTACTAGAAACTATGGGACGACCCTCGTGCATGCGCTGAATTTTTGATGCAAATTTTCGTACTACTTTTCAAAAAAATCCATAAGCCAGGCTCCTTTTCTCTTACGGGCCATTGCCTAGTCCTTGGCACTTGAGAATGAGCTTTGTGCCAAGAACCCGTGGACTATCCCTAGATAGCATAGGTGAATGGCGAGAATGTTTTGTGTAACTACTCATGTTCTTATCACGTTGCTATAGAACTATTTAGAACTTGTTATGAGACGCTTGGTAGTTGTGTGTACTGACAGTTTGAATGCATAACTCGTTTAATCTATGATTGTCTGGAAACTTTGGTGAAGATGTTTGACTTGAAGTTGAGGTAATACGATGAATCCGAGGAATGACATGACTTTACTGTGACTCGTTGAGCATCATTTAATGCATACACGTTAGTTAGTTGTATAGGGGATTTGTAGGTAGTCCCATTCCTGAAAACCTTCACGAGACCATACTCATCCTACTAGGGCAGCCTAGGGGTTTAAAGGCTTCATGCATACGCTAAATGAATTCGTGTTCTCTACGACAGTGAGTTATCTTTTTGTTTTTTTTTAGTTAGAATTGATTGCATGACACTTGAGTGGGTAGCTTAGGAACACATGGTTGTTGAGCCTCACATAGACTTGCCTTTATTCAGCCATTTGTTTAACATTTGTTCGGGACGAACAAATCCTAAGTGTGGAGTGTTTTGATCGGTTGAGTTCTTGACCGATTATTCACTTCATTCGATGATGGATTAGGTTTGTTTTCTGAACATTTGTTATCATTTAATCTATTTTCATAGTGTTTCAGGTTTGAATTACTCGATGATTCGATATGGACCTGAATGCGTTAAAAGATGAAGAAATCAGCCTAAAGGAGCATTTTTGGCCCAGACCCCGTGACACCTCCATGTGTCACGGGACAAGGAAGCATCACGGGACTCAGCCGTAGCAGCAACATTTTTGGAGCCCGTTCCGCAAGGCCTCTCACGGGACAATGAAGCCATCACGGGACTTAGCCATGACGATGCAATTCTCAAATCTCGTGACGTCCCGTGACAGCCCGTGACGGATCAGGTGTCACGGGACTTTCCTAATTTCGTCCTTTGGCAATTTTGGCACTTTTTGGCAATTTCGATAATTTGGATATAAACAGAGAGTTTGACCAGATAAGTTTGGTGTGCTTATTTTGGAGAAAAGATAACCCTAACTTGGGAGAGAAGACAGAGCAATTCATCGTGAGAGATTCAACGAGCCACCGCGTCTTTACGGTTTACTCGTCCTTAATTTCTCTATACACTATTTTTGGTTTAATCTCCATGAGTAGCGAGTAGTCCTCTCTATTCTGGGATCCTACGGATCCCGTTCATTGTACCCAACTCTTCATGTGATCATATGAATGTTTTTCATTAATGCAAATCGAATATTCAATTTCATCGTGCTTAATTCATCGTTCTATGCAAGTATTTACATCAAAAGGCATGTTTGCATGCTAGAACGTATTTAGGTTAATTACCGAAAGATAGATGGGTCCTAGGGATTAACCGGATTGTATGAAAACCTTTAGTTTAATAAATTGAGATCGTTGATAATTTGTGGATGGGCGGCACTCAACAATTGAGATTAATCTAGATAATGATCCGTGGATGGGCGGCTTATCTAGTGTTATTTTGGTTTATTTCGATATTCGATAGCATGATGATTTACATGATAATGATTGCATGATTAGTGGGGTTAGCACGGGTGAAGTATGGATTCTGGAATTCTTTCTCTGATAAGTACAAACCTTTTATTTTCTGTTATTTATTTTTTGTGATTTTCACACCAAAACAAACCTCTTTCAATCGGAGTAGCTAAATAGGTCACATTGTTTGCTAGTGATCACACACATGTTCCTTGGATCGACCCTTGGCTTACCAAGGTTAAAACTTTTGTTTGACTGCAATTTGACCCCTAAAACACTTAATTTGACAAATATAAAGGATTAAAAATACGCTTGTCAGGCGTCTCCTGCTACTTTGAAATATTTCCGGTCCTCTGGCACTGATCACAAGCTTTGACAAATTCTTGGGCATCCTTAAAAAGAGTAGGCCAATAGAATCTAGCCTGCAGAACTTTTGCTGCTATTTTCGAACCAGCCCCATGCCCACCATACTACGACGAGTGACAAAGCTCTAGGACCCGTCTGATCTGGTCCTCGTCGAAATAAGTGCTGTAGAGATCGTCAGAAAATTATTTGTATAGAAAAGGGTATCTCAGAAGTACCTCTTTACATCGGACATAAATTTTTCTTCTGTTTGTGTGACAGGTCGGGAGGAATAATACCACATGCCAAGTAATTGACGAAATATGCGTACCACGGGGCGATGTCTACATCGATACTCATAAGCTGCTCACCTGTAATAGAGTCAATCATTGAGAGTTTGTCCTCTTCGCATTTGAGCTCTCCTAACTTGAGACGCGACAGGTGGTATGTGACCAGATTTTTAGCTCCCATCTTGTCTCTAATCTCAATGTTAAATTCTTGAAGGAGGAGTACCCATCAAATCAATCTAGGTTTCGAATCCTTCTTGGACAACAAATACTTAATCGCAGCATGGTTAGTGTACACTATGGTCTTCGAGCCTATCAGATACTGCCTGAACTTCTCGAAAGCATAAACGATAACTAGCATCTCCTTCTCTATTTTAGTGTAATTTGTTGCGGCGCCAGCTAAGACTTTATTTGCATAGTAAATCACGTGTAGCTTCTTGTAAATGCGCTGCCCTAGGACTGCTCCCATAGTGAAACCACTAGCATCACACATTAGTTCAAATGGCAGCTCCAAGTTAGGGGGCTGGACTATAGGAGCATAAGTAAGAGTAGTTTTCAATGTGTAAACAGCATTAAAGCATGATTCATCGAAGCTAAACTTAGTGTCCTGACATAGTAGATCAGTGAGTGGCTTAGCTATCTTCAAAAAATCCTTGATGAAACGCCTATAGAACCGTGCATGCCCTAGAAAGCTCCTAATTTGTTTCTCATCTTTTGGTGGGGCAGTTCTTCAATCACCTCACCTTTGCACGATCGACCTCAATGTATCTGTTTGAGATTAGGTGTCCTAACACAATACCTTCCTGCACCAAGTGACACTTCTCCTAGTTTAAAACCAGGTTAATGTCAACACATCGACGAAGAATATTAGTAAGGCTATAAAGGCATGAATCGAATGAAGATCCATACAATGAAAAATCATCTATAAATACTTCTATTGTGTTTTCTATAAAATCAGAAAATATGGCCATCATACAACGCTGAAAAGTAGCCGATGCATTGCAAAGAACGAAAGGCATGCGTCTATAAGCAAATGTGCCAAAGGGGCAAGTAAAAGTAATCTTCTCCTGGTCCTCGGGGTGTATAGGGATCTGGAAGAACCCACTATAACCATCGCGGTAGCAAAAAAAACTTATGCTTCGCAAGACGCTCTAACATTTGATTAATAAAAGGCAAATGAAAGTGATCCTTACGAGTAGTCTTATTCAACTTCCTATAGTATATGCACATGCGCCAACCAGTCACAGTATGAGTAGGAATCAGATCATTATTTTCGTTACGCACAACAGTCAAACCTCCTTTTTAGGGACAACATGCACATGACTTACCCATTCACTGTCAGCAATAGAGTAAATAATGCCGGCATCTAACAATTTCAAAATTTCTTTCTCCAAAACATCATTTAGCTTATGGTTCAAACGTCTCAAGTCTTCCCTAGTGGGTCTGTTATCGCCCTCTAGATGAATTCTATGCATGCATATATCGAGGCTAATCCCTGTAAGATCATCAATCGAGTACCCTAGGGATGGCTTATGCTCTCTCACGACATCTAGCAATCTCTGGGTCTCTACATCAGTTTAGGATGCATTCACAATCACCTGGTAGGTCGAGTTGGGGCCAAGAAATTCATACCTGAGACTTGCAAGTAGAGGTTTCATCTCTACCTTGTAAGGTTCGTTACCTGAGCGGGTGGCCTCTTCAGCTTCAGCTTTGACTGCTCCCTCAGTGCTCACTGCGCATATATCCATCAGTATTGGGCAGCCTGGTACAACTCTCTAAGACTCAACGGAGGTCGGTGCAATAGGATCATCAACATCGGCAGAATCTAGTAGATCACAGTCAGCTGGCAAATTAGGACTCTTACACATGTCAAGGAAATAAAAGATAACTCTTTCACTGCCCACTCGCAAAGCTATAGAACCTCTATCCATGTCAATGACTACCTTAGCAGTGTAAAGAAATGGTCTATCAAGAATAATTGGGATATCTATGTCCTCTGAGATTTCTAGCACTATAAAATCAGCAGGGACATATATATGTTCTTCAACTTGACAGGAACATCCTTTAGAATCCCTCTCGGGAGTCTACAAGAACGATCTGCAAGGCAAATAGTGATATTGGTAGGATAAAGATCACCCAAATTCAGTTTAGCATACAAGGAATATGGCATGATAGACACACTAGCACCCAGATCACATAAAGCATGATGAATAGTAATACCACCATTATCACAAGGGATAGAAAAACTCCCCGAGCCTTTAAGTTTGGGTGGCATGGGCTACTACATGGCTGCATTACACTCCTCACTCAGGGTCACTGTCTCGGATCCTTCGATTTTTCTTTTCCCGGTAAGAATTTCCTTCATGAATTTGGCATAGGTAGGAATCTGGGTGATGGTGTCGGTGAGTGGTGGAGTGATGTAGAGAGTACGAATCTTGTCCACGAACTGCTTAAAAGCCTTGTCTGTCTTTGTCACAGTTAGTCGCTGAGGGAATGGAACTAGAGGTTTATAAGGGGTGGGCTCCATCGCCTGCGCAGAATTTTCAACTCGGTTTTCAGCTTCTATCATTGTCTCTTAGTCAGCTAGTGTAGAATCTTGTGCTGATGTTGCAGCTGGAGGTCGAGTGGCTTGAGCTGGAAGCATCTCAATTAGGGATGCTCAAATCGGGACCGGACCAGAAAACTAGACCAGATTTTACGGGTGGGTCCAAGACCGGACAGTAAAAAATCTGGTCTGGTTTGGTCCACGGTCTATAATTTTCATAATTTCTGATCCACTGGTCTGACCCGACCATAAAATTAGGGGTATTTGGTCCGGTTCGATCCACTTTTCACAAAAAAATCCCATCCATGGTCCAATCCTGGTCCATATATACCCCGGTCTGGTCCACGGTCCAAAGTTTTGAAAAATTTCAGTCCACCGGTCGGACCCGAACCGTAAATTTTGGTCCAGTCCGGACCGGTTGTGCATCCCTAATCTCAATCTTTTTTCCTCCTCATAGTGTGATGGCATTCACTGATGCCCTAGGATTCGGATCTGATTTCGATGGGAGTTTCCCATGTTCTCTATTTATTGAGTTTGCTTGTTGAGCCACCTGAGTGGCCAGCATTCTGTTCTGAATGCCTAGCTGCTCTACAGTCCTTTGCAGGTCCCTCACCTCAGTAGCGATCTCCTCAAATGTCTTTCTTGGTCGACTATGAAGCTAGCTAGCATGGCTTCTATATTTGACATTGTTTCGGAGTTCTGATCTCGTTGTGGCTGAGGTGAATTGTTATAGCTCCCTGAATTCTGGTCTTGCTGTTGTTGGGGCTGATTGTTGTACTGATTCCTCGGCTGGTAGGGAACATTGTTTTGATGTTGTCTGTAGGGGAACCCTGAAGGTGCCTGATTCTATGGCTTGTATGAGAGGTTAGGGTTGTTATAGTTCGGGTTATCCCACCTGTTCATGCCTGATCCGGAGGCGAAACTATTTCCCTGATTGTTGCGCCCTACATAGTTGGCATCCTCCTGATTTCTGCCGTTACTTTCGTGTCCCATTACCGGACATCCATCCATAAAATGAGAGGGAGAACCACATATCTGACAATAGACTGCTACGTTAGCAACAATAGATGATTCAATAGAGGAGTCTGTTTTAAGAGCCTTGATCTCAGCTCCAAGCATCTTCACTGTGGTGGTTAGCTCAGCAATTTCATTAGTGCCATCGGCGAGGTAGAGATCATGCACACCTTTCGTGTCCTTAGGATTGCCTCGATCACTCTTCCAAAGGTGGTAGCTTGAAGCTACCTTTTATATAATATCATATGTCTCTTCCAGTGGAACTCCATTAAGTCCTCCATGAGTTCGTAGTCAATCTACTCTCTTTGCAAACTCAAATTACCCGTTTGCACCACTTGAAACTCAAATAACCAGAATACCCCTTTTTTATAATCTCGGTTCCTGAGGAACCGGTACTCTTCATTTTTTTTAATCCCGGTAGGAGAGACAATGGTACCATTATTTCCGCTTTCTCTCCTACCGGGAATGTACAAAAAATGAAGAAGTGGCTCAATTTCGGGCATACGTGGATCAAAAACGAGATGAAGTGGCATACACGTCATTCCCGGTTTTTGGGGAACCGGTACCATAATGGTCTCAGTTTTTGAGGAATCGGGAACATTGAAATTAAAAACTGGAAATAACCTTTCAAGCCTCGAGTCTTCATCTTGCTTTTTCAGACCACCTGTACCCATGTCAGAAAGAAAGGGTCAACTTTGTTACATAGCCCTGTCTAGTTTTGTATTATTTTTTTGCATAGCCTGTTACATAGCCGGTCAATAAGGCCAAAAAGAAAGACTAGATGCCAAAAAGTAAGACTAGACATGCTATGTAATGTATAATAATGCCAAAAAAATAATGCCAAAAAGCAAGGCTAGATAGACTATACATTATTATAATGTATAATACAACTTTGTTACATAGCCTGTTACATGGTCAATAATGCCAAAAACCAAGACAAGATGCTAAAAAGCAAGACTAGACAGACTATGTAATGTATAAAAATGCCAAAAAGCAAGACTAGACAGACTATACATTATTATAATGTATAATACAACTTTGTTACATAGCATGTTACATAGCCGGTCAATAATACCAAAAAGCAAGACTAGACAGGCTATGTAATGTATAATAATGCCAAAAAGCAAGATTAGACTGACTATACATTATTATAATGTATAGTAATGTCAAAAAAAATACAAAACTAGACATGCTATGTAACAAAGTTGACCCTTTCTTTCTGACATGGGTACAGGTGGTCTGAAAAAGTAAGATGAAGACTCGAGGCTTTAAAGGTTATTTCAATTTTTAATTTCAATGTTAACGGTACCTTGAAAATCAGGAATGACGTGTATGCCACTTCATCTTGTTTTGATCCACGTATATCCAAAATCGAGCCACATCTTCATTTTTTATACATTCCTTGTAGGAAAAAAATCGGGAATAATGGTACCGGTGTGACGGAGCCCACCGCACTGTCGTTAAGGTGCGGTGTTCTCTGTGCAAAAGCAAATTTGTATTCCGCTACTCGTGACCTTACTACTGGGTAGCAAGTGTTAAGTAGGGGTCGAACCCAAGGGAATTAGGGGGATAAGTTATTCTTTGAGGGGATCGTACAGCGAGGGAGCGTGTTTCAGGTTGATTGAGATTTAAGTGCGGAAAAGTAAGTGATTGGTTGGTTGGTTTTGGTTTTTAGTGCGGAAAAGTAAATGACAGAAAAGTAAAGTACTGAAAATAAAAGTAGAAGACTTACAGCGGGTGATGCGTGATTGGCAAGTCCTCCGGAAGGTGAGTAGTTGATAGAGCAGTTTATACTAAGAAAGTAAATGCGAGGGGTTTTTTAAATCTAGGGAAAGCATTCGGTTTCGGGGGCCTTGCATCATAGCCTGTTTATTATTGACCTTCAGTGATCCTTCTAAGTATTCAAACGTGTATCAAGGCCATTTCAAGCGCTCGATTTGCACACACTGTCTAGCCCATTTCAAGGTTCTATTTAGACTAGCACCCCATTTCAAGGTATACTAGCCTATGTGAATCCATTGATCCGTCATTTCCGATCAAAACCAATGGTGTTTAAAAGAGGTCGAACTCCTCAGATAAGCTTTGCCATTTCAAGTATCCACTTACCCGAGTATGTTCACGAACCCCCACGAAAGAGTTTTGCCATTTCAAGCATCCACTCAACCTTGGAAGTTCTGGCCTAATATATGGCACATAAGCAAAGTTTTGAATAAAAAGAAGAGGCACTAAAAAGATGGCCTAAAACATTTTATGATACAAGTACACCCCTTCAACCGAATGAAGAGTTTAGCTACGAATATCCATAGAGGTGGATACCATAGCTAAGTACTTACAGTTTTTGAAAGACAGTAAGTAAGGGAAAGGGGTGAGTACTTCAAGAACCGACAAGAGTACTCAAGAATAGTAAAGACAAGCTTGAGTACTACAAGAACCGACAAGAGTACTCAAGACCGAACTATAATACTCAAGAACCAACAGGAGTATTATAGATTGAAAACCAAACTTACAAAGTGCCAAACTTTCTAGAGAGAGAAGTGTTTGTGATTTTGGGATGGATACAAATGAGAGGGGAGGGCTCTATTTATAGCCATGGGAGGAGGAGATGTGTGGAGGAGAAGCCACCACATGGCAAGCTCTCCATGGAAGCTCCATAGCCGCCGGTTGGAGGTGGAGAAAGGGGGAGAGCTTCCTCCATGGATGACCTCCTCCAAAAGCCGCCGGTCACAAGGGTAAAAGGAGGAGTTTTGTGATGTTTTCACAAAACTATCGGTGTATTTCCGCTCCGGACTGACTTTGGTTGCTTCTTGGTTGGATTTGTTTTAAGTGATTCAATGTCAGGATCTTGAGATTTCTTCAGTCAGCATCTGATCGTGACCTTGGAATGACTCGTAATATATTTTCTGGGTAAAATCCTCTCCTTAGCGTGTATTCTCTCTAGACTCCAAAATACCCTACAGATAAATATCGGAACTAACAAGCAAAAGTTAAATAGACAAACAGTCTAATTTGGTGGGTTTTATTGTGTTTATGATTCGTATAATTATGGTCCATCAGATCACCCCACACTTTTAGTTGTTCGTCCCGAACAATGCTATTAAAGGGCGGCACACTAAGTAAGCTTTTAAAATATGAAAGTTAGACTGTGAGACTAGACTGATCATAATTCATGCATTGCTTACTTATTACCAAATTGAACTGTGTAAATAAATAGAAGAAACTTGATACTTGTACCTCCGTGCTGAGATGCAAATTATTCTGGATGTTTCGGGAGATAGCCCTTTTCAGGCTCCTGGACTGCATTCTCGGGACCGTCTCGCACTATATGGTTTTCGTGTAGCTTTCTCTAGCACGTGATTCGGTTCGGGTTTCAATGGTTTGGCCTTTGATTTTCTTTTGGCGAGGGACAGCTTTTGTAGTGAATCGGCCTTTGGCCTTTGATTTGACTCTTTGAGTACTTCACTTTTTGTTCGGTTAAAACCTTCACAATTTTGGGCCTTTGGCCTCTTGACTTGCTTCTTTGAGCTTTTTGCTTCTTTGTGACTTGCTAGTCCATTTTCTCACGCCTTTTTGGGAGGTCCAATCGTCGCCCGCGAGCATATGGAAATACCTCCCCGCTCCTCTCATCCTTGCCGTTTCGCGCGGGTCGCTCATCTATTTTCTCGGCTACTTTGACTAGAGATAGGACGGTCTGATTCCCGTCCTCGCCTTTTTTTCTTTTTGCATAAACACTACATGGCGGAGATGACGTCAATCTTCACTGAAACCCGAAGTGCAGCCTCCACTGACTTCGAAAACCATATAGCGAAATTCAGTCCTTCGATTGCTTGCCAAGCCTCTCTATGGCAGTTTATGTCAACTCCACATCCCTAGTTTATCTCAGCACAAAGGGACAAATGAGAAGTTACATTCTAAGTTTTTAAACAGTTGAATTTTCACAAGGTTAATGCATGAATTATGATCTATCTTTTTCACATTCTTAAGTTCATATTTTCAAAAAGATAATTATAAAGGGAAAGGAAAAAGAAAAACATGTTATTTATTTACAAAGGTGGTTCTCACCCCACACTTTTGAACGAAGGCGTGCCTTTCAGCACAACTTAGTTCAAAAGCCATGCAAGCAGATATTTTATGAGAAGGAAATGACATTAAGGAAAAGGGAAGAACGGAACTCCCTTTAAAGTGTCGAGTGAACGACATGGCATGAGGCTGGATAATCGAGGGAGTTCGGCTGGGGCCTTGAACTCTCAGTGCAGGCCCGGTAATTCACGGAAGTTGCCTGGCTGATCCGGTCTTGCTCCAAAAACTGATTTCTAAATAGTCATTTCATTCTATGCACCAAGTGGGTGAGATCGACTTACGGAAAAAACTAAATGACAGAAAAATAAAAGACAGAAAGTAAGATAGGTGTCGGGTTACCTCCTGACCAGTGCCTTTGTTTAACGTCATTGGCTCGACAGTACCTCATTCCTGGATCACTGGTTTGGATCCCATGGGTGGCTTAGATCGTATTTCTATGTTATCAAGTTGACCTCGCCATGGTAATGTTGGACTCGCTGCCCATTCACCGTGAATCTGCTTCCATTGTTTGGGCTTTCTAACTCAATTGCCCCATGGTTGAATACCTTAGTTATCGTGAGGAAAAGACCCGGTCCATCTAGATTTAAGCTTCTCGGGCATCAATTTTAGTCGCGAGGAAAAGACCAGCACTTGTTGTCCCTCCTCAAATGAGCGTCGGAGGATGAATTTGTCATGATACAATTTGGTCCGCGCCTTATAGTCCGTTTGCCCTTCATAAGCCTCAAGCCTTAATTCCTCAAGCTCACACAGATTAAGCTTCCTATCCAGTCCTGTAGCTTTTAAATCTGGATTGCAATGCTTGAGTGCCCAATAGGCTTTATGTTCTAATTCCACCGGAAGGTGGCATGTCTTCCCATAAACAAGCCGAAAGGGGGAGGTTCCAATTGGTGTCTTGTATGCCGTCCGATAAGCCCAAAGAGCCTCGTCTAGTCTCTGACTCTAATCTTTCCTACCTGGCTTCACCATCTTTTCCAGAATACTTTTGATTTCGCGGTTGGAGATCTCTGCTTGACCATTGGGTTGAGGGTGATATGCCGTGGATGTTCGATGGTGGACATGGAAGCGTTTTAAGGTAGTAGCCATCATGCGGTTGCAGAAATGAGTTCCTTGGTTGCTTATTATGGCCTCGGGTACCCCGTACTACAACACAGGTTAGTGCGCAAAAATTCTATGACAGTCTTTGCATCGTCGCACCTTGTGGCCTTGGCTTCTACCCATTTTGACACATAATCTACAGCAACTAAAATATAAGTACACCCGCATGAAACTGGGAATGGTCCCATAAAATTAAGACCCCAAATGTCAAAAACATCGTTGACTAATATGGGTACTTGAGGCATTTCACTTCTAGCTGACACATTTCCTACTCTTTGACACTTATCGCATTTTTTACACTTTTCACAGGCATCTCTAAATATACTTGGCCAGAAAAAGCCGCTATCTAAGATTTTTCTAGCGGTTCTCTTAGGCCCGAAGTGTCCTCCACATGCAAACTCATGGCAAAAGATAATAACAGAAGCTATTTCATTATCGGGGATGCATCTCCTAAGTATTTGATATGCTCCTATTTTCCATAAATAGGGATCATCCCATAAGTAATATCTAGCGGCATGCCTAAGTTTCATGCATTGTGCTTTAATAAAAGAGGGAGGAAATGTACCTCCTACAAGGTAGTTGACGATTGACGCGTACCATGGCATCTTGGTTGAGACTGCATAGAGATGTTCGTCTGGGAATGACTTAGTTATGTGTCCTTCTTCTTCCTTTCGGACAATCCTACTTAGGTGGTCGGCCACAGTATTCTCGATCCCTTTTTTGTCCCTTATTTCCACATTGAACTCTTGCAGTAGTAATATCCACCGAATGAGTCTTGACTTGGCCTCCTTTTTCTTCATCAGGTAACGGATGGCAGCATGGTCAGAGTAAACTATTACTTTTGCTCCAAGAAAATAGGGTCTGAATTTTTCTAGAGCGAATACTACTGCCAAGAGTTCCTTCTCGGTGGTGGAGTAGTTCCGTTGGGCAGGATCTAGGGTTTGTGAGGCGTAGTAGATCACACCTGCCTTCTTATCAATCTTTTGGCCGAGAACTGCTCCCACAGCAAAGTCGCTTGCGTCGCACATGATTTCAAATGGTTTTTTCCAATCCGAAGTTTGGATGATGGGTGTGCTAGTGAGGGCCTTTTTGAGCTCATTAAAGGCTTCCTTGCATGCATTGGTGAATTCAAAAGGAACTTCTTTTTGGAGAAGAGTGGATAGAGGCAACGCCTTTTTGGAGAAGTCCTTGATGAATCGTCGGTAGAATCCCGCATGCCCAAGGAAGGATTGGATGTCTCGGACAGTGGAGGGGTATGGTAGAGTCATGATCAGGTCTATTTTAGATTTATCCACCTCTATGCCTTCTTGTGAGACGACATCCCCTAAGACTACTCCATGATTTACCATGAAGTGACATTTCTCGTAATTGAGCACAAGGTTCATTGAGACACATCGTGCCAGAACCGTGTTCAGGTTATCTAGGCAAGCGTCGAATGTATTGCCATAGATGGTGAAGTCGTCCATGAAGACTTCAATGAATTCCCCGATCATGTCTGAAAAGATGCTGGTTACTACCCTTTGGAAAGTCCCCGGGGCATTGCATAGACTGAACGACATTCTTCTGAAGGCGAAAGTACCGAATGGGCAAGTGAATGTAGTCTTCTCTTGGTCCTCAGGTGCTATGGGGATCTGGTTGTATCCTGAGAACCCGTCCAGGAAGCAGATATATGGCTTGCCTGCTAGTCGATTTAGCATTTGATCGATGAAGGGTAGGTGATGGACCAAAGTTAGACGAGTCAGAAACACAGTAAAACCCCCTGAATTAGACTGTTTGTATGTCTAACTTCTACGTATTAGTCCCGATATATTTCCACAGGGCATTTTAGAGACTGAAGTGAAAACAAGCTAAGGAGAGGATTTTAAGCTGAAAAGATAACAAGAGTCAATCCAAGGTCAAGATCATATGCCGACTGAAGAAATGTCAAGGATCCTGACGTCAAATTGACCAGAATAAATTAATCAGAAAAATCAGGAGTGAAGTCAAGACAGCCCGGGGAAGAAATACATTGACAGTTTTGTGAAAAGACTGCACAAAACTGTACAAAATCACACATTTGGCAAAGATGACTGGCCACCATTCAAGGAGGTGGGCAAGGGAGGAGCTCCTCCCCCTTGGGTGACCGGCAACCGGCGGTGCCACCCTCCTCCACCAAAAGCCGCCGGCTCCTCCTCCTTGCGCCACTTGTCTCCTCCACAAGCTCCTCCTTCTCCTCCCTTGGATCAAAAGACATGTGCTTCCATCTCATCCATCCATTCCTCCTCACTTTGGCTATAAATACCAAGCCAAACCTCATTTGTAAAACACACCAATTCTCAATTTCACTTCTCTCTCTAGAAGTTGTAATACTTGTAACGTTGTAATCTTGCTTTGGAAATAAAGGATAGCTCCCTTGGCGCTTCAACGGTTGTAAGTATCTCTTAGTATTTATTTAATCAACTGTTGTCTTTAATTCCTTAGTATAATGTTTAGCGCGATGAATAGTAGCTAAACTAATAGTTCGGTAGACGGGGCGCACTTGTATTATAAAATGTTTTAGACTATTAACTTAGTGTCTCGAATTAGTAATCAACACTGATTCTATGTGCCATGTATAAAAGTTAGAATGTCTAAGGTATAGTAAACCATTTGGGAATGTGACCATAGGGGTCCAAATTCGTAAACTCTTCCTTAGATATTCGTGATCACACTCGGATAAATAAACCATTTAAAAACTGGGCCAAGGGGATTAAATGAATAAACTATTCGAAGAGGTCGACTATCAGAAAAACCATTTGAAAACTGGGCCAAAGGGATTGAATGGATGCACATAGGCTAATATAACCGGGAATGGAGTATTAGTCTAAATAGAATTAAGTGTTCTACGTCCTTGGAATAGGCTAGACAGTGTACGCAAATCGAGTGCTTGGAATGGCCTTGATACACCGTAGAATACTTAGACGATTCACTAAAGGTCAATGATAAACATGATATAATACAAGCCCCCTGAAACCGAACATTTCTTTTAATTATAAACTGTAATTTACTTTCCAGTATTAAAATCAACCAACCAACCAATCAATCAATCAAAATAGCTGGTAGCTTTAAAACCAACCAACCGACCTTAAACACGCTCTCCCGTTAAACAACCCCCCTCAAGAACATCTATTCCCCTGATTCCTTTGGGTTCGACCCCTACTTACCAAGTACTACCCAGTAGTATAGTCGCAAGTAGTGGACTACTATAAATTTATTTGTACAAATTGCTTCGACGACGAGCGGTTCTGTCAAATTGGCGCCGTTGCCGGGGAATCAGCCATCGGATAGAGTTCTTTGAATCGTTACGCAACCATGTCTCGCGAAGAAAGTCACCATGACTACCAGGACGACGAAGAAATAAACCTGTACGACCAAAATGATGAGGTACCTTTTCCATTCGTCGACGATCCGGAACAACTCATCAGAAACAGAAGAGCTCGTGACAGGGAAGCAGTCAGAAGAAACCAAGAATTACCCGAGGACCGAAATGCAGCTGGTCCAGTACAACCTCCTATCCAGCCCCCACGACCACAACCTCAACCTCGATACATGCCAAGAAGAGAACCTACCTTCGACGACTACTACGGAGATAACTACTACCGTGAACCGACGATGGGCGAGTTAAACGCCCCTAATTTCGAGACACAGCCGTGGTGCATCTATGAGAGCCCTGAATTAGAAAATATAACCATCAACGCATCAGTGGCACACAGCCTGCCAAAATTCTCAGGATCTCAAGGAGAATCTGCTGCAACTCACCTCCAACGCCTACATGGCATTTGCCAGAATCTAAAGCCCAATCGAGTGAATATGGAGGACTTCAAGTTAAAAGCGTTCTATTTTTCCCTCACTGACTCGGCAAGCGACTGGTTCCTTTCATTGCCTTCCGGAAGCATTAGAACATGGGTTCAGATGCAGAAGAAATTCTTAGACAAATACTATCCGGCTGGAAGAGCAATGCAAGTAAGGAAGCAATTACAGGAAATCAAACAAGGTCCAAATGAAACCATGTACGATTACCTGGAAAAATTCAATCACCTAGAAAGGAGCTGCTGTACCCTTGGACTGCCCGAGAAACTCGTCATCGAGTACCTCATTGATGGATTAAGACCATTAGACAAAATGCTCTTGGATGCCTCAGCAGGAGGATCTATGATGAATCTATCATTGAGTGGCATAAGGAATCTCATCGCCAATGTTGCTGAAAATGCCCGATTTAGAGAAGAGACCACTCGCCAAGATGAATTCTCTCGATCGAAAAAGGTAGCACAAGCCGAGGCATCAGTAAACTCCATAACTGAAGAGATGAAACAGTTAAAGGAAATGATGATTGAGATCATACGTAGACAACCAGTTACGGTAAAACCTTGCGAGTTCTGTGGTTCTACGGACCACAAAACGGACTCATGCCCAACATTAATAGAAGAAGAACCGGCTGATGTGAATACAGTGGGAGGATATCAAGGATACAACAACGTCAGAACTGGACAAAATAGACAATACGGTCAAACGTCCAACCCAGGCTGGCGTAACAACAACAGCTATCCTCAGAAGGAGACACAACCAGCTATCCCTCAACTGGCACAGTCATTCTACCAACCCCCCCACCGACAATACAACCAGACCGCACCACCACCAGGTCAATACCAACAAGAGGAGCCAAACCTGAATCATGCAAGCTCAAACAATTCTCGAGAGCCGAACGAATCACTAGAGGACATGATGTTGCAATTAACTAGTACGGTACAGCAGTTGAATACTACTATACATCAAAATCAAACCGAAACAAAAAAAGAGTTATCAGATTTGAAGGAGCATATCTCCCAACTCGCTGCATCGGTATCCGCACTCTCTACTGAACCTGGCAGACTCCCTTCACAGACTGTCCAAAATCCGAAGGCGAACATAAGCATGATAAGGAGGTCAAACATGAAGGCTACGCTAGGAGAAGTAGCACGGTCCCCAACCTACAGACTTACGAACAATCACTTCAACCGTAGGCGTCGACCTGATTGGAATCAAGAAGAAGACCGACCCAAGGATGGCAAAACATGGGTTACACATGCTGACAATGGACGATACGCGTTCACTGTTTGCATAACACCGCCGCCAATCACACACTTTGACATACCAGCATCTGGTTGGGACTCCCCAACTAATACTTGTGCTTATAGCCCGACAAAAGAAAGAGCCCTCACTGCAGATCATGAGCCACAACCGGAAAGAAATAAAGACCCGGGGGCCTTTACAATCACCTGCGGTATTGGTGAAACCCAGATCCACAAATGCTTAGTCGATCTTGGGGCTGCTGTCAACGCCATGCCTTCCTCCTTGTATTACTTACTAGGGCTTGGTCCATTGAAACCACCCCGGTCGAACATCGAGTTAGGAGATAAATCATGCATCCGCCCGGTTGGAGAACTGGAAGATGTAATACTCTATGTGGGAGAACTCGTCGTTGCTGCAGATTTCTATGTAATACCAACAGAAGAGACATGCGAAGACGACCCACCAACAATAATATTGGCACGACCATTTCTCTTCGCCACTAAAGCAAGAATCGATGTGGGCAAGGGCTCATTATCACTTAAGTTCGGCGGCAAAATTGCACACTTCTACATTAATCAGAGCCGCCCGGACATAAAGAAACCACCTGACATAACACCTATCTCAGATCACTGTGCACAGTTTTCTGACCTGTCATTAGGGACGAAAAAAGTATCAAGGCCAGCAGCTATGGTCAAAGGTCTCCCACCTCATCAGAGATATTGGAAGGAAAAAAATCCAGAAACAAAGGAGTCCTGACCAAAACACAACATCCGGCAAGAAGTCAGGAAGAAACAACACAGGAATGGTGGCAAAGTTTGACCTCAGCCACCCATGGGACCCAAACCAATGAACCACAAACGAGGTATCGTCGAGCCAACGACGTAAAACAAGTGCACTGGTCGGGAGGTAACCCGACACTATCTTACTTTCCGCACTTACTTTCAGTACTTAGTTTTAAGCTTGCATGACTTTTGAACTAAGGCACGCCTTCGTTCAAAAGTGGGGGGTGAAAACCACCTGTGTACATAAATAACATGCTTGCTGTTTTTTTTCTTTTTTAGTATTAGTATCTTTTTGAACATATGAATTTAAGAATGTGAAAAAGATAAATCAGAATTCATGCATTTACCTTGTGAAAATTCAAACTGTTTAAAAACTTAGAATGTAACTTTCCATTTGTCCTTTGTGCTGAGATAACTAGGGATGTGGAGTTGATATAAACTGCCCTAGAAAGGCTTGGCAAGCAATCAAAGGATCAGATCAAACTATATGGTTTTCGAAGTCAGTGGAGGCTGCACTTCGGGTTTTCAGTGAATAATTGAAGTCAACTCCGCCAAGAAGCATCTATGCAAAGGCGAGGACGGGAATCAGACCGTCCTCTCTCTAGTCAAAATAGCCGAGAAAACAGATGAGCGACCCTCATCTTGACCCGCGCAAAACGAAAAAGACGAGAGGAGCGGGGAGGTATTTCCATAGGCTTGCGGGCGATGATTGGACCTCCCAAAAAGGCTTGAGAAAATGGACTAGCAGTCACAAAAAGACGAAAAGCTCAATGAAGCAAATCAAAAGAGGCCAAAGGCCCAAAATTGTGAAGGTTTTAACCGAGCAAAAGTGAAACACTCAAAAAAGTCAAATCAAAGGCCAAAGGCCAATTCACTACAAAAGCAGTCCCTCGCCAAAAAAGAAGAAAATCAAAAAGGCTCAACTCACTGAAACCCGAATCGAATCATGTGCTAGAGAAAGCTACAAGAAAACCATATAGTGCGAGACGATCCCGAGGCTGCAACCCAGGAACCTGAACAGGGCTATCTCCCGAGACATCCAATATAATTTGCATCTCAGCACGGAGGTACAAGTATTAAGTTTCTTCTATTTATTTACGCAGTTCAATTTGGTAATAAGTAAGCAATGCATGAATTAGGATAGATCGAGTATCACAGTCTAATTTTCATATTCCAAAGCCAGACTTAGAACTTACGCCCTTTAATAGCATTGTTCGGGACGAACAACTAAAAGTGGGGGGTATTCTGATGGACCAAAGTTAGACGAGTCAGAAACACAGTAAAACCCCCTGAATTAGACTGTTTGTATGTCTAACTTCTACGTATTAGTCCCGATATATTTCCACAGGGCATTTTAGAGACTGAAGTGAAAACAAGCTAAGGAGAGGATTTTAAGCTGAAAAGATAACAAGAGTCAATCCAAGGTCAAGATCATATGCCGACTGAAGAAATGTCAAGGATCCTGACGTCAAATTGACCAGAATAAATTAATCAGAAAAATCAGGAGTGAAGTCAAGACAGCCCGGGGAAGAAACACATTGACAGTTTTGTGAAAAGACTGCACAAAACTGTACAAAATCACACATTTGGCAAAGATGACCGGCCACCATTCAAGGAGGTGGGCAAGGGAGGAGCTCCTCCCCCTTGGGTGACCGGCAACCGGCGGCGCCACCCTCCTCCACCAAAAGCCGCCGGCTCCTCCTCCTTGCGCCACTTGTCTCCTCCACAAGCTCCTCCTTCTCCTCCCTTGGATCAAAAGACATGTGCTTCCATCTCATCCATCCATTCCTCCTCACTTTGGCTATAAATACCAAGCCAAACCTCATTTGTAAAACACACCAATTCTCAATTTCACTTCTCTCTCTAGAAGTTGTAATACTTGTAACGTTGTAATCTTGCTTTGGAAATAAAGGATAGCTCCCTTGGCGCTTCAACAGTTGTAAGTATCTCTTAGTATTTATTTAATCAACTGTTGTCTTTAATTCCTTAGTATAATGTTTAGCGCGATGAATAGTAGCTAAACTAATAGTTCGGTAGACGGGGCGCACTTGTATTATAAAATGTTTTAGACTATTAACTTAGTGTCTCGAATTAGTAATCAACACTGATTCTATGTGCCATGTATAAAAGTTAGAATGTCTAAGGTATAGTAAACCATTTGGGAATGTGACCATAGGGGTCCAAATTCGTAAACTCTTCCTTAGATATTCGTGATCACACTCGGATAAATAAACCATTTAAAAACTGGGCCAAGGGGATTAAATGAATAAACTATTCGAAGAGGTCGACTATCAGAAAAACCATTTGAAAACTGGGCCAAAGGGATTGAATGGATGCACATATGCTAATATAACCGGGAATGGAGTATTAGTCTAAATAGAATTAAGTGTTCTACGTCCTTGGAATAGGCTAGACAGTGTACGCAAATCGAGTGCTTGGAATGGCCTTGATACACCGTAGAATACTTAGACGATTCACTAAAGGTCAATGATAAACATGATATAATACAAGCCCCCTGAAACCGAACATTTCTTTTAATTATAAACTGTAATTTACTTTCCAGTATTAAAATCAACCAACCAACCAATCAATCAATCAAAATAGCTGGTAGCTTTAAAACCAACCAACCGACCTTAAACACGCTCTCCCGTTAAACAACCCCCCTCAAGAACATCTATTCCCCTGATTCCTTTGGGTTCGACCCCTACTTCCCAAGTACTACCCAGTAGTATAGTCGCAAGTAGTGGACTACTATAAATTTATTTGTACAAATCGCTTCGACGACGAGCGGTTCTGTCAGTAGGGGAAAATGGTCTTTTCTTGTGACGACATTTAATTTCCTGTAGTCGATGCACATTCTCCAGCCGTTCTTGATTCTTGTTGTTACCATTTTTTCTTCGGCATCTTCCTCGACTGTAATCCCACTTTTCTTTGGGACCACGTGGACATGACTCACCCATTGGCTATCTGATATGGGATAGATAACGTCCGCATCAAGAAGCTTCTGTATTTCCTTTTGGATGATCTCCATCATGATTGGGTTGAGTCGTCGTTGAGGCTCTCTTGATGGCTTTGCTCCATCTTCAAGTAGAATACGGTGCATGCATACGGCCGGGCTGACTCCTCTTAAGTCGGCCAGCGTCCATCCAATAGCCAACTTGTGTTGTTTCATCACTTTTATCAAACTTTGTTCCTATCCTGCTTCCAAGCCACTCTTGATGATTACTGGGAGTGTGTCATTATCCCCTAGGAAGGCGTACTTCAGATGTCCAGGCAGGGGCTTCAATTCTATTTTGGGGGCTTACATCACCGAGGGTAGAAAAGTATTTGATTTGAATAATTTTACCTCGTTGACTTCATATTCTGGTGTGAGATGCTCCGAGATTGTTAAGTGGGCCACCGTTTCATGCAAGTCTTTGGTTAATTCGTATATCCTTCGGCCCCGTTGAGTATGGCTTCTAAGGGATCTGTTCTTGGTTCTGGGCGAATTTCTTGGACCAGGTCGTCCAAAGCATCGAGAGCGTGTACTTCCTTGAATTCCACAGGGTACTTCATTGCTCGGAATATGTCAAAGCTGAAGACTTCTCCTTCTACTTCCATTGATAGCATTTCACTTCCACAGTCTATTTTCATTTTTGATGTTTTGAGAAATGGACGGCCGAGAAGGATGGGCGCATGATCTGTAGGTCCGCCATTCTCCATCTTCAAGACGTAGAAGTCTGCTGGAAACACTAATTTGCCTACTTGAACCAAGACGTCTTCTATTTTGCCCTCGGGCTGTTTGCATGACCGATCTGCTAGTTGAATAGTGAGACCGGTGGGTTTGAGCGGCCCAATCTTAAGACATGAGTAGATAGAGAAGGGAAGAACATTGATTGATGCTCCAAGGTCTAGCATGCAGTTCTCGATCCTGATGTTGCCAATGGTGCATGGAATGGTGTAAGTTCCTGGATCTCCACATTTGGGGGGCACTTTTCGTTGTATGACAGCCGACACGTTTCTACTCATCAGCTCTTGATCGTCTCTAGTACTCCTCATCCGGTTGGTGCAAAGTTCTTTTAAAAACTTGGCATACCGAGGAATTTGCTTGATGGCTTCCAAAAGGGGAATGTTGATTTCGACTTTGCTGAATAACTCAAATACGTCCTCATCCATGACATGTTGTTTTTGCACGCGAGCAGGTACTGGAAATGGAAGTGTTACACTGATTTAGGGGTTTCGGTTCTGGGCTCTGGGACAGGCCTGTGTTCCTTGGACGTATTCTCTTCTTCTTCGGTTACATCCCGCTCTTCCTCAAATATGTCGTCGTTTTTATCGGTCGCATCATCCTCTAGTGTTTCGAGAGATTCGGGCCTCATTTGCTCTTCTCCGGGCAACCTTGGGTCTTTGTCCTCCTCTTTCTCTAAAGGTTTGCCGACAAGCGTTTTTCCACTCCTAAGAGTCAAGGCATTCACATCTTCCATGATTTGGATGGTTTGTGAAAGGAGTCTGCCGGACTCATTAGCGTGTGCGGTTACTGAGACAGCGAGTTGGGAGATGTGCTTCTTCAAGTCCGATAATTCTCCCTTTGTTTCGGCTTGGTTTTGATGCATAGTAGTACTTAACTGTTGCACAGTCCCTAACAATTGCGTTATCATGTCCTCAAGTGACTTGTTTGGTCCTTGATGATTGCTCGAGTTTGCTTGGTACTGGCCTGCTGGTGGGGCGTCCTGGTTGTACTGTTGGTGGATCGGTTGATAGAATGACTGGGCTAGTTGAGGGACAGCTGGTTGTGTTTCGTCTTGAGAATAGTTATTGTTATGCCAGCTCGGGTTGGTTGCTTGATCATACTGTCGGCTTGGTTTGTTGTCATTGTATCCTTGATATCCTCCTACTGCATTGGCCTCCACCGGGTTGACTTCGATCATAGTTGAACTGTAGAGCCACAGTCGTGTGGTCCGTAGAGCCACAAAACTCGCAAGGTCTTACTTGAACTGTCTGCTTTTGTAAGAGTTGCATCATCATTTACTTTAACTGTTTCATTTCTTCAGGCATAGAGCTCATCGGTGTTTCAGCTCTTGCCACATTCTTTGTTCGGGAAAGTTCTTCCTGCCGAGTTGTCTCTTCTCTAAATCGGGCATTTTCAGCAACATTGGTGATGAGATCCCTTATGCCACTTAATGATAGATTCATCATGGATCCTCCAGCTGAGGCATCCAGGAGCATTTTGTCTAAGGGTCTTAATCCATCAATGAGATACTCGACGGTGAGTTTCTCAGGCAGTCCAAGGGTGCAGCAGCTTCTTTCCAGGTGGTTGAATTTCTCCAGGTAGTCGTACATGGTTTCGTAAGGTTCCTGCCTTATGTCCTGTAGTTGCCTTCTTACTTGCATTGCTTTTGTCGCTGGGTAGTATTTGTCCAGGAATTTCCCTTGCATCTGAACCCATGTTCTGATGCTACCGGAAGGCAATGAAAGGAACCAATCGTTTGCCGAGTCAATGAGGGAAAAATAGAATGCCTTCAACTTGAAGTTATCTATATTCACTCGATTGGGCTTTAGAATTTGGCAAGTGCCATGTAAGCGTTGGAGATGAGTCATTGCTGAATCTCCATTAGTTCCTGAGAACTTTGGCAAATTGTGGACCACAGACATGTCGACGGCAATGTTTTCTAGTTCAGGGCCCTCGCAAATGCACCACGGCCGCGTTGCAAAATCTGGGGCATTGAGTTCTCCCATAGTAGGTGCACAGTAGTTGTCATCCCTATAGCAGTTTTCGTGGCTTCCTTCGCGAGACATGGTTGTTTCGAAGTGAGTATTGATTTAAAGAACTTTATCCGATTAATTAACTAACTCCCCGGCAACGGCGCCAGTTTTGACGGAGCCCACCGCACTGTCGTTAAGGTGCGGTGTTCTCTGTGCAAAAGCAAATTTGTATTCCGCTACTCGTGACCTTACTAATGGGTAGCAAGTGGTAAGTAGGGGTCGAACCCAAGGGAATTAGGGGGATAAGTTATTCTTTGAGGGGATCGTACAGCGAGGGAGCGTGTTTCAGGTTGATTGAGATTTAAGTGCGGAAAAGTAAGTGATTGGTTGGTTTTGGTTTTTAGTGCGGAAAAGTAAATGACAGAAAAGTAAAGTACTGAAAATAAAAGTAGAAGACTTACAGCGGGTGATGCGTGATTGGCAAGTCCTCCGGAAGGTGAGTAGTTGATAGAGCAGTTTATACTAAGAAAGTAAATACGAGGGGTTTTTTAAATCTGAGGAAAGCATTCGGTTTCGGGGGCCTTGCATCATAGCCTGTTTATCACTGACCTTCAGTGATCCTTCTAAGTATTCAAACGTGTATCAAGGCCATTTCAAGCGCTCGATTTGCACACACTGTCTAGCCCATTTCAAGGTCGTAGAGCACTTGTTCTATTTAGACTAGCACCCCATTTCAAGGTATACTAGCCTATGTGCATCCATTGATCCGTCATTTCCGATCAAAACCAATGGTGTTTAAAAGAGGTCGGACTCCTCAGATAAGCTTTGCCATTTCAAGCATCCACTTACCCGAGTATGTTCACGAACCCCCACGGAAGAGTTTTGCCATTTCAAGTATCCACTCAACCTTGGAAGTTCTGGCCTAATATATGGCACATAGAACAAGTTTTGAATAAAGAGAAGAGGCACTAAAAAGATGGCCTAAAACATTTTATGATACAAGTACACCCCTTCAACCGAATGAAGAGTTTAGCTACGAATATCCATAGAGGTGGATACCATAGCTAAGTACTTACAGTTTTTGAAAGACAGTAAGTAAGGGAAAGGGGTGAGTACTTCAAGAACCGACAAGAGTACTCAAGAATAGTAAAGACAAGCTTGAGTACTACAAGAACCGACAAGAGTACTCAAGACCGAACTATAATACTCAAGAACCAACATGAGTATTATAGATTGAAAACCAAACTTACAAAGTGCCAAACTTTCTAGAGAGAGAAGTGTTTGTGATTTTGGGATGGATACAAATGAGAGGGGAGGGCTCTATTTATAGCCATGGGAGGAGGAGATGTGTGGAGGAGAAGCCACCACATGGCAAGCTCTCCATGGAAGCTCTATAGCCGCCGGTTGGAGGTGGAGAAAGGGGGAGAGCTTCCTCCATGGATGACCTCCTCCAAAAGCCGCCGGTCACAAGGGTAAAAGGAGGCGTTTTGTGTGAGTTTTGTGATGTTTTAACAAAACTATCGGTGTATTTCCGCTCCGGACTGACTTTGGTTGCTTCTTGGTTGGATTTGTTTTGAGTGATTCAATGTCAAGATCTTGAGATTTCTTCAGTCAGCATCTGATCGTGACCTTGGAATGACTCGTAATATATTTTTTGCGTAAAATCCTCTCCTTAGCGTGTATTCTCTCTAGACTCCAAAATACCCTGCAGATAAATATCGGAACTAACAAGCAAAAGTTAAATAGACAAACAGTCTAATTTGGTGGGTTTTACTGTGTTATGATTCGTATAATTATGGTCTATCACGGTGTCTCTCCTACCGGGATTAAAAAATGAAGAGTACCGGTTCCTCAGGAACAGGGATTATTGACGTGTAGTTTTTTAGTGCATGATCAAAAACATTTATATTTGACCGGTAAGTACCGGGTCGTCCAAGGAGCAAGTCCAAACTTATGAGCACTATTCGATTTCGTTCCGATAAGTCTATCCTAATTACGAAGGGTTGGGTATGGTGGAGTTGCTAAAGAAAATGAATATAAACAATGTAAACAAACTAAGGGATCTAGAGATAATATCACTACCAAGGCAAAGGGTGTACTCTAGGGAACCACTTCACTCATATGTGTTTTAGACTCCAAGAATTCAATTTCATGCAAGATACTTGTCCTAGATGATTAGATTACGGCCCGTATATCTATCAAGTCAAATTCCACCTCTCGGTTACTTCTTTGACTTGAGGGAGATATACCTTATACACACGAGTCTCAATCTCTCGATATTTTTGATTCGTGTCCTACTCATATATCTCAATTGTCAACTCTCGTTGCATAATCGATCCTTATGAGGAGGTGAATTTCTAGCCTATCTCAATGTTAGGATGGGTCACGCTAGTGAACACCACCTAACAAGGGTGATTTACTTGTTTTCGAGAACTTTTGGCGTCCACCTCTCGGTTACTTAGCCTAGGATTCCTTAATGACTTAATATCTAGATACTTTGGCGTCCACCTCTCGGCTACTTCACCAAGGAACCATAGAAATTAATCATCTAGGCATTTTCTCAAACACCTAGAGTGCTTAACTCAAGTCATAAATTAAAACCATACACTTAGACATTTTCTCAAACACCTAGAGTGCATAGTTTGAACATTCAATCAAAGTAAACCACAATCCCTCAAAACATGTTATTCTAGCATTCATTCATAATAGATAAGGAGTATTAACACACATGAGGTCCATAGGACCCTAGAATACAAACACTACTCACAAATCATGTTCATAGACAAACACAAATTGTATTGAGTACATAGATGAAAATACAATGGAAGGAATGAACCAATCTAGTGTAGATGATCTTCTTCCCCCTTTGGATCTTCAATCTTCAATGGATGATCTCCCTTTGAAGCCTTGGTCTTTTCTCTCTAGAAACCCTTGATTTCGTGCTACAAAAACCCTAGCAAAAACTCCCCCAAAAATCCCCCCTTTGATTTGGATCTCAAACTTTCTATTTATAGCAAAAAGGGAAAAATCTGATTTTTGCCTTGAGACTCGGGCGGGTGCATGGGGACTCGACCGGGTGTGATATTGATCCGCGAAGGCAGCAGAGGAGACCCGGTCGGGTGCAGAGGGACCCGGGCGGGTGCGGTGGAGTCAGCGCACTGCATATGTGAGACTCAGGCGAGCTTCCTTGAGTTTGGGCGAGCTTCTGGCGGCTGTTTCGAGGTCTTAACGTCCGAATTTTGTCTCGGCGTCAACTAGAGAGTTGTAGCCCTTTGAGTAGCTTTCCAACACGCTTTGAATCAACCAAATCGGACATCTCATGCGATCTAAACGTCCAAAATAAGCCAGCAAGGTCAGTCTGTTCTGTTTTGCCCGAAACTTCATTTTTGGCTCAAATTCACTCAACTTTTGCTCCATTTGATATTTTAGGCTCTGAGTGAGACGAAATGCATTTTGGGACCTAATAGACTATTAAGGGTGTGAATTGGCATCAAAATTACTTGGAAACGAATCAAAACTACTAAGAAAAGTAGAGGAAAACTAGTCAAGTATTTGACTCATCAATTATAAAAAAGGGGTATTCTGGTTATTTGAGTGTCAAGTGGTGAAAACGGGTAATTTGAGTTTGAAATTGGGGTAGATTGGCTACAAACTCGTCCTCCACCAACTACTTGATTTATCAAAGTACGCATCCCCTGGTCGATTCCCTGATAAAAAGTGTCTATGATCTGCCACAACTCCAGGTTGTGGTGGGGGCACAGTCTCATCAGCTCTTTGTATCTCTCCCAAGCCTCGTAAAGAGTCTCACCATCTGTAGATCGGAATGATATGATCTTATTTCTGAAATGTGATGTCTTTGATGGCGGGAAGTACTGTTGCAGAAAAGCTTCAGCCAATTTATCCCAAGTAGTGAAGGTGCCCTCTGCATGGCTGTCTAGCCACCTACGAGCCTTGTCAGAGAGTGAAAATGGGAAGAGTCTCAAGTAGTTGGATTTGGGAGGTACACCGTTGGTTTTCACCGTGTTCCACATCTGGACAAACTGCTTAAGGTGTTGGTGAGGGTCTTGATTCATCCTTCTTGAAAACTGATTGTTCTGCACCATTTGAACGAGCTCAGTCTTAATTTCCCAGTTGTTGTTGTCCACGCCAGGTGGTGGAATGGCGGACTGGAATCCTTAAACTCGCGGAGTGGTATAGTCTCCAAGAGTCCTGCGCGCTAGCTGCTGTGCAGGACGCTGCTGGTCATCCTCGACCAGCTCAGTTATCAATGCTTGGTTCTGATTCATTCTTTGCTCAGCCAGCTGCCGAGGTCTTAACCTGGATAAGGGAATGTCATCTCTGTCTCCCCTAGTTGTCTGTTGATCCTCCGAGTCGCTTTGATCGTTTGCCCCCGCCTTCTTCTTGCTCTTGAGTGTTTTCCTTGGCATGTACTAGGCAGTGCCTGCAGAAGCCAAGAAAAGAGTGAGTATAGCAAGAAAAAGCAGTCAGAGATGAGCAACAAAAAAGAAAAGGGAATAATCTAAACTATACTCGTTAAATCTAATATCACACTAAGCGCTGTTCACCGGCAACGACGTCATTTTGACAAGCGTATTTTTAACCCTTTATAGTTGTCAAGTATTTAGTTTTCAAGTTGCAGTAAAAAATAGTTTATAGACCTTGGTAAGCCAAAGGTCGATCCAAGGAACAACGTGCATGATTACTAGCTAACAAGCGACCTATTCAGCTATTCCAAATGATGAGAGGGGTTTGATGTAAAGAAAATCACATAATTGAAATGCAGAAAATCTAAAGGTTTGACTTGATCAGAGAAAGAATCTCAGAATCAAACTTCACCCGTGCCAACCCACAAATCATGCAACAATATTACATAAATTCATCATGCTATCGAGTATAGAAATAAATCGAAATAACACTAGACAAGTCGCCCATTCACGGATCATTGTCTAGATTAATCTCAATCATTGAACGTCGCCCATCCACGAATTATCAACGACTTCAAAAGATACCTAGAGAGATACCTGCACGCAAATATCCATCATGGCTACTTGTTCTTGGTGCTGGGACCCTTCCGTACGGAACCCTCTTCATCGATCTGTTCTTTATCCTATCAAGCATCTGGCTAGGAAGGTTCTATTATGTGTTTGGTTTCTTGCTGGTCGTGCTTACTTTAATGGTTGTTGTTTGCGCTGAAGTATCTCTAGTCCTTACCTACGTGCATCTTTGAGTGGAGGACTGGAGATGGTGGTGGAAGGCTTTCTTTGCTTCAGGATCTGTATCTATGTAAGAGAAGGAGGATTTTAAAAAAAATTAAATTTTTAATGAAAATCGGTTCCTGAGGAACCGGTGTTTAAATATATTTTTTTCCACACGGCATCCACGCACACTTAAAATCCACGTTTCGTCCACCTGTCAATTTTTTATAAAACCGGATTTCTGGAATCCGATTTGTTAGAAAACCCAACTAACTGGTATCCCAGGATCCAATTTTATTAAAAAAATGTCATTTTGGATATCCCAGGCTCAAATATTCACAAACTCAAATGGATCATTTTTGAAAAAAACTCAAATTCCTTTGCGAACTCCTCCTACCTGCTGGTGCAACTTCCTTCCATGTAGCCTCCCTGTTTTCTTATCGACAGGCTTCATTCCAGTCAACACTTAACTAATGCATTTCTCAGGCTTTAGCTGCTCCTGACTATACAAAGCAGCTATAACTGCTCTTCAGATAAAAAATCGTGTTTGATTCCCTTTAACCGAATGTTATCAATTTCCTGATCCTGATCGTCTAATGATTCAATACCAACAAAACAGTAGCTGACTGGTAATGGAAATGTAATTACAAAATGCTGAATGAAGCTGTGAGCACTGCAGCATTTACAAGCCATTTGCACTAGTAACATGAGCAGTCTGCTAACCAGACAGGTTTAACAGGAGAAGATAATGAAACTCATCAGCTACTCATCATGATTGTTCTTCAGGGAAAACTTTCGTGTGCAAAAAATTGATAAATCGCTTCGCATAAATCTTGGGCTCAACGACAGATATGGACAACGGGTCGTATTTGAATGCTTTATAAGCGTGCTCCATTTTTTTCTTGAAGTTGTATTCTTGCAGGATGTCAATAATGCCAAGATAGAGGACAACATTGTACACCTCAAACAGCTCAACCTCTTCTGATGAATCATCGTTGCAAGCCTCGTGGCGGACCTTGTGATTCGCCTGAGCAGGCATATTTACTCCTAATTGCACTTGTACCCTAGAAACATTTTGTTTCATGTAAGGTTCAACAATGAAACCAATCGCTAAAGTGTCTACAATAATATCAGTACAACAAAATAAGAAACAATTAAACTTGGGTTTGTTTTCAATTGATGATCTGCATAAAATAACTACGGATAGTGCGATAAGCAGAACTAACCTTCCGGTTTCAGGCAGAAGCAGATCAACTTCTTTGCCACCGACAGAAAAAGCTCTTAAAGCTTTACCTCTAATGTGAGGACCAGGTGCACGAGTGGCAGAGTTGGGTTCATGAGTAACTAGTAGAAGACTGTGAGGAGGTATGAAAGGCATCCCCTCTGAAGATGCCCCTGGTAAACCACAAAAACAAAGCCATATAGTTTCAGAAGCTCTAGTACGCAAAAATCTATCAGTCAATCGGATAGTGATTGTTTTATTACCAGTAGAGGATTCAACATGGTCATGAATTGTATCGGGACCTTCAAGGATGGCCTTTAAATGCTTTGGTGCTCTAAAATGCAATCCCAACAGTAGACTGTAGTCGATTATATCCTGGGATTCCAAGAACTTGCAGTCTAAATGAATTTGTCTGCAAATTAGCAACATTGTTACAAGCACAGCTGCAAGCTATAACAAATGGCAACATAAGGCAGCTCATATGTGCTTTGGCTAATTGGAATTCAGTATATGCATCGTTAGTCGTTACCTGACCCTACGCAGATAAGATAAAAGGCAAGTACCACTTTTACATGTCCGATACCTTTGTGATAAAGATTTTAATTAATACCCATGTCTCAAACTTATTAACAACTTTGGAATAGTACATATTTAAAGCAGGAAGCTATGTCCATCTGAACGTCAACACAAAAGACCATATGCTAGAAATCAACATTGGCCAGAATTAGGCTGATATTGTATAGTGCAGGCTGTGGAACTTGTCAAGAGGCTGTAATCGAAATAATTTAGATGCATAGCTGATGATAAAAAATTAGGTTAGTGCATACTTACCTAAATAGTTCATCACGCAAACATTTATCCATGTGAAACTCGTAAGAAAGGTCCAAGTCTTTCAGTGTAGTGTTTTCAGTGACTTTCTCTTTAGGAGTGCATCTGCCAAATGTAGATCCCTTTAAATCATAGCGACGGTGAATTCGCAATTCTGTGCAAAACATATTCCCCATGACCACAAACCGCACCTGCAATGCATAGAACTTGAGCACTTGCAACTGAGACTAAAAAGCTGACCGTTAACAAAGTCAAAATTCATAAACATACTTTCTTTCTTCCTCTTAAAGTTATCCGATGTACCCCAAAGAATTTAGTTATGAGAGTATTTTCATGATTTCCGACATGATCGTAATACTTGGGCAGCATCCTGAGTAATACCTGCAAGAAAGATTTAGTTACTATATGAAAAAGAAATCACAAAAACACTTGGACAATTACTTTCAGTAAGGCACCTTTAGTTCAGATTTCTTCAAGGTCTTGATTACAAATCTGTCATCGAGAGAAAGGTAGAAGATACTGCCACTTTTCCCTGATGAGGAAAGTTCTCTTAAGCCATCGTCTCCACATATCGACATCATATAGTCTGCAGCATCTAATTTGAACATCTCCCGCAAATTCCTGAATGCAATACTTCATGAGAATCAATGTATTTTAAATTTGTTGAAGGACTACTGATGATGAATAATATACTATCAACTACGTATAGGATTCCTATTTTGTAATATTAGAAATACTTTTCCAATACAATCTTTTGACTTACAACTGTGATCCAAACATAAATCTGCCAATCACCAACTTAAAAAATGTTTTGAGCCACTAAATTTCACCGAAATCAGTTATTTATCAAGCAAGTCTCAGTCTCAGCAACATTTATAATACATGCACCGTTACAAAACTATACATATAGCTGACCTGTGACTGTTGGGTTCACAAATTTGGCTAAATTAGTTGTATTTTTATCTTCATCATGACTACAATGGTTGATAGCCAAATTGAAAAAACCTTTTAGATTTAAAAATAAATATTAGTACAAAAGTCGAGGAATATATAATTTATGTCAGTCAGAATGAATACCTGAAGACCATGGGGCAATAGTCTTTCCAGTGGAAACTTATGGAATAGTGTGATGGTGTATACTGGGATCCTTTTCTAGGGAAAAACATCCTGATTCTGGCTCGCTCACCAAAATCTGAAGAACGAACTTCTCGTCGAGGAACTGGTGTTATCTTTCCCACAGTGTACCTAAATCGGCAGCAGGAACCACTCACTACACATGTTTTCATGAAACGTAACGCTGACTAACAATTTGACACTCAATAAAAAAACAAACATTGAACAAGGTTAGCATGACTGCATGAGACAAGACTTCAAAGTACTGTTTTAACCGGTACAACTTTGTGGTGGAATGCGTAGGACAAGACACCACTTAAAAATTGTGCAGACATTTCAAGTGGATAATAGCGTGGCTGGACTACAACCTTATGCGCACCTACCACGTCACATTTCAATCTTGTACGATGTAAGGAACGCCACATGAACAAGGTAATCATCAACGAGCAAGTTAGTTATATATTACTTGATGGTGATACAACACTTGAAATATTAAGGTAATGACAGTGATTTTGTTTCCGTATTTTGGGGTAGTTACAAGAGTTTATGGATATAAGCATCATCAGACGTATTCTTATGACTTATAGCTGCAATCGAAAATGAGCAGTACAACATTATAAAAAAATGCAGTTATTTTACATTAGAAAAGTTACCTTATACCAAGTTGCAAGTTCAGCATCAGATAGTAACTCCTATTGCCCTTTAGAATTTCCAAGGCGGACATCCTTTTCTCTTTTTTACCACAAAATTTGTTTTCCCGGATCAATTTACCCGATACTCCAACGCAACTTCTGCTTTTCTCCTTAATAAGAACTCCCTGCATATATTCTCTTTCATATACCACAGCGTCATTTTCCTGTTCCTCAGGTTGATCTTCATCAGAGGCGCCTGATACAGCGCAGGAGGCGTCTTCTGAAAGTGAAGAGTTGACCCTGCACTTTTGATCCAAGGGCATACACCTGCGTGATATACGAGGTTGGTCTGTTGAGATACCATTTCTGATTGCAGAAGTCATCTCTGACAAGCTGCGATTAAATCCTGATTTTGAACTATCCTCTGAGCTCATATTTTCGTTATCGGGCAATAGATTTTGCCTTTCGTCTTTATATCCTATACACTCGTACCATTTATTCAGAGGTGGGATCTTACTTCCAGCTGGGTAAAATGTTCCCTTTCCTTCCTTTAAGCCCCTACTCCACATCCCAAAATAATATCCCCCATGTGAAAACTTATAAATACCCGATCCATGTTTGAATCCACTCAACCAATTACCATCATAAGTATCACCGTTGGCTAAGGTCATAAATCCTCTACCATTCATTTGCCCAGCTTTCCAATCACCAATGTATGTACTTGCATCTCTCCAGGAGTACTTACCAGTACCATCACGAATTCCTTCTTTCCAAGAACCTTCATAAGTTTCCGAATTTGAGTATTGTTTTTTACCTAGCCCATGTGGGACATTCATCCTCCAAGATCCAACATAGATAGATCCATCACTTCCATTAAAGGTTCCGAAACCATGAAGGTAACGTCCAGAGAACTCACCGACATACGTACCACCAGTATACCAAGAAATCTTTCCGTTTCCGGTCATTCTCCCTAGGTCCCAGTCACCTTCATATACTGTCCCGTCTGACCATATGTACTTCCCTGTACCATGAGGAAGCATTCCCCTAAAATGACCTTCATATCTATCTCCAATCATGAAAGTCTTCGTATAAAACCTACGTATAAGGTACCAGTTATAAAAACGAACAGCAGAGATCCTGGACAGACAAATAAAGATGATAGTCTACGAAAAAATAACTCAGTTAAATCAAAACTTCAAACTGTAGCACAACAATATATTACCTTTCACTGGCCTCCATGGCTTGAACTAGTGATTTACGCAACAAATCTGACCAAATATATCACATCTAAACTCGCAGCCACTCATAAAGAACCAACCCTATTCTCATGCTTCAAAGAATACATCGTCCCTTCATCTTATTCACCTGAAAAAACATGTTCACACACAGTAGCGTTTAATGATCGAATCTGAACAAATAGGAAAGAAGTTCTCAGTATATGTCCATTTATGAAAGACCCTACCACGAAGAAGAATAAAAAAAATGGCATAAAACTTTTACAATTGAAAGACCCCAATTTGCATCTTCATTCAAAGGCACACCACAACACAATAGGGCAATAGCCTATCAGTAACATAATTACATCAAATTCATAGCTCCAACTGTCTCTAATCTAATCCCTTGACCAAATTGAAACCTTTTTCTCACAAGCTGGAAATAGGTCCATAAATAGTTTAAAAAGGGAAACCCAATACCTAAAAAGAAAAATGTCAAAAACCGAGAGAGCAGAGGGCTCACCTGCTAAACTTTATGCAGCTTGGGGACCTAAACAGACCTCAAAAAAAAAACAGAAGCCTTAGTCTGGAACCAAAAAGGTCGCAACTTAATGGTTACACGATCCCAATCCGAAACGACACTTCACCTCCCCCAAACCTTCTCACTCCTCCTGTTCACTTCTGTTGTCTTCGCTGTCAAAGAAATTCTCAAAGATAAACACCACCTGAAGATGAAAATAAAGAAAGCAGAAGATGATTGATTGATTGCTTGGCTTGATTACATTTACCTGTACTGTACATATTCCTTTCCAGTATCTTTTTTTTTTGATAGCTCCTTTCCAGTATCTTGACACGTGGCATACATGATGATCTGATTGGTTGGTAAACGTTTTAGGTGACACGATAAAGTATAAACACCGATGGAACAGTATTACCTTAGTTTTACAGCTTGGATGACGTGGATGGTTGGATGAGATTTTATGACGTGGCGTAGTGGGATTAGTTGGATTTTAAATAAGCGTTATTTTGTTTTCAATCCTGCAAGTGATTGACTACTAGTGGCTTTTTTTTTTGTTCACTTAGTATAAAGATCACATGAGAAGTGTCATTTTTAATGAGAATTGAAAAATGTTAAAGATCATTAGATTATTAATCTAATGACTGTTATTCAACCCTAACTTATTTATACAAACGTCGTTTTAATTACAATTAAGGGTAAATTAGTAATTAGCTTAAACCTAATTGTTAATCAATCCCGCGGCGTTCGGTTGGCCACGATCGGAATGAGAACCTTCGTAATCGCCCATATAACTGCTCGGAATCGGACAATTCATCGGCATCAGTCGACGTTTGCATTTTTGGGAAAGATGAACAGTAATCAGACTTGTCGCGCACCCAGCCTTTGAACAGTAATCGACATCTTTGGGCCGGCTCACGTAATGTGAGCGTGGGGCGCGCGGCCGTGCTACGAATAATCCTTTGAAAAGCTACGAATTATAATTTATAATTCGTAGTAATTACATACAAAATTCGTAGTATTCTATTTGGTACATTTTCAAAGGATAATTCGTACCTTTGCAAAGGATAATTCGTAGCAATAATGTTTTGGTACCTTTTCTAAGGATAATTCGTAGTAATTATATACATAATTTGTAGTTTTTCAAAGGATATTCGTAGCATCTCAAGTGAGCGCGCCCAAACAAGACATTAACGCCGCGCTCAAAGAAGACATTAACAAGTTAATGTCTTCTTTGGGCGCGGAGAACTTAATGTCAGCGTGGGGCGCGCGACACCTTCATCTTCCCCAGGAAAATCAAATCGGACTAGTTTTTCTCAGGCGATAGGGTTGATTAGCGTCATCGATTGATCGGAGAAATCAACTAATTAATGTCGTCGACTGATTGGACTAATCGGCGATATGATTGATTAACGCCGTCGACTGATCGGCGATAGAGTTGATTAGCGTCGTCGACTGATTGGACTAAACTACCCTTAATTCGTTTTTAATCTACTAATTAGTGTGATTTGATTTGATTTAGATTTAATCAGGACCATTAATTAAATGAAATGTAAGGATGAGATTAGTTCCCATTTCTCACCAATTTGCCACTTCTCACAGGAACCGGACTCTATCAACTTATGTTAATTGTACTTATGTTAATCCTCCATCACAATACAATAGTCTCCAATATGTATGTATAAAAGAATCTTTTATTATTTTATTTAAAAAAAACTACTGGTGATTTCTTCAGAATTTTTTACAATGATATTATTAAATATAAATAGCACAAAAATGTTCTGGATAAAATAAGAACCTGATATCTCTATAAAAATAAAATAAAATAAGAACCTGAGGTCTCTATAAAAATAAAATAAAATAAAATAAAATAAGAACCTGATATCTCTATAAAAATAAAATAAAATAAACCTTAGAACGAGAATTACGAGACAAACTTGGTATGAACAAAGACAAACGTTAGTCTTATTCAAAAGTTTGTAAAAATTCGTTTCAAGTTAGTCTCTTTCTAAAGATGAACGTAGACAAACCTTAGAATGAGACTAACGGGACTAACTTGGGACGAACAAAGACAAATATTAGTCTCATTCTAAGGTTTGTCTAAGTTTGTCCCAAGTTAGTCTCTTTCTAATGACGAACTTAGATAAACCTTAGAATGAGACTAACGAAACTAACGGTACTAACAAAGACAGACTTTATTCGCATTCTAAGGTTTGTCTAAGTTCGTCCCAAGTTAGTCTAAGTTCGTCCCAAGGTAGCCTTTTTTAAGGACGAACTTAGACAAACCTAAGAATGAGACTAACGAGACTAACTTTAGTCTCATTCTAAGGTTTGTCTAAGTTTGTCCCAAGTTAGTCTCTTTCGAAAGACGAACTTAGACAAACCTAAGAATGAGACTAACGAGACTAACTTGGTACGAACAAAGACAAAGTTTAGTCTCATTCTAATGTTTGTCTAAGTTCATCCCAAGTTAGTCTCTTTCTAAGGACGAACTTAGACAAACCTTAGAATGAGACAAAGGAGACTAACTTGGGACGAACAAAGACAAACTTTAGTCTCATTCTAAGGTTTGTCTAAGTTTGTCCCAAGTAAGTCTAAGTTTGTTCCAAGTTAGTCTATTTCTAAGGACGAACTTAGACAAACCTTAGAATGAGACTAACGAGACTAACTTTAGACGAACAAAGACAAACTTTAGCCTCATTCTAAGGTTTGTCTAAGTTTGTCCCAAGTTAGTCTAATTTTCTCCCAAGTTAGTCTCTTTCTATGGACGAACTTAAACAAACCTTAGAATAAGACTAACAAGCCTAACTTGGGACGAACAAAGACAAACGTTAGTATCATTCTAAGGTTTGTCTAAGTTTTTCTAAAGTTAGTCTCTTTCTTAGGACGAACTTAGGCAAACCTTAGAATGAGACTAACGAAACTAATGACACTAACTTGGGACGAATAAAGACAAACTTTAGTCTCATTCTAAGGTTTGTCTAAGTTCGTCCCAAGTTTAGTCTCATTCTAAGGATGAACTTAGACAAACCTTAGAATGAGACTAACGAGACTAACATGGGATGAACAAAGACAAACTTTAGTCTCATTCTAAGTTCGTCCCAAGTTAGTCTAAGTTCCTCCCAAGTTAGTTTCTTTCTAAAGATGAACTTAGACAAACCTTAGAGTGAGACTAACAAAACTAACTTGGGATGAACAAAGACATACATTAGTCTCATTCTAAGGGTTGTCTAAGTTCGTCCCAATTTACTCTATTTCTAAGGTTGAACTTTGACAAACCTTAGAATGAGACTAACGAGACTAACTTGGGACGAACAAAGATAAACTTTTGTCTCATTAAAAGGTTGGTCTAAGTTCATCCCAAGTTAGTCTCGTTCTAAGAATGAACTTAGAAAAACCTTAGAATGAAACTAACGAAACTAACTTGGGACGAACAAAGACAAACGTTAGTCTCACTCTAAGGTTTGTCTAAGTTCATCCCAAGTTAGTCTTTTTCTAAGAACGAACTTAGACAAACCTTAGAATGAGACTAACGAGACTAACTTGGGACGAACAAAGACGAACGTTAGTCTCATTATAAGGTTAGTCTTAGTTCATCCCAAGTTAGTCTCTTTCTGAGGACGAACTTAGAAAAACCTTAGAATGGGACTAACGAACCTAACGAGACTAACTTGGGACGAACAAAGACAAACTTTGGTCTCATTCTAAGGGTTGTCTAAGTTTGTCCCAAGTTAGTCTTATTTCATCCTAAGTTAGTCTAAGTTTGTTCCAAGTTAGTCTCTTTCTAAGGACGAACTTAGACAAACCTAAGAATGAGACTAACAAGACAAACTTGGGATGAACAAAGACAAACTTTAGTCACATTCTAAGGTTTGTCAAAGTTCATCCCTAGTTAGTCTCATTCTAAGGACGAAGTTAGCCAAACCTTAGAATGAGACTATCGAGACTAACTTGGGATGAACAAAGACAAACGTTACTCTCATTCTAAGGTTTGTCTAAGTTCGTCCCAAGTTAGTCTAAGTTCGTCCCAAGTTAGTCTGTTTCTAAGGATGAACTTAGACAAACCTTAGAATGAGACTAACGAGACTAACTTGGGACTAAAAAAGAAAAACGTTAGTCTCATTCTAAGGTTTGTCTAAGTTCGTCCCAAGTTAGTCTCTTTCTAAGGACGAACTTAGACAAACCTTAGAACAAGACTAACGAGACTAACCTGGGATGAACAAAGACAAACTTTAGTCTCGTTCTAAGTGTTGTCTAAGTTCGTCCCAAGTTAGTCTCTTTCTACGGACGAACTTACACAAACCTTAGAATGAGACTAACGAGACTAACGAGACTAACTTGGGACGAACAAAGACAAACTTGAGTCTCATTCTAAGGTTTTTCTAAGTTCGTCCCAAGTTAGTCTATTTCTAAGGATGAACTTAAATAAACCTTAGAATGAGACTAACGAGACTAACTTGGGACGACCAAAGACAAACTTTAGTCTCATTCTAAGGTTATTCTAAGTTCGTCCCATGTTAGTCTAAGTTCATCCCAAGTTAGTCTCTTTCTAAGGATGTACTTAGACAAACCTTAGAATGAGACTAACGAGACTAACTTGGGACGAACAAAGACAAACGTTAGTCTCATTCTTAGGTTTGTCTAAGTTCGTCCCAAGTTAGTCTATTTTTAAGGACAAACTTAGACAAACCGTGGAATGAGACTAACGAGACTAACTTGGGACGAACAAAGACAAACTTTAATCGCATTCTAAGGTTTGCCTTACTTCGTCCCAAGTAAGTCTAAGTTAGTCCCAAGTTAGTCCATTTCTAAGGACGAACTTAGACAAACCTTAGAATGAGACTAACGAGACTAACTTGGGACAAACAAAGACAAACTTTAGTTTCACTCTAAGGTTTCTCTAAGTTCATCCCAAGTTAGTCTATGTTCGTCCCAAGTTAGTCTCTTTCTAACGACGAAATTAGACAAACCTTAGAATGAGACTAACGAGACAACCTTGGGACGAACAAAGACAGACTTTAGTCTCATTCTAAGGTTTGTCTAAGTTCGTCCCAAGTAAGTCTAAGTTTGTCCCAAGTTAATCTCTTTCTAATGACGAACTTAGACAAACCTTACAATGAGACTAAAGAGACTAACTTAAGATGAACAAAGACAAACTTTAGTCTCATTCTAAGGTTTGTCTATGTTCATCCCAAGTTAGTCTAAGTTTGTCCCAAAGTTATTTTATTTCTAAGGACGAACTTAGACAAACCTAAGACAAACCTTAGAATGAGACTAACTTGGAATGAACAAAGACAAGCTTTAGCTTCATTCTGAGGTTTGTCTAAGTTTGTCCCAAGTTTGTCTAAGTTCGTCCCAAGTTAGTCTCTTTCTAACGATGAACTTAGACCAACCTTTGAATGAGACTAACGAGACTGACTTGGGACGAACAAAGACAAACGTTAGTCACATTCTAAGGTTTGTCTAAGTTTGTCCCAAGTTAGTCTTTTTCTAAGGATGAACTTAGACAAACCTTAGAGTGAGACTAACGAGACAAACTTGGGATGAACAAAGACAAACTTTAGTCTCATTCTAAGGTTTGTCTAAGTTGGCCCCTGATGGACCATATTTATATGATTCATTAAGACAGTTAAACCCACCAAATTGGACGCTTTATCTTGACAACTTTTACTTGTTAGTTTTACTTTTGTTCTACAGGCTATTTCAAGGAGTAAAGATGAAACGAGCTAAAATGGAGTTCTTAACACTGAAAGTGAATTACAAGTCAGAACTGGCCATACTCCGACAATACTCCGATCAAGCCACAACTAAGTCCCAATGACTTATTCCAACAAAGATCAAGAACACAAGTGAAATGCCAAGTCTAAGTTCCTCATCTTTTGATGTCAACTAAGGAGCAACCAAAGGGCAACCAAAGAGGCAACCAAAGGGCAACCGGAGTTACATTTCAACCGAAGGCTTTTGGGGAGAAAAGATCTCATTCCACTCACACTCTCCTCCCTCCACCTCACCACCGGCAGCTTTCCATGGGGAAGAGCCATGTGGCCGGCGGCTCTTGGCTTCTTGCCACCTTGCCCGGCGGCTTTGAGCTCTTCCACCCCCCATGTGACATGTGTTTGCTTCTCCTCCACATCTCTTCCTCCTCCATGCCTATAAATACCACACTTCCATTCCCTTTGTAAAATCATCCTCATTCAATCCCAATCCCAACATCCTCAATCCATAGTCACTTATCTCTCTAGAGTTGGGCACAATCCATGTAAACACTTTACTTTGAATCAAAAGCTCCAAGTTTGTTCTTGAGTACTCTTGTCGGTTCTTGAAGTACTCAAGCATTTCCTTTACTTTTCGTTGTTCTTGAGTTTACTCCTGTTGGTTCTTGAGTATTCTCCCCTTTACTTTCAGTCATTTACTTTTAAGTATTAAAATCACAACCAACCCACGCTACTTTTAGTACTAAAATCACAACCAACCCCCAACTGTCTTACTTTCCATCTTCGAAAGAACAACTATCTACTAATTCCCTTGGGTTCGACCCCTACTTACCGCTTTACTACCCAATAGTAGAGTACGAGTAGCGGACTTATAAATTTGTTTGTACAGACTGCCTAGCGACAAGGCAACGCTCTGTCAAATTGGCGCCGTTGCCGGGGAGTTAGCAAATGCATAGTTGTTCTTTTTTTTTGTACATAATTCGCCATGTCTTCATACTACGACATAGAACCTTGGAAAGTTGGGGGCAGCAACCTTATGTTTGAAATGCTTAGCTATCTCCCCCAGTTTGGAGTTTCCATCGGAGAGGACCCTGTGATACATTGCCAACATTTTCACCACATCTGCCGCCACATGAAACCTGAGAATGAGACGTTAGAGGAGTTTAAGCTGAAATGCTTCAAATTTTCTTTAACTGACTCGGCAATAGATTGGTATTACTCATGTGCAGCTTATGAAGGCGATTATGGGATCTACGAGCCAAATTTCTAGAAGAGTTCTCCCCGCCATCTCTCCGACTTGAAACCCGCAAGGAAATCTGCACCCTTAAGCAATCCCGGAATGAAACTTTGGATGAGTACTATACGTACTTCGATATCATTGTTTCGCGCTGCCCACACCATGGTCTCACAAACATCTTCCTTCTTCAAAGGTTTCTTCGTGGAATGAAGCCACTTGAGCGGTCTATGCTTAATGATGCAGCGGGAGGTTCGGTGATGAATCTCACCATGTCTCAAACCTGGGACCTCATTGATGATTTGGCCGAGAGCTTAAAACGAGGGCCAATGCACCAAACTGAAAATAAGGCACCGACGGTGAAAGTAGACTCAGTGTAGAACGAGCCTGAGGAAGAAGCACCCGAGGAAGTCCCGGTCCTCATTGATGAGCTGCCCAAATCAGAACCGAACCTCACTGCCGAGCTGCCCAAACCAGACCCGGACCTCAGTGTGATTACCCCCGGAGACCATATAAATGACGAGGATGAGGACCCATGGTTGCCTGAAGAAGAGCTCCACTCAGATTACCCCTGGGAGTTAGAAGAAAAACTGCCCAATTCAGGACCGGTCCACATTACCAATCTACCCGAGGAAATCACGCCGGTCCCAGACCTCATTGCCGAACCAGTCGAGTCTAACACAGTCCTCACTCTTGAGCCATCAGAAGACTAAGAGCCAGAAACCGATACAGTGTGGGATGAGGAAAAGCCTTCATGGGAACTCACTACCGAGCCGACAGAGGAGGAAACCCGGGACACCACCGGCGAACTACCCGAGACATACCCTACTCTCACTACCGAAGCGGCCAAAGAAATCAACCAAGACCAGGTCCTCATGGATGGGCTGGTCGAGAAAGACTCGGTCCTTATGGCTAAGAAGCCCCTGCCCAACCCTTCATGTTCTAGGCAGATCACGGCCACCAGAGATGATGTGATCAATGATGATGCAGTGCTAGGCGAGTTGGAGGAGAAGCATGAGCCAAAACAGCCAACAAAGGAGCTCCCACTCGTCACAAGCCAAGAAGAGCCTCCTGAAGAGTGTAAGGACCAAGGATGGCCAATCATCTCAGCCACAAAGAAGAGGGATAGCATGGGCGCATGTTTGAGGTCGCTAGGCAGAATTCAGAACTTCCACACTTGCAAAGGTGCCGACCACTCAAACATGAAGAAGCGGCCAAGATATGGGCCAAAGGAATGGAAGCCGGGAAGGAGGAACAAGAGAGCTCGACTTGATGGACCAGCAGCTATGGTCAAGGAGTCCTCGCCTTCTCGGGGATATGTGAAAAAGAAGCCTCCGGATCAAGGGAGAGCAGAACTGAGCCCGCTGCCATATGTGTTCTTTGGGCAAATCAAAAGGGCAGCCGAGAAGAAGTTTGACCTCACACACCCATGGGATCCCACCTTATGATCCAGGAATGAGGTATCGTCGAGCTAACGACGTTAAACAAATGCACTGGTCGGAAGGTAACCCGACATCTATCTTAGTTTCAGTCATTTAATTTCTGTCATTTAGTTTTTTGCCTTAAGTCATTCTCACCTTCTCTTGTATATCATTGCTTGCATGACTTTTGAACTAAGTCGTGCTGTGAGGCACGCCTTCGTTCAAAAGTGTGGGGTGAGAACCGCCTTTGTACATAGTTAGTTAACATGTTTTTTCTTTTCCTTTTCCCTTAATATTATCTTTTTGAAACTATGAACTTGAGAATGTGAAAAAGATAGATCATAATTCATGCATTTACCTTGTGAAATCTCAACTGTATAAAAACTTAGGATGTAACTTCTCATTTGTCCCTTTGTGCTGAGATATACAGGGGATGTGGAGTTGATATAAATTGCCCTAGAGAGGCTTGGCAAGCAATCAAAGGACTGAATTTCACTATATGGTTTACGAAGTCAGTGGAGGCTGCACTTCGGGTTTCAAAGAAGATCAGAGTCATCTCCGCCGTGCAGCGTTTATGCAAAGAGGCGGGACGGGAATCAAACCATCCTATCTCTAGTCCTAGTAGCCGAGAAAATAGATGAGCGACCCTCATCTTTACCCGCGCGACACGGCGAGGATGAGAAAGAGCGGGGAGGTATTTCCATATGCTCTCGGGCGACGATTGGACCTCCCAAAAAAGGTTGAGAAAATGGACTAGCAAGTCACAAAGAAGCAAAAGCTCGAAGAAGCTAATCAAAGGCCAAAAGCCAAAATTGTGAAGGTTTTAACCGAAACAAAAGTGAAGGAACTCCAATTCAACATCAAAGGCCAAAGGCCAAAGGCCAATTCACTTCAGAATCTGTCCCTCACCAAAAAGAAATCAAAGTGCTTAACTCAGTGAAACCCGAATCGAATCATGTGCTAGAGATAGCGACAAGTTAACCATATAGTGGGAGTCGGTTGACAGATGCTTGTCGTCAGAGCAAATGTACAAATAAATTTATAATAGTCCGCTACTCGCAACTATACTACTGGGTAGTACTTGGTAAGTAGGGGTCGAACCCAAGGGAATCAGTGGGATAGTCGTTCTTTGAGGGGGTTTATCCAGAGAGAGAGCGTGTTTTAGGTTGGTTGGTTGGTTTTAAAGCTACCAGCTAAGTGATTGATTGATTGATTGGTTGGTTGGTTTTAGTACTGGAAAGTAAATTGCAGTTTATAATTGAGGAGAAATGTTCGGTTTCAGGGGCCTTGTATTATATCCTGTTTATCATTGACTCTTAGTGAATCTGCTAAGTATTCAAACGGTGTATCAAGGCCATTCCAAGCACTCGATTTGCGTACACTGTCTAGCCTATTCCAAGGACGTAGAGCACTTATTCTACTTAGACTAATACTCTATTCCCGGTTATATTAGCCTACGTGCATCCATTTGATCAATCATTCCCGATCAACCAAATGGTGTTTAAGGGAAGTCAAACTTCTCAGATAAGCTTTGCCATTCCAAGCATCCACTTATCCGTACAAGTTTACGAACCCCCACGGAAGAGTTTTGCCATTCCAAGCGTCCACTCAACCTTGGACGTTCTGACTTAATATATGGCACATAGAATAAGTTTTGAATACTAAGGCGAGACACTAAGTTAATAGTCTTAAACATTTTATAATACAAGTGCGCCCCTTGGACCGAACTACTAGTTTAGCTACTATTTATCGCGCTAAACATTATAACTAAGGAAATAAAAATAGTTGAATAAATACTAAGAATTACTTACAACCGTTGAAGCGCCAAGGGAGCTATCCTTTATTTCCAAAGCCAAACAAATATTACAACTTACAAAACTTTAGAGAGATAAGTGAATTTGGATTTTGAGGTGTGTTGTAAATGAGGAGGAGGAGCTCCTCCTTATATAGCCATGGGAGGAGGAGGAGATGGCCACAAGTGTCCCATGGTGATTGGAGGAGAAAATGGAGGGAGGAGATGGCCACCACATGGAGGAAGGAGAGGAGGAGCAAGGAGGAGCCGCCACCTATGGAGGAGCAAAAGCCGCCGGTCACCATGTGGAGGAGCCACCGGTTGCCGGTGGTGGAGGGAGGAGGAGGGGTGGCTTTGGCCACCTCTTGCCCAAGTGGCCGGTCATTTTGCCCAAATGTGAATTTTGTACAGTTTTGTGCAGTCTTTTCACAAAACTGTCAATGTGTTTTGTCCCGGGCTGTCTTGATTCCTCTCCTGATTCTTCTGATTAATTTGTTATGAGTGATTCAACGTCAGGATCCTTGATATTTCTTCAGTGGGCATATGATCTTGACCTTGGATTGACTCGTAACATCTTTTCTGCTTTAAAAGCTCCGCTTTAGCATGTATTCTCTCTAAGATCTGAAATACCCTGTAAAAATATATCTGAACTAACAAGCAAAAGTTAAATAGACAAAATGTCTAATTAAGGGGGTTATACCGTGTTTATGATTCGTATAATTTTGGTCCATCAGATCACCCCACACTTTTAGTTGTTCGTCCCGAACAATGCTATTCAAGGGCGGTATGTTAAGTTGGCTTTGGAATATGAAAATTAGACTGTGGTTCTCGATCTATCCTAATTCATGCATTACTACTTATTACTAAATTAAACTACGTAAATAAATAGAATAAACTTAATACTTGTACCTCCGTACTGAGATGCAAATTATATTGGATGTCTCGGGAGATAGCCCTTTTTAGGCTCCTGGACTGCAATCTCAGGATCGTCTCGCACTATATGGTTTTCTGGTAGCTTTCTCTAGCACGTGATTCGGTTCGGGTTTCACTGAGTTGAGCCTTTTTGATTTCTTTCTTTTTTTGGCGAGGGACTGCTTTTGTAGTGAATTGGCCTTTGGCCTTTGATTTGACTCTTTGAGTACTTCACTTTTTGTTTGGTTAAAACCTTCACAATTTTGGGCCTTTGGCCTCTTGATTTGCTTTTTCGAGCTTTTTGCATTTTTGTGGCTTTGCTAGTCCATTTTCTCAAGCCTTTTTGGGAGGTCCAATCATCGCCCGCAAGCCTATGGAAATACCTCCCCGCTCCTCTCATCTTTGTCGTTTCGCGCGGGTCAAGATGAGGGTCGCTCATCTATTTTCTCGGCTACTTTGACTAGAGAGAGGACGGTCTGATTCCCGTCCTCGCCTTTTCTTTTCTTTTTGCATAAACACTGCATGGCGGAGATGACTTCAATTCTTCACTGAAACCCAAAGTGCAGCCTCCACTGACTTCGAAAACCATATAGTTTGATCTGATCCTTTGATTGCTTGCCAAGCCTCTCTAGGGCAGTTTATGTCAACTCCACATCCCTGGTTATCTCAGCACAAAGGACAATTGAAAAGTTACATTCTAAGTTTTTAAACAGTTTGAATTTTCACAAGGTTAATGCATGAATTATGATCTATCTTTTTCACATTCTTAAGTTCATATTTTCAAAAAGATACTACTACTAAAAAAGAAAAAGAAAATAGCAAGCATGTTATTTATGTACACAGGTGGTTCTCACCCCCCCACTTTTGAACAAAGGCGTGCCTTAGTTCGAAAGTCATGCAAGCTTAAAACTAAATACTGAATTTAAATGACAGAAATTAAAAGTGCGGAAAGTAAGATAGTGTCGGGTTACCTCCCGACCAGTGCACTTGTTTAACGTCGTTGGCTCGACAGTACCTCGTTGTGGATTACTGGTTTGGGTCCAATGGGTGGCTCAAGTCGAACTTCACCACCGTTCCTGTGTTGTTTCTTGCTTTTACTCGTCCTGACTTCTTGCCGGATGTTGTATTCGGGTCAGGACTCCTTTGTTTTGGGATTTTTTCCTTCCAATACCCCGGAGGGGGTGATGGACCTTTCACTACTAGCCTTTTGAAGTTTTTGTATTTGGGACTGCCTAGTCCAGTTGCGGCATAGCAATGCTCCATCGAGGGGTCATTTTGCAGAGGTCCTTTTCCCATCCTCCTTTGAGCTTCTTCATTGATCGCACAGTTCGCTGCGACTTGCTCATTGATTAAGGGGAAAAGTCGGGAAGGCCTCATGAGGCTTGGTTCTGCCTCGTTATGTTGGTTCGTGAGGAACTGATCGTAGATAGTTTCAGCTGCCTGGGTAATGATAGTTGGGTATGGATTGGACAGTTCGTCAGTGGTGTTCTAGACTCCTACTTCATTGCTTCCGGTGCTTTCCATGTCTGATTCTTCAGACGGTTCAAGAGTCTCTTCTGACGGCTCGGTGGTTTCTTCTTTGTCAGCCTCAGGGTCAGCTTCTTCTGTCTGCATTTCCTCGTCAGTTTGGGGTACTCGTCTTGTGGCAGCGGCCAGACCGATTATAAGGTACCACATGTCTGCAATGGTGAAGTTTGTGGCAGACCTTCTCATAGCTTCGTTAACTCTTCCCAGTTCTTCGGGCCTCATCCCACGAAGAAATTTTTGGAGAAGAACTTTCTTCGTAAATCCATGGTGCGGGCAGCTTGAGACGATGGCATCGTAGTTCATGTAGTATTCGTCCAAAGTCTCATCCCGGGATTGATGAAGGCACATGATCTTCTCACGGGTTTCTTGGCGTAAAGATGGTGGGGAGAATTCCTTCAGGAATGGAACGCAGAGATCTACGTAACGTTCTGCACTGCTAGCGGTGGATGTGTAATACCATATCGCGGCGAAGTCGGTTAGAGAGAATTTGAAGCATTTCAGCTTAAATTCCTCTAATACTTCATTCTCAGGTTTGATGTGGTGGCAGACGTGGTGCAAGTTTCGGCAGTGCTGTACTGGGTCTTCTCCCTCCGTTCCTCCGAACAGGGGCAGAAATCGCATTGTCCATGCATGCGTAATGGGTAATGACATAGGGAAACGAAAGAAAAAAAAGAAAGGGGAGGGAAAGAACAACTATCTGACGACTGATTGCCCGGCAACGGCGCCAATTTGACAGATGCTTGTCGTCAGAGCAAATGTACAAATAAATTTATAATAGTCCGCTACTCGCAACTATACTACTGGGTAGTACTTGGTAAGTAGGGGTCGAACCCAAGGGAATCAGTGGGATAGTCGTTCTTTGAGGGGGTTTATCCAGCGAGAGGGCGTGTTTTAGGTTGGTTGGTTGGTTTTAAAGCTACCAGCTAAGTGATTGATTGATTGATTGGTTGGTTGGTTTTAGTACTGGAAAGTAAATTGTAGTTTATAATTGAGGAGAAATGTTCGGTTTCAGGGGCCTTGTATTATATCCTGTTTATCATTGACTCTTAGTGAATCTGCTAAGTATTCAAACGGTGTATCAAGGCCATTCCAAGCACTCGATTTGCGTACACTGTCTAGCCTATTCCAAGGACGTAGAGCACTTATTCTACTTAGACTAATACTCCATTCCCGGTTATATTAGCCTACGTGCATCCATTTGATCAATCATTCCCGATCAACCAAATGGTGTTTAAGGAAAGTCAAACTTCTCAGATAAGCTTTGCCATTCCAAGCATCCACTTATCCGTACAAGTTTACGAACCCCCACGGAAGAGTTTTGCCATTCCAAGCGTCCACTCAACCTTGGACGTTCTGACTTAATATATGGCACATAGAATAAGTTTTGAATACTAAGGCGAGACACTAAGTTAATAGTCTAAAACATTTTATAATACAAGTGCGCCCCTTGGACCGAACTACTAGTTTAGCTACTATTTATCGCGCTAAACATTATAACTAAGGAAATAAAAACAGTTGAATAAATACTAAAGAATTACTTACAACCGTTGAAGCGCCAAGGGAGCTATCCTTTATTTCCAAAGCCAAACAAATATTACAACTTACAAAACTTTAGAGAGATAAGTGAATTTGGATTTTGAGGTGTGTTGTAAATGAGGAGGAGGAGCTCCTCCTTATATAGCCATGGGAGGAGGAGGAGATGGCCACAAGTGTCCCATGGTGATTGGAGGAGAAAATGGAGGGAGGAGATGGCCACCACATGGAGGAAGGAGAGGAGGAGCAAGGAGGAGCCGCCACCTATGGAGGAGCAAAAGCCGCCGGTCACCATGTGGAGGAGCCGCCGGTTGCCGGTGGTGGAGGGAGGAGGAGGGGTGGCTTTGGCCACCTCTTGCCCAAGTGGCCGGTCATTTTGCCCAAATGTGAATTTTGTACAGTTTTGTGCAGTCTTTTCACAAAACTGTCAATGTGTTTTGTCCCGGGCTGTCTTGATTCCTCTCCTGATTCTTCTGATTAATTTGTTATGAGTGATTCAACGTCAGGATCCTTGATATTTCTTCAGTCGGCATATGATCTTGACCTTGGATTGACTCGTAACATCTTTTCTGCTTTAAAAGCTCCTCTTTAGCATGTATTCTCTCTAAGCTCTGTAATACCCTGTAAAAATATATCTGAACTAATAAGAAAAAGTTAAATAGACAAAATGTCTAATTAAGGGGGTTATACTGTGTTTATGATTCGTATAATTTTGGTCCATCAGATCACCCCACACTTTTAGTTGTTCGTCCCGAACAATGCTATTCAAGGGCGGTATGTTAAGTTGGCTTTGGAATATGAAAATTAGACTGTGGTTCTCGATCTATCCTAATTCATGCATTACTACTTATTACTAAATTAAACTACGTAAATAAATAGAATAAACTTAATACTTGTACCTCCGTACTGAGATGCAAATTATATTGGATGTCTCGGGAGATAGCCCTTTTTAGGCTCCTGGACTGCAATCTCAGGATCGTCTCGCACTATATGGTTTTCTGGTAGCTTTCTCTAGCACGTGATTCGGTTCGAGTTTCACTGAGTTGAGCCTTTTTGATTTCTTTCTTTTTTTGGCGAGGGACTGCTTTTGTAGTGAATTGGCCTTTGGCCTTTGATTTGACTCTTTGAGTACTTCACTTTTTGTTTGGTTAAAACCTTCACAATTTTGGACCTTTGGCCTCTTGATTTGCTTTTTCGAGCTTTTTGCCTTTTTGTGGCTTTGCTAGTCCATTTTCTCAAGCCTTTTTGGGAGGTCCAATCATCGCCCGCAAGCCTATGGAAATACCTCCCCGCTCCTCTCATCTTTGTCGTTTCGCGCGGGTCAAGATGAGGGTCGCTCATCTATTTTCTCGGCTACTTTGACTAGAGAGAGGACGGTCTGATTCCCGTCCTCGCCTTTTCTTTTCTTTTTGCATAAACACTGCATGGCGGAGATGACTTCAATTCTTCACTGAAACCCGAAGTGCAGCCTCCACTGACTTCGAAAACCATATAGTTTGATCTGATCCTTTGATTGCTTGCCAAGCCTCTCTAGGGCAGTTTATGTGAACTCCACATCCCTGGTTATCTCAGCACAAAGGACAATTGAAAAGTTACATTCTAAGTTTTTAAACAGTTTGAATTTTCACAAGGTTAATGCATGAATTATGATCTATCTTTTTCACATTCTTAAGTTCATATTTTCAAAAAGATACTACTACTAAAAAAGAAAAAGAAAATAGCAAGCATGTTATTTATGTACACAGGTGGTTCTCACCCCCCACTTTTGAACAAAGGCGTGCCTTAGTTCAAAAGTCATGCAAGCTTAAAACTAAATACTGAATTTAAATGACAGAAATTAAAAGTGCGGAAAGTAAGATAGTGTCGGGTTACCTCCCGACCAGTGCACTTGTTTAACGTCGTTGGCTCGACAGTACCTCGTTGTGGATTACTGGTTTGGGTCCAATGGGTGGCTCAAGTCGAACTTCACCACCGTTCCTGTGTTGTTTCTTGCTTTGACTCGTCCTGACTTCTTGCCGGATGTTGTATCCGGGTCAGGACTCCTTTGTTTTGGGATTTTTTCCTTCCAATACCCCGGAGGGGGTGATGGACCTTTCACTACTAGCCTTTTGAAGTTTTTGTATTTGGGACTGCCTAGTCCAGTTGCGTCATAGCAATGCTCCATCGAGGGGTCATTCTGCAGAGGTCCTTTTCCCATCCTCCTTTGAGCTTCTTCATTGATCGCACAGTTCGCTGCGACTTGCTCATTGATTAAGGGGAAAAGTCGGGAAGGCCTCATGAGGCTTGGTTCTGCCTCGTTATGTTTGATGTTCCCATGAATGGCATGGCTTTGGCAAAACGGCTTTAGACAGTTCGAGCTAGAGTTCAAGAAGTGTTCAACCACACACCGGAACAGAAGTACAGCGTACAGAAGACGCATGATCTAGATTCGGAAGATTGTGAAGATTGAGGATCTGTTCGGATGAAGTTGGTCAGCAAAGAAATAGATATTCAAGATGCTCATTTGAATATCTCCTCACCAGAATTGAAGATCGGTTGACTAACTTGCCGTGGAAGATATCTCACGAAGATTGGAATGAAGATTCAAATATCCAGAAGATATCGATGAGATTATTTGATTGGAGCCAATCGACAAGTCATCACCGAAGATCTGATAGGCGATCAAATATATGCAGATTGGATGAGAGAATATCGGATGGCTTGGCGTGGAAGTAATCTCCAAAGATTGGATATAGAGGAGATTGAATATCTATCAAATATTTAGGAGCATCTCCGAAATATTTGACAAGATATTCAGATTGGATCTGGACGATCAAAGATCTGATTGGAGTCAGCAAGGAATTCAAAGATTCAGATATTCAAATGAATATCTTCACATCAGATCTGAAGATGGCGTGGCTGACTTGAGGAAGAAGTCTTTGTATGTTCTCCTCACCGATTGGATAAAGATATGCATCGAATATTTAGGAATATCTTCCTAAATATTTGATGAGATATCTAGAGCAGATTTTGGACTTCGCCCGTGCGTATAAATACATGGTTAGGGCATCCATCATCTGCGTCGCTTCCTGAGAGAAAATAAACACGAGAGGATTCTTGAGATTGGAGGAGGAGCGACCGCCGGCTGTATATTCCTCACCTGAATATCAACGGCAGAAGAAGCAGTCTGTTCAGTGTGCTGTTCAGACTGTTATTGAAGAGCAACAAAGCATGCACACACACATGGTGACCAAGCTACGTCTTTGAGAGAAGGCGACTGGACTTCCGAGAAGTCCAAGACTAGGCCGAGAGGGACGTCTCGTCCTACCCATAGGGGATCAAGGGGAATAGCGACAAACCTCGGTTGCAAATCTGAGAGACGGAGTGTTAGAGGCTAGGCCATTACAAACCCGAGGTTGTGTAAGCGTAAGACCACTTGTAGCTCTAAACTCGTAATAAGATTTGTGTCCCTGTTTCGGGTGTGGGAAACCCCCCAGAGTAGGCGAGGCCGAACTGGGTTATCATATCGTGTGTGCTCCTATTTGTTCTGTATTCTGTTCTGTCTGCTAAGGTGTTTCAGCCTCTGTTTGAACACAACCTGAAACTGTCCAACAAGTGTTCGAGACGCAGTTCGAACATCATCTGGAACTCGTCTTGACTGAGACAAGTAGATTTCAATTGGTATCAAAGCAGGCACTCGACATACAGAGTGTGATCCAGCGACAGTTCAAGATGAGTTTGAAGGAAGGACAGAGCACTAACCGACCACCGTTGCTTGAAGGGCCGAATTATGTCTATTGGAAATCCAGGATGAAAACCTTTATGAAATCCATCGATGAAAGGGCTTGGAGAGCTGTAATGATAGGATGGACAGAACCCACGATGGCCAACCCTGAAGGAGCTGTTATGCCAAAACCCGAAGCCCTGTGGTCTGAAGCAGATGATGTAGCGGCTGTTTGGAATTCAAAGGCCCTAAATGCAATATTCTATGGAGTAGACGAGAAGGTGTTCAAACTGATAGCTGAATGTGAGGTGGCCAAGGAAGCATGGGATATTCTCAGAATAGCCTATGAGGGTCCAGATAGTGAATCTAACGATGGGTCTGGTGAAAAGCTTCGAGGAGCAGGTGGTGAACATCTCAGAAAGCATGTTGAATCTATGACCGAGGAGGTTAATCCATCAGAGAAGGTTGATGATACAATAACGGAAGTATCTTATCGTGCTGAAAAGGATGATGATCTGGACAGAATCTACAAGGTCCATGTGTCTGCTTTGACTAGTTCAGAGAAGTCATCTCAGGCCCAGGCTGTAGGGGTGGAAGACTCTGCAACTGCCCTCAATCCAGAAGCTGTGAAGGAGGTAAGTGTTCAAGCAGATGAACCAGGAGATCAGTAGAGAGTTGAGACAGTTGTTGCCTCAGTAGCAGTCTCAGTAGAGGAGACAGCTGACGTCCCAGTTATTGTACAAGATGTTTTTCGTGGTGAAAAGGTGAAGGCAGATCTCCCAAACGTCAGTGATACAATGATGGAGGAAAATAGAGAAACACATCATGCAGGCTTGGTGGGGCTAAGGAGAAAGAATGCGGAGTTGAGTCGCAAAGAAGTTCATCTCATTATGACAGGTAATCCTCTATATCTCATCAATGTTAAGCCTATTCGCAAGCGTCAGTTTGTCACTTTTGGAGATGGAGAGAAGGGCCAGGTGATCGGCTGTGGGACATTGAAGGTTCCGGATCAACCTGAGCTCGAGGATATCCTCCTAGTGGATGGGTTAAAGGTAAACCTGATCAGCATCAGTAGATTGTGTGGTGAAAGACAGTCTGCTACATTCACTCGTGATACGTGTCAAGTACTGGATTGGAATGGAGACACACTGTTGGAAGGAAGTAGGTCATCCAACAAAAGATACTTTCTAGGCACAGTTGGAACAGGAGCTGCCACTGTCTGTCCGACAAACACGATACATGAGATGGAATTGCAAGGGACATGTATGGTGTCCTCTTCTGGAAAGGTGAAAGATGAAGTTGCCCCCAACTCAGTTCTAGAAGATAAAATTCCAGAGGGAGGTCCAGCTGATGAAGCCACACCTACTCCAGCTGGGACTCTTGACAATGCACCTGCGCTGCAACCCTCATGGAGAATTAAGGGTCGAGCGAATGAGATCAAGTGTCGAGAGATGGCTGCCTGTTCATCCAGTCCGAAGAATGTCATCAAAGCATTTATTGATGAGATTTGGGTGGTGGCCATTCACGTGGAACTGGGAGAGTTCACTAGATCTGAAGCATGGATGTCATATCATCTTGCGCATAGTCACGAACTGAAGAAGACTATGAACGGACTCACACAAGCGCCCAGAGCATGGTACGAGACGTTCCTCATCGACCATGGCTATGAGCGAGGGGGAGTAGAGAAGCAGTATATGTTCGTCACGAGTACTCAGAAGCTGGTTCGACAGTTCGTGAGACGGATGCAAAAGGAGCTCCAGTTGATCATGGTGGGAGAGATGAAACACCTTCCTGGAACACACGTTGACCAGATGCTGGGAGAGCAGGAGAGCATTGCTACAGGAAGGTACTACACTCAGTTCCTATGTATGAAGCAGAATTTGTCTGAACACGGCGTGGAACCGGTGAAGAAGGTTCTGCCCAAGAACCCAGTACAACACTCCATGAGCAGATATCACTTCATCAGAGAGATAGTGGAGAAGGAGGTCATCACATCGAAACACATGACAACTATAACTATCGTACTCACTATGCCACTAGACGCCGCTCAGTTCGACACACTTAGATCCTCTCTGGGTCTGTGTGTTATCGCCAACTAAGTGTTCTAGAAGGAGGTCAGCCAAGAGTACAAACCCCAGCAAATCAGTTGGGCTGACCGACCAAAGAAGAGGGCTGGAACAGATGGTACGTGGCTGGAACTAGTTATTCATTCCAAAATATTATCAGTATTATGCCATCATTACGAGCATATCAAGAAAGGAGAAGAGGCGACTTCGAAGATGACAAAGGCTAACCTTAATCCATCTGAAGGAAGAAAGCTAACGGAAAATCAGTCGATGGCTGAACCACCCCTCAATGAGGTAATCCCTTGTTCTCACTCCCAAGCTATTGCTCTCAATTTTGTTGATGAGGAAGTATGGGCGATTGGTAAAGATTCAGTGAGTCATAAGGGTGACAAAGCGGTTAATGGAAAGCCGAAGGGTTTGAAACCTACTATAGATTCTGTGGCCGATGCTGCAGAAGAAGGTGAAGCCAGTAGGGCCAAGATTGGGGTTTCTGATAAGAAGAAACTATTGAATGCAAAAGTGCAGGCCATCGGTTTCACGCTAAAGAAGACAAGGATTCGCAGGAAGGTCGTGCCTCAAAGGAATGACACTCCCACGGAATACGTTGCACGGATTTGTGCTGTAAGGGGGAGGAGACTTGTTATGTCAGAATCAGAGGCTGAACAGTTTGTTGAATCATCCTGCAAGAGGTGTCTGGTTCTTGAGGAAGACTCGGTGGAAGGAGAAAAGAAGTCAGAGACCGACAAGGCTGCTGAAAAAGTGTCTGTTGAAGCTGATGATCCGAGGGAGCTAGAACACCCAGCTAACCCAGATGTGGAGATACATGAAGCTGATCTAAAGAGACCAGATAATGGAGATTGTAAGGACAATCAGGACTCAGTTTCATTGGTTGAGCTCAAGAAGTCTGAAAAGGAGAAACCAAAGAAGGAAGTGACCATCCAAGCATGCTCGACTGGAGTAACTACCAAGAAGGATGGTTAGAGAACAGATGCAGGGGGAGCAAGTGCATCGAAGAAAAAGAAGAGGAGTATTCCAGGTTCTGTTCCACCTAGTGTACCAACTGGAGTGACTAAGCATATAGTATGGTGTGCCAGTACAGAAGCAGCAGCCAAGTGGAAGGCAGTGCAGAAAAGAAATATCATCCCTGAAAGGCTGCTTAATGAGAAGACAGTTCCATCCCAATTGCAGATTTGACTCTATTCTTCTCGATGTTGTTCTTCATCACCATAGTCAATTGGAAGCCTACATCTCATAGAACCACGATCAACAAGGAGATGGGACAGCTGCTCTACCAGATTGGAAACATGATGCTGATTGACATGGGAAGAATTATGTTCGACCAGATTACAGAACACGTCTTTCTACAAAGTCTCTGCACCAGATAATCTTCCCATCACTTATTTATGAGCTGATCATCAACCAGCATCCAGATTTGAAGACAGACCAGGACAGACTGTCAAGTGCTCCGTTGAAGTTGGTAGTTGATCACAAGCTGTTCAAGGGTCGACATAAGAATGATCTGAAGGACCCCGGGGTGAACAGGAAGGATGCACCTGAGTCTTCCATAAAGAGAGCTACTGGTGAGAAGTTGTCCCGAGCTGAACGCGGACAACTACTTGAGGTCATACAGGCGTAGAGGAAAAGAATCAATCAATTGGTGCACACTCTACAATATCCCAGTGATTATAAAGAAGACAGAGAGAGTTGATGTCCTGATTGAAGAAAAGACATGCTGCCATGAGCCAAAGAGAGATATGTCTGGAGATGGACTACCACGCGGCAGTACAGGACGAGCTGAATCAATTCAAGCAATCAGTGAAGATGATAATCTCTGGATCAAAAGACCTAGATACAATTTTGAAGTCCCAGAGATTGATTGGAGGATATAGAGGCATTGGCTACACTGATTGGAGCAATTCAGGAACCTATCAGTTGCTGACCCGTGGTCGAACAGCTGCTGAGACACCATGGTCCGATAGACTCACAGCATGTGTCACTGTCCCAGGCTATGTTTGAGGGGGAGTTGACAAGATTCCAGTTGCCGAAAAGACCAGGTTGCTCGATTGGACCCCTTGCCAGTTTGTGGCAAAAAGGGGGAGTGTTTTGAGGTAACTGTTCTGGTTCCTCAAGTTGTGTCTAAAGCATAGATTTGGTTTTGCCAAAATGCCAAGGGGGAGATTGATGTTCCCATGAATGGCATGGCTTTGGCAAAACGGCTTTAGACAGTTCGAGCTAGAGTTCAAGAAGTGTTCAACCACACACCGGAACAGAAGTACAGCGTACAGAAGACACATGATCTAGATTCGAAAGATTGTGAAGATTGAGGATCTGTTCGGATGAAGTTGGTCAGCAAAGAAATAGATATTCAAGATGCTCATTTGAATATCTCCTCACCAGAATTGAAGATCGGTTGACTAACTTGCCGTGGAAGATATCTCACGAAGATTGGAATGAAGATTCAAATATCCAGAAGATATCGATGAGATTATTTGATTGGAGCCAATCGACAAGTCATCACCGAAGATCTGATAGGCGATCAAATATATGCAGATTGGATGAGAGAATATCGGATGGCTTGGCGTGGAAGTAATCTCCAAAGATTGGATATAGAGGAGATTGAATATCTATCAAATATTTAGGAGCATCTCCGAAATATTTGACCAGATATTCAGATTGGATCTGGACGATCAAAGATCTGATTGGAGTCAGCAAGGAATTCAAAGATTCAGATATTCAAACGAATATCATCACATCAGATCTGAAGATGGCGTGGCTGACTTGGGGAAGAAGTCTTTGTATGTTCTCCTCACCGATTGGATAAAGATATGCATCGAATATTTAGGAATATCTTCCTAAATATTTGATGAGATATCTAGAGCAGATTTTGGACTTCGCCCGTGCGTATAAATACATGGCTAGGGCATCCATCATCTGCATCGCTTCCTGAGAGAAAATAAACACGAGAGGATTCTTGAGATTGGAGGAGGAGCGACCGCCGGTGATGGACCACAATTGTATGAATCATAAACACAGTTAAACCCACCAAATTAGACTGTTTGTCTATCTAACTTTGATGTTTTAGTCCCGATACATTTCTACAGGGTATTTCAGAGCTTAGAGAGAATACACGCTAAGGAAGAGCTTTTAGCACAGAAAAGATATCAGGAGACAATCCAAGGTCAAGATCAGACGCTGAATGAAGAAATCTAAAGATCCTGACTTGGAATCATTCAAAACAAATCAAACCGAAGAGAAACCGAAGACAATCTGGAGCTGGAATACACCGATAGTTTTGTGCAAACTGCACAAAACTCACAACCACTCTCCTCATGCCACATGGACCGGCGGCTTTGCCCTCACAATCACCCCTCCTCCTCTCCCACACCACCACATGTCACCCTCTCCTCCTCCCTCACAAAAGCCGCCGGCGGCTTACTATTCTCCCCTATGTGGCGCCATCTCCAAGCTTCTTCTCCCTCCATGTGACAAGTGTCAAGCCCTCCTCCATCCTCCATGCCTATAAAAGGAAGCTCTCCCCTCAAGCCATAAGCATTCACAAACACACTCCACTTCTCTCTCTAAGTTTGTTACTTTGTAAAGTTTGGTTTTGATATAAATAAAAGTTCAGTTTGTTCTCAAATACTTTAGTTCGATCTTGAGTACTCCTGTTGGTTCTTGAGTACTCAAGTTTTCAGTTACAGTTCAAGAGTTACTCCTGTTTGTTCTTGAGTAATCTCTTTCTCTTCTCTCTTTACTCCTGTTTGTTCTTGAGTATTCTTTTCCAAATCCCCAAGTATTTAGTTATGATGTCCAACTCTATGGATATTCGTAACTAAACTCTTCATTCGGTTGAAGGGGAGTTCTTGTTTTATAAAATGTTTTACTTCGTTTAGTTTCTTTTCTCTGTATTCAAAACTTGTTCTATGTGCCATTTATAAGGTCAGACTTTCCAAGGTTGAGTGGAAGCTACGAAAGGGCAAAACTCTTCTGTGGGAAGTCGTGAACATACTCGGGTAAGTGGATGCTACGAAAGGGCAAAGCTTATCTGAGGAGTTCGATCTATCTTTAAAACCATTTGGAAACTGGACCAAAGGGACCAAATGGATGCACAAAAGGCTAAGATACTTCGAAAGGAGGAATTAGTCTGAAGTAGAACAAGGGTTTACAAACAGTGTGGCAAATTGAGCGCTACGAAAGGGCCTCGATACACATTTGAATACTTAGAAGGGTTACTAAAAGAATGAACAGGATATAATACAAGGCCCCCCAAGACCGAATACTTCTCTCGCAATTACAAAACCCCTTTGTCTTTACTTTTATTGTTCAATCAACTGCAACCATCAACCGCTCACAATCCGGAGGACTTGCAATTCACGCATCACCCACTGTAAGTCTTCGCTTTTAATTTCAGTATTTACTTTTCTGTAATTTACTTTTCAGCACTCAAAACCAAAACCAACTAAAAAGTCACGTAGTTGTTAGCACTAAAACCTCAACCAACCTAAAACACGCTCCTTCGCTGAACAAATCCCTTAAAGAATAACCTATCCCCCTAATTCCTCTGGGTTCGACCCCTAATTACCAAGTACTACCCAGTAGTATAGTTGCGAGTAGCGGACTATTATAAATTTATTTGCACAAATCGCTCTGACGACAAGCGGTTTTGTCAAATTGGCGCCGTTGCCGGGGAATTAGCCATCGGATAAGTTGTTCGAATCAATACGCACTTCAAAACAACCATGTCTCGCGAAGAAAGCCACCATGACTACCAGGATGACGAAGAAATAAACCTGTACGATCGAAATGATGAGGTTCCATTCGTCGATGATCCGGAACAACTCATCAGAAACAGAAGAGCTCGTGATAGAGAGGCTGCCCGAAGAAACCAAGAACCACCCGAGGACCGAAACCCAGCTGGTCCAGTACAGCCCCCTAGATACCCACCATACCCTCAACCCCGACAAATGCCTAGGCAAGAACCTGTCTTCGACAACTACTATGGGGACAACAACTACCGTGAACCTACTATGGGAGAATTAAATGCCCCTAATTTCGAAACACAGCCGTGGTGCATCTACGAGAACCCTGAATTAGAAAACATAACCATCAACGCGACAGTGGCCCACAGCTTGCCAAAATTCTCAGGAACTCAAGGAGAATCCGCCACAACTCACCTCCAACGCCTGCATGGAATTTGCCAAAACCTAAAACCCAATCGAGTGAATATGGACGACTTTAAGTTAAAGGCATTCTATTTTTCCCTCACAGACTCGGCAAACAACTGGTTCCTTTCATTGCCTTGCGAAAGCATCCGAACATGGGCTCAAATGCAGAAGAAATTCGTAGACAAATACTATCCGGCGGGAAGAGCAATGCAAGTAAGGAGGCAACTACAGGAAATCACACAGGGTCCCAATGAAACCATGTACGATTACCTGGAAAAATTCAATTACCTAGAAAGGAGCTGCTGTACCCTTGGACTGCCCGAGAAACTCGTCATCGAATACCTCATTGATGGATTAAGACCCTTAGACAAAATGCTCTTGGATGCCTCAGCAGGGGGATCCATGATGAATCTATCATTGAGTGGCATAAGGAATCTCATCGCCAACGTTGCTGAAAATGCCCGATTTAGAGAAGAGACTGCTCGTCAAGATGAATTCTCTCGATCAAAAAAGGTAACACAAGCCGAAACATCAGTAAACTCCATAACTGAAGAGATGAAACAATTAAAGGAGATGATGATTCAGATCATACGAAGACAACCAGTTCCTGTAAAACCTTGTGAATTTTGCGGTTCTACGGAGCATCAGACTGACACGTGCCCGACATTAATAGAAGAGGAACCTGCAAAAGTAAATGTAGTGGGAGGATACCAAAGATACAACAACAGCAACAACAATGACAGAGCCGGACAAAACAGACAGAACGGTCAAGCAACCAACCCAAACTGGCGTAACAACAACTATCCTCAGAAAGAAACACAACCAGCTATCCCTCAACTAGCCCAATCATTCTATCAACCGTACAACCAGAACACCCCAGCAGACCAATACCAACAGGAGGAGTCAAACCAGTACCAAGCAAGCTCAGGGAATTATCAAGGGGCAAACAAATCACTTGAGGATATGATGCTGCAATTAACTGGAACTGTGCAACAGTTGAATACTACTATGCATCGAAACCAAATCGAAACAAAAGAAGAATTATCAGACTTGAAGAAGCACATCGCCCAACTCGCTGCATCAGTATCCGCACTCCCTAGTAAACCCGGCGAACTCCTGTCCCAAACTATTCAAAGCCCGCAGGAAAATATGAATGCCGTAACTCTTAGGAGTGGAAAAACGATTGTCGGCAAAACTGTGGAGCAAAAAGAAGAAAAAGACCCAAGGTTACCCAAAGATAAACAAACAAGGCCCGAGCCTCTCGAAACTCTAGAGGAAGAAGCAACCGATAAAGACGGCGACATAATTGAGGAAGAACGGGACGCGTCCGAAGAAGAAGAGAATACGTCCCAGGAACACGGGCCTGACCTGATACCTAGAACCGAAAATCCTAGAATTAGCACAACACTTCCATTTCCAGTACCTACACGCGTGCAAAAACAATATGTCATGGATAAGGAAGTGTTGGAGTTGTTCAGCAAGGTTGAAATCAACATCCCCCTCTTGGAAGCCATCAAGCAAATTCCTCGGTATGCCAAGTTTTTGAAAGAACTTTGTATCAACCGGAGGAGGAATACTGGAAACGATCAGGAGCTGATGAGTAGGAACGTATCGGCAGTCATGCAACGGAAAGTTCCCCCTAAATGTGGAGATCCTGGAACTTACACCATTCCGTGCAAAATTGGCAACATCAGAATCGATAACTGCATGCTAGACCTAGGGGCATCAATCAATGTTCTTCCCTTCTCTATCTACTCATGCCTTAAGATTGGACCACTCAAACCCACCGGTCTCACTATTCAATTAGCTGATCGATCATGCAAACAGCCCGAGGGCAAAATTGAAGACGTCCTGGTTCAAGTAGGCAAATTAGTATTTCCAGCAGACTTCTACGTCTTAAAAATGGAGAATGGCGGACCTACTGATCATGCACCTATTCTTCTCGGTCGTCCATTTCTGAAAACAGCAAAAATGAAGATAGACTGTGGAAGTGGGATGCTCTCAAAAGAAGTAGAAGGAGAAGTCTTCAGCTTCGACATATTCCAAGCAATAAAGCACCCTATGGATTTCGAGGAAGTTCACGCTCTCGATGCTTTGGACGATCTGGTCCAAGAAACTCAATCAGAACCAAGGGAAGATCTCTTAGAAGCCGTACTCAACGGAGCTGAAAGCTCATTAACTGAAAACTTGCATGAAATGGTGGCCCACTTAACGATCTCGGAGCCTCTCACACTAGAATATGAAGTCAACGAGGTAAAATTATTCAAATCAAATACTTTCGTGCCCTCGGTAATGCAACCCCCCAAAATAGAGTTAAAGCCCCTTCCTGGACATTTAAAGTACGCCTTCCTAGGAGATAATGACACTCTCCCAGTAATTATCAAGAGTGGCTTGGAAACAGGACAAGAACAAAGCTTGATAAAAGTGCTGAAACAACACAAGCTGGCTATCGGATGGACACTGGCCGATTTAAGAGGAGTCAGCCCGGCCGTATGCATGCACCGTATTCTACTTGAAGATGGAGCAAAGCCATCAAGAGAGCCTCAACGACGACTCAACCCAATCATGATGGAGATCGTCCAGAAAGAAATACAAAAACTACTAGACGCGGACGTTATCTATCCCATTTCAGATAGCCAATGGGTGAGTCCTGTCCACGTGGTTCCCAAAAAAAGTGGGATCACAGTCGAAGAAGATGCCAAAGGAAACATGGTGACAACAAGGATCAAGAACGGCTGGAGAATGTGCATCGACTACAGGAAATTGAACGCCGTCACAAGAAAAGACCATTTCCCTCTACCATTCATCGATCAAATGCTGGACCGGCTGGCAGGCAAACCATATTTTTGCTTCCTGGACGGGTTCTCAGGATATAATCAGATCCTCATAGCACCTGAAGACCAAGAAAAGACAACATTTACCTGCCCATTCGGTACTTTCGCCTTCTGAAGAATGTCATTCGGCCTATGCAATGCTCCAGGAACTTTTCAAAGGGTTGTGACCAGCATTTTTTCAGACATGATCGGAGAATTTATTGAAGTCTTCATGGACGACTTCACCATCCATGGAGACACATTCGACGCGTGCTTAAGCAATTTGAACACAGTTTTAGCACGATGTGTGTCCATGAACTTAGTGCTCAATTATGAGAAGTGCCACTTCATGGTAACACATGGAATAGTCTTAGGACATGTCGTGTCGAAAGAAGGTATGGAAGTAGACAAAGCAAAAATCAACCTGATCAAGACTCTACCATACCCATCCACGGTCCGAGACATCCAATCATTCCTTGGCCATGCAGGATTCTACCGACGATTCATCAAAGACTTCTCCAAAAAGGCATTGGCCCTATCCTCTCTCCTACAAAAAGAAGTTCCGTTTGAATTCACCGACGCATTCAAAAAAGCCTTTGATGATCTAAAGAAAGCCCTCACTAGCACACCTATCATCCAAACACCAAATTGGGAACTACCATTCGAAATCATGTGCGACGCAAGCGACTTCGCTGTGGGGGCAATTCTCGGCCAAAAAATTGAAAAGAAATCAGGTGTGATTTACTACGCCTCACGAACCCTAGATCCTGCCCAACGGAACTACTCCACCATCGAAAAGGAACTCTTGGCAGTAGTTTTCGCTCTAGAAAAGTTTAGACCATATTTGCTTGGAGCAAAAGTAATAGTTTATTCTGACCATGCTGCCATCCGCTACCTGATGAAGAAAAAGGAAGCCAAGCCAAGACTCATACAGTTGATATTACTGCTGCAAGAGTTTGATGTAGAAATAAGGGACAAAAAAGGAATTGAGAATACGGTGGCCGACCACCTAAGTAGGATTGTCCGAAAGGAAGAAGAAGGGCACATAACCGAGTCATTTCCAGATGAGCACCTATACGCCGTCTCAACCAAAGTACCATGGTATGCTTCAATCGTCAACTACCTTGTGGGAGGTACGTTTCCTCCCTCTTTTACTAAAGCACAATGCATGAAACTTAAACATGAGGCTAAACAATACTTATGGGATGATCCTTATTTATGGAAAATAGGACCAGATCAAATACTTAGGAGATGCATCCCTGATAATGAAATAGCTTCTGTTATTAGTTTCTGCCATGAGTTTGCATGCGGAGGACATTTTGGGCCTTAAAGAACCGCTAGAAAAATCCTAGATAGCGGCTTTTTCTGGCCAGGAATATTTAAAGATGCCAATAAAAAATGTAGAAAATGCGATAAGTGTCAAAGAGTAGGAAATGTGTCAGCTAGGAATGAAATGCCTCAAGTACCCATATTAGTCAACGATGTCTTCGACGTTTGGGGTCTTGATTTTATGGGACCATTTCCAGTTTCATGTGGTTACACATACATCTTAGTTGCTGTGGATTATGTGTCGAAATGGGTAGAAGCTAAGGCTACAAGGTGCGATGACGCAAAGACTGTCATAGAATTTTTGCGCACTAATATATTTTGTAGGTACGGGGTACCCAAAGCCATAATAAGTGACCAAGGAACTCATTTCTGCAACCGCATGATGGCTGCTACCTTAAAACGATACCATGTCCACCACCGAACATCTACGGCATATCATCCCCAAACCAATGGTCAAGCGGAGATCTCCAACCGCGAAATCAAGAGTATTCTAGAAAAGATGGTGAAACCAGGTAGGAAAGATTGGAGTCAGAGACTGGACGAAGCTCTTTGGGCTTATCGGACAGCGTACAAAACACCAATTGGAACCTCCCCCTTTCGGCTTGTTTATGGAAAGGCATGCCACCTTCCGGTAGAATTAGAACATAAAGCCTATTGGGCGCTCAAGAAGTGCAATCCAGATTTAAAAGCTGCCGGACTGGATAGGAAGCTTAAGCTATGCGAACTTGAAGAATTGCGGCTTGAAGCCTATGAAGAGCAAACAGACTACAAGGCACGGACGAAATTATATCATGACAAATTCATCCTCCGCCGCTCATTTAAGGAAGGACAACAAGTACTACTCTTTTCCTCACGGTTGAAGTTAATGCCTGGCAAACTAAAATCAAAATGGACCGGCCCTTATACTGTGACTAAAGTATACAACCATGGAAGGCTTGAGTTGGAAAGCATGGACAATAAAAGTAAATTCACGGTAAACGGGCAACGAGTCAAACATTACCACGGCGAAGCCAGCATAGCCCCACAAAAATTCGACTTGAGCCACCCATGGGATCCCAACTGGTGATCCCCTTTGTGTCGAGCCAACGACGTTAAACAAGTGCACTGGTCGGGAGGTAACCCGACACTATCTTACTTTTCTGCACTTTTAATTTCTGTCATTTAAATTTCCAATAAGCGCTCTCACCCACTTTTTGTATAGAAGGAATATCTTTCATGTAGGAATTAAGTTTGGAGCAAGACCGGATCAGCCAGGCAGCTTCCGTGAATTTACCGGGCCTGCGCTGAGAGTTCGAGGCCCCAGCCAGACTCCCTCGATTATCCAGCCTCATGCCATGTCATTTCCACGACACAGTAAAAGGGAGTTCTGTTCTTCTTTTTCCTTAATGTCATTTCCTTCTTTTGTATATATTTGCATGACTTTTGAACTAAGGCACGCCTTCGTTCAAAAGTGTGGGGTGAGAACCATCTGCATGTTTTTCTTTTCTTTTTAAATAGTATCTTTTTGAAAATATGAACTTAAGAATGTGAAAAAGATAGATCATAATTCATGCATCAACCTTGTGAAAATGCAAACTGTTTAAAAACTTAGAATGTAACTTCTCATTTGTCTTTTGTGCCGAGATAAACTAGGGATGTGGAGTTGATAGAAATTGCCCTAGAGGGGCTTGGCAAGCACTTGAAGGATCAGATCAAACTATATGGTTTTCGAAGTCAGTGGAGGCTGCACTTCAGGTTTCAGTAAATAATTGAAGTCAACTCCGCCAGGAAGCATCTATGCAAAGGCGAGGACGGGAATCAGACCGTCCTCTCTCTAGTCAAAATAGCCGAGAAAATAGATGAGCGACCCTCATCTTGACCCGCGCAAAACGACGAAGACGAGAGGAGCGGGGAGGTATTTCCATATGCTCGCGGGCGATGATTGGACCTCCCAAGAAGGCTTGAGAAAATGGACTAGCAAGTCACAAAGACGCAAAAAGCTCGAAGAAGCAAATCAAGAGGCCTCAGGCACAAAATTGTGAAGGTTTTAACCGAACAAAAGTGAAGAACTCAAAGCGTCAAATCAAAGGCCAAAGGCCAATTCACTACAAAAAGCAGTCCCTCGCCAAAAGTAATCAAAGTACTCAACTCACTGAAACCTGAATCGAATCACGTGCTAGAGAAAGCTACAAGAAAACCATATAGTGCGAGACGATCCCGAAGGTGTAGTCCAGGAGCCTGAAAAGGGCTATCTCCCGAAACATCTGAATTAATTTGCATCCCAGCACAAAGGTACAAGTATCAAGTTTCTTCTACTTATTTACGCAGTTTAATTTAGTAACAAGTAGTAATGCATGAATTAGGAAAAATCGAGTACCACAATCTTATTTTTATATTTTAACCAACTTACTTAGTAACGCCCTTATAAAGCATTGTTCGGGACGAACAACTAAAAGTGTGGGGTTATCTGATGGACCACAATTGTATGAATCATAAACACAGTTAAACCCACCAAATTAGACTGTTTGTCTATCTAACTTCGATGTTTTAGTCCCGATACATTTCTACAGGGTATTTCAGAGCTTAGAGAGAATACACGCTAAGGAAGAGCTTTTAGCACAGAAAAGATATCAGGAGACAATCCAAGGTCAAGATCAGACGCTGAATGAAGAAATCTAAAGATCCTGACTTGGAATCATTCAAAACAAATCAAACCGAAGAGAAACCGAAGACAATCCGGAGCTGGAATACACCAATAGTTTTGTGCAAACTGCACAAAACTCACAACCACTCTCCTCATGCCACTTGGACCGGCGGCTTTGCCCTCACAATCACCCCTCCTCCTCTCCCACACCACCACATGTCACCCTCTCCTCCTCCCTCACAAAAGCCGCCGGCGGCTTACTATTCTCCCCCATGTGGCGCCATCTCCAAGCTTCTTCTCCCTCCATGTGACAAGTGTCAAGCCCTCCTCCATCCTCCATGCCTATAAAAGGAAGCTCTCCCCTCAAGCCATAAGCATTCACAAACACACTCCACTTCTCTCTCTAAGTTTGTTACTTTGTAAAGTTTGGTTTTGATATAAATAAAAGTTCAGTTTGTTCTCAAATACTTTAGTTCGATCTTGAGTACTCCTGTTGGTTCTTGAGTACTCAAGTTTTCAGTTACAATTCAAGAGTTACTCCTGTTTGTTCTTGAGTAATCTCTTTCTCTTCTCTCTTTACTCCTGTTTGTTCTTGAGTATTCTTTTCCAAATCCCCAAGTATTTAGTTATGATGTCCAACTCTATGGATATTCGTAACTAAACTCTTCATTCGGTTGAAGGGGAGTTCTTGTTTTATAAAATGTTTTACTTCGTTTAGTTTCTTTTCTCTGTATTCAAAACTTGTTCTATGTGCCATTTATAAGGTCAGACTTTCCAAGGTTGAGTGGAAGCTACGAAAGGGCAAAACTCTTCTGTGGGAAGTCGTGAACATACTCGGGTAAGTGGATGCTAAGAAAGGGCAAAGCTTATCTGAGGAGTTCGATCTATCTTTAAAACCATTTGGAAACTGGACCAAAGGGACCAAATGGATGCACAAAAGGCTAAGATACTTCGAAAGGAGGAATTAGTCTGAAGTAGAACAAGGGTTTACAAACAGTGTGGCAAATTGAGCGCTATGAAAGGGCCTCGATACACGTTTGAATACTTAGAAGGGTTACTAAAAGAATGAACAGGATATAATACAAGGCCCCCCAAGACCGAATACTTCTCTCGCAATTACAAAACCCCTTTGTCTTTACTTTTATTGTTCAATCAACTGCAACCATCAACCGCTCACAATTCGGAGGACTTGCAATTCACGCATCACCCACTGTAAGTCTTCGCTTTTAATTTCAGTATTTACTTTTCTGTAATTTACTTTTCAGCACTCAAAACCAAAACCAACTAAAAAGTCACGTAGTTGTTAGCACTAAAACCTCAACCAACCTAAAACACGCTCCTTCGCTGAACAAATCCCTTAAAGAATAACCTATCCCCCTAATTTCTCTGTGTTCGACCCCTACTTACCAAGTACTACCCAGTAGTATAGTTGCGAGTAGCGGACTATTATAAATTTATTTGCACAAATCGCTCTGACGACAAGCGGTTCTGTCAGCCGGCTGTATATTCCTCACCTGAATATCAACGGCAGAAGAAGCAGTCTGTCCAGTGTGCTGTTCAGACTGTTCTTGAAGAGCAACAAAGCATGCACACACACACGGTGACCAAGCTACGTCTTTGAGAGAAGGCGACTGGACTTCCGAGAAGTCCAAGACTAGGCCGAGAGGGAAGTCTCGTCCTACCCATAGGGGATCGAGGGGAGTAGCGACAAACCTCGGTTGCAAATCTGAGAGACGGAGTGTTAGAGGCTAGGCCATTACAAACCCGAGGTTGTGTAAGCGTAAGACCACTTGTAGCTCTAAACTCGTAATAAGATTTGTGTCCCTGTTTCGGGTGTGGGAAACCCCCCAGAGTAGGCGAGGCCGAACTGGGTTATCATATCGTGTGTGCTCCTATTTGTTCTGTATTCTGTTCTGTCTGCTAAGGTGTTTCAGCCTCTGTTTGAACACAACCTGAAACTATCCAACAAGTGTTCGAGACGCAGTTTGAACATCATCTGGAACTCGTCTTGACTAAGACAAGTAGATTTCAATGTTGGTTCGTGAGGAACTGATCGTAGATAGTTTCAGCTGCCTGGGTAATGATAGTCGGGTATGGATTGGACAGTTCGTCAGTGGTGTTCTGGACTCCTACTTCATTGCTTCCGGTGCTTTCCATGTCTGATTCTTCAGACGGTTCAAGAGTCTCTTCTGACGGCTCGGTGGTTTCTTCTTTGTCAGCCTCAGGGTCAGCTTCTTCTGTCTGCATTTCCTCGTCAATTTGGGGTACTCGTCTTGTGGCAGCGGCCAGACCGATTATAAGGTACCACATGTCTGCAATGGTGAAGTTTGTGGCAGACCTTCTCATAGCTTCGTTAACTCTTCCCAGTTCTTCGGGCCTCATCCCACGAAGAAATTTTTGGAGAAGAACTTTCTTCGTAAATCCATGGTGCGGGCAGCTTGAGACGATGGCATCGTAGTTCATGTAGTATTCGTCCAAAGTCTCATCCCGGGATTGATGAAGGCACATGATCTTCTCACGGGTTTCTTGGCGTAAAGATGGTGGGGAGAATTCCTTCAGGAATGGAACGCAGAGATCTACGTAACGTTCTGCACTGCTAGCGGTGGATGTGTAATACCATATCGTGGCGAAGTCGGTTAGAGAGAATTTGAAGCATTTCAGCTTAAATTCCTCTAATACTTCGTTCTCAGGTTTGATGTCGTGGCAGACGTGGTGGAAGTTTCGGCAGTGCTGTACTGGGTCTTCTCCCTCCGTTCCTCCAAACAGGGGCAGAAATCGCATTGTCCATGCATGCGTAATGGGTAATGACATAGGGAAACGAAAGAAAAAAAAGAAAGGGGAGGGAAAGAACAACTATCTGACGACTGATTGCCCGGCAACGGCGCCAATTTGACAGATGCTTGTCGTCAGAGCAAATGTACAAATAAATTTATAATAGTCCGCTACTCGCAACTATACTACTGGGTAGTACTTGGTAAGTAGGGGTCGAACCCAAGGGAATCAGTGGGATAGTCGTTCTTTGAGGGGGTTTATCCAGCGAGAGAGCGTGTTTTAGGTTGGTTGGTTGGTTTTAAAGCTACCAGCTAAGTGATTGATTGATTGATTGGTTGGTTGGTTTTAGTACTGGAAAGTAAATTGCAGTTTATAATTGAGGAGAAATGTTCGGTTTCAGGGGCCTTGTATTATATCCTATTTATCATTGACTCTTAGTGAATCTGCTAAGTATTCAAACGGTGTATCAAGGCCATTCCAAACCGTCTAGCCTATTCCAAGGACGTAGAGCACTTATTCTACTTAGACTAATACTCCATTCCCGGTTATATTAGCCTACGTGCATCCATTTGATCAATCATTCCCGATCAACCAAATGGTGTTTAAGGGAAGTCAAACTTCTCAGATAAGCTTTGCCATTCCAAGCATCCACTTATCCGTACAAGTTTACGAACCCCCACGGAAGAGTTTTGCCATTCCAAGCGTCCACTCAACCTTGGACGTTCTGACTTAATATATGGCACATAGAATAAGTTTTGACTACTAAGGCGAGACACTAAGTTAATAGTCTAAAACATTTTATAATACAAGTGCGCCCCTTGGACCGAACTACTAGTTTAGCTACTATTTATCGCGCTAAACATTATAACTAAGGAAATAAAAACAGTTGAATAAATACTAAGAATTACTTACAACCGTTGAAGCGCCAAGGGAGCTATCCTTTATTTCCAAAGCCAAACAAATATTACAACTTACAAAACTTTAGAGAGATAAGTGAATTTGGATTTTGAGGTGTGTTGTAAATGAGGAGGAGGAGCTCCTCCTTATATAGCCATGGGAGGAGGAGGAGATGGCCACAAGTGTCCCATGGTGATTGGAGGAGAAAATGGAGGGAGGAGATGGCCACCACATGGAGGAAGGAGAGGAGGAGCAAGGAGGAGCCGCCACCTATGGAGGAGCAAAAGCCGCCGGTCACCATGTGGAGGAGCCACTGGTTGCCGGTGGTGGAGGGAGGAGGAGGGGTGGCTTTGGCCACCTCTTGCCCAAGTGGCCGGTCATCTTGCCCAAATGTGAATTTTGTTCAGTTTTGTGCAGTCTTTTCACAAAACTGTCAATGTGTTTTGTCCAGGGCTGTCTTGATTCCTCTCCTGATTCTTCTGATTAATTTGTTATGAGTGATTCAACGTCAGGATCCTTGATATTTCTTCAGTCGGCATATGATCTTGACCTTGGATTGACTCGTAACATCTTTTGTGCTTTAAAAGCTCCTCTTTAGCATGTATTCTCTCTAAGCTCTGAAATACCCTGTAAAAATATATCTGAACTAACAAGCAAAAGTTAAATAGACAAAATGTCTAATTAAGGGGGTTATACTGTGTTTATGATTCGTATAATTTTGGTCCATCATCGGTCCAGAGAATGCAGTCCAGGAGCCTGAAAAGGGCTATCTCCCGAAACATCCAAATTAATTTGCATCTCAGCTCGAAGGTACAAGTATCAAGTTTCTTCTAAGTATTTACACGGTTAGTTTGGTAATAAGTAAGTAATGCATGAATAGGATAAATCTAGTTCCATATTCTCACTTTCCTATTTGAAGTTTTTACTTGGATTGTGTGCATCTCTTAAATAGCATTGTTCGGGACGAACAACTAAAAGTGTGGGGTGATCTGATGGACCATATTTATATGATTCATTAAGACAGTTAAACCCACCAAATTGGACGCTTTATCTTGACAACTTTTACTTGTTAGTTTCACTTTTGTTCTACAAGCTATTTCAAGGAGTAAAGATGAAACGAGCTAAAATGGAGTTATTAACACTGAAAGTGAATTACAAGTCAGAACTGGCCATACTCCGACAATACTCCGACAATACTCCGATCAAGCCACAACTAAGTCCCAATGACTTATTCCAACAAAGATCAAGAACACAAGTGAAATGCCAAGTCTAAGTTCCTCATCTTTTGATGTCAACTAAGGAGCAACCAAAGGGCAACCAAAGAGGCAACCAAAGGGCAACCGGAGTTACATTTCAACCGAAGGCTTTTGGGGAGAAAAGATCTCATTCCACTCACACTCTCCTCCCTCCACCTCACCATCGGCGGCTTTCCATGGGGAAGAGCCATGTGGCCGGCGGCTCTTGGCTTCTTGCCACCTTGCCCGGCGGCTTTGAGCTCTTCCACCCCCCATGTGACATGTGTTTGCTTCTCCTCCACATCTCTTCCTCCTCCATGCCTATAAATACCACACTTCCCTTCCCTTTGTAAAATCATCCTCATTCAATCCCAAGCCCAACATCCTCAATCCATAGTCACTTATCTCTCTAGAGTTGGGCACAATCCATGTAAACACTTTACTTTGAATCAAAAGCTCCAAGTTTGTTCTTGAGTACTCTTGTCGGTTCTTGAAGTACTCAAGCATTTCCTTCACTTTTCGTTGTTCTTGAGTTTACTCCTGTTGGTTCTTGAGTATTCTCCCCTTTACTTTCCTTGTCTTGATTTCCAAAAACATTTACTTTCCTGTCTTTCAAAACCTTTATTTTACTAAGCACTTAGCTATGGTATCCACCTCTATGGATATTCGTAGCTAAACCCTTCATTCGGTTGAAGGGGTGTGCTTGTATCATACAATGTTTTAGACCCTTCTCTTAAGTGCCTCTTTGTGTTCAAAACTTGTTCTATGTGCCATATATTAGGTCAGAACACTATTGGTTGAGTGGATGCTCGAAAGAGCAAAGCTCTTCCATGGGTTCGTGGCTTCCGTGGATAAGTGGAGGCTCGAAAGAGCACAGCTTATCTGTGGAATTCAACCTCTTTAAAACAGCATTTGGTTGATCGTAAGTGAAGATCAAATGGATGCACATAAGCTAAGATACTTCGAAAGGAGGAATTAGCCCAAATAGAACAAGTGTTTTAAACGATGTGGCAAGTCATGTGCTAGAAATAGTCTTGATTCATCTTTGAACACTTAGTATGATCATTAGAGGTCAATGATAAACAGATTTATGATACAAGGCCCCTAAAACCGAATCCTTTCCTTTAATCAAAACATCACCTGTCACTTTACTTTCAGTACCATATCAACTGCTTACTTTCCGCAAGTCTTGTCCTTCAAGCACTTTACTTTTACGCACTTACTTTCTGCAAGACTTGTCCTTCAAGCACTTTACTTTACGCACTTATTTTCAGCAAGTCTTGTCCTTCAAGCACTTTAATTTTCAGTATTTACTTTCAGTCCCGTATTTACTTTCTTTACTTTCAGTCATTTACTTTTCAGTATTAAAATCACAACCAACCCACGCTACTTTCAGTACTAAAATCACAACCAACCCCCAACTGTCTTATTTTCCATCTTTGAAAGAACAACTATCCACTAATTCCCTTGGGTTCGACCCCTACTTACCACTTTACTACCCAATAGTAGAGTACAAGTAGCGGACTTATAAATTTATTTGTACAGACTGCCTAGCGACAAGGCAACGCTCTGTCAGTCCCAAGTTAGTCTCTTTCGATGGGCGAACTTAGACAAACCTTAGAATAAGACTAACTTGGGACGAACAAAGACAAACTTTAGTCTCATTCTAAGGTTTGTCTAAGTGTGTCCCAAGTAAGTGTAAGTTCATCCCATGTTAGTCTCATTCTGAGGACGAACTTAGACAAACCTTAGAATGAGACTAACGAGAATAAGTTGGGACGAACAAAGACAAACTTTAGTCTCATTCTTAGGTTTGTCTAAGTTCGTCCCAAGTCAGTCTAAGTTCGTCCCAAGTTAGTCTCTTTCTAAGGATGAACTTAGAAAAACCTTAGAATGAGGCTAACGAGACTAACTTGGGACAAATAAAGACAAACCTTAGTCTCATTCTAAGGTTTGTCTACGTTCGTCCCATGTTAGTCACTATCTTAGGACGAACTTAGACAAACCATAGAATGAGACTAACGAGACAACCTTGGGACGAACAAAGACAGACTTCAGTCTCATTCTATGGTTTGTCTAAGTTCGTCCCAAGCAAGTCTAAGTTTGTCCCATGTTAGTCTCTTTCTAAGTATGAACTTAGACAAACCTTATAATGAGACCAACGAGACTAATTTGGGACGAACAAAGACAAACTTTAGTCTCATTCTAAGGTTTGTCTAAGTTCATCCCAAGTCAGTCTAAGTTTGTCCCAAGTTAGTCTCTTTCTTAGAAAGAACATAAACAACCCTTAGAATGAGGCTAACGAGACAAATTTGGGATGAACAAAGACAAACGTTAGTCTCATTCTAAGGTTTGTCAAAGTTCGTCCCAAGTTAGTCTCTTTCTAAAGACACACTTAGACAAACCTTAGAATGAGACTAACGAGACTAACTTGGGACGAACAAAGACAAACTTTAGTCTCATTCTAAGGTTTGTCTAAGTTCGTCCCAAGTTAGTCTAAGTTCGTCCCCAAGTTAGTTTATTTCTAAGGACGAACTTAGACAACCCTTAGATTGAGACTAACGAGACTAACTTGGGACGAACAAAGACAAACATTAGTCTCATTCTAAGGTTTGTCTAAGTTCATCCCAAGTTAGTATTTTTCTAAGAACGAACTTAAACAAACCTTAGAATGAGAGTAACGAGACTAACTTGGGACGAACAAAGAAAAACTTTAGTCTCATTCTAAGGTTTGTCTAAGTTCGTCCCAAGTTAGTCTAAGTTCGTCCCCAAGTTAGTGTATTTCTAAGGACGAACTTAGACAAACCTTAGAATGAGACTAACGAGACTAACTTAGGACGAACAAAGACAAACGTTAGTCTCATTCTAAGGTTTGTCTAAGTTCGTCCCAAGTTAGTCTATTTCTAAGAACAAACTTAGACAAACATTAGAATGAGACTAACTAGACTAACTTGTGACGAGCAAAGAGAAAATTTAGTCTCATTCTACGGTTTGTCTAAGTTCGTCCCAAGTTAGTCTAATTTCATCCCAAGTTAGTCTCTTTCTAAGGATGAACTTAGATAAACCTTAGAAAGAGACTAACGAAATTAAATTGGGATGAAAAAAGACAAACGTTAGTGATGTTCCCATGAATGGCATGTTTTTTGGCAAAACGACTTTAGACTGTTCAAGCAGGAGTTCAAGGAGAGTTCGATCACAGTCTGGCACTCAAGTACAGCGTGGGGCAGACGCAAGAATATTATCCGGAAGGTTCTAAAGATCAAAGATCTTTTCGGTTGAAGTTGGCCAGCAAGGAATTCGAAGATTCTGATATTCAAACGAATATCTCCTAATCAGATTGAAGAAGGATGGTTGACTTGTAGTGGAAGATATCTCAAGATCTTCTCAAAGATTGGATCAAAGATACACATTGAATATTTAGGAATATTTCCTAAATATTTGATGAGGTTATCTGGGACAGATTTGGACATCGCCCATGCATATAAAAGAAGGCTAAGGCATCCATATCTGTATCGCTTTTCTGAGAAACACACACACGAGTGCATCTGTGAGATTGGAGAAGAAGAGCGATGCCCGGCTGACTATTCCCCCACCGGAATATCAACGACGCTGATACAGTCTGTTCAGTGTGCTGTTCTGACTCTCTGTGATAGAGCTTACTGCTGCACACACCAAGTGATCACAACCGGCTTTCGGGAGAAGATCGAGCACGTTCGTACGGGATGTTTGAACGAAGGGTAAATCTGACTGAAGTAGTGATAGAGGCTAGGCATCTTAATTGGGGAGATTATAAGTGTAAGTCTACGAACAGCTCTATACTATTCAATAAAGATTTGTCCCTTTAGGGTGTGGGAAACTCCCCAGAGCAGGCTAAGCCGAACTGGGTATCACACTGTGCGTGCTCCTGTTTTATTCTGCTCGCGGTACTGTTTGCAAAGGTGTTCAAGGTCTGTCGCAATAGTCCCTTGAACAGTCGCTTTAAATGGTTACAGTATTTCAATTGGTATCAGAGCAGACACTCGACACACTAAGTGGAATCCTAGAACTGTTCAAGATGACTCTGAAAGAAGGACAAAGAATTACCCGACCCCCATTGTTAGAAGGATCCAACGATGCCTGCTGGAAGCCCAAGATGAAATCTTTTCTGAAATCTCTCAATGAAAAAGCTTGGAAGGCAGTCTTGGTTGGATGGACTTAACCCGTGATGGAAAGCCTTGCAGGAGAAGTTGTCCCCAAACCAGAAGCTCTATGGGATGAGGCAGATGAAAAGGCTTCTATCGGAAACTCAAAGGCTATGAATGCAATGTTTTCTGGAGTGGATGAAAACATGCTCAAATTGATCATAAACTGTGAAATTGCAAAGGAAGCATGGGATATCCTTCAAACAGCTTATGAAGGCACCGACAAAGTCTGCAATTCGCGAATGCAAATTGTGACGACCAAGTTCGAGGATATGAAGATGAAGGACAGTGAAACTATCTCTGAGTTCAATGCAAGAGTACTAGATCTGTCCAACGAAGCTGGTGCATTAGGGAAGCCCATTGACGGAGAAAGAATGGCCAGCAAGGTGTTAAGATCGCTTCCTCCAAGATTCGCACTGAAATTTACTGCCATTGAGGAGATGCATGATATCTCCAAACTGAAACTAGACGAGCTCTTGGGTTCACTCAGAACGTACGAGATGAATCATGAAGCTGAATCCAAAGTGGGAAAAGGAATTGCTCTAAAAGTAGAAGTATTTAAAAACTTGGCTGAGACAGACAGCAACACTGAACAACTGGCGATGATGGCTCAGAACTTTGGCAGGATGGTTCGAAAACTCAACAGACGTGGCCCTGAGCAAGGTCTGTCATCCTCAAGCAATTTTTGCAATTGGAAAACAAGCAAGATAGGGCCCAGTGAGAAAAAGCAGGACTCGTCTGAAAAAGGGAAAGAGGTTCAATGCCACGAATGCAGAGGATTCGGCCACATTCAGGCAGAAAACACCCTCAAGAAGAAGAAGGCCATGATTGCAAACCTCAGCGACAGTGATGAGGAGGAAAGTGATGAAACTACCAACTTTGTAGCATTTGCTGCAATCACAGAAGAATGCAGTGAATCCAGCAACAACAAGACTCCTCAGTTCAATCTCCCAGTTGAAGACTCCTCAGACAGCAATGATGAAGAACTCACGCAAGAGACTCTGGCTGAAACATACAAATACTTGTATGAGAAATGGCTGTTGGTAATCAATCTCAACAAAAAACTTAACGACACAGTTGCCACCATGACTGGTGAAAAAGACAAGGTGTGGCAGGAGGTCGAGATTCTGGTTACACAGAAGGTGGAACTCCAAGGTAAGGTCGATTTGTTGAATACTCAACTGACAGAAATGAAACAGGAAAGGTCGTGTCTGCTTACACAGAAAATGGAGCTCCTGAGTACTATCTCTTCACTGAAAGTTGACATGGAGAAAGATCGTGAAACTCATCCAGCTGGAATGGCAGGTCTAAGGAAAATGATTACGGATCTGAAGCGTAAGGAGGTGTACCTCTTGAGGAAAGTAGAGTCTCCGGAACTCCAGGTAGAATCTAAAAAATTGGATCATTCGGCCACCATGAAGGAGCTCAACCAGCTCAAACAGTCGGTGAAGATGTTGAACTCTGGGTCTAAGAATTTAAACGAGATCCTCAGGTCTCAAAGAATGGAGTCTGGACATCGAGGACTGGGTTTCACAGAAGAAGGAAGCTCAAAAGGTACAACGTTTGTTAAAACGAAACTAGTGGCTGAACGAAACCCAGAACCAAAGGTGAAACAGAACCTGGGAGAGAAGGTGAGACAGCACCCGAGACAAAAAGTGGATCTGTCCCAAGAAAAAAACACAGCTGGTCAAAGAAGAACTCGCAATGATCACACCAGCTCTTACTCAAAATAGAGGAAAGATTCCCGCACATGCTGGCACTGCTACCAGATTGGAAACATCAGACCGAGGTGTCGCTTGTTTCTTGCCGAATGAAGATACATGGGACACACGAGTAAAACTTGAACGCGACAAATCAGGGTACCTAAGGCAAGCAAGACCGTATGTATGGCTGCATTCACCTCATCGTGTCACATAGAGAAAGATCAATGGTTCTTCGATAGTAGATGCTCCACCCATATGACAGGTAATCCTAAATTTCGTACACATATTCAACCTATTGAAAAAGGGCAGTTTGTCACTTTCGTGGATGGAGGAAAGGGTCAGGTGATCAGGTGTGGGACATTGAAGGTTTCGGATCTCCCTGCCCTCAAGGACACTCTCTTAGTTGAAGGATTGAAGATGAATCTTATCAGCATTAGTCAACTATGTGATGATGGCCTTCATGTCAGTTTCACTCACGACTCATGTCACGTATGGGATAAGGAAGGAAGCACACTGATGAGAGGCTGCAGAGCAACCAATAATGGTTATCTCACAGGTTTTACTGGAACAGTTGCACCGTCAGGCTATCTATTAAGTCACAGAAATAAGGTGGCACGATGGCACAGGAACGTGGGTCATCTTCCTCTCAAGACCTCAAAGAAGCTCTGCTCAACTGGACTCAGCCGAGGATTGCCCAATGTGATAGATGATATAAAGGTTCCATGTGGAGAATGCCGAATCAGGGAACAGACAAAAGATTTGCACTCTAACACCTCACAGATCAGTGCTAGCAGACCACTGGAACTAACTCATATGGATATGAGTGGATCGATGAGAGTTGAGAGCTATGGCAGATCAAAGTGTGTTCCAGTATGCATGGACGACTTTACCAGATTTACATGGGTGAGATGTCTTCGAGACAAGGCTGAAGCTGCTCAACAGTTCATTAATCTAGCTCCCTTGGTTCTCGGCACACCCCAACAGGCGTCCGGAGCCCGGTATAAGCGTATCACCGTGGTCCTCATCGACCATGGATATGTTTGAGGGGGAGTAGACAAGACACTGCTGGCACTGACACTGACACTGGTCACAATCGCACACACCCATGTTGATGATATCGTGTTCAGGTCCAACACCCGGACGCTGGTGGCTCAGTTCGTCAAACAATAGATCTTGTAGAAGCTAAGCATGGTTGGAGAAATGGACTACCCTCTGGGAGAAATGGACTATCCTTTGGGACGCCGGGTGACACAGATGGATGTTGGGATCCTTCTCTTACAGAGCAAGTATGCCGAGAAGCTGGCGAGTCTCCACAGAACGCCTGTTGCTACTCACCTCAAACTCACTGAATACGGAGTAAAATAGGAGATGGCGACCCTTAAGCGATTGGTCGATATCTGCACCAAACCGTTGAATGCTGCACAGGTTGAGACACTCAGATCCTCCCTGGGTCTACGTGTTGTCAAACTATAAGTGTTCCACGTTGTGGTTAGTCATAAGCGGAACTCCAGCAAAACAGTTGGACTGACCACTAGTGAAAGGAAGCTGGAACAGAATGTGCTCAGTAAGAAGTTGAATATTATTAATATTTTGGAGATTTTATTTTCGTGCCGTTATGAGGAAAGAGGAGATATTCTCGAAGTCGCCTTTGCAAGTTGAGAAGGCCTCACTTGATCTGAAAATCAAATTGCTTTGTTTACTGCTACTTGCTCTCTCGTCTGAACCCTAGCGCATCCGTCCCTCCCAATATCCTCCAAAGCTCCTTCCTTTTGGCGACAATGGTGAACACCAGGAAATCCTCCAAGTCAGTTGTCAAGACGTCATCGGAAACAAAGAAGATGGACAAGAAACCATCCAATGCTCTGGTGGCAAAGCCTCAAATTCAAAAATCGATGAAGCCGAAGATGCCGATGAAGAAAAAGGCATTGCCTTTAGCTGCTGAAACTATAGTATTACCTGGTATCAAAATTTTAGACAGCGGAGCGGTTCCTGCAAACCCTAAGTCTAGGATGGTGGAGAAGAAAGGATCAGAACCTGCTGCGAAGCAGAAGGTGGTGCCCTCGCATACTGCGGAGGGGACTCCTAAACAAATCAGTGCTAGTTCGACACAAACAAGTCGCTTTCCTCCACCGGCCCTGCCCCTATCTGAGGTAATATCAATCCCTAAAGCTCCGGTTGTTATTTCTGTGCCTATGAAAGATGATGTTGTTGAAAATAAGGAGGTTGAAAAGAGAGTGGATGCTGAGAATAATAAGGGTGGTGAAGCCAGTAGGGTTGTTGTTTGTGAAGTTGGTGGCGGTACTGTGAGGGAAAGGGAATCATGCAAGACTGTGCTTAAGATTGGCTCAGGTTCAAAAGTTTGGAGAGAGAAGATTCTCGCTTCTGGATATGTGCGTCCATCTGGACTACGCAGGAAAGTTGTGAATCGTCAAGTGGAATCTCCAAGGAAGTTTCTTGCCAAGATCAGTGTGGTAAGAGGACGCCTCGCTGCCACTACAGGTCCAGAGGCTGAACAGACTTTTGCTTCCTCCAACAAAAGGAAGGTGTCTCTTGATGAAGAGCCTGAAGATGCTTTAGGCGAGAAGCGTAAGGGTTTAGGTGGTAAGCAGCAAACTGGTGCTGTGTCTGGAGAACCTGAATCATCCGAGAAGGATGAAGAGCTGGATGATCTTTTCAAGGACATTGATGATGTCGGTAAGGATTTTCAAAAGGAGGTTACTCCTGCACCTGCTGTGCCAATGGCAGTTCAGTCTTCTCCAGCCCGGGAAGTAGGGGTTGAAGATACAGCCTCTGCCCTCAATTGTGAAGCTGAAAAGGAGGCAAGTGTACCAGCCAATGTCGCATCAGGTAGTCGGCAGGAAGCTGAGATAGCCTGATCTAAATAAAACTCTGATTCAGATGCGGAGTCAGTTGAAAAATTAGATGAAGCTCCAGTCAACATGCCAGATGATGATCATGAGGATGAAGCCCATGTGGAGGTGGACCACCCATCTCTTTCTGATGCCGAGATGGAGGATGTTACTCAGCCGGTCCTCCTGTCAGCCACCCCCTCTGAGGATGCTCAAGATTCGTTTCACTGGCTGAGATCAAAAAGGCAAAGAAGGACAAAGGAAAAAAGAAGGTTCAGTTGGAATGTTCTGTCAAGGACTCTGTCATAGATGCAGATGCATGCCGGGATGCAGGGGGAGCTGTTGCTTCCAAAAAGAGGAAACGTGGAGTTCCTACTCCAGTTTCAGAAGATCCGAGAAGATGTGAAGTCCCATCCCCTCTTTCTGAAGCTGCTCCAGCCGGGTTGGTCAAGAAGGGAATATGGTTCATAAATAAAGATGTTGAGAGAAAGTGGAGGTTTGTGCAGAAGAGGAAAATAATTCCAGAAAGGTTCCTTGATGAGAAGCGCTATAACAGAAGGGAGGTCATCCATGTCCTAAAGCAAACATGCTTGATTGGGACATTGACCAAGAGCAAACTATTCAACGAGCAACTGGTTCAGGAAGCTATTGCAAATCTCCCCTCTCAGTTTGGGGTGATCGGTGACAAAGAATATGGAGCTGTGTATGTTCGAGGAAGAAGAATTGAAATTAACCCAGATCTCATCAATAAAATCTTCCAGATGGATGATCCGGAGATTGATGAGGTGGAAGAAGATTATGATAAGATTGTGGACACCTTAACTGCGGGTTCAGTCCCTTGGTGGCCTGAGACTTTTCTTGCTACAGCTTACTTGTCGACGTTCTACTCAATGCTGTTCTTCATTGCTGTGTTCAACTGGAAGCCTTCCTCACACCGCTCTACAGTTAGCAGAGAAGTGGCCCAACTGATATACCAGATCGGTAACAAGATGCTGTTCAACCTGAGAAGAGTTATGTTCCAACAGATTGCTGAACACGCTACCTCAAAACGCTCTCTTCACCAGATCTGCTTCCCTTCTCTGATATATGAACTAATCATCTGTCAAGCTCTGGAATTGCAGACTTCAAATGATCATCTTTCAAAGCCTCCACAGAAGTTCTCGGTTGACCACAAGCTCTTCAAAGGCCACCATGTGAACAACCTCCTGGTACCTGGATGGAAATTCAAGGACTTTCTAGAGTCCTCAAAGCGAGGGGGAGCTCGGATGGGTAGTGATGAGAGGACCAAGCTGATGAAAGAACTGGATGCCAAAATTGCAACTGACAAGGAGCAGCCTAAGCGGATCAACAAGCTGGCACGTGCTTTACGTTACCCAAGCAAAGAGGAGGCAGTGGAGTCGGATGGTGATTCGGATGATATGTCGTATGCTTAAAGGTCCATTACTAAAAACTCTATGAACTCTAAACACTGCTACTTTTCGTTAATGTTTTGGTTCAGTGCTTGTTCTGGCACATTTATTTCGTACTGATTGAACTTAGATTGGACCCCTTGCCAGTTTGTGGCAAAAAGGGGGAGTAGTTTGAGAGGTCAATTTTTGTTCCCTCAAGTATGTCTAAAGCCTAGATAGTTAGATAGTTAGACCTATTTATCTCGTAGATTGGGTTTTGCTAAAATGCCAAGGGGGAGATTGATGTTCCCATGAATGGCATGTTTTTTGGCAAAATGGCTTTAGACAGTTCAAGCAGGAGTTCTAGGAGAGTTCGAACACAGTCTGGCACTTAATTACAGTGTGGAGCAGACACAAGAATATTATCCGGAAGGTTCTAAAGATGGAAGATCTTTTCGGTTGAAGTCGGCCAGTGAGGAATTCAAAGATTCAGATATTCAAACGTATATCTCCTGATCAGATTGAAGAAGGATGGCTGACTTGTCATGGAAGATATCTCAAGATTTTCCCAAAGATTGGATCAAAGATACACATCGAATATTTAGGAATATTTCCTAAATATTTGATGAGGTTATCTGGGAAAGATTTGGACATCGCCCATGCATATAAAAAGAAGGCTAGGGCGTCCATATCTGTATCGCTTTTCTGAGAAACACACACATGAGTGCATCTGTGAGATTGGAGAAGAAGAGCGACGGCCGACTGACTATTCCCCCACCGGAATATCAACGGCGCTGATATAGTCTGTTTAGTGTGCTGTTCAGACTGTTTGTGATAGAGTTTACTGCTGCACACACCAAGTGATCACAACCGGCTTTCGGGAGAAAGCTACCGAGCTTCGGGAGAAGATCGAGCACGTTTGTAAGGGAGGTTCGAACGAAGGGTAAATCTACCTGAAGTAGTGATAGAGGCTAGGCATCTTAATTCGGGAGATTATAGTGTAAGTCTACGAACAGCTCTATACTATTCAATAAAGATTTGTCCCTTTAGGGTGTGGGAAACCCCCCAGAGTAGGCTAAGCCGAACTGGGTATCACACTGTGCGTGCTCCTATTTTGTTATGCTCACGGTACGGTTTGCAAAGGTGTTCAAGGTCTGTCGCAACAGTCCCTTGAACAGTCGCTTGAACAGGTTATAGTATTTCAGTTAGTCTCATCCTAAGGTTTGTCTAAGTTCGTCTTAAGTTAGTCTAAGTTCGTCCCAAGTTAGTCTCTTTCTAAGGACAAACTTAGACAAACCTTAAAATGAGACTAACGAGACTAACTTGGGATGAACAAAGACAAACTTTAGGCTCAATCTAAGGTTTGTCTAAGTTCGCCCCAAGATTGTTAAGGTTCGTTCTAAGTTAGTCTCTTTTTAAGCACGAACTTAGACAAACCTTAGAATGAGACTAAGAGACTAACTTCGGACGAACAAAAATAAACTTTAGTCTCATTCTAAGATTTGTCTAAGTTTGTCCAAAGTTAATCTCTTTCTAAGGAAGAACTTAGACAAACCTCAGAATGAGACTAATGTTTGTCTTTGTTCGTCCCAAGTTAGTCTCGTTAGTCTCATTCTAAGGTTTGTCTAAGTTCGTCCTTAGAAATAGTCTAACTTGGGATAAACAAAGACAAACGTTATCTCATTCTAAGGTTTGTCTAAGTTCGTCCAATGTTAGTCTCTTTCTAAGGACGAACTTAGACAAACCTTAGAATGAGACTAACGAGACTAAATTGGGACGAACAAAGACAAACTTTACTCTCATTCTAAGGTTTGTCTAAGTTCGTCCCAAGTTATTCTAAGTTCCTCCCAAGTTAGTCTCTTTCTAAGGACGACCTTGGAGAAACCTTATAATGAGACTAACAAAACTAACTTGGGATGAACTTAGACAAACCTTAGAATGAGACTGAGAGACTAAGTTCGTCCTTAGAAAGAGACAAACTTGGGACGAACTTTGACAAATCTTAGAATGAGACTAAAGTTTATCTTTGTTCGTCCAAATTTAGTCTCTCAGTCTCATTCTAAGGTTTGTCTAAGTTCGTCCCATGTTAGTCTCTTTCTAAGGACGAACTTAGACAAACCTTAGAATGAGACTGAGAGACTAAATTTGGACGAACAAAGATAAACTTTAGTCTCATTCTAAGATTTATCAAAGTTTGTCCCAAGTTTGTCTCTTTCTAAGGACGAACTTAGTCTCTCAGTCTCATTCTAGGGTTTGTCTAAGTTCGTCCCAAGTTAGTTTTGTTAGTCTCATTATAAGGGTTGTCTAAGTTCGTCCCATGTTAGTCTCTTTCTGAGGACGAACTTAGACAAACCTTAGAATGAGACTAACGAGACTAACTTGGGACAAACAACGAAAAACATTAGTGTCATTTGATGGTTTGTCTAAGTTCGTCCCACGTTAGTCCCTTTCTAAGGACAAACTTAATCAAACCTTAGACAAATCGTAGAATGAGACTAACAAGACTAACTTGGGACGGACAAACACAAACGTTCGTCTCATTGTAAGGTTTGTCTAAGTTCATCCCAAGTTAGTCTCTTTCTAAGGACGAACTTAGACAAACCTTAGAATGAGACTAACGAGACTAACTTGGGATGAACAAAGACAAATGGTAGTCTCATTCTAAGGGTTGTCTAAGTTTGTCCCAAGTTTGTCCATGTTCCTCCCAAGTTAGTCTCTTTCTATGGATGAACTAAGACAAACCTTAGAATTAGACTAACGAGACTAACTTGGGACGAACAAAGACAAACCTTTATCTCATTCAAAGGTTTGTCTAAGTTCGTCCCAAGTTAGTCTCTTTCTGAGGACGAATTCAGACAAACCTTAGAATGAGACTAGCGAGACTAACTTGGGATGAATAAAGACAATCTTAAGTCTCATTCTAAGGTTTGTCTAAGTTCGTCCCAAGCTGGTCTAAGTTCGTCGCAAGTTAGTCTATGTCTAAGGACGAACTTAGACAAGCCTTAGAATGAGACTAACGAGACTAACTTGGGATGATCAAAGACAAACATTAGTCTCATTCTAAGGTTTGTCTAAGTTTGTGTCTTTCTAAGGACGAACTTAGACAAATGTTAGAATGAGACAAACGAGACTTACTTGGGATGAACAAAGACAAACTTTAGACTCATTCTAAAGTTTGTATAAGTTCGTCCCAAGTTACTTTAACTTCGTCCCAAGTTAGTCTCTTTTTAAGAACAAACTTAGACAAACCTTAGAATGCGACTAACGACACTAACATGGGACGAACAAAGACAAACTTTGGTCTCATTCTTAGGTTTTTCTAAGTTCGTCCCAAGTTAGTCTATGTTCGTCCCACGTTAGTCTCTTTCTAACGACGAACTTAGACAAACCTTAGACAAACCTTAGAATGAGACTAACGAGACTAACTTAGACGAAGAAAGACAAACGTTAGTCTGATTATAAGGTTTGTCTAAGTGCGTCCCAAGTTAGTCTCTTTCAAAGGATGAACTTAGACAAACCTTAGAATGAGACTAACGAGACTAACTTGGGATGAACATAGACAAACGTTACTCTCATTCTAAGGTTTGTCTAAGTTTGTCCAAAGTTCATCTCTTTCTAAGGATGAACTTAGAAAAACCTTAGAATGAGACTAACGAGACTAACTTAGGACGAACAAAGACGAAGGTTAGTCTCATTCTAAGGTTTGTCTGAGTTCGTCCATAGTTAGTCTATTTCTAAGGACGACCTTAGACAAACCATAGAATGAGACTAACGAGACTAACTTGGGACAAACAAAGACAAACGTTATCCTCATTCTAAGGTTTGTCTAAGTTCGTCCCAAGTTAGTCTCTTTCTAAGGATGAACTTCGACAAATCTTAGAATCATACTAACGAGACTAACTTGGGACGAACAAAGACAAACTTTAGTCTCATTCTAAGGTTTGTCTAAGTTCCTCCCAAGTTAGTCTCTTTCTAAGGATGAACTTAGACAAACCTTAGAATGAGAATTACGAGACTAACTTGGGACGAACAAAGACAAAAGTTAGTCTCAGTCTAAGGTTTGTCTAAGTTCATCCCAAGTTAGTCTCTTTCTAAGGAAAAACTTAGATAAACCTTAGAATGAGACTAACGAGACTAACTTGGGACGAACAAAGACAAACCTTTGTCTCATTCTAAGGTTTGTCTAAGTTCATCCCAAGTTAGTTTCTTTTTGAGGACGAACTTAGACAAACCTTAGAATGAGACGAACGAGACTAACTTGGGACGAACAAAGATAAATGTTAGTCTTATTCTAAGGTTGTTCTAAGTTTGTCCTAAGTTAGTCTATTTCTAAGAAAGAACATAGACAAACCTTCGAATGAGACTAGCGAGGCTAACTTGGGATGAATAAAGACAAACTTTAGTCTCATTTTAATATTTGTCTAAGTTCATCCCAAGTTAATCTGAGTTCGTCGCAAGTTAGCCTATTTCTAAGGATGAACTTAGACAAGCCTTACAATGAGACTAACGAGACTAACTTGGAACGATCAAAGACAGACGTTAGTCTCATTCAAAGGTTTGTCTAAGTTCGTTCAACCTTAGTCTCTTTCTAAGGAAGAACTTAGACAAACCTTAGAACGAGACTAACGAGACTTACTTGAGATGAACAAAGACAAACTTTAGTTTCATTCTAAGGTTTTTCTAAGTTCGTCTTAAGTTAGTCTAAGTTCGTCCCGTTAGTCTCTTTCTAAGGACGAAATTGGACAAACCTTAGAATGAGACTAACGAGACTAACTTGGGACAAACAAAGAGAAACGTTAGTCTCATTCGATGGTTTGTCTAAGTGCGTCCCAAGTTTGTCTCTCTCTAAGTACGAACGTAAACAAACCTTAGAATGAGATTAACGAGACTAACTTGGGATGAACAAAGACAAATGGAAGTCTCATTCTAAGGTTTGTCTAAGTTTGTCCCAAGTTACTCTGAATTTGCCAAAGTTCGTCTCTTTCTAAGGATGAACTTAGACAAACCTTAGAATGAGACTAACGAGACTATGTTAGGATGAACAAAGAAAAACGTTAGTCTCATTCTAAGGTTTGTCTATGTTTGTCTCAAGTTAGTCTATTTCTAAGGATGAATTTAGACAAACCTTAGAAAGAGATTAACGAGACTAACTTGGGAGGAACAAAGATAAACCTTAGTCTCATTCTAAGGTTTGTCTAAGTTCATCCCAAGTTATTCTACGTTCGTCCCAAGTTAGTCGCTTTCTATAGACGAACTTAGACAAACCTTAGAATAAGACTAACGAGACTAACTTGAGACGAACAAAGACAAACTTTAGTCGCATTCTAAGGTTTGTCTAAATTCGTCCCAAGTTAGTCTAAGTTCGTGCCAAGTTAGTCTCTTTCTAAGGATAAACTTAGACCATAAATGAGACTAACGAGGCTAACTTGGAACGAACAAAGACAAATGTTAGTCTCATTCTAAGGGTTGTCTAAGTTCGTCCCAAGTTAGTCGCTTTCTAAGGACGAACTTAGACAACCCTTAGAATGAAACTAATGAGACTAACTTGGGACGAACAAAGACAAACGTAAGTCTCATTCTAAGGTTTCTCTACTTTCGTCCCAAGTTAGTCGAAGTTCGTCCCAAGTTAGTCTCTTTCTAAGGACAAACTTAGACACACATTAGAAAGAGATGAACGAGACTAACTTGGGATGAATAAAGATAAACGTTAGTCTCATTCTATGGTTTGTCTAAGTTCGTTCCAAGTTAATCTCTTTCTAAGAACAAACATAGACAAACCTTACAATGAGACTAACGAGACTAACTTGGGACGATCAAAGATAAACGTTAGTCTCATTCTAAGGTTTCTCTAACTTCGTCCCAAGTTAGTCTCTTTCAAAGGATGAACATAGACAAACCTTAGAATGCGACTAACGAGACTAACTTGGGACAAACAAAGACAAATGTTAGTCTCATTCTAAGGCTTGTCTAAGTTCGTCCGAAGTTAGTCTAAGTTTGTCCCTAGTTAGTCTCTTTCTAAGGATGAACTTAGACAAACCTTAGAATCGGACTAACGAGACTAACTTGGGACGAACAAAGATAAATGTTAGTCTCATTCTAAGGTTTGTCCAAGTTCATCCCAAGTTAGTCTCTTTCGAAGGACAAACTTATACAAACCTTAGAATGAGACTAATGAGCCAAACTTGGGACAAACAAAGACAAACTTTAGTCTCATTCTAAGGTTAGTCTAAGTTCATCCCAAGTTAGTCTAAGTTCGTCCCAAGTTAGTCTCTTTCTAAGGATGAACTTAGACGAACCTTAGAATGAGACTAACAAGACTAACTTGGGACGAACCAAGACAAACATTAGTCTGTCTAAGTTCATCCCAAGTTAGTCTATTTTTAAGGACAAACTTAGACAAACCTTAGAATGAGACTAACGAAACTAACTTGGGACGAACAAAGACAACCGTTAGTCTCGTTCTAAGGTTTGTCTAAGTTCGTCCGAAGTTAGTCTAAGTTCGTCCCAAGTTAGTCTCTTTGTAAGGATGAACTTAGACAAACCTTAGAATGAGACTAAAGTTTGTCTTTGTTTGTCCCAAGTAAGTCTGTTTAGTCTCATTCTAAGGTTTGTCTAAGTTCGTCCTTAGAAAGAGACTAACTTGGGATGAACTCAGACAAACCTTAGAATGAGACTAATGTTTGTCTTTGTTCATCCCAAGTAAGTCTCGTTAGTCTCATTCTAAGGTTTGTCTAAGTTCGTCCTTAGAAAGAGATTAACTTGGGACGAACTTAGACTAACTTGGGACGAGCTTAGACAAACCTTAGAATGAGTCGAAAGTTTGTCTTTGTTTGTCCCAATTAGTCTTGTTTGTCTCATTCTAAGGTTTGTCTAACTTCCCCCTTAGAAAGAGACTAACTTGGGACGAACTTTCAAACTTGGGACGAACTTAGACTAACCTTAGAATGAGACTAAAGTTTGTCTTTGTTCGTCCCAAATTAGTCCCGTTAGTTTTATTAGTCTCATTCTAAGGTTTGTCAAATTCATCCTTCGAAAGAGACTAACTTGGGACAAACTTAGACAAACCTTAGAATGAGACTAACGTTTGTCTTTGTTCGTCCCAAGTTAGTCTCGTTAGTTCCATTCCAAGGTTTGTCTAAGTTCATCCTTAGAAAGAGACTAAGTAGGGACGAACTTAGACTAACTTGGGACAAACTTAGACAAGCCTTAGAATGAGACTAACATTTTTCTTTGTTCGTCCTAAGTTTGTCTCGTTAGTCTCATTCTAAGGTTTGTCTATGTTCGTCCTTAGAAAGAGACTAACTTGGGACAAAGTTAGAGAAACCTTAGAATGAGACTAACGTTTATCTTTGATCGTCCCAAGTTAGTCTCGTTAGTCTCCTTATAAGGTTTGTCTATGTTTGTCCTTAGAAAGAGACTAACTTGGGACGAACTTAGACAAACCTTAGAATGAGTCTAACATTTATATTTGTTCATCCCAAGTTAGTCTTGTTCATCTCATTCTAAGGTTTGTCTAAGTTTGTCCTTATAAAGAGACAAACTTGGGACTAACTTAGACTAACTTGGGACAAAATTAGACAAACCTTAGAATGAGCCTAACGTTTGTCTTTGTTTGTCCCAAGTTAGTCTCATTAGTCTCATTCTACGGGTTGTCTAAGTTCGTCCTTAGAAAGAGACTAACTTGGGATGAACTTAGACAAACCTTAGAATGAGACTAACATTTGTCTTTGTTCGTTCCAAGTTAGTCTCGTTAGTCTCATTTATGGTCTAAGTTTGTCCTTAGAAAGAGACTAACTTGGGACAAACTTAGACTAACTTGGGACGAATTTAGACCAACCTTAGATTGAGACTAAAGTTTGTCTTTGTTCATCCAAAGTTATTCTCGTTAGTCTCATTCTAAGGTGAACTTAGACTAACTTGGGACAAACTTAGACAGACCTTAGAATGAGACTAAGGTTTGTCTTTGTTCCGCCCAAGTTAGTCTCGTTAGTCTCATTCTAAGGTATGTCTAAGTTTGTCCGTAGAAATAGACTAACTTGGGAAGAACTTAGACAAACCATAGAATGAGACTAACGTTTGTCTTTGTTCATCCCAAGTTAGTCTCGTTAGTCTCATTTTAAGGTTTGTCTAAGTTCATCTTTAGAAAGAGACTGACTTGGGACAACTTTGACTAACTTGGGACGAACTTAGACAAACCATAGAATGTGGCTAACAATTGTCTTTGTTCGTCCCAAGTTAGTCTCGTTAATCTCATTCTAAGGTTTCTCTAAGTTTGTCCTTAGAAATAGACTAACTTGGGACGAACTTTGACAAACCTTAGAATGAGACTAACATTTGTCTTTGTTCGTCTTAAGTTAGTTACATTAGTCTAATTCTAAGGTTTTTCTAAGTTCATCCTTAGAAAGAGATGAACTTTGGACGAACTCAGAGTAACTTGGGACAAACTTCGACATACGTTAGAATGAGACTGACGTTTGTCCTTGTTCGTCCCAAGTTAGTCTCTTTAGTCTCATTCTAAGGTTTGTCTAAGTTCGTCCTTAGAATGAGACTAACTTGAGATGCACTGAACCAACCCTTAGAATGATATTAATGTTTGTCTTTGTTCGTCCCAAGTTAGTCTCATTCTAAGGTTTGTCAAAGATTTGTCTAAGTTCGTCTTTAGAAAGAGACTAACGTGTGATGAACTTAGAAAAACCTTAGAATGAGACTAAATTTGTCTTTGTTCGTCCCAAGTTAGTCTCGTTAGTATCATTCTAAGGTTTGTCTAAGTTCATCCTTAGAAAGAGACTAACTTTGGACAAACGTAGATAAACCTTAGAATGAGACTAAAGTTTGTCTTTGTTTGTCCCAAGTAAGTCTCGTTAGTCTCATTCTAAGGGTTGTCTAAGTTCATCGTTACAAAGAGACTAACTTGGGACGAACTTAGACTAACTTGGGACAAACTTAGTCAAACCTTAGAATGAGACTAACGTTTGTCTTTGTTCGTCCCAAGTTAGTTTCGTTAGTCTCATTCTAAGGTTTGGCTAAGTTTGTCTTTAAAAATAGACTAACTTGGGACGAACTTAGACAAACCTTAGAATGAGACTAATCTTTGTCTTGGTTCATCCCAAGTTAGTCTTGTTAGTCTCATTCTAAGTTTCGTCTAAGTTCATCCTTAGAAAGAGACTAACTTGGGACGAACAAAGACAAACTTTAGTCTCATTATAAGGTTTGTCTAAGTTCGTCCCAAGTTAGTCTCTTTCTGAGGACGAACTTAGACAAACCTTAGAATGAGACTAACGAGACTAACTTGGGACCAACAAAAAAAATTTAATGTCATTTAAAGGTTTGTCTAAGTTCGTCCCACGTTAGTCCTTTTCTAAGGACGAACTTAATCAAAACTTAGACAAATCATAGAATGAGACTAACAAGACTTACTTGGGACGAACAAACACAAACGTTAGTCTCACTGTAAGGTTTGTCTAAGTTCGTCCCAAGTTAGTCTCTATCTAAGGACAAACTTAGACAAACCTTAGAATGAGACTAACGAGACTAACTTGGGACAAACAAAGACAAACGTTAGTTTCATTCTAAGGTTTGTCTAACTTCGTCCCAAGTTAGTCTATGTTCGTCCCAAGTTAGTCTCTTTCTATGGATGAACTAAGATAAACCTTAGTATTAGACTAACGAGACTAACTTGGGACGAACAAAGACAAACCTTTGTCTCATTCAAAGGTTTGTCTAAGTTCGTCCCAAGTTAGTCTCTTTCTGAGGACGAATTCAGACAAACCTTAGAATGAGACTAGCGAGACTAACTTGGGATGAATAAAGACAAACTTTAGTCTCATTCTAAGATTTGTCTAAGTTCGTCCCAAGCTGGCCTAAGTTCGTCGCAAGTTAGTCTATTTCTAAGGATGAACTTAGACAAGCCTTAGAATTAGACTAACGAGACTAACTTGGGATGATCAAAGACAAACGTTAGTCTCATTCTAAGGTTTGTCTAAGTTTGTCTCTTTCTAAGGACGAACTTAGACAAATGTTAGAATGTGACAAACGAGACTTACTTGGGACGAACAAAGACAAACTTTAGTATTATTCTAAGGTTTGTCTAAGTTCATCCCAAGTTAGTCTAAGTTCATTTCAAGTTATTCTCTTTCTAAGGATGAACTTAGACGAACCTTAGAATGAGACTAACAAGACTAACTTGGGACGAACCAAGACAAACATTAGTCTGTCTAAGTACATCCCAAGTTAGTCTATTTTTAAGGACAAACTTAGACAAACCTTAGAATGAGACTAACGACACTAACATGGGACCAAAAAAGACAAACTTTAGTCTCATTCTTAGGTTTTTCTAAGTTCATCCCAAGTTAGTCTATGTTTGTCCCACGTTAGTCTCTTTCTAACAATGAACTTAGACAAACCTTAGAAAGAGACTAACGAGACTAACTTAGACGAAGAAAGACAAACGTTAGTCTCATTATAAGGTTTGTCTTAGTGCGTCCCAGATTGGTCTCTTTCTAAGGACGAACTTAGACAAACCTCAGAATGAGACTAACGAAACTAACTTGGGACGAACAAAGACAAACCTTTGTCTCATTCTAAGGTTTGTCTAAGTTCATCCCAAGTTAGTCTCTTTTGGAGGATGAACTTATACAAACCTTAGAATGAGATGAAAGAGACTAACTTGGGACGAACAAAGATAAACATTAGTCTCATTCTAAGGGTTGTCTAAGTTTGTCCCAAGTTGGTCTATTTCTAAGGACGAACGTAGACAAACCTTAGAATGAGACTAGCGAGACTAACTTGGGATGAATAAAGACAAACTTTAGTCTCATTCTAAGATTTGTCTAAGTTCATCCCAAGTTACTCTAAGTTAATCGCAAGTTAGCCTATTTCTAAGGATGAACTTAGACAAGCCTTACAATGAGACTAACGAGACTAACTTGGAACGATCAAAGACAGACGTTAGTCTCATTCTAAGGTTTGTCTAAGTTCGTCCCAAGTTAATCTCTTTCTAAGGAAGAACTTAGACAAACCTTAGAACGAGACTAACGAGACTTACTTGAGATGAACAAAGACAAACTTTAGTTTCATTCTAAGGTTTTTCTAAGTTCGTCCCAAGTTAGTCTAAGTTCGTCCCATATTAGTCTCTTTCTAAGGATGAAATTGGACAAACCTTAGAATGAGACTAACGAGACTAACTTGGGACAAACTGAAATCTACTTGTCTTAGTCAAGACGAGTTCTAGATGGTGTTCGAACTGCGTCTCGAACACTTGTTGGACAGTTTCAAGTTGTGTTCAAACAGAGACTAGAACACCTTAGCGGGCAGTACTGAAAATAGAACAAATAGGAGCACACATGATATGATAACCGGTTTCGGCCTCACCTTCTCTGGGGGGTTTCCCACACCCGAAAAAGGGACACAAATCTTATTACGAGTTTAGAGCTATTCGTGGACTTACACTTACACAACGCCTTGTTTGTAATAGCCTAGCCTCTAACACTCCGTCTTTCGGATTTGCAATCTCGGTTCACCGCAGCTCCCCTCGATCCCCTATGGGTAGGACGAGACTTCCCTCTCGGCCTAGTCTTGGACTTCTCGGAAGTCCAGTCGCCTTCTCTCAAAGACGTAGCTTGATTACCGTGTGTGTGCGCTTTGTTGTCCTTCAAGAACAGTCTGAACAGCACACTGAACAGACTGTTACTTCCCCGTTGATAATCCGGTGTGGAATAATCAACCGGCGGTCTCTCCACCTCCAATCTCAAGAACTCTCGTGTTTGTTTCTTTTCTCTCAGGAAGCGACGCAGATCTGGTTGCCCTAGCCATGTATTTATATGTAAAGGCAAAAGTCCAAATCTGTTGCAGATCACATCATCAAATATTTTAGGAAATATTCCTAAATATTTGATGTGTATCTTTATCCAATCTTCAGGAAGTATCTTCGAAAAATTCCTTCCCAAGTCAGCCACGTCGCCTTTAATCTGATGTGTAGATATTCGTTTGAATATCGGAATCTTCGAATTCCTCGCTGGCCGACTCCAATCAGAATATCCTTGTCAAATATTTTGGAGATACTCCTAAATATTTGATCGATATTCAATCTCTTCCATATCCAATCTTTGGAGATTACTTCCGTGCCAAGTCATCCAATATTCTCGAATCCAAGCTGAAGATATTCATTTGAATATCTGATCTTTAATGATGACTCGTCAATTGATCCCAATCAGATAATCTCGTCGATCTTCTGGGTACGAAAATCTTCATGCGTCTGCTGTACGCTGAACTGCAGTTCAAGACAGTGATTGAACTCTTCTTGAACACCTTCTTGAATTGTCTAAAGCCGTTTTGCCAACAGCATGCCATCCATGGGAACATCAATCTCCCCCTTGGCATTTTTGGCAAAACCCAATCTAGGCTTTAGACACACTTGAGGGAACTAACCAGTCACTCTCAAAACACTCCCCCTTTTTGCCACAAATCGGCAAGGGGTCCAATCAAACAACCTAGTCTCCTCGGCATCTAGAATCTTGTCAACTCCCCCTCGAACATAGCCTGGGACAGTGACAAATGCTGTGAGTCTGTCGGACCATGGTGTCTCAGCAACTGTTTGACCACGGCTCAGCAAATGAAAAGTTTTTGATGATCTGGTTTCTTGAACTGATTCAGCTTGTCCAGTACTGCCGCGTGGTAGTCCTTCTCCAGACATACCTTTCTTTGGCTCATGGCAGCATGTCTTTTCTTCAAGCAGGACATCAACTCTCTCCGTCTTCTTTATCATCACTGGGATATTGCAGAGCGCACGCCAATTTATTGATTCTTGTCCTCTGCGCTAATTCGACCTTCAGTATAGGCTTCACCTCCTCTAGTAGCTATCCGCGTTCAGCTCGGGACAACTTCTCACCAGCAGCTCTCCTTATGGAAGACTCAGGTGCATCTTTCCTCTTCAGCTCGGGGTCCTTCAGATCATTCTTATGTCGACCTTTGAACAGCTTGTGATCAACTACCAACTTCAACGGAGCACTTGATAGTCTGTCCTGGTCAGTCTTTAAATATGGATGCTGGTTGATGATCAGCTCATAGATAAGCGATGGGAAGATTATCTAGTGTAGAGACTTTGTAGATATGGCGTGTTCTACAATCTGGTCGAACATAATTCTTCCCATGTCAAAGCGCATCCTGTTTCCAATCTGGTAGAGCAGCTGTCACATCTCCTTGCTGACCGTGGTTCTATGAGATGTAGGCTTCCAGTTGACTATGGTGACGAAGAACAACATCGAGAAGAATATAGTCAGATCTGCTACTGGGATGGAACTGTCTTCTCATTAAGAAGCCTTTCAGGGATGATCTTCCTTTTCTGCACTCCCTTTCACTTAGCTGCTGCGTCTATACTGACAAACCACATTCCATGCTTAGACACTCCAGTTGGTACACTAGGCGGAACAGATCCCGGAGCACTCCTCTTCCTTTTCTTGGATGCACTTGCTCCCCCTGCATCTGTTCGCTTATCATCCCTCTTGGTAGTTACTTCAGTCGAGCATGCTTGGATGATCACTTTCTTCTTCGGTTTCTTCTTTTCAGACTTCTTGAGCTCAGCCAATGAAACTGAGTCCTCATCATCCTCTTGTGTGTTTTTCATCCTCAAGCTCTTCTGGAATAGTCTTCAGCAACTCCACAACTGGATCGACTAACTGTTTCAACTTCCTTGGCATATCAGTCACAACTTCTTTTTGACTAACAGTCCCTTCCTTCTGCTTTCCTATCTCCTTCAGCACGGAGCCAGTGGCATCTACCTTTGCATTTACCAGCTTCTGCTTATCAGAACCACAATCTTAGCCCTACTGGCTTCACCTTCTTCTGCAGCATCGGCCACAGAATCTACAGCAGGTTTCAAACCCTTCGGTTTCCCATTAACCACTTTGTCACCCTTTTGACTCACTGAATCTTTACCAATCGCCCGTACTTCCTCATCAACAAGGGATTACCTCATTGAGGGGTGGTTCAGCCATCGCCTAATTTTCCTTTGCAGTCTACACACTCCCTTTAGTTGGATCAGGATCAGTGGTTGACGCCTTTGAAGTAGCTTCTTTAAGTTCCGTCACCGCCGCCTCTTCTCCCTTCTTTTTCCCTTCTGTGATCTTAGGGTTTGCTGATATTGTATCCTCATCCGACTTTGATTCGACTGCCTTTTGATTTGCAAATATTTGGACTCCTCCACTTGCTAAAAACGGTTATGTGTATATCTCTTGAGATATTTGTCCAATCACCTCTCTCCTCCTTGATATGCTCCAACGCCTCATAAAGCTATAAATATGTTGAACTTAGTAATTAGTTCCAACCACGTACCATCTGTTCCAGCCCTCTTCTTTGGTAGGTCAGCCCATCTGATTTGCTGGGGCTCTGCTCTTGGCTGACCTCCGTCTGGAACACTTAGTTGGCGATTACACGCAGACCCAGAGAGGATCGTGTTTCGAACTGAGCGGTGTCTAGTGGCATGGTGAGTACGACAGTAACAGTGGTCATGTGTTTCGATGTGATAACCTTCTTCTCCACTAGCTCTCTGATGAAGTGATATCTGCTCATGGAGTGTTGTACTGGGTTCTTGGGCAGAAACTTCTTCACCCATTCCACTCCGTGTTCAGACAGATTCTGCTTCATACATAGGACCTGAGTGCAGCAGCTCCCTGCAGCGATGCTCTCCCGCTCTCCCAGCACCTGGTCAACATGTGTTCCAGGAAGGTGTTTCATCTCTCCCATCATGGTCATCTGGAGCTCCTTTTGCATCTGTCTCACGAACTGGCCAACCAGCTTCTGTGTACCCGTGACGAACATATGCCTCTCTTCTCCCGCTCGCTCATAGCCATGGTCGATAAGAAAAGTCTCGTACCATGCTCTGGGCGCTTGTGTGAGTCCGTATATAGTCGCCTTCAGTTCGTGACTATGCACAAGATGATATACTTTCCATGCTTCATATCTGATGAGCTCTTCCAGTTCCACGTGAATGGCCACCACCCAAATCTCATCAATAAAAGCATTGATGACATTCTTCGGACTGGATGAACAGGCAGCCTGCTCTTGACACTTGATCTCATTCGCTCGACTCTTAATTCTCCATGAGGGTTGTAGCGCAGGTGCATTGTCAAGTGTCCCAGCTGGAGTAGGTGTGGCTTCATCAGCTGGACCTCCTGGGACTTTATCTTCTATAGACTTGGTCTGAACGGGTGTTTCAGACGATGTCCCACCTCTACATTCATCATCTTTTGGAGCTGAATTTATGGCATCTTTGTCTTTTACCTTTCTAGAAGAGGACACCATACCTGTCCCTTGCAATTCCATCTCATGTATCGTGTTTGTCAGACAACCAGTGGCAGCTCCTGTTCAAACTGTGCCTAGGCAGTAGCTTTTGTTTGTTGACCTGCTTCCTTCCAACAGTGTGTCTCCATTCCTATCCATTACTTGACAGGAATCACGAGTGAATGTAACAGACTGTCCTTCATCACACAATCTACTGATACTGATCAGGTTCACCTTTAACCCATCGACTAGGAGGATATCCTCGAGCTCAGGTAGATCCGGAACCTTCAATGTCCCATAGCCGATCACCTGGCCCTTCCCTCCATCTCCAAAAGTGACAAACTGACGCTTGCAAATAGGTTTAACATTGATGAGATATTGAGGATTACCAGTCATGTGAGCCGAGCATCCACTGTCGAGGTACCAACATTCTTCCTTCATGTGACTGAATGAGCTAAGAGCAACGAAGCACACTTCTTTCCTTGTTTTTGGTTTCCAGACTTGTCTGACTCGAGGGATGACTCTGGATTCCATTACTTTTTGCTCAGCCAGAAGTAGTCGGCACCTTGATTTGATGTGCCCCATCTGATAGCAATACCAACATGTACGATTCTTCCTCCTCCATTCAGTACCATGTCTCCTACGGTTGGGCATGAGCTGCTTTCTTCCTTGATTCCCAAGCTGCTTCTCAGGGTAGCGGTTCACACTCTGTTCTGCTCTCTGTGCAGGTTTCAGCTTTGCCTTAACAGACAAAGTCTTATCTGAGCCACTGTTATCATTGAAGCCGAGACCTCTATGTCCATCTTTAATTCTTTGGGATCTGAGTATGGATTCCAAGTTCTTTGAGCCTGAGTTTTGCATCTTTGCCGATCCTTTGAACTTGCTCAATTCTTTCATAGTAGCATCATGATTATCTCTCTCCATCTCAATTTGTAACTCCAGGGATTCTACCTTGTTCAGAAGATGAACTTCTTTGCGGCTAAACTCAGCATTCTTTCTCCTTAGCTCCACCAAGCCTGCATGATCTATTTCTCTAATTTTCTCCATCTCAACTTTCAGAACCAATACGGTGTCAAGCAGTTCCACCTTCTGTGCAACGAGGTGTTCAACCTCCTGCCACTTTTTATCTTTTTCTTCTGTCAGGCTTGCCACTGTTTCTGTGAGCTTCTTGTTCAGATCAATCACCAATAGCCACTTCCCATAGAGTTCCCTGTACGTCTCGGTCGAGGTCTCATGAGCAAGTCTTTCGTCATCACTGCTTGATGCGTCGTCAACAGGCTGTTCAGACAGTGCACTAGAGTATGGATTTTCACTTGTCTCACTGCAGTCTTCAATAGTGACTACAAGTCCGACGAGATTGACATTCTCATGTTCTTCTTCTTCATCGTTAGATTCACTGTCTGGACCCTCATAGGCTTTTCTGAGAATATCCCATGCTTCCTTGGCCACCACACATTCAGCAATCAGTTTGAACACGTTCTCGTCCACTCCATAGAAGATTGCATTCAGGGCCTTTGAATTCTCAACAGCCGCTACATCATCTGCTTCAGACCACAGAGCTTCAGGTTTTGGCATAACAACTCCTTCAGGGTTGGCCATCATGGGTTCTGTCCATCCTATCATTACAGCTCTCCAAGCCCTTTCATCGAGGGATTTCAGAAAGGCTTTCATCTTGGATTTCCAATAGGCATAATTCGGCCCTTCAAGCAACGGTGGTCGGTTAGTGCTCTGTCCTTCCTTCAAACTCATCTTGAACTGTCGCCGGATCACACTCTGTATGTCGAGTGCCTGCTTTGATACCAATTGAAATCTACTTGTCTTAGTCAAGACGAGTTCTAGATGGTGTTCGAACTGCGTCTCGAACACTTGTTGGACAGTTTCAGGTTGTGTTCAAACAGAGACTAGAACACCTTAGCAGACAGTACTGAAAATAGAACAAATAGGAGCACACACGATATGATAACCCAGTTCGTCCTCACCTACTCTGGGGGGTTTCCCACACTCGAAAAAGGGACACAAATCTTATTACGAGTTTAGAGCTATTCGTGGACTTACACTTACACAACGCCTTGTTTGTAATAGCCTAGCCTCTAACACTACGTCTTTCGGATTTGCAATCTCGGTTCACCGCAGCTCCCCTCGATCCCCTATGGGTAGGACGAGACTTCCCTCTCGGCCTAGTCTTGGACTTCTGGGATGTCCAGTCGCCTTCTCTCAAAGACGTAGCTTGATTACCGTGTGTGTGTGCGCTTTGTTGTCCTTCAAGAACAGTCTGAACAGCACACTGAACAGACTGTTACTTCCCCGTTGATATTCCGGTGTGGAATAATCAACCGGCGGTCGCTCCTCCTCCAATCTCACGAACTCTCGTGTTTGTTTCTTTTCTCTCAGGAAGCGACGCAGATCTGGTTGCCCTAGCCATGTATTTATATGTAAAGGCAAAAGTCCAAATCTGTTGCAGATCACATCATCAAATATTTTAGGAAATATTCCTAAATATTTGATGTGTATCTTTATCCAATCTTCAGGAAGTATCTTCGAAAACTTCCTTCCCAAGTCAGCCACGTCGCCTTTAATCTGATGTGTAGATATTCGTTTGAATATCTGAATCTTCGAATTCCTCGCTGGCCGACTCCAATCAGAATATCCTTGTCAAATATTTTAGGGATACTCCTAAATATTTGATCGATATTCAATCTCTTCCATATCCAATCTTTGGAGATTACTTCCGTGCCAAGTCATCCAATATTCTCGAATCCAAGCAGAAGATATTCATTTGAATATCTGATCTTTAATGATGACTCGTCAATTGATCCCAATCAGATAATCTCGTCGATCTTCTGGATACGAAAATCTTCATGCGTCTGCTGTACGCTGAACTGCAGTTCAAGACAGTGATTGAACTCTTCTTGAACACCTTCTCGACTTGTCTAAAGCCGTTTTGCCAACAGCATGCCATCCATGGGAACATCACAAACAAAGAGAAACGTTAGTCTCATTCTAAGGTTTGTCTAAGTGCGTCCCAAGTTTGTCTCTTTCTAAGTACGAACGTAGACAAACCTTAGAATGAGACTAACGAGACTAACTTGGGACGAACAAAGACAAATGGTAGTCTCATTCTAAGGTTTGTCTAAGTTTGTCCCAAGTTACTCTGAGTTCATCCAAAGTTCGTCTCTTTGTAAGGATGAACTTAGACAACCTTAGAATGAGGCTAACGAGACTAACTTAGGATGAACAAAGACAAATGTTAGTCTCATTCTAAGGTTTGTCTAAGTTTGTCCCAAGTTAGTCTATTTCTAAGGACGAATTTAGACAAACCTTAGAATAAGATTAACAAGACTAACTTGGGACGAACAAAGACAAATGTTAGTCTCATTCTAAGGTTTGTCTAAGTTCGTCCCAAGTTAGTCAAAGTTGTCCCAAGTTAGTCTCTTTCTAAGGATGAACTTAGACAAATCTTAGAATGAGATTAACGAGACTAACTTGGGACGAACAAAGACAAACATTAGTCTCATTCTAAGGTTTGTCTAAGTTCATCCCAAGTTAGTCTATTTCTAAGGACAAACTTAGACATACCTTAGAATGAGACTAATGAGACTAACTTGGGAGGAACAAAGACAAACCTTAGTCTCATTCTAAGGTTTGTCTAAGTTTGTCCCAAGTTAGTCTAAGTTCGTCCCAAGTTAGTCTAAGTTCATCCCAATTTAGTCTCTTTCTAAGTACGAACGTAGACAAACCTTAGAATGAGACTAACGAGACTAACTTGGGACGAACAAAGACAAATGGCAGTCTCATTCTAAGGTTTGTCTAAGTTTGTCCCAAGTTACTCTGAGTTCATCCAAAGTTCGTCTCTTTGTGAGGATGAACTTAGACAAACCTTAGAATAAGACTAACGAGACTAACTTAGGATGAACAAAGACAAATGTTAGTCTCATTCTAAGGTTTGTCTAAGTTTGTCCCAAGTTAGTCTATTTCTAAGGACGAATTTCGACAAACCTTAGAATAAGATTAACGAGACTAACTTGGGACGAACAAAGACAAATGTTAGTCTCATTCTAAGGTTTGTCTAAGTTCGTCCCAAGTTTGTCTCTTTCTAAGGATGAAGTTAGACAAACCTTAGAATGAGACTAACAAGACTAACTTGGGACGAACAAAGACAAACATTAGTCTCATTCTAATGTTTGTCTAAGCTCGTCCCAAGTTGGTCTAAGTTCGTCCCAAGTTAATCTCTTTCTATGTACGAACTTAGACAAACCTTAGAATGAGACTAACGAGACTTACTTTGGACGAACAAAGACAAACATTAGTCTCATTCTCAGGTTTGTCTAAGTTCATCCCAAGTTAGTCTCTTTCTAAGGATGAACTTAGACAAACCTTAGAAAGAGACTAAAAAGACTTACTTGGGACGAACATAGACAAACTTTAGTCTCATTATAAGGTTTGACTAAGTCATCCCATGTTAGTTTTACTTCGTCCCAAGTTAGTCTCTTTCTAAGTACAAACTGAGACAAACTTTAGAATGAGACTAACGAGACTAACTTAGGATGAACAAAGACAAACTTTAGTCTCATTCTAAGGTTTTTCTAAGTTCGGTCCAAGTTAGTCTAAGTTCATCCCATATTATTGTCTTTCTAAAGACGAACTTAGACAAACCTTAGAATGAGACTCACGAGACTAACTTGGGACCAACAAAGATAAACGTTAGTCTTATTCTAAGGTTTGTTTAAGTGAGTCCCAAGTTAGTCTCTTTCTAAGGACAAACTTAGAAAAACCTTAGAATGAGACTAACGAGACTAACTTGGGACGAACAAAAACAAATGTTAATCTGATTATAAGGTTTGTCTAATTTCATCCCAAGTTAGTCTCTTATTAAGGATGAAATTAGACAAACCTTAGAATGAGACGAACGAGACTAACTTGGGATGGACAAAGATAAACGTTAGTCTCATTCTAAGGACGTCTAAGTTCGTCCCAAGTTAGTCTATTTCTAAAGACGAACAAAGACAAACCTTAGAATGAGACTAACGAGACTAACTTGGGACGAATAAAGACAAACTTTATTCTCATTCTCAGGTTTGTCTAAGTTCGTCCCAAGTTAGTCTAAATTCGTCCCAAGTTAGTCTATTTCTAAGGACTAACTTAGACAAACCTTAGAATGACACTAACGAGACTAACATGGGACGATCAAAGATAAACGTTAGTCTCATTCTAAGGTTTGTCTAAGTTCATCCCAAGTTTGTCTCTTTCTAAGAACGAACTTCAACAAACCTTAGAATCGGACTAACGAGATAACTTGGCATGAACAAAGATAAACTTTAGTCTCACTCTAAGGTTTCTCTAAGTTTGTCCCAAGTTAGTCTAAGTTTGGCTCTTTCTAAGGATGAACTTAGACAAACCATAGAAAGAGACTAACGAGACTAACTTGGGACAAACAACGACAAACTTTAGTCTCATTCTAAGGTTTGTCTAAGTTCGTCCCAAGTTAGTCTAAGTTCATCCCAAGTTAGTTTCTTTCTAAGGACGAACTTAGAACAACGTTAGAATGAGACTAACGAGACTAACTTGGGATGAACAAAGACAAACAATAGTCTCATTCTAATGTTTGTCTAAGTTCGTCCCAAATTTGTCTCTTTTTAAGGACGAACTTAGACAAACCTTAGAATGAGACTAACAAGACTAACTTGGGACGAACAAAGACAAATCTTTGTCTCATTCTAAGGTTTGTCTAAATTCGTCCCAAGTTAGTCTCTTTCTGAGGACGAACTTAGACAAACCTTAGAATGAGACAAACGAGACTAACTTGGGACGAACAAAGATAAACGTTAGGCTCATTCTAAGGTTTGTTTAAGTTCATCCCAAGTTAGTCTATTTCTAAGGACGAACTTAGACAAACCTTAGAATTAGACTAGCGAGACTAACATGGGACAAATAAAGACAAACTTTAGTCTCATTCTAAGGTTTGCCTAAGTTCGTCCCAAGTTAGTCTAAGTTCGTCGCAAGTTAGTCTATTTCTAAGGATGAACTTAGACAAACCTTAGAATGAGACTAGAGTTACTTGGGATGAACAAAGACAAACTTTAGTCTCATTCTAAGGTTTGTCTAAGTTCGTCCCAAGTTAGTTTAACTTCTTCCCAAGTTAGTCTCTTTATAAGGATGAACTTATACAAAACTTAGAATGAGACTAACGAGACTAACTTGGGATGAATAAAGACAAACTTTAGTCTCATTCTAAGGTTTTTCTAAGTTCATCCCATGTTAGTCTAAGTTCATCCCACGTTAGTCTCTTTCTAAGGACGATCTTAGACAAACCTTAGACAAAACTTAGAATGAGATTAATGAGACTATTCTGGGACTAACAAAGACAAACGTTAGTGTCAGTGTAGGTTTGTCTAAGTTCGTCCAAAGTTTGTCTCTTTCTAAGGATGAACTTAGACAAACATTAGAATGAGACTAACGAGACTAACTTATGACGAACAAAGAAAAATGTTTGTCTCATTCTAAGGTTTGTCTATGTTCGCCCCAAGTTATTCTAAGTTCATCCCAAGTTAGTCTCTTTCTAAGGACGAACTTAAACAACCCTTAGAATGAGACATACGAGACTAACTTTGGACGAACAAAGACAAATGTTAGTCTCATTCTAAGGTTTGTCTAAGTTCGTCCCAAGTTAGTCTAAGTTCGTCCCAAGTTAGTCTCTTTCTAAGGATGAAGTTAGACAAACCTTAGAATGAGACTAACAAGACTAACTTGGGACGAACAAAGACAAACATTAGTCTCATTCTAAGGTTTGTCTAAGCTCGTCCCAAGTTAGTCTAAGTTCGTCCCAAGTTAATCTCTTTCCAAGTACGAACTTAGACAAACCTTAGAATGAGACTCACGAGACTAACTTGGGACAAACAAAGATAAACGTTAGTCTTATTCTAAGGTTTGTTTAAGTGAGTCCCAATTTAGTCTCTTTCTAAGGATGAACTTAGACAAACCTTAGAATGAGACTAACGAGACTAACTTGGGATGAACAAAGACAAATGTTAATCTCATTCTAATGTTTGTCTAAGTTCGTCCCAAGTTACTCTAAGTTCATCCAAAGTTTGTCTCTTTCAGAGGATGAACTTAGACAAACCTTAGAATTAGACTAACGAGACTAACTTAGGACGAACAAAGACAAACGTTAGTCTCATTCTAAGGTTTGTCTAAGTTCGTCCCAAGTTAGTCTTTTTCTAAGGACAAACTTAGACAAACCTTAGAATGAGACTAACGAGACTAACTTAGGAGGAACAAAGACAAACTTTAGTCTCATTCTAAGGTTTGTCTAAGTTCGACCCAAGTTAGGTGGTGTTTGATAGAGCTGGAAAAAAACTTTATTTAACTTTATTTAATTTAATATAACTTTACTGAACTTTATTTTACTTTATGTCACTTTACTGAACTTAAAAAAGTAATTTTTTGGATAAAGGTGTTTAATTTAAGTTTTAATCATGTTGAATTACAAAATCAAAATTTTCGAATTTTGATCAATTTTTTGTTTTTGATATAAAAAAAATAACTGTATTATATAAACAGTTTTGAGGCAAAAAAATAATATGAATAAAAAACAAATTGGCCCAAACCCATGCCTTGATAGCCCAATTTATTTTCCTCATTCTCTCTTGTTCTTGAAGCTTCCAGCGCTTGTAGTCTTCTATCGTCACACAAGTCGGCAGCTCCTCTCTCTGTTCTCTCCACACAGCCATGTCCCTTGCCTCTTTGTCCCTTCAATTTCCCGAATGGACTCTCAACCAATCCGTCATCCTCGTCATATCAAGTTAATAAAACCGACGCCGATTGTACTCATCCAAGGGGATGTAAAATTTAGCCAAATCATTATGTAGGGTTTGAAAAATACAGATCTGCAAAATTGTTGACGGCGGCTTGCAACTTTACATTTAAGTAAATCGGGTACCCATCACGTGGCAACACAAAGTTAGTTTCTCTGCCAAGTTGATTGCACCTCTCATCTACCATGTTTATTGCATATCTATTGCATTTATGCTTGGGAAGGGGCACACCCCTGTTTTCCTAAATATATATCTACATTCTGAAGTTATTCTTTGCATAGGTCAGAGGGTGGTTGTCTGTTTTTTTGGGATAAAGCTTGTTTCAAACTTCTACTGGATCAGGTATGTTGCTAGTTGCTACTGATTGTTTTTGTTTTGCAATGTGATGATGTGCTTTGTTGTGCTTTGTTTCTGAAATAGTTTATGGAAGTCACAACTCCTAGTTTTATCATACATTAGATATGCATATGTCATGGGGTCCTGAAGAAAGTAGAAGGGTAATGGAAGTTGTGCTTGAATGTATGAAGCCTGGGGTCCCTATTTCTCACACTTGGGAGAAAGTTATTGAGGTTTATAATGGAAGATCAAAAAAACCTGTGATACAAATACAAGTCATCAACCATTACAACCAATGTCGTGGCAGATGGGTAGCCTGGAATACATTGAGCTAAATGACTGGTATTGCCTTAATTGATGACAGATTGCCTATGGAAATAGATCTTCAAAGTGATAGAATTCAACAGTTTTTGCAGGTAATATTTCATTTTGTAGTCAACCAATATCAATGGTGTTAACAACATTTGATCAAAAAAAAATTGTGTGAACAACATAATTTATATCTTTGTTTTATTTTGCAAGAGGAATAAGGTTGCTGGTCCTGATGTGTTGAAGCATAAACTGCATGAAATGGATAATTGGAACCCTATATTCGCTGGAAGAACTGCAACTGGTTCGAAGAGTTATTCACCTGCTTCGGCCAGAGGTGAGATAAATTTCCAAAAGAGAAAAGCAAATGGAAAAGATCGCAATGGTAATTCAGAAGGTTCCGGAGACAGTGAAGACAGTCAACACACTCCAAGAAAGTATGTGTTGTCCGGGAAATCCGCTGAAAGTAGGTCACCTCCTCATAAATCTTGTAGTTCAAAGAGACAAAAGCGTAGTTTTGTCTCTATTGCGAAAGCAAAAGCGAGTGATGATCTGAACAAAGCTCTTACAATAATGAAGATGGCTGATGAGCAACTGAGTTATGAAAGAAAATTATATCTTGCAGTGAAGAATATGGAACAAGTAAAACTTCGTGGTCGGGATTTGCAGACACGAGCTATCTTCTATCTTATAAAAGAGAATCTGGCAAAATGTTTGTAAAGTTTGAAACTGATGATGAAAAATGGGACTGGCTTAAAGTTCTCGACAAGTAAAAATTTGGAGTATCACCAACTTTTTGGAGTTCTGAACAAGTTTCTTGTTTGTGAACACATGTGTTTTTTGCGTAGTGAACTTACAATTGGTAATGTTTGATTGTCATGTTTCTGATGTGAACAAGCTACTGACATGCATGTAATGTTTGCTTTCAATTTAGAGTAGCACCTGGTTGTAATTTTTATGTTTGCTTCTGATGTGAACAAGCTTCCGTAGTTTATGATATGAACAAGCTTCTGATGTTTTGAGTACCACCTGCTTGTAATGTTTATGTTTGCTTTTTTATTATATTCTGATGTATTAATGTTTACTCATTTTTATTTCGTACTTTCAATTTTGTTATTTGTTATAGAATGAATGAAGAAGTGATCGAGCATTGTAAGAGGATAGCACTTGATACGTGAAGAAGATCGATATTGAAACCCAAACGACAAAGATTAAGATCCGGAGGTGAGACTGGAAATGAGTACATGTATAGACTGATGAATATGCATCCACAACTTTGTCAAGAGCAACTCAGATTATCCAACGAGCAACTTGCCCACTTGGTTGACATATTGAAATCAAGAGGATATTTGACCCATAACCAATTTATCATGGTTACGGAACAAGTTGGCATGTGCTTATATGTGTTAGCTAAAGGAGCTTCATACCGGGATGCGTCTGATACATTCAAACATTCGATATCGACCATTTCATTTTATCTCACAGAGGTGTTACTTGCTCTAAAAAAATTATCATTTGATATCATAAGACCTCATACACCTTTGGAAGAAGTACCTCAGAAGATACTCAACAGCAGCTTGTATTCACCTTTTTAAAGGTAAATTCCTAGGATGTCAGAATATGTCACTTTATCTGATGTTTGCTCTATTGTAATGTTTATTTTCTTTAGGATTGTATCGGAGCATTGGATGACACACATATTGAAGCAAGATTATCAGATGACAAAGGAAATCAACATCGAGGTCGCAAAGGAACAAAAACTTGGAATGTTCTTGCTTGTTGCTCATTCGATATGATATTTACATATGTGCATGTTGGATAGGAAGGAAGTGCCCATGATCAGATAGTTTGGATTGATGCTATTACTCAACCACAATTTTGTTTTCCACATCCTCCTGAAGGTAAAAAACTTTTTTATATAACACTATTATATAAATTAACAGTCGTAATATTAATTATTGTTTCACAGGAAAATATTATTTGGTTGATTCTAGATATCCAAACACAATTGGATATTTAGCACTTTATAAAGACAAAAGAGTTCGCTATCATATGCCAACATTTCACCACGGTGATCAACCTACTGGAGTATATGAAAAATTCAACTATCGACATACTTCTTTACGAACCACCATTGAAAGAGCATTTGGCATCTTAAAGAATTCGTGGAAGATACTTAAAGTCATGCCGCAAGTGTTAGAAGAGCGCCAAAGTGATATAATTACAGCTACATGTACATTGCACAACTTCATCCGCATGGATAAATTTTTGATACCTATTTTATCTAATCAAGAGGTGCAGGGAAGTGCAGATTCAAACTTATTTGATCAACATCGAAAGGAGCAGATGAATCAAGTACGCAACATGATAGCGTTTCAAATTATAGAGGCTTGTCCAGATAATGTGGAGGAAATGAATATGGATTAAGATGATGATATGTAATGTTATCGAATTGTACTGCACTTGATGTCATTTTGAACGTGTCAAATGTTTAATATGTGTGTATTTTTATGTTTATTTGACAATGTGTTTTTCATTCATATCAAGTGCAACAAAGGTTAGAAAATAAATTAATGTTTTGAATAGGTGTTCAATATAAATGTTGAATTACATAAATAAATTAATGTTGAATAGCTACAAACTGGTAACTTTTAATTAATAAATTGAAAAGGAAATTTTTTTATTTAATTGTAAAATACTTTATTTAACTCACCTGAACTTTATTTAATTTTATTTAACTTTACTTAACTTTATTTAACTTTATTTAACTTTACTTAACTTTATTTAACTTTACTGAACTTATAAACATGAAATTTAAGCTCTACAGAACAGACCCTTAGTCTAAGTTCGTCCCAAGTTAATCTCTTTCTAAAGATGAACTTACACAAACCTTAGAATGAGACTAACGAGACTAACTTGGGACGAACAAAGACAAACTTTAGTCTCATTCTAAGGTTTGGCTAAATTCATCGCAAGTTAGTCTAAGTTCGTCCCAAGTTAGTCTCTTTCTAAGGACGAATGACGGAGCCCACTGCACTGTCGTTAAGGTGCGATGTTCTCTGAGCAAAATAAATTTATATCTCCGCTACTCGTACTCTACTATTGGGTAGTAAAGGGTAAGTAGGGGTCGAACCCAAGAGAGTCAGTGTGGATTAGTTGTTCTTTAAGTTGGACAGTTTTGGGGTTGGTTGTGATTTTAGGACAGAGAGTAGCGTGGGTTGGTTATGATTTTAACACTGAAAGGTAAGGTGACAGTGGATATTACAATTAAAGGAAAGCATTCGGTTTTAGGGGCTTTGTATCATAGCCTGTTTATCATTGGCCTTTAGTGATCCTACTAACTATTCAAACGTGTATCAAGGCCATTTCAAGCGCTCGATTTGCACACACTGTCTAGCCCATTTCAAGGTCGTAGAGCACTTGTTCTATTTAGACTAGCACCTCATTTCAAGGTATACTAGCCTATGTGCATCCATTGATCCGTCATTTCCGATCAAAACCCATGGTGTTTTAGCGAGGTCGAACTCCTCAGATAAGCTTTGCCATTTCAAGCATCCACTTACCCGAGTATGTTCACGAACCCCACGGAAGAGCTTTGCCATTTCTAGCATCCACTCAACCTTGGAAGTTCTGGCCTAATATATGGCACATAGAACAAGTTTTGAATAAAAAGAAGAGGCACTAAAAAGATGGCCTAAAACATTTTATGATACAAGTATTCCCCTTCAACCGAATGAAGAGTTTAGCTACTACTATTCATGGCACTGGACATCATAACTATGAATTTGGAAAAACAAGGGTTTTGAAAGACAGTAAAATAAATATGAGAAGACTTACAAAACCGTTGAAGCGCCAAGGATCAAGCTTTGATTCCAAAGTAAGATTACATGATTAGTACCCAAACTATAGAGAGAAGTGAGAGCTTCTCTCACTAACTTGTGGATTGTGGCATGGGATGGTGAATGATTTACAAAGGGTGGAGGCATGTATTTATAGCCTAAGGGAGGAGGAGGGTGTGGTGGAGGAGAAGACACTTGGCAAGCTTTCCATGAAGGAGGAGGAGTGCAGAGCAAGCTAGCCGCCCCATGTGAGGAGGAGGAGGGTGGCTTGGCCTCCAAAAGCAGCCCATGTGAGGAGGAGCATCCCCTTTAGCCTTCTAGAACCTTGTGACTTTTTCACAAAAGCCATCGGTTTGACCGGAATCTGACCGGGGCTTTGGCCGGAGCTTCTTGGATTTTGGAGAGTGTATTCCGAATGAAAATGTCATTCTAAGATGATCTCAAGAAGGAACCTAAGCCAAATTCTACTTGGAACATGGTCGAAATCCCAAATCGGCTGAAATTGCCCTTGTTTGGCCTTTACCGGGCTCGGTGCCTTTGCATTGCATTCTTGTCCAAATGCCGACTGTTCTAGCATATTTGAGTGATTCCAAGTCGGTTCTTGAAAGTTGGAATTTGGTCGTGACCTGGAATGACTCGTAATATCTTTTCTGCGTAAGAACTCCTCCTTAGCGTGTATTCTCTCTAGTCTCTAAAATGCCCTGTAGATAAATATCGGAACTAACAAGCAAAAGTTAAATAGACAAATAGTCTAATTTGGTGGGTTTAACTGTGTTTATGATTTGTATAATTATGGTCCATCAACGAACTAAGACCATAGAATGAGACTAACGATACTAACTTTGAACGAACAAAGACAAACCTTGGTCTCATTCTAAGGCTTGTCTAAGTTCGTCCCAAGTTAGTCTCTTTCTAAGGACGAACTTAGACAACACTTAGAATGATACTAATGAGACTAACTTGGGACGAATAAAGACAAACATTAGTCTCATTATAAGGTTTGTCTAATTTCATCCCAAGTTAGTCTAAGTTCGTCCCAAGTTAGTCTCTTATTAAGGATGAACTTAGACAAACCTTAGAATGAGACGAACGAGACTAACTTGGGATGGACAAAGATAAACGTTAGTCTCATTCTAAGGTTTGTCTAAGTTCGTCCCAAGTTAGTCTATTTCTAAAGACGAACTTAGACAAACCTTAGAATGAGACTAACGAGAGTAACTTGGGACGAATAAAGAGAAACTTTAGTCTCATTCTCACGTTTGTCTAAGTTCGTCCCAAGTTAGTCTAAATTCGTCCCAAGTTAGTCTATTTCTAAGGACGAACTTAAACTAACCTTAGAATGACACTAACGAGACTAACATGGGACGATCAAAGACAAACGTTAGTCTCATTCTAAGGTTTGTCTAAGTTCATCCCAAGTTAGTCTCTTTCTAAGGACGAACTTCAACAAACCTTAGAATCAGACTAACGAGATAACTTGGCATGAACAAAGACAAACTTTAGTCTCACTCTAAGGTTTCTCTAAGTTTGTCCCAAGTTAGTCTAAGTTTGGCTCTTTCTAAGGATGAACTTAGACAAACCATAGAAAGAGACTAACGAGACAAACTTGGGACAAACAAAGACAAACTTTAGTCTCATTCTGAGGTTTGTCTAAGTTCGTCCCAAGTTAGTCTAAGTTCATCCCAAGTTAGTTTCTTTCTATGGACGAACTTAGACAAACGTTAGAATGAGACTAACGAGACTAACTTGGGATGAACAAAGACAAACAATAGTCTCATTCTAATGTTTGTCTAAGTTCGTCCCAAGTTAGTCTCTTTTTAAGGATGAACTTAGACAAACCTTAGAATGAGACTAACAAGACTAACTTGGGACGAACAAAGACAAATCTTTGTCTCATTCTAAGGTTTGTCTAAATTTGTGCCAAGTTAGTCTCTTTCTGAGGACGAACTTAGACAAACCTTAGAATGAGACGAACGAGACTAACTTGGGACGAACAAAGATAAACGTTAGGCTCATTCTAAGGTTTGTTTAAGTTCATCCCAAGTTAATCTATTTCTAAGGACGAACTTAGACAAACCTTAGAATGAGACTAGCGAGACTAACATGGGACAAATAAAGACAAACTTTAGTCTCATTCTACAGTTTGTCTAAGTTCGTCGCAAGTTAGTCTAAGTTCGTCGCAAGTTAGTCTATTTCTAAGGATGAACTTAGACAAACCTTAGAATGAGACTTGACTTACTTGGGATGAACAAAGACAAACTTTAGTCTCATTCTAAGGTTTGTCTAAGTTCGTCCCAAGTTAGTTTAACTTCTTCCCAAGTTAGTCTCTTTCTAAGGATGAACTTATACAAAACTTAGAATGAGACTAACGAGACTAACTTGGGATGAATAAAGACAAACTTTAGTCTCATTCTAAGGTTTTCTAAGTTCGTCCCAGGTTAGTCTAAGTTCATCCCACGTTAGTCTCTTTCTAAGGACGATCTAAGACAAATCTTAGACAAACCTTAGAATGAGATTAATGAGACTATTATGGGACGAACAAAGACAAACGTTAGTCTCAGTGTGGGTTTGTCTAAGTTCTTCCAAAGTTCGTCTCTTTCTAAGGATGAACTTAGACAAACATTAGAATGAGACTAACGAGACTAACTTAGGACGAACAAAGAAAAACGTTTGTCTCATTCTAAGGTTTGTCTATGTTCGTCCCAAGTTATTCTAAGTTCATCCCAAGTTAGTCTCTTTCTAAGGACGAACTTAAACAAACCTTAGAATGAGACTAACAAGAATAACTTGGGACGAACAAAGACAAACGTTAGTCTCATTAAAAGTTTGTCTAAGTTCATCCCAAGTTAGTTTAAGTTCGTCCCAAGTTAGTCTCTTTCTAAGGATGAACTTAAACAAACCATAAAATGAGACATACGAGACTAACTTTGGGTGAACAAAGGCAAATGTTAGTCTTATTCTAAGGTTTGTCTAAGTTCGTCCCAAGTTAGTCTAAGTTCGTCCCAAGTTAGTCTCTTTCTAAGGATGAAGTTAGACAAACCTTAGAATGAGACTAACAAGACTAACTTGGGACGAACACAGACAAACATTAGTCTCATTCTAAGGTTTGTCTAAGCTCGTCCCAAGTTAGTCTAAGTTCATCCCAAGTTAATCTCTTTCTATGTACGAACTTAGACAAACCTTAGAATGAGACTAACGAGACTTACTTTGGACAAACAAAGACAAACAATAGTATCATTCTAAGGTTTGTCTAAGTTCATCCCAAGTTAGTCTCTTTCTAAGGATGAACTTAGACAAACCTTAGAATGAGACTAAAAAGACTTACTTGGGACGAACAAAGACAAACTTTAGTCTCATTCTAAGGTTTGTCTAAGTCATCCCAAGTTAGTTTAACTTCGTCCCAAGTTAGTCTCTTTCTAAGTACAAACTGAGACATACCTTAGAATGAAACTAACGAGACTAACTTGGGACGAACAAAGACAAACTTTAGTCTCATTCTATGGTTTTTCTAAGTTCGTCCCAAGTTAGTCTAATTTCATCCCATATTATTCTCTTTCTAAAGACGAACTTAGACAAACCTTAGAATGAGACTCACGAGACTAACTTGGGACAAACAAAGATAAACGTTAGTCTTATTCTAAGGTTTGTTTAAGTGAGTCCCAAGTTAGTCTCTTTCTAAAGATGATCTTAGACAAACCTTAGAATGAGACTAACGAGACTAACTTAGGAGGAACAAAGACAAACTTTAGTCTCATTCTAAGGTTTGTCTAAGTTCGACCCAAGTTAGGTGGTGTTTGATAGAGCTGAAAAAAACTTTATTTAACTTTATTTAATTTAATATAACTTTACTGAACTTTATTTTACTTTATTTCACTTTGCTGAACTTAAAAAAGTAATTTTTTGGATAAAGGTGTTTAATTTAAGTTTTATTCATGTTGAATTACAAAATCAAAATTTTCAAATTTTGATCAATTTTTTGTTTTTGATATAAAACAAATAACTGTATTATATAAACAGTTTTGACGTAAAAAAATAATATGAATAAAAAACGAATTGGCCCAAACCCATGCCTTGATAGCTGACAGCACTGCCTTGTCGCGAGGCAATGTGCACAAATAAATTTATATTTCGCTACTCGTGACCTTACTACTGGGTAGCAAGTGGTAAGTAGGTCGAACCCAAGGGAATTAGGGGGATAAGTTATTCTTTGAGGGAATCGTACATCGAGGGAGCGTGTTTTAAAGTTGATTGGGGTTTTAGCGGTTATAACTAAGTGACCTTTTTTTGGTTGTTTTGGTTTTTAGTGCGGAAGGTAAATTACAGAAAAATAAATACTGAAAAATAAAAAGAAAGACTTACAGTGGGTGATGCGTGATTTGCGAGTCCTCCGGATGGTGAGTGCAGTTGATTAAGGCAGTTATACTAGGAAAGTAAATACAAGGGGGTTTTGTAATTTAAGGAAAGCATTCGGTTTCAAGGGCCTTGCATCATAGCCTGTTTTATCATTTTAGTAATCCTTCTAAGTATTCAAACGTGCATCAAGGCCATTTCAAGCGCTCGATTTGCCACACTGTCTTGTCTTTTGCAAAAGTGTTCAAAAGTGAATCAAGGCCATTTCAAGCACTCGACTTGCAACACTGTCTAATCTTTTGCAAAATACGTAGAGCCCTTGTTCTACTTAGACTAGCACCCCATTTCAAGGTATACTAGCCTATGTGCATCCATTGGACAATCTTTTCCGATGTATCCAAATGGTGTTTGAGAGAGATCGAACTCCTCAGATAAGCTTTGCCATTTCAAGCATCCACTTACCCGAGTATGTTCACGAACTTCCACGGAAGAGCTTTGCCATTTCAAGCATCCACTCAACCTTGGAAGTTCTGACCTAATATATGGCACATAGAACAAGTTTTGAATACAGAGAAAAAACACTAAAATAGTCTAAAACATTTTATAATACAAGTACACCCCTTCAGCCGAATGAAGAGTTTAGCTACGATTATCCATGGAAGAGGATATCATAGCTAAATATTCGGGGGTTTTTGAAAGACAGTAAGTAAAGGAAAAGGGTGAGTACTTCAAGAACCAACAAGAGTACTCGAAAATAAAGAAAAGCTTGAGTAATCAAGAACCAACAGGAGTACTCAAGACCGAACTATAATACTCAAGAACCAACAGGAGTATTATATATTGAAAACCAAACTTACAAAGTGCCAATTTTCTAGAGAGAGAAGTGTTTGTGATTTTGGGATTGTGGGATGTGTTACAAATGAGTTTGGCATTGGTATTTATAGCCAAATGGGGAGAGAATGGAGGGTGGAGATTGCTTTCATCCAAGGGAGGAGAAGGGAGGAAGAAGGTTGTGGTGGTGGAGGAGACAAGTGGCAAGCTCTTGTGGTGTGTGGAGGAGCCGCCGGTTGCAAGAAGGAAATGGAGGAGGGGAGGTGACTTTGGTCACCTCCACCAAAAAACCGCCGGTCACCATGGAGGGGAGGGGAGAAATGCCACCCATGAGTCATCCATTCCACCCAAAGCCGTCGGTCATCAATGGATAAGAGTGGGTTTGTGTGAGTTTTGTGATGTTTTTACAAAACTATCAGTCCAATTTTGCTCCGGTCTGACTTTGGTTGCTCCTCGGTTGGATTTGTATTGAGTGATTCCACGTCAGGATCTTGAGATTTCTTCATTCAGCGTCTGATCGTGACCTTGGAATGACTCGTAATATCTTTTCAGCGTAAAATCCTCTCCTTAGCGTGTTTTCTCTCTAGTCTCCAAAATACCCTGTAGATATAAATCGGAACTAACAAGAAAAAGTTAAATAGACAAACAGTCTAATTTAGTGGGTTTAACTGTGTTTTTGATTCGTATAATTATGGTCCATCAATTGCCCAATTTATTTTCCTCCTTCTCTCTTGTTCTTGAAGCTTCCAGCGCTTGTAGTCTTCTATCGTCACACAAGTCGGCAGCTCCTCTCTCTGTTCTCTCCACACAGCCATGTCCCTTGCCTCTTTATCCCTTCAATTTCCCGAATGGACTCTCAACCAATCCATCATCCTCGTCATATCAAGTTAACAAAACCGACGCCGATTGTACTCATCCAAGGGGATGTAAAATTTAGCCAAATCATTATGTAGGGTTTGAAAAACACAGATCTGCAAAATCGTTGACGGCGGCTTGCAACTTTACATTTAAGTCAATCGGGTGCCCATCACGTGGCAACACAAAGTTAGTTTCTCTGCCAAGTCGATTGCACCTCTCATCTACCATGTTTATTGCATATCTACCGCATTTATGCTTGGGAAGGGGCACACCCTTGTTTTCCTAAATATATATCTACATTCTGAAGTTCTTCTTTACATAGGTCAGAGGGTGGTTGTCTATTTTTTGGGATACAGCTTGTTTCAAACTTCTAGTGGATCAGGTATGTTGCTAGTTGCTACTGATTGTTTTTGTTTTGCAATGTGATGATGTGCTTTGTTTCTGAAATAGTTTATGGAAGTCACAACTGCTAGTTTTATCATACATTAGATATGCATATGTCATGGGGTCCTGAAGAAAGTAGAAGGGTAATGGAAGTTGTGCTTGAATGTATGAAGCCTGGCGTCCCTATTTCTCACACTTGGGAGAAAGTTATTGAGGTTTATAATGGAAGATCGAAAAAACCTGTGATACAAAAACAAGTCATCAACCATTACAACCAATGTCGTGGCAGATGGGTAGCCTGGAATACATTGAGCTAAATCACTGGTATTGCCTTAACTGATGACGGATTGCCTATGGAAATAGATCTTCAAAGTGATAGAATTCAACAGTTTTTGCAGGTAATATTTCATTTTGTAGTCAACCAATATCAATTGTGTTAACAACATTTGATCAAAAAAAATTGTGTGAACAACATAATTTATATCTTTGTTTTATTTTGCAAGAGGAATAAGGTTGCTGGATAATTGGAACCCTATATTCGCTGGAAGAACTGCAACTGGTTCGAAGAGTTATTCACCTGCTTCGGCCAGAGGTGAGATAAATTTCCAAAAGAGAAAAGCAAATGGAAAGGATCACAATGGTAATTCAGAAGGTTCCGGAGACAGTGAAGACAGTCAACACACTCCAAGAAAGTATGTGTTGTCCGGGAAATCCGCTGAAAGTAGGTCACCTCCTCCTAAATCTTGTAGTTCAAAGAGACAAAAGCGTAGTTTTGTCTCTATTGCAAAAGCAAAAGCGAGTGATGATCTGAACAAAGCTCTTACAATCATGAAGATGGCTGATGAGCAACAGAGTTATGAAAGAAAATTATATCTTGCAGTGAAGAATATGGAACAAGTAAAACTTCGTGGTCAGGATTTGCAGACACGAGCTATCTTCTATCTTATAAAAGAGAATCTGGCAAAATGTTTGTAGAGTTTGAAACTGATGATGAAAAATGGGACTGGCTTAAAATTCTCGACAAGTAAAAATTTGGAGTATCACCAACTTTTTGGAGTTCTGAACAAGTTTCTTGTTTGTGAACACATGTGTTTTTTATGTAGTGAACTGACAATTGGTAATGTTTGATTGTCATGTTTCTGATGTGAACAAGCTACTGACATGCATGTAATGTTTGCTTTCAATTTGGAGTAGCACCTGGTTGTAATTTTTATGTTTGCTTCCGATGTGAACAAGCTTCCGTAGTTTATGATATGAACAAGCTTCTGATGTTTTGAGTACCACCTGCTTGTAATGTTTATGTTTGCTTTTTTATTATATTCTGATGTATTAATGTTTACTCATTTTTATTTCATACTTTCAATTTTGTTATTTGTTATAGAATGAATGAAGAAGTGATCGAGCATTGTAAGAGGATAGCACTTGATACGTGAAGAAGATCGATATTGAAATCCAAACGACAAAGATTAAGATCCGGAGGTGAGACTTGAAATGAGTACATGTATAGACTGATGAATATGCATCCACAACTTTGTCAAGAGCAACTCAGATTATCCAACGAGCTATTGCTCACTTGGTTGACATATTGAAATCAAGAGGATATTTGACCCATAACAAATATATCATGGTTACGGAACAAGTTGGCATGTGCTTATATGTGTTAGCTAAAGGAGCTTCATACCGGGATGCGGCTGATACATTCAAACATTCGATATCGACCATTTCATTTTATCTCACAGAGGTGTTTCTTGCTCTATAAAATTATCATTTGATATCATAAGACCTCATACACCTTTGGAAGAAGTACCTCAGAAGATACTCAACAGCAGCTTGTATTCACCCTTTTAAAGGTAAATTCCTAGGATGTCAGAATATGTCACTTTATATGATGTTTGATCTATTGTAATGTTTATTTTGTTTAGGATTGTATCGGAGCATTGGATGGCACACATATTGAAGCAAGATTATCAGATCACAAAGGAAATCAACATCGGGGTCGCAAAGGAACAAAAACTTAGAATGTTCTTGCTTGTTGCTCATTCGATATGATATTTACATATGTACATGTTGGATGGGAAGGAAGTGCTCATGATCAGACGGTTTGGATTGGTGCTATTACTCAACCACAATTTTGTTTTCCACATCCTCCTGAAGGTAAAAAACTTTTTTATATAACACTATTATATAAATTAACAGTCGTAATATTAATTATTGTTTCACAGGAAAATATTATTTGGTTGATTCTAGATATCCAAACACAATTGGATATTTAGCACTTTATAAAGACAAAAGAGTTCGCTATCATATGCCAACATTTCACCACGGTGATCAACCTACTGGAGTATATGAAAAATTCAACTATCGACATACTTCTTTACGAAACACCATTGAAAGAGCATTTGGCATCTTAAAGAATTCGTGGAAGATACTTAAAGTCATGCCGCAAGTGTTAGAAGAGCGCCAAAGTGATATAATTACAGCTACATGTACATTGCACAACTTCATCCGCATGGATAAATTTTTGATACCTATTTTATCTAATCAAGAGGTGCAGGGAAGTGCTGATTCAAACTTATTTGATCAACATCGAAAGGAGCAGATGAATCAAGTACGCAACATGATAGCGTTTCAAATTATAGAGGCTTGTCCAGATAATGTGGAGGAAATAAATATGGATGAAGATGATGATATGTAATGTTATCGAATTATACTGCACTTGATGTCATTTTGAACGTGTCAAATGTTTAATATGTGTGTATTTTTATGTTTATTTCACAATGTGTTTTTCATTCATATCAAGTGCAACAAAGGTTAGAAAATAAATTAATGTTTTGAATAGGTGTTCAATATAAATGTTGAATTACATAAATAAATTAATGTTGAATAGCTACAAACTGGTAACTTTTAATTGATAAATTGAAAAGGAATTTTTTTTATTTAATTGTAAAATACTTTATTTAACTCACCTGAACTTTATTTAATTTTATTTAACTTTACTTAACTTTATTTAACTTTATTTAACTTTACTGAACTTTATTTAACTTTATTTAACTTTACTGAACTTATAAACATGAAATTTAAGCTCTACAGAACAGACCCTTAGTCTAAGTTCGTCCCAAGTTAATCTCTTTCTAAAGATGAACTTACACAAACCTTAGAATGAGACTAACGAGACTAACTTGGGACGAACAAAGACAAACTTTAGTCTCATTCTAAGGTTTGTCTAAATTCATCGCAAGTTAGTCTAAGTTCGTCCCAAATTAGACTCTTTCCAAGGACGAACTAAGACCATAGAATGAGACTAACGAGATTAACTTTGAACGAACAAAGACAAACCTTGGTCTCATTCTAAGGCTTGTCTAAGTTCGTCCCAAGTTAGCCTCTTTCTAAGGACGAACTTAGACAAACCGTAGAATGAGACCAATGAGACTAACTTGGGATGAATAAAGACAAACATTAGTCTCATTATAAGGTTTGTCTAATTTCATCCCAAGTTAGTCTAAGTTCGTCCCAAGTTAGTCTCTTATTAAGGATGAACTTAGACAAACCTTAGAATGAGACGAACGAGACTAACTTGGGATGGACAAAGATAAACGAAATGTTAGTCTCATTCTAAGGTTTGTCTAAGTTCATCCCAAGTTAGTCTATTTCTAAAGACGAACTTAGACAAACCTTAGAATGAGACTAATGAGACTAACTTGGGACGAATAAAGACAAACTTTAGTCTCATTCTCAGGTTTGTCTAAGTTCATCCCAAGTTAGTCTAAATTCGTCCCAAGTTAGTAAATTTCTAAGGACGAACTTAGACAAATCTTAGAATGACACTAACGAGACTAACATGGGACGATCAAAGACAAACGTTAGTGACAGGTCGTCGTCGGTACCTGCAAATTTAAATTTATAATTCCTTACTCTAGACTGTGGGTTAGTACAGTGGCAAGCAAGGGTCGAACCCAAGGGAGCTAGATTGGTTACTACTTTGTTCTGAAAAAGGAAAAAAAAGGCAATTGGGGTTTGTGAGAGATTAGGAAACAAGTGCAATAAGGAAATAAACTGAGTGAATAATGATGAGAATATTCAGACTAGGGTTTGATTGTGACTTGTTTTATCATCGACTTCTAATATTCTAATTCATAGTTTCTAAGTGTGGTTGTCCCGACAAAGGTGACTTCCCAAGTAACCCGACAAAGGTGTTACGCCACAACTTAACCCGACAAAGATGTTAAGCTTCTAATTCTTCTAGGTTTAATAACCCGACAAAGGTGTTATCTAACCTAGACGTTCTACCTATCCAACCGACAAAGTATTAGATAGATGATTAATATAGAAATATGCGCAACTAGGTTTTACGACAAAGTATCCGCCTAGTCTAGCGATAATTCATGGAATTCATACACGAGAATTAGTAAAACAATGAATATAGCATTACGAACCAAGTCTCAAAAACATCGTCACAATGTATAAACCCTAGCCCGAATAATAAGATTAGTTACACATAGCCATAAGTAAACAATGCAAGGTAATGAAAATACAAGAGAACTTCACTAAACCGAGGGGACTAAGGACTGGCCGTGTGTGGCTGAGACGTGGCTGAGCTAGGGCAGAATAGGGCAGTGCAGGGGCTGAGTAGGGCAGTGCACGGCTGAATATGGTGGAGGAAAGGGCGGAGCAAGCTAGGGTTTCGGCCGTGAAGAGTGAAGAGGATTTTGTGGAGAGAGGAGCTCTCCACGTTTTGGGATGCTTTGAATGGCTGAGTTGCTCCTCTATTTATAGAGTTGAGTGAGGCACGAAATCCCTCTTGGACTAGGTCAAATCGGTGGCCCAAAAGACAAATTAGGAAAAGTTTCCTAATTCGACTTTGCTTGATTCCTAAGCAAACTTCTTGTGCAAGTCTTCTAGAGGATTCCAGGACATTCCAAAGCATTCTAAACCGTCATGTATGAAATTTGGGTTTTTTCCCGAAGTTACTGTTCACGGCCCAAAAATACTGTTCACGCCGGAAGTACAGTTCATCCACGGACACTGTTCATCCATTCTGTGCATCTGTTTTGACTTTGGCTCTCAATTTGACCTTTCAAACGACCTGGGATGCTCTCGGTGTGAACTAGAGAGTTGTAGGGAATTGAGTCACCTACGCAACGGTATATGCCTCGTATTTTTCTGATCAACGGTCAGCTCCCAGTACTCCGTCGAACATCCAAAGGTCTGATCTTCCATTGTGATGTTTTTGGCATAAAATGCCGTCTTTTAAGCGCGATTCCTCCTAGAGCTTCCAAATCACCTGAACACGAAACAACACTAAGAAGTAACTGTTCGTATAATAAAGTGCTGGAATTGGTGGGATTTAATGACTCGATGAGCCGTATAAATACGGCTCATCAGTTAGTCTCATTCTAAGGTTTGTCTAAGTTCATCCCAAGTTAGTCTCTTTCTAAGGACGAACTTCAACAAACCTTAGAATCAGACTAACGAGATAACTTGACATGAACAAAGACAAACTTTAGTCTCACTCTATGGTTTCTCTAAGTTTGTCCCAAGTTAGTCTAAGTTTGGCTCTTTCTAAGGATGAACTTAGACAAACCATAGAAAGAGACAAACGAGACTAACTTGGGACAAACAAAGACAAACTTTAGTCTCATTCTAAGGTTTGTCTAAGTTCGTCCCAAGTTAGTCTAAGTTCATCCCAAGTTAGTTTATTTCTAAGGACGAAATTAGACAAACGTTAGAATGAGACTAACGAGACTAACTTGGGATGAACAAAGACAAACAATAGTCTCATTGTAATGTTTGTCTAAGTTCGTCCCAAGTTAGTATCTTTTAAGGACGAACTTAGACAAACCTTAGAATGAGACTAACAAGACTAACTTGGGACGAACAACGACAAATCTTTGTCTCATTCTATGGTTTGTCTAAATTCATCCCAAGTCAGTCTCTTTCTGAGGACGAACTTAGACAAACCTTAGAATGAGACGAACGAGACTAACTTGGGATGAACAAAGATAAACGTTAGGCTCATTCTAAGGTTTGTTTAAGTTCGTCCCAAGTTAGTCTATTTCTAAGGACGAAGTTAGACAAACCTTAGAATGAGACTTACGAGACTAACTTGGGACGAACAAAGACAAAAGTTAGTCTCATTCTAAAGTTTGTCTAAGTTCATCCCAAGTTAGTTTAAGTTCGTCCCAATTTAGTCTCTTTCTTAGTATGAACTTAAACAAACCATAGAATGAGACATACGAGACTAACTTTGGATGAACAATGAAAATGTTAGTCTCATTCTAAGGTTTGTCTAAGTTCGTCCCATGTTAGTCTCTTTCTAAGGACGAACTTAGATTAACCTTAGAATGAGACTAACGAGACTAACTTGGGACGAACAAACACAAACTTTTGTCTGATTCTAAGGTTTGTCTAAATTCGTCCCAAGTTAGTCTAAATTCGTCTCAAGTTAGTCTCTTTCTATGGACGAACTTAGACCATAGAATGGGACTAAAGAGACTAACTTGGAACAAACAAAGACAAACATTAGTCTCATTGTAAGGTTTGTCTAAGTTCGTCCCAAGTTAGTCTCTTGCTAAGGACGAACTTAGACAAACCTTGGAATGAGACTAATGAGACTAACTTGGGACAAACAAAGACAAATGTTAGTCTCCTTCTGAGGTTTGTCTAATTTCATCCCAAGTTAGTCTAAGTTCGTCCCAAGTTAGTCTATTTCTAAGGACGAACTTAGACAAACCTTAGAATGAGACGAACGAGACAATCTTGGGATGAACAAAGATAAATGTTATTCTCCTTCTTAGGTTTGTCTATGTTCGTCCCAAGTTAGTCTATTTCTAAGGAAGAAGTTAAACAAACCTTAGAATGAGACTAACAATACTAACTTGGGACGAAAAAAGACCAACTTATGTCTCATTCGAAGGTTTGTCTAAGTTCATCCCAAGTTGGTCTAAGTTCGTCCCAAGTTAGTTTATTTCTAAGGACGAACTTAGACAGACCTTAGAATGAGACTAATGAGAGTAACATGAGACGATCATAGACAAACGTTAGTCTCATTCTAAGGTTTGTCAAAGTTCGTCCCAAGTTAGTCTCTTTCTAAGGATGAACTTCGACAAACCTTAGAATCAGACTAACGAGACTGACTTGGGATGAACAAAGACAAACTTTAGTCTCACTCTAAGGTTTCTCTATGTCCGTCCCAAGTTTGTCTCTTTCTAAGGCCAAACTTAGACAAACCTTAGAATGAGACTAACGAGTCTAACTTAAGATGAATAAAGACAAACTTTAGTCTCATTCTAAGGTTTTTCTAAGTTCATCCCACGTTAGTCTCTTTCTAAGGATGATCTTAGACAAACATTAGACAAACCTTAGAATGAGACTAACGAGGCTAACTTGGGACGAACAAAGACAAACGTTAGTCTCAGTGTAAGGTTTGTCTAAGTTCATCCAAAGTTTGTTTCTTTCTAAGGATGAACTTAGACAAACCTTAGAATGAGACTAACGAGGCTAACTTAGGACGAACAAAGAAAAACGTTAGTCTCATTCTAAGGTTTTCTAAGTTCATCCCAAGTTAGTCTAAGTTCATCCCAAGTTAGTCTCTTTCTAAGGCCAAACTTAGAGAACCTTAGAATGAGACTAACGAGACTAACTTGGAATGAACAAAGAAAAACGTTAGTCTCATTCTATGGTTTGTCAAAGTTCATCCTAAGTTAGTCCAAGTTCATCCTAAGTTAGTCTCTTTCTAAGGATGAACTTAGACAAACATTAGAATGAGACTAACGAGACTAACTTTGGACGAACAAAGACAAACGTTAGTATCAATTTAAGGTTTGTCTAAGTTCATCCCAAGTTAGTCTATTTCTAAGGACGAACTTAGACAAACCTTAAAATGAGACTAACGAGACTAACTTGGGACGAACAAAGACAAACTTTAGTCTCATTCTAAGGTTTGTCTAAGTTCGTCCCAAGTTAGTCTAAGTTCATCCCAGGTTAGTCTGTTTCTAAGGACGAACTTAGATAAACCTTAGAATGAGACTAACGAGACTAACTTGGGATGAATAAAGACAAACTTTAGTCTCATTCTAAGGTTAGTCTAAATTCGTCCCAAGTTAGTCTAAATTCGTCCGAACTTAGTCTAAGTTCGTCCCAAGTTAGTCTCTTTCTAAGGATGAACTTAGACCATAGAATGAGACTAACGAGACTAACATGGAACGAACAAAGACAAACGTTAGTCTCATTTTAAGGTTTGTCTAAGTTCATCCCAAGTTAGTCTCTTTCTAAGGACAAACGTAGACAAACCTTAGAATGAGACTATCGAGACTAACTTGGGACAAACAAAGACAAATGTTAGTCTCATTCTAAGGTTTGTCTAATTTTGTCCCAAGTTAGTCTAAGTTCATCCCAGGTTAGTCTATTTCTAAGGCTGAACTTAGACAAACCTTAGAATGAGACGAACGAGACTAACTTGGGATGAACAAAGATAAACGTTAGTCTCATTCTAAGGTTTGTCTAAGTTCGTCCCAAGGTAGTCTATTTCTAAGGACGAACTTAGACAAACCTTAGAATTAGACTAACGAGACTAACTTGAGACGAAAAAAAGACCAACTTTAGTCTCATTATAATGTTTGTCTAAGTTCGTCCCAAGTTAGTCTATTTCTAAGGACGAACGTAGACAAACCTTAAAATGAGACTAACGAGACTAACATGGGACGATCAAAGATAAACGTTTGTCTCATTCTAAGGTTTGTCTAAGTTCGTCCCAAGTTAGTCTCCTTCTAAGGATGAACTTCGAAAAACCTTAGAATCAGACTAACGAAACTAACTTGGGATGAACAAAGACAAACTTTAGTCTCACTCTAAGGCTTCTTTAAGTTCGTCCCAAGTTTGTCTCTTTCTAAGGACGAACTTAGACAAACCTTAGAATGAGACTAACAAGACTAACTTGGGACGAAAAAAGACAAACTTTAGTCTCATTTTAAGGTTTGTCTAAGTTCGTCCCAAGTTAGTCTAAGTTCATCCCAAGTTAGTCTCTTTCTAAGGATGAACTTAGACAAACCTTAGAGTGAGACTAATGAGACTAACTTGGGACGAACAAAGACAAACTTTAGTCTCATTCTAAGGTTTGTCTAAGTTCTTCCCAAGTTAGTCTCTTTCTAAGGACGAACTTAGACAAACCTTAGAATGAGTCTAACGCGACTCACTTGGGACAAACAAAGACAAACGTTAGTCTCATTCTAAGGTTTGTCTAAGTTCATCCTTAGAAATAGAGAAACCTTAGAATGGGACTAACGAGACTAACATGGGACGATCAAAGACAAACGTTAGTCTCATTCTAAGGTTTGTCTAAGTTTGTCCCAAGTTAGTCTCTTTCTAAGGATGAACTTCGACAAACCTTAGAATCAGACTAACGAGACTAACTTGGGATGAACAAAGAGAAACTTTAGTCTCTCTCTACGGTTTCTCTAAGTTTGTCCCAAGTTTGTCTCTTTCTAAGGATGAACTTAGACAAACCTTAGAATGAGACTAACGAGACTAACTTGGGATGAACAAAGACAAACTTTAGTCTCATTCTAAGGTTTGTCTAAGTTCGTCCCAAGTTAGTCTAAGTTCATCCCAAGTTAGTCTCTTTCTAAGGACGAACTTAAACAAACCTTAGAATGAGACTAACGAGACTAACTTGGGACGAACAAAGACAAACTTTAGTCTCATTCTAAGGTTTGTCTAAGTTCTTCCCAAGGTAGTCTCTTTATAAGGACAAACTTAGACAAACCTTAGAATGAGTCTAACGCGACTAACTTGGGATGAACAAAGACAAACGTTAGTCTCATTCTATGTCGTCGTCGCTCCACTTCGACGGCTTTGCTGCTCATCCGAGGCCGCTCGACTTCCACGGCTTTGCTGCTCATACGCCGGTCCACGTTGCCGCTAGAATCCGTTGCTTTAATGTGTTTAGGTATGAGTTTATGTTTAGATTTTATGTTGCCATCATTATTGTTTCATATTTTGGTGCTTGATGTTGAAATGAGCAAGAAAACAATGGTAGTGGACTGTGACATTCATCTTTTGCGACTGTGTTTAGGCACTCATGGCTGCCGGTATATATTTTTGGCTGTTAAATGCATTTGTTCCTAATTTCTAACTTGTATTCGTTAACTACTTGTAGTCATTGTTAGTGGATTTGCAAGAGAAGGCTTCTCCTCTCCGACTTTATCCTCTGAACATCATTACATCCTCTTCCCTTTGGTGGTTCTTCACTTCTTTAATTCCTGGTATTTGATGTTTATCAATCTTTCTTATTTTCCTATGAACATGGAGATTTGAATTTATTTTTCTTTGTTTACTAGTTTGTTCTTGTTGTTTATAGCTCTAGTCCGTACTTGTTGCACACCAACCATTAAGATTCTTTTTCGCGAGCTTCTATTCTAAGGTAAACTACACGATTAAATTATTCACTACTTATGTTTCCATTCATGTTGTGTACAATTTTTGTTGTGTAACTCATTTGATACTTTTTAATTGTTGGAGTGATTGTATTTCACTCAAATGCAATTGTCTGTTGGTGTAATTAAGTAGTATGTAACTAAGCTATATTTTTTTATTAGAGTTCTTGTAAGTTTTTGAGTTATGCAAATTGATAATGGTAATTATATGACATTTGATATAATCTTATTCTAACAATAATATTTACATGTTTCATGTAGTGGATTTTTAATGAATCGAGAGTGGGTGTCCGGTAATATGTTGAGTGAGGAGTATGAGAAAGGGATTATGGATTTTTTGCGTTTGCGTCGGCATATGCGTCTAGAAACAAAATTGAACGTGTCTTTTGTCCGTCTATGAGTTGTTGGAATCACAAAAAGGTCAACCCGAAGAAGTTACATAAACACCTTTTGTTAAATGGGATTAACCCACGATATACGGTGTGGTATATGCATGGCGAGGTTGAACAACAAAACTTTGAGCCTCCACCCGTAAAAAGCTTGCCGGAGGATAATGATAATTGGGAAGAGGATAATCTAATTGAGATGGTTAACAACGTCGCTAATGACTTTGTTGATACGCCACATGTTTTGGAGTCATTGAGGAATGACTCCAAATTACCATTGTAAGAAGAGTGTTCCAAATGTACAAGGCTATCGACAACATTGAAGTTGTTCAATCTCAAAGCGAAAAATGGATGGAGCAACAAGAGTTTCACTGAATTATTAGCGTTGGTGAAAGACATGGTTCCTGAGGGGAACAACTTACCTAACCGTACTTACGAGGCTAAGAAGGTTATGTGTCCCATGGGCCTCGAGTATAAGAAAATACATGCTTCTCCCAATGATTGTATCTTGTATCGAAATGCTTTTAGTGATTTCAAAGAATGTCCAGTGTGCAAGGCTTCTTGCTACAAGTTAAACAAAGAACCGAAAGGTAAATCTAAAGGCACTCCTTCGAAAGTACTAGGGTGTCTTCCACCGATCCCCAGGTTTCAGATATTATTTGCTGACACAGAAGATTCCAATAATATGCGTTGCCATGCTGAGAAACGTGTTGCTGATACAAAAATGCGTCATCCTACCGATTCACTACAATGGGCTAAAGTAGACAACTCATTCCCAGTGTTTGGAGCAGAGTCTAAAAATTTACGGCTTGGCCTTTCTACTGATGGGGTGAATCCATATGGAAATCTCAGTAGTCAGCATAGTACGTGGTTTTTTGATGTTCCCTTGAGTGGCATGTATTTGGCAAAACGTAGCTTAGACAGTTCGAGCAGGAGTTCAGGGGGAGTTTGAACATATCCTAGTACACATGTACAGCGTGGAGCAGACGCAAGGATATTCTCCAGAAGGATATTGGACAGCGAAGATATCGCCAAGTTAAGTCGGCCAGCGACTTATTCGAGCATGCGATATTCGAATGAATATCTTCATTGAAGGCGGCGTTGCTTACTTGGGCAAGAAGACTTCGTATATTCTTCCAACCGATTTGAGAAAGATATACATCAAATATCTAAGAATATTTCCTAAATATTTGATGGGATTATCTTGTGCAAATTAGGGTTTCGTCCTAGCATATAAATACAATGCTAGGGCGCCCTTATTATGCATCACTTTCAAGATCAAACATACACGAGTATACACTATCGATTGGGAAGGAAGAAAGCGACGGCCGGCTGTGTTTCCCCACTGGAAACTCATCGGTGCAAGAGCAGTCTTATCAAGTGCAACTGAGACTGCCTAGAAGCGATCAAACTGCCGCACACAACAAAGGTGAACAAGCTTTCGAGAGAAATCATCCGAGCTTCAGGAGAAGGTCGAGAACGTTCAGACTTCAGGTTCGGACGAAGGGGATCGAGGTTAACTGCTGTAAACCTTGGTTGCAAATTTGAGATACGTAGTGTAAGAGGCTAGGCGATTACAAGGTGCAAGCGTAAGTCCACTTGTAGCTCTAACTCGTAATAAAGATTTGTTGTCCCTTCTAGGGTGTGGGAAACCCCCCAGAGTAGGCGTGGCCGAACTGGGTTATCATTCTGTGCGTCCTTCTACTTTCGTTCTATTGTCTGAACTGTTGTGATACGAGTTCAAGGTCTGTCGCAACTGTACCTTGAATTGTCTGCTGAACTGTTGTGAAAAGAGTTCAAGGTCTATCACAACTGTATCTTGGACACAAGCTTGAACAGGGGATATAATTTCAATTGGTATCAGAGCCGACACTCGCCATACTGAGTGGGATCCTGAACTGTTAAAGATGACTCTGAAGGAAGGACAAAGCATCACCAGACCCTCGCTACTCGAAGGATCGAACTATGCCACCTGGAAGCCCGTGATGAGATCCTTTCTGAAATCTCTAAATGAAAAAGCGTGGAAGGCAGTTCTGAAAGGTTGGACGGAACCCATGATGAACAATCTCACTGGAGAACCGATCCCAAAACCAGAAGCACCGTGGACAGAAGAGGAGGTCACAGCATCTATGGGAAACTCAAAGGCTATGAACGCAATCTTTTCGGCCGTAGATGAAAACGTCATGAAGCTAATCATCAACTGTGAAGTGGCCAAGGAAGCATGGGACATCCTCCAAACAGCCTTTGAAGGCACAGACAAAGTTCGCAACTCTCGCATGCAGGCTGTCACAACCAGGTTTGAAGAGATGAAGATGAAGGAAAGTGAAACTATCACTGAGTACAACACCAGAGTTCTGGAACTGGCTAACGAGGCTTCTGCTCTAGGGAAACCCATCAATGAAGAAAGGTTGGCCAGTAAAGTCTTAAGATCACTCCCTCCGAGATTTGCGATGAAGGTCACGGCCATAGAGGAAATGCACGACATCGCCAAACTAAAACTGGATGAGCTGATGGGTTCTCTCAGAACCTACGAGATCAATCATGATTTTCAACCTGGGGAAGTGAAGGGAATCGCCCTAAAAGCGGACACGTCTGAAGACAAACTGGATGGTGGCTGCACTACTGAACAACTGGCTATGATGGCTCAGAATTTTGGCAGAATGGTGTGGAAAATCAACAGACATGGACCAGAACAGGGCCAGCCTTCATCAAATAGCTTCCGAAACTGGAAACCCGACAGGTCAAGATCTAGAGACATGAGACAAGACTCTTCTGACGAAGGAAAGGAAGAAATTCAGTGCCATGAATGCAAGGGGTTTGGACATATTGCCTCCCAATGTGCGAATACCCTCAATAAGAAGAATGCAATGGTCGCTGATAGGTGACCTTGTCGTGAGGCCAAATCAAATTTAAATTTATAAAGTGTCCACTACTTTAGGCTCACTAAAACGATAGTAAAGCGGTAAGGAGGGGTCGAACCCAAGGGAATTAAATCAATTACTCATTGTTCTTAGTGCAAGTACAAGGAAAGTAAAGTAAGTAAAGACAAGGGGGTTTTGGAATTGGTTTGAACGTAAGTGCATGCAAAAGTAAGGGAAAGGGTTTGTGATCAAGAGAGGGAATATTCAGTTTAGGGCCTCTCTTATGCAACACTTATCATAGGCAACCATATAGTCATTCTACATCCCATAGAGTGTGGAATTTCCGACAAAGGAAATCACCCAAAGTACTCCGGCAAGGGTAGTACACCACGGCCTTAACCGACCTAGGTAGTAGTGAAATTATATCCCCTGTTCAAGCTTGTGTCCAGGGTTCTATTGCAACAGACCTTGAACTCTTTGCACAACAGTTCTGCTGACAGTACAAGGTACAGTTGAGACAGCCCTTGGACACCTCTCGCAATAATCCAGCAGTTAGTGAAGATAACTGAGACACACACCGTTAACCAGAACCGAACTCTACCACAGAGTGTTCCAACAGAAGATTAAATAGTTTATCAAGCAGTAACGGGAACCAAAGTAAAACAGAGGAACGGGAGCACGCACGGTATGTTACCCAGTTCGGCCTCGCCTACTCTCGGGGGTTTCCCACACCCCATAATGGGACACAAATCGTATTACGAGATTTAGAGCTACAAGTGGTCTTACTCTTACACAACCCCGTGTTTGTAATCACCTAGCCTCTAACTCTCTGTCTCTCGGATTTGCAATCTCGGTTCGTCGCTACTCCCCTCGATCCCCTGTGGATAGGACGAGACTTCTCTCTCGGCCTAGTCTTTAACCTCTCGGAAGTTCAGTCGCCTTCTCTCAAAGACGTAGCTTGATAGCTGTGTGTGAGTGCACTTTGTTGATCCTCCAGCACAGCCTGAACACCACACTGATCAGGCTGTTGTTTTGGGGCTGATATTCCGATGTGGAATGGCCAGCCGTCGCTTCTCCCTCAATCTCACGAACTCTCATATTTTTCTTTTCTCTTCGGGGGGCGCACCCATAAGGATGCCCTAGCATTGTACTTATATGCTTGGACGAAACCCTAATCCGATCAGAATATGTCGTCAAATAATTCGGAGATGTTGCGAAATATTTGCTGAATATTCAATCCATATTCAATCATCGAAGATGACTTCCGCCCCAAGCCCCCTCGCACAGGGTCTTGTCCACTCCCCCTCGCACCTATCCATGGTTGACGAGGAGCACAGTGAGACGCTCATACCAAGCTCTGGGTGCTTGTTTGAGACCGTACAAGGCTTTCTTCAGGTGGTACACAAATGCTGGGTGATGCGGATCCTCAAACCCTTTCGGTTGAGCGACGAAGACCTCCTCATTCAGAAATCCGTTTAGGAAGGCACTTTTGACATCCATCTGGAATAGTCGAAACTTTAAGTGACATGCCAGAGCAAGCACTTTAAGACGTGCGACCGGAGCAAAGGTTTCCTCAAAGTCTATCCCTTCTATTTGAGTGTATCCTTGTGCCACGAGACGAGCTTTGTTTCTTGTGATGTTCCCCTGATGCGTCGGACTTGTTTTTGAAGATCCATTTTGAACCAATGACGTTGACCCCATCAGGTCTTGGAACAAAATCCCATACATCGTTTCGAGCAAATTCTTCCAGTTCCTCTTGCATAGCGAGGACCCAATACTCATCAAGTAACGCTTCCTTTATGTTTTTCGGCTCGATTGAAGAGAGGAAACACGAGCAGGCAGCCGATTCTCTGGAGTTGCTCAGAATTCTGCGAGTTTGAACTCCGTCACTAGGTGAACCAATAACTTCAGAGATTGGGTGATCCCTGGTAATTCGTCGGGAGGGTTGTAGCGTAGTGACATTTTCTTGGGGGTTGACAGTAGCAGCGTCGTCAGAGGAATGATCTACAAAGGGGTCATCAGAGGTGCCTTCAGACGGGTCATGCTCAGACGGGTCATGCTCAGTCTGCTGGGATGATGGTTGTGTCGTAGGTGCTGTGCTAGTACTGTCGTCAGCGTCGTTCGAGACCGCCTATACGATCACTTCATCCTTTACTTTGACATTTATAGATTCCATGACTGATCATGTGCATTTGTTGAACACCCGGTATGCTCAACTGTTTGAGGAATAACCAAGAAAGAACCCTTCATCACTCTTTGGATCCAGCTTCTGTCGGTACTCCCGGTCGTTCAAAATGTAGCACTCACTTCCAAAAATGTGGAAATATTTGACAGTGGGCTTCTTTCCTTTCCAGAGTTCATAGCATGTCTTCTCCGTTCCAGTGCGTATAGTAACTCAATTTATGATGTGACATGCTGTATTCATAGCTTCAGACCAGAACTTCAGAGGAATCCTTTTGGCATGGATCATCACTCGGGCCATCTCTTGAATGGTACGATTCTTCCGTTCCACCACTCCATTCTGCTGAGGGGTGATTGCCGATGCGAACTGATGAGCAATTCCGTGTTTCGTACAGTAGGTACTCATAGTAACATTCTTGAATTCCGTGCCATTATCACTCCTGATGGACACCAGTTTTTCTCCTTTGTCTTCCCTTTCTCATTGGATAAGAGTAGCAAGCTCTATGAATTGTTGAGCAGCTTCGGTCTTGTCACGAAGGAACCTTGTCCAGGTGAATCTGGTGAAGTCGTCAACACAGACCAGAACATACTTCTTTCCTCCATAGCTCTCAAGTTGCATTGGTCCCATCAAGTCCATATGGATCAGTTCCAGAGGTCGGTTGGTGCTGATTTGAGAGACCTTAGGGTGTGATGCTTTCGTCTGTTTCCCAATCTGACATTCTCCACACATCACATCCTGACTTCCTTTGACATTTGGCATTCCTCTGATGAGTCCAGATGAGCAGAGTTTCTTCAATGTCTTGAGATTCAGATGTCCCAACCGTCTGTGCCAAAGGGACATCTCATCTGCTTGACTAGACAAGCAGGCTGTTCCAGTACCTGTTCCAGAGCCTGTTCCATCAGATCCGATGAGATACCAATTATGGGCTGCTCTGCTTCCTTTCATCAATATTCCTCCATCCTTGTCGAGAACCTGGCATGAGTTATGAGTGAACTTGACGTGATATCCTCCGTCGCAAAGTTGACTTATGCTGATCAGGTTCACTTTCAGTCCTTCAACTAGGAGAGTGTCTTTGAGGACAGGTAGATCCGGAACCTTCAATGTCCCACAGTTGATTACATGTCCCTTTCCACCGTCTCCGAAGGTGACAAACTGCTTCTTAATCACAGGTCGAATCTGGATGAGAAATCTGGGGTCTCCTGTCATATGGGCAGAGCATCCGCTGTCGAAATACCAGCGTTCTTTCTCCATGTGACTTGAAGAGCTGAACGCAACCATGCACACATCTTTACTTCTGTAAGTTTTGGTGTCTATCTTCCATTCATGAACCGTGCTTGATGGTAGCTGTCCTTGCTGTGCAATCATCTTGAACAGTTCCAGGATCCCACTCAGTGTGTCGAGTGTTTGCTCTGATACCATTTGAAATTATATCTCCTGTTCAAGCTTGTGTCCAGGGTTCTGTTGCAACAGACCTTGAACTCTTTGCACAACAGTTCTGCTGACAGTACAAGGTACAGTTGAGACAGCCCTTGGACACCTCTCGCAATAATCCAGCAGTTAGTGAAGATAACTGAGACACACATGGTTAACCAGAACCGAACTCTACCAGAGAGTGTTCCAATAGAAGATTAAACAGTTTATCAAGCAGTAACGGGAACCAAAGTAAAACAAAGGAACGGGAGCACGCACGGTATGTTACCCAATTCGGCCTCGCCTACTCTGGGGGGTTTCCCACACCCTATAATGGGACACAAATCGTATTACGAGATTTAGATCTACAAGTGGTCTTACTCTTACACAACCCCGTGTTTGTAATCGCCTAGCCTCTAACTCTCCGTCTCTCGGATTTGCGATCTCGGTTCGTCGCTACTCCCCTCGATCCCCTGTGGGTAGGACGAGACTTCTCTCTCGGCCTAGTCTTGAACCTCTCGGAAGTTCAGTCGCCTTCTCTCAAAGACGTAGCTTGATAGCTGTGTGCGAGTGCACTTTGTTGATCCTCCAGCACAGCCTGAACACCACACTGAACAGACTGTTGCTTTGGGGCTGATATTCCGATGTGGAATGGCCAGCCGTCGCTTCTCCCTCAATCTCACGAACTCTCGTGTTTTTCTTTTCTCTTCTGGGGGCGCACCCATAAGGATGCCCTAGCATTGTACTTATATGCTTGGACGAAACCCTAATCCGATCAGAATATGTCGTCAAATAATTCGGAGATGTTGCGAAATATTTGCTGAATATTCAATCATCGAAGATGACTTCCACCCCAAGCCATCCGATATTCTCTCAGCCAACCTGCGTATATTTGATCGCACGCATCTTTGATGATGATCTGTCGATTGGCTCCAATCAAATAACTTCGTTGACATCTTCGGGGCTTCAATCAGTTAATCTCGTCGTCGACATCTTCTCCATAAGATATCTTCTTTGTCAAGTTAGACAGTTGGTTTCCAATTCTGGTGAGGAAATATCGGAGTGACCTCTCAAAGAATCTGTGTCGTTGCTGACCGACTCCAGCTGGAAAGATCCTCAATCTTTAGTATCTTCAGAATAAACCGTATCTTGATCATGCGTCTTCTGTACGCTGTACCTCTGTTCCAATATGTGATTGAACTCCAGCTTGAACTGTCTAAAGATGTTTTGTCAAAGACATGCCAATCATGGGAACATCAAGTAGTGTGGTGCCAAAGGCAACCCAAGGTATTGAAACCCCACTACCTCACTAGGCACGGTCTAAGCTTCCTAATCTAGTCCTTATTAGGTTGAACAATCCGGCAAGGGTATTGTTCTATCTATGTGTACTACCCATTATTGCCGCAAAGCATCAAATGGATGTTACAATAAGGATCATTAACTTGACTAAGCTTAGTGGCAAGACATCCACTTAGCCTTGCCTTTGATCCGTGGAATGAGATCCAACGACTAGTGGAATGTAGATTGAAATTAAGTACAAGTGCCTCAAAATGTAAGCATAAGAGATAAAACCCTAAACCGAATAAGAAAGTTAGCTACTTGTATTCATGGTGTGGAATACAATAGCCAAAGGCATTCAACAAGAAAATTACAAGGTTTCAAGCTAAAATGCCGAGAGAAGGGTAGAGAGAAGTTGAGAGAATTCAAGCCTTGATCCAAGAGAGTTTCGACTAGCAATTTGAGAGTGGATTTTTTTTGGATGTCTTTTCCTTGCTCTAATAGGTTGTATTTATAAGCATGAGCTAGGGTTTCTCTTGTCTTGGACCCCAAGTTTGGAGTGGCACAAGTGGATTGGCATGAGCCAATGATGAGATGCTTCTAGAATCATCAAGGCACTCTTGCTCTGGAAGTAGTCAAAATGGATTAGCATGAGCCAATGATGAGATGCTTCTAGAATCATCAAGATTTTGCAAGTGGACTATGTTTGGCTTGGGCTCACGTGTGGGCCAATAATGTCTTGTGGTGATTTTTGCCTTAAATGCCATCTTTTAAGCCCGATTCTTATTTAGACTCCAAAAGGTCCTGAAATGCAAACCGACATTAACAAGCATATGTTCTTATGATCAAATGTCGTATTTGGTGGGTTTTGTTGACTCGATGAATCGTATAAATATGGCTCATCAAACCACCCCACACTTGAACTTGTTCTTCCCGAACAAGGCCTTAAGTCACAAGAGGAAAACAAATAAAAACAACACAAGTCCTTCTCGGCATCCTAGATATGGATAAGAGTGCTAGTCTAGATTTTACCTTTCCATGCATAACTCAACTAATACTCAAAGCATCATGCTTAGACATAGATTTAACTTGCTACTTGTTACCTTGGAGCCGAAATACAAACCAATTCGGATAAGTGGGAGATAGTCCTTTTCAAGCCCATGATCTACACTCTTGGTCTTGGGTTCTTGCCCTATGGTTATATTTCTTTGCTTTCTCTAGCACATGATTCATTCGAGCTTAAGGGTCGAGTGTTCTAACTTCTTGGAAGGACAGCTTTGGTAGAGAGTTGGCCTTCGGCCTTTGATAAGATAGTGATGGATTTCACTCTTAGTGCGGTGGATTTTCACACGTTGGCTAATTTTCTTTCTTTTGAGCTTTGCTCCTTGATGTGAATTGCTTGTCTTTCTTCCTTTTACTTGAGAGGTCCAATCATAGCCCGAAAGCATATAGAAATACCTCCCCGCTCTTTCTCATCCTTGTCCTTTCGGCGCGGGTCAAGATGAGGGTAACTCACCTCTTTTCCCGGTTACTTGGACTAGAGATAGGACGGTTGATTCTCCGTCCCGCCCCTTGCATAAACGGTGCACGGTGGAGCTTACTCTAAGCCAATAAGTCTCGAAGTGCTAGCCTCCATTAAATCCATATAACCATATAGTTTGAACCCGGTCCCTTAAGTGCTTTTGTCAAGCTTCACTAGGACCTTTTCTATCAACTCCACATCCCCTTTTTATCCCGACTCATAGGAACAAGTAATGGGTTAGTGTCTCAAGTCATCACACAATTCAGATTTCATAAGAGGAATGCATGTACTCGGTTCTATCTATTTCACATCATTAAGGCTCAAAACCTCATATCTAGGGCATAGAAAGAAACCTTTTATTCAACAAAATTTAAAAATTTCAAAGGAAACGTGCTGACTCATGCATGTGCAAGAAAATAGACGTGCTGACACAACAAACGACTAGCCACCCACCCCACACTTTTGAAATATGCCGTGTCCTCACGGCACAACTCAATTTCAAGACAAATATGCACAATATCAAGGAAAGGAAAATGGCAATAGAGAGAAGGTGAGAACGGTACTCCCCTTATGATGTCCTTGCATGTCGTGAAACGACAAGGCATGAACTGGTACCAATCGATTGAAGATGGGGAATTGAAGTCGGGTCCGGTAGTGCGCCAGCCCAAAATGCTAAAATGCGTAGCACACCCGACATCATGCGTACTTGACCCAGTACCGTTCCTACAAAAGCCAACTTTTTTTCCTTTCCAAATACAATGGGGTGAGGGTTAGTATAAGTAAATGCAATGCAGAAAATACTAAAATATGCCGGGCTGCCTCCCGGCGAGCGCCTTTGTTTAACGTCGTTGGCTCGACAGTACCTCTTAGGGATCATAAATTGGGATCCCATTTGTGGGTGAGGTTGAATTTCACCTCAGCTCTTCCCTTGATCAGCCCCAAGTCCCCGTTGAATGATGTGCCCGGGTCTGGTCTCCACTAGTCGGGCGGGCTTGCCTTCATACCCTCACAAGTTGGCGAGGAAGTCTTAACCATAGCTACTGCCCAAGTCGCGCACACGGTCTCTCTTGGGTAGGTCAGGGACTAGGGCACCGAGATCCCAGGTGTTCACGATGTCCGGTAGTTTCTTTGTGCCCGGACGGCCATCATTATCATAGATGTAGAAGTCTGAAGTTCTGCCGCCGAATGAAAGTGACAATAAACCCACGCCCATGTCGATCCTAGCCTTGGTGGCTGATGGACCATAATTATACGAATCAAAATTACAGTAAAACCCACCAAATTAGACTGTTTGTCTATCTAACTTCTACTTGTTAGTCCCGATATATTTCTACAGGGTATTTTGGCGCTTAGAGAGAAAACACGCTAAGGAGAGGATTTTACGTTGAAAAGATGTTACGAGTCATTCCAAGGTCAAGATCAGACGCCGACTGAAGAAATCTCAAGATCCTGACATTGAATTACTCAGTACAAATTCAACCGAGGAACAATCAAAGTCAGACGGAGCAAAATTGGACTGATAGTTTTGTGAAAAGACTGCACAAAACTATCAAAATGCACTCATGGACCAAGGTGACCGGCCACCTTGCTTGGAGGTGGCCAAAGCCACCCTTCTCCTCCCCTTGCAACCGGCCACCGGTGGCTTTCCACCCCCTAACCGGCGGCTTTTGCTTCCCCCCATGTGGCACCTCCTCCTTCCTCCTCCCTTCTCCTCCCTTGGATGAAAAACACTTGCCTCCCATCTCCTCCCTCCATTTCTCTCAAGTTTGGCTATAAATACCAAGCCAAACCTCATTTGTAAATCATTCCAAAATCAATAAACACTTATCTCTCTACATTTTGTTACATTGCAAGTTTGGTTTGAAATTATAATACTCCTGTTGGTTCTTGAGTATTATAATACTGTAGAGAATACTCCTGTTGGTTCTTGAGTATTCAGTAGGAAATTGGGAATACTCCTGTTGGTTCTTGAGTATTCCACCCCTTTCCCTCTTAGTGTTTTCAAAAAACCCCGAGTATATAGTTATGATGTCCTTTTCCATGGATATTCGTAGCTAAACTCTTCATTCGGTCGAAGGTATTTTCTTATATTATATAATGTTTTAATTTCTGTTAGTTTTATTTCTTTGTATTCAAAACTTATTCTATGTGCCATTTATAGTCAGAGTTTCCAAGGTTGAGTGGAAGCCGTAACAAGCAAAGCTCTTCCGTGGGAATTCGTGATCATACTCGGTAAGTGGAAGCTGTAACAAGCAAAACTTATCGAGGAGTTCAACTTATCTAAAACACCACTTGGTCGATCGTAACTGAGAGATCAGGTGGATGCACAAAAGGCTAAGATACTTCGAAAGGAGGAATTGGTCTGAAGTAGAATAAGTGTTGCTTTAAACGATGTTGCAAGTCTTGCGCTACGAAAGGGCCTCGATTCATCTTTGAATACTTAGAAAGGTTACTAACGGTTATTAATAAACATGTTATAATACAAGGTACCTGAAACTGAATACATTTCCTTGAATTACAAAAAAAAAACCCCCTGTATTTACTTTTATAAACTGCTCGATCAACTACAACCATCAACCGCTCATCTACCGGAGGAATCGCAATCACGCATCACCCACTGTAAGTCTTCTTCCCTTAACTCTTTTACTTTTAGTATTTTAATTTCTGTATTTATTTTCTGTATTTACTTTTCCGCATAAAAAACCAAAAAAACCAAAAACAGTAGCTTAGTAATTAGCAGTAAGTCCGCAATCGACCTAAAATCACTCACCATACGATCCCCTAAAGAACAGTTATCCCTCTAATTCTCTTGGGTTCGACCCCTACTTACCACTTACTACTCAGTAGTGTAGTTGCGAGTAGCGGAAAATATAAATTTATTTGCACAGAGAACATTGCACCTTAACGACAGTGCAGTGGGCTCCGTCAAATTGGCGCCGATGCCGGGGAATTAGCCATCGGATTAGTTGTTCTTTCCCTCCTATGTCCTCATGACGCAACCCCCTTCATATGCATGGACAACACGACATCTGCCACTGTTCGGAGGTACAGATGGAGAAGACCCTGTACAACACTGCCGAAACTTTCACCACGTCTGCCACCTCATTAAACCTGCAAATGAAATGTTAGAGGAATTTAAGCTTAAATGCTTCAAATTCTCTCTAACTGATTTCGCAATGATCTGGTATTAAACGTCAACCGCTAGCAGTGCAGTACATTTTGTGGACCTCTGCGTTCCATTTCTGAAAGAATTTTCCCCTCCATCCTTACGACAACAAACCCGTGAGAAGATCATGTGCCTGCAACAATCCCGGGATGAGACCTTGGACGAATACTACACGATCTATGGCACCATCGTCTCAAACTGCCCGCATCATGGATTCACGAAGAAAGTTCTGCTTCAAAGATTTCTTCGTGGGATGAAGGCCGATGATCTGACAAGGATAAACGAAGCAATGAGAAGATCATCCAGGAACTTAACCATTGCGGACATGTGGTACCTCATAAATGACATGGCCGCAGCTACAAAACGAATACCCGAGGCTGACGGAGAAATGCAGACAGAAAGAGAAGAAACTCCCGAGCCATCAGAAGAAACTCCCGAGCCATCAGAAGACAGGGATATAGAAAGTGTCGGGAGCAACGAGGAAGTGTCAGCAATGGAAGAAGTCCAGAATACCACCGACATGCTGCCAATACCATACCCAGCTATCATCACCCAAGCAGCCGAAACCATCAATGACCAGTTCCTCACAAATAGACACGACGAGGCAGAACCGAGCCTTAAGATGCAAGCTTCCCGACTTTTCCCCTCGATCAATAGACAAATCGCTGAAAACTATGTGATCCATGAAGAGGCTGAAAAGAGGATAGGAAAAGGGCCTGAGCAGAACAACTCCTCAATGGAGCAACTTTATGCCATGACTGGACAAGACAGCCCTAAGAAAACCCGGTTCAAGAAGCTAGTGGTCAAAGGTCCCTCACCTTCTCAAAGACGTTGGAAGGAGACATCACCAGAACAACGGGAACTGGACCCAAGCACATCATCTCGCAAGAAATCGGGAAAAAGCAAAGCGAAAACCAACACAGGAATAGTGGCAAAATTCGACCTAAGCCACCCATGGGATCACAACCAGTGATCCAGGAATAAGGTACTGTCGAGCCAACGACGTTAAACAAGTGCATTGGTCGGGAGGTAACCCAACACTATCTTACTTTCCGCACTTTAATTTTCTGTCTTTTATTTTCTGTATTTTACTTTTTCAATAAGTCGCTCTCACCCACTTGGTGCATAGAAGATTTGACTATTCAGGAATCGGACTTGGGTGCAACATTAAGCCAGTCAGGACTACACCAAGAGTTCAAGGCCCCAGCCGAACTCCCTCGATTATCCAGCCTCATGCCATGTCATTCGACACAATAAAGGGAGTTCTGTCTTTCCTTTTCCTTTAAGTCGTTTCCTTCTCGTATAACATCTGCTTGCATGGCTTTTGAACTAAGTAGTGCTGAAAGGCACGACTTCGTTCAAAAGTGTGGGGTGAGATCCGCATGTGTACATAAATAAAAAACATTTTTCTTTTTTAGGTATCTTTTTGAAAATATGAACTTAAGAATGTGAAAAAGATAGATCTAAAATTCATGCATTTACCTTGTGAAAATTCAACTGTCTAAAAACTTAGAACGTAACTTCTCATTTGGCCCTTTGTGCTGAGATAAACTAGGGATGTGGAGTTGATAGAAATGCCCTAAAGAGGCTTGGCAAGCAATCAAAGGATCGAATCAAACTATATGGTTTTCGAAGTCAGTGGAGGCAGCACTTCGGGTTTCAGTGAAGATTGAAGTCATCTCCGCCATGCAGTGTTTATGCAAAAAAGAAAAAGGTGAGGACGGGAATCAGACCATCCTCTCTCTAGTCAAAGTAGCCGAGAAAATAGATGAGCGACCCTCATCTTGACCCGCGCGAAACAACAACGATGAGAGGAGCGGGGAGGTATTTCCATAGGCTTGCGGGCGATGATTGGACCTCCCAAAAAGGCTTGAGAAAATGGACTAGCAAGCCACAAAAAGGCAAAACTCAAAGAAGCAAATCAAGAGGCCAAAGGCCCAAAATTGTGAAGGTTTTAACCGAACAAAAAGTGAAGTACTCAAAGAGTCAAAATCAAAGGCTAAAGGCCGATTCACTACAAAAGCAGTCCCTCGCCAAAAGAAAATCAAAGTACTCAAACCAGTGAAACCCGAACCAAATCACGTGCTAGAGAAAGCTACAAGGAAACCATATAGTGCGAGACGGTCCCGAGGTTGCAGTCCAGGAGCCTAAAAAGGGCTATCTCCCGAAACATCCAGAATAATTTGCATCTCAGCACGGAGGTACAAGTATCAAGTTTCTTCTATTTATTTATACAGTTCAATTTGGTAATAAGTAAGCAATGCATGAATTAGGATAAATCTAGTACCACAGTCTAATTTTCATATTTCAACAAACTTACTTAGTGTGCCGCCCTTTAATAGCATTGTTCGGGACGAACAACTAAAAGTGTGGGGTAATCTGATGGACCATAATTATACGAATCAAAAACACAGTAAAACCCACCAAATTAGACTGTTTGTCTATCTAACTTCTACTTGTTAGTCCCGATATATTTCTACAGGGTATTTTGGTGCTTAGAGAGAAAACACGCTTAGGAGAGGATTTTACGCTGAAAAGATGTTACGAGTCATTCCAAGGTCAAGATCAGACGCCGACTGAAGAAATCTCAAGATCTTGACATTGAATTACTCAGTACAAATTCAACCGAGGAATAATCAAAGTCAGACGGAGCGAAATTGGACAGATAGTTTTGTGAAAAGACTGCACAAAACTGTCAAAATGCACTCATGGACCAAGGTGACCGGCCACCTTGCTTGGAGGTGGCCAAAGCCACCCTTCTCCTCCCCTTACAACCGGCCACCGGTGGCTTTCCACCCCCCCAACCGGCGGCTTTTGCTTCCCCCCATGTGGCACCTCCTCCTTCCTCCTCCCTTCTCCTCCCTTGGATGAAAAACACTTGCCTCCCATCTCCACCTTCCATTTCTCTCAAGTTTGGCTATAAATACGAAGCCAAACCTCATTTGTAAATCATTCCAAAATCATTAAACACTTATCTCTCTACATTTTGTTACTTTGCAAGTTTGGTTTGAAATTATAATACTCCTGTTGGTTCTTGAGTATTATAATACTGTAGAGAATACTCCTGTTGGTTCTTGAGTATTCAGTAGGAAATTGGGAATGCTCCTGTTGGTTCTTGAGTATTCAACCCCTTTCCCTCTTACTGTTTTCAAAAACCCCCGAGTATTTAGTTATGATGTCCTTTTCCATGGATATTCGTAGCTAAACTCTTCATTCGGTCGAAGGTATTTTCTTGTATTATATAATGTTTTAATTTCTTTTAGTTTCATTTCTTTGTATTCAAAACTTATTCTATGTGCCATTTATAGTCAGAGTTTCCAAGGTTGAGTGGAAGCGGTAACAAGCAAAGCTCTTCCGTGGGAATTCGTGATCATACTCGGTAAGTGGAAGCTGTAACAAGCAAAACTTATCGAGGAGTTCGACTTATCTAAAACACCACTTGGTCGATCGTAGCTGAGAGATCAGGTGGATGCACAAAAGGCTAAGATACTTCGAAAGGAGGAATTGGTCTGAAGTAGAAAAAGTGTTGCTTTAAACGTTGTTACAAGTCTTGCGCTACGAAAGGGCCTCGATTCATCTTTAAATACTTAGAAAGGTTACTAACGATTATTAATAAACATGTTATAATACAAGGTACCTGAAACCGAATACTTTTCCTTGAATTACAAAAAACCCCCCTGTATTTAATTTTATAAACTGCTCGATCAACTACAACCATCAACCGCTCATCTACCGGAGGAATCGCAATCACGCATCACCCACTGTAAGTCTTCTTCCCTTAACTCTTTTACTTTTAGTATTTTAATTTCTGTATTTATTTTCTGTATTTACTTTTCCGCATAAAAAAACCAAAAAAACCAAAAACAGTTGCTTAGTAATTAGCATTAAGTCCGCAATCGACCTAAAATCACTCACCATACGATCCCCTAAAGAACAGTTATCCCTCTAATTCCCTTGGGTTCGACCCCAATTTACCACTTACTACCCAGTAGTGTAGTCGCGAGTAGCGGAAAATATAAATTTATTTGCACAGAGAACATTGCACCTTAACGACAGTGCAGTGGGCTCCGTTAGTGGCGTAGAGGAATGGCCGTCCCAATATAAGTGTAGGAGGCTCATCGTCTCTAGCGTTGCCCATCTGCAAGACATAAAAATCTGTAGGAATAGCATGGTCTCCTACTCGGAGTGTTAGATCCTCAAGCAATCCAACCGGACGAATACATGACTTGTCCCCCAACTCAATCATCAATTTAGGCGGGCTCAATGGACCAAGCCCCAACGGGTAGTATAAGGAGTAGGGCATGGCGTTAATGGCAGCACCACGATCGATCAAGCAATGGGGAATTTGGGCCTCACCTATACCGCAGGTGACTGTGAAAGCCCCTGGGTTTTTACCCTTTCCCGGCGGTGACTTGTGGCTTGCAGTGAGGGAACGCTCTATCATGGGTCCGTTCTGCTTGGGCAACTCCTCCAATCTATCTAGCTTGTCATCATTAATCATAATCACCTCCATCATGCTAACATTTCCCTTCGGATTTTGGACGGTTTGCGATGGAAGCCGACCGGACTCTTTCTTGAGCTCGGATATTGTGGTAGCAAGTTGGGATAACTGTTTGTTGATTTCGGCTATTGCTCCCCTTGTTTCAGCCTGGTTTTGCTGAATTGTCGCATTCATTTGCACATTGCTAGCGACCAACTCCTTCATCATGTCTTCTAATGACCGGTTTGGTCCTACCGGGCTTGGTCCCGACTGATTTTGGCTTGGTCCCCTTTGATAGGATCCCGGTACATTCTGCTGATATTGTCGTTGGGGAGGCCGGTAGAACTGCTGATTTGCTTGAGGAGCGGCTTGTTGATGAGACTGATGAGCCAAATAAGTATCGCCTCTAGATGGAAGAAGATTTTCTTTGAAAAGTAGTTTTGTACCATCTGCTAAAGCTTGGAGAATTCCAAAAGGTCCAGCATATTCAGGTCCAATACGTTGTTGTAGCCCCGCAGCTATTTCTCTTTCTAACCACACAATTACTAGTACACCTATTGTGATTCCTACTATAACAGTCAAAATCGGAATAAGCATCAATATGATTTCATACACATCTTTTAAGGATTCCCATTTTGAAAAAGCATTGATATCTTGTACTTCTGTTCTATCAATTATCATTTCAACGATCAACTTCTCCCATAATGATATCTATACTACCTAGTATCGTCATAATATCAGCCAATTTCATTCTTTTAACTAACTGAGGAAGAATTTGCAAATTGATAAAACCCAGTGGTCGAATTTTCCATCTCCAAGGAAAAATTCGACCATCTCCTAGCAGAAAAAACCCAATTCGCCCTTTGGGGCTTTGACTCTCGCATAAAGTTCTTGTTTCGACAATTCAAAAGTAAGAGAGGTTTTTTTACTAATGAAGCGATATTCAAAATCATTCCATTGGGAATCCCTTACTTTCTCAAAACATCGTATTTCTAAATTCTCATAAGGTCCTCCCGGAATTCCTTCCAAAGCTTGCTGAATAATTTTGATAGATTCCTCAATTTCACTGATCCTTACTAAATAACGAGCTAACGAATCTCCTTCTTTTTGCCATTGGACTTCCCAATCAAATTCGTCATAACACTCATAATGATCAACTTTACGAAGATCACATTCTATTCCGGACGCTCGTAGCATTGGGCCCGATAAACCCCAATTTAGTGCTTCTTCTCCACTCAAAATTCCTACTCCCTCAACACGTTCTAAAAAAATAGGATTCCGTGTAATAAGTTTTTGATATTCCGAAATTCCGGTTAAAAAATAGTCGCAGAAATCAATGCATTTATCTATCCAACCATGCGGTAAATCAGCGGCAACTCCTCCGATACGAAAAAAATTATGCATCAATCTCATACCAGTAGCAGCTTCGAAGAGATCATATACTAATTCTCGTTCTCGGAAAATGTAGAAGAAGGGAGTTTGTGCACCAATATCTGCCATAAAAGGGCCAAGCCATAATAAATGAGAAGCTATACGACTTAATTCTAACATAATTACTCTAATATAACTGGCTCGTTTAGGTACTTGAATATTCCCTAACTGTTCCAGTGCATTTACGGTTATGGCCTCGGTGAACATAGTAGCCAAATAATCCCAACGAGTTACATAAGGTAAATATTGTATAATTGTTCTATTTTCTGCAATTTTTTCCATTCCTCTGTGTAAATACCCCAATATTGGTTCACAGTCAACAACATCTTCACCATCTAGAGTAATGATGAGTCGAATGTAAGTGCATGCAAAAGTAAGGGAAAGGGTTTGTGATCAAGAGAGGGAATATTCAGTTTAGGGCCTCTCTTATGCAACACTTATCATAGGCAACCATATAGTCATTCTACATCCCATAGAGTGTGGAATTTCCGACAAAGGAAATCACCCAAAGTACTCCGGCAAGGGTAGTACACCACGGCCTCAACCGAGCTAGGTAGTAGCGTGGTGCCGTAGGCAACCCAAGGTATTGCAACCCCACTACCTCACTAGGCACGGTCTAAGCTTCCTAATCTAGTCCTTATTAGACTGAACAATCCGGCAAGGGTATTGTTCTATCTATGTGTACTACCCATTATTGCCGCAAAGCATCAAATGGATGTTACAATAAGGATCATTAGCTTGATTAAGCTTAGTGGCAAGACATCCACTTAGCCGAGCCTTTGATCCGTGGAATGAGATCCAAGGACTAGTGGAATGTAGACTGAAATTAAGTACAAGTGCCTCAAAATGTAAGCATAAGAGATAAAACCCTAAACCAAATAAGAAACTTAGCTACTTGTATTCATGGTGTAGAATACAATAGCCAAAGGCATTCAACAAGAAAATTACAAGGTTTCAAGCTAAAATGCCGAGAGAAGGGTAGAGAGAAGTTGAGAGAATTCAAGCCTTGATCCATTATAGTTTCGACTAGCAATTTGAGAGTGGATTTTTGGATGTGTTTTCCTTGCTCCAATAGGTTGTATTTATAAGCATGAGCTAGGGTTTCTCTTGTCTTGGACCCCAAGTTTGGAGTGGCACAAGTGGATTGGCATGAGCCAATGATGAGATGCTTCTAGAATCATCAAGGCACTCTTGCTCTGGAAGTAGTCAAAATGGATTGGCATGAGCCAATGATGAGATGGTTCTAGAATCATCAAGATTTTGCAAGTGGACTATGTTTGGCTTGGGCTCACGTGTGGGCCAAAAATGTCTTGTGGTGATTTTGGCCTTAAATGCCATTATTTAAGCCCGATTCTTCTTTAGACTCCAAAAGGCCCTGAAATGCAAAACGACATTAACAAGCATATGTTCTTATGATCAAATGTCGTATTTGGTGGGTTTTGTTGACTCAATGAATCGTATAAATACGACTCATCAAACCACCCCACACTTGAACTTGTTCGTCCCGAACAAGGCCTTAAGTCACAAGAGGAAAACAAATACAAACACCACAAGTCCTTCTCGGCATCCTAGATATGGATAAGAGTGCTAGTGTAGATTTTACCTTTCCATGCATAACTCAACTAATACTCAAAGCATCATTGACAAGCACTGCCTTGTCGCGAGGCAATGTGTACAAAATTAATTTATAAGTCCGCTACTCGTTACTCTACTATTGGGTGGTAAAGCGGTAAGTAGGGGTCGAAACCAAGGGAATTAGTGGATAGTTGTTCTTTCAAAAATGGAAAGTAAGGCAGTAAGGGGTTGGTTGTGATTTTAGTACTGAAAAGTAAGTGGGTTGGTTGTGACTTTTGTACTGAAAAGTAAATGACTGAAAGTAAAGAAAGTAAATACAGGACTGAAAGTAAATACTGAAAAGTAAAGTGCTTGAAGGACAAGACTTGCGGAAAGTAAATGCTTGAAGGACACGACTTGAGGAAAGTAAATGCTTGAAGGACAAGACTTGCGGAAAGTAAGCGCTTGATATGGGACTGAAAGTAAAGTTACGGAAAGTAAAGGACTGGAAAGTAAGCAGTTGATAGTAAGACTGAAAGTAAGTGACATGTGATGTTTGAATCAAAGGAAAGATTTGGTCTCAGGAGCCTTGTATCATAGTCCGTTTATCATTGACCTCTAATGATCGTACTAAGTGTTCAAAAGTGTATCAAGGCTATTCCTAGCACATGACTTTCCACACCGTCTAGTCTTTTGCAAGACAAAGAACTCTTGTTCTATTATGTGCATCCATTTGATCATCATTCCTGATAAACCAAATGGTGTTTAAAAGAGGTTGACTTCCACAGATAAGATGTGCTCTTCCGAGCCTCCACTTATCCACGGAAGATCACGAACCCATGGTAGAGCTTTGCTCTTCCGAGCATCCACTCAACCAATGGAGTTCTGACCTAATATATGGCACCTAGAACAAGTTGAACACAAAGAGGCACTAAGAGAAGGGTCTAAAACATTTTATGATACAAGTACACCCCTTCAACAGAATGAAGGGTTTAGCTACGAATATCCATAGAGGTGGATATCATAGCTAAGTGCTGAGTAAAGTAAAGGTTTTGAAAGACAGGAAAGTAAAGGTTTTTGGAAATCAAGACAAGGAAAGTAAAACGGAGAATACTCAAGAACCAACACGAGTAAACTTAAGAACAACGAAAAGTAAAGGAAATGCTTGAGTACTTCAAGAACCGACAAGAGTACTCAAGAACAAACTGGGAGCTTTAATATCAAACTGGTGTGTTTACATGGATTGTGCCCAAACTCTAGAGAGATAAGTAACAAGTGACTATGGATTTTTGCACACAAAATGGGATGATGAACTAAGGAGGAGAAGCTTGGTATTTATAGGCAAGGAGGAGGGAGGAGGAGCCAACACATGGCAAGAGGGGAGAGGGGGAGGAGATAGCCGCCGGTCAAGGTGGCATGGCTCAAAAGCCGCCGGCCACATGTCATCTCCACAAGGGAGCCGCCGGTAGTGAGGTGGAGGAGAGGAGAGTGTGAGTGGATTGAGATCTTTCTCCCCAAAAGCCATCGGTTGGTATGTAACTCTGGTTGGTCTTCGGTTGCCCTTTGGTTGCTCCTTTGGTTGCTCCTTTGTTGACATCAAAAGATGAGGAACTTAGACTTGGTATTTCACTTGTGTTCTTGATCTTTGTTGGAATAAGTCATTGGGACTTAGTTGTGGCTTGATCGGAGTATTGTCGGAGTATGGCCAGTTCTGACTTGTAATCCACTTTCAGTGTTAAGAACTCCATTTTAGCTCGTTTCATCTTTACTCCTTGAAATGGCCTGTAGAACAAAAGTGAAACTAACAAGTAAAAGTTGTCAAGACAAAGCGTCCAATTTGGTGGGTTTAACTGTCTTAATGAATCATAAAAATATGGTCCATCAGATCACCCCACACTTTTAGTTGTTCGTCCCGAACAATGCTATTTAAGAGATGCACACACAATCCAAGTAAAAACTTCAAATAAGAAAGTGAGAATGTGGGACTAGATTTATCCTATTCATGCATTACTTACTTATTACCAAACTAAACCGTGTAAATACTTAGAAGAAACTTGATACTTGTACCTTCGAGCTAAGATGCAAATTAATTTGGATGTTTCGGGAGATAGCCCTTTTCAGGCTCCTGGACTGCATTCTCTGGACCGACTCGCACTATATGGTTAACTTGTCGCTTTCTCTAGCACATGATTCGGTTCAGGTTTCACTGAGTTGAGCATTTTGATTTCCTTGTGGTGAGGGACAGCTTTTGAAGTGAATTGGCCTTCGGCATTCAGCCTTTGATTTTGAATTGGAGCTTCTTCACTTTTGTTTCGGTTAAAACCTTCACATACTTTGGCTTTTGGCCTTTGCTTAGCTTCTTCGAGCTTTTGCTTCTTTGTGACTTGCTAGTCCATTTTCTCAACCTTTCTTTGGGAGGTCCAATCATTGCCCGAGAGCATATGGAAATACCTCCCCGCTCTTTCACATCCTTTCCGTTTCGCGCGGGTCAAGATGAGGGTCGCTCATCTATTTTCCCGGCTACTCTGACTAGAGATAGGACGGTTTGATTCCCGTCCCGCCTCTTGCATAAATGCTGCATGGCAGAGATGACTCTGATCTTCTTTGAAACCCGAAGTGCAGCCTCCACTGACTTTGTAAACCATATAGTGAAATTCAGTCCTTTGATTGCTTGCCAAGCCTCTCTAGGGCAATTTATATCAACTCCACATCCCCTGTATATCTCAGCACAAAGGGACAAATGAGAAGTTACATCCTAAGTTTTATACGGTTGAGATTTCACAAGGTAAATGCATGAATTATGATCTATCTTTTTCACATTCTCAAGTTCATATTTTCAAAAAGATAATATTAAAGGGAAAAGGAAAAAAGAAAGCATGTTAATTAACTATGTACAATGGTGGTTCTCGCCCCAAACTTTTGAACGAAGGCGTGCCTCACAGCACGACTTAGGGTCTGTTTGATTGAGCTTAAATTTATGTTATGTTAATTTAATTTATGTTATGTTCTGTTAATTTATGTTAATTTATGTTATGTTATGTTAATTTATGTTATGTTAATTTATTTTATTTTATTTTAATTTATTTTAATTTATTTTAGTTTATACCAACCTAACATTACATCATCATCATACCATCATCATGTCATCACCATCATCATCATGTCATCACCATCATCATCATGTCATCATGATCATCATCATGGCATCATCATGATCATCATCATGTCATCATGATCATCATCATGTCATCATGATCATCATGTCATCATGATCATCATGTCATCACCATCATCATCATGGCATCATCATCATCTCACCATCATCATCATGTCATCAACAACATCATCATCATGTCATATTACTATTCATCATCATCATCTCACTATCATCATCATATTACTGTTCATCATAGTATTGTTCATCACATTACTATTCATCATCATCATCTCACTATCATCATCATCATATTACTATTCATCATAGTACTGTTCAACATTATCATCTCACTATCATCATCATATTACTATTCATCATCATCATCTCAATATCATCATCATATCACTATTCATCATAGTACTGTTCATCATATTACTATTCACCATCATCATCATGTCATCATATTACTATTCAACATCACCAGCATGTCATCATCATCATATTACTATTCATCATATAGTACTGTTCATCATATTACTATTCATCATTATCATCTCAATATCATCATATCACTATTCATCATAGTACTGTTCATCATATTACTATTCACCATCATCATCATGTCATCATATTACTATTCAACATCACCATCATGTCATCATCATCATATTACTATTCACCATCATCATCATATTACTATTCATCATAGTACTGTTCATCATATTACTATTCACCATCATCATCATGTCATCATATTACTATTCAACATCACCAGCATGTCATCATCATCATATTACTATTCACCATCATCATCATATTACTATTCACCATCATCATATCATCATCATATTACTATTCATCATATTACTATTACTATTCATGATGATGATGATGATGATGATGATGATGCATGATGCATGAAGAAGATGATGATGACATGATGGTGATGATGATGACATGATGATGATGATGATGATGATGATGATGACATGATGATGATGATGGTGGTAATATGATGATGGTGGTAATTTATGTTATGTTAATTTATGTTATGTTATGTTATGTTATGTTAATTTATGTTAATTTATGTTAATTTATGTTATGTTATGTTAATTTATGTTAATTTATGTTATGTGGTGTTAAAATGGTTTATATAATACAAATTTAATGCCCAGAAAACAGACCCTTAGTTCAAAAGTCATGCAAGCAAATATATACAGGAAAGGTGAGAATGATTTAAGGCAAAAAACTAAATGACTGAAATTAAATCACTGAAAGTAAGATAGATGTCGGGTTACCTCCCGACCAGTGCATTTGTTTAACGTCGTTAGCTCGACGATACCTCATTCCTGGATCATAAGGTGGGATCCCATGGGTGACTCAGGTCAAATTTCTTCTCGACTGCCCTTTTGATTTGCCCAAAGAACACATATGGCAGCGGGCTCAGTTCTGCTCTCCCTTGATCCGGAGGCTTCTTCTTCACATATCCCCGAGAATGCGATGATTCCTTGACCATAGCTGCTGGTCCATCAAGTCGAGCTCTCTTGTTCCTCCTTCCCGACTTCCATTCCTTTGGCCCATGTCTTGGCCGTTTCTTCATGTTTGAATGGGTGGCACCTTTGCAATTCTGGAAGTTTAGTATTGTGCCATTGAACACGAGCGACCTTGAGCTTGTTCCCATGCCAAGCCTCTTCTTTGTGGCAGAGACGATTGGCCATCCTAGAAAGAGTGAGTTTTCAGCCGACTTTTCTTGGCTCATGACGAGTGAGTGCTCCATCGGCTCTTCTGGCCCTTGATTTGCCTCCAACCCCCCTTGCACCTCATCATCATTGGTCACATGATCTTCGGTGGATGTGATCTGCATTAAACATGAAGGGTTAGGTAGGGGCTTCTCGGCCATGAGGATCGGGTCTTTCTCGAGCAGCTCGGGCGCTTTGGCCAGCTTGGCAGGGAGGACAATGCTTTTCTCGGACAGTTCGGTAGTGAGGTCTGGGCACGTCTCGGGCATTTGGGCAGCGAGCATCGGGATTGTCTCGGGCAACTCGGCAATGAGGTCCGGGACTCCCTCGGGTGCTTCTTCCTCGGGCTCGTTCTGCACTGAGTCCACTTTCACCGTCGGTGCCTTATCTTCAGTTTGGTGCATTGGCCCTCGTTTTAAGCTCTCGGCCAAATCATCAATGAGGTCCCAGGTTTGAGACATGGTGAGATTCATCACCGAACCTCCCGCTGCATCATTAAGCATAGACCGCTCAAGTGACTTCATTCCACGAAGAAACCTTTGGAGAAGAACAAAGTCCGCGAATCCATGGTGCGGGTAGCTCGACACAATGATATCGAAGTACGTATAGTACTCATCCAAAGTTTCATCCCGGGATTGCTCAAGGTTGATAATCTTCTCGCGGGTTTCAAGTCGGAGAGATGGCGGGGAGAACTCTTCTAGAAATTTGGCTCATAGATCCCCATATTCGCCTTCATAAGCTGCACATGAGTAATACCATTCTATCGCCGAGTAAGTTAAAGAAAATTTAAAGCATTTAAGTTTAAACCCCTCTAGCGATTCATTTTTAGGCTTCATGTGACTGCATATGGAGTGGAACGTTTGTGTATGCCTCAAGGGATCTTCTCCAATGGCACCTCCGAATTTGGGGAGACAGTTAAGCATCTCAAACATAAGGTTGCTGCCCCCATTATTCCAAGGTTCATTTCCATAGTACAACGACATGGTGAATTATGTACAACAAAAAAAGAACAACTATCCATTTGCTAACTCCCCGGCAACGGCGCCAATTTGACAAGCACTGCCTTGTCGCGAGGCAATGTGTACAAACTTAATTTATAAGTCCGCTACTCGTTACTCTACTATTGGGTAGTAAAGCGATAAGTAGGGGTCGAACCCAAGGGAATTAGTGGATAGTTGTTCTTTCAAAAATGGAAAGTAAGGCAGTTGGGGGTTGGTTGTGATTTTAGTACTGAAAAGTAAGTGGGTTGGTTGTGATTTTAGTACTGAAAAGTAAATGAATGAAAGTAAAGAAAGTAAATACATGACTGAAAGTAAATACTGAAAAGTAAAGTGCTTGAAGGACAAGACTTGTGGAAAGTAAATGCTTGAAGGACAAGACTTGCAGAAAGTAAGCGCTTGATATGGGACTGAAAGTAAAGTTACAGAAAGTAAAGGACTAGAAAGTAAGCAGTTGATAGTAAGACTGAAAGTAAGTGACAGGTGATGTTTGAATCAAAGGAAAGATTCGGTCTCAGGAGCCTTGTATCATAGTCCGTTTATCATTGACCTCTAATGATCATACTAAGTGTTCAAAAGTGTATCAAGGCTATTCCTAGCACATGACTTGCCACACCGTCTATTCTTTTGCAAGACAAAGAACTCTTGTTCTAGTATGTGCATCAATTTGATCATCATTCCTGATAAACCAAATGGTGTTTAAAAGAGGTTGACTTCCACAGATAAGCTGTGCTCTTCCGAGCCTCCACTTATCCACGGAATATCACGAACCCATGGCAGAGCTTTGCTCTTCCGAGCATCCACTCAACCAATGGAGTTCTGACCTAATATATGGCACCTAGAATAAGTTGAACACAAAGAGGCACTAAGAGAAGGGTCTAAAACATTTTATGATACAAGTACACCCCTTCAACCGAATGAAGGGTTTAGCTACGAATATCCATAGAGGTGGATATCATAGTTAAGTGCTGAGTAAAGTAAAGGTTTTGAAAGACAGGAAAGTAAAGGTTTTTGGAAATCAAGACAAGGAAAGTAAAAGGGAGAATACTCAAGAACCAACAGGAGTAAACTCAAGAACAACGAAAAGTAAAGGAAATGTTTGAGTACTTCAAGAACCGACAAGAGTACTCAAGAACAAACTTGGAGCTTTAATATCAAAGTGGTGTGTTTACATGGATTGTGCCCAAACTCTAGAGAGATAAGTAACAAGTGACTATGGATTTTTGCACACAAAATGGGATAATGAACTAAGGAGGAGAATCTTGGTATTTATAGGCAAGGAGGAGGGAGGAGGAGCTAACACATGGCAAGAGGGGAGAGGGGGAGGTGATAGCCGCCGGGCAAGGTGGCATGGCTCAAAAGCCGCCGGCCACATGTCATCTCCACAAGGGAGCTGCCGGTGGTGAGGTGGAGGAGAGGAGAGTGTGAGTGGATTGAGATCTTTCTCCCCAAAAGCCATCGGTTGGTATGTAACTCCGGTTGGTCTTCGGTTGCCCTTTGGTTGCCCTTTGATTGCCCCTTTGGTTGCTCCTTAGTTGACATCAAAAGATGAGGAACTTAGACTTGGTATTTCACTTGTGTTCTTGATCTTTGTTGGAATAAGTCATTGGGACTTAGTTGTGGCTTGATCGGAGTATTGTTGGAGTATGGCCAGTTCTGACTTGTAATCCACTTTCAGTGTTAAGAACTCCATTTTAGCTCGTTTCGTCTTTACTCCTTGAAATGGCCTGTAGAACAAAAGTTAAACTAACAAGTAAAAGTTGTCAAGACAAAGCGTCCAATTTGGTGGGTTTAACTGTCTTTATGAATCATATAAATATGGTCTATCAATCATGCTTAGACATAGATTTAACTTGCTACTTGTTACCTTTGAGCCGAAATGCAAACCAATTCGGATGAGTGGGAGATAGTCCTTTTCAAGCCCATGATCTACACTCTTGGTCTCGAGTTCTTGCCATATGGCTATATTTCTTCGCTTTCTCTTGCACATGATTCATTCGAGCTTAAGGGTTGAGTGTTCTAACTTCTTGGAAGGACAGCTTTGGTAGAGAGTTGGCCTTCGGCCTTTGATAAGACAGTGATGGATTTCACTCTTGGTGCGGTGGATTTTCACACGTTGGCTAATTTTCTTTCTTTTGAGCTTTTCTCCTTGATGTGAATTGATTGTCTTTCTTCCTTTTCCTTGAGAGGTCCAATCATAGCCCGAAAGGCTTTCGGCAAAAGCATATGGAAATACCTCCCCGCTCTCTCATCCTTGTCCTTTCGGCGCGAGTCAAGATGAGGGTCACTGATGAGACGTATTTATACGACTCATTAAGTCATTAAATCCCACCATTTACGACATTTGATCATGAGAACTTTTACTTGTTAATGTCGTTTTGAATTTCAGAGCCTTTAGGAGTCTAAAGAGGAAATGAGCTTAACAATGGCATTTTAGGCCACAAAAGCATCACAAGGTGATTTGGAGGCAAAATGGGACCTAAGGACCTCATCCGGGGCCTAGGGACCCAAGTCGTGACCTAAGGACCTCAGCCGGGTCCCTGCTCGAGCGCCTGCCAAGAGCCCTGGTCCCTGCCCGAGCGCCTGTCCGAGTACCCAGGTCCCTGCCCGAGCGCCTGTCCAAGTGCCCGGGTCCCTGTCTGAATGCCCGGGTCCCTGCCGAGAACACCAGGGCATGCGCCCGAGCGCCGAGTGCCCGAGGCCTGCGCCCGATGCCTGCGCCGAGTGCCCAAGGCCTGCACCCGAGGCCTGCGCCAAGTGCCCGAGGCCTGCGCCCGAGTGTCGAGGCCAGCGCCCCACAACTTGAAAATGACTTTTTGACCTAGCTCCGGGCATTTTCTGGCAAAACTTCCTTCTTGGAACTTGCTTAGAATCATCTTAACTATTGAGAACCGGAGCCCCGAGACCCAGAGCTCAAAATCCAAAAATGGTCTTTCCAAAGGGTCAAAACACAAGGTCAAGGTCAAGGGTCAAGGGTCAATGGTCAACCTTCCCTTGACTTTCTCGGCTCGTCCCCCAAGGTGATGACGTCACCCTCCGTGTGCTTGTGCCAGAGCAGAAGACGTTGCTGCCAAGGGACCTAAGGCCAAAGAGTTAGGGTGGTTTTGGTCTTGCTTGTGCCAAATCACTTATGCCACTCAAACTTGAAGATCAAGTCTCATCCAAGGGCCTAGAATCTTCCTCATTCTCTATATATAGAGCCCCTTGGCCCTTGTAAATGACATGCGAAAATCTCTCTAAAATTCCTTAGGGGAACCTCTTGTAATTTGGCTTGAGAAGGAATCAACATCTCTCTACTCCTTCTTTACTTTTCTTGCACTCTACATTCTCGTGTTTACTTTCTAGCATTACTTTCCAGCACTTACTTTCATGTTCTTACATTCCATCCCTTGCTATCATATCCTTCCCATGGATATGAGTAGCTAAAACATTCACCATTCGGTTTGGGGACCCCTAATGTTGTAGCAAGGCTTAGAGACCTTGATCTTAATGCTTCCTTGTATTCATTTGCTAGTTATGTGCCAATGGTTGGGGAATGTATACCTAGGCTAAACTAATGCTTGAAATGGCAAGGTATAGCCGTGTGGTTTCATGACCTTCATTGTGCTTGTTTTCATTGAATTGTGAGACAAGTTTTGCACATAGCCTAGTAACTAGTTCTTGTGCATTCCATTCGGATTGAACTATGAAGTTGAGTAGAGGCTTGAAATGGCAAAGCTCCTCCTAATAGTTCAATCTCTCATTAGTGGCTTGGTCGATAATAAATCATGACACCAAGCGACTACACCTAGGCTAACATATCTTGAAATGGAGTGTTAGTCTAGCTAGAACTAGTAATCCATGTCTTGAAATGGAATGGATTGTGGTGTAAGTGCTTGAAATGGCCTTACTTTAGGGTTTATGTCTTGAAATGGAGTAAACCCACACTTATGGATACAAGGATAGATCATTAGAGGTCAATGATGAGTTGAGCCACAACAAGGGCCCTAGACCGAATCCCATTCTCTTGATCACAATCCCTCGTCTTTACTTTGTTACACTTGTTCCAAACCCCCCCCCCCAAACTGTATTTACTTTACTTTTCGTTACTTGCATTGCATAAAGAACAAATAGTAGCCATTACAACTCCCTTGGGTTTGACCCCTACTTGCCGCTTGCTAATTATAGTTAAGCCAAAGGTAGTGGACTTATAAATTTAAAGTTGATTTGCACACTACGACATTGTGCTTGTCAAATTTTGGCGCCGTTGCCGGGGAGTTGTGCGTTGGTGAAGATTGTTCTTTTTTGTTTGTTTTCCTTTTTTGTTTTGATTCTCTTGGTTCGCCATGGGCTCTTATTACAATAGAGAGCCTTGGTACGATGAGGAATGTTCCCCACAATCCTTCCAACGAGAAATCCGTGAAAAGATCCACTACATTGAGCAATCCCGGGGTGAAACATTGGATGAGTACTTATGGTACTTTGACTCCCTTGTGACAAGATGCCCGCACCATGGATTCACGGACTACGATCTTCTTCAAAAATTTCTCGGTGGAATGATGCCATATGAGTGGGATAGGCTCAATGAGGCGGCAGGAGGCTCGGTCTATAAGTTAACTATAAGAGCTATTTGGCACTTGATAAATGATTTGGCCGAGGACTCAAGGCTAAGGCAAGAACAACACAAGGCGCTTGAGGACATGATGAAAGTATTGGCTGCTAGCAATGAGCAATTCCAGGCCACGATTCAGCAGAATCTGACCGAGACCGAGGGACGATTGGCCGAGATCCAAAAGCAAATGTCCGACTTGACCCAGGCCGTGACCGAGTTGATAAGAGACCGGGAAGGAAGATGCACAATGGATGAGGACCCCTTGATGATTGAAGAAGACCCGACCGGGCTTGATCCAGCGCTGGCGGACGGACTCGATTTCACGTCCTCGGACGGACTAGTTCCACCAGACACGTCCCAGACACTCAGATCGGTTCCTTGGGCAGCAGGCCCGACCTCAGTTCCCTTGGATAGACCCGGTCCTTCAGACAGATCAGTTCCTTCAGCGAGCCTAGTACAGACCAGTCTCAGTTCCTTCAGGCCGGTACCAGTTTCAGTAGAGGCACAGGACGCACCCCAGACGCTGAGTCCTCCAGCAGCGAACCAGATCCCAGTCCCAGCAGACTTGAGCCCGACGCCTGGACGTGCCCCAGCCGCAAGCCCGACTCCAGTTCCCTCGTCCGGATCAATCCTTCAAGCAGGTCCGGTCCCCATGGACAGTCCTTCTTTTGCGCCTAAGGCGCCCGGACTAGCACCCGAGCCCGAGACCATTCCCTTCCTCATTTCCGGGCTGTCCGAAGAGGACCCGATCCTTATTGATGAGCCATCCGAGGCATGCCTTATCCTCCTAACCGTAGAGTCCCCACTTGGCCCCTCCTTGTCTATGGAAATCACAACCACCGAAGCTCATGTAATCAAGGACGAGGTTCAAGGCAAGTCAAAAGTGAAATCAAACATGGGGACAAGCTTGATGTCGCTTGTGAGTGATGGCAAAATTATGATCTTCGAAAAATGCAAGAATGCCATCCGCTCATACATAAAGAAGCGACCGACGCATGAAATGTTTGCATGGAAACCCGGATGGAGAGACAAGAGGGCACGGCTTGATGGACCAACAACTATGGTCAAGAGATCTCCTCCTCGGAAGGATGTGAAGACAAGGCCACCTGACTGGTTGAAGGTAGAACCGAGCCCGCTGCGATATGTGAACCTTGGAAAGATTAAGAGAGCAGTTGGGAAGAAGTTTGACCTCACTCACCCATGGGATCCCAACATATGATCCCTAGAGGTACTGTCGAGCCAACGATGTTAAACAAAGGCGCTCACCGGGAGGCAGCCCGGCATTTTACAGTATTTTTGCATTTTACTTTCTTGCATTTTATTCTAACCCTCACCCTCTTATTGTTTGGAAAGAAAACAAGGATGTTTTTGTAGGTCGGGTCTGAGTTCTACGCATTATACCGGATCTGCTACGCATTTTAGCAAGATCCGGGCTTGATTAAAGGAGGCACCCGGGACGCTGATGGACCAAAGTTATATGAGTCAGAAACACAGTAAAACCCCCTTAATTAGACTGTTTGTCTATCTAACGTCTACGTGTTAGTCCCGATATATTTTCACAGGGCATTTTAGAGACTGAAGTGAAAACACGTTAAGGAAAGGATTTTAAGCTGAAAAGATAACAAGAGTCAATCCAAGGTCAAGATCATATGCCGACTGAAGAAATATCAAGGATCCTGACGTTGAATTGACCAGAACAAATTAATCAGAGGAATCAGGAGTGGAGTCAAGACAGACCGGGGAAGAAATACATTGACAGTTTTGTGAAAAGACTGCACAAAACTGTACAAAACTCACATTGGGCAAGGATGACCGGCCACCACTCAAGGAGGTGGCCAAGGGAGGAGCTCCTCCCCCTTCCACCACCGGCAACCGGCGGCTCCTCCACCCATGGTGACTGGCGGCTTTTTGCTCCTCCACATGGCACCCCCTCCTTCCTCCTCTTCTCCTCCCTTGGATCAAAAGACATGTGCATCCATCTCCACCACCCATCTCCTCCCATTTTGGCTATAAAAGGAGGAGCTCCTCCTCCTCATTTCACACACCAAAAACTCAAATTCACTTCTCTCTCTAGAAGTTGTAATATTTGTAATGTTGTAATTTTGCTTTGGAAATAAAGGAAAGCTCCCTTGGCGCTTCAACGGTTGTAAGTTTCTCTTAGTATTTATTTATTTAACTGTTGCCTTTAATTTCCTTAGTATAATGTTTAGCGCGATGAATAGTAGCTAAACTAGTAGTTCGGTCTAAGGGGCGCACTTGTATTATAAATGTTTTAAGACTATTAACTTAGTGTTTAGTCTTAGTATTCAAAACTTGTTCTATGTGCCATATATAGTCAGAGTTTCAAGGTTGAGTGGATGCTGTAACAAGCAAAGCTCTTCTGTGGGAATTCGTGATCATACTCAGGTAGTGGAAGCTGTAACAAGCAAAGCTATCTGAGGAGTTCGACTCATCCTAAATCCCATCTGGTCGAGCGTAACTGTGAGATCAGGTGGATGCACCCAGGCTAGCATACCTTAGGGTATTGGCGCTAGACTGAAATAGAACAGGAGTTGCTTTAAACCGGTGTTGCAAGTCTTGAACTGTAACTAGCCTCGATTCACCGTTTGAATACTTAGATGATTCACTAATGGTCAATGATAAACAGGATATAATACAAGTCCCCTGAAACCGAACATTTCTCATTAATTATAAACTGTAATTTACTTTCCAGTATTAAAATCAACCAACCAACCAATCAATCAATCAAAATAGCTGGTAGCTTTAAAACCAACCAACCGACCTTAAACACGTTCCCACGCTGCGTAATTCCCCCCGAAGAACAATTATTCCCCTAGTTCCCTTGGGTTCGACCCCTACTTACCAAGTACTACCCAGTAGTATAGTTGCGAGTAGCGGACTATTATAAATTTATTTGCACAATCGCTTTGACGACAAGCGGTTCTGTCAAATTGGTGCCGTTGCCGGGGAACTAGTCATCGGATAACTGTTCTTCCCTCCCTTTTTTCTTTTCTGTTCATCTCTCTATGTCTTTACCTGTCACGCATGCACGGACAACGCGATTTCTGCCCCTGTTCGGAGGAACGGAGGGAGAAGACCCTGTACAGCACTGCCGAAACTTCCACCAAGTCTGCCACAACATCAAACCTGAAAACGAAGTGTTAGAGGAATTTAAGCTGAAATGCTTTAAATTCTCTCTAACCGACTTCTCTACGATATGGTACTACACATCCACCGCTTGCAGTGCAGAACATTTCGTAGACCTCTGCGTTCCGTTCCTGAAAGAATTCTCCCCACCTTCCTTACGCCAAGAAACCCGCGAGAAGATCCTGAACCTTCAACAATCCCAGGATGAGACTTTGGACGAATACTACATAAAATTCGATGCCATCGTCTCAAGCTGCCCGCACCATGGATTTACGAAGAAAATTCTTCTCCAAAAATTTCTTCGTGGGATGAGGTCCGAAGAGCTAGGAAGAGTCAACGAAGCTAAGAGAAGGTCTGCCGCAAACCTCACCATTGCAGACATGTGGTACCTGATAACTGGCCTAGCCGCTGCCACAAGACGAGTTCCCCACACTGACGAGGAAATGCAGACAGAAGAAGCTGACCCTGAGGCTGACAAAGAAGAAACCACCGAGCCGTCAGAAGAGACTCCCGAACCATCCGAGGAATCAGACATGGAAAGCACCGGAAGCAACGAAGTAGAAGTCCAGAATACCACCAACGAACTGCCTATTCCATACCCGACTATCATTACCCAGGCAGCTGAGACTATCTACGATCAGTTCTTCACGAACCAACATTACGAGGCAGAACCGAGCCTCATGAGGCCTTCCCGACTTTTCTCCTTAATTAATGAGCAAGTCGCCGCGAACTATGCGATCCAAGAAGAAGCTCAAGGGAGAATGGGAAAAGGGCCCGAGTAGAATGACTCCTACATGGAGCACGCTTTCGTCATGACTGGACAAGGCAGCCCTAAACAGGAGAACACCCAGTTCAAGAAGCTGATAGTGAAAGGTCCCTCGCCTTCTCAGAGACGTTGGAAGGAGATACCATCAGAACAGGACCTAAACCCGTCATCTGCTAAAAAATCAGGAAGACTCACCGCAAGAATCAAAGTCGGTGGAATCAAGAAGTTCGACCTCAGCCACCCATGGGACCCAAACCAATGAACCACAAACGAGGTATCGTCGAGCCAACGACGTTAAACAAGTGCACTGGTCGGGAGGTAACCCGACACTATCTTACTTTTCCGCACTTTAATTTCTGTCATTTAAATTCAGTATTTAGTTTTAAGCTTGCATGACTTTTGAACTAAGGCACGCCTTCGTTCAAAAGTGGGGGGTGAGAACCACCTGTGTACATAAATAACATGCAGCTGTTTTTTTTCTTTTTTAATAAGTACCTTTTTGAAAATATGAACTTAAGAATGTGAAAAAGATAAATCATAATTCATGCATTAACCTTGTGAAAATTCAACTGTTTAAAAACTTAGAATGTAACTTTCCATTTGTCCTTTGTGCTGAGATAACTAGTGATGTGGAGTTGATATAAACTGCCCTAGAGAGGCTTGGAAAGCAATCAAAGGATCAGATCAAACTATATGGTTTTCGAAGTCAGTGGAGGCTGCACTTCGGGTTTTCAGTGAATAATTGAAGTCAACTCCGCCATGAAGCATCTATGCAAAGGCGAGGACGGGAATCAGACCATCCTCTCTCTAGTCAAAATAGCCGAGAAAATAGATGGGCGACCCTCATCTTGACCCGCGCAAAACGACAAAGACGAGAGGAGCGGGGAGGTATTTCCATAGGCTTGCGGGCGATGATTGGACCTCCCAAAAAAGGCTCGAGAAAATGGACTAGCAATCACAAAAAGACGAAAAGCTCAATGAAGCAAATCAAAAGAGGCCAAAGGCCCAAAATTGTGAAGGTTTTAACCGAGCAAAAGTGAAGCACTCAAAAAAGTCAAATCAAAGGCCAAAGGCCGATTCACTACAACAAAAAAGTAGTCCCTCGCCAAAGAAGAAAATCAAAAAGGCTCAACTCACTAAAACCCGAATCGAATCACATGCTAGAGAAAGCTACCAGAAAACCATATAGTAAGAGACGATCCCGAGGTTGCAGTCCAGGAGCCTAAAAAGGGCTATCTCCCAAGACATCCAATATAATTTGCATCTCAGCACGGAGGTACGAGTATTAAGCTTCTTCTATTTATTTACGTAGTTTAATTTGGTAATAAGTAAGCAATGCATGAATTAGGATAGATCGAGTACCACAGTCTAATTTTCATATTCCAAAGCCAAAATTAGAACTTACGCCCTTTAATAGCATTGTTCGGGACGAACAACTAAAAGTGGGGGGTAATCTGATGGACCAAAGTTATATGAGTCAGAAACACAGTAAAACCCCCTTAATTAGACTGTTTGTCTATCTAACGTCTACGTGTTAGTCCCGATATATTTTCACAGGGCATTTTAGAGACTGAAGTGAAAACACATTAAGGAGAGGATTTTAAGCTGAAAAGATAACAAGAGTCAATCCAAGGTCAAGATCATATGCCGACTGAAGAAATATCAAGGATCCTGACGTTGAATTGACCAGAACAAATTGATCAGAGGAATCAGGAGTGGAGTCAAGACAGACCGGGGAAGAAATACATTGACAGTTTTGTGAAAAGACTACAAAAAACTGTACAAAACTCACATTGGGCAAGGATGACCGGCCACCACTCAAGGAGGTGGCCAAGGGAGGAGCTCCTCCCCCTTCCACCACCGGCAACCGGCGGCTCCTCCACCCATGGTGACCGGCGGCTTTTTGCTCCTCCACATGGCACCTCCTCCTCCCTCCTCTTCTCCTCCCTTGGATCAAAAGACATGTGCATCCATCTCCACCACCCATCTCCTCCAATTTTGGCTATAAAAGGAGGAGCTCCTCCTCCTCATTTCACACACCAAAAACTCAAATTCACTTCTCTCTCTAGAAGTTGTAATATTTGTAATGTTGTAATTTTGCTTTGGAAATAAAGGAAAGCTCCCTTGGCGCTTCAACGGTTGTAAGTTTCTCTTAGTATTTATTTATTTAACTGTTGCCTTTAATTTCCTTAGTATAATGTTTAGCGCGATGAATAGTAGCTAAACTAGTAGTTCGGTCTAAGGGGCGCACTTGTATTATAAATGTTTTAAGACTATTAACTTAGTGTTTAGTCTTAGTATTCAAAACTTGTTCTATGTGCCATATATAGTCAGAGTTTCCAAGGTTGAGTGGATGCTGTAACAAGCAAAGCTCTTCTGTGGGAATTCGTGATCATACTCAGGTAGTGGAAGCTGTAACAAGCAAAGCTATCTGAGGAGTTCGACTCATCCTAAATCCCATCTGGTCGAGCGTAACTGTGAGATCAGGTGGATGCACCCAGGCTAGCATACCTTAGGGTATTGGCGCTAGACTGAAATAGAACAGGAGTTGCTTTAAACCGGTGTTGCAAGTCTTGAGCTGTAACTAGCCTCGATTCACCGTTTGAATACTTAGATGATTCACTAATGGTCAATGATAAACAGGATATAATACAAGTCCCCTGAAACCGAACATTTCTCATTAATTATAAATTGTAATTTACTTTCCAGTATTAAAATCAACCAACCAACCAATCAATCAATCAAAATAGCTGGTAGCTTTAAAACCAACCAACCGACCTTAAACACGTTCCCACGCTGCGTAATTCCCCCCGAAGAACAATTATTCCCCTAGTTCCCTTGGGTTCGACCCCTACTTACCAAGTACTACCCAGTAGTATAGTTGCGAGTAGCGGACTATTATAAATTTATTTGCACAATCGCTTTGACGACAAGCGGTTCTGTCAGACGCGTCCTAGAGGAGCAACCGAGCCCTACCTACCTTCCCATGAGCATCCGATGCTAGTCCACGCCTTGCCACTTCATGGCATACGAGGGGAGTTCCGTTTCACTCTTGTACCTTGTTTCTTTCCATTGATTATGCGCATGATTGTGTTGATTGAGTTGTGTCGTGAGGCCAAGGCTCATTTCAAAAGTGTGGGGTGGGGTGTTTAGTAGTTTGTTGTGTCAGCACGTTTATTTTATTGCACATGCATGAGTCAGCACGTTTCCCTTTGAAAATTTTAAAATTTTTGAATAAAATGCGTAGTTTTGTGAATAAAATGCGTAGGATTGGGGAGATTTGAGCTTTCATGATGCGAAATAGATGGATCCTAGTACATGCATGACTCTTATGAAATTATAATTGTGCGACTAACATGTGATCTAACTTCTTATGTGACCTTATGAGTTGGGATAAATAGGGGATGTGGAGTTGATAGAAATGTCCTAGTGAGGTTTGACAAAGCACTCAAGGATCGGGGATTTGAGTTACATGGTTATATGGACTTGTGGAGGCTGCGCTTTGAGACTCGTGGTTGTAGTTGACTCCACCATTGCAGCGTTTATGCAAGTGGTGGGACGGGAATCAAACCGTCCTATCTCTAGTCCTAGTAGTCGGGAAAATAGGTGAGTGACCCTCATCTTGACTCGCACGAAACGACAAGGATGAGAAAGAGCGGGGAGGTATTTCCGTAAGCTTGAGGGCGATGATTGGACCTCCCAAGAAGGAATGGACAAGAAAATCACAAAAGGAGCAAAGCTCAAAAGAAAGAAAAATCATCTCATGTGAGAGCCTACCCGAAACAAAAAGTGAAGGATTATCAAAGTTATACAAAGGCCGAAGGCCAAGTTCACTACAAGAATGTCCAAGAAAAGTATCAAAAGGACTCAACCCTTGAGCTTGAATTCATCACGTGCTAGAAGAAGCAACAAGTATAACCATGTAACAAGATCCGAATCCAAGAGTGTAGATCATGGGCCTAAAAAAGGACCACCTCCCACTCATCCGAATTGGTTTGCATCTTGACTCAAAGGTACATGTATCAAGTTGAATCTCATGTTTTAGCAAAATGCTTGAGTAATGATCGAGAATGCATGGAAAGGGGAAGTATAGACTAGCATATTATCTAGTGGCCGAGAGGTTCTTGTGGTGTTTGCATGTGTTTCCTCTTATGACTTAAGGCCTTGTTCGGGACGAACAAGTTCAAGTGTGGGGTGGTTTGATGAGACGTATTTATACGACTCATTAAGTCATTAAATCCCACCATTTACGACATTTGATCATGAGAACATTTACTTGTTAATGTCATTTTGGATTTCATGGCCTTTAGGAGTCTAAAGAGGAAATGAGCTTAACAATGGCATTTTAGGCCACAATAGCATCACAAGGTGATTTGGAGGCAAAATGGGACCTAAGGACCTCATCCGGGGCCAAGGGACCCAAGTCGGGACCTAAGGACCTCAGCCGGGTCCCTGTCCGAGCGCCTGCCGAGAGCCCAGGTCCCTGCCCGAGCGCCTGTCTGAGTGCCCAGGTCCCTGCCCGAGCGCCTGTCCGAGTGCCCGGGTCCCTGTCCGAATGCCCGGGTCCCTGCCGAGAACACCAGGGCATGCGCCCGAGCGCCGAGTGCCCGAGGCCTGCGCCGAGTGCCCGAGGCCTGCGCCGAGTGCCCGAGGCCTGCGCCGAGTGCCCGAGGCCTGCGCCGAGTGCCCGAGGCCTGCACCCGAGGCCTGCGCCCGATGCCTGCGCCGAGTGCCCAAGGCCTGCACCCGAGGCCTGCGCCGAGTGCCCGAGGCCTGCGCCCGATGGTCAATGGTCAACCTTCCCTTGACTTTCTCGGCTCGTCCCCCAAGGTGATGACGTCACCCTCCGTGTGCTTGTGCCAGAGCAGAAGACGTTGCTGCAAAGGGACCTAAGGCCAAAGAGTTAGGGCGGTTTTGGTCTTGCTTGTGCCAAATCACTTATGCCACTCAAACTTGAAGATCAAGTCTCATCCAAGGGCCTAGAATCTTCCTCATTCTCTATATATAGAGCCCCTTGGCCCTTGTAAATGACATGCGAAAATCTCTCTAAAATCCCTTAGGGGAACCTCTTGTAATTTGGCTTGAGAAGGAATCAACATCTCTCTACTCCTTTTTTACTTTTCTTGCACTCTACATTCTCGTATTTACTTTCTAGCATTACTTTCCAGCACTTACTTTCATGTTCTTACATTCCATCCCTTGCTATGATATCCTTCCCATGGATATGAGTAGCTAAAACCTTCACCATTCGGTTTGGGGACCCCTAATGTTGTAGCAAGGCTTTGAGACCTTGATCTTAATGCTTCCTTGTATTCATTTGCTAGTTATGTGCCAATGGTTGGGGAATGTATACCTAGGCTAAATTAATGCTTGAAATGGCAAGGTATAGCCGTGTGGTTTCATGACCTTCATTGTGCTTGTTTTCATTGAATTGTGAGACAAGTTTTGCACATAGCCTAGTAACTAGTTCTTGTGCATTCCATTCGGATTGAACTATGAAGTTGAGTAGAGGCTTGAAATGGCAAAGCTCCTCCTAATAGTTCAATCTCTCATTAGTGGCTTGGTCGATAATAAATCATGACACCAAGCGACTACTCCTAGGCTAACATATCTTGAAATGGAGTGCTAGTCTAGCTAGAACTAGTAATCCATGTCTTGAAATGGAATGGATTGTGGTGTAAGTGCTTGAAATGGCCTTACTTTAGGGTTTATGTCTTGAAATGGAGTAAACCCACACTTATGGATACAAGGATATATCATTAGAGGTCAATGATGAGTTGAGCCACAACAAGGCCCCTAGACCGAATCCCATTCTCTTGATCACAATCCCTCGTCTTTACTTTGTTACACTTGTTCCAACCCCCCCCCCCCCCCCCCCAAACTGTATTTACTTTACTTTTCTTTACTTGCATTGCATAAAGAACAAATAGTAGCCATTACAACTCCCTTGGGTTCGACCCCTACTTGCCGCTTGCTATCTTTATAGTTAAGCCAAAGGTAGTGGACTTATAAATTTAAAGTTGATTTGCACACTACGACATTGTGCTTGTCAGTCACTCACCTCTTTTCCCGGCTACTTGGACTAGAGATAGGACGGTTGATTCTCCGTCCCGCCCCTTGCATAAACACTGCATGGCGGAGCCTACTCCAAACCCTCAAGCTCGAAGTCCTAGCCTCCACGGCATCCATATAACCATATAATCGAACCCGGTCCCTTAACTACTTTTGTCAAGCTTCACTAGGACTTTTTCTATCAACTCCACATCCCCTTTTTATCCCGACTCATAGGAACAAGTAATGGGTTAGTGTCTCAAGTCATCACACAATTCAGATTTCATAAGAGGAATGCATGTACTCGGTTCTATCTATTTCACATCATTAAGGCTCAAAACCTCATATCTAGGGCATAGAAAGAAACCTTTTATTCAACAAAATTTAAAAATTTCAAAGGAAACGTGCTGACTCATGCATGTGCATGAAAATAGACGTGCTCACACAACAAACGACTAGCCACCCACCCCACACTTTTGAAACAAGCCGTGTCCTTGACGGGCGTCGTTGTACCCGTCAAAAATAATATTTTCTTTATCTCCGACTAGCAAGTGGTAAGTCGGGTCGTATCCACAGAGATCGGTGTGAGAATCTGTTCACTAAGTATAAAAGTAACAATGGGGGGGGTTTTGAAATTCAACAAGTCAAATAAAAAACGCAGCAAGCAACAATGGTTAATTATCAAGAGATTAGACGTCACACAGATTCAAGTATCAAATGTCAAAGAATACTGCAAGCTAGAACTTTCGATGGTGATGCAAGACTAAATCATGAACCCAACCGTTTTGATTTCTAATGTTTTAAAACTTATAGCTCCCCGCTAGGTTGCACTACAAGTTGTCCTAGGGTGTCAATCCTAGTGGTATATTACTCGTATCCTAGTTTACTATCCCCGCTAGGTTGCTAGTAAACTGTGATAATTGAAATCAACACACAAACAAAGGCTCCCCCGCTAGGGTTTCTGACAGATGCTTGTCGTCAGAGCAAATGTACAAATAAATTTATAAGTCCGCTACTCGCGACTTTACTACTGGGTAGCAAGTGGTAAGTAGGGGTCGAACCCAAGAGAGTCAGTGTGGATTAGTTTTTCTTTAATGAAGCTTATGCAGAAATTAAATGCGATTGGGGTTGAGTTTGAGTGTGATTTGAGAACTGAAAGTAAATTACAATAATAGACTGTAAGGAAAGGATTCGGTTTTAGGGGCCTTGTATTATAATTGTTTATCATTGACCGCTAATGATCATACCAAGTGTTCTAAGATGAATTGAGGCTATTCTAGCGCAAGACATGATCATGCTAAGTATTCAAAGATGAATCAAGGCTATTTCTAGCGCAAGACTTGCAACATCGTTTAAAACACTTGTTCTACTTCAGACTAATTCCTCCTTTCGAAGTATCTTAGCCTTTTGTGCATCCACCTGATCTCTCAGTTACGATCGACCAGGTGGTGTTTTAGATAAGTCGAACTCCTCAGATAATTTTGCTTGTTACAGCTTCCACTTACCGAGTATGTTCACGAATCCCCACGGAAGAGCTTTGCTTGTTACAGCTTCCACTCAACCTTGGAAATTCTGACTATATATGGCACATAGAACAAGTTTTGAATACAAAGGTGTACTAAGAGTAAGATCTAAAACATTTATAATACAAGTATACCCCTGCGACCGAGTACAAGCTTTTAGCTGCTTGTATTCATTTCAAGGAATACAAGCAAACTATTGTCTTGAACAAGGGTACCGAATAATAAAATAACTTTAAAGTAAAAACAAATAATACTTGAAAGTAATTTTATATTTACAATAAGCGGAGGAGAGGAGCTCCTAGGCAAGATCCAAGCGCCAAAAGTAGCTCCAAAATGAAGAACAATATTTATTGAAAGTGAAGAGAAGAGGGTTAAGCCCTCTATCTCTCTAAAACATTTGTGATTTGTGTGTATGATGATGATACAAATGAGGAGGAGAGGAGCTTCTTTTATAGCCAAAGGGGAGGAGGATGGAGGGTGGAGATGGTGGCACTTGGTTTTCATCCAAGGGAGGAGGAGGGAGGAGTGGAGAGCAAGTTTGGGTGGAGGAGTGGAGGGCAAGTAGCCGCCACTTATTGATAAGGATGGAGGAGATGAGTCATCCTCCTCCTTATCCTCCCCATAGCCACCCCTTCTAGAAGGAAAGAGGAGGTTTGTGTGGTTTTGTGCAATTTTCACAAAACCAACAGTCCAATTTCGCTCCGGTCTGACTTTGGTTGCTCCTCGGTTGGATTTGCTTTGAGTAATTCAATGTCAGGATCTTGAGATTTCTGCATTCAGCGTCTGATCGTGACCTTGGACTGACTCGTAATATCTTTTCAGCGTAAAATCCTCTCCTTAGCGTGTTTTTACTTTAGTGTCTAAAATGCCCTGTGGAAATATATCGGGACTAACAAGTAGAAGTTAAATAGACAAACAGTCTAATTTGGTGGGTTTTACTGTGTTTTTGATTCGTATAATTATGGTCCATCAGTTTCACTCATGCTAGCATATCAAATCCATAAACAATGCATAGCAATATAGCGCAAAACATAAAGATAAATATAGGTCTCAAGTCAAAACATCACAATGTCGAGTTCTAGCCTACACATATAAGTTTAGCTACTCATCGCAATGGAATACATCATGAAGTTATATAAATAAAATAGAACGAAATTACTAATGGTGAATTTGCCACTGCGCTGCAGCTTTCTTCTCCAAAATTAGGTCAAACCCTAATTCTCTAAATCTCTCGAACGTGTATGTTGTTTCTTCCCGAAACGTGTCTCTTTTCTCTGCTGAAATTCGACCACCGGCCGCTTAGGGTTTTTTTTGTATTTATCCTCCCGAGATTGCAAATTAGAAATAACGAAATTTAACTGCCAGCTGTCACCCGCGGACGTCTCTTACTTTATGATCCGCGGACGTCTCTTGAATTACTGTAAATGTTCATACGTCCGCGCCATGAATTCTTCAGCCCTCCGCGGTTTGCACTGACGAAAATTCCAAAGTGCTTCGGACTTCATTTCTTTTCGTGCCAAACATATTCAAATAGGCTCCTTTAAGCCGGTATTCCTTCCATGGTCTCCGAGTGTACCTGAGAACGAAAATTACACAGAGGTAGTGAAATAATATACAGGTAACACTAAGAGACGGGGTTTTAACATATAAAATAGTCGTACAACTACTGTGTTTTTGATTTGTATAATTATGGTCCATCAGATCACCCCACACTTTTAGTTGTTCGTCCCGAACAAAGCTATTAAAGGGCGGCACACTAAGTTGGTTTTAAAATATGAAAATTAGACTGTGGTACTCGATTTATCCTAATTCATGCATTACTTACTTATTACCAAATTGAACTGTGTAAATAAATAGAAGAAACTTGATACGTGTACCTCCGTGCCGAGATGCAAATTATTCCGGATGTTTCGGGAGATAGCCCTTTTCAGGTTCCTGGACTGCAGCCTCGGGACCGTCTCGCACTATATGGTTTCCTTATAGCTTTCTCTAGCACGTGATTTGGTTCGGGTTTCACTGGTTTGAGTACTTTGATTTTTCTTTTGGCGAGGGTAGTGAATCGGCCTTTGGCCTTTGATTTTGACTCTTTGAGTACTTCACTTTTTGTTCGGTTAAAACCTTCACAATTTTGGGCCTTTGGCCTCTTGATTTGCTTCTTTGAGCTTTTGCCTTTTTGTGGCTTGCTAGTCCATTTTCTCAAGCCTTTTTGGGAGGTCCAATCATCACCCGCAAGCCTATGGAAATACCTCCCCACTGCTCTCATCGTTGTTGTTTCGCGCGGGTCAAGATGAGGGTTGCTCATCTATTTTCTCGGCTACTTTGACTAGAGAGAGGACGGTCTGATTCCCGTCCTCGCCTTTTTCTTTTTTGCATAAACACTGCATGGCGGAGATAACTTCAATCTTCACTGAAACCCGAAGTGCAGCCTCCACTGACTTCGAAAACCATATAGTTTGATTTGATCCTTCGATTGCTTGCCAAGCCCTTCTAGCGAATTTCTATCAACTCCACATCCCTAGTTTATCTCAGCACAAAGGGACAAATGAGAAGTTACATTCTAAGTTTTTAGACAGTTGAATTTTCACAAGGTAAATGCATGAATTTCGGTCTATCTTTTTCACATTCTTAAGTTCATATTTTCAAAAAGATACTACTAAAAAAGAAAAACATATTATGTACACAGGTGGTTCTCACCTTACACTTTTGAACGAAGGCGTGCCTTTCAGCAAGCCTTAGTTCAAAAGCCATGCAAGCAGATATTATACGAGAAGGAAATGCTATTAAGGAAAAGGAAGAACAGAACTCCCTTTAAGGTGTCGAGTGAACGACATGGCACGAGGCTGGATAATCGAGGGAGTTCGGCTGGGGCCTTGAACTCTGAGCGTAGGCCTGTCTGGATTAATGTTGCACCCAAGTCCGATTCCTGAATAGTCAAATCTTCTATGCACCAAGTGGGTGAGAGCGACTTATTGAAAAAGTAAAATACAGAAAATAAAAGACAGAAAATTAAAGTGCAGAAAGTAAGATAGTGTCGGGTTACCTCCCGACCAGTGCACTTGTTTAACGTCGTTGGCTCCACAGTACCTCATTCCTGGATCACTGGTTGGGATCCCATGGGTGTGTGAGGTCAAACTTCTTCTCGGCAGCCCTTTTGCTCCGAGAGGGTGAGGTTTCTTTGACCATAGCTGCTGGTCCAATGAGTTGTGCTTGCTTGTTACTCCTTCCGGGTTTCCATTCTTTCGGCCCATGTTTTTGCCGCCTCTTCATGTTGGAATTGTTGGCACCTTTGTGAGTTTGGAAATTTGGTTTTGTGCCATTAAATGTAGGCGACATCAAGCATGCACCTCTGCCAATCCTCTTCATTGTGGTAGTGATGGATGGTTGTCCTGGAACGAGTGAGTTTTCAAGAGGTTTTCCTTGTTGAGTCGTGGTGAGTGGGACTGGGGCTTTTTCAGGCAGTTCGGCAATGAGGTCCGGGACATCCTCGGGTTCTCCGAGCGCAAGGACCGGGCCTGGCTTGATTTCTTCGGCCGCTTTGGTAGTGATGTTCGGGACTTCTATTGGCTCGGCAGTTAGGACTGTGATTTCCTCGGATGGATTGGTGATAAGGACCGGGCCTGATTTGGGCAGTTATTCTTCTAACTCCCAGGGATAATCTGAATGGAGCTTTTCTTCAGGCAACCATGGGTCCTTATCCTAATCATTCGTATAGTCTCCGGGGGTAATCACACTGAGGTATGGGTCTGATATGGGTAACTCGTCATTGAGGTCCGGGTATGTCTTGGCCGTGAATTGGTGCATCAAGGCATTCATTTGCTGCATGTCTGCGGCCAATTGCTGGGTGCTAGCTGCCAGCTCGTTTTCTGCTGCCCATAACTCAGTTGTGGCCCTGATTTGGTGCATTATGTTGTCCAGTTCTTCGCTTCGCATGGCCTGATCTTGTCTTTGTCTTGACCTTGCGGCCAAATCATCTATTAAGTTCCAAAGATCATCTATGCCTAATTTGTTCACTGAGCCTCCAGCTGCATCATTTAGCCAATTCCACTCTTGTGGCATCATCCCATTGAGAAACCTTTGAAGAAGATCGTGGTTGGTGAATCCATGGTGTGGGCAGCTTATCAACATGGAGTCAAAATACGCCAGGTACTCGTCCAATGTTTCATCCCGGGATTGTTTTATATTGTTGATCTTCTCGTGGATTTCAAGTTCGAAGGGTGGTGGGGAAATTTCCTCAATGTTCCAAGGTTCCATTCCGTAGTAGTAGGACTTAGTGAATTGCATGATAAAATAAAAAAGAAAAAACAAAATAGAACAACTATTCCGATGCACAACTCCCCGGCAACTGCGCCAATTTGACAGATGCTTGTCGTCAGAGCAAATGTACAAATAAATTTATAAGTCCGCTACTCGCGACTTTACTATTGGGTAGCAAGTGGTACGTAGGGGTCGAACCCAAGAGAGTCAGTGTGGATTAGTTGTTCTTTAATGAAGCTTATGCAGAAATTAAATGCGATTGGGGTTGAGTTTGAGTGTGATTTGAGAACTGAAAGTAAATTACAATAATAGACTGTAAGGAAAGGATTCGGTTTTAGGGGCCTTGTATTATAATTGTTTATCATTGACCGCTAATGATCATACCAAGTGTTCAAAGATGAATTGAGGCTATTTCTAGCGCAAGACATGATCATGCTAAGTATTCAAAGATGAATCAAGGCTTTTTCTAGCGCAAGACTTGCAACATCGTTTAAAACACTTGTTCTACTTCAGATTAATTCCTCCTTTCGAAGTATCTTAGCCTTTTGTGCATCCACCTGATCTCTCAGTTACGATCGACCAAGTGGTGTTTTAGATAAGTCGAACTCCTCAGATAAGTTTTGCTTGTTACAGCTTCCACTTACCGAGTATGTTCACGAATCCCCACGGAAGAGCTTTGCTTGTTACAGCTTCCACTCAACCTTGGAAATTCTGACTATATATGGCACATAGAACAAGTTTTGAATACAAAGGTGTACTAAGAGTAAGATCTAAAACATTTATAATACAAGTATACCCCTGCGACCGAGTACAAGCTTTTAGCTGCTTGTATTCATGTCAAGGAATACAAGCAAACTATTGTCTTGAACAAGGGTACCGAATAATAAAATAACTTTAAAGTAAAAACAAATAATACTTGAAAGTAATTTTATACCTTACAATAAGCGGAGGAGCGGAGCTCCTAGGCAAGATCCAAGCGCCAAAAGTGGCTCCAAAATGAAGAACAATATTTATTGAAAGTGAAGCGAAGAGGGTTAAGCCCTCTATCTCTCTAAAACATTTGTGATTTGTGTGTATGATGATGATACAAATGAGGAGGAGAGGAGCTCCTTTTATAGCCAAAGGGGAGGAGGATGGAGGGTGGAGATGGTGGCACTTGGTTTTCATCCAAGGGAGGAGGAGGGAGGAGTGGAGAGCAACTTTGGGTGGAGGAGTGGAGGGCAAGTAGCCGCCACTTATGGATAAGGATGGAGGAGATGAGTCATCCTACTCCTTATCCTCCCCATAGCCGCCCCTTCTAGAGGGAAAGAGGAGGTTTGTGTGGTTTTGTGCAATTTTCACAAAACCAATAGTCCAATTTCGCTCCGGTCTGACTTTGGTTGCTCCTCGGTTGGATTTGCTTTGAGTAATTCAATGTCAGGATCTTGAGATTTCTGCATTCAGCGTCTGATCGTGACCTTGGACTGACTCGTAATATCTTTTCAGCGTAAAATCCTCTCCTTAGCGTGTTTTTACTTTAGTGTCCAAAATACCCTGTGGAAATATATCAGGACTAACAAGTAGAAGTTAAATAGACAAACAGTCTAATTTGTTGGGTTTTACTGTGTTTTTGATTCGTATAATTATGGTCCATCAGATCACCCCACACTTTTAGTTGTTCGTCGCGAACAATGCTATTAAAGGGCGGCACACTAAGTTGGTTTTAAAATATGAAAATTAGACTGTGGGACTCGATTTATCCTAATTCATGCATTACTTACTTATTACCAAATTGAACTGTGTAAATAAATAGAAGAAACTTGATACGTGTACCTCCGTGCCGAGATGCAAATTATTCCGGATGTTTCGGGAGATAGCCCTTTTCAGGTTCCTGGACTGCAGCCTCGGGACCGTCTCACACTATATGGTTTCCTTGTAGCTTTCTCTAGCACGTGATTTGGTTCGGGTTTCACTGGTTTGAGTACTTTGATTTTTCTTTGGCGAGGGTAGTGAATCGGCCTTTGGCCTTTGATTTTGACTCTTTGAGTACTTCACTTTTTGTTCGGTTAAAACCTTCACAATTTTGGGCCTTTGGCCTCTTGATTTGATTCTTTGAGCTTTTGCCTTTTTGTGGCTTGCTAGTCCATTTTCTCAAACCTTTTTGGGAGGTCCAATCATCGCCCGCAAGCCTATGGAAATACCTCCCCGCTCCTCTCATCGTTGTTGTTTTGCGCGGGTCAAGATGAGGGTCGCTCATCTATTTTCTCGGCTACTTTGACTAGAGAGAGGACGGTCTGATTCCCGTCCTCGCCTTTTTCTTTTTTGCATAAACACTGCATGGCGGAGATGACTTCAATCTTCACTGAAACCCGAAGTGCAGCCTCCACTGACTTCGAAAACCATATAGTTTGATTTGATCCTTCGATTGCTTGCCAAGCCCTTCTAGGGAATTTCTATCAACTCCACATCCCTAGTTTATCTCAGCACAAAGGGACAAATGAGAAGTTACATTCTAAGTTTTTAGACAGTTGAATTTTCACAAGGTAAATGCATGAATTTTGGTCTATCTTTTTCACATTCTTAAGTTCATATTTTCAAAAAGATACTACTAAAAAATAAAAACATATTATGTACACAGGTGGTTCTCACCTTACACTTTTGAACGAAGGCGTGCCTTTCAGCAAGCCTTAGTTCAAAAGCCATGCAAGCAGATATTATACGAGAAGGAAATGCTATTAAGGAAAAGGAAGAACAGAACTCCCTTTAAGGTGTCGAGTGAACGACATGGCACGAGGCTGGATAATCGAGGGAGTTCGGCTGGGGCCTTGAACTCTGAGCGTAGGCCTGTCTGGCTTAATGTTGCACCCAAGTCCGATTCCTGAATAGTGAAATCTTCTATGCACCAAGTGGGTGAGAGCGACTTATTGATAAAGTAAAATATAGAAAATAAAAGACAGAAAATTAAAGTGCAGAAAGTAAGATAGTGTCGGGTTACCTCCCGACCAGTGCACTTGTTTAACGTCGTTGGCTCGACAGTACCTCATTCCTGGATCACTGGTTGGGATCCCATGGGTGTGTGAGGTCAAACTTCTTCTCGGCAGCCCTTTTGCTCCGAGAGGGTGAGGTTTCTTTGACCATAGCTGCTGGTCCAATGAGTTGTGCTTGCTTGTTACTCCTTCCGGGTTTCCATTCTTTCGGCCCATGTTTTTGCCGCCTCTTCATGTTGGAATTGTTGGCACCTTTGTTAGTTTGGAAATTTGGTTTTGTGCCATTAAATGTAGGCGACATCAAGAATGCACCTCTGCCAATCCTCTTCATTGTGGTAGTGATGGATGGTTGTCCTGGAACGAGTGAGTTTCCAAGCGGTTTTCCTTGTTGAGTCGTGGTGAGTGGGACTGGGGATTTCTCGGACAGTTCGGCAATGAGGTCCAGGACTTCCTCGGGTTCTCCGAGCGCAAGGACCGGGCCTGGCTTGATTTCTTCGGCCGCTTTGGTAGTGATGTTCGGGACTTCTATTGGCTCGGCAGTTAGGACTGTGATTTCCTCGGATGGATTGGTGATAAGGACCGGGCCTGATTTGGGCAGTTCTTCTAACTCCCAGGGATAATCTGAATGGAGCTTTTCTTCAGGAAACCATGGGTCCTTATCCTCGTCATTCGTATAGTCTCCGGGGGTAATCACACTGAGGTATGGGTCTGATATGGGTAACTCGTCATTGAGGTCCGGGTATGTCTTGGCCGTGAATTGGTGCATCGAGGCATTCATTTGCTGCATGTCTGCGGCCAATTGCTGGGTGCTAGCTGCCAGCTCGTTTTCTGCTGCCCATAACTCAGTTTTGGCCCTGATTTGGTGCATTATGTTGTCCAGTTCTTCGCTTCGCATGGCCTGATCTTGTCTTTGTCTTGACCTTGCGGCCAAATCATCTATTAAGTTCCAAAGATCATCTATGTCTACTTTGTTCACTGAGCCTCCCGCTGCATCATTTAGCCAATTCCACTCTTGTGGCATCATCCCATTCAGAAACCTTTGAAGAAGATCGTGGTTGGTGAATCCATGGTGCGGGCAGCTTATCAACATGGAGTCAAAATACGCCAAGTAATCGTCTAATGTTTCATCCCGGGATTGTTTTATATTGTTGATCTTCTCGCGGATTTCAAGTTCGAAGGGTGGTGGGGAAATTTCCTCAATGTTCCAAGGTTCCATTCCGTAGTAGTAGGAATTAGTGAATTGCATGATAAAATAAAAAAGAAAAAACAAAATAGAACAACTATTCCGATGCACAACTCCCCGGCAACGACGCCAATTTGACAGATGCTTGTCGTCAGAGCAAATGTACAAATAAATTTATAAGTCCGCTACTCGCAACTTTACTATTGGGTAGCAAGTGGTAAGTAGGGGTCGAACCCAAGAGAGTCCGTGTGGATTAGTTGTTCTTTAATGAAGCTTATGCAGAAATTAAATGCGATTGGGGTTGAGTTTGAGTGTGATTTGAGAACTGAAAGTAAATTACAATAATAAACTGTAAGGAAAGGATTCGGTTTTAGGGGCCTTGTATTATAATTGTTTATCATTGACCGCTAATGATCATACCAAGTGTTCAAAGATGAATTGAGGCTATTTCTAGCGCAAGACTTGCAACATCGTTTAAAACACTTGTTCTACTTCAGACTAATTCCTCCTTTCGAAGTATCTTAGCCTTTTATGCATCCACCTGATCTCTAAGTTACGATCGACCAAGTGGTGTTTTAGATAAGTCGAACTCCTCAGATAAGTTTTGCTTGTTACAGCTTCCACTTACCGAGTATGTTCACGAATCCCCACGGAAGAGCATTGCTTGTTACAGCTTCCACTCAACCTTGGAAATTCTGACTATATATGGCACATAGAACAAGTTTTGAATACAAAGGTGTACTAAGAGTAAGATCTAAAACATTTATAATACAAGTATACCCCTGCGACCGAGTACACGCTTTTAGCTGCTTGTATTCATGTCAAGGAATACAAGCAAACTATTGTCTTGAACAAGGGTACCGAATAATAAAATAACTTTAAAGTAAAAACAAATAATACTTGAAAGTAGTTTTATACCTTACAATAAGCGGAGGAGAGGAGCTCCTAGGCAAGATCCAAGCGCCAAAAGTAGCTCCAAAATGAAGAACAATATTTATTGAAAGTGAAGAGAAGAGGGTTAAGCCCTCTATCTCTCTAAAACATTTGTGATTTGTGTGTATGATGATGATACAAATGAGGAGGAGAGGAGCTCCTTTTATAGCCAAAGGGGAGGAGGATGGAGGGTGGAGATGGTGGCACTTGGTTTTCATCCAAGGGAGGAGGAGGGAGGAGTGGAGAGCAACTTTGGGTGGAGGAGTGGAGGGCAAGTAGCCGCCACTTATGGATAAGGATGGAGGAGATGAGTCATCCTCCTCCTTATCCTTCCCATAGCCGCCCCTTCTAGAAGGAAAGAGGAGGTTTGTGTGGTTTTGTGCAATTTTCACAAAACCAACAGTCCAATTTCGCTCCGGTCTGACTTTGGTTGCTCCTCGGTTGGATTTGCTTTGAGTAATTCAATGTCAGGATCTTGAGATTTCTGCATTCAGCGTCTGATCGTGACCTTGGACTGACTCGTAATATCTTTTCAGCGTAAAATCCTCTCTGACGGAGGGCCACCGCACTGTCGTTAAGGTGCAGTGTCCTCTGTACAAATAAATTTATAATATCCGCTACTTGTGACTACACTACTGGGTAGTAAGTGGTAAGTAGGGGTCGAACCCAAGGGAATTAGGGGAATAGGCTATTCTTTTATGGTGATTGAACTGGGGGGAGCGTGTTTTATGGTTGATTGAGATTTTAGCGCTCTAATTAACTACGTGATTTTTTGGGGGTTTTTGGTTTTGATTGCGGAAAAGTAAATACAGAAATTAAATTGCTGTAAATACAAAGAAGACTTACAGTGGGTGATGCGTGATTGTAATTCCTCCGGTAGATCAGCAGTTGGTGATTGCGGTTTAATAGTAAAGAAAAGCATTCGATTTCAGGTACTCTTGTATTATAACATGTATATAATAAACTGTTAGTAACTTTTCTAAGTATTCAAAGATGAATCGAGGCCCTTTCGTAGCGCAAGACTTGCAACATCGTTTAAAGCAACCCTTGTTCTATTTCAGACTAATTCCTCCTTTCGAAGTATCTTAGCCTTTGGTGCATCCACCTGATCTCACAGTTACGATTGACCAAGTGGTGTTTTAGATGAGTCGAACTTCTCAGATAAGCTTTGCCCTTTCGTAGCATCCACTTACCCGAGTATGTTCACGAATCCCCACGGAAGAGTTTTGCCCTTTCGTAGCATCCACTCAACCTTGGAAATTCTGACTATAAATGGCACATAGAACAAGTTTTGAATACAAAGAAATGAAACTAAAAGATATTACAACATTATATAATACAAGAAAGTACCTTCCACCGAATAAAGAGTTTAGCTACGAATATCCATAGAGATGGATACCATAGCTAAATACTCGGGGGTTTTTGAAAACAGTAAGAGGGAAAGGGGTGGAATACTCAAGAACCAACAGGAGTATTCCTAATTCCTACTGAATACTCAAGAACCAACAGGAGTATTCTCTACAGTATTATAATACTCGAGAACCGACAAGAGTATTATAATTTCCAGTATAATACTCAAGAACAAACAGGAGTATTATTTCAAAACCGAACCAAACTTACAAGTAACAAAATGTAGAGAGAGAAGTGATTACAATTTTTGGGATGATTTATGAGGAGGAGGAGCACCTCCTTTTATAGGAAAAATGGGTGGAGATGGGTGGTGGAGATTGGTTTGATCCAAGGGAGGAGGAGGAGGCAAGGAGGAGCCAAGGAGGAGCCACCAAGTGGCGGAGGAGGAGTGGTGGTGCTCAGCCGCCGGTAGCCGGTTGTGGTGGAGGAGCAATGGGTTGTTTCCTCCACCTCCAAGGCAAGTAGCCGGTCACCAAGGAGGAGGAGAGGTGGCGCTGCCGGTAGTGGGTGGTGGAATGGGGAGGTTTTCCTCCTTTGGTCACCTCTTCATCAAGTCACCAAGTCATCTTGCCATATGTGAATTTTGTACAGTTTTGTGCAGTCTTTTCACAAAACTGTCAGTGTGTTCCTTCCCCGGACTGTCTTGACTTTACTCCTGATTCTTCTGATTAATTTATTCTGGTCAATTCAACGTCAGGATCCTTGATATTTCTTCAGTCGGCATATGATCTTGACCTTGGATTGACTCTTGTTATCTTTTCAGCATAAAATCCTCTCCTTAGCGTGTTTTCACTTCAATCCCTAAAATGCCCTGTCGAAATATATCGGGACTAACAGATGGATGTTAGATAGACAAACAGTCTAACTTGGGGGGTTTTACTGTATTTTTGATTCGTATAATTGTGGTCCATCAGAATACCCCCCACTTTTAGTTGTTCGTCCCGAACAATGCTATTAAAGGGCGTAAGTTCTAGGTTCGGATTTGGCATATGAAAATTAGACTGTGGTACTCGATCTATCCTAATTCATGCATTGCTTACTTATTACCAAATTAAACTGCGTAAATAAATAGAAGAAACTTAATACTTGTACCTCCGTGCTGAGATGCAAATTATATTGGATGTTTCGGGAGATAGCCCTTTTCAGGTTCCTGGGTTGCAGCCTCGGGATCGTTTCGTACTATATGGTCTTCTGGTAGCTTTCTCATGCACGTGATTCGGTTTGGGTTTCAGTGAGTTGAACCTTCTTGATTTTTTCTTTGGCGAGGGACTGCTTTTTTGTTGTAGTGAATCGGCCTTTGGCCTTTGATTTGACTTTGTCGAGTGCTTCACTTTTGCTCGGTTAAAACCTTCACAATTTTGGGCCTTTGGCCTCTTTTGATTTTCTTCTTTGAGTTTTTCGCTTCTTTGTGACTTGCTAGTCCATTTTGTCAGCCTTCTTGGGAGGTCCAATCATCGCTCGCAAGCCTATGGATATACCTCCCCTCTCCTCTCGTCTTCGTCGTTTTGCGCAGGTCAAGATGAGGGTCGCTTATCTATTTTCTCGGCTATTTTGACTAGAGAGAGGACGGTCTGATTCCCGTCCTCGCCTTTGCATAGATGCTTCTTGGCGGAGTTTGACTCAATTATTCACTGAAAACCCGAAGTGCAGCCTCCACTGACTTCGAAAACCATATAGTTTGATCTGATCCTTTGATTGCTTCCCAAGTCCTTCTAGGGCAGTTTATGTCAACTCCACATCCCTAGTTATCTCAGTACAAAGGACAAATGGAAAGTTACATTCTAAGTTTTTAAACAGTTTGAATTTTCACAAGGTAAATGCATGAATTCTGATTTATCTTTTTCACATTCTTAAGTTCATATGTTCAAAAAGATACTATTACTAAAAAAAAGAAAAACAGCAAGCATGTTATTTATGTACACAGGCGGTTTTCACCCCCCACTTTTGAACGAAGGCGTGCCTTAGTTCAAAAGTCATGCAAGCTTAAAACTAAGTACTGAAAGTAAGTGCGGAAAGTAAGATAGTGTCGGGTTACCTCCCGACCAGTGCACTTGTTTTACGTCGTTGGCTCGACGATACCTCGTTGTGGATTACTGGTTTGGGTCCCATGGGTGGCTGAGGTCAAACTTTGCCACCGTTCCTGTGTTGTTTCTTGCTTTGACTTGTCCTGACTTCTTGCTGGAGTAAGAGCTCCATGGTTTTGGTGTTTTCTCTTTCCATTGCTTCTGAGAAGGCGGGAGACCTTTGACCATAGCTGCTGGTCTTGTTATTTTTTTGGTCTCTAATAACAGGTCAGAAAACTGTGCACCGTGATCCGAGATAGGTGTTATGTCTGGCGGTTTTTTTGTGTCCGGGCGGCTCTGATGAATGTAGAAGTGTGCAATTTTGCCGCCGAACTTAAGTGATAATGAGCCCTTGCCTACATCGATTCTTGCTTTAGTGGCGTAGAGGAATGGTCGTCCCAATATTATTGTTGGTGGGTCGTCTTTGCAGGTCTCTTCTGTTGGTATTACATAGAAGTCTGCAGCAACGACGAGTTCTCCCACAGGGAGTATTACATCTTCCAGTTCTCCAACCGGGCGGATGCATGATTTATCTCCTAGTTCGATGTTTGATCGGGGTGGTTTCAATGGACCAAGTCCTAGTAAGTAATATAAGGAGGAAGGCATGGCATTGACAGCAGCCCCAAGGTCGACTAAGCACTTATGGATTTGGGTCTCACCAATACCGCAGGTGACTGTGAAGGCCCCTGGGTCTTTATCTCTTTCTGGTTGTGACTCATGATCAGAAGTGAGGGCTTTTCCCAATGCTGGGCCATTCTGTTCATCCCTTTCATTGCTATTGTAATCCCATCCAGATGCTGGTATGTCAGAGTGTATGACTGACGGTGGTGATATGCAGACGGTGAATGCGTACCGTCCATTGTCAGCATGCGTGACCCATGTTCTGTCATTATTGGGTCGGTCTTCCTCTTGATTCCAGGCAGGACGACGTCTACGGTTGAAGTGCTTGTTAGTGAGTTTGTAGGCTGGGGCTCGTGCTACTTCTCCCAGGGTTGTCTTTACGTTTGATCTTTTTATCATGCTAAGATTCGCCTTTGGGTTTTGGATGGTTTGTGAAGGAAGTCTGCCAGGTTCACTGGTCAGTGTTGACATTGTAGTGGCGAGCTGGGACATTTGTTTGGTCAATTCAGAAATTGCCCCGTCAGTTTTCGCCTGGTATTGGAGTAGTGAAGTACCCAATTGATTTACGTTTCCTGCGAGCTCCTTCATCGTGTCATCTAGCGACTTGGTTGGTTCTTGCTGATTATTCAGGCCGGTTTGGTGCTGACTCTGATTCAGTCCTCTTTGCTGATATTGTCCTGGAGCGTTCTGGTTATACTGTCGGTGGGGGGGTTGGTGGTATGACTGAGCTGGTTGTGCTTCCTTCTGAGGATAGCTGTTGTTGTTACGCCAGTCTGGTTTGGATGTTTGACCGTACTGCCTATTCTGTCCTGCTCTGTCGTTGCTGTTGTTGTATCCTTGATATCCTCCTATTGCATTTACTTCCGCCGGTTCCTCTTCTATTAATGTTGGACATGCGTCAGTTTTGTGGTCTATAGATCCACAGAACTCGCAAGGTTTTACTGAAACTGGTTGTCTTCGTAGGAGCTGAATCATCATTTCTTTTAACTGCTTTATTTCCTCAGATATAGGCCCCGTCGATGTTTCAGCTTTTGCCACATTTTTCGTTCGGGAGAATTCTTCCTGCCGAGTTGTCTCTTCTCTAAATCGGGCATTTTCGGCAACGTCGTTGATGAGTTGCCTAACACCACTCAATGATAGATTCATTATGGACCCTCCAGCTGAGGCATCCAGGAGCATTTTGTCTAAGGGTCTTAATCCATCAATGAGGTACTCGATTATGAGTTTCTCGGGAAGTCCAAGGGTACAGCAGCTTCTTTCCAGGTGATTGAACTTTTCCAGGTAATCATACATGGTTTCGTTGGGCCCTTGTTTGATGTCTTGCAGTTGCCTTCTTACTTGCATTGCTCTTCCTGCTGGGTAGTATTTGTCTAAGAATTTCTTCTGCATCTGAGCCCATGTTCTGATGCTTCCGGAAGGTAATGACAGGAACCAGTCGTTTGCCGCATCAATGAGGGAAAAGTAGAACGCCTTTAACTTAAAGTCGTCTACGTTTATGCCATTTGGTTTGAGGTTTTGGCAAATCCCATGTAGACGCTGGAGATGAGTCTTTGCTGATTCTCCACGAGTTCCTGAGAATTTTGGCAAGCTGTGGGCCACTGAAGTGTTGATGGCGATGTTTTCTAGCTTAGGTCCTTCGTAGATACACCATGGCTGAACTCTGAAATCTGGTGCCGAAAGTTCTCCCAGGGTGGGTTCACGGTAGTTGTCATCCCCGTAGTAGTTATCGAAGACGGGTTCTTGTCTAGGAACTTGTCGAGGGCGAGGGGGTGGGGGATATCTAGGGGGTTGTCGTACTGGACCAGCTGCAATTCGGTCCTCGGGTGGTTCTTGGTTTCGTCTGATGGCCTCCCTATCACGAGCTCGTCTGCTTCTGATGAGTTGCTCCGGATCATCCATAAATGGAAGTGGCACTTCATCATTTCGCTCGTACAGGTTTATTTCATCGTCATCCTGGTAGTCATGATGACTTCCTTCGCGAGACATAGTTGTTTCGAGCGCGAGAATTTAAAAGAGATGGAGGGAGAGAAAAGAACAGTTTATTCGACGGCTAATTCCCCGGCAACGGCGCCAATTTGACGGAGGGCCACCGCACTGTCGTTAAGGTGCAGTGTCCTCTGTACAAATAAATTTATAATATCCGCTACTTGTGACTACACTACTGGGTAGTAAGTGGTAAGTAGGGGTCGAACCCAAGGGAATTAGGGGAATAGGCTATTCTTTTAGGGTGATTGAACTGGGGGGAGCGTGTTTTATGGTTGATTGAGATTTTAGCGCTCTAATTAACTACGTGATTTTTTGGGGGTTTTTGGTTTTGATTGCGGAAAAGTAAATACAGAAATTAAATTGCTGTAAATACAAAGAAGACTTACAGTGGGTGATGCGTGATTGCAATTCCTCCGGTAGATCAGCAGTTGGTGATTGCGGTTTAATAGTAAAGAAAAGCATTCGGTTTCAGGTACTCTTGTATTATAACATGTATATAATAAACTGTTAGTAACTTTTCTAAGTATTCAAAGATGAATCGAGGCCCTTTCGTAGCGCAAGACTTGCAACATCGTTTAAAGCAACCCTTGTTCTATTTCAGACTAATTCCTTCTTTCGAAGTATCTTAGCCTTTTGTGCATCCACCTGATCTCACAGTTACGATTGACCAAGTGGTGTTTTAGATGAGTCGAACTTCTCAGATAAGCTTTGCCCTTTCGTAGCATCCACTTACCCGAGTATGTTCACGAATCCCCACGGAAGAGTTTTGCCCTTTCGTAGGATCCACTCAACCTTGGAAATTCTGACTATAAATGGCACATAGAACAAGTTTTGAATACAAAGAAATGAAACTAAAAGATATTACAACATTATATAATACAAGAAAGTACCTTCCACCGAATAAAGAGTTTAGCTACGAATATCCATAGAGATGGATACCATAGCTAAATACTCGGGGGTTTATGAAAACAGTAAGAGGGAAAGGGGTGGAATACTCAAGAACCAACAGGAGTATTCCTAATTCCTACGGAATACTCAAGAACCAACAGGAGTATTCTCTATAGTATTATAATACTCGAGAACCGACAAGAGTATTATAATTTCCAGTATAATACTCAAGAACAAACAGGAGTATTATTTCAAAACCGAACCAAACTTACAAGTAACAAAATGTAGAGAGAGAAGTGATTACAATTTTTGGGATGATTTATGAGGAGGAGGAGCACCTCCTTTTATAGGAAAAATGGGTGGAGATGGGTGGTGGAGATTGGTTTGATCCAAGGGAGGAGGAGGAGCCAAGGAGGAGCCAAGGAGGAGCCACCAAGTGGCGGAGGAGGAGTGGTGGAGCTCAGCCGCCGGTAGCCGGTTGTGGTGGAGGAGCAATGGGTTGTTTCCTCCACCTCCAAGGCAAGTAGCCGGTCACCAAGGAGGAGGAGGGGTGGCGCCGCCGGTAGTGGGTGGTGGAATGGGGAGGTTTTCCTCCTTTGGTCACCTCTTCATCAAGTCACCAAGTCATCTTGCCATATGTGAATTTTGTACAGTTTTGTGCAGTCTTTTCACAAAATTGTCAGTGTGTTCCTTCCCCGGACTGTCTTGACTTTACTCCTGATTCTTCTGATTAATTTATTCTGGTCAATTCAACGTCAGGATCCTTGATATTTCTTCAGTCGGAATATGATCTTGACCTTGGATTGACTCTTGTTATCTTTTCAGCATAAAATCCTCTCCTTAGCGTGTTTTCACTTCAGTCTCTAAAATGCCCTGTGGAAATATATCGGGACTAACAGATGGATGTTAGATAGACAAACAGTCTAACTTGGGGGGTTTTACTGTGTTTTTGATTTGTATAATTGTGGTCCATCACTCTCCTTAGCGTGTTTTTACTTTAGTGTCCAAAATACCCTGTGGAAATATATCGGGACTAACAAGTAGAAGTTAAATAGACAAACAGTCTAATTTGGTGGGTTTTACTGTGTTTTTGATTCGTATAATTATGGTCCATCAGATCACCCCACACTTTTAGTTGTTCGTCCCGAACAATGCTATTAAAGGGTGGCACACTAAGTTGGTTTTAAAATATGAAAATTAGACTGTGGGACTCGATTTATCCTAATTCATGCATTACTTACTTATTACCAAATTGAACTGTGTAAATAAATAGAAGAAACTTGATACGTGTACCTCCGTGCCGAGATGCAAATTATTCCGGATGTTTCGGGAGATAGCCCTTTTCATGTTCCTGGACTGCAGCCTCGGGACCGTCTCGCACTATATGGTTTCCTTGTAGCTTTCTCTAGCACGTGATTTGGTTCGGGTTTCACTGGTTTGAGTACTTTGATTTTTCTTTTGGCGAGGGTAGTGAATCGGCCTTTGGCCTTTGATTTTGACTCTTTGAGTACTTCACTTTTTGTTCGGTTAAAACCTTCACAATTTTGGGCCTTTGGCCTCTTGATTTGCTTCTTTGAGCTTCTGCCTTTTTGTGGCTTGCTAGTCCATTTTCTCAAGCCTTTTTTTGAGGTCCAATCATCGCCCGCAAGCCTATGGAAATACCTCCCCGCTCCTCTCATCGTTGTTGTTTTGCGCGGGTCAAGATGAGGGTCGCTCATCTATTTTCTTGGCTACTTTGACTAGAGAGAGGACGGTCTGATTCCCGTCCTCGCCTTTTTCTTTTTTGCATAAACACTGCATGGCGGAGATGAATTCAATCTTCACTGAAACCCGAAGTGCAGCCTCCACTGACTTCGAAAACCATATAGTTTGATTTGATCCTTCGATTGCTTGCCAAGCCCTTCTAGGGAATTTCTATCAACTCCACATCCCTAGTTTATCTCAGCACAAAGGGACAAATGAGAAGTTACATTCTAAGTTTTTAGACAGTTGAATTTTCACAAGGTAAATGCATGAATTTCGGTCTATCTTTTTCACATTCTTAAGTTCATATTTTCAAAAAGATACTACTAAAAAAGAAAAACATATTATGTACACAGGTGGTTCTCACCTTACTTTTTTGAACGAAGGTGTGCCTTTCAGCAAGCCTTAGTTCAAAAGCCATGCAAGCAGATATTATACGAGAAGGAAATGCTATTAAGGAAAAGGAAGAACAGAACTCCCTTTAAGGTGTCGAGTGAACGACATGGCACGAGGCTGGATAATCGAGGGAGTTCGGCTGGGGACTTGAACTCTGAGCGTAGGCCTGTCTGGCTTAATGTTGCACCCAAGTCCGATTCCTGAATAGTCAAATCTTCTATGCACCAAGTGGGTGAGAGCGACTTATTGAAAAAGTAAAATACAGAAAATAAAAGACAGAAAATTAAAGTGCGGAAAGTAAGATAGTGTCGGGTTACCTCCCGACCAGTGCACTTGTTTAACGTCGTTGGCTCGACAGTACCTCATTCCTGGATCACTGGTTGGGATTCCATGGGTGTGTGAGGTCAAACTTCTTCTCGGCAGCCCTTTTGCTCCGAGAGGGTGAGGTTTCTTTGACCATAGCTGCTGGTCCAATGAGTTGTGCTTGCTTGTTACTCCTTCCGGGTTTCCATTCTTTCGGCCCATGTTTTTGCCGCCTCTTCATGTTGGAATAGTTGGCACCTTTGTGAGTTTGGAAATTTGGTTTTGTGCCATTAAATGTAGGCGACATCAAGCATGCACCTCTGCCAATCCTCTTCATTGTGGTAGTGATGGTTGGTTGTCCTGGAACGAGTGACTTTCCAAGCGGTTTTCCTTGTTGAGTCGTGGTGAGTGGGACTGGGGCTTTCTCGGACAGTTCGGCAATGAGGTCTGGGACATCCTCGGGTTCTTCGAGCGCAAGGATCGGGCCTGGCTTGATTTCTTTGGCCGCTTTGGTAGTGATGTTCGGGACTTCTATTGGCTCGGCAGTTAGGACTGTGATTTCCTCGGATGGATTGGTGATAAGGACCGGGCCTGATTTGGGCAGTTCTTCTTCTAACTCCCAGGGATAATCTGAATGGAGCTTTTCTTCAGGCAACCATGGGTCCTTATCCTTGTCATTCGTATAGTCTCCGGGGGTAATCACACTGAGGTATGGGTCTGATATGGGTAACTCGTCATTGAGGTCCGGGTATGTCTTGCCCGTGAATTGGTGCATCGAGGCATTCATTTGCTGCATGTATGCGGCCAATTGCTGGGTGCTAGCTGCCAGCTCGTTTTCTGCTGCCCATAACTCAGTTTTGGCCCTGATTTGGTGCATTATGTTGTCCAGTTCTTCGCTTCGCATGGCATGATCTTGTCTTTGTCTTGACCTTGCGGCCAAATCATCTATTAAGTTCCAAAGATCATCTATGCCTACTTTGTTCACTGAGCCTCCCGCTGCATCATTTAGCCAATTCCACTCTTGTGGCATCATCCCATTCAGAAACCTTTGAAGAAGATCGTGGTTGGTGAATCCATGGTGCAGGCAGCTTATCAATATGGAGTCAAAATACGCCAAGTAATCGTCCAATGTTTCATCCCGGGATTATTTTATATTGTTGATCTTCTCACGGATTTCAAGTTCGAAGGGTGGTGGGGAAATTTCCTCAATGTTCCAAGGTTCCATTCCGTAGTAGTAGGACTTAGTGAATTGCATGATAAAATAAAAAAGAAAAAACAAAATAGAACAACTATTCCGATGCACAACTCCCCGGCAACGGCGCCAATTTGACAGATGCTTGTCGTCAGAGCAAATGTACAAATAAATTTATAAGTCCGCTACTCGCGACTTTACTATTGGGTAGCAAGTGGTAAGTAGGGGTCGAACCCAAGAGAGTCAGTGTGGATTAGTTGTTCTTTAATGAAGCTTATGCAGAAATTAAATGCGATTGGGGTTGAGTTTGAGTGTGATTTGAGAACGGAAAGTAAATTACAATAATAGACTGTAAGGAAAGGATTCGGTTTTAGGGGCCTTGTATTATAATTGTTTATCATTGACCGCTAATGATCATACCAAGTGTTCAAAGATGAATTGAGGCTATTTCTAGCGCAAGACATGATCATGCTAAGTATTCAAAGTTGAATCAAGGCTATTTCTAGCGTAAGACTTGCAACATCGTTTAAAACACTTGTTCTACTTCAGACTAATTCCTCCTTTCGAAGTATCTTAGCCTTTTGTGCATCCACCTGATCTCTCAGTTACGATCGACCAAGTGGTGTTTTAGATAAGTCGAACTCCTCAGATAAGTTTTGCTTGTTACAGCTTCCACTTACCGAGTATGTTCACGAATCCCCACGGAAGAGCTTTGCTTGTTACAGCTTCCACTCAACCTTGGAAATTCTGACTATATATGGCACATAGAACAAGTTTTGAATACAAAGGTGTACTAAGAGTAAGATCTAAAACATTTATAATACAAGTATACCCCTGCGACCGAGTACAAGCTTTTAGCTGCTTGTATTCATGTCAAGGAATACAAGCAAACTATTGTCTTGAACAAGGGTACCGAATAATAAAATAACTTTAAAGTAAAAACAAATAATACTTGAAAGTAGTTTTATACCTTACAATAAGCGGAGGAGAGGAGCTCCTAGGCAAGATCCAATCGCCAAAAGTAGCTCCAAAATGAAGAACAATATTTATTGAAAGTGAAGAGAAGAGGGTTAAGCCCTCTATCTCTCTAAAACATTTGTGATTTGTGTGTATGATGATGATACAAATGAGGAGGAGAGGAGCTCCTTTTATAGCCAAAGGGGAGGAGGATGGAGGGTGGAGATGGTGGCACTTGGTTTTCATCCAAGGGAGGAGGAGGGGGGAGTGGAGAGCAACTTTGGGTGGAGGAGTGGAGGGCAAGTAGCCGCCACTTATGGATAAGGATGGAGGAGATGAGTCATCCTCCTCCTTATCCTCCCCATAGCCGCCCCTTCTAGAAGGAAAGAGGAGGTTTGTGTGGTTTTGTGCAATTTTCACAAAACCAACAGTCCAATTTCGCTCTGGTCTGACTTTGGTTGCTCCTCGGTTGGATTTGCTTTGAGTAATTCAATGTCAGGATCTTGAGATTTCTGCATTCAGCGTCTGATCGTGACCTTGGACTGACTCGTAATATCTTTTCAGCGTAAAATCCTCTCCTTAGCGCGTTTTTACTTTAGTGTCCAAAATACCCCGTGGAAATATATCGGGACTAACAAGTAGAAGTTAAATAGACAAACAGTCTAATTTGGTGGGTTTTACTGTGTTTTTGATTCGTATAATTATGGTCTATCAGATCACCCCACACTTTTAGTTGTTCGTCCCGAACAATGCTATTAAAGGGCGGCACACTAAGTTGGTTTTAAAATATGAAAATTAGACTGTGGGACTCGATTTATCCTAATTCATGCATTACTTACTTATTACCAAATTGAACTGTGTAAATAAATAGAAGAAACTTGATACGTGTACCTCCTTTAAGCCGGTATTCCTTCCATGGTCTCCGAGTGTACCTGAGAACGAAAATTACACACAGGTAGTGAAATAATATACAGGTAACACTAAGAGACGGGGTTTTAACATATAAAATAGTCGTACAACTACGACTCATCAAACTACCCCACACTTGAACTTGTTCGTCCCGACCAAGAACAAAGCCATAGAACGAATTACAATGTACTAGTCATGCTAATCCTCACATCTCAATCTCAAATACAACAATTAATCTTATCATGCTTAAGATTCTAACAATGCGAGTATAGATAGATTTTTCGATACTTGTTACCTCGCGAGTTGCAAGTCAAACGACCTTGGATGTTTGGGAGATAATCCCCTATAGGTACCACGGACACTGCATTCTTTTCTGAGTTCTTGTCTTTAGAATTGAGTCATCGGCTTTCTCTGACACATGATTTATTCACTGCTTTCATACCGTTGAGTCTTGAATTCTTTAACTTGTATGGACTTTGATAAACGACACATCTTTGCTTGAATCAATCAGATTTCTTATTTTTTTTCTTTCTATTTTCTACTTGATGGTTTGCCTTCGGCTTTTGAATTTGTTTCTTGTGCACATAATCATTTGCGCCCTTGAACCACTCCAATCATAGCCTTCGGATAACAGCATAGGAGTGCGTCCCGCTCTTTTCTCATCCTCGTCTTTTCTGCATGAGGCAAGGTAGGGGTTACCCACCCATTCCCAGCTACTTCGACTAGAGATGGACAGTTCATTTTCTCTGTCCCGCCACCACTTCGAACGCATGAATAAACTTGTATACTTGGTGACGGAGCTACTCTCAGGACTAGGCTAGTGAAGCGTCAACCTCCACCGCTTTTCTCAATCATCAAAACCAAAACTCAGAACTTCCTGCAATTTGCCGTACCGTTCTAGGACATTTCTGTCAACTCCACATCCCTGCATATCACAACTCGAAAGAACAAAGCATCGATTTTTTTTTGAAATTTCGCATTTTTAGTCAAATGAGCACAATAGTCATAAAAAGCTGGAAATGAGATTTTTGACATATGAGAAAAGCATAGCAGTGCATCATCAGTTCATCACGAGTTCATCAAGACACAAAACATGCGACATAAAAATTTAAAACAGACACGACACACGACTGACTCTATAACATCCCACCCCACACTTAAATTGACCTGTGTCCTCACGGTATAACTCAAGAGATAAGACCGACAAACAAAACAGACTCAAATAAAAATAATAATAAAAACAACGAAAGGAACTGATACTCCCCTAATAGTCTGGTGGCTGTGGTGGCTGCATGTATTCGGGCGGTATAGCATGACCCGGACGCCATCCTGGGGGAGCGAAAACTGGGTGGAAGCCGCCACCCATTGCCATCATCATAGCCCTGTTCACATTAAATAAATGGTCAATCTGTGCCTGTGAATACTCTCCGGGCTGTCTCGGTACCTGCTCCTCTGGTGGTACCGCATTCAGTGGGACCTCTACCTCTTCTCTCCGACGTCTCCTGCACCCTGCGGCTCTTCCACGCCCTGGCGGTCTCCCTCTCTGTCGCGGTGGGCTAGGCGGTGGCCTAAGAGATGGATCTGCAAAATACGTCCAACGCACTTCACCCTCACTGCTGACTCTATATGTCCTCCAAAAACCAAGTCTGTCACCGTCAGCTAATCCATAAGCAAGAATCCTGTGGCCTGGTAGTGCATCCATGTCCGGGTGAAGATTGCGCAGCATAAAAGTTACCATGCCACCTACACTAACTGGCCCTCAAGGCTTAATGTTCTTCAAGTGCTCACACAAAAAATATCCCCAATGTGGGACTTCCCCTCTCACCAAGGAGCCTAGAAGCGTCAGATCTCGTATCGACGGCTTATCATTGCTGTTCGCCCTCGCAGTCAAGGTCCTCGTCAAAATGAAATGTACTAAATACCAGAAAGGATCTGTGAATGCTGTGCCTGAAGCGTCGCTCGGTCTGTAGCGACCCGTCCCCGTAAGGATAAGGTAAGTGTCGCTGATTTCCATCCCAGTACTGAAATTGATGAAAGTCCCATCTCTGACTGCTGGGCACCCAAAGATTTGATGCAGCCGCGTCATCGTGCAATGTGCTCCACACCTGTGAAAGTGTACCTGAATCCTTCATATTCCCTAGGTCCAATGTAGTGGTAACCGGTCAGGAACTCACATGTGTCATCTATATCAGCATCACTGTAGAGCGTAAGCAATCCAGGCCAACCACATCTGTCCAACAGCGCCCTGAACCTCTCTAAGAATCCGCAACGCTCCTGAAAGTACCACTCAACCCACATGGGCGCCTTATGTGTACGCTCCATGAATGCCTCAAATCTCTGTTGCCTTTCAACGACGACAGCCGGAACTAGTGCCTCGGCATCAACAGTGGGTGGTTGAGCTCTGCGATCACGGGATGAACTAGCACGAGCTGATGTACGAGTCATCTTGATCTGAAAAAAATCTGAAATTTCTGAAATGCCGCGCACCCCTTCAGCAATTATGTCCCGCGGAGGTCTGATATATTTCCGATTATTCTTCAGACGTCCGCGCCTGTATATTATTCAGACGTCCGCGCGATATTCTTATTTGCAGATCTGAGCTCCGATCGACTTCTGTTCGCTAATATGACCAATCCAACATCAATTTCCCAGTTCCAAACTTCAAACAACCCGAATCCAATAAACTGGGAGAACTCCCTTCCTCCGATTCAACCAAACTCCACCTCAATCCACACCAAACCCTAATCCAATATTACTCCAAATAAATACTCGTCCGGGAATGTTTCGGTTATAGCTCCGGTTTCCTCCTCTCTCACTATTCTGCTCAAGTGATCGGCCACAGTATTCTCAATGCCCTTCTTGTCCTTTATTTCCACATCGAACTCTTGTAGCAAGAGGATCCATCTAATTAGTCGCGGCTTTGACTCCTTCTTCGTCATCAAATAGCGAATAGCTGCATGATCAGAAAAGACAACAATTTTAGAACCAAGCAAATAAGGGCGAAATTTTTCCAAAGCAAAGATAACAGCTAAAAGCTCTTTTTCGGTTGTGGAATAATTTCGCTGAGCCGCGTCAAGCGTCCTAGATGCATAATGGATCACAACAGGCTTCTTTTCCTTCCTTTGCCCTAGCACCGCTCCAACTGCGTAGTCGCTCGCATCACACATTAACTCGAAGGGCTGAGTCCAGTCTGGTGCTTGAATGATAGGTGCACTAGTCAGTGCCGCTTTAAGATCATCGAATGCTGCCTGGCATTCTGCTGTAAACTCAAATGATACATCCTTTTGCAGCAATCTGGAGAGAGGTAGCGCCCTTTTTGAGAAATCCTGTAAAAACCTACGATAAAATCCTGCATGTCCCAAAAAAGACTTCACCCCACGCAAATCAGAAGGGTAGGGCAAGCTCATAATCAAGTCAATTTTAGCCTTGTCTACCTGTAGTCCTTCCCTAGACACAACATGTCCCAATACTATACCGTGAGTGACCATAAAATGACATTTTTCATAATTCAAAACCAAGTTAGTCTCCTCACAACGTGCAAGCACTCTATCGACATTAAGCAAGCATTCATCAGACACAGTGAAATCATCCATGAACACTTCAACACATTCACTAATCAATTCTGAAAATATACTCATTACCACACGTTGGAAGGTGCCAGGTGCGTTGCACAAACCAAAAGACATGCGTCGAAATGCGAATGTACCGAATGGGCACGTGAAAGTAGTCTTCTCCTGGTCTGCGGCTGCAATCGGAATTTGATTATACCCAGAAAATCCATCTAAAAAGAAAAAATAAGGCTTACCTGCGAGCCTATCCAACATCTGGTCAATGAATGGCAAAGGAAAATGATCCTTGCGTGTCACGGCATTTAGCTTTCTGTAGTCGATGCACACGCGCCATCCGTTCTGGATTCTCTTTGTCACCAACTCACCTTGAGCGTTAAGCTCTACTGTAATTCCTGTCTTCTTTGGTACTACATGTACGGGGCTTACCCATTGACTATCTGAAATAGGATAAATCACGTCAGCATATAAAAGTTTTTGTACCTCTTTTTGAACCACCTCCATCATCAGTGGGTTCAATCTACGCTGTGGCTGTCTCATAGGTTTGGCTCCATCCTCTAGTAAAATCCGGTGCATGCACACGGTAGGGCTCACTCCCTTGATGTCCGCAAGTGTCCATCCAATCGCGGTCTTATGTTTCCTCAGTACCTCTGCCAATCTCTCCTCCTGATTAGGCTCCAAGCCTTTCTTGATTATGACCGGCAACGTCTCACCCTCTCCCAAATAGATATACTTTAAATGCTCGGGTAAGGGCTTAAGCTGTAACTCAGGTGCCTGTACAACAGATGGTACAGGTGTAGATTTATTAGTTAAAGCAACTTGATTAGCCTCATACCTTGGGGTTAATGGTGGCGAAACTCTAAGCTCATGTAGCATGTCACTAGTGTCACGAAGCATCCCTATTGATGCGCCACGTGACTCAATAGCCTCCCTCAAAATTACTTCAAGTACATCATCCCCATAGGGAATATCTGAAGACCCCACTAGATCATCGATCGCATCCAAAGCGTGTACTCCTACATCATCAGGTGGATATTGCATAGCTTGATATATATTAAAGTTTATTACCTCATCTTCCACCTCCATGGAAAGCGTGCCACTATCCACATCGATCTTAGTTCTAGCTGTCTTCAAGAATGGCCTACCAAATAGAATTGGTGGTTGATCTTGTGCTCCCTCATCATCCATTTTCAGCACATAGAAATCTGCAGGAAAAATAAGATTTTCTACCTGCACCAAAACATCCTCGATCACACCCAAAGGTTGGGTGCATGATCGGTCAGCCAATTGAATGGTCAAATCCGCTGGTTAAAGTGGACCAATACGCAAAGATAAGTACAAAGAGTAAGGAAGAACATTTATGGAAGCACCAAGATCTAGCATGCAATTTTCGATCCTCACGTTACCAATAACACATGGAATAGTAAAAGTTCCTGGATCCTTACACTTTTTGGGTACCTTCCTTTGTATCGCTGCCGATACACTTTCTCCAAGCATTACCTGCTCATTCTGAATTGTACGCCTACGGTTAGTACATAATTCCTTGAGAAATTTTGCGTACTTTGGAATTTGCCGAATAGCCTCAATGAGTGGAATGTTAATTTCCACTTTGCTGAACAACTCCCAAACCTCCTTGTCTGTGATAGACTTCTTTTTGGTCTTAGAAACCTGCATTGGGAATGGTAGAGGAGTGTTCGAAACAGGAATTTCCTTACCTGAATTAAAGCATCCCGCGGACATCTTGTGTTCATCTTCCGCGGACGTCTCTTGATTTTTTTGTAATTCTTCAGGCGTCCGCGCGTTAATTGGTGAGGCGTCCGCGTTCTGCACTGAGGTAGAATCTTCGTTCAGCTCTTCTATTCCATTCTTCAATTGTTTTCCATTTCTAAGCATTACAGCGCTGATATTGGACTTTGGATTCAGAATCGTTTGCGACGGCAGTTTCCCTTTCTCTTCACGCCTTTCGTATACATCCTTGGAAATATGAGACACTTGCTTCTTCAACTCTTTAACGTCTGCAGCTTGTTGCACCATCTTTTCAGTGAGTTCTTTGAACATGCCTCTCACTTCATCCCTAAATTCCTTATTCGGGCTGTCTTCTCCTTGTTTGATGTGCGGTGGTTTGTACGGCTGCTTTTGTGGGTACGAAGATTGCCCCACATCGTAGTTGTTATTCCTTTGCCAACCACCCTCATTTTGCCTTGGCTGCCATTTGTTGTTGCCTTGATATCCATCATACCTCCTTGGTGGTAAATCTCCCTTGTTCATGTAGCCCACTACATTAACATCTTCCGTTCTTTCCTGAAAAACATTGTTATCATTATTTATTGGATTAAAAGTGGACTTGTTTACTTTACACTCCACTTGTTGATTGCCTTGTGGTTGTTGCGTCATCATTTGAGCCATCATATTCTTCAGTTCCTGCAATTCAGAATGTACATTTACGTTAGCAACAGGTGCAGGTTTATATGTTTCTTCTAAATACCTTGTGCTCTCGGCAACTCTCCCAATCAACTCCCATATCTCCTCAGGGTACATGTCAAGGATAGGCCCTTGAGCGGAAGCATCTAGCATCCTTCTTTCCATTAGAACCATCCCATCCATGAAGTATTCAAGCAGCATCCTTTGTGGGATTCGATGATTCGGACAACTCTCTTCCAAATGCCTAAACCTCTCCAAATAGTCAAACAACGTTTCTGCACGTCCTTGTCTAAGCATAGAGAGCTCCTTCCTCGTTTGAGCCGCCTTCGAATGAGAGTAGTACTTGTCCATGAATTTCCATTGCATTTGATCCCATGATGTAATCGAGCCTGAAGGCAAAGGCATTAACCAAGATTTAGCTTGACTTTCTAAAGAAAAAGGAAATGTCTTTAATTTAAAAATATTTTCCGGAACCGATGTTGATTTCATGGACATGCAAACTCCATGTTCCTCCAAGTGCCTTAGGGGGTTCTCATTGGGCATTCCTCCAAACTTGGGCAAGTGGTGTATCACCCCACTGTTTATCTCGATATCATCTGCGTCCTCATCTAGCCTAATGCACTAAGGCTCCTCATCAATAAATGGCGCACAAATTCCTCTCATCGTGCGTCCCAAATCTCGACGCCTAGCTAACTGTCCATATTGATTTCCTCCACCGAGGTATTGTCGATCCAGCTCATCCTCGTAATCATCGTGTCTAGCTGCACGATGTCTAGCAAACTCATTCACAAATTGCTGATTCCTGGGGGGTGGTAATCTTTGATTAACAGGGGGCAGTCCTTGCCTCTGTTCCTGCATGTTATCTCCTAGTACACTTCCTCGCTCTTCATCATCACGTTCAACACTTCTCTGTGACATGGTTACTTAAACAGAAAAATAATCAAGTGACAAAAAATAAAAAGACAATAAAATAAAACTAAAAGAAAGAAATACTTAGTGAGATTCTTCGTTACCAATCCCCGGCAACGGCGCCAAAATTTGACGGGCGTCGTTGTACCCGTCAAAAATAATATTTTCTTTATCTCCGACTAGCAAGTGGTAATTCGGGTCGTATCCACAGAGATCGGTGTGAGAATCTGTTCACTAAGTATAAAAGTAACAATGTAGGGGTTTTGAAATTCAACAAGTCAAATAAAAAACGCAGCAAGCAACAATGGTTAATTATCAAGAGATTATACGTCACACAGATTCAAGTATCAAATGTCAAAGAATAGTGCAAGCTAGAACTTTCGATTGTGATGCAAGACTAAATCATTAACCCAACCGTTTTGATTTCTAATGTTTTACAACTTATAGCTCCCCGCTAGGTTGCACTATGATGGACCAAAATTATACGAATCAAAAACACAATAAAACCCACCAAATTAGACTGTTGGTCTATTTAACTTCTACTTGTTAGTCCCGATTTATTTCTACAGGGTATTTTGGCGCTTAGAGAGAAAACACGCTAAGGAGAGGATTTTACGCTGAAAAGATATTAAGAGTCAATCCAAGGTCAAGATCAGACGCCGAACGAAGAAATCTTAAGATCCTGACGTAGGAATTACTCAAATTAAATTCAACCGAGGAACAATCAAAGTCAGACAGAGCGAAATTGGATTGATAGTTTTGTGAAAAGACTGCACAAAACTGTCAAAATGCACCCATGGACCAAGGTGACCGGCCACCTTGCTTGGAGGTGGCCAAAGCCACCCTTCTCCTCCTTGGACAACCGGCAACCCGCGGCTCAACCCTCCCCCAACCGGCGGCTTTTGGCTCCCCCATGTGTCATCTCCTCCTTGCTCCTCCCTTCTCCTCCCTTGGATGAAAAACACTTGCCCCCCATCTCCACCCTCCATTTCTCTCAACTTTGGCTATAAATACCAAGCCAAACTCATTTGTAAATTCATTCCAAAATCAATAAACACTTATCTCTCTACATTTTGTTACTTTGCAAGTTTGGTTTGAAATTATAATTCTCCTGTCGGTTCTTGAGTATTATAATACTGTAGAGAATACTCCTGTTGGTTCTTGAGTATTCCGTAGGAAATTGGGAATACTCCTGTTGGTTCTTGAGTATTCCACCCCTTTCCCTCTTACTGTTTTCAAAAACCCCCGAGTATTTAGTTACGATGTCTTTTTCCATGGATAGTCGTAGCTAAACTCCTCATTCGATCGAATGTATTTTCTTGTATTATATAATGTTTTAATTTCTTTTAGTTTCATTTCTCTGTATTCAAAACTTGTTCTATGTGCCATTTATAGTCAGAGTTTCCAAGGTTGAGTGGAAGCTGTAACAAGCAAAGCTCTTCCGTGGGAATTCGTGATCATACTCGGTAAGTGGAAGCTGTAACAAGCAAAACTTATCGAGGAGTTCGGCTTATCTTAAAAAAACCATTTGGAAACTGGACCAAAGAATTCAAATGGATGCACAAAAGGCTAAGATACTTCGAAAGAAGGAATTAGTCTGAAGTAGAACAAGTATTGCTTTAAACGATGTTGCAAGTCTTGCGCTACGAAAGGGCCTCGATTCATCTTTGAATACTTAGAAAGGTTACTAGCGGTTATTAATAAACATGTTATAATACAAGGTACCTGATGGACCAAAGTTATACGAGTCAGAAACACAGTAAAACCCCCTTAATTAGACTGTTTGTCTATCTAACGTCTACGTGTTAGTCCAGATATATTTTCACAGGGTATTTTAGAGACTGAAGTGAAAACACGCTAAGGAGAGGATTTTAAGCTGAAAAGATAACAAGAGTCAATCCAAGGTCAAGATCATATGCCGACTGAAGAAATATCAAGGATCCTGACGTTGAATTGACCAGAACAAATTAATCAGAGGAATCAGGAGTGGAGTCAAGACAGCCCGGGGAAGAAACACATTGACAGTTTTGTGAAAAGACTGCACAAAACTGTACAAAATCACACATTGGGCAAAGATGACCGGCCACCATTCAAGGAGGTGGGAAAGGGAGGAGCTCCTCCCCCTTGGGTGACCGGCAACCGGCGGCGCCAACCTCCTCCACCAAAAGCCGCCGGCTCCTCCTCCTTGCGCCACTTGTCTCCTCCTCCTTCCTCCTCTTCTCCTCCCTTGGATCAAATGCACATGTCCACCATCTCCACCACCCATCTCCTCCCCTTTGGGCTATAAAAGGAGGAGCTCCTCCTCCTCATTTCACACACCAATTCCATAATTCACTTCTCTCTCTAGAAGTTGTAACATTTGTAATGTTGTAATCTTGCTTTGGAAATAAAGGAAAGCTCCCTTGGCGCTTCAACGGTTGTAAGTTTCTCTTAGTATTAATTTATTTAACTGTTGTCTTTAATTTCCTTAGTATAATGTTTAGCGCGATGAATAGTAGCTAAACTAATAGTTCGGTCTAAGGGGCGCACTTGTATTATAAATGTTTTAAGACTATTAACTTAGTGTTTAGTCTTAGTATTCAAAACGTGTTCTATGTACCATATATAGTCAGAGTTTCCAAGGTTGAGTGGATGCTGTAACAAGCAAAGCTCTTCTGTGGGAATTCGTGATCATACTCAGGTAGTGGAAGCTGTAACAAGCAAAGCTATCTGAGGAGTGCGACTCATCCTAAATCCCATCTGGTCGAGCGTAACTGTGAGATCAGGTGGATGTATCCAGGCTAGCATACCTTAGGGTATTGGCGCTAGACTGAAATAGAACAGAAGTTGCTTTAAACCGGTGTTGCAAGTCTTGTGCTGTAACTAGCCTCGATTCACCGTTTGAATACTTAGATGATTCACTAATGGTCAATGATAAACAAGATATAATACAAGTCCCCTGAAACCGAACATTTCTCTTAATCATTAAAATAGTAATTTACTTTCCAGTATTAAAATCAGCCAACCAACCAATCAATCAATCAAAATAGCTGGTAGCTTTAAAACCAACCAACCGACCTTAAACACGTTCCCACGCTGCGTAATTCCCCCCGAAGAACAATTATTCCCCTAGTTCCCTTGGATTCGACCCCTACTTACCAAGTACTACCCAGTAGTATAGTTGCAAGTAGTGGACTATAAATTTATTTGCACAATCGCTTTGACGACGAGCGGTTCTGTCAAATTGGCGCCGTTGCCGGGGAACTAGTCATCGGATAACTGTTCTTTGAACCGTTACGCGCTTCAAAACAACCATGATGAATATGTCATTAGAGAAGAGACCACTAGACAAAATGCTCTTGGATGCCTCAGCAGGAGGGTCCATGATGAATATGTCATTAAGTGGCATCAGAAATCTCATCGCCAACGTTGCTGAAAATGATCGATTTAGAGAAGAGACCACTCGCCAAGATGAATTCTCTCGATCAAAAAGGGTAGCACAAACTGAAGCATCAATAAACTCCATAACTGAAGAGATGAAATAGTTAAAGGAGATGATGATTGAGATCATACGTAGACAGCCAGTTACGGTAAAACCTTGCGAGTTCTGTGATTCTACGGACCACAAAACGGACGCATGCCCAACATTGATAGAAGAAGAACCGGCTGATGTGAATGCAGTGGGAGGATATCAAGGATACAACAACGTCAGAACTGGACAAAATAGACAGTACGGTCAAACGTCTAACCCAGACTGGCGTAACAACAACAGCTATCTACAGACAGAGACACAACCAGCTGTCCCTCAACTAGCGCAGTCATACTACCAACCCCCCCCACCAGCAGTATAACCAGAACGCTCAACCACCAGGTCAATACCAACAGGAGGAGCCAAACCTGTACCATGCAAGCTCGAACAATTCTCGAGAGCCAATCGAATCACTAGAAGACATGATGCTGCAATTAACTAGTATTGTGCAGCAGTTGAATACTACTATGCATAAAAATCAAACCGAAACAAAAAAAGAGTTATCAGATTTGAAGGAGCATATCTCCCAACTCGCTGCATCAGTATCCGCACTCTCTAGTGAACCCGGCAAACGCCTGTCTCAAACTATTCAAGGCTCACAGGAAAACATGAATACAGTTACTCTGAGGAGTGAAAAAACGCTTGTCGGCAAACCTGTGGAGCAAATGAAAGACAGAGACCCAAGGTTACCCGGAAAAGAGCAAATAAGGCCCGAGCCTCTCGAAGTTCTAGATGAAGAAGAGACCGATAAAGATGATGACATATTTGAGGAAGAACGGGAAGTTACCGAAGAAGAAGAAAATACGTCTGAAGAACACAGGCCTAACCCGGTACCCAGAATCGAAACCCCTAAAATAAGCACGACACTTCCATTTCCAGTACCGGGTCGCGTGCAAAAACAACATGTCATGGATAAGGAAGTACTTGAATTGTTCATTAAGGTCGAAATCAACATTCCTCTTTTAGAAGCCATCAAACAAATTCCTCGGTATGCCAAGTTTTTAAAGGAACTATGCACCAACCGGAGAAGGAATGCTGGAAACGATCAAGAACTGATGAGTAAAAATGTGTCGGCCGTCATACAAAGAAAAGTTCCCCCCAAATGTGGAGATCCAGGAACTTACACCATTCCATGCACAATTGGTAACATAAGGATCGAGAATTGCATGCTAGACCTTGGAGCATCAATCAATGTCCTCCCATTCTCTATCTACTCATGTCTTAAGATTGGACCACTCAAACCCACCGGTCTCACTATTCAACTAGCAGATCGGTCCTGTAAACAACCCGAGGGCAAAATAGAAGACGTCCTGGTTCAAGTAGGCAAGTTAGTGTTTCCAGCAGACTTCTACGTTTTAAAGATGGAAAATGGCGGACCTACTGATCATGCACCTATTCTTCTCGGCCGTCCATTCCTCAAAACATCAAAAATGAAGATAGATTGTGGAAGTGGAATGCTTTCAATGGAAGTGGAAGGAGAGGTCTACAGCTTTGACATATTCCGAGCAATGAAGCACCCTATGGAAATCGAGGAAATACACGCACTCGATACTTTGGACGACCTGGTCTAAGAAATTCGACCAGAACTTAGAACAGATCCCTTGGAAGCCATACTCAATGGAGCCATAAGCCCATACAAATTAACCGAAGACTTGCACGAAACAGCGGCCCACTTAACGATCTCAGAGCCTCTCACATCAGAATTTGAAGTCAACGAGGTAAAACTATTCAATTCGAATACCTTTCTGCCCTCGGTGGTGCAAGCCCCCAAAATAGAATTAAAGTCCCTTCCTGGACATCTGAAGTACGCCTTCCTGGGGGATAATGACACACTCCCAGTAATCATCAAGAGTGGCTTGGAAACAAGCCAGGAACAAAGTTTGATAAAAGTCCTGAAGCAACACAAGTTGGCTATTGGATGGACTCTGGCCGACTTAAGGGGAGTCAGCCCGGCTGTGTGCATGCACCGTATTCTACTTGAGGATGGAGCAAAGCCATCAAGAGAGCCTCAACGACGGCTCAACCCAATCATGATGGAGATCGTCCAAAAGGAAATACAAAAGCTTCTAGATGCAGACGTTATCTATCCCATATCAGATAGTCAATGGGTGAGTCCTGTTCACGTAGTACCAAAGAAAAGTGGAATCATAGTTGAGGAAGATGCTGAAGGAAACATGATCACAACACGGGTAAAGAATGGGTGGCGCATGTGCATTGATTATCGAAAGCTGAACGCGGTGACTCGAAAGGATCACTTCCCGCTCCCATTCATTGATCAAATGCTAGACAGATTGGCAGGAAAACCATATTTTTGCTTCCTGGACGGGTTCTCAGGATACAACAAGATCCCCATAGCACCTGAGGACCAAGAGAAGACTACATTCACCTGCCCATTCGGTACATTTGCCTTCAGAAGAATGTCATTCGGCCTCTGCAATGCTCCTGGAACTTTCCAAAGGGTTGTAACCAGTATCTTTTCAGACATGATTGGGGAATTCATCGAAGTCTTCATGGACGACTTCACCATCCACGGAGACACATTCGATGCATGCTTGAGCAATTTGAACACAGTTTTGGAACGATGTGTATCCATGAACTTAGTGCTCAATTATGAAAAATGCCACTTCATGGTAACACACGGAATAGTCTTAGGACATGTTGTCTCACAAAAAGGCATGGAAGTGGACGAAGCAAAGATCGACCTGATCACGACTCTACCATACCCATCCACGGTCCGAGACATCCAATCATTCCTTGGCCATGCGGGATTCTACCGACGCTTCATCAAGGACTTCTCTAAAAAGGCATTACCCCTGTCCACTCTTCTACAAAAAGAAGTTCCGTTCGAATTCACCGACTCATGCAAAAAGGCCTTTGATGATCTAAAGAAAGCCCTCACCAGCACACCCATCATCCAAACACCAAATTGGGAACTACCATTCGAAATAATGTGCGACGCAAGCGACTTCGCTGTAGGGGCAGTTCTCGGCCAAAAGATTGAAAAGAAAGCAGGAGTGATCTATTACGCCTCACGAACCCTAGATCCTGCCCAACGGAACTATTCCACCACTGAAAAGGAACTTCTTGCAGTAGTATTCGCTCTGGAGAAATTCAGACCCTACTTACTTGGATCAAAAGTAATAGTTTATTCAGACCATGCCGCCATCCGATACCTGATGAAAAAGAAGGAGGCTAAACCAAGGCTTATTCGGTGGATATTACTACTGCAAGAATTCGATGTGGAAATAAGGGACAAAAAGGGGATCGAGAATACTGTGGCAGACCACCTAAGCAGGATTGTCAAAGAGGAAGAAGAAGGGCACATAACCGAGTCATTCCCTGACGAGCACCTATACGCCATCTCAACCAAGGTGCCATGGTACGCCCCAATCGCCAACTACCTTGTAGGAGGTACATTTCCTCCTTCTTTTACTAAAGCACAATGCATGAAACTTAAACACAATGCTAAACAATACTTATGGGATGATCCTTATTTATGGAAAATAGGAGTAGATCAAATACTTAGGAGATGCATCCCTGATAACGAAATAGTTTCTGTTATTAACTTTTGCCATGAGTTTGCATGTGGAGGACACTTCGGGCCTAGGAAAACCGCTAGAAAAATCTTAGATAGCGGATTTTTCTGGCCAAGTATATTTAAAGATGCCAACGAAAAGTGTAAAAAATGCGATAAGTGCCAAAGAGTAGGAAATGTGTCAGCTAGAAATGAAATGCCTCAAGTCCCCATATTCGTCAATGATGTCTTCGACGTTTGGGGTCTTGATTTTATGGGACCATTTCCAGTTTCATGCGGTTATACCTATATTCTAGTTGCAGTAGATTATGTGTCAAAATGGGTAGAAGCTAAGGCCACAAGGTGCGACGATGCAAAAACTGTCATAGAATTTTTGCGCACTAACCTGTTTTGTAGGTATGGGGTACCTAAGGCCATAATAAGCGACGAAGGAACTCATTTCTGCAACCGCATGATGGCTGCTACCTTAAAACGCTACCATGTCCACCATCGGACGTCCACGGCATATCACCCCCAATCCAATGGTCAAGCAGAAATCTCCAACCGCGAAATCAAAGGAATTTTAGAAAAAATGGTGAAACCAAGCAGGAAAGATTGGAGCCAGAGGTTAGACGAAGCCCTTTGGGCTTACCGGACGGCATACAAGACACCAATTGGAACCTCTCCCTTTCGGCTTGTTTATGGGAATGCATGCCATCTTCCGGTAGAAATAGAGTATAAAGCATATTGGGCGCTCAAGCAATGTAATCCAGATTTAAAAGCTGCCGGACTAGATAGGAAGCTTAAGCTATGCGAACTTGAAGAGTTGCGGCTTGAAGCCTACGAAGAGCAAACAGACTACAAAGCACGGACAAAATTATATCATGACAAATTCATCCTCCGGCGCTCATTCGAGGAAGGACAACTAGTATTACTCTTCTCCTCACGACTGAAGATAATGCCCGGGAAGCTTAAATCTAGATGGACCGGCCCCTTCACAATAACAAAGGTATACAACCATGGGATGCTTGAGTTGGAAAGCATGGAGAATGGAAGCAAATTCAATGTAAATGGGCAACGAGTCAAACACTACCATGACGAAGTCAACTTTGCGGTGGCAAAGTTCGACCTCAACCACCCATGGGACCCAAACCAATGAACCACAAACGAGGTATCGTCGAGCCAACGACGTTAAACAAGTGCACTGGTCGGGAGGTAACCCGACACTATCTTACTTTTCCGCACTTTAATTTCTGTCATTTAAATTCAGTATTTAGTTTTAAGCCTGCATGACTTTTGAACTAAGGCACGCCTTCGTTCAAAAGTGGGGGGTGAGAACCACCTGTGTACATAAATAACATGCGGCTGTTTTTTCTTTTTTTTAGTAATAGTACCTTTTTGAAAATATGAACTTAAGAATGTGAAAAAGATAAATCATAATTCATGCATTAACCTTGTGAAAATTAAACTGTTTAAAAACTTAGAATGTAACTTTCCATTTGTCCTTTGTGCTGAGATAACTAGGGATGTGGAGTTGATATAAACTGCCCTAGAGAGGCTTGGAAAGCAATCAAAGGATCAGATCAAACTATATGGTTTTCGAAGTCAGTGGAGGCTGCACTTCGGGTTTTCAGTGAATAATTGAAGTCAACTCCGCCATGAAGCATCTATGCAAAGGCGAGGACGGGAATCAGACCGTCCTCTCTCTAGTCAAAATAGCCGAGAAAATAGATGAGCGACTCTCATCTTGACCCGCGCAAAACGACAAAGACGAGAGGAGCGGGGAGGTATTTCCATAGGCTTGCGGGCGATGATTGGACCTCCCAAAAAAGGCTCGAGAAAATGGACTAGCAATCACAAAAAGATGAAAAGCTCAATGAAGCAAATCAAAAGAGGCCAAAGGCCCAAAATTGTGAAGGTTTTAACCGAGCAAAAGTGAAGCACTCAAAAAAGTCAAATCAAAGGCCAGAGGCCGATTCACTACAACAAAAAAAGCAGTCCCTCGCCAAAGAAGAAAATCAAAAAGGCTCAACTCACTGAAACCCGAATCGAATCACGTGCTAGAGAAAGCTACCAGAAAACCATATAGTAAGAGACGATCCCGAGGTTGCAGTCCAGGAACCTAAAAAGGGCTATCTCCCGAGACATCCAATATAATTTGCATCTCAGCACGGAGGTACAAGTATTAAGTTTCTTCTATTTATTTACGCAGTTTAATTTGGTAATATGTAAGCAATGCATGAATTAGGATAGATCGAGTACCACAGTCTAATTTTCATATTCCAAAGCCAAAATTAGAACTTACGCCCTTTAATAGCATTGTTCGGGACGAACAACTAAAAGTGGGGGGTAATCTGATGGACCAAAGTTATACGAGTCAGAAACACAGTAAAACCCCCTTAATTATACTGTTTGTCTATCTAACGTCTACGTGTTAGTCGTGATATATTTTCACAGGGTATTTTAGAGACTGAAGTGAAAACACGCTAAGGAGAGGATTTTAAGCTGAAAAGATAACAAGAGTCAATCCAAGGTCAAGATCATATGCCGACTGAAGAAATATCAAGGATCCTGACGTTGAATTGACCAGAACAAATTAATCAGAGGAATCAGGAGTGGAGTCAAGACAGCCCGGGGAAGAAACACATAGACAGTTTTGTGAAAAGACTACACAAAACTGTACAAAATCACACATTGGGCAAAGATGACCGGCCACCATTCAAGGAGGTGGGCAAGGGAGGAGCTCCTCCCCCTTGGGTGACCCGCAACCGATGGCGCCAACCTCCTCCACCAAAAGCCGCCGGCTCCTCCTCCTTGCGCCACTTGTCTCCTCCTCCTTCCTCCTCTTCTCCTCCCTTGGATCAAATGCACATGTCCACCATCTCCACCACCCATCTCCTCCCCTTTGGGCTATAAAAGGAGGAGCTCCTCCTCCTCATTTCACACACCAATTCCATAATTCACTTCTCTCTCTAGAAGTTGTAACATTTGTAATGTTGTAATCTTGCTTTGGAAATAAAGGAAAGCTCCCTTGGCGCTTCAACGGTTGTAAGTTTCTCTTAGTATTAATTTATTTAACTGTTGTCTTTAATTTCCTTAGTATAATGTTTAGCGCGATGAATAGTAGCTAAACTAATAGTTCGGTCTAAGGGGCGCACTTGTATTATAAATGTTTTAAGACTATTAACTTAGTGTTTAGTCTTAGTATTCAAAACTTGTTCTATTTACCATATATAGTCAGAGTTTCCAAGGTTGAGTGGATGTTGTAACAAGCAAAGCTCTTCTGTGGGAATTCGTGATCATACTCAGGTAGTGGAAGCTGTAACAAGCAAAGCTATCTGAGGAGTTCGACTCATCCTAAATCCCATCTGGTCGAGCGTAACTGTGAGATCAGGTGGATGTACCCAGGCTAGCATACCTTAGGGTATTGGCGCTAGACTGAAATAGAACAGGAGTTGCTTTAAACCGGTGTTGCAAGTCTTGTGCTGTAACTAGCCTCGATTCACCGTTTGAATACTTAGATGATTTACTAATGGTCAATGATAAACAAGATATAATACAAGTCCCTTGAAACCGAACATTTCTCTTAATCATTAAAATAGTAATTTACTTTCCAGTATTAAAATCAACCAACCAACCAATCAATCAATCAAAATAGCTGGTAGCTTTAAAACCAACCAACCGACCTTAAACACGTTCCCACGCTGCGTAATTCCCCCCGAAGAACAATTATTCCCCTAGTTCCGTTGGATTCGACCCCTACTTACCAAGTACTACCCAGTAGTATAGTTGCAAGTAGTGGACTATAAATTTATTTGCACAATCTCTTTGACGACGAGCGGTTCTGTCAGTACCTGAAACCGAATACTTTCCCTTGAATTACAAAAACCCCCCCTGTACTTACTTTTATAAACTGCTCGATCAACTACAACCATCAACCGCTCATCTACCGGAGGAATCGCAATCACGCATCACCCACTGTAAGTCTTCTTCCCTTAACTCTTTTACTTTCAGTCATTTACTTTTAGTATTTATTTTCTGTATTTACTTTTCCGCACTCAAAACCAAAAAAACCAAAAAACAGTAGTTTAGTCAATCGCGCTAAAATCTCAATCAACCTAAAACACGCTCCCTCGATGTACAAATCCCTTAAAGAACAACGTATCCCTCTAATTCCCTTGGGTTCGACCCCTACTTACCACTTACTACCCAGTAGTGTAGTCGGGAGTAGCGGAAAATATAAATTTATTTGCACAGAGAACATTGCACCTTAACGACAGTGCAGTGGGCTCCGTCAAATTGGCGCCGTTGCCGGGGAATTAGCCATCGGATTAGTTGTTCTTTCCCTCCTATGTCCTCATGACGCAACCCCCTTCATATGCATGGACAACACGACATCTGCCACTGTTCGGAGGTACGGATGGAGAAGACCCAGTACAACACTGCCGAAACTTTCACCACGTCTGCCACCTCATTAAACCTGCAAATGAAATGTTAGAGGAATTTAAGCTTAAATGCTTCAAATTCTCTCTAACTGATTTCGCAACGATCTGGTATTACACGTCAACCGCTAGCAGTGCAGCACATTTTGTTGACCTCTGCGTTCCATTTCTGAAAGAATTCTCCCCTCCATCCTTACGACAACAAACCCGTGAGAAGATCATGTGCCTGCAACAATCTCGGGATGAGACTTTGGACGAATACTACACGAGCTTTGACACCATCGTCTCAAACTGCCCGCACCATGGATTCACGAAGAAAATTCTGCTTCAAAAATTTCTTCGTGGGATGAAGGCCGCTGATCTAGCAAGGATTAACGAGGCAATTAGGAGATCAGCTAGGAACTATTCCATAGCAGACATGTGGTACCTCATAAATGACCTGGCCGCAGCCACAAAACGAATACCCGAGGCTGACGGAGAAATGCAGACAGAAAGAGAAGAGACTCCCGAGCCATCAGAAGAAACTCCCGAGCCATCAGAAGACTGGGATATAGAAAGTGTCGGGAGTAGCGAGGAAGTGTCAGCAATGGAAGAAGTCCAGAATACCACCGACATGCTGCCAATACCAAACCCAGCTATCATCAACCAAGCAACCGAAACCATCTATGACCAGTTCCTCACAAACAGACACGACGACGCAGAACCGAGCCTTAAGATGCAAGCTTCCCGACTTTTCCCCTCGATCAATAGACAAATCGCTGAAAACTATGTGATCAATGAAGAGGCTGAAAGGAGGATGGGAAAAGGGCCTGAGCAAAATAACTCCTCGATGGAGCATGCTTTCGCCATGACTGGACAAGGCAGCCCTGAACACCAGAAAACCCAGTTCAAGAGGCTAGCGGTCAAAGGTCCCTCACCTTCTCAAAGACGTTGGAAGGAGACACCATCAGAACAAGGAGAACTGGACCCAAGCACATCATCTCGCAAGAAACTGGGTAAAGGCAAGGCAAAAGTCAACACAGGAACAGTGGTGAAATTCGACCTAAGCCACCCATGGGATCCCAACCAGTGATCCAGGAATAAGGTACTGTCGAGCCAACGACGTTAAACAAGTGCACTGGTCGGGAGGTAACCCGACACTATCTTACTTTCCGCACTTTAAATTTCTGTCTTTTTATTTTCTGTCTTTTAGTTTTCATCAATAAGTCTCTCTCACCCACTTGGTGCATAGAATGATTTGACTATTTAGGAATTGGTTTTTGGAGCACGATCGGATCAGCCAGGCAGCTTCCGTGAACTACCGGTCCTGCGCTGAGAGTTCAAGGCCCCAGCAGAACTCCCTCGATTATCCAGCCTCATTCCATTCGACACAATAAGGGAGTTCTGATCTTACCTTTCCTTAAGTCATTTCCTTCTCGTATAACATCTGCTTGCATGGCTTTTGAACTAAGTAGTGCTGAAAGGCACAACTTCGTTCAAAAGTGTGGGGTGAGAACCGCATGTGTACATAAATAAAAACTTTTTCTTTTTTAGTATTATCTTTTTGAATGTATGAACTTAAGAATGTGATAAAGATAGACCGAAATTCATGCATTTACCTTGTGAAAATTCAACTGTCTAAAAACTTAGAACATAACTTCTCATTTGTCCCTTTGTGCTGAGATAAACTAGGGATGTGGAGTTGATAGAAATGCCCTAGAGAGGCTTGGCAAGCAATCGAAGGATCGAATCAAACTATATGGTTTTCGAAGTCAGTGGAGGCTGCACTTCGGGTTTCAGTGAAGATTGAAGTCATCTCCGCCATGCAGTGTTTATGCAACAAGAAAAAAGGCGAGGACGGGAATTAGACCGTCCTCTCTCTAGTCAAAGTAGCCGGGAAATAAATGAGCGACCCTCATTTTGACTCGCGCGAAACGGCAAAGATGAGAGGAGCGGGGAGGTATTTCCATAGGCTTGCGAGCGATGATTGGACCTCCCAAAAAGGCTTGAGAAAATGGACTAGCAAGTCACAAAGACGCAAAAAGCTCAAAGAAGCAAATCAAGAGGCCAAAGGCCCAAAATTATGAAGGTTTTAACCGAACGAAAAGTGAAGTACTCAAAGAGTCAAATCAAAGGCCAAAGGTCGATTCACTACAAAAGCAGTCCCTCGCCAAAAGAAAATCAAAGTACTCATCCCATTGAAACCCGAATCGAATCACGTGCTAGAGAAAGCTACAAGGAAACCATATAGTGTAAGACGGTCCCGAGGTTGCAGTCCAGGAGCCTAAAAAGGGCTATCTCCCGAAACATCCAATATAATTTGCATCTCAGCACGAAGGTACACGTATCAAGTTTCTTCTATTTATTTATACAGTTCACTTTGGTAATAAGTAAGTAATGCATGAATTAGGATAAATCGAGTCCCACAGTCTAATTTTCATATTTTAAAACCAAAATTAGAGTGCCGCCCTTTAATAGCATTGTTCGGGACGAACAACTAAAAGTATGGGGTGATCTGATGGACCAAAATTATACGAATCAAAAAAACACTGTAAAACCCACCAAATTAGACTGTTGGTTTATTTAACTTCTACTTGTTAGTCCCGATTTATTTCTACAGGGTATTTTGGCGCTTAGAGAGAAAACACGCTAAGGAGAGGATTTTACTCTGAAAAGATATTAAGAGTCAATCCAAGATCAAGATCAGACACCGAACGAAGAAATCTCAAGATCCTGACGTAGGAATTACTCAAATTAAATTCAACCGAGGAACAATCAAAGTCAGACGGAGCGAAATTGGATTGACAGTTTTGTGAAAAGACTGCACAAAACTGTCAAAATGCACCCATGGACCAAGGTGACCGGCCACCTTGCTTGGAGGTGGCCAAAGCCACCCTTCTCCTCCTTGGACAACCAGCAACCGGCGGCTCAACCCTCCCCCAACCGGTGGCTTTTGGCTCCCCCATGTGTCATCTCCTCCTTGCTCCTCCCTTGGATGAAAAACACTTGCCCCCCATCTCCACCCTCCATTTCTCTCAACTTTGGCTATAAATACCAAGCCAAACTCATTTGTAAATTCATTCCAAAATCAATAAACACTTATCTCTCTACATTTTGTTACTTTGCAAGTTTGGTTTGAAATTATAATACTCCTGTCGGTTCTTGAGTATTATAATACTGTAGAGAATACTCCTGTTGGTTCTTGAGTATTCAGTAGGAAATTGGGAATACTCCTGTTGGTTCTTGAGTATTCCACCCCTTTCCCTCTTACTGTTTTCAAAAACCCCCGAATATTTAGTTACGATGTCCTTTTCCATGGATAGTCGTAGCTAAACTCCTCATTCGGTCGAAGGTATTTTCTTGTAATATATAATGTTTTAATTTCTTTTAGTTTCATTTCTCTGTATTCAAAACTTGTTCTATGTGCCATTTATAGTCAGAGTTTCCAAGGTTGAGTGGAAGCTGTAACAAGCAAAGCTCTTCCGTGGGAATTCGTGATCATACTCGGTAAGTGGCAGCTGTAACAAGCAAAACTTATCGAGGAGTTCGGCTTATCTTAAAAAACCATTTAGAAACTGGACCAAAGAATTCAAATGGATGCACAAAAGGCTAAGATACTTCGAAAGAAGGATCTAGTCTGAAGTAGAACAAGTGTTGCTTTAAACGATGTTGCAAGTCTTGCGCTATGAAAGGGCCTCGATTCATCTTTGAATACTTAGAAAGGTTACTAGCGGTTATTAATAAACATGTTATAATACAAGGTACCTGAAACCGAATACTTTCCCTTGAATTACAAAAACCCCCCTGTACTTACTTTTATAAACTGCTCGATCAACTACAACCATCAACCGCTCATCTACCGGAGGAATCGCAATCACGCATCACCCACTGTAAGTCTTCTTCCCTTAACTCTTTTACTTTCAGTCATTTACTTTCAGTATTTATTTTCTGTATTTACTTTTCCGCACTCAAAACCAAAAAAACCAAAAAACAGTAGTTTAGTCAATCGCGCTAAAATCTCAATCAACCTAAAACACGCTCCCTCGCTGTACAAATCCCTTAAAGAACAACGTATCCCTCTAATTCCCTTGGGTTCGACCCCTACTTACCACTTACTACCCAGTAGTGTAGTCGCGAGTAGCGGAAAATATAAATTTATTTGCACAGAGAACATTGCACCTTAACGACAGTGCAGTGGGCTCCGTCACACTACAAGTTGTCCTAGGGTGTCAATTCTAGTGGTATATTACTCGTATCCTAGTTTACTATCCCCGCTAGGTTGCTAGTAAACTGTGATAATTGAAATCAACACACAAACAAAGGCTCCCCCGCTAGGGTTCCACTCATGCTAGCATATCAAATCCATAAACAATGCATAGCAATATAGCGCAAAACATAAAGATAAATATAGGTCTCAAGTCAAAACATCACAATGTCGAGTTCTAGCCTACACATATGAGTTTAGCTACTCATCGCAATGGAATACATCATGAAGTTATATAAATAAAATAGAACGAAATTACTAATGGTGAATTCTCCACCGCGCTGCAGCTTTCTTCTCCAAAATTAGGTCAAACCCTAATTCTCTAAATCTCTCGAACGTGTATGTTGTTTCTTCCCGAAACGTGTCTCTTTTCTCTGCTGAAATTTGACCACCGGCCGCCTAGGTTTTTTTTTGTATTTATCCTCCCGAGATTGCAAATTAGAAATAACGAAATTCGACTGCCAGCTGTCACCCGCGGACGTCTCTTACTTTATGATCCGCGGACGTCTCTTGAATTACTGTAAATGTTCATACGTCCGCGCCATGAATTCTTCAGCCCTCCGCGATTTGCACTGACGAAAATTCCAAAGTGCGTCGGACTTCATTTCTTTCCACGCCAAACATCTTCAAATAGGCTCCTTTTAGCCGGTATTCCTTCCATGGTCTCCGAGTGTACCTGAGAATGAAAACTACACACAGGTAGTGAAATAATATACAGGTAACACTAAGAGACGGGGTTTTACATATAAAATAGTCGTACAACTACGACTCATCAGTCCTCACGGCACAACTCAATTTCAAGACAAATATGCACAATATCAAGGAAAGGAAAATGGCAATAGAGAGAAGGTGAGAACGGTACTCCCCTTATGATGTCCTTGCATGTTGTGAAACGACGAGGCATGAACTGGTATCAATCGGTTGAAGATGGGGAATTGAAGTCGGGTTCGGTAGTGCGCTAGCCCGAAATGCTAAAATGCGTAGCACACCCGGCAGAATGCGTACTTGACCCGGTACCGTTCCTACAAAAGCCAACTTTTTTTCCTTTCCAAATACAATGGGGTTAGGGTTATTATAAGTAAATGCAATGCAAAAAATACTAAAATATGCCGGGCTGCCTCCCGGCGAGCACCTTTGTTTAACGTCGTTGGCTCGACAGTACCTCTTAGGGATCATAAATTGGGATCCCATGGGTGGGTGAGGTCAAATTTCACCTCAGCTCTTCCCTTGATCTGCCCCAAGTCCCCGTGGAATGATGTGCCCGGGTCTGGTCTCCACTGGTCGGGCGGGCTTGCCTTCATACCCTCACAAGTTGGCGAGGAAGTCTTAACCACAGCTGCTGCCCCAGTCGCGCACACGGTCTCTCTTGGTAGGTCAGGGACTAGGGCACCGAGATCCGAGGTGTTCACGATGTCCGGCAGTTTCTTTGTGCCCGGACGGCCATCATTATCATAGATGTAGAAGTCTGAAGTTCTGCCACCGAATGAAGTGACAATAAACCCACGCCCATGTCGATCCTAGCCTTGGTGGCGTAGAGGAATGCCCGTCCCAATATAAGTGTAGGAGGCTCATCGTCTCTAGGATTGCCCATCTGCAAGACATAAAAATCTGCAGGAATAGCAAGGTCTCCTACTCGGAGTGTTAGATCCTCAAGCAATCCAACCGAACGAATACATGACCTGTCCCCCAACTCAAACAACAATTTAGGCGGGCTCAATGGACCAAGCCCCAACGAGTGGTATAAGGAGTAGGGCATGGCGTTAATGGCAGCACCAAGATCGATCAAGCAATGGGGAATTTGGGGCTCACCTATACCGCAGGTGACTGTGAAAGCCCCTGGGGTCTTTACCCTTTCCCGGCGGCGACTTGTGGCTTGCAGTGAGGGAACGCTCTATCATGGGTCTGTTCTGCTTGGGCAACTCCTCCAATCTATCTAGCTTGTCATCATTAATCATAATCACCTCCATCATGCTAACATTTCCCTTCGGATTTTGGACGGTTTGCGAAGGAAGCGGACCGGACTCTTTCTTGAGCTCTGATACTATGGTAGCAAGTTGGGACAACTGTTTGTTGATTTTGGCTATTGCTCCCCTTGTTTCGGCCTGGTTTTGCCGAATTGTAGCATTCATTTGCACATTGCTAGCGGCCAATTCCTTCATCATGTCTTCTAATGACCAGTTTGGTCCTACCGGGCTTGGTCCCGACTGATTTTGGCTTGGTCCCCTTTGATAGGATCCCGGTACATTCTGCTGATATTGTCGTTGGGGAGGCCGGTAGCACTGCTGATTTGCTTGAGGAGCGGCTTGTTGATGAGACTGATGAGCCAAGTCCCTTGGAGCGTCATTCCGCCAATTCTGTCCGGACGGTCCTTATCCATAAGGCCGACTAGGTCCGGCCCGGTTTTGGAACCCTTGGTAGTCCCCTACCGCATTAACTTCCTCATGGTCCTCTTCTAGCAAAGTTGGGCAAGAATCCGTCTTGTGGTTCATAGCTCCACAAAATTCACATGGTTTTACCTTAACTGGTTCCCTTCTCATCAAGTGTACCATCATTTCCTTCATTTCTTTAACGTCCTCGGACAAGTGATGCATAGGGACCTCGGCTTTGGCCACCTTTTTCATCCGGAGGAACTCCTCTTGTCGGCTAGTCTCCTCTTGGAATCGAGCATTCTCGGCCACCTTTGAAATCAACTCTCTTATTTCCCTTAGTGTTAAGCTTGCCATTGAACCTCTAGCCGAGGCATTCAAGAGCATCTTATCTAACGGTTTGAACCCATCCATCAAGTATTCCAAAAGGAGTTTCTCGGGTAGCCCTAGATTGCAACAACTTCCTTCTAGTCGGTTGAATTTCTCCAAATAATCATACATCGATTCATTCGGCCCTTGCCTCAACTCTTGCAACTGTTTCCTCACTTGTGCAGCACGGCCAGCAGGATAGTATTTGGCCAAAAATTTTGCTTGCATTTGTGCCCAAGACCGAATACTTTCTGAAGGTAAGGCAAGGAACCCATCATTAGCCGCATCCATTAGAGAGAAGTAAAAGGCCTTCAATTTGAAGTCCTCTACGTCTACTCCATGGGGTTTTAAGTTTTGGCAAGTGCCATGAAAACGTTTGAGATGAGAGGTCGCGGACTCTCCTTGAGTACCCGAGAACTTGGTCAAATTGTGCACGACACCCGTGCTAACCAATATATCCTCTAGTTCCGGGCTCTCATAGATACACCAAGTTTGGTTTCTAAAGTTAGGAGCCGAGAGTTCACCCATGGTGGGATCCTGAAATACATCATCATCGAAGTTTTCCTCCTGGGCATGTTGTGCTCTCGGGGCATATTGTGGAACGTGAGGCCTAGGCGGTGGCCTAACCGGTTGCCTCGGACCCATTCGAGCTTGATCCTCGGGCACCCCTTGGTTTTGCGCAGCCGCTTTCCTTCGCCTCATGTTCCCTTGTCGGACGAGCACATCGGGATCCTCATAGAATGGAGGTGGTGCGTCGTCGCGATCGAAACGGTGCATGTCATTGTTTACCTCATCATCATCAAAATTATCACCATGATGAGACATGGCTCACAATGATCAAGCACTAAGAGCAACCAAAAAGTAAAAAAAACTAGAACAACTTTCACCGATGTAACTAATTCCCCGGCAACGGCGCCAAAATTTGATAGGTGACCTTGTCGTGAGGCCAAATCAAATTTAAATTTATAAAGTGTCCACTACTTTAGGCTCACTAAAAAGATAGTAAAGCGGTAAGTAGGGGTCGAACCCAAGGGAATTAAATCAACTACTCGTTGTTCTTAGTGCAAGTACAAGGAAAGTAAAGTAAGTAAAGACAAGGGGGTTTTGGAATTGGTTTGAATGTAAGTGCATGCAAAAGTAAGGGAAAGGGTTTGTGATCAAGAGAGGGAATATTCAGTTTAGGGCCTCTCTTATGCAACACTTATCATAGGCAACCATATAGTCATTCTACATCCCATAGAGTGTGGAATTTCCGACAAAGGAAATCACCCAAAGTACTCTGGCAAGGGTAGTACACCACGGCCTCAACCGAGCTAGGTAGTAGCGTGGTGCCGTAGGCAACCCAAGGTATTGCAACCCCACTACCTCACTAGGCACAGTCTAAGCTTCCTAATCTAGTCCTTATTAGACTGAACAATCCGGCAAGGGTATTGTTCTATCTATGTGTACTACCCATTATTGCCGCAAAGCATCAAATGGATGTTACAATAAGGATCATTAGCTTGACTAAGCTTAGTGGCAAGACATCCACTTAGCCGAGCCTTTGATCCGTGGAATGAGATCCAAGGACTAGTGGAATGTAGAATGAAATTAAGTACAAGTGCCTCAAAATGTAAGCATAAGAGATAAAACCCTAAACCGAATAAGAAACTTAGCTACTTGTATTCATTGTGTAGAATACAATAGCCAAAGGCATTCAACAAGAAAATTACAAGGTTTCAAGCTAAAATGCCGAGAGAAGGGTAGAGAGAAGTTGAGAGAATTCAAGCCTTGATCCAAGAGAGTTTCGACTAGCTATTTGAGAGTGGATTTTTGGATGTCTTTTCCTTGCTCCAATAGGTTGTATTTATAAGCATGAGCTAGGGTTTCTCTTGTCTTGGACCCCAAGTTTGGAGTGGCACAAGTGGATTGGCATGAGCCAATGGTGAGATGCTTCTAGAATCATCAAGGCACTCTTGCGCTGGAAGTAGTCAAAATGGATTGGCATGAGCCAATGATGAGATGCTTCTAGAATCATCAAGATTTTGCAAGTGCACTATGTTTGGCTTGGGCTCACGTGTGGGCCAATAATGTCTTGTGGTGATTTTGGCCTTAAATACCATCTTTTAAGCCCGATTCTTCTTTAGACTCCAAAAGTCCCTGAAATGCAAAACGACATTAACAAGCATATGTTCTTATGATCAAATGTCGTATTTTGTGGGTTTTGTTGACCTGATGAATCGTATAAATACGACTCATCAGTGATCTTGTAGATTAAATTAGGATGATTCCTCCATCCCGAGGAAAACTTTGGTGTAGTGTAATTAGCTTGAGAATTTTGCCCTTGAGTGGCACTAGCTCCATACTCTCTACCTTGGTTTCCTCCGACAAAATTTGCTTCTTTATAGCCATATATATGTCCATCCCTTTGAACCAAGGGGCAAGAATTGGTCTCATGCTCATAAACCTCGCAAATATCACAACCTGGGCTTGTTGAAGGTTCTTTCTCCGGATGTTTCAACTTGAATACTTCATCCGAGAGGTTCTCAAAATCCTTCCTTAAAGCCTCATAGTCGCTTGTTCTCACCGCCTTTACTTCATGCCTTTCATTTTTCCTTCTTGGGTTCCCTCTTTCACTTCCCCCACATGAAGTAGTTCTGTGATCATCTCTATCACCGCATATCCTTGGTGCGGTTCAAGATCCATGATAACTCCTCTCGCGGCGGTATCAAGTGCATGCCGCGAGGGACCATCAACGCCGTGGTAGAAAGTATGGAACACGAGGAATTCGTCTAGGTTGTGGTGTGGGCAAAGTCTTTGATACTCCTTGTATCTCTCCCAAGCCTCATAGAGTGTTTCCCCAACTATTTGTCCAAAGTTTGTGATTTGACCCCTATTGTAGGCCGTCTTGGAAGGAGGGAAGTATTTGTTAAGAAACGCACCGGCAAGCTCTTCCCAAGTGGTGAAACTATCCGGTGTTTGGCTCCTTAGCCAATATCTTGCTCTTCCCGTAAGGGAGAAGGGGAATAACCTCAATAGCTTTGCATTTTCGGAAAACCCATTAATCTTGAAGGTGGCACAAACTTCAAGGAATGTGGTCAAATGGGAGTTTGGGTCCTCATGGTCTCTTCCCGAGAATTGGTTTGATTGAACCATTTGGATGGTCGAGGTCTTCAAGTCGAAGTCTCGGTTATCCACCGTCGGGACAAGGATGGGAGAACGGTATCCATAGGCATTGGGAGTGGCATAGTCCTTGAGAACCCTTCTAGCTTGAGGGCCTTGTGGTAGTCGAGCGGGAGGTGGAGGGGGAAGAGGAAGTCCATCTCTATCTCCCATGGTTTGATGAATGATTGCTTGAGCGTTCGAGGTGGTTCCTTTATCCTTGGTTGTTTTACTCCTTGTAGGGTAAGGGTTAAGAAATTCTCCTATCGGTTGCCTCAAGTCTCTATCCACAATTTGAGTAAGCTTCATTGTCTTTGGTGGCATAAAAGAGATGCACCTACAAGGGGAAAGCAAACAAGATAAGTAAGAATAGTGGAATAAGCTCAAGAATCACGAGTAACAAAGCAAATAAAGAAAAACATGGAATAGTCGGAGAACTAAATGATTTTTCCTAGGGACAATCTAGCCATTACTCACCGGCAACGACGCCGTTTTGACAATTGTATTTTTCGTATAGTCAAAAGAATTTATAATTTGACCGGTAAGACCGGTGTCGAACCCAAGGGAGCAATTAGATTATACGCTAGGTAAATCAAGTTTTTATCTCGGATATTCCTTCAAATCAATTATGAGGATGATTAACAATCAAGAAACAAGTAATGAAATGGTTTCAAGGGGATCTCTATTCAATTAAAGAGATTTTCGAGGGGTTACTCCCCTCTTTGGCAATTTCCCAATGATCATGTATACAAGAGTTAAGTAATTCATAGACGTTGATTGGTTTAAACCTAGCTTAGACTAAAAATAGACAAACTCTCGTTTCGATCTATCCTAGTCAAGCTATCTTAGCTAGGACTTCACTCTCTCAAGTTATTGATTCACTCTATAGCAATACTATCCTTGGAATCTCTTCCTAAGGCAATAAATGATATAGGCATTAAGTTTTAGTTAGCCTCACATCCATGCAATTACTCTCATAAATACTAGATATGATCATTTTCTCTTTATCCAAATCATCATTAAGTTCTCTCGATACTTAGATCAAACTCTAAGACTAACATGTCACTTACGCATTTTCTCAAACACTTGGTAACATGTCATAAAATAAGCACAAGAGAAAGTGAAATCAACTCCATAGATTATATGTCAATAAGTATACATGATCAAGAGTACCAAGGAGGGTTATAAATCCCTCAAAACACAAGGAGACTACTCACACATCATGTAAGACAACATGATGTGAGTAGGGTTTAATGACAACACAAAGAGAATAGAAGAGGAATAGAAATAGGATGATTAATCCTAGAATCTCCCTTTGATCTTCACTCCTCCTTGGTTGGATGATGATGGATTCCCTTGATTTGATCTCTTTTTCTAGAAATTTTCTCCCAAAGATGCCAACCCCTTGTGTCAAAAACCCTCTTTCTATTTAAAGCTTCGAGTAGGGTTCCAGTACTGTAGTAGTCCCAGTCGACCGACTGGCATATGATGGCCGCCCAGTCGATCGACTGGCGGTGAAGAAGCAGCCCTGTTGAAGTGGTCTCCCAATCGATTGATTGGGTATCCAGTCGACCGACTCGATTGACATACTTGGAGAGCCTCTTGAAGCTTCTTCTTAGTCGATCGACTCGAGGTCCCAGTCGACCGACTTGCGGTTTGAGTGGCTGACAGAGCCTTGTCGTGAGGCAATGCAAAAGTAAAATTATAATGTCCACTACTTTAGACTTCACTATTGGGTAGTAAAGCAGTAAGTAGGGGTCGAACCCAAGGGAATTGGTGGATAGTAGTTCTTTGAGGAAATTGTACAGAAATTAAGTGCGATTGGGGTTGGTTGTGGTTTTAGTACTGATAGTAATACTGAAAAGTAAATGGCGAGAACAGTTGAGTTCAATATCAACCATACAACATACTTTTGGTTTGTCGCATGCTGCATTTCAAGCGCAATACGTGCCAAATATTATGTTAGATTGATGTTGAAAACTTCTGTAATGAAAGTAAAGTGCGGAAAGTAAATGTACTGAAAGTAAGTGCGGAAAGTAAATGTACTGAAAGTATAGGTACTGAAAATAAAAACTGAAAGTAAATGTGCTGAAAGTAAAAGTTAGGTGCTGAAAGTAAAGTTAGTGACTGAATGTAAAGGTACTGAAAGTAAAGTTAGGTTCTTGAAAGTAAAAGTTAGTTGCTGAATGTAAATTACTGAATATAAAGGGTACTGAAAGTAAGCAGTTGAAAGTAAGACCAAAAGAAGAATGAAGAGTTGGTGTTTTAATTAAAGGAAAGCATTCGGTTTAGGGGCCCTGAATCATAGTTCCGTTCATCATTGACCGCTAATGATCATACTAAGTGTTCAAAGGTGTGGGTTGTTCCATTTCAAGATACAACCCGTAACAAGGCCATTTCAAGCGCTTGCCACACCGTCTAGTCCATTTCAAGACATAGAACACTTGTTCTAGCTAGACTAATACCCCATTTCAAGGTATATTAGCATATGTGCAGTCACTTGATCTCTCATTTCCGATCAAACCAAGAGACTTGAAGAGAGGTTGAACTCCACGGAAAATCTTTGCCATTTCAAGCATCCACTTAACCGTGTATGTTCGCGAACCCCATGGAAGAGCTTTGCCATTTCAAGCATCCACTCAACCATGTATGTTCTACCCGAATGTATGGCACATAGAACAAGTTTGAACACAAAAGTAGCACTAAGAAAAGGGTCTAAAAATGGTTTTATGATACAAGCACCCCTTCAACCGAATGAAGGGTTTAGCTACAAGTATCCATGGAAGTGGATATCATAGCTAGTGCAAGCAAAGTAAATGGTTTCGAAATCAAAGACAATGAAAGTAAGGTTTTGGAAAGTAAAACTCAAGAACAAACTTAAGAACAATCAAGAGTACTCAAGAACAAGAGAGAAGTTGGAGCTTTTGATTTCAAAATACAAGTGTTTACAAGGATTTGTGCCTAAAATTCTAGAGAGATTTGAGGAGTATGAAGTAGTGATGATGGATTAGGACATTGATTCAAGGAGGGGTGCTCCTCTATTTATAGCCATGGGAGGCGGTGGAGAGGAGGTGAGTGGAGGAGGATATTTGTCCTCCCACCGCCTATAGTTCTCCCTCAACTCCGGTTTGGTCTTGGTTGCTCTTCGATTGGAACTTGGTTTGAGCCAAAGGGTGCATATGGCAAGGCACATGGGAGGCTAGGGCTTGGGTGAGCCAAGGGGCATCCACTTGAGATCTTGAACTTGGTTGAGGCTTGGGACAAGTCACTTGGACTTGGTTGTGGCTTAGTTTCAATCCAAAGGTCAACCGAAGTGAATAGTATAACCTAACCGGGAAAGAAGTAGTTTGGTTGGCCTTCGCCGGATTTTGACCGGAGCAAGGCTAAAATTGACCGGAGCATGGCTGTGGCTGGACTGGGCTTGATCGGAGCACCGCCGGAGGTTGATCGGAGCTCGCCGGAAATTGGCCAGAATATGGCCGGAGCTGCCGGAATTTTGGCCGGAGGTGATTGGGTCTAGGACCATGGATTCTGAATGACAAGGCCAAGATAAACATGTTTCATCAAGGAAGTTAGGCCTGATTCTGGCCAGAGCATGGTCATGTCCCGGGGTTGAAGTTTTCCTCGGGCCCTTGGTCAACCGAGCTCGGGCGCTGCTCTCGGGCGGGGACCTGGTTCTCTCAGACGCGGGTCTCGGCGCTCTCGGACGCGGGTCTCGGCGCTGGCCTTGGATGGGCCGGTAGTGGTTTTCGGCGTGCCCAGATAGGATTCTCGGACGCAGCCTGGAACCTCTCGGCGCTGGTTCCTAGGCACGTCCGGCATTGTAGTTTGGCACTCCCGGCACGGGCTCCTGGGCACTCTTGGCACAGTCGGCACAGGCGCTCGGCACTCCCGGCGCGGGAGCCTGGGATGCGGGCTGTGGTACCCGGGTCCCTGGCTGGGGTCCATCGGTCCTGGGTGAATTTTCTCGGGCCATTGTCAATTTTCCTCGGGCCCTGGTTGTGATTTCTCGGCCAGAAATGTTTGGCAATCCTTTTTAGATTAAGAACCCCCTTTTTAGCTCGTTTCTTCTGTAAACCTCGAAATACCCTGTAGAACAAAAATGGAACTATCAAGTAAAAGTTGTTAAGACAAAGTGTCTAATTTTGTGGGTTTAACTGTCTTGATGAATCATATAAATATGGTCCATCAAATCACCCCACACTTACACTTGTTCGTCCCGAACAATGATATTCGAAAGAGGAACACAAAATCCAAGTAAAAAGCTCTAAATAAGAATGTGAGAATGTGGGACTAGATTTATCCTATTCATGCAATACTTACATGTTACCAAACTAAACCGTGTAAATACTTAGAAGAAACTTGATACTTGTACCTTCGAGCCGAGATGCAAATTAATTCGGATGATTCGGGAGATAGCCCTTTTCAGGCTTTCGAACTGCATTCTTGGGACCGACTCGCACTATATGGTTATCTTGTAGCTTTCTCTAGCACATGATTTGGTTCGGGTTTCAATGATTTGAGCTCTTTGATTTCCTTTTGATGAGGGACGGCTTTTGAAGTGATTTGGTCTTTGGCCTTTGATTTTGAATTGGAGTTTCTTCACTTTTGTTTTAGTTAAAACCTTCACAATTTGGCCTTTGGCCTTTGATTTGCTTCTTCGAGCCTTGCTTCTTTGTGATTTGCTTGTCCATTTTCTCAACCTTTTGGGAGGTCCAATCATCGCCCGAGAGCATATGGAAATACCTCCCCGCTCTTACTCATCCTCGCCATTTCGCGCGGGTCAAGATGAGGGTCGCTCATCTATTTTCTCGGCTACTTGGACTAGAGTTAGGACGGTTTGATTCCCGTCCCGCCTCTTGCATAAACGCTGCACGGCGAAGATGACTCTGAATCCAATGAAACCCGAAGTGCAGCCTCCACTGACTTCTTAAACCATATAGTGAAATCCGGTCCTTTGAGTGCTTGCCAAGCCTCTCTAGGGCAGTTTATGTCAACTCCACATCCCCTATATATCTCAGCACAAAGGGACAAATAAGAAGTTACATCCTCAAGTTTTTACACAGTCGAGATTTCCCAAGGTAAATGCTTGAATTTAGATCTATCTTTTTCAGTTTCTCAAGTTCATATTTTCAAAAAGTTAATATTAAGGGAAAAGGAAAAAAGAAAGCATGTTAAATAACTATATGCAAAGGCAGTTCTCAACCCACACTTTTGAACGAAGGCGTGCCTCTCGGCATGACTTAGTTCAAAAGCCAATTGCAAGCAAATATTTACAGGAAAGATGAGAACGGCTCAAAAAGCTAAATGACATAAGTGAAATGACTGAAAAATTAAAAGATGCATGAAAATGAAAGTATGTCGGGTTACCTCTCGACTAGTGCCTTTGTTTAACGTCGTTGGCTCGACAATACCTTACTCAGGAGGTATCTGGGTCCCATGGGCGGCTCAAGTCAAATTTTGCCGCGGCTCCTACATTGATCCTTGCCTTGACCCTTCCCAAGCTCTTGTGGGATGATGTGCTCGGGTCCGGTTTCCATTGTTCTGGTGGTTTCTCCTTCCAATACCTTTGAGAAGGCGAGGGACCCTTGACCATAGCTGCTGGTCCTTTGAGTCGGGCTTTCTTATTTTCAGGGCTGCCTTGTCTAGTTGTGGCGAGTGAATATTCTATCAGGGAGTCGTTCTGCTTAGGCCTTTCTTCCATCCTTCTTTCAGACTCTTCATTGATCACATCGTTTTTTGCGATTTGCATATTGATCAAGGGGAAAAGTTGGGAAGCTTTCATTATAAGGGCCGGTTCTGTCTCAAACAGCCTGTCCGTGAGGACCTGGTCTCGGTTGATTTCGGCCGCTTCGGTAGTGATAGTCGGGTACGTCCCGGGCAGCTCGCCAGTGGCGACCCGGACTTCCTTCTCTGCCGGCACGGTAGTGAGTTCCCATGAAGGCTTTTCCTCGTCCCATACTAGATCGGTTTCTGGCTCTAGGTCTTCTGATGGCTCGGGAGTGATCTCCCATGTGGGCTCCTCCTCGGTGCTTTCTGTATCTGACTCGACCATCATGGCCTCTACAATGTCTTCCCCACTCCTCTCTAGATTAGCCTCTACTATCTGCGCTCTTCTATCAGCTTGGAGCATTGGCCTTCATTTTGTGGCTTCGGCCAAGTCATCTATGAGATCCCACATTTCAGTCATGGTTAAGTGCATGGGCGATCCTCCCAATGCGTCATTAATCCTTGATTTCTCAACTGGCCTCATCCCACAAAGAAATTTTTGAAGAAGAACTACGTTCATGAATCCATGGTGCGGGCAGCGTGAGACAATGGTATCAAAGTACGTATAGTACTCGTCCAAAGTCTCATCCCGGGATTGTTGAAGGCAGATGATCCTCTCTCGGGTGTCATGTCGTAAGGATGGCGGGGAGAATTCTTTCAGGAATTTGGCATGAAGATCCTCATAATGGCCTGCACAACTAGCAGTTGATGAGTAATACCAATCTGCAGCGAAGTCAGTTCAAGAAAGTTTAAAGCATTCCATCTTAAACTCCTATAACGTTTCATTTTCATGTTTCATGCGTCTGCAGATGGCGTGAAAATGTTGGTAATGTATTATAGGGTCCTCGCCGATCGCACCTCCAAACTGGGGGAGATACCGAATCATCCATGCATACATAGTGGACAGTGCAATGAAAAATAAACGAAAGGGAAAGAAAAGGAACAACTAATCCGATTTCACAACTCCCCGGCATCGGCGCCAAGTTTTGACAGAGCCTTGTCGTGAGGCAATGCAAAAGTAAATTTATAATGTCCACTACTTTAGACTTCACTATTGGGTAGTAAAGCGGTAAGTAGGGGTCGAACCCAAGGGAATTGGTGGATAGTAGTTCTTTGAGGAAATTGTACAAAAATTAAGTGCGATTGGGGTTGGTTGTGGTTTTAGTACAGAAAGTAATACTGAAAAGTAAATTGCGGGAATAGTTGAGTTCAATATCAACCATACAACATACTTTTGGTTTGTCGCACACTGTATTTCAAGCGCAATACGTGCCAAATATTATGTTGGATTGATGTTGAAAACTTCTGTAATGAAAGTAAAGTGCGGAAAGTAAATGTACTGAAAGTAAGTGCGGAAAGTAAATGTACTGAAAGTAAAGGTACTGAAAATAAAAACTGAAAGTAAATGTGCTGAAAGTAAAAGTTAGGTGCTGAAAGTAAAGTTAGTGACTGAATGTAAAGGTACTGAAAGTAAATTTAGGTGCTTGAAAGTAAAATTTAGTTGCTAAATGTAAATTACTGAATGTAAATGGTTTTGAAAGTAAGCAGTTGAAAGTAAGGCAGAAAGTAGAATGAAAAGTTGGTGTTTTAATCAAAGGAAAGGATTCGGTTTAGGGGCCCTGTATCATAGTTCCGTTCATCATTGACCGCTAATGATCATACTAAGTGTTCAAAGGTGTGGGTTGTTCCATTTCAAGATACAACCCGTAACAAGGCCATTTCAAGCGCTTGCCACACCGTCTAGTCCATTTCAAGACATAGAGCACTTGTTCTAGCTAGACTAATACCCCATTTCAAGGTATATTAGCCTATGTGCAGTCACTTGATCTCTCATTTCCGATCAAACCAAGCGACTTAAAGAGAGGATGAACTCCACGGAAAAGCTTTGCCATTTCAAGCATCCACTTAACCGTGTATGTTCATGAACCCCATGGAAGAGCTTTGCCATTTCAAGCATCCACTCAACCATGTATGTTCTACCCGAATGTATGGCACATAGAACAAGTTTGAACACAAAAGTAGCACTAAGAAAAGGGTCTAAAAATGGTTTTATGATACAAGCACCCCTTCAACCGAATGAAGGGTTTTGCTACAAGTATCCATGGAAGTGGATATCATAGCTAGTGCAAGAAAAGTAAATGGTTTCAAAATCAAAGACAAGGAAAGTAAAGTTTTGGAAAGTAAAACTCAAGAACAAACTTAAGAACAAACAAGAGTACTCAAGAACAAACAAGAGTACTCAAGAACAAGAGAGAAGTTGGAGCTTTTGATTTCAAAATACAAGTGTTTACAAGGATTTGTGCCTAAAATTCTAGAGAGATTTGAGGAGTATGAAGTAGTGATGATGGATTAGGACATTTATTCAAGGAGGGGTGCTCCTCTATTTATAGCCATGGGAGGCGGTGGAGAGGAGGTGAGTGGAGGAGGATATTTGTCCTCCCACCGCCTATAGTTCTTCCTCAACTCCGGTTTGGTCTTGGTTGCTCTTCGGTTGGACCTTGGTTTGAGCCAAAGGGTGCACATGGCAAGGCACATGGGCGGCTAGGGCTTGGGTGAGACAAGGGGCATCCACTTGACCTCTTGAACTTGGTTGAGGCTTGGGACCAGTCACTTGGACTTGGTTGTGGCTTAGTTTCAATCCAAAGGTCAACCGAAGTGAATAGTATAACCTATCCGGGAAAGAAGTAGTTTGGTTGGCCTTCGCCGGATTTTGACCGGAGCAAGGCTAAAATTGACCGGAGCATGGCTGTGGCCGGATTGGGCTTGATCGGAGCATCGCCGGAGGTTGATCGGAGCTCGCCGGAAATTGGCCGGAATATGGTCAAAGCTGCCGAAATTTTGGCCGGAGGTGATTGGGTCGAGGACCATGGATTCTGAATGACAAGGCCAAGATAAACATGTTTCATCAAGGAAGTTAGGCTTGATTCAGGCCGGAGCATGGTCATGGCCCGGGGTTGAAGTTTTCCTTGGGCCCTTGGTCGATCGAGCTCGGGCGCTGCTCTCGGGCGGGGACCTGGTTCTCTCGGACGCGGGTCTCAGCGCTAGCCTTGGATGGCCCGGTAGTGGTTCTCAGCGCGCCCGGATAGGATCCTGGGACGCAGCCTGGGACCTCTCGGCGCTGGTTCCTGGGCACGTCCGGCATTGTAGCTCGGCACTCCCAGCACGGGCTCCTGGGCCCTCTCGGCACTCCCGGCGCGGGAGCCTGGGACGCGGCCTGTGGTACCCGAGTCCCTGGCTGGCTTTTCCGGGTCCCTGGCTGGGGTCCCTCGATCCTGGGTGAATTTCCTCTGGCCATTGTCGATTTTCCTCGAGCCCTAGTTGTGATTTCTTGGCCAGAAATGTTTTGCAATCCTTTTTAGCTTAAGAATCCCTTTTTTAGCTCGTTTCTTCTCTAAACCTCAAAATACCCTGTAGAACAAAAATTGAACTAACAAGTAAAAGTTGTTAAGACAAAGTGTCTAATTTGGTGGGTTTAACTGTCTTGATGAATCATATAAATATGGTCCAGCAGTGGCCTTAGCTTCTTTTCAGTCAATCGGCTGGAGATCCCTGTTGACCGACTCGATGGGCGAGCAAAAACTCACTCCTGTTTGTTCAGCCAGTCGATCGACTGGTGCAGGGGAAATTCCCAGTCGATCGACTGGTGTAGGGGAAATTCCCAGTCGACCGACTGGAGCTCTTTTCTGCCCCATATTTTGCTCTAGTCTCCAATTTTTTTTTCGAGTTTTCATATTTGGGTTTTGACACTGAGTATCGTGTTTTGTACCTGAAACGTACGAGAAGAGATCAATTGACATCAAATTATCTTCGGAAACGAACTTAAGCTATAGTGAGAAACGAGTAATAATAAGTCAAAACCTCGACTTATCATTAGTCTCATCCTAACATTTGTCTAGGTTCATCCTTAAAAAGAGACTAACTCTTTGTTTGTCCAAATTTAGTCTCATTCTAAGGTTTGTCTTTGTTCGTCACAAAGACAAACTTTAGTCTCATTCTAAGTTTGTCTAAGTTCATCCCAAGTTAGTCTCATTCTAACATTTGTCTAGGTTCGTCCGTAGAAAGAGACTAACTTGGGATGAACAACGACAAAGTTTAGTCTCATTTTGAAGTTTGTCTATGTTCGTCCTAAGTTAGTCTCGTTCCTAAGTTTGTCTATGTTCGTCCTAAGTTAGTCTCATTCTATGCTCGTGGACGAACTTAGACAAATTTAAGAATGAGACTAACTTGGGAACGTTAGATTGAGACTTACTTGAAGCAAACTTAGACAAACCTTAATTAGAATGATACTAAAGTTTCTCTTTGTTCGTACCAAGTTAGTCTCTTTCTAAGGACAAACTTAGACAAACCTTAAAATGAGACTAATGTTTGTCTATGTTTGTCCCAAGTTAGTCTCATTCTAAGGACGAACATAGAAAAACTTTAGAATGAGATTAACATGGAACGAACATATACAAACCTTAGAATGAGACTAATGTTTGCCTTTTTTGTCCCAAGTTAGTCTCATTCTAAGGTTTCTCTATGTTCGTCCCAAGTTAGTCTCATTCTAAGGACGAACATAGACAAACGTTAGAGTGAGACTAACTTTGGATGGACAAGGACAAACCTTAGAATGAGACTAACGTTTATCTTTCTTTGTCCCAAGTTAGTCCCAATGCTTTTTGAAATCTACTTGTCTTAGTCAAGACGAGTTCTAGACGGTGTTCGAACTGAGTCTCGAACACTTGTTGGACAGTTTCAGGTTGTGTTCAAACAGAGACTAGAACACTTTAGCAGACAGTACCGAAAACAGAACAAAATAGGAGCACACACGATATGATAACCCAGTTCGGCCTCGCCTACTCTGGGGGGTTTCCCACACCCGAAAAGGGACACAAATCTTATTACGAGTTTAGAGCTATTCGTGGACTTACACTTACACAACGCCTTGTTTGTAATAGCCTAGCCTCTAACACTCCGTCTCTCGGATTTTCAATCTCGGTTCGTCTCAACTCCCCTCGATCCTCTGTGGGTAGGATGAGACTTCTCTCTCGGCCTAGTCTTGGACTTCTTGGAAGTCCAGTCGCCTTGTCTCAAAGATGTAGGTTGATCACCGTGTGTGTGTGCGCTTTGTTGTCCTTCAAGAACAGTCTGAACAGCACACTGAACGGACTGTTACTTCCCCGTTGATATTCCGGTGTGGAATAATCAACCGGCGGTCGCTCCTCCTCCAATCTCACGAACTCTCGTGTTTGTTTCTTTTCTCTCAGGAAGCGACACAGATTATGGACGCCCTAGTCAGGTATTTATATGTGTGGGCGCTCTCCAAATCTTCTCCAGATATCTCATCAAATATTTAGGAAATATTCCTAAATATTCAATGTGTATCTTTATCCAATCTTTAGGAAGTATATTCGAAAACTTCCTTGCCAAGTCAGCCACGCCGCCTTCAATCTGATGTGTAGATATTCATTTGAATATCTGAATCTTCGAATTCCTCGCTGGCCGACTCCAATCAGAATATCCTTGTCAAATACTTCGGAGATACTCCTAAATATTTGATCGATATTCAATCTCTTCCATATCCAATCTTTGGAGATTACTTCCGTGCCAAGCCATCCAATATTCTCGAATCCAAGCTGAAGATATTCATTTGAATATCTGATCTTTAATGATGACTCGTCAATTGATCCCAATCAAATAATCTCGTCGATCTTCTGGATACAGAAATCTTCCTGCGTCTACTGTACGCTGTCCTGCAGTTCAAGACAGCGATTGAACTCTTCTTGAACACTTGCTTGAACTGTCTAAAGCTTCTTGAACACCTGCTTGAACTGTCTAAAGCCATTTTGCCAACAGCATGCCATTCATGGGAACATCAATCTCCCCCTTGGCATTTTTGGCAAAACCCAATCTAGGCTTTAGACACAACTTGAGGAACCAGAACAGTTACCTCAAACCACTCCCCCTTTTTGCCACAAACTGGTAAGGGGTCCAATCGAGCAACCTGGTCTATTCGGCAACTAGAATCTTGTCAACTCCCCCTCAAACATACCCTGGGACAGTGACACATGTTGTGAGTCTGTCAAACCATGGTGTCTCAGCAGCTGTTCGACCACGGGTCAGTAACTAATAGGTTCCTGAACTACTCCAATCAGTATAGCCAATGCCTCTACATCCTCCAATCATTCTCTGGGACTTCAAAATTGTATCTAGGTCTTTTGATCTAGAGATTATCATCTTCACTGATTTCTTGAACTGATTCAGCTCGTCCAGTACTGCTGCATGGTAGTCCTTCTCCATCTGCATCTTTAACGATGAGATAACATCAAGGAGTTCTACCTTTTCTTCAATCAGGACATCAACTCTCTCCGTCTTCTTCATCACAATTGGGATACTTGAGAGCACGCACCAATTGATTGATTCTTTTCCTTTGCTTCTGTTCGACCTCCAGTATGATCTCTACCTCCTTAAGTAACTGTCCACATTCAGCTCGGGATAACTCCTGACCAGCAGCTCTCCTTATGGAAGACTCGGGTGCATCCTTCCTCTTCAGCTCGGGGTCCTCAGATCATTCTTATGTCGACCCTTGAATAGCTTGTGATCAACTACCAACTTCAACGGAGCACTTGATAGTCTATCCTGGTCAGTCTTCAAATCTGGATGCTGGTTGATGATCAGCTTATAGATATGCGATGGGAAGACTATCTGGTGCAGAGACTTTGTAGATATGGCGTGTTCTACAATCTGGTCTAATTCTTCCCATGTCAATGCGCATCATGTTTCCAATCTGGTAGAGCAGCTGTCACATCTCCTTGCTGACCGTGGTTCTATGAGATGTAGGCTTCCAGTCGTCTATGGTGATGAAGAACAACATCGAGTAGAATGTGGTCGAATCTGCAACTAGGATAGAGGTGTCTTCCCACCGAGTGTATGCTCCAGCCGTTAAACAGCTTGCAATCTTGTCATAGCTCTCCTCTTCCACCACCTCGTAAGAATCATCCATTGCGAAGTACTCATTGATGATCTCAGGATCAATCTTGACCTTCTTTCCTCTGACAAAGACTATGCCGTAGTCTTTATCATCAGCAATAGCTTCTCTCACCAACTGTTCATTAAACGATTTGCATCTTTGGATGGTCCAAAATCAGATCAGTCTCCTTCAAGAGCTGAATAATCTCCTCTCCTTTGTACTTCTTCTCAGCAAGCATCCTCTTAGATCTTTCTTTTCTGCACTGCTTTCCACTTGGCTACTGCGACTGTACTGGCAATCCACACTATATGCTTAGTCACTCCAGTTGGTACACTAGGCGGAACAGAACCTGGAACACTCCTCTTCTTTTTCTTGGATGCACTTGCTCCCCCTGCATCTGTTCTCTAACCATCCTTCTTGAGTGATAGCCCTTTCCTTCTGCAAATCTTGGACAACCTCATCAAGGTCCTTGTACATTTCACAAGGCTCGTCATCTTTCTCAGAGGGGTCTGAATCTTCTAATCCATTATCTTCTAGCTGGAGTTGCTTCTGTTTCTTATCTAACATTGACACATCTTAATCAGCTGACTCCTTTTCTCCTTCCACAGAGTCTTCCTCAAGAACCAGACTCCTCTTGCAGGATGATTCAACAACTTGTTCAGCCTCTGATTATGACATAACAAGTCTCCGCCCCCTTACAGCACAAATCCATGCATCGTATTTCGTAGGAGTGTCTTCTTCAGCACGAAGCCAGTGGCATCTACCTTTGCATTCAATAGCTTCTTCTTATCAGAACCATAATTTTAGCCCTACTGGCTTCACCTTCTTCTGCAGCATCGGCCACAGAATCTACAACAGGTTTCAATCACTTCGGCTTCTCATTGACCACTTTGTCACCCTTATAACTCACTGAATCTTTACCAATCGCTCGTACTTCCTCATCAACAGTATTGAGTGCAGTAGCTTAGGAGTGAGAACAAGGGATTACCTCATTGAGGAGTGATTCAGCCATCGCCTGATTTTCCTTCGCAGTCTGCACACTTCCTTTCTTTTTCCCTTCTCCGATCTTAGGGTTTGCTGATATTGTATCCTCATCCAACTTCGATTAAACTGCCTTTTTGATTTCTCAAATATTTGGACTCCTCTACTTGCCAAAAGCGGTCATGTGTATATCTCTTGAGATATTTGTCCAATCACCTCTCTCCTCCTTGATATGTTCCAACGCCTCATAAAGCTGAAAATATGTTGAACTTAGTAATCAGTTCCAACCACGTACCATCTATTCCAGCCCTCTTCTTTGGTAGGTCAGCCCATCTGATCTGCTGGGGTTCTGCTCTTGGCTGACCTCCGTCTGGAACACTTAGTTGGCGATAACACGCAGACCCAGAGAGGATCTAAGTGTTTTGAATGGAGCGGCGTCTAGTGGCATGGTGAGTACGGCAGTAACAGTGGTCATGTGTTTCGATGTGATGACCTTCTTCTCCACTAGCTCTCTGATGAAGTGATATCTGCTCATGGAGTGTTGTACTGGGTTCTTGGGCAGAAACTTCTTCACCCGTTCCACTCCGTGTTCAGACAGATTCTGCTTCATACATAGGAACTGAGTGCAGCAGCTCACTGCAGCGATGCTCTCCCGCTCTCCCAGCACCTGGTCAACATGTGTTCCAGGAAGGTGTTTCATCTCTCCCTCCATGGTCAGTTGGAGCTCCTTTTGCATCTGTCTCACGAACTGGCCAACCAGCTTCTGTGTACTTGCGACGAACATATGCTTCTCTTCTCCCCCTCGCTCATAGCCGTGGTCGATGAGAAAAGTCTCGTACCATGCTTTGGGCGCTTGTGTGAGTCCGTATATAGTCGCCTTCAGTTCGTGACTGTGCACAAGATGATATACTTTCCATGCTTCATATCTGATCAGCTCTTCCAGTTCCACGTGAATGGCCACCACCCAAATCTCATCAATAATTGCTTTGATGACATTCTTCGGACTAGATGAACAGGCAGCCAGCTCTCGACACTTGATCTCATTTGCTCGACTCTGAATTCTCCATGAGGGTTGCAGCGCAAGAGCATTGTGAAGTATCGCAGCTGGAGTAGATGTGGCTTCATCAGCTGGACCTCCCTCTGCAACTGTAGACTTGGTCTGAATGGGTGTTTCAGACGATGTCCTACCTCTCACTTTATCACCTTCTGGAACTGAGTTTAGGAAAACTTCATCTTTCACCTTTTCAGAGGACACCATACCTGTCCCTTGCAATTCCATCTCATGTATCGTGTTTGTCGGACAGACAGTGGCAGCTCCTGTTGCAACTGTGCCTAGGAAGTTGCTTTTGTTTGATGACCTACTTTCTTCCATCAGTGTGTCTCCATTCCTATCCAGTACTTGACAGAATCACGAGTGAATGTAACAGACTGTCCTTCATCACACAATCTACTGATACTGATCAGGTTCACCTTTAACTCTTCCACTAGGAGGATATCCTCGAGCTCAGGTAGATCCGGAACCTTCAATGTCCCACAGTCGATCACCTGGCCCTTCCCTCCATCTCCAAGAGTGACAAAGTGACGCTTGCAAATAGGTTTAACTTTGATGAGATATTGAGGATTACCTGTCATATTGAGATGAACTTCTTTGTGGATGTGCAACTCAGCATTCTTTCTCCTTAGCCCCACCAAGCCTCCAGGATGTGTTTCTCTATTTTTCTCCATCTCAGCTTTCAAAACCGATACGGTGTCTAGAAGTTTCACCTTTTGTGCAAGAAGTGACGAGTGTTCTTGATTCATTCCAATCATCTCGTGCTTCAAGGCAGATATTTCCTCCTGGTGTTCCACCTTCTGGGCAACGAGAAGTTCAACCTTCTCCCACTTTTTATCTTTTTCTTCTGTCAGGCTTGCCACTGTTTCTGTGAGCTTCTTGTTCAGGCCAATCACCAATAGGCACTTCTCATAGAGTTCCTTGTACGTCTTGGCCGAGGTCTCATGAGCAAGTCCTTTGTCATCACTGCTTGAAGCGTCGTCAATACGCTGTTCAGACAGTGTACTAGAATATGGATTTTCACTTGTCTCACTACAGTCTTCAAGTCTAACGAGATTGACATTCTCATGTTCTTCTTCTTTATCATTAGATTCACTGTCTGGGCCCTCATAGGCTATTCTGAGAATATCCCATGCTTCCTTGGCCACCTCACATTCAGAAATCAGTTTGAACACATTCTCGTCCACTCCATAGAATATTGCATTCAGGGCCTTTGAATTCCCAACAGCCGCTACATCATCTGCTTCAGACCATAGGGCTTCGGGTTTTGGCATAACAGCTCCTTCAGGGTTGGCCATCATGGGTTCTACCCATCCTATCATTATAGCTCTCCAAGCCCTTTTATCGAGGGATTTCAGAAAGGCTTTCATCTTGGATTTCCAATACTCATAATTCGGCCCTTCAAGCAACGGTGGTCGGTTAGTGCTCTGTCCTTCCTTCAAACTCATCTTGAACAATCGCCGGATCACACTCTGTATGTCGAGTGTCTACTCTGATACCAATTGAAATCTACTTGTCTTAGTCAAGACGAGTTCTAGATGGTGTTCGAACTGAGTCTCGAACACTTGTTGGACAGTTTCAGGTTGTGTTCAAATAGAGACTAGAACACCTTAGCAGACAGTACCGAAAACAGAACAAAATAGGAGCACACAAGATATGATAACCCAGTTCGGCCTCGCCTACTCTGGGGGGTTTCCCACACCCGAAAAGGGACACAAATCTTATTACGAGTTTAGAGCTATTCGTGGACTTACACTTACACAACGCCTTGTTTGTAATAGCCTAGCCTCTAACACTCCGTCTCTCGGATTTGCAATCTCGGTTCGTCTCAACTCCCCTCGATCCCCTGTGGGTAGGACGAGACTTCTCTCTCGGCCTAGTCTTGGACTTCTCGGAAGTCCAGTCGCCTTCTCTCAAAGACGTAGGTTGATCACCGTGTGTGTGTGCGCTTTGTTGTCCTTCAAGATTAGTCTGAACAGCACACTGAACAGACTGTTACTTCCCCGTTGATATTCCGGTGTGGAATAATCAACCGGCGGTCGCTCCTCCTCCAATCTCACAAACTCTCGTGTTTGTTTCTTTTCTCTCAGGAAGCGACACAGATTATGGATGCCCTAGTCAGGTATTTATATGTGTGGGCGCTCTCCAAATCTGCTCCAGATATCTCATCAAATATTTAGGAAATATTCCTAAATATTCGATGTGTATCTTTATCCAATCGTTAGGAAGTATATTCGAAAACTTCCTTGCCAAGTCAGCCACGCCGCCTTCAATCTGATGTGTAGATATTCATTTGAATATCTGAATCTTCGAATTCCTCGCTGGCCGACTCCAATCAGAATATCCTTGTCAAATATTTCGGAGATACTCCTAAATATTTGATCGATATTCAATCTCTTCCATATCCAATCTTTGGAGATTACTTCCGTGCCAAGCCATCCAATATTCTCGAATCCAAGCTGAAGATATTCATTTGAATAGCTGATCTTTAATGATGACTCGTCAATTGATCCCAATCAAATAATCTCGTCGATCTTCTGGATACGGAAATCTTCCTGCATCTGCTGTACGCTGTGCTACAGTTCAAGACAGCGATTGAACTCTTCTTGAACACTTGCTTGAACTGTCTAAAGCTTCTTGAACACCTGCTTGAACTGTCTAAAGCCATTTTGCCAACAGCATGCCATTCATGGGAACATCACTTTTTTCAATGTTTCAAAGGCTAACAAGCATTCTCCGTCGAAGAGGAATTTGGTGGGATTGCATAATAAGTTTGTCAAAGGCCTCTCAATCTTTGAGAAATCCTTAATGAATCTTCTATGGAACCCGGCGTGGCCTAAGAAAGTCCGTATTCCTTTGACATCTCTTGAGTGAAGCAATTTTTCAATAACTTCCACTTTAGCCTTATCCACTTCTATTCCTCTTTTGGAGATCAAATGCCCAAGAACAATGCCTTCCTACACCATAAAATGACATTTTTCCCAATTTAGTACAAGGTTTGTCTCAGTACATCTATTCAAGACTTTGGCCAAATTGGCCAACCAATCATCAAATGAAGAACCATAGACAGAAAAATCATCCATAAACACTTCCATTATGTCCTCAATGAATTTTGAGAATATAGCCATCATGCACCTTTGAAATATGCCCGACGCATTACATAGCCCAAAGGCCATTCGCCGATAGGCTAATGCTCCATAAGGGCATGTAAACGTGGTCTTTTCTTGATCTTGATGGTGTAAAGGGATTAGGAAAAATCTACTATACCCATCAAGATAACAAAAATACTCATGATTAGCCAATCTTTCTAGCATTTGATCAATGAATGGAAGTGGAAAATGGTCCTTTTTAGTGGCCTTGTAGAGTTTCCTAAAATCAATGCACATTCGCCAACCGGTGACGGTTCTAGTTGAGATCAACTCATTTCTATCATTTTCTATCATTTTTTACTACCATCATACCACCCTTCTTGGGCATCCCATGAATGAGACTCACCCATTTCCAATCCGATATAGGAAAAATGATTCCCGCGTCGCGCATCTTTAAAATATCCTTTTTAACAACTTCACTAACAATGGGATTGTGTCTCCTAGCATGCTCCCTAAAAGGTACACTATCATCTTCCAAATTAATTCTATGCATGCACAAATTAAGACTTATCCCTTTCAAATCGTCAATGGAATAACCAATGGCACATTTATGCTTTCTAATCACCTCCAAAAATTTCAAAGTTTCAATGTCATTAATGAAGCATTCACAATAACAGGCAAAGTAGAATTGGGGCCTAAGAACTCATATACCTTAGGCTTGTTGTTGCGCGCCGTCTGACGCGTCAAACAGAAATTTATTATTTTCTTGCGAACAACTAATCAGTGGCAAGCAGGGTCGAACCCTAGAGAACTAGTTTTGTGAAGCTGTAACTGTGAACAATTAAAGAAAAAGGGGGGTTGGCAGTTGTGAGTGCAAAAGAGAAAATAAAAAGAAAATTTCAATTAGAGAAAATATTCAGCTTAGGGTTTCCATTGTGACATGTTTATCATCGACTGCTAAATATCAATCTCAAGTTTCTAAGTGTGGTATTCTGGTAAAGGTAGTATCCTAAAGTATCCCGGCAAAGGTGATACACTACAATCTAACCCGGCAAAGGTGATACACTACAATCTAACCCGGCAAAGGTGTTAGACTTCTGGTTCTTTTCTAAACACAATAATCCGACAAAGGTATTATTAAGTCTAGGTGTTACGATCTACCATTACGGCAAAGTTTCCAATAGATATTAACGATAAGAATTGATTGTCAAATTAAGCTTTACGGCAAAGTTTCCACGGAACCTAACAATTCAATTCATGGGATGAAGCACAAGAACTAGAAAAATAGGAAATATCATTAAGTAAAAAGTCTCAAAACATATGTCACAACAAACGAAACCCTAAACTGAAATAAAGGTTTAGCTACTCATATCCATAGAATTAAAAACGCGAATATTCATGAATGATAAAAGTATCAAAATCTCTTCTCTCGTCGAAAGCTTCACTTTCTCCTCCAGAGCCATCTTTTGATTTTCGTAGAATGGTGAGATAATTGAAACCCTTCTCCAAACCTTTAATCTAAAAGAAAACTAGGTTTCTAAATCTATTTTTCGGCTGAAATTTCCAAATCCCGGACTTAATGACATCATCACTGTGTCGGGTCTCTGCGAACACTGTGCAAATTATCGACGTGGACTATGTACATTTTCTCGGCGTGGACTGCGCACTTAAAATCCACACGGTCCGTGATCCTGTCAGAGACAGTTCATCCATTCTGCGTGTCTGTTTTGAATTCAACTTCTGATGGCGCGTATTTATACGATTCATCGAATCAGCTAAACCCACCAAATTAGACATTTGATGATACGAACAAGTGCTTGTTAATACCATTTTGTGTATACAGACTATTTTGGGGTCTAAAGAGGAAACACGCTTAAAAAAGGAGAATTGTGCCAAAAAGCCAACCAGGGATCGAGAAACTTCACCCGCGTACCGAGAGCCATACCCGGGCCCGTCCGAGAATGCCAGGTCCCCACCCGAGAGAGTCCCAAGTCGCGCCCAGGCCGTCTAGAACTGAATTCAAGTTGCCCGGGCAAATGAGCTGATCTGACGAATCCACCTCGAGCAAAGTGATCAAAATGGAAAATAAGGTGGACAATGTCGGAAAACCAAGGAGAATGCTCGGGCAGATTGGCAGTTGGCCCAATTCCAAAGCAAAGGCCCCGCGCGCATAGGCACCGAAACCAAGTCGCTCGACCAAACCATGAAATCTGGCATATCTGGCTTGACCAAAGTATTTTAAATGCCCAATAACTTGGACAATCTCACTTCCCAGACAAAACGCCCGAGTGGAACCAGCTAAAGCCCGATCAAGACCAAAATAGGGCAATTTCGGTCGATTTGGGATTTCGACCATGTTTCGGGAAGAATTTGGCTTAGCATCCTTCTTAAGATCATCTTAGAATGACTTTTTCGTTCAGAATACACTCTCCAAAATCTAAGAAGCTTCGACCAAAGCTCCGGCCATATTCCGGCGAACTCCGGCCAACCTCCGGTGATGCTCCGATCAAGCTCATATCCTCACCACCATGCTCCGGTCATTTCTTTCTCCCGCTACATTCCGGCGAAGTCCAACTAAATCCAAACTACTTATTTCCCGGTTGGCCTTACTATTCACTTTGGTTGACCTTTCGGAAGAAACTAAGCCTCAACCAAGTCCAAGTGACTTGTCCCAAGCCTCAACCAAGTCAAGTGGTTGCCCTTTGGCTTCAAACCAAGACCAATTCGTGGCTCATGGAAGAAATAAGAGCAAGTGGTGGCTTTGGCTTGAAATATCCCAAGTGGTGGCTCTTATCCTCTTCCACAACCCATGTGCTTTGGTTTTTGCTAAGCCAATGAGAGTGACTTGCTTTTGGGATATTTTCCAATGCAAAACTTAGTCCCCAAGTTTCCTCTTCTATAAATAGAGGCTTAGCCTTAGATGTAGAAGTGCCACATTTTTAGGGAGTTGAGAGCTTATCTCTCTACTCCACCCTTCAATACAAACACTTTGTTCTTTAGTTCGAATTGCTTCTACTCCTTCTTGTTCTTGTGATCTTTTACTTTCTTTTGTTCTTGCACTTGATTTGGAGCTCCTCTCCTTTACTTTCTTGTCTTGATAAGGTCACGGCTACTTGTATTCCTTGACATGAATACAAGTAGCTAAAGCCTTCCTTTACTTTTGTTGTCAAATCCACGGCTTTCCCTTTACTTTCTTGTTGTTTTCGGTTACAAAAGCTCTCGGTCACTTTTTCTTGTTTTTTTCCTTTTGTTTTTGTAAGTATGGTGCTTGTATTCCTTACCATGAATACAAGTAGCTAAGCATATTCGGTCAAAGGGGTGTTCATACTTGTGTATGCATCTTGAGACTAGAACTTAATGCTATTTTGTGTCAACTAGTCCGGTGCCATTATTCGGTTGAACAACAAGGCTAAGTGGATGCTTGAAATGGCAAAGCTTAGCCGAGTGGTTCAATCTTGAGTAGACAACAAGGCTAAGTGGATGCTTGAAATGGCAAAGCTTAGCCGAGTAGTTTACTCTTCCTTAAGTCACTTGGTTGATCGTAATTGAAGATCAAGTGGCTACACTTAGAACTAGAAGTCTATGTCTTGATTTTGGAGTAGATTGTGGTGTAAGCGCTTGAAAAAGCCTTACTTTAGGGGTTAAGTCTTGAAAAGGAATAACTCCACACTTATGAACACAAAGTAAGATCATTTGACGTCCATGATGGTTGTCTCACAAGTAGAGACCCTAGACTGAATATCTTTCGTCCTTACTTACCTGTCATTTACTTTCAGTACTTTACTTTTCTGTCATTTACATTTCAGCACTTTACTTTTCAGCACTTTACTTTTACGCACTTAATTTTACGCCCTTGATGAGTTGTATTTATACAACTCATCGAGTCATCACATCCCACCAATTCCAGAACTTTATTATGCAAACAGTTACTTTTTAGTGTTGTTTTGCATCTCAGGTGATTTGGAAGCTCTAGGAGGAAACGCGCTTAAAAGACGGCCTTTTCATGCCAGAAGCATCGCAGTTGAAGAACGAAGCCAGAGGAGCGTCGTGAACAGTATTTTTCGGCTCATAAACAGTGTCCGGGATGAACAGTGATTCCGGCATGAACAGTATTTCGGGTCGTGAATAGTGATTTTCGGGAAATTTCCCAATTTCGTCCTTGGAGGTTTAGAAGCTCCTGGAAGGTTCTGGAAGACTCTGGAAGACTTGCACAAGAAGTTAACTTAGAGATCAAGCAAAGTCGGATTTGGAAACCTTTCCTAATTTGTCTTTTGGGCCACCGATTTTACCTAGTCCAAGAGGGATTTCGTGCCTCATTCAATCCTATAAATAGAGGAGCAACTCAGAAATTCAAATCATCCCTCATCACAGAAACGAGAGCTCATCTCTCAATTCACTCATCTCGGCTCATTGGCTCGGCGCACGCCTAGCTCTCTCGGTACACGCCCCTGCTCTCTCGGCTCATCCGTCCTCATTGCTCTCGACACATCATCCCTTGCTCCGCCCTTGCTCAGCCACACCTCAGCCCTCACGGCCCGGACTTCAGTCACTCTCGGCACTAGTGAAGTTTACTCGTTTTTATTCATTGTTTTGGCCCTAATGGCCATGTGTAACTAATTCCATTGTTCGGGCTAGGGCTTATACATTGTGACGAATGTTTTTGAGACTTGGTTTTTAATGCTATTCATGTTTTACTAATTCTCGTGCATAAATCCCATGAATTATTTCTAGACTAGGTGGATACTTTGTCGTAAAACTTAGTTGCGCAATATTTCTATATTTATCATCTATCTAATATTTTGTCGTTCGGATAGGTAGCACGACTAGGTTAGATAACACCTTTGTCGGGTTATTAAACCTAGGGGAATTAGAAGCTTAACACCTTTGTCGGGTTAAGTTGTGGCGTAACACCTTTGTCTGGTTACTTGGGTAGGCACCTTTGTCGGGTCAACCACACTTAAAAACTATGAATTAGAATATTAGAAGTCGATGATAAAACAAGTCACAATCAAACCCTAGTCTGAATATTCTCATCATTATTGTTCACTCACTTTATTTCCTTATTCGCACTTGTTTCCTAAACTTTTTACTCTCACCCAATCGTTTCCTTTCCTTTCTTACAGAACAAAGTAGTTTCCATCTAGCTCTCTAGGGTTCGACCCCTTACTTACAGCTATACTAAGCCAAGAGTAAGCAGACATTATAAATTTAGATTTGCAGGTACCGACGACGACCTGTCAAATTTTGGCGCCGTTGCCGGGGAGCTACGCACGGTGAAATTTGTTCTTTACTTTTTCGGTTTTTGCCTTTATTTCCTTTTATTTCTATTTCCTAGCTTTTAAAGGATTCTGTCACCAAGACTTACGAGTCTAAGGAGATTGGGTTTTAAGTGAGACTATTTGTGACTCCTTCAATCTCCTGGGAATCCTTTATTTTCTAGTTTGCGTTTTGCTACTCTTGTGCCATGTCTCGCGCAGGTAGTTGATGACGAAGAGGAAGAACAGTTCGAGCTAGAGAACTTTGACGAAAACCCACCAATAGTCGACAACAATGCTGAAGCACCACCCATAGTCTACGAGGACCCGGAAAGGTTGTTCCGGGACCGGAACCGAGCCAACCGAGAAGCAGCCCGACAGGACCAAGGAGCGGCCGAAGTACAACAAGGAGGAGGACCGGCCCGACAGCAGGTCCCCGCCAGACAACCCGTCCGACCACCAGCATAGGTCCAGCAACAAGTCCAACAGCGAGCACCTATCTGACAGCAGGTCCAGACCCGACCGCAACATCCGGTTCAGCATCAGGTCCAGGTCCGACAGCCGATCAGATGACCCAGACAGCCGGTGTACGAGGACGAGGAAGCATACTATCACGATGAGGAGCCATCCATGGGAGCGCTCTCGGTCCCCGACTTCAAGGACCAGTCATGGTGCATCTATGAAGGACCAGAACTCGAAGGGATAACCATCAGCACCTCAAGCGTCCACCACCTTCCTAAATTCTCGAGAGCTAAAGAAGAATCTGCTACAGGGCACTTGAAGCGCTACCATGGCAGTTGCCATAATCTCAGGCCCTACGGAGCCACAGTGGATGACTTTAAACTTAAGGCATTCTATTTTTCACTCACTGACTCCGCTACTGACTGGTTTCTGTCTTTGCCCTCAGATAGCATTTACTCGTGGGAGGAGATGCAGAGACAGTTTCTCACCAAGTACTACCCAGCAGGACGGGCCTTGCAAGTCCGAAGGCAGCTGCAAGAGCTTATGCAGGGACCAAACGAGACCATGTACGAGTACGTGGAGAAATTCATCGCCTTAGAAAAGAGCTGCTACAACCTAGGCCTACCAGAGAAGTTGCTCGTGGAGTACATGCTAGACGGTCTTCGCAGGCTCGACAGGAAGCTCTTAGACGCCTCAGCTGGAGGCAATCTTATGGACTTATCCCCAGCCGGAGTCCGACGAAAGATAATGGCAGTGGCCGAGAGCGAGCGGTTCCAAGATGAGTCCACCAAAGAAGAAGAATACACCCGGAACAGGAACGTCTCAAGGGTCGAGCCCCCATCCAGTACCATGGCCGCAGAGATCAAAGAGCTCAAGGAGATGATGCAGCATGTCATCCGAAGACAACCAGTCCAGACCAAGCCGTGCGGTTTCTGTGTCGCAACGGATCACAAAACAGATGAGTGCCCGACCATAGTGGAAGATGACCAGGCCGAAGTGAATGTAGTGGGCGATTACCAGGGCCACAACAACCAGGCCGGGCCAGCCCGACAGTATGGTTCGGCCGGGAACGGACAGGGAGCCAATAGACAGCCTTGGCGGAACGACAATCATCAAACCGGGCCAAATCATCAGTATCAGGCCCAGAGAGAGCCAGCACGACAGGGCACGCCTCATCAGACCCAGCAGCCCTACCGGCATCCACATCATCAGTATCAGCAGAATGCGCCAGGTCAGTACCAGCAGCGAGGACCGAACAATAATCAGCCAGGCCCGAGCAATCATGGCTCCAACAAATCTCTCGAAGACATAGTAAAAGAACTGGCAGCAACCGTGAACCAGAATATGGCCACGACCAACGGAGCAATAGCCGGCTTGAAAAAGCAGATGTCTCAGCTTGCTACGACAGTCTCGGAGCTCGCGAACAACGCAGGACGACTTCCCTCGCAAACCATTCAAAATCCAAAAGGGAACATCAGCCTAGTAGAGGTGATAGACATGGACGCAACGCTCAAGGAGCCTACTTATATGGAAAACACGATGCTCGAACCTGTTGACACAAAGGCAGACTATCCAGAGCCTACCAGACCATCAGCAGTTGTTGACCCACAGGTGCCCGAAGAAGAATAAGCTAAGTCATTCAGCGTGGACACACTCGGCACAACCTGACCAGACCTAGTCCTCGTGGTTGAGAAATCCAACATTCATAATTCTTCGTGTGCCATGCAGGTAGTTGATCCCGAAAGCCATATGACTCAGAAAGATTAGCCAGAAACAAGATTGGTAGCAAGGCCTACGCAGAATAACCCGATGATGAGGCATCCACAAACTACGAGCCATGAGACACCACCGAGAAAGAGTAAGGACCCAGGGGCCTTCACGGTCACCTGTGGCATCGGTGAGGCTCAGATACATCACTGTTTAATTGATTTGGGTGCTGCCATTAATGTTATGCCATATTCTCTTTATTGCTCAATGAAACTTGGTCCACTAAAACCGCCTAGGTTATCAATAGAATTAGGGGACAAATCTTGTGTTCGCCCGACTGGTTTATTAGAGGACCTAACCCTATATGTAGGAGATCTTGTTGTTCCTGCAGATTTTTATGTTTTGCAGATGGGAAGAGCTAGAAACAACGAGCCGCCAGGGCTAATTCTGGGGCGACCATTCCTTCACACCACCAAGACCAGAATTGACATGGGCGCGGGTTTACTATCACTGGCATTCGGTGGAAAAACATCAGATTTCTACGTCTATAAGGATGCTAACCGTCCATGCACGAGGAAGCCGCCGGACATTGTGCACACATCAGATTACGATGCCCTAGTTCCGGACCCACCAGAGCAGACCATACAGACGACTAGGCCAGCAGCTATGGCCAAGAACTCTTCACCATCTTGGGAATATGTGAAGGCGAACCCGCCTGATCAATGGAGAGCAGAACCGAGCGCACAGCCATATGAGCACGTCGGGCAGATTGAAGGAGATGCTACAGGGAAGTATGACCTCACACGCCCATGGGATCCTAACGTGTGATCCCTATAAAGAGGTACCGTCGAGCCAACGACGTAAAACAAAGGCGCTCGTCGGGAGGTAGCCCGACATGCTTTCGTTTTCAGTTTTCATGTTTTTCTGTTATTTTAGTCTTGAGTCTTTTCATCACATCGTACTTGGGAAAGAAGATGATTTTCATGCAGGGGACAAATGCAAACGTATCCGAGATATTGGCATAAGACTGTTATCCAACGTGAGTAGTTTCACACCTTGAATAAATTGTGTCGAGAAACAGAAGCTTTTAAGGATTCTGTCACCAAGACTTACGAGTCTAAGGAGATTGGGTTTTAAGTGAGACCATTTGTGACTCCTCCAATCTCCTGGGAATCCTTTATTTGTCTTAATTTCTTCGACACAGCCCTTTCATTTTGTGACGAACCCACGTTGCGATACAAGCCTCAATGGTGCTCCTCGAGGACTCAAAGGAGAATAGTCAGTTGTTTCTGATCATCACGCACCGCACGAGGGAAGTACCTGTCCAACCTTAGTCTCTTCTTATTCCCCTTTTGTTTGTTTGCATGCATAGTCGTGTCTTTGAACTTAAGATGAGCCGTGAGGGCACGTCAGTTCAAAAGTGTGGGGTGGGAGAGTCAGTCATCGAGTCAGCACGTTTATTTTCTTGCACCCTGCACAGAGTCAGCACGTTTCCCATAATTTTTAAATTTTTTGTACATGTTTATTCACTATTTCCTAGACTTGCGGTATTGGATAATGATAAGGTGTAATAGGTAGAGCCGATTACATGCATGTCTTTGGTGAAAATTGACTTGAGCGATTACACGTGCCTTTAAAATATTGCGTGCCTTTGTTAGTTGAGATAAACAGGGATGTGGAGTTGATAGAAACGCCCTAGAGAGACTTGACAGAGCATTCAAAGGCCGAACTCAAGATATATGGTTATGTGGATCTCGTAGAGGCTAGCACTTTGAAGCGACATAGTTACGAGTCTGCTCCACCACTGCGGTACCTTTTGCGGTTGGTTGGGACGGGAATACTTCACACCGTCCAAGCTCTAGTCCAAGTAGCCGAGAAAATAGACAAGCGACCCTTGGCTTGACCCGAGTCAAAAGGACGATGATGAGTGAGAGCAAGTAGGTTCGAGCAAGTCACAATCCGCACCATTAAATAACAAATCCATCATCATTGTGAAGGTTTGCACCGAAATCAAGTGAAGAGCTCAATTGATACATCAACCCGAGACACTATAGCTGGCCGAAAAGCACTCAAACACTTTGAAGCTCGAATCAATCACGTGCAAGAGAAAGAGACGAAGCATAACCATATAGCAAGAGTTCGGATCCGAGAATGCGGTTCATGGGTCTAAAAAGGGCTATCTCCCGAGACATCCGAATTGATTTGCATCTCGGCCCGAAGGTAACACGTATCATTAACCCATGTTTTCGCACAAGGCTATTAGTAACGAGCAAGCATAGAAAAGCGAAATCTAGATTAATCGAATCATGTTCATGTAGCAATATCTAGGATGCCGAAGCTCTGTGATGTTGCATTTGTTTATTTTCCTCTTATGACCTAGTCCTTGTTCGGGACGAACAAGTTTAAGTGTGGGGTGGTTTGATGAGCCGTATTTATACGACTCATCGAGTCATCAAATCCCACCAATTCCAGCACTTTATTATGCAAATAGTTACTTTTTAGTGTTGGTTTGCATCTCAGGTAATTTGGAAGCTCTAGGAGGAAACGCGCTTAAAAGATTGCATTTTCATGCCAGAAGCATCATAGTTGAAGAACGAAGCCAGATGAGCGTCGTGAACAGTATTTTTCGGCCCATAAACAGTGTCCGGTATGAACATTGTCCGGGATGAACAGTATTTCGGGTCGTGAATAGTGATTTTCGGGAAATTTCCCAATTTCATCCTTGGCGGTTTAGAAGCTCCTGGAAGGTTCTGGAAGTCCCTGGAAGACTTGCACAAGAAGTTAACTTAGAGATCAAGCAAAGTCGGATTTGGAAACCTTTCCTAATTTGTCTTTTGGGCCACCGATTTAACCTAGTCCAAGAGGAATTTCGTGCCTCACTCAATCCTATAAATAGAGGAGCAACTCAGCCATTCAAATCATCCCTCATCACAGAAACGAGAGCTCATCTCTCAATTCACTCATCTCGGCTCATTGGCTCGGCGCACGCCTAGCTCTCTCGGTACACGCCCCTGCTCTCTCGGCTCATCCGTCCTCATTGCTCTCGACACATCAGCCCTTGCTCCGCCCTTGCTCAGCCGCACCTCAGCCCTCACGGCCCGGACTTCATTCACTCTCGGCACTAGTGAAGTTTACTCGTTTTTATTCATTGTTTTTGCCCTAATGGCCATGTGTAACTAATTCCATTATTCGGGCTAGGGCTTATACATTGTGACGAATGTTTTTGAGACTTGGTTTTTAATGCTATTCATGTTTTACTAATTCTCGTACATAAATCCCATGAATTATTGCTAGACTAGGTGGATACTTTGTCGTAAAACTTAGTTGCGCAATATTTCTATATTTATCATCTATCTAATACTTTGTCGTTTGGATAGGTAGAACGACTAGGTTAGATAACACCTCGGGTTATTAAACCTAGGGGAATTAGAAGCTTAACACCTTTGTCGGGTTAAGTTGTGGCGTAACACCTTTGTCGGGTTACTTGGGTAGGCACCTTTGTCGGGTCAACCACACTTAAAAACTATGAATTAGAATATTAGACGTCGATGATAAAACAAGTCACAATCAAACCCTAGTCTGAATATTCTCATCATTATTGTTCTCTCACTTTATTTCCTTATTCGCACTTGTTTCCTAAACTGTTTACTCTCACCCAATCGTTTCCTTTCCTTTCTTACAGAACAAAGTAGTAACCATCTAGCTCTCTAGGGTTTGGCCCCTTACTTACAGCTATACTAAGCCAAGAGTAAGCGGACATTATAAATTTAGATTTGCAGGTACCGACGACGACCTGTCAGCCCTTTACTTTCAGTATTTACTTTACGCAATTTACTTTCCGCACTTTACTTTCACTACAGACGTTTTCAACATCAATCCAACATAACTTTGGCACGTATTGCGCTTGAAATACAGCGTGCGACAAACCAAAAGTATGTTGTTTGGTTGATATTGAACTCAACTGTTCCCGCAATTTACTTTTCAGTACTTTTTTTCAGCACTTTACGTTCAGTACTTTCAATTCTGTCATTTACTTTTCTGTCTAAAAAACAACAACAAAAACCAACCTGTCTTCACTTTCATTTTCTTTCTTTTTAAAAGAACAACTAATCCACACTGACTCTTTTGGGTTCGACCCCTACTTACCACTTTACTAATCCAATAGTAAGCCACGAGTAGTGGAACTATAAATGTAAATTTTACAGCGCACAACGACGTGCTGTCAAATTTTTGGCGCTGTTGCCGGGGAGTTGTGTTTTGGAGTTGTTGTTCTTTTTGTTTTTTTTTTGTTTTTTTTCATTTTGCAGCCCAACATGTCGTTGTACTATGAAAGCGAGCCTTGGTACTATGAGGAGTTTTCGCCACCATCCTTCGAACTTGAAGTCCGCGAGAAGATCAACAACATAGAGCAATCCCGGGACGAAACTTTGGACGAGTACTTGGCGTACTTTGACTCCATTGTGACGAGCTGCCCGCACCATGGCTTCACCAACTTCGATCTTCTTCAAAGGTTTCTCAGTGGAATGATGCCACAAGAGTGGAATAGGCTTAATGATGCGGCGGGAGGCTCGGTGGATAACTTAAGCATGGATGATCTATGGAACGTAATAGAAGATATGGCAAGAAGCGTGAAACAAGATCAGGCCATGCGGCTCGAAGAACTAGCCAACATGGTGCACCAAATCAGGGCCGAAACCGAATCATGGGTGGCAGAAAACAAAGCTGCAAGGGTCAGCAAGGAAAAGCTTACAATGGAGCCCATGGAGCTGGCAGCTAGCACCCACCAGTTGGCCGCAGACATATAGCAATTGAGTGCCTCGATGCACCAAAACCAAGCCGAATCCGAGAAATCATGGGCAATAGTTGAGGCGGCTCAAAAAGAAATGGCATATCTGATAAATGAGATGCTTAAGCCAAGGGTCATCAAGGAAGAGCCCACGGAGCCGGCAAAGAATGAGGACTCTCGTATGGCCAAAGAAGAACTACCCAAATCAGACCCGGACCTCTGTGTGATTGCCCCCGGAGACCATATAAATGACGAGGATGAGGACCCATGGTTGCCTGAAGAAGAGCTCCACTCAGATTACCCCTGGGAGTTAGAAGAAAAACTGCCCAATTCAGGCCCGGTCCACATTACCAATCTACCCGAGGAAATCACGCCGGTCCCGGACCTCATTGGCAAGCTAGCCGAGACAGCCCCGATCCTCACGGACGGGCTGGTCGAGAAAGACCCGGACCTCACTGCTGAGCCAACAGAAGTCCCGGTCCTCATTACCAATCTTCCCGAGGAAGAGCTTACAATGGACCTCAATGCCAAACTTTCCAAATCAGTCCTGGTCCTCATTGCCGAGCCAGCCGAGGAAGTCCCGGACCTCATTACCGAGCTGCCCGAGAAAGACACGGTCCTTGTGGTGGAAATGCCTCAACTTAACCCTTTATGTTTTATGCAGATCATAGCCACCGAAGATCATGGAATCAATGATGATGAGGTGCAAGGGGAGTTGGAGGAGGAGCATGAACCAAAACAGCCAACAAAGGAGCTCGCTCTCATCACAAGCCAACAAAGCAGCTCGGAAAACTCACTCATTCCAAGACGACCATTCATCCCTTCCCCAAGGAAGAAGCTCAACATGGGAACAAGCTTGATGTCGCCTATGTTTGAAGGCAAAAGACTGAACTTCCAAAACTGCAAAAGTGCCAACCATTCAAACATGAAGAAGCGACAAAGACATGTCCCAAAAGAATGGAAGCCGGGATGGAGTAGCAAGAAACCACGGCTCAATGGATCAACAGCTATGGCCAAGGAGCCCTCACCTTCTCGGATGCATGTAAAAGAAAACCTGCCGAACCTATGGAGAACCGAACCGAACACATCACTCCATGCGTTCTTTGGGTGGAGCAAAAGAGCAACCGAGAAGAAGTTTGACCTCAAACACCCATGGGATCCCATCTTATGATCCATGAGTAAGGTTCCATCGAGCCAACGACGTTAAACAAAGGCACTTGCCGGGAGGTAACCCGGCATGTTCAGTTTTTTCAGTTTTTATTTTCTTATGTCGTTTTTTTTCATACTCACTTCCATTGTTAAACTTGTTTTTTGTGTTTTGAACTAAGTCGTTCCGAGAGGAACAACTTTGTTCAAAAGTGTGGGGGTATTTTAGTAGTATTTGCACATAGTAGTTATTGCACATAGTAGTCAACACTTTTTGAAAATATACACTTCCATGATGTGAAAATAGATAGACCCGATTCATGCATTTCCTTGTGAAATCTAAATTGTGTAAGAACATGCGAATTTAACTTCCTACTTGTCCTTGTGTGCTGAGATAACGTAGGATGTGGAATTGAAAGAAACGCCCTAGAGAGGCTTGACAAGCACTCAAGGGACCGGATCCTTACTTTATGGTTATGTGAAGATTGTGGAGGCTGCACTTCGGGCTTGATGGTTTAGAGTGGTGAGCGACCCTCAACTTGACCCGCGCCGAAACGACTACGATGAGAAAGAGCGGGGAGGCATTTCCATATGCTCTCGGGCAATGATTGGACCTCCCAAAAGTAAAGAAATGGACGAGCAATCATCAAAGGAGCAAAGCTCAAAGAAGAAAAGAAAGAAATCAGCCAATATGATGAAACCAAACCAAACCGAAGCAAAAAGTGAAGTACTCAAAGAGTCAAATCAAAGGCCGAAGGCCAAAATCACTACAAAAGCTGTCCAAGCAATCGACAAAAGAGCTCAACCCAATTTGCCCGAAAAAATCACGTGCTATAAGAAGCAAGTAACATAACCATATAGTAAGATCGGATCCGAGAGTGCAGTTCAAAGGCCTAAAAAAGACTATCTCCCAATCATCCGAATTAATTTGCATCACGGCTCAAAGGTACAAGTATCTAGTTACTTTCATATGTGAGCATGATTTTGTTTGGAAGCAAGTAAGCTGTGCATGCTAAGGTGAAGTCTAGTTTTGCATCTCACATTCACATCTAGGACTTAGGGTATTTTTGTTCATCTTATTGACTACACTTGTTCGGGACGAACAAGATTAAGTGTGGGGGTATTTGATGGCGTGTATTTATACGATTTATCGAATCAGTTAAACCCACCAAATTAGACATTTGATGATACGAACAAGTGCTTGTTAATACCATTTTGTGTATACAGGCTATTTTGGGGTCTAAAGAGGAAACACGCTTAAAAAGGGAGAATTGTGCCAAAAAGCCAGCCAAGGCCCGAGGACCTCAGCCAGGGACCGAGAAAATTCACACGGGTACCGAGAGCCATACCCGGGCCCGTCCGAGAATGCCAGGTCCCCGCCCGAGAGAGTCCCAGGCCGCGCCCAGACCGTCTAGCACTGAATTCAAGTTGCTCGGGCAAACGAGCTGATCTGACAAATCCACCTCAAGCAAAGTGATCAAAATGGAAAATAAGGTGGACAATATCGGAAAACCAAAGATAATGCTTGAGCAGATTGGCAGTTGGCCCAATTCCAAAGCAAAGGCCTCGCGCGCATAGGCACCTAAACCAAGTCGCTCAACCAAACCATGGAATCTGGAAAATCTGGCTCAACCAAAGTATTTTAAATGCCCAATAACTTGGACAATCTCACTTCCCAGACAAAACGCCCGAGTGGAACCAACTAAAGCATGATCAAGGCCAAAATAGGGCAATTTCGGCCGATTTGGGATTTGGACCATGTTCCGGGCAGAATTTGGCTTAGCATCCTTCTTGAGATCATCTTAGAATGACTTTTTCGTTTAGAATACACTCTCCAAAATCCAAAAAGCTCCGACCAAAGCTTCGGCCAGATTCCGGCCATATTCCGGCGAACTCCGGCCAACCTCCAGTGATGCTCCGATAAAGCTCATATCCTCACCACCATGCTCCGGTCATTTCTTGCTCTGGCCACATTCCGGCGAAGTCACACTAAATGCAAACTACTTATTTCCCGGTTGGCCTTACTATTCACTTCGGTTGACCTTTGGGAAGAAACTAAGCCTCAACCAAGTCCAAGTGACTTGTTCCAAGCCTCAACCAAGTCAAGTGGTTGCCCTTTGGCTTCAAACCAAGACCAATTCGTGGCTCATGGAAGAGATAAGAGCAAGTGGTGGCTTTGGCTTGAAATATCCCAAGTGGTGGCTCTTATCCTCTTCCACAACCCATGTGCTTTGCTATTGGCTAAGCCAATGAGAGTGACTTGCTTTTGGGATATTTTCCAATGCAAAACTTAGTCCCCAAGTTTCCTCTTCTATAAATAGAGGCTTAGCCTTAGATGTAGAAGTGCCACATTTTTAGGGAGTTGAGAGCTTATCTCTCTACTCCACCCTTCAATACAAACACTTTGTGCTTTAGTTCGAATTGCTTCTACTCCTTCTTGTTCTTGTGATCTTTTACTTTCTTTTGTTCTTGCACTTGATTTGGAGCTCCTTTCCTTTACTTTCTTGTCTTGATAAGGTCACGGTTACTTCTATTCCTTGACATGAATACAAGTAGCTAAAGCCTTCCTTTACTTTTGTTGTCAAAGCCACGGCTTTCCGTTTACTTTCTGGTTGTTTTCGGTTACAAAAGCTCTCGGTCACTTTTTCTTGTTTTTTCCTTTCGTTTTTGTAAGTATGGTGCTTGTATTCCTTACCATGAATACAAGTAGCTAAGCATATTCGGTCAAAGGGGTGTTCATACTTGTGTATGCATCTTGAGACTAGAACTTAATGCTATTTTGTGTCAACTAGTCCGGTGCCATTATTCGGTTGAACAACAAGGCTAAGTGGATGCTTGAAATGGCAAAGCTTAGACGAGTGGTTCAATCTTGAGTAGACAACAAGGCTAAGTGGATGCTTGAAATGGCAAAGCTTAGCCGAGTAGTTTACTCTTCCTTAAGTCGCTTGGTTGATCGTAACTGAAGATCAAGTGGCTGCACTTAGAACTAGAAGTCTATGTCTTGATTTTGGAGTAGATTGTGGTGTAAGCGCTTGAAAAAGCCTTACTTTAGGGGTTAAGTCTTGAAAAGGAATAACTCCACACTTATGAACACAAAGTAAGATCATTTGACGTCCATGATGGTTGTCTCACAAGTAGAGACCCTAGACTGAATATCTTTCGTCCTTACTTACCTGTCATTTACTTTCAGTACTTTACTTTTCTGTCATTTACATTTCAGCACTTCACTTTTCTGCACTTTACTTTTACGCACTTAATTTTACGCACTTTACTTTTAGTATTTACTTTACGCAATTTACTTTCCGCACTTTACTTTCACTACAGATGTTTTCAACATCAATCCAACATAACTTTGGCACGTATTGCGCTTGAAATACAGCGTGCGACAAACCAAAAGTATGTTGTTTGGTTGATATTGAACTCAACTGTTCCCGTAATTTACTTTTCAGTACTTACTTTCAGCACTTTATTTTCAGCACTTTCAATTCTATCATTTACTTTTCTGTCTAAAAAACAACAACAAAAACCAACCTGTCTTTACTTTCATTGTCTTTCTTTTTAAAAGAACAACTAATCCACACTGACTCTCTTGGGTTCGACCCCTACTTATCGCTTTACTGATCCAATAGTGAGCCACGAGTAGTGGAACTATAAATGTAAATTTTGCAGCGCACAATGACGTGCTGTCAACTTCTCTCAGTGTGAACTAGAGTGTTTTAGAGAATTGAGTCAGCTACACATCGACGTGTCTCGCTAGCTCGAATGAAACTACTGTTGAGACATGCTTGCAAGACCTAGCTTGTTTTTCTCCTTATGATGCTTCCAACTCACGAGTGTGTTTTTGAATGATAGTTTGTAGTTGTCGACCCAGTTTCTAGTCTTGCACAATGCGATACTAGAAGCCACATTATAAAGTGAGCCACACGCCTTTTCTTATAATTTTTAGGTTCACCATCCTGCAAGTACAACACACGAGGTTTATAAGACATATGTAATTCCATATTAAACTCAGCGCATACCTTAGAATTTTCAGTAATCAAGTCTGTGCAAAGGTTAAATTTCCTCCTCGGATGTGATTCGCATTAATGGATTGACTTTTTTATCGTCTTATTATTCTTCCTCTTTAACATCAGCTCCTTGCTCTTTATGATCAGCAATAATTATTTTGTCCTTCACATGAAGTGGAAGAGGTGTATCAAAATTTTGTATGAGGTGGTTCAGAGATTACCACAGCCGTGCTTGTTTCTTTTTAGGTGTGCATATCATCGATAGCGGTGGAGTTATCCTCTTCATCTAAAGTTTGAATCTCTTTTGCTGGTAAGGTTTTGATGGAGTTGCTGCATGTGATGTCGGGCACGATCTGCACTATAGCAGCTTCTACTGTATGTTACTTATCAGTCATTTTCCGCATCTCACCTCATCTCGATCTATGTACCATATCATCTATCAGGTCCCAGATGTCATAAATGTCTAAATTCATTAATGAACCTCTTGCTGCAGCATCAAGCATGGAACGCTCTAGTGGAATCATGCCATCTAGAAAGCTCTAAATAATAAATAAATATGTTAATACATGGTGTGGAAGGCTTCCCTTAAGGTCATCGAAGCGCAAATAGTACTCATAAAATGTTTTGCCCTGGAATTGCTCAATGGTAGAAATTTTCTCAAGGATTTCAAATCAAAAGGATGGTGGAGAAAACTTTTTTAGAAATTGGGCTCATAGATCCAACCAAGTACTTTTACAATCAGCAGACGATGAGTAATACCAAGATCTTGCGGAATCAGTTAAAGAAAAATAAAAGATTTTTAACTTAAACCTCTCTAATGATTCTTCTTTTGGCTTCATAGCGCAACAGGCGTAGTGAAACTTCTTCTCATGTGTAAAGGATTTTTTCAAACATCACCTCTCAATTTCGGGAGACGGTCAATCATCCAACACTTAACCTCGCTGCCATCATCTTCCTCATCGTCTTCGTCGTCACAAGTTGTTCCACTATCTTAGGAAGACATGGTGAATAACAAAAAAACTAAAAAGAAACAACTTCACCGATGCGCAGCTCCCCGGCAACGACGCCAAATTTTGACGCGCGTCGTCTGACGCTTCAAACTTAAATTTATTGTTTTCCTACGAGCAACTAGTCAGTGGCAAGCAGGGTCGAACCCTAGAGAGCTGGTTTTGGGAAGCTGTAATTGTGAACAATTAAATAAAAAAAGGGGGGTTTGGCAGTTGTGAGTGCAAAAGATAAAATAACACGAAGATTTCAATCAGAGAGAATATTCAGCTTAAGGTTTCTATTGTGACATGTTTATCATCGATTGCTAAATATTAATCTGAAGTTTCTAAGTGTGGTATTCCGGCAAAGGTAATATCCTAAATTATCCCGGCAAAGGTGATACACCACAATCTAACCCCACAAAGGTGTTAAACTTCTAGTTCTTTCCTAAACACAATAATCCGGCAATGGTATTAATCAGTCTAGGTGTTACGATCTACTTTTATCGCAAAGTTTCCAGTGTATGTTAACGATAAGAATTGGTTGTCAAATAAAGCTTTACGGCATAATTTCCACTTAACCTAACAATTCAGTTCATGGGATGAAGCACAAGAACTAGAAAAACAGGAAATAACATTAAGTAAAAAGTCTCAAAACATATGTCACAACGAACGAAACCCTAAACTGAAATAAAGGTTTAGCTACTCATATCCATGGAAATAAAAACACGAATATTCATGAATGATAAAAGTAGAAAAATCTAGGATGCTTGCATTCTAAAATGGGATGTTTGCATTCTAAAATGTATTTAGGTTAATTACCAAAGATGGATGGGTCTTAGGTATTAACCATATTGCATGAAATTGATATTATATCATGGTAGCTACATTGGTAGTACATCAATTAATAGGAAAATTGACATTGTTGTCTGAAAAATCCTGGGTTAATAATCGAAATCATTGATAATGCGCGGATGGGCGGCGTTTAACGATTGAGATTAATCTTGACAATGATTCGTGGATGGGTGGCTTGTCAAGTGTTGTTTTGGTTTATTTACATACTCGATAACATGATTAAATTATGCAATATTGTTGCATGATTTGTGGGTTGGCACGGGTGAAGTTTGATCTTGGGATTCCTTCCCTGATCAAATCAAAACTCTTTACACCAAAGCCTCTTGAAATATTTGGGATAGCTGAATAGGTCACGTTAGCTAGTAATCACACACGTTGTTATTTGGATCGACCCTTGGCTTATCAAGGTTTGAAAATTGTTTTTGACTGCAGCTTGACCTCTAAAACTAATAAATTGACAACTGTAAAGGGTTAAAAATAAGCTTGTCAAAATAGTGACGTTGACAGGAACAACGCTTAGTGTGATATTAAATTTACTGAGTGTAGTTTAGACTATTCCTTTTTCTTTTTTGAAAGTTTTTCTTGAAAACAGCTTGCTTAGAGAGCTTGCCTGTAAGGGGAAGGAAAGCTCTCATTTGTCCAATCCACCGAATACTGTCCTTTCCTTCTTTTACCAGTTTTCTCATCGAGTTGCTGCTACGTTTCTTGAGCAGCAACAGCCTACATAGCCCGGCTCCCTCTTTTTTCATCTCTGAATGCTTTTTCTTGCTATACTCACTCTTTTTTGTTTTTTGCAGGCAATGCTTAGTACGTGCCAAGGAAAACACCCAAGAGCAAGAAGAAGGGATGGGGAAACGATCAAAGTGATTTTGGGGATTGACGGAGCCCACTGCACTGTCGTTAAGGTGCAATGTTCTCTGTACAAATAAATTTATATTTTCCGCTACTCGCGACTTCACTACTGGGTAGTAAGTGGTAAGTAGGGGTCGAACCCAAGGGAATTAGGGGGATACGTTGTTCTTTAAGGGATTTGTACAGCGAGGGAGCGTGTTTTAAGGTTGATTGAGATTTTAGCGGTTATGACTAAGTGACTTTTTTTTGTTGTTTTTGGTTTTGAGTGCTGAAAAGTAAATTACAGAAAATAAATACTGAAAAGTAAAAAGAAAGACTTACAGTGGGTGATGCGTGATTTGCGAGTCCTCCGGTAGATGAGCGGTTGGTGATTGCAGATGATCGAGCAATTTATAAAAGTAAATACAGGAGGGTTTTGTAATTCAAGGAAAACATTCAGTTTCAGGGGCCTTGTATCATAACCTGTTTATTATTTTAGTAACCCTTCTAAGTATTCAAACGTGAATCAATGCCATTCCAAGCACTCGACTTGCAACACTGTCTAGCCTTTTGCAAAAGTGTTCGAAAGTGAATCGAGGCCATTCCAAGCACTCAACTTGCAACACCGTCTAGTCTTTTGCAAAAGTCGTAGAGCACTTGTTCTACTTAGACTAATACCCCATTCCAAGGTATATTAGCCTGTGTGCATCCATTTGGTCTTTCATTCCCGAGAAACCAAATGGTGTTTTAGAAAGGTCAAACTCCTCAGATAAGCTTTGCCATTCCAAGCATCCACTTATCCGAGTATGTTTACGAACCCCACGGAAGAGCTTTGCCATTCCAAGCATCCACTCAACCTTGGAAGTTCTAACCTAATATATGGCACATAGAACAAGTTTTGAATACAGAGAAAAGAAACTAAAAGAATTAAAACATTTTATAATACAAGTACGCCCCTTTAACCGAATAAAGAGTTTAGCTACGAATATCCATAGAGGTGGATACCATAGCTAAATACTCGGGGGTTTTTGAAAACAGTAAGAGGAGAAGGGGAGGAATACTCAAGAACCAACAAGAGTATTCCAAATTCCTACTGAATACTCAAGAACCAACAGGAGTATTCTCTAAAGTATAATACTCAAGAACCAACAGGAGTATTATTTCAAACCGTTATAATACTCAAGAACCAACAGGAGTATTATTTCAAAAACCAAACTTACAAAGTAACATAAACTTAGAGAGAGAAGTGAATTGTTGATTGTGGGATGTTACAAATGAGGAGGAGGAGCTCTCCTTTTATAGCCACAAGGGGAGGAGAATGGAGGGTGGAGATGGGTGGCATGTGGTTTTGATCCAAGGGAGGAGGAGGGGAGGAGCATGTGGAGGAGAAGGCCACACATGGCACCACCTTGTGGTGGCTTAAAAGCCGCCGGTTTCAAGGCCAAATGGAGGGGACTTTTGGTGGCTTTGCCACCCTTTCCCTTGGGCCGCCGGTCATGGAGGAGGAAGGGGTGGTTTTGGCCACCCATGAGTCACCACAAAGCCAAAAGCCGCCGGTCACTTGATCCATGGATGAGTTTTGACAGTTTTGTGCAGTCTTTTCACAAAACTATCAGTCCAATTTCGCTCCGGTCTGACTTTGGTTGTTCCTCGGTTGAATTTGAATTGAGTAATTCAATGTTACGATCTTGAGATTTCTTCGTTCAGTGTCTGATCTTGACCTTGGAATGACTCGTAATATCTTTTCAGTGTAAAATCCTCTCCTTAGCGTGTTTTCTCTCTAAGCGCCAAAATACCCTGTAGAAATATATCGGGACTAACAAGTAGAAGTTAGATAGACAAACAGTCTAATTTGGTGGGTTTTACTGTGTTTTTGATTCGTATATTTATGGTCCATCAGATCACCCCACACTTTTAGTTGTTCGTCCCGAACAATGCTATTAAAGGGTGGCACACTAGGTAAGTTTGTTGAAATATGAAAATTAGACTGTGGTACTAGATTTATCCTAATTCATGCATTGCTTACTTATTACCAAATTGAACTGTGTAAATAAATAGAAGAAACTTTATACTTGTACCTCCGTGCTGAGATGCAAATTATTCTGGATGTTTCGGGAGATAGCCCTTTTTAGGCTCCTGGACTGCAATCTTGGAATCGTCTCGTACTATATGGTTTCCTTGTAGCTTTCTATAGCACGTGATTCGGTTCGGGTTTCACTGGTTTGAGTACTTTGATTTTTCATTTGGCAAGGGACTGCTTTTGTAGTGAATCGGCCTTTGGCCTTTGATTTGACTCTTTGAGTACTTCACTTTTTGTTTGGTTAAAACCTTCACAATTTTGGGCCTTTGGCCTCTTGATTTGCTTCTTTGAGCTTTTTGCGTCTTTGTGACTTGCTAGTCCATTTTCTCAAGCCTTTTTGGGAGGTCCAATCATCGCCCGCAAGCCTATGGAAATACCTCCCCGCTCCTCTCATCCTTGTCGTTTCGCGCGGGTCAAGATGAGGGTCGCTCATCTATTTTCTCGGCTACTTTGACTAGAGAGAGGATGGTCTGATTCCCGTCCTCGCCTTTTTTTTTCTTTTTGCATAAACACTGCATGGCGGAGATGACTTCAATCTTCACTGAAACCCGAAGTGCAGCCTCCACTGACTTCGAAAACCATATAGTTTGATTCGATCCTTTGATTGCTTGCCAAGCCTCTCTAGGGCATTTCTATCAACTCCACATCCCTAGTTTATCTCAGCACAAAGGGACAAATGAGAAGTTACGTTCTAAGTTTTTAGACAGTTGAATTTTCACAAGGTAAATGCATGAATTTTAGATCTATCTTTTTCACATTCTTAAGTTCATATTTTCAAAAAGATAATATTAAAAAAGAAAAAGAAAAACATGTTATTTATTTATGTACACATGCGGATCTCACCCCACACTTTTGAACGAAGGCGTGCCTTTCAGCACTACTTAGTTCAAAAGCCATGCAAGCAGACAATTACGAGAAGGAAATGATATTAAGGAAAGGTAAGATCAGAACTCCCTTTTTGTGTCGAATGACATGGCATGAGGATGGGTAATCGAGGGAGTTCGGCTGGGGCCTTGAACTCTCAGCGCAGGCCCGGTAACTCACGGAAGCTGCCTGGTTGATCCGGTCGTGCTTCAAAAACCAATTCCTAAATAGTCAAATCATTCTATGCACCAAGTGGGTGAGAGCGACTTATTGATAAAAACTAAAAGACAGAAAATAAAAAGACAGAAAGTAAGATAGTGTCGGGTTACATCCCGACCAATGCACTTGTTTAATGTCGTTGGCTCGCAGTACCTTATTCCTGGATCACTGGTTGGGGTCCCATGGGTGGCTTAGGTCGAATTTCGCCACTGTTCCTGTGTTGGTTTTTGCCTTGCCTTTACCAGATTTCTTGTGAGCAGATGTGCTTGGGTCCAGTTCCCCTTGTTCTGATGGTGTCTCCTTCCAACGTCTCTGAGAAGGTGAGGGACCTTTGACCACTAGCTTCTTGAACTGGGTTTTCTGGTGTTTAGGGCTGCCTTGTCCAGTCATGGCGAAAACATGCTCCATCGAGGAGTCGTTCTGCTCAGGCCCTTTTCCCATCCTCTTTTCAGCCTCTTCATGGATCACATAGTTTTCAGCGATTTGTCTATTGATCGAGGGGAAAAGTCGGGAAGCTTGCATCTTGAGGCTCGGTTCTGCCTCGTCGTGTCTATTTGTGAGGAACTGGTCATAGATGGTTTTGGCTGCTTGGGTCATGATAGCTGGGTATGGCATTGGCAGCATGTCGGTGGTATTCTGGACTTCTTCCATTGCTGACACTTCCTCGTTGCTCCCGATACTTTCTATATCCCAGTCTTCTGATGGCTCCGGAGTTTCTTCTGATGGCTCGGGAGTTTCTCCTTCTGTCTCTGGACCAGCCTCTTCTATCTGCATGCCTCCATCAGCTTGGGGTATTTGTTTTGTGGCTGCGGCCAGGTCATTTATGAGGTACCACATGTCTGCCAGGGAGAAGTTCCTGGCTGATCTCCTCATTGCTTCGTTAATCCTTGTTAGATCATCGGCCTTCATCCCAAGAAGAAATTTTTGAAGCAGAACTTTCTTCGTGAATCCATGGTGAGGGCAGTTTGAGACGATGGTGTCATAGCTCGTGTAGTATTCGTCCAAGGTCTCATCCCGGGATTGTTTAATGCTCATGATCATCTCACGGGTTTGTTGTCGTAAAGATGGAGGGGTGAATTCTTTCAGGAATGGGACGCAGAGGTCCACAAAATGTACTGCACTACTAGCGGTTGACGTATAATACCAGATCGTTGCAAAATCAGTTAAAGAAAATTTAAAACATTTAAGTTTAAACTCCTCTAACATGTCATTTGCAGGTTTTATGAGGTGGCAAACGTGGTGAAAGTTTCGGCAGTGTTGTACTGGGTCTTCTCCATCCGTACCTCCGAACAGAGGGAGATGTCTTGTTGTCCATGCATATGACGGGTTGCGTCATGAGGACATGGAAGGGAAAGAACAACTTATCCGATGGCTAATTCCCCGGCAACGGCGCCAATTTGACGGAGCCCACTACACTGTCGTTAAGGTGCAATGTTCTCTGTACAAATAAATTTATATTTTCCGCTACTCGCGACTTCACTACTGGGTAGTAAGTGGTTGATGGACCAAAGTTATACGAGTCAGAAACACAGTAAAACCCCCTTAATTAGACTGTTTGTCTATCTAACGTCTACGTGTTAGTCCCGATATATTTTCACAGGGTATTTTAGAGACTGAAGTGAAAACACGCTAAGGAGAGGATTTTAAGCTGAAAAGATAACAAGAGTCAATCCAAGGTCAAGATCATATGCCGACTGAAGAAATATGAAGGATCCTGACGTTGAATTGACCAGAACAAATTAATCAGAGGAATCAGGAGTGGAGTCAAGACAGCCCGGGGAAGAAACACATTGAAAGTTCTGTGAAAAGACTGCACAAAACTGTACAAAATCACACATTGGGCAAAGATGACCGGCCACCATTCAAGGAGGTGGGCAAGGGAGGAGCTCCTCCCCCTTGGGTGACCGGCAACCGGCGGCGCCAACCTCCTCCACCAAAAGCCGCCGGCTCCTCCTCCTTGCGCCACTTGTCTCCTCCTCCTTCCTCCTCTTCTCCTCCCTTGGATCAAATGCACATGTCCACCATCTCCACCACCCATCTCCTCCCCTTTGGGCTATAAAAGGAGGAGCTCCTCCTCCTCATTTCACACACCAAATCCATAATTCACTTCTCTCTCTAGAAGTTGTAACATTTGTAATGTTGTAATCTTGCTTTGGAAATAAAGGAAAGCTCCCTTGGCGCTTCAACGGTTGTAAGTTTCTCTTAGTATTAATTTATTTAACTGTTGTCTTTAATTTCCTTAGTATAATGTTTAGCGCGATGAATAGTAGCTAAACTAATAGTTCGGTCTAAGGGGCGCACTTGTATTATAAATGTTTTAAGACTATTAACTTAGTGTTTAGTCTTAGTATTCAAAACTTGTTCTATGTACCATATATAGTCAGAGTTTCCAAGGTTGAGTGGATGCTGTAACAAGCAAAGCTCTTCTGTGGGAATTCGTGATCATACTCAGGTAGTGGAAGCTGTAACAAGCAAAGCTATCTGAGGAGTTCGACTCATCCTAAATCCCATCTGGTCGAGCGTAACTGTGAGATCAGGTGGATGTACCCAGGCTAGCATACCTTAGGGTATTGGCGCTAGACTGAAATAGAACAGGAGTTGCTTTAAACCGGTGTTGCAAGTCTTGTGCTGTAACTAGCCTCGATTCACCGTTTGAATACTTAGATGATTCACTAATGGTCAATGATAAACAAGATATAATACAAATCCCCTGAAACCGAACATTTCTCTTAATCATTAAAATAGTAATTTACTTTCCAGTATTAAAATCAACCAACCAACCAATCAATCAATCAAAATAGCTGGTAGCTTTAAAACCAACCAACCGACCTTAAACACGTTGCCACGCTGCGTAATTCCCCCCGAAGAACAATTATTCCCCTAGTTCCCTTGGGTTCGACCCCTACTTACCAAGTACTACCCAGTAGTATAGTTGCAAGTAGTGGACTATAAATTTATTTGCACAATCGCTTTGACGACGAGCTGTTTTGTCAAATTGGCGTCGTTGCCGGGGAACTAGTCATCGGATAACTGTTCTTTGAACCGTTACGCGCTTCAAAACAACCATGTCTCGCGAAGAAAGTCACCATGACTTCCAGGATGACGAAGAAATAAACCTGTACGATCAGAATGATGAGGTACCGTTTCCATTCGTCGACGATCCAGAACAACTCATCAGAAACAGGAGAGCTCGTGATAGGGAAGCAGTCAGAAGAAACCAAGAATTACCCGAGGACCGAAATGCAGCTGGTCCAGTACAACCTCCTATCCATCCCCCACGACCACAACCTCAACCTCGATACATGCCAAGAAGAGAACCCGCGTTTGATGACTACTACGGAGATAACTACTACCGTGAACCGACGATGGGCGAGTTAAATACCCCTAATTTCGAGACACAGCCATGGTGTATCTATGAGAGCCCTCGAAAATATAACCATCAACGCATCAGTGGCACACAGCCTGCCAAAATTCTCAGGATCTCAAGGAGAATCTGCCGCAACTCACCTCCAACGCCTACATGGCATTTGCCAAAATCTAAAGCCCAACCGAGTGAATATGGACGACTTCAAGTTAAAAGCGTTCTATTTTTCCCTCACTGACTCGGCAAGTGACTGGTTCCTTTCATTGCCTTCCGAAAGCATTAGAACATGGGTTCAGATGCAGAAGAAATTCTTAGATAAATACTATCCGGCTGGAAGAGCAATTCAAGTAAGGAAGCAACTACAGGAAATCAAACAAGGTCCCATTGAAACCATGTACGATTACTTGGAAAAGTTCAATCACCTAGAAAGGAGCTGCTGTACCCTTGGACTGCCCGAGAAACTCGTCATCGAGTACCTCATTGATGGATTAAGACCACTAGACAAAATGCTCTTGGATGCCTCAGCAGGAGGGTCCATGATGAATCTGTCATTAAGTGGCATCAGAAATCTCATCGCCAACGTTGCTGAAAATGCTCGATTTAGAGAAGAGACCACTCGCCAAGATGAATTCTCTCGATCAAAAAGGGTAGCACAAACTGAAGCATCAGTAAACTCCATAACTGAAGAGATGAAACAGTTAAAGGAGATGATGATTGAGATCATACGTAGACAGCCAGTTACGGTAAAACCTTGCGAGTTCTGTGATTCTACGGACCACAAAACGGACCCATGCCCAACATTGATAGAAGAAGAACCGGCTGATGTGAATGCAGTGGGAGGATATCAAGGATACAACAACGTCAGAACTGGACAAAATAGACAGTACGGTCAAACGTCCAACCCAGACTGGCGTAACAACAACAGCTATCTTCAGACAGAGACACAACCAGCTGTCCCTCAACTAGCGCAGTCATACTACCAACTACCCCACCGACAATATCACCAGAACACTCCTTCAGCAGGCCAATATCACCAAAAAGGGCCAAATCAGTACCAAGCCAGACCGAGCAATCAGCAGGAGCCAAGCAAGTCGCTCAACGACACGATGAAGGAGCTTACGGGAAACATTAATCAGTTGGGAACTTCGCTACACCAGTACCAGGCAAAAACTGACGGAGCAATCTCAGAATTGACCAAACAAATGTCCCAGCTCGCCACCGCCATGTCTACACTCACTACTGAACCTGGCAGACTTCCTTCACAGACCGTTCAAAATCCAAAGGCAAATATAAGCATGATAAAGAGGTCAAGCATGAAGGGTACACTAGGAGAGGTAGCACGATCCCCAACTTACAAACTCTCGAACAATCACTTCAACCGCAGACGTCGGCCTGATTGGAATCAAGAGGAAGATCGCCCCAATAATGGCAAAACATGGGTTACACATGCCGACAATGGACGATATGCATTCACCGTCTGCATAACACCACCGCTTAATATACACACCGACGTACCAGCATCAGGATGGGACGACGATAACAATTTAAGGCTAAGGAATAGGCAGACTGGTCAACGAATAGAAAGAGCCCTCGTTTCAGACCATGAGTCACAACCGGAAAGAGATAAAGACCCAGGAGCCTTTACAATCACTTGCTGTATTGGTGAAACCCAGATCCACAAATGCTTAGTCGATCTTGGGGCTGCTGTCAACGCCATGCCTTCCTCCTTGTATTACTTACTAGGACTGGGTCCGTTGAAACCTCCCCGGTCAAATATCGAGCTAGGAGATAAGTCATGCATCCGTCCGGTTGGAGAACTGGAAGATGTAATACTCCATGTGGGAGAACTCGTCGTTGCTGCAGACTTCTATGTAATACCAACAGAAGAAACCAGCGAAGACGATCCTCCGACAATAATATTGGGACGACCATTCCTCTACGCCACTAAAGCAAGAATCGATGTGGGCAAGGGGTCATTATCACTTAAGTTCGGCGGCAAAATTGCACATTTCTACATTAATAAGAGACGCCCGGACACGAAGAAACCGCCAGACATAACACCTATCTCAGATCACTGTGCACAGTTTTCTGACCTGTCATTAGGGACCAAAAAAGTATCAAGACCAGTAGCTATGGTCAAAGGTCTCCCGCCTTCTCAGAAACAATGGAAAGAGAAAACACCAAAACCATGGAGCTCTTACTCCAGCAAGAAGTCAGGAAGAAGCAACACTGGAACGGTGGCAAAGTTCGACCTCAGCCACCCATGGGACCCAAACCAATGAACCACAAACGAGGTATCGTCGAGCCAACGACGTTAAACAAGTGCACTGGTTGGGAGGTAACCCGACACTATCTTACTTTTCCGCACTTTAATTTCTGTCTTTTAAATTCAGTATTTAGTTTTAAGCCTGCATGACTTTTGAACTAAGGCACGCCTTCGTTCAAAAGTGGGGGGTGAGAACCACCTGTGTACATAAATAACATGCAGCTGTTTTTTCTTTTTTAATAAGTACCTTTTTGAAAATATGAACTTAAGAATGTGAAAAAGATAAATCATAATTCATGCATTAACCTTGTGAAAATTCAACTGTTTAAAAACTTAGAATGTAACTTTCCATTTGTCCTTTGTGCTGAGATAACTAGGGATGTGGAGTTGATATAAACTGCCCTAGAGAGGCTTGGAAAGCAATCAAAGGATCAGATCAAACTATATGGTTTTCGAAGTCAGTGGAGGCTGCACTTCGGGTTTTCAGTGAATAATTGAAGTCAACTCCGCCATGAAGCATCTACGCAAAGGCGAGGACGGGAATCAGACCGTCCTCTCTCTAGTCAAAATAGCCGAGAAAATAGATGAGCGACCCTCATCTTGACCCGCGCAAAACGACAAAGACGAGAGGAGCGGGGAGGTATTTCCATAGGCTTGCGGGCGATGATTGGACCTCCCAAAAAAGGCTCGAGAAAATGGACTAGCAATCACAAAAAGACGAAAAGCTCAATGAAGCAAAATCAAAAGAGGCCAAAGGCCCAAAATTGTGAAGGTTTTAACCGAGCAAAAGTGAAGCACTCAAAAAAGTCAAATCAAAGGCCAAAGGCCGATTCACTACAACAACAAAAAAGCAGTCCCTCGCCAAAGAAGAAAATCAAAAAGGCCAAAGGCCGATCAACTCACTGAAACCCGAATCGAATCACGTGCTAGAGAAAGCTACCAGAAAACCATATAGTAAGAGACGATCCCGAGGTTGCAGTCCAGGAACCTAAAAAGGGATATCTCCCGAGACATCCAATATAATTTGCATCTCAGCACGGAGGTACAAGTATTAAGTTTCTTCTATTTATTTACGCAGTTTAATTTGGTAATAAGTAAGCAATGCATGAATTAGGATAGATCGAGTACCACAGTCTAATTTTCATATTCCAAAGCCAAAATTAGAACTTACGCCCTTTAATAGCATTGTTCGGGACGAACAACTAAAAGTGGGGGGTAATCTGATGGACCAAAGTTATACGAGTCAGAAACACAGTAAAACCCCCTTAATTAGACTGTTTGTCTATCTAACGTCTACGTGTTAGTCCCGATATATTTTCACAGGGTATTTTAGAGACTGAAGTGAAAACACGCTAAGGAGAGGATTTTAAGCTGAAAAGATAACAAGAGTCAATCCAAGGTCAAGATCATATGCCGACTGAAGAAATATCAAGGATCCTGACGTTGAATTGACCAGAACAAATTAATCAGAGGAATCAGGAGTGGAGTCAAGACAGCCCGGGGAAGAAACACATTGACAGTTTTGTGAAAAGACTGCACAAAACTGTACAAAATCACACATTGGGCAAAGATGACCGGCCACCATTCAAGGAGGTGGGCAAGGGAGGAGCTCCTCCCCCTTGGGTGACCGGCAACCGGCGGCGCCAACCTCCTCCACCAAAAGCCACCGGCTCCTCCTCCTTGCGCCACTTGTCTCCTCCTCCTTCCTCCTCTTCTCCTCCCTTGGATCAAATGCACATGTCCACCATCTCCACCACCCATCTCCTCCCCTTTGGGCTATAAAAGGAGGAGCTCCTCCTCCTCATTTCACACACCAAATCCATAATTCACTTCTCTCTCTAGAAGTTGTAACATTTGTAATGTTGTAATATTGCTTTGGAAATAAAGGAAAGCTCCCTTGGCGCTTCAACGGTTGTAAGTTTCTCTTAGTATTAATTTATTTAACTGTTGTCTTTAATTTCCTTAGTATAATGTTTAGCGCGATGAATAGTAGCTAAACTAATAGTTCGGTCTAAGGGGCGCACTTGTATTATAAATGTTTTAAGTCTATTAACTTAGTGTTTAGTCTTAGTATTCAAAACTTGTTCTATGTACCATATATAGTCAGAGTTTCCAAGGTTGAGTGGATGCTGTAACAAGCAAAGCTCTTCTGTGGGAATTCGTGATCATACTCAGGTAGTGGAAGCTGTAACAAGCAAAGCTATCTGAGGAGTTCGACTCATCCTAAATCCCATCTGGTCGAGCGTAACTGTGAGATCAGGTGGATGTACCCAGGCTAGCATACCTTAGGGTATTGGCGCTAGACTGAAATAGAACAGGAGTTGCTTTAAACCGGTGTTGCAAGTCTTGTGCTGTAACTAGCCTCGATTCACCGTTTGAATACTTAGATGATTCACTAATGGTCAATGATAAACAAGATATAATACAAGTCCCCTGAAACCGAACATTTCTCTTAATCATTAAAATAGTAATTTACTTTCCAGTATTAAAATCAACCAACCAACCAATCAATCAATCAAAATAGCTGGTAGCTTTAAAACCAACCAACCGACCTTAAACACGTTCCCACGCTGCGTAATTCCCCCCGAAGAACAATTATTCCCTTAGTTCCCTTGGGTACCAAGTACTACCCAGTAGTATAGTTGCAAGTAGTGGACTATAAATTTATTTGCACAATCGCTTTGACGACGAGCGGTTCTGTCAGTGGTAAGTAGGGGTCGAACCCAAGGAAATTAGGGGGATACGTTGTTCTTTAAGGGATTTGTACAGCGAGGGAGCGTGTTTTAAGGTTGATTGAGATTTTAGCGGTTATGACTAAGTGACTTTCTTTGGTTGTTTTTGGTTTTGAGTGCTGAAAAGTAAATTACAGAAAATAAATACTGAAAAGTAAAAAGAAAGACTTACAGTGGGTGATGCATGATTTGCGAGTCCTCCAGTAGATGAGCGGTTGGTGATTGCAGATGATCGAGCAATTTATAAAAGTAAATACAGGAGGGTTTTGTAATTCAAGGAAAACATTCGGTTTCAGGGGCCTTGTATCATAGCCTGTTTATTATTTTAGTAACCCTTCTAAGTATTCAAACGTGAATCAAGGTCATTCCAAGCACTCGACTTGCAACACTGTCTAGCCTTTTGCAAAAGTGTTCGAAAGTGAATCTAGGCCATTCCAAGCACTCAACTTGCAACACCGTCTAGTCTTTTGCAAAAGTCGTAGAGCACTTGTTCTACTTAGACTAATACCCCATTCCAAGGTATATTAGCCTGTGTGCATCCATTTGGTCTTTCATTCCCGAGAAACCAAATGGTGTTTTAGAAAGGTCAAACTCCTCAGATAAGCTTTGCCATTCCAAGTATCCACTTATCCGAGTATGTTTACGAACCCCACGGAAGAGCTTTGCCATTCCAAGCATCCACTCAACCTTGGAAGTTCTAACCTAATATATGGCACATAGAACAAGTTTTGAATACAGAGAAAAGAAACTAAAAGAATTAAAACATTTTATAATACAAGTACGCCCTTTTAACCGAATAAAGAGTTTAGCTACGAATATCCATAGAGGTGGATACCATAGCTAAATACTCGGGGGTTTTTGAAAACAGTAAGAGGAGAAGAGGTGGAATACTCAAGAACCAACAGGAGTATTCCCAATTCCTACTGAATACTCAAGAACCAACAGGAGTATTCTCTAAAGTATAATACTCAAGAACCAACAGGAGTATTATTTCAAACCGTTATAATACTCAAGAACCAACAGGAGTATTATTTCAAAAACCAAACTTACAAAGTAACATAAACTTAGAGAGAGAAGTGAATTGTTGATTGTGGGATGTTACAAATGAGGAGGAGGAGCTCTCCTTTTATAGCCACAAGGGGAGGAGAATGGATGGTGGAGATGGGTGGGATGTGGTTTTGATCCAAGGGAGGATGAGGAGGGGAGGAGCATGTGGAGGAGAAGGCCACACATGGCACCACCTTGTGGTGGCTCAAAAGCCGCCGGTTTCAAGTCCAAATGGAGGGGACTTTTGGTGGCTTTGCCACCCTTTCCCTTGGGCCGCCGGTCATGGAGGAGGAAGGGGTGGTTTTGGCCACCCATGAGTCACCACAAAGCCAAAAGCCGCCGGTCACTTGGTCCATGGATGAGTTTTGACAGTTTTGTGCAGTCTTTTCACAAAACTATCAGTCCAATTTCGCTCCGGTCTGACTTTGGTTGTTCCTCGGTTGAATTTGAATTGAGTAATTCAATGTCAGGATCTTGAGATTTCTTCGTTCAGCGTCTGATCTTGACCTTGGAATGACTCGTAATATCTTTTCAGGGTAAAATCCTCTCCTTAGCGTGTTTTCCCTCTAAGCGCCAAAATACCCTGTAAAAATATATCGGGACTAACAAGTAGAAGTTAGATAGACAAACAGTCTAATTTGGTGGGTTTTACTGTGTTTTTGATTCGTATAATTATGGTCCATCATGGATCAACAGACACCTCGGGTAGATAGAGACGACGTTACGTTAACCAGATTATGAGCTCGCCAACTGACTGAGCTAAGAATGAACAAAACCAAGCATTGCTACCTGAGCCGGTCCAGGATGACAAAAATTGTCCTGCACAGCAGCCAGCGTGCATGACTCTTGGAGACTACACTGCTACGCGCAACAACAATTGCAGGACCTTGTGTGAGCAACAACAATTGGGAAATTAAGATCGGACTCATTCAGATGGTGTAGGATAATCAATTTAAAGGAAGCATGAATGAAGACCCTCGCCAACACCTTAAGCAGTTCGTACAGATGTGCAACTCGGTGAAGACCAACGGTGTCCCTCTTGAATCCTACTACCAGAGGCTATTCCCGTTTTCACTCTATGAAAAGGCTCGTAGGTGGCTAGACACTCATACATAGGGCACCTTCACTACTTGGGATAAACTAGCTGAAGCCTTTCTGCAGGAATACTTTCCACTATCAAAGACAACGCATTTCAGATAAAAGATCATATCATTCCAATCTATAGATGGTGAGACTCTATATGAGGCTTGGGAAAGGTACAAGGAGCTTATGAGACTGTGCCCCCACACAACCTAGAATTGGGGTATATTATAGACACTTTAGAACAGGGAATCAACCAGGGAATGCGCACTCTCATCCATCAATCAACTGACGGAGGACTTAGTGGAGTCCCACTAGAAGTGACCTACGAGATCATAGAGAAACCAGCCAAAGACTACCACCATTGAACGAGTGATTGAGGTCATCCTATTGACGGGAAAGATGTGCATGATCGCTACCTCGCTGATGACATTAAGTACATTGCTGAACTAACCACCACAGTGAAGATGCTTGTAGCTGAGATCAAAAATCTGAAGACAAATTCCTCAATGAAGTCACTTGTTGTTGCTAACGTGGCAGTCTACAGTCAGATATGTGGTTCTCCCTCTCATTTCGCAGCTGGTTGTCCGGTGATGGGACAAGATAGTTGATGGACCATAATTGTATGAATCATAAACACAGTTAAACCCACCAAATTAGACTCTTTGTCTATTTAACTTTTGCTTGTTAGTTCCGATATTTATCTACAGGGTATTTTGGAGTCTAGAGAGAATACAGGCTAAGGAGGAGTTTTTAAGCGGAAAATATATTACGAGTGATTCCAAGGTCACGACCAGATGCCGACTGAAGAAATCTCAAGATCCTGACATGGAATCACTCAAAACAAGTCCAACCGAAGAGCAACCAAAGTCAGTCCAGAGTTGAAATGAACCGATAGTTTTGTGAAAACCTCACAAAACTCACAAAACCTCTTCCCCCTCTAGATGACCGGCGGCTTTTGGAGGAGTGATGAGTCATGGGGGGCGGCTCCTCCCCCTCATGACCTCCAACCGGCGGCTTTTGCTCCTCCATGAAGAGCTTGCCAAGTGTTGTGGTTTTACACCACATCTTCCTCCTCCCCTTAGCTATAAATACCCCATCATCCAATCCCGCAATCCCATCTTCATTCCAAAACATCACTTATCTCTCTAGATTTTGGGCACTTTTGTAAGCTTTTGTGTTAAATCTATAATACTCCTGTTGGTTCTTGAGTATTCTCCTTTACTTACTGTCTTTCAAAAACCCTCGAGTACTTAGCTATGGTATCCACCTCTATGGATATTCGTAGCTAAACTCTTCATTCGGTTGAAGGGGTGTACTTGTATCATAAAATGTTTTAGGCTATACTCTTAGTGCCTCTTCTTTGTATTCAAAACTTGTTCTATGTGCCATATATTAGGTCAGAACTTCCAAGGTTGAGTGGATGCTTGAAATGGCAAAACTCTTCCGTGGGGGTTCTTGAACATACTCGGGTAAGTGGATGCTTGAAATGGCAAAGCTTATCTGAGGAGTTCGACCTCTTTTAAACACCATTTGGTTTGATCGGAAATGATTGATCAAATGGATGCACATAGGCTAGTATACCTTGAAATGGGGTGCTAGTCTAAACAGAACAAGTACTCTACGACCTCGAAATGGGCTAGACAGTGTGGCAAATCGAGCGCTTGAAATGGCCTTGATACACGTTTAAATACTTAATAGGATCACTAAGGGTCAATGATAAACAGGCTATGATACAAGGCCCCCGAAACCGAATGCTTTCCTTAGATTTAAACACCACCTGCATTGACTTTCAATTTTAGTATAAACCGCAATATCAACTGCTGACGTTCCGCAAGACTTGCCGATCACGCAACAACCGTTGTAAGTCTTTTCTTTTATTTTCAGTATTTACTTTTCTGTCATTTACATTTCCGCACTAAAAACCAAAACCAACCAAAAAAACACTTACTTTTCCGCACTAAAACCTCAATCAACCTTAAACACGCTCCCTCCCTGTACGATCCCTCAAAGAACAACATATCCCCCTAGTTCCCTTGGGTTCGACCCCTAGTTACCACTTGCTACCCAGTAGTAAGGTCACGAGTAGCGGAGATATAAATTAGCTTTTGCACAGAGAACATCGCACCTTAACGACAGTGCGGTGGGCTCCGTCAATAGTAATAATGCAAATCAGTAGGATGCCAATTTTGTAGGGCAAAATAATCAGGGAAACGGTTTCACTTCAGGATCAGCCCTGAATCGGGGGGATAACCTGAACATGAATCATCCAAATCTCTCTTATAAGCAACAAAATCAGGTATCGCCACGCTTCCCAAATAGATAGCAGCAGAGCACTGTACCATACCAGCCAAGGAGCCAATACAATAACCAGTCTGAACAATAGCAAAATCAGGGCTTATGGTAGTACAAGACCCAGGGACAGTAACAACAAAACCATCCATCTGATGTCTCATCAAACCTGGAATCATTGCTGACCAACTTCCTAGGTCAACAAGAGAAGTGTAATTAAGACTAAGAGAAGAGATCAGTGGAGCAGTATAGGAGGCTTCAAGGGGTTGACCAATCAATAGAGTAGCTGGCCATTCAGAACAAAATGCTAGAAACTCAGGTTGCTCGGCAAGCAAACTCGGCAAACAAACAACATGGGAAACTCCCATCGAAGCTCGATCTGAATCCTAGGGCATCGATGAATGCCATCGCACTCCGAGGAAACCATATTGAGATGTTTCCAGCTCAAGCCACTCGAACTCCAGCTGCAACATCAGCATCGATTCTACACCAGCTGATGAGGAGACAGTGAAAGAAGTTGAACACCGAGCTTAAAATTTGTGCAGACGGTGGAACCTTCTCCTTATAAACCTCCTAGTCAATTCCCTCAGCGGGTAGCTGCCACTAAGAAAGACAGCTTTCAAGCAGTTCCTAGAAAGGATTCATACTCTCTACATCACTCTACCACTCACCGACGCCATCACCGAGATTCCTACGTATGGCAAATTCATGAAGTAAATTCTTACAGGGAAGAGGAAAATTGAAGTATCAGAGACATTGGCCCTGCGTGAGGAGTGTAGCGCAGCCATGCACCAGCCCATGCCACCCAAACTTAAAGACTCAGAGAGTTTTTCTATCCCTTGTGATATTGGTGGTATTACTATTCATCGTGCTTTGTATGATCTGAGTGCTAATGTGTCTATCATGCCATATTCCTTGTATGCTAGACTGAATTTGGGTGATCTTTGTCCTACCAATGTCACTATTTGCCTTGCAGATCGTTCTTGTAGTCTCTCGAGAGGGATTCTGAAGGATGTTTCTGTCAAGGTGAAGAACATATTTATCCCTGCTAATTTTATAGTGCAAGAGATCTCAAAGGACATATATATCCCAATTATTCTTGGTATTACTATTCGCCGTGCTTTGTGTAATCTGAGTGCTAATGTGTCTGTCATGCCATGTTCCTTGTATGCTAGATTGAATTTGGGTGATCTTTGTCCTACCAATGTCACTATTTGCCTTGCAGATCTTTCTTGTAGTCTCTCGAGAGGGATTCTGAAGGATGTTTCAGTCAAGGTGAAGAACATATATATCCCTGCTGATTTTATAGTGCAATAGATCTTAGAGGACATAGATATCCCAATTATTCTTGGTAGACCATTTCTTTACACTGCTAAGGTAGTCAATGACATGGATAGAGGTTCTATAACTTTGCGAGTTGGCAATGAAAGAGTTGTCTTTTTTTGCCTTACATATGTAAGATTCCAAGTCCGCTAGCCAACTGCGATGTACAGGATTATGCTGATGTTTATGATCATATTGCACTGACCTTTGTTGAGTCTTAAAGAGTTGTACCAGGTTGCCCAATACCGATGGATATTTGTGCAGTAAGCACTGAGGGAGCAACCGAAGGTGAAGCTAAAAAGACCATCGACTCAGGTAAGGAACCTTGCAAGGTAGAGTTGCAACCTCTGCCTGCAAGTCTCGGGTATGAATTTCTTGGCCCATACTCGACCTACCCAGTGATTGTGAATGCATCCTTGACTGATGTAGAGCCCCAGAGATTGCTAGATGTCTTTAGAGAGCATAGGCAAACCCTAGGGTACTTGATTGATGATCTTACATGGATTAGCCTAGATATATTCATGCATAGAATCCATCTATATGGTGATGCTAGACCCACTACGGAAGCCTTAAGATGTTTGAATCCTAAGCTGAATGATGTTGTGCAGAAAGAAAATCTAAAATTGTTGGATGCTGGCATATTTTACTCTATTGACTGACAGTGAGTGGGTAAGTCATGTGCATGTTGTCCGAAGGAGTGTAAACGAGCCGAATCGGGCCGATTATTTAGCTGATCGAGCTCGGCTCGATAAGAAATTGATTGTGCTCGAGCTCGACGAGCTTGAAAGGAATGTGTTCGAGCTTGGCTCGATTAGACTTTTACATACTCGAGCTTAAGCCTTCATCGAGTTATAAACGAGCTGCTCGTTTAAAGCTCGAGTTATAAACAACATGCTCGAGTGTGAGCCTGTTTAAAGCTCGAAGATTAGAAAAAATTGAACCCTGTTTGAAATGTTTGTTTTGTGATGCAAAACAGTTACATGGTTTTCCCAACACAAATTAACTAGGGTAACAAACTTCAAAACACGATCCTTCAGCAAAATGATCAAAGATGTTTGTCGTCTTCGGCAAGTCCAATTATCAATACCTGATCAATCATCATTTACTCCGTCATGTGCACCTATTTGATAAGGTAAAATTAGGAAATAAAAGCAAAGGTAAAAAATTATCCAAAACGGATGCAAATATGAACTAAAAGCTACCAGCAAGTGTGGAGATTCAGGAACGAAAAAGAGTCCAGGAATTATTATCGTACAGGGCAGGATGACAGGATTCCTGTAAATCAAAAGATGCTCAAAAGTGCCACACTTAATGATGCTTTAATTACACAGGTGCGTGCTCCATTACACTACTAAAATTACCAATTCAACAAGTATCAGTTTTTCAGATTGATCAAAAACAAATAAGATTATCGGTCTGTTGGCCAAACAACCGATACTCACATTAATGTGAAATAAGATTATAGGTATGTAAAGCACATATGTATTACCTCAAAACGAAATTTCCTTCGTATCATGCTCATCATTTTGAAGCAAAACAAGAAATAGCACTTGTTAATCAAATGAATATAATCGTATCCTGGCCATTGAAGACAAATCATTAGAATACCTGAAAGTTATGGAGAAGAAAATAATAGTAAAATAAGCTCCCTTAAACATACAGCAAACTGCACAAGATTAAATCAGAACCCTATCATCTGAAAACCCTAAAAGATATACATCAACACCACAAACATGTTCAATCAAAAAACAAAACACAAACCATGTTAAAGTTATGGTCATTTTAGGGTTTTCAGTTTGATTGTCGTGGACTTACCTCAACAAACTATTTCCAACCGTTGTTTTACGACACCCACAATCTTAACCCGGAACCGGAGACACAATGGCAGCTTTGAATCACAAACCGACTTACTCCGCCGTCGTCTTCTTCGATTCTTTTGATTGATAATAACATATGCACCTTTTTGAGTAGTGTACCTATGCACCTTTTTGAATTATATTGATAATAACCTTTTTGAATTATATTGATAATATTGAATATTGACTAATAATTATATAATAGTCAAGTAATAATCGAGCTCTAAACAAGTTTTAATCGAGCTCTGAACGAACTTTAATCGAGCATATAAATGAGTTGCTCACGAACATAAACGAGTCGAGCAGTAAGTTGCTCGTACTCGAGTCGTTTAATAAACGAGCCTGAAAGGTGTGCTCGTGCTCGGCTCGTTTAAGATTGAGTTGAGCTTTGACCGAGCTTGTTCGAGAACAGCTCACGAGTGTATCGGCTCGTTTACACCCCTAGCCATAGTGACCATAGGTTGCTCTTGTACACTTTGTAAAGCCGGGATTTGGCTTGATTAGCTAGAACTTTGGCCAAGATTGTGGCCATAGTGGCTGACAGGCTGTCGTCGTGACCTGCAAATTTACATTTATAAGTCCACTACTTTAGTGGCTCACTAATGATAGCAAGCGGTAAGTAGGGGTCGAACCCAAGAGAAGTTGGTTGGAAACAATTGTTCTTTTGAAAGCAATAAATAAAGTAAAGACAATTGGGGTTTTTGGTTGAGGTTTAGTGCTGAAAATAAAGATCTTGAAAGGTAAAGGACTGAAAATAAATGTGCAAGAAATGTAAAGTGCGTGAAAATAAGTTGCTTGAAGGTCAAAGTCTTGTAATGCTTGAAGGTCCAAGTCTTGGGAAATTTAAAGACAAGAAGTAAATGTGCGAGAAAGTAAAGTGCAAGTAATTAAAAGGTGATTCTTTTTAAGAGAAGGAATCCGGTCTTAGGAGTCTTGTATCATGTCCCCGTTCATCATCGACCTCCAATGAATTAACCAAATGTTCTAGTGAGTGAATTATTCCATTTCAAGACATAACTCCAAACAAAGCCATTTCAAGCATTTGTTCCTCCGGCTTTTCCATTTCAAGACAAAGCTTACTAGTTCTAGCTAGGCTAATACCCCATTTCAAGGTATACTAACCCAAGTGCAGTCGCTTGATCCCTCATTTCCGAACAAACCAAGCGACTATAGAGGGAATGAACTACTCGGAAGAGCTTTGCCATGTCAAGCATCCACTCTTCATTGTTATGTTCACCCCGAAGGCACAAGAACTAGCTAAAACATTAAAGTAACATGAAAGCAAGGGTCTAGAACGGTTTCATAGTACAAGCACTCCTTCGACCGAATGGAAATTTAGCTACGAATACTCATGGGAGTGAATATCATAACCATTGGAACCAAAAGTAAACAAGAGTGAGTAGAGGAGAATTAAGCTTTTGATTGCTAGTGCGAAGTTCTACAAGTGTTGTCAACCCACAAGTTCTCGTTTCCTTTCTAAGAAACTATCACTAAGATCGCATATGTTTGCCACACAATCGCTCGAAGACACACCAAAGGACCACTACTTCCGGACATGAAAGAAAGGGGTGGAGCTCTTCTATTTATAGGCATGGATGGGCGGTTGCTTCATGGAGAAGTAATGCTTCTCATTGGCCAGCCGACTTTAAGCTAGCTGGTGCGTGTGGTCTTCTTATGAGCTTCCTTCATCCTTAAGATAGCCGCAATTAAGCTAGTTGGTGCCAAGTGTGGCATCCCATGAGCAAGGTGCTTCACCTGGCAGGCTGCTCTTAGAGCAAGGTGCTTCCAATGGACATCGGACCAAGCAAGTAGCTGGAACTTCGCCGGAATTTTTGGTCGGAAGAAGTTTGACTCGGGCGCTTGGCCGGGTCCTTGTCTCGGGCGCGCTCGGGCATTTGTCTCGGATGCGCTCGGGCGTTTGTCTCGGATGCGCTCGGGCGTTTGTCTCGGATGCGCTCGGGCGTTTGTCTCGGATGCGCTCGGGCATTTGTCTCGGTCATGAACCTCAGCGCTCGGGCGATCATACAGCAGCGATGCCCGGCGCTGTCCTGGGGCGCACCCTTATTTCTTCGGTATTGATTTTCGGGCCTCAGCCGAGATCGCTCGGATATCGACCTGGGGCGCGACCCGGTATTTCTCGGTCGCGGCCCGGTACTGAAGCTTGGTCACGCCTGGGGCTTTCTCGGGCGCTGACTGGGTTCCTCGGTCATCTACTGACCCGATCAACTTGTGATTTATTTCTGGCATAAAACTCCTCTTTTAAGCTGGTTTCTTCCCTAAACCTCAACATAGCCTGTAGAGCAAAATGGGACTAACAAGTGAAATATGTCAAGATAAATTGTCCAATTTGGTGGGTTTAACTGATTCAACAAGTCATATAATTAGGCCCCATCAGACCACCCCACACTTATACTTGGTCGTCCCGAACAAGGCTAGTGAGAAGAGGTAACTAATACCAAAAGGTCCTAGCCATGAATGATAGAGTGCTAGTCTAGACTTTTCCTACTCATGCATCACTTGATGTCAAAATAAAGAGTGTTTAAAATTTAGAAAATAACTTAATACTTGTACCTCCGAGCCGTGATGCAAACCAATTTGGATGTATTGGAGATAGCCCTTTTTAGGTTCTTATACGCACTCTTCGGGCTGGACTCGGCTATATGGTTATCTTCCGCAGCTTTCTCTAGCACATGATTTGTTCGGGCTAAATGGGTCGAGTCTTTTATATTGTTTGGAAGAACAGCATTTGTAGTGACTTGACCTTCGGCCTTTGATATTGAATTTGAATGCTTCACTTTTTTTTTTGCCTTGGTTAAAACCTTCACAATATGGCCTTTGGCCTTTGATTTCTTGAATTTTGCTCTTTTGTGAACTGCTTTGTCTTCACTTTTGGGAGGTCCAATCATCGCCCGAGAGCATATGGAAATGCGTCCCCGCTCTTTCTCATCCTTGCCCTTTCGCGCGGGTCAAGACGAGGGTCGCTCGGCTATTTTCCCGGCTACTCAAACTAGAGATAGGACGGTTTGATTCCCGTCCCGCCTCTTGCATAAACGCTGCACGGCGGAGTCCACTCGATACCCAAGTAACCCGAAGTGCTAACCTCCACTAACGTCGGACAACCATATAGTGAGACCCGGCCTTCCGAGTGCTTGTCAAACCTTACTAGGGTGTTTTCTGTCAACTCCACATTCCTATTTATCTCGGCACGTAAAGACAAATAAGAAGTTAAGTTCTAAAGTTTTAACGCAATTTAGATCTCACAAGGACATGTATGAATTCGGATCCATCTATTTCACATCATGAAGCTTATATTCAAGAGTGGCAAAAAGATAAAAACTAAGGAAAAAAGAAAGAAAAACATGCTGATTACTATGTGCAATGACTCACCCCACACTTTTGAACAAAGTCGTGCCTCGCGGCACGACTTGGTTCAAAAGGCAAAAAACTAAGGGATCTTGGAAAGGAAATGACATAAGAGAAAAGGGTTCGAACTCCCTGGATATTGTCGTTGCTAAGTCGTGGATGTAAGAGCAAACGATAGGCCTTGGTTCGGCCGGATTCAGTTGATGCTCGAGGAAGTTCGGCAGGGAGACGGAATTTCTCGGGTGCGCCTCGGTGTTCCTCGGGCGCGTCCCCGGTACTTCTCGGTCGCGACTCGGTCTTTCTCGGGCGAAGCCCGGTCATTCCCGAGCGTGACTGCTGTTCCTGCACAAAAGATCAAATTCCTTCCAAATGCGAGGGGATGAGTACGATTTAAACCTAAATTAAAAGAAAATGTCGTATGAACATAAAAATGTGCCGGGTTACCTCCCGGCAAGTGCCTTTGTTTAACGTCGTTGGCTCGACGATTGGGATCACCAGTTGGGATCCCATGGGCAGCTTAAGTCAAATTTTAGCGGGGCTCCTGTGTCGATTCTAGCCTCGTCCCTTCCTGATTTCTTGCTGGATGATGTGCCTGGGTTAGGACTACAGTGTTCCGGAGGTTTCTTCATATTTGTGCGGTTATCGCCATAGATATTGTAGTATGAGGTTTTACCACTGAATGCTAGTGATAGTGAGCCTTCTCCCATGTTGATTTTCGCATCCGTGGTGTAAAGGAATGGTCGTCCCAGTATGATTGTTGGAGGATCATCCTTGCTGAATTCTTTGATTGGTATCACATAAAAGTCCGTAGGAACGACGATTTTTCCCACACGGAGTAGTAAGCTTTCAAGCACACCAACTGGCTGGACACAAGACTTGTCCCCCATCTCAAGGGATATCCTTGGTGGTTGCAATGGACCGAGTCCCAATGAGCAATATAAAGGGTATGGCAAAACATTGACTGCAGCTCCAGGATCAATCAAGCAATGGTGAACCTTGATCTTGCCGAAACTACAGGTAACTGTAAAAGCTCCAGGGTCCTTGCTTATTCCCATGTGTTCCTCGCGATTCCATGTAATGGGCTTACTTGCCATTGGGTCATTCCGTGATTCCAAGTTTTTATTCATTTTTCGGGTCGCACGACGTTCGTAGACAATAGCCTTAGTAGGGTAAGATGAATTCTGGCCCTCATCATTCCAGCCAGATGCTGGTACGTCAAAGTGTGTTGTTGGCGGAGGTGTCATGTTAACGGCGAACGCATAGCGTCCATTGTCAGCATGCGTAACCCACGTCCCGTCGTCATTAGGTCGGTCCTCCTCTTGATTCCAATCAGGACGTTGCCTACGGGTGTAGTGCTTGGTCGTCGGTTTGTAATCTTCGGGACCTCGTCGTTGTTGTTTTCTCAACTGCTCGGCTTCGTCCACAGCCGCCTTCATGTCTGATGCCCTTACCATGTTAATAATTCCTTTAGGGTTTTGGATGGTTTGCGAGGGGAGACGGCCGGATTCATTTTTTAGCTCGGACACCTCGGTGGCAAGCTGGGACATTTGCTTGCCCAAGTCTGCTATAGCTCCATCGGTTTTTGCCATGTATTGATGCACCGTGTTGGACAGGTCCTTCACAATTTCCTCGAGCGGTTTGCTCGGGCCTTGCTGGCTTGGACCGGCCTGGTACTGATTCGGTCCCTTTGGCGGATATTGGCCTGGTCCGCCCTGGTTGTATTGCCGGTGAGGCGGTTGATAGAACTGCTGAGCCGGTTGAGGCGTGGCCTGTTGCGTTCTCCTCGGGGCGTCGTTATCGTATCGCCAGTTTTGTCCGGGCGCCTGCCCGAACTACCTCGAGTCGTTCGGACAGTTTTGTCCGGGCGCCTGCCCGAACTGCCGGCTTGGTCCTGCTCGGTCGCTGCTATTGTATCCTTGGTATCCACCTACTGCGTTTACTTCCTCCGGGTCATTCTCCATCAACGTCGGGCAAGTGTCGGTTTTATGGTCCAAACCACCACAAAACTCACAAGGCCTCATCTGAGCTGGCTGCCTTCGTAGGAGCTGAATCATCATCTCCTTCATCTGCTTCATTTCCTCGGGCAAGGAACTCATCGGTACCTCAGCTTGTGCCACGTTCTTGATGCGGGAAAACTCTTCTTGCCGAGTCGTCTCTTCTCTAAACCGGGCGTTCTTCGCAACACTAGTGACAAGCTCCCTTATGCCGCTCAGCGGTAGGTTCATCATCGATCCTCCAGCCGAGGCATCTAGGAGTTTTTTGTCGAGGGGTCTTAGGCCATCAAGTAAGTACTCGATGATGAGTTTCTCAGGCAACCCAAGAGTGTAGCAACTTCGCTCCAAGTGGTTGAACTTTTCTAGATACTCGTACATGGTCTCATTAGGCCCTTGCCTTATCTCTTGCAATTGTCTCCTTACTTGCATCGCCCTTCCTGCTGGGTAGTATTTTTCCACAAATTTCTTTTGCATTTGGGCCTATGTTCGAATTCTACCTGAAGGTAAGGAGAGGAACCAATCATTAGCCGAGTCAGTAAGGGAGAAATAAAATGCTTTTAATTTAAAATCATCCACATCTACTCCATAAGGTTTTAAATTTTGGCAAATGCCATGTAAACGTTGAAGATGAGTAGTAGCAGATTCTCCCTGATTTCCCGAGAACTTCGGCAAATTATGGACCATCGATGTGTTTATAGCGATGTTCTCTAGGTCCGAGCCTTCGTCTATGCACCACGGCTGGGTTCCGAAATCAGGCGCTGAGAGCTCGCCCATGGTAGGTTCACGGAGGACTTCGTCCGCGTAATATTCGTCGAAGGCTGGGTGTTGCCTCGGTATTTGCTGATGTAACGGGGGCTATCTCGGGTGTTGCCTCGGGTGTTGCCTTGGCTGTTGCCTTGGCGCGACTCCAACTCTGCCTTCGGGCATTCCCTGATTTAACCGGGCTGCTACCCTGATGGCTCGGTTGTGGTTCCGGATGAGTTGTTCCGAGTTGTCTATAAATGGGGGTGGTCCCTCGTTGTCTCGGACAACCTGGTTCACCTCGTCATTAATTTCCTCGTCCTCATGATGGCTTCCTATACGAGACATGGTTAACGAGCAAAAACTAAAGAAAAAGAAAAAGAAGAACAATTTTCCAATACACTAACTTCCCCGGCAACGGCGCCAAAATTTGACAGGCTGTCGTCGTGACCTGCAAATTTACATTTATAAGTCCACTACTTTAGTGGCTCACTAATGATAGCAAGCGGTAAGTAGGGGTCGAACCCAAGAGAAGTTGGTTGGAAACAATTGTTCTTTCGAAAGCAATAAATAAAGTAAAGACAATTGGGGTTTTTGGTTGAGGTTTAGTGCTGAAAATAAAGATCTTGAAAGGTAAAGGACTGAAAATAAATGTGTAAGAAATGTAAAGTGCGTGAAAATAAGTTGCTTGAAGGTCCAAGTCTTGTAATGCTTGAAGGTCCAAGTCTTGGGAAATTTAAAGACAAGAAGTAAATGTGCGAGAAAGTAAAGTGCAAGTAATTAAAAGGTGATTCTTTTTAAGAGAAGAAATCCGGTCTTAGGAGTCTTGTATCATGTCCCCGTTCATCATCGACCTCCAATGAATTAACCAAGTGTTTTAGTGAGTGAATTATTCCATTTCAAGACATAACTCCAAACAAAGCCATTTCAAGCATTTGTTCCTCCGGCTTTTCCATTTCAAGACAAAGCTTACTAGTTCTAGCTAGGCTAATACCCCATTTCAAGGTATACTAACCCAAGTGCAGTCGCTTGATCCCTCATTTCCGAACAAACCAAGCGACTATAGAGGGAATGAACTACTCGGAAGAGCTTTGCCATGTCAAGCATCCACTCTTCATTGTTATGTTCACCCCGAAGGCACAAGAACTAGCTAAAACATTAAAGTAACATGAAAGCAAGGGTCTAGAACGGTTTCATAGTACAAGCACTCCTTCGACCGAATGGAAATTTAGCTACGAATACTCATGGGAGTGAATATCATAACCATTGGAACCAAAAGTAAACAAGAGTGAGTAGAGGAGAATTAAGCTTTTGATTGCTAGTGCGAAGTTCTACAAGTGTTGTCAACCCACAAGTTCTCGTTTCCTTTCTAAGAAACTATCACTAAGATCGCATATGTTTGCCACACAATCGCTCGAAGACACACCAAAGGACCACTACTTCCGGACATGAAAGAAAGGGGTGGAGCTCTTCTATTTATAGGCATGGATGGGCGGTTGCTTCATGGAGAAGTAATGCTTCTCATTGGCCAGCCGACTTTAAGCTAGCTGGTGCGTGTGGTCTTCTTATGAGCTTCCTTCATCCTTAAGATAGCCGCAATTAAGCTAGTTGGTGCCAAGTGTGGCATCCCTTGAGCAAGGTGCTTCACCAGGCAGGCTGCTCTTAGAGCAAGGTGCTTCCAATGGACATCGGACCAAGCAAGTAGCTGGAACTTCGCCGGAATTTTTGGTCGGAAGAAGTTTGACTCGGGCGCTTGGCCGGGTCCTTGTCTCGGGCGCGCTCGGGCATTTGTCTCGGATGCGCTCGGGCGTTTGTCTCGGATGCGCTCGGGCGTTTGTCTCGGATGCGCTCGGGCGTTTGTCTCGGATGCGCTCGGGCGTTTGTCTCGGTCATGAACCTCAGCGCTCGGGCGATCATACAGCAGCGATGCCCGGCGCTGTCCTGGGGCGCACCCTTATTTCTTCGGTATTGATTTTCGGGCCTCAGCCGAGATCGCTCAGATATCGACCTGGGGCGCAACCCGGTATTTCTCGGTCGCGGCCCGGTACTGAAGCTTGGTCACGCCTGGGGCATTCTCGGGCGCTGACTGGGTTCCTCGGTCATCTACTGACCCGATCAACTTGTGATTTATTTCTGGCATAAAACTCCTCTTTTAAGCTGGTTTCTTCCCTAAACCTCAACATAGCCTGTAGAGCAAAATGGGACTAACAAGTGAAATATGTCAAGATAAATTGTCCAATTTGGTGGGTTTAACTGATTCAACAAGTCATATAATTAGGCCCCATCAGACCACCCCACACTTATACTTGGTCGTCCCGAACAAGGCTAGTGAGAAGAGGTAACTAATACCAAAAGGTCCTAGCCATGAATGATAGAGTGCTAGTCTAGACTTTTCCTACTCATGCATCACTTGATGTCAAAATAAAGAGTGTTTAAAATTTAGAAAATAACTTAATACTTGTACCTCCGAGCCGTGATGCAAACTAATTTGGATGTATTGGAGATAGCCCTTTTTAGGTTCTTATACGCACTCTTCGGGCTGGACTCGGCTATATGGTTATCTTCCGCAGCTTTCTCTAGCACATGATTTGTTCGGGCTAAATGCGTCGAGTCTTTTATATTGTTTGGAAGAACAGCATTTGTAGTGACTTGACCTTTGGCCTTTGATATTGAATTTGAATGCTTCACTTTTTTTTTTGCCTTGGTTAAAACCTTCACAATATGGCCTTTGGCCTTTGATTTCTTGAATTTTGCTCTTTTGTGAACTGCTTTGTTTTCACTTTTGGGAGGTCCAATCATCGCCCGAGAGCATATGGAAATGCGTCCCCGCTCTTTCTCATCCTTGCCCTTTCGCACGGGTCAAGACGAGGGTCGCTCGGCTATTTTCCCGGCTACTCAAACTAGAGATAGGACGGTTTGATTCCCGTCCCGCCTCTTGCATAAACGCTGCACGGCGGAGTCCACTCGATACCCAAGTAACCCGAAGTGCTAACCTCCACTAACGTCGGACAACCATATAGTGAGACCCGGCCTTCCGAGTGCTTGTCAAACCTTACTAGGGTGTTTTCTGTCAACTCCACATTCCTATTTATCTCGGCACGTAAAGACAAATAAGAAGTTAAGTTCTAAAGTTTTAACGCAATTTAGATCTCACAAGGACATGTATGAATTCGGATCCATCTATTTCACATCATGAAGCTTATATTCAAGAGTGGCAAAAAGATAAAAACTAAGGAAAAAAGAAAGAAAAACATGCTGATTACTATGTGCAATGACTCACCCCACACTTTTGAACAAAGTCGTGCCTCGCGGCACGACTTGGTTCAAAAGGCAAAAAACTAAGGGATCTTGGAAAGGAAATGACATAAGAGAAAAGGGTTCGAACTCCCTGGATATTGTCGTTGCTAAGTCGTGGATGTAAGAGCAAACGATAGGCCTTGGTTCGGCCGGATTCAGTTGATGCTCGAGGAAGTTCGGCAGGGAGACGGAATTTCTCGGGTGCGCCTCGGTGTTCCTCGGGCGCGTCCCCGGTACTTCTCGGTCGCGACTCGGTCTTTCTCGGGCGAAGCCCGGTCATTCCCGAGCGTGACTGCTGTTCCTGCACAAAAGATCAAATTCCTTCCAAATGCGAGGGGATGAGTACGATTTAAACCTAAATTAAAAGAAAATGTCGTATGAACATAAAAATGTGCCGGGTTACCTCCCGGCAAGTGCCTTTGTTTAACGTCGTTGGCTCGACGATTGGGATCACCAGTTGGGATCCCATGGGCAGCTTAAGTCAAATTTTAGCGGGGCTCCTGTGTCGATTCTAGCCTCGTCCCTTCCTGATTTCTTGCTGGATGATGTGCCTGGGTTAGGACTACAGTGTTCCGGAGGTTTCTTCATATTTGTGCGGTTATCGCCATAGATATTGTAGTATGAGGTTTTACCACTGAATGCTAGTGATAGTGAGCCTTCTCCCATGTTGATTTTCGCATCCGTGGTGTAAAGGAATGGTCGTCCCAGTATGATTGTTGGAGGATCATCCTTGCTGAATTCTTTGATTGGTATCACATAAAAGTCCGTAGGAACGACGATTTTTCCCACACGGAGTAGTAAGCTTTCAAGCACACCAACTGGCTGGACACAAGACTTGTCCCCCATCTCAAGGGATATCCTTGGTGGTTGCAATGGACCGAGTCCCAATGAGCAATATAAAGGGTATGGCAAAACATTGACTGCAGCTCCAGGATCAATCAAGCAATGGTGAACCTTGATCTTGCCGAAACTACAGGTAACTGTAAAAGCTCCAGGGTCCTTGCTTATTCCCATGTGTTCCTCGCGATTCCATGTAATGGGCTTACTTGCCATTGGGTCATTCCGTGATTCCAAGTTTTTATTCATTTTTCGGGTCGCACGACGTTCGTAGACAATAGCCTTAGTAGGGTAAGATGAATTCTGGCCCTCATCATTCCAGCCAGATGCTGGTACGTCAAAGTGTGTTGTTGGCGGAGGTGTCATGTTAACGGCGAACGCATAGCGTCCATTGTCAGCATGCGTAACCCACGTCCCGTCGTCATTAGGTCGGTCCTCCTCTTGATTCCAATCAGGACGTTGCCTACGGGTGTAGTGCTTGGTCGTCGGTTTGTAATCTTCGGGACCTCGTCGTTGTTGTTTTCTCAACTGCTCGGCTTCGTCCACAGCCGCCTTCATGTCTGATGCCCTTACCATGTTAATAATTCCTTTAGGGTTTTGGATGGTTTGCGAGGGGAGACGGCCGGATTCATTTTTTAGCTCGGACACCTCGGTGGCAAGCTGGGACATTTGCTTGCCCAAGTCTGCTATAGCTCCATCGGTTTTTGCCATGTATTGATGCACCGTGTTGGACAGGTCCTTCACAATTTCCTCGAGCGGTTTGCTCGGGCCTTGCTGGCTTGGACCGGCCTGGTACTGATTCGGTCCCTTTGGCGGATATTGGCCTGGTCCGCCCTGGTTGTATTGCCGGTGAGGCGGTTGATAGAACTGCTGAGCCGGTTGAGGCGTGGCCTGTTGCGTTCTCCTCGGGGCGTCGTTATCGTATCGCCAGTTTTGTCCGGGCGCCTGCCCGAACTACCTCGAGTCGTTCGGACAGTTTTGTCCGGGCGCCTGCCCGAACTGCCGGCTTGGTCCTGCTCGGTCGCTGCTATTGTATCCTTGGTATCCACCTACTGCGTTTACTTCCTCCGGGTCATTCTCCATCAACGTCGGGCAAGTGTCGGTTTTATGGTCCAAACCACCACAAAACTCACAAGGCCTCATCTGAGCTGGCTGCCTTCGTAGGAGCTGAATCATCATCTCCTTCATCTGCTTCATTTCCTCGGGCAAGGAACTCATCGGTACCTCAGCTTGTGCCACGTTCTTGATGCGGGAAAACTCTTCTTGCCGAGTCGTCTCTTCTCTAAACCGGGCGTTCTTCGCAACACTAGTGACAAGCTCCCTTATGCCGCTCAGCGGTAGGTTCATCATCGATCCTCCAGCCGAGGCATCTAGGAGTTTTTTGTCGAGGGGTCTTAGGCCATCAAGTAAGTACTCGATGATGAGTTTCTCAGGCAACCCAAGAGTGTAGCAACTTCGCTCCAAGTGGTTGAACTTTTCTAGATACTCGTACATGGTCTCATTAGGCCCTTGCCTTATCTCTTGCAATTGTCTCCTTACTTGCATCGCCCTTCCTGCTGGGTAGTATTTTTCCACAAATTTCTTTTGCATTTGGGCCTATGTTCGAATTCTACCTGAAGGTAAGGAGAGGAACCAATCATTAGCCGAGTCAGTAAGGGAGAAATAAAATGCTTTTAATTTAAAATCATCCACATCTACTCCATAAGGTTTTAAATTTTGGCAAATGCCATGTAAACGTTGAAGATGAGTAGTAGCAGATTCTCCCTGATTTCCCGAGAACTTCGGCAAATTATGGACCATCGATGTGTTTATAGCGATGTTCTCTAGGTCCGAGCCTTCGTCTATGCACCACGGCTGGGTTCCGAAATCAGGCGCTGAGAGCTCGCCCATGGTAGGTTCACGGAGGACTTCGTCCGCGTAATATTCGTCGAAGGCTGGGTGTTGCCTCGGTATTTGCTGATGTAACGGGGGCTATCTCGGGTGTTGCCTCGGGTGTTGCCTTGGCTGTTGCCTTGGCGCGACTCCAACTCTGCCTTCGGGCATTCCCTGATTTAACCGGGCTGCTACCCTGATGGCTCGGTTGTGGTTCCGGATGAGTTGTTCCGAGTTGTCTATAAATGGGGGTGGTCCCTCGTTGTCTCGGACAACCTGGTTCACCTCGTCATTAATTTCCTCGTCCTCATGATGGCTTCCTATACGAGACATGGTTAACGAGCAAAAACTAAAGAAAAAGAAAAAGAAGAACAATTTTCCAATACACTAACTTCCCCGGCAACGGCGCCAAAATTTGACAGGCTGTCGTCGTGACCTGCAAATTTACATTTATAAGTCCACTACTTTAGTGGCTCACTAATGATAGCAAGCGGTAAGTAGGGGTCGAACCCAAGAGAAGTTGGTTGGAAACAATTGTTCTTTCGAAAGCAATAAATAAAGTAAAGACAATTGGGGTTTTTGGTTGAGGTTTAGTGCTGAAAATAAAGATCTTGAAAGGTAAAGGACTGAAAATAAATGTGTAAGAAATGTAAAGTGCGTGAAAATAAGTTGCTTGAAGGTCCAAGTCTTGTAATGCTTGAAGGTCCAAGTCTTGGGAAATTTAAAGACAAGAAGTAAATGTGCGAGAAAGTAAAGTGCAAGTAATTAAAAGGTGATTCTTTTTAAGAGAAGAAATCCGGTCTTAGGAGTCTTGTATCATGTCCCCGTTCATCATCGACCTCCAATGAATTAACCAAGTGTTTTAGTGAGTGAATTATTCCATTTCAAGACATAACTCCAAACAAAGCCATTTCAAGCATTTGTTCCTCCGGCTTTTCCATTTCAAGACAAAGCTTACTAGTTCTAGCTAGGCTAATACCCCATTTCAAGGTATACTAACCCAAGTGCAGTCGCTTGATCCCTCATTTCCGAACAAACCAAGCGACTATAGAGGGAATGAACTACTCGGAAGAGCTTTGTCATGTCAAGCATCCACTCTTCCTTGTTATGTTCACCCCGAAGGCACAAGAACTAGCTAAAACATTAAAGTAACATGAAAGCAAGGGTCTAGAACTGTTTCATAGTACAAGCACTCCTTCGACCGAATGGAAATTTAGCTACGAATACTCATGGGAGTGAATATCATAACCATTGGAACCAAAAGTAAACAAGAGTGAGTAGAGGAGAATTAAGCTTTTGATTTCTAGTGCGAAGTTCTACAAGTGTTGTCAACCCACAAGTTCTCGTTTCCTTTCTAAGAAACTATCACTAAGATCGCATATGTTTGCCACACAATCGCTCGAAGACACACCAAAGGACCACTACTTCCGGACATGAAAGAAAGGGGTGGAGCTCTTCTATTTATAGGCATGGATGGGCGGTTGCTTCATGGAGAAGTAATGCTTCTCATTGGCCAGCCGACTTTAAGCTAGCTGGTGCGTGTGGTCTTCTTATGAGCTTCCTTCATCCTTAAGATAGCCGCAATTAAGCTAGTTGGTGCCAAGTGTGGCATCCCTTGAGCAAGGTGCTTCACCAGGCAGGCTGCTCTTAGAGCAAGGTGCTTCCAATGGACATCGGACCAAGCAAGTAGCTGGAACTTCGCCGGTGTTTTTGGTCAGAAGAAGTTTGACTCGGGCGCTTGGGCGGGTCCTTGTCTCGGGCGCGCTCGGGCGTTTGTCTCGGATGCGCTCGGGCGTTTGTCTCGGATGCGCTCGGGCGTTTGTCTCGGATGCGCTCGGGCGTTTGTCTCGGATGCGCTCGGGCGTTTGTCTCGGATGCGCTCGGACGTTTGTCTTGGTCATGAACCTCAGCGCTCGGGCGATCATACAGCAGCGTTGCCCGGCGCTGTCCTGGGGCGCACCCTTATTTCTTCGGTATTGATTTTCGGGCCTCGGCCGAGATCGCTCGGATATCGACCTGGGGCGCGACCCGGTATTTCTCGGTCGCGGCCCGGTACTGAAGCTTGGTCACGCCTGGGGATTTCTCGGGCGCTGACTGGGTTCCTCGGTCATCTACTGACCCGATCAACTTGTGATTTATTTCTGGCATAAAACTCCTCTTTTAAGCTGGTTTCTTCCCTAAATCTCAACATAGCCTGTAGAGCAAAATGGGACTAACAAGTGAAATATGTCAAGATAAATTGTCCAATTTGGTGGGTTTAACTGATTCAACAAGTCATATAATTAGGCCCCATCAGTGGCCATAGGTTTCTCTTGTACACTTTGTTAAGCCGGGATTTGTTCTTGTTGCCCTCGATAGTTGCATGTAATTGATAGTATTGGTTGTTTTTCCTTTGTTTAGGTTTTATATGGACCTGGAGTGAGTTGGATGGACCTGTAGACATCCCATGGGTTATTATTAAATACTATCACAAGGATTGCAACCTTCTTACATAACCTGACAATCACAGAGTGTACACCTAAACCTCTCTTTGAAATTGTTTGTGTTGTATTTTTATGAATAATAATTCAGTTATCAACAACTTGTCATTTAAGGTAGTGAATGATCAGACTTAAAATGATCAAACTTAAATTGATGATGTCCAGACTTAAAATGATAATGATTAATCTTAACTTATGCATTTGTTAAGTCTGGATAATTTTTAGGACGTTTATACCCTCGCATCTGTTATGTATTTTTAAATAAGTTCGTTTAAATTTTTTATTTACAAAAAGCACTCCGAATTATGATTAGTCGAGAGTGTCATGTGTTGAATTCTTCTTTGTATATAGTTTTTATTTGATGCAAAGTATTAATTGTTGTTTATATAAATAGTAAAATGTAATATAAAATATACAATATCAGTTTTTTATAGCTCCCAATTTTATTATGAGGTCGAAAAGCCCGATTGTATTCAATTGATTGTATTCAGTTGACTTTCCTCATCTTCACTTTTTCTTATCTTTAAACCCTGACCTTCATCCCCTTCTCTACTCGATTTCGTTGTGACCTCTTTCATCTGCTGCAGACTAACCCTCGGTAAGCATCACCACTCATCACAGATACATTGGTTCAGCGTTTGATTCTGTATCGAATTTCATCACTGGAGCTTGCTGCCTTTCCTTGTAATGACCCAGTATGGTAAATAGCATCCCTTACAAGTTCTAGAAAACACGAACCGTATAATTTATTGGAAATCGATTCATCAATGATTAAGGAACTTTTGCGAATAAGCTGAAGGTGAAAGAAAGACTAGGCTCTCGCTCGCTGGCGCATTAAAATTTTCTACATGTAGAGATATGAGATAATGATGACCGAAGCTGTGATACTCAAGTTCCTCCTATTATCCACACATTTTGAAGTCTCTTTTTCGTGGTCTGTAATTGAGCGCGCTGAGGCTGTAAATGCACTCATTTGTGTTCTTTGATTTCACAGCTATCTGATCTGTTGTGGTTCTGTAACCAGGGACACTGCAAGAGACAGATGAACTGGAAATCAGAGTTGCTTGGCACGTCGATTCCACAGCTGATTCGTCTGCGCACTGAATTCCATCAACTGAAGGCACCTCCAATTGGTAGTACCCAAACATGTTGGTAAATCTTTTCACTGAGAACGATATTTTTTCGGCTGTTGAAGAAGAGAGTGCATTGAATATGCAATCGATTTTCACTTCAACCCCTGTTAACAACACGATGCGTGAGGAATGCAAAGTATATTTCATCTTGCACAGGCAAATAAAGAGTATGCATGATGAAGTGTTTTTTTATTACCTGGTATGAAGTAGCTATGCCTGGAGAAGCTGTTGTTGGAACAGACATCACAGTAGACAAACCCCAATACAGTTATATGAGAGTTGAGTTTCTCTGCCACTGGCGCATCGGCTGCTTTCTCTTTGGAAATTGACGAACACGAGAGCACAGAGAGAGCAAGTAGTGGTAGCACTAATTTGGCTGTTACTGCAAGTAGCCTCATCTTTTGCACAAGCAACACAAAACTCGATTAATGGGTAGTAGAAGCAGAAGATCAGGTCACAGCTGAGGAGATAGATCAGAATAGGTTGGATTTGGTTGAAGACAAAAACATGATATAAGTGAAGAAAGAAGAAGAGCTTTTATTTAGTTCACAAAAAAACAAGGACATGTGAATGTGTTTTGGCAATTTGTCATGCACTTGCTAGAGATGTCTCTAGTGTGTAGAAAAAGACAATTTACTTAATTGTTATTTCATTGGATACAGGTGATAATGACCATCATCTGGAACTTGAATAACACAGCACAGCACAGCAGACTCTGCACGAGAGGTTCATGATGTCAATTAATAGTCATGTGCCTAGCCGAGGGGAAAAAGTAAAGAAAGAAGTCCCTGTAACGAATGCCTGGCATGTAGCCACCAGTGGCGATCCAGAAATATTTTTGACTGGGGGGCAGTGCCGGCTCTAAGGGGAAGCAACTAAAGCGGGTGATTTAGGCCCCAAATTTTATCAATCATTCAAAAAGAAAAAATATGCATAAAAGGTCCTAAAAATTCTCCGTCTAGCCCGTCTAGGTAGTACCTACTACCTATACGGGCTAGACGGAGGATTTTTAGAATACGGTTTTGGCACCTGTAAAGTAAAATTACTCTATTTCAGAAAGTCAGGAACGAATTTAAATCACATGTCAAACTGTCCTACACCATCCGTTTTCCGCCTCTCTATCTTTTCTGCCGACACTGAAAAAACTAACACTGCCGTTAAGGTTTGAAACTTTATTCTAATTTCAATTGCGATATTATTTGTTGGTTATAAGGTCAAATTATTCATCGCTTTTTCGAGCCGAAAAATGAAAAGACGACATAGTTCGTCAGTTTCATTTTATAATTCGTCACCAAGAAAAATATCAAAAAAATCAAGATTTAATCTCATCCATTAAAATCACAATATCAAAGGCTATGATTAGTTTGTATTTTGTACCAAAAAATTAACTTTGCACCGGATCCTTTTCCTTAAGGAGAAACATAACTTAAAATTAATTTCTAAATTAATGATTTAGGAGCTAAGATGAAAAACTAATGGGGGCAAAGATTGTGGGGGCATATATCAAATTAACTATACATCTATACATTAAAGCAAAATTTGGAAATTTGAGTGGGGGCAGCTGCCCCCATAAGCTATGCAATGGATCCGCCCCTGGTAGCCACCAGCTTTGGCATTCAAAAGTTTTTCTTTCTTCATATTGTTTTTTGTATGCGTGTGCAGCAACTTGATGGCCTATGACGGAGCCCAGCGCACTGTCGTTAAGGTGCGGTGTTCTCTGTGCAAAAGCAAATTTGTATTCCGCTACTCGTGACCTTACTACTGGGTAGCAAGTGGTAAGTAGGGGTCGAACCCAAGGGAATTAGGGGGATAAGCTATTCTTTGAGGGAATTGTACAGCGAGGGAGCGTGTTTTAGGTTGATTGAGGTTTTAGTGCGGAAAAGTAAGTGATTGGTTGGTTGGTTTTGGTTTTTAGTGCGGAAAAGTAAATAACAAAAAAGTAAAGTACTGAAAATAAAAGTAGAAGACTTACAGCGGGTGATGCGTGATTGGCAAGACTTCCGGAACGTGAGCAGTTGATTGAGCAGTTTATACTAAGAAAGTAAATGCAGGTGGTGTTTTAATCTAAGGAAAGCATTCAGTTTTGGGGGCCTTGTATCATAGCCTGTTTATCATTGACCTTTAGTGATCCTTCTAAGTATTCAAACGTGTATCAAGACCATTCCAAGCACTCGATTTGCCACACTGTCTAGCCCATTCCAAGGTCGTAGAGCACTTGTTCTACTTAGACTAATACCCCATTCCAAGGTATATTAGCCTGTGTGCATCCATTTGACCAGTCATTCCCGACCAACCAAATGGTGTTTTAGAAAGGTCAAACTCCTCAGATAAGCTTTGCCATTCCAAGCATCCACTTATCCGAGTATGTTTACGAACCCCACGGAAGAGCTTTGCCATTCCAAGCATCCACTCAACCTTGGAAGTTCTAACCTAATATATGGCACATAGAACAAGTTTTGAATACAAAGAAGAGGCACTAAAAAGATGGCCTAAAACATTTTATGATACAAGTACACCCCTTCAACCGAATGAAGAGTTTAGCTACGAATATCCATAGAGGTGGATACCATAGCTAAGTACTTACGGTTTTTGAAAGACAGTAAGTAAGGGAAAGGGGTGAGTACTTCAAGAACCGACAAGAGTACTCAAGAATAGAGAAAAGTAAAGCTTGAGTACTACAAGAACCGACAAGAGTACTCAAGACCGAACTACAATACTCAAGAACCAACAGGAGTATTATAGATTGAAAACCAAACTTACAAAGTGCCAATTTTCTAGAGAGAGAAGTGTTTTGTGATTTTTGGGATGTTTACAAATGAGAGGGGAGGGCTCTATTTATAGCCATGGGAGGAGGAGATGTGTGGAGGAGGAGCCACCACATGGCAAGCCATCCATGGCTTGCCAAAAGCCGCCGGTTGGAGGTAAGGGGAGGAGGAGAGCTTCCTCCATGGGTGACCTCCTCCAAAAGCCGCCGGTCACAAGGGTAAAAGGAGGAGTTTTGTGTGAGTTTTGTGATGTTTTCACAAAACTATCGGTGTATTTCAGCTCCGGACTGACTTTGGTTGCTCCTCGGTTGGATTTTTTTTGAGTAATTCAATGTCAAGATCTTGAGATTTCTTCAGTCAGCATTTGATCGTGACCTTGGAATGACTCGTAATATATTTTCAGCGTAAAAACTCCTCCTTAGCGTGTATTCTCTCTAGGCTCCAAAATACCCTGTAGATAAATATCGGAACTAACAAGCAAAAGTTAAATAGACAAACAGTCTAATTTGGTGGGTTTAACTGTGTTTATGATTCGTATAATTATGGTCCATCAGATCACCCCACACTTTTAGTTGTTCGTCCCGAACAATGCTATTAAAGGGCGGCACACTAAGTAAGCTTTTAAAATATGAAAGTTAGATTGTGGGACTCGATTTATCCTAATTCATGCATTACTACTTATTACCAAATTAACCCGTGTAAATAAGTAGAAGAAACTTGATACTTGTACCTCCGTGCTGAGATGCAAATTATTTTGGATGTTTCGGGAGATAGCCCTTTTTAGGCTCCTGGACTGCATTCTCGGGACCGTCTCGCACTATATGGTTTCCTTGTAGCTTTCTCTAGCACGTGATTCGGTTCGGGTTTCAATGGTTTGGTCTTTGATTTTCTTTTTTGGCGAGGGACAACTTTTTTGTAGTGAATCGGCCTTTGGCCTTTGATTTGACTCTTTGTGTACTTCACTTTTTGTTCGGTTAAAACCTTCACAATTTTGGGCCTTTGGCCTCTTGATTTGCTTCTTTGAGCTTTTGCCTTATTGTGGCTTGCTAGTCCATTTTCTAAAGCCTTTTTGGGAGGTCCAATCGTCGCCCGCAAGCATATGGAAATACCTCCCCGCTCTTTCTCATCCTTGCTGTTTCGCGCGAGTCGAAATGAGGGTCGCTCATTTATTTTCCCGGCTACTTTGACTAGAGATAGGACGGTTTGATTCCTGTCCCGCCTTTTTTCTGCATAAACGCTGCATGGCAGAGATGACTTCAATCTTCACTGAAACCCGAAGTGCAGCCTCCACTGACTTTGAAAACCATATAGTTAGATTCGATCCTTCGAGTGCTTGCCAAGCCTCTCTAGGGCAGTTTATGTCAACTCCACGTCCCTAGTTTATCTCAGCACAAAGGGACAAATGAGAAGTTACATTCTAAGTTTTTAAACAGTTGAATTTTCACAAGGTTAATGCATGAATTATGATCTATCTTTTTCACATTCTCAAGTTCATATTTTCAAAAAGATAATATTAAGGAAAAAAGAAAACATGTTTATGTACACAGGTGGTTCTCACCCCACACTTTTGAACGAAGGTGTGCCTTTCAGCACAACTTAATTCAAAAGCCATGCAAGCAGATATTATACGAGAAAGAAATGACATTAAGGAAAAGGGAAGAACAGAACTCCCTTTAAAGTGTCGAATGACATGGCTCGAGGCTGGATAATCGAGGGAGTTCGGCTGGGGCCTTGAACTCTTGGCATAGGCCTGGCTGGCTTGATGTTGCACCCATAACCGATTCCTGAATAGTCATTTCATTCTATGCACCAAGTGGGTGAGAGCGACTTATTGGAAAAAACTAAATGACAGAAAATAAGAGTGCTGAAAGTAAGATAGGTGTCGGGTTACCTCCCGACCAGTGCCTTTGTTTAACGTCGTTGGCTCGACAGTACCTCATTCCTGGATCACTGGTTTGGATCCGATGGGTGGCTCAGGTCGTATTTCGCCACTGTTCCTGTGTTGATTTTTGCTTTTCCTTTCCCCGATTTCTTGTGAGATGATGTGCTTGGGTCTTGTTCCCATTGTTCTGGTGATTTCTCCTTCCAACGTCTCTGAGAAGGTGTGGGACCTTTTACTACTAGTTTCTTGAATCGGGTTTTCTGGTGTTTAGGGATGCCTTGTCCAGTTATGGCGAAAACATGCTTTATCGAGGAGTCGTTCTGCTCAGGCCCTTTTCCCATCCTTTTCTTAGCCTCTTCATGGATCACATAGTTTTCAGTGATTTGCCTATTGTTCAAGGGGAAAAGTTGGGAAGCTTGCATCTTAAGGCTCGGTTCGGCCTCGTCATGTCTGTCTGTGAGGATCTGGTCGTAGATGGTCTCGGTTGCTTGGGTGATGATAGCTGGGTATGGCTCGGGCAGCATGCTGGTGGTATTCTGGACTTCTTCCATTGCTGACACGACATTCAGTTCCCATGAAGGTTTTTCCTCGTTGCTCCCGATACTTTCTATATCCCAATCTTCTGATGGCTCGGAAGTCTCTTTTGATGGCTCGGGAGTTTCTTCTTTGTCTGTCTCTGGACCAGCTTCTTCTATCTGCATTCCTCTGTCAGCTTGGGGTATTCGTTTTGTGGTTGCGGCCAGGTCATCTATGAGGTTCCACATGTCAGCTATGGGTAAGTTCCTGGCTGATCTTCTCATTGCTTCGTTAATCCTTGTCAGCTCATCGGCCCTCATCCCACGAAGAAATTTTTGAAGAAGAACTTTCTTCGTGAATCCATGGTGCGGGCAGCTTGAGACGATGGTGTCATAGTTCGTGTAGTATTCGTCCAAAGTCTCATCCCGGGATTGTTGAAGGCACATGATCTTCTCACGGGTTTTTTGGCGTAAGGATGGGGGGGAGAATTCCTTCAGTAATGGAACGCAAAGATCCACAAAATATACTGCACTACTAGCGGTTGATGTGTAATACCAAATTGTCGCAAAATCAGTTAGAGAAAATTTGAAGCATTTAAGCTTAAATTCCTCTAACATTTCATTTTCAGGTTTTATGTGGTTGCAAATGTGGTGAAAGTTTCGGCAGTGTTGTACTCGGTCTTCTCCAACCGTACCTCCGAACAGAGGAAGATGTCTTGTTGTCCATGCATACGTAGTGGGTAGCATCATGAGGAAATGAGAAGGGAAAGGAAAGAACAACTTATCCGACGGCTAATTCCCCGGCAACGGCGCCAGTTTTGACGGAGCCCACCGCACTGTCGTTAAGGTGCAGTGTTCTCTGTGCAAAAGCAAATTTGTATTCCGCTACTCGTGACCTTACTACTGGGTAGCAAGTGGTAAGTAGGGGTGGAACCCAAGGGAATTAGGGGGATAAGCTATTCTTTGAGGGAATTGTACAGCGAGGGAGCGTGTTTTAGGTTGATTGAGGTTTTAGTGCAGAAAAGTAAGTGATTGGTTGGTCGGTTTTGGTTTTTAGTGCGGAAAAGTAAATGACAGAAAAGTAAAGTACTGAAAATAAAAGTAGAAGACTTACAGCGGGTGATGCGTGATTGGTAAGCCTTCCGGAACGTGAGCAGTTGATTGAGCAGTTTATACTAAGAAAGTAAATGCAGGTGGTGTTTTAATCTAAGGAAAGCATTCAGTTTTGGGGGCCTTGTATCATAGCCTGTTTATCATTGACCTTTAGTGATCCTTCTAAGTATTCAAACGTGTATCAAGGCCATTCCAAGCACTCGATTTGGCACACTGTCTAGCCCATTCCAAGATCGTAGAGCACTTGTTCTACTTAGACTAATACCCCATTCCAATGTATATTAGCATGTGTGCATCCATTTGACCAGTCATTCCCGACCAACCAAATGGTGTTTTAGAAAGGTCAAACTACTCAGATAAGCTTTGCCATTCCAAGCATCCACTTATCCGAGTATGTTTACGAACCCCACGGAAGAGCTTTGCCATTCCAAGCATCCACTCAACCTTGGAAGTTCTAACCTAATATATGGCACATAGAACAAGTTGTGAACACAAAGAAGAGGCACTAAAAAGATGGCCTAAAACATTTTATGATACAAGTACACCCCTTCAACCGAATGAAGAGTTTAGCTACGAATATCCATAGAGGTGGATACCATAGCTAAGTACTTACGGTTTTTGAAAGACAGTAAGTAAGGGAAAGGGGTGAGTACTTCAAGAACCGACAAGAGTACTCAAGAATAGAGAAAAGTAAAGCTTGAGTACTACAAGAACCAACAAGAGTACTCAAGACCGAACTACAATACTCAAGAACCAACAGGAGTATTATAGATTGAAAACCAAACTTACAAAGTGCCAATTTTCTAGAGAGAGAAGTGTTTTGTGATTTTTGGGATGTTTACAAATGAGAGGGGAGGGCTCTATTTATAGCCATGGGAAGAGGAGATGTGTGGAAGAGGAGCCACCACATGGCAAGCCATCCATGGCTTGCCAAAAGCCGCCGGTTGGAGGTAAGGGGAGGAGGAGAGCTTCCTCCATGGGTGACCTCCTCCAAAAGCCGCCGGTCACAAGGGTAAAAGGAGGAGTTTTGTGTGAGTTTTGTGATGTTTTCACAAACTATCGGTGTATTTCAGCTCCGGACTGACTTTGGTTGCTCCTCGGTTGGATTTGTTTTGAGTAATTCAATGTCAGGATCTTGAGATTTCTTCAGTCAGCATCTGATCGTGACCTTGGAATGACTCGTAATATATTTTCAGCGTAAAAACTCCTCCTTAGCGTGAATTCTCTCTAGGCTCCAAAATACCCTGTAGATAAATATCGGAACTAACAAGCAAAAGTTAAATAGACAAACAGTCTAATTTGGTGGGTTTAACTGTGTTTATGATTCGTATAATTATGGTCCACCAGCCTAATTCTGGTAACAAATCGAACTTTCATTTTCTGATTTTTTTTTTTTGTCGTCCGTTTTTGAATTTATATTTTGCTCTTTCCCGTGTTTAGAATTCCAGTTTAAGATTAGAAAAAGTACAATTAGAAGTCCTGAATTATAACCTGATTCCAATATGTATGTCAAACTATGAAAAGTTCCAAAAATGGGGCAAACTTTGATTTCTTTTTTCAAAGAAGGGGCATTGTCAACAGAGTCAACAATTTTAGTAACACTGTGTAATTCTACCAGACGTCGTCAAGGCGTTGTTAACTCTGTTATTCTGCACCTAATAGCACAAACCAGACTTCGAACTATGAACAATGTATGACATTTTGGGTGTTGAACTATTGATGGACCATAATTGTATGAATCATAAACACAGTTAAAACCGCCAAATTAGACTATTTGTCTATTTAACTTTTGCTTGTTAGTTCCGATATTTATCTACAGGGTATTTTGAAGTCTAGAGAGAATACAGGCTAAGGAGGCATTTTAAAGCTGAAAAAGAATTACGAGTCAATCCAGGTCACGACCAAATTTCGACTGTACAACTTTCATGGAACCGACTTGGAATCACTCAAAAATGCTAGATCCATCGCCCAAAGGTCAAGAACGCAATGCAAAGGGCCCAAGCCCGGTAAAGGCCAAACAAGGGCAATATCGGCCGTTTTGGGATTTCGACCATGTTCCAAGCACAATTTGGCTTAGGTTCCTTCTTGAGATCATCTTAGAATGACATTTTCATTCAGAATACACTCTCCAAAATCCAAGAAGCTCCGGTCAAACCGATGGCTTTTTGGAGACAAATATCTCACTCCACCACCCTCCTCCTCACATGGGCGGCTTTTGGAGAGCTTCTCCTCCCTTCCTTAAGCTTCCACAAGGTAACGTTGTGGTTTGCCAAGAGTTGCCAAGTGTTGTGGGGGCGGCTATATGAGCTTCCATGGTGACTCATGGGGGGCGGCTATATGAGCTTCCATGGGATTTTGCCAAGTGTTGTGGTTTTACACCACATCTTCCTCCTCCCCTTAGCTATAAATACCCCCTCCCCTTCACTTGTATTCACCATCTCATGCCACAATCCACAAGTTAGTGAGAGAAGCTCTCACTTCTCTCTAGAGTTTGGGTACTAATCATGTAATCTTACTTTGGAATCAAAGCTTGATCCTTGGTGCTTCAACGGTTTTGTAAGTCCTCTCGTATTTATTTTACTGTCTTTCAGAACCCTTATTTTTCCAAATTCATAGTTATGATGTCCAGTGCCATGAATAGTAGTAGCTAAACTCTTCATTCGGTTGAAGGGGAATAGTTGTGTCATAAAATGTTTTAGGCTATACTCTTAGTGCCTCTTCTTTGTATTCAAAACTTGTTCTATGTGCCATATATTAGGTCATAACTTCCAAGGTTGAGTGGATGCTTGAAATGGCAAAGCTCTTCCGTGGGGTTCGTGAACATACTCGGGTAAGTGGATGCTTGAAATGGCAAAGCTTATCTGAGGAGTTCGACCTCGCTAAAACACCATTGGTTTTGATCGGAAATGACGGATCAATGGATGCACATAGGCTAGTATACCTTGAAATGGGGTGCTAGTCTAAATAGAACAAGTGCTCTACGACCTTGAAATGGGCTAGACATTGTGTGCAAATCGAGCGCTTGAAATGGCCTTGATACACTTTTGAATACTTAGCAGGATCACTAAAGGTCAATGATAAACAGATTATGATACAAGGCCCCTAAAACCGAATGCTTTCCTTTAATTGTAATATCCACTGTCACCTTACCTTTCAGTATTAAAATCATAACCAACCACTCTACTCTCAGTTCTAAAATCACAACCAACCCCAAAACTGTCCAACTTAAAGAACAACTATTCACCCGACTCCCTTGGGTTCGACCCCTACTTACCACTTGCTACCCAGTAGTGAAGTCACGAGTGGCGGACTTATAAATGTATTTGTACAGACTGCCTTTAACGACGAGGTAACGTTCTGTCAAATTGGCGCCGTTGCCGGTGAGTTGTGAATCGGAATAGTTGTTCTATTTTGTTTTTTGTTTTATCATGCAATTCACTAAGTCTTACTACTACGGAATGGAGCCTTGGAACAATGAGGAGTTTTCCCCACCACCCTTCGAACTTGAAATCCGCAAGAAGATCAACAACATAGAGCAATCCCGGGACGAAACTCTGGACGAGTACTTGGCGTACTTTGACTCCATTGTGACGAGCTGCCAGCACCATGGATTCACCAACCACGATCTTCTTCAAAGGTTTCTCAATGGGATGATGCCACAAGAGTGGAATTGGCTAAATAATGCAGCGGGAGGCTCGGTGAACAACTTAGACATAGATGATCTTTGGAACTTAATAGATGATTTGGCCGCAAGATCAAGACAAAGATAAGATCAGGCTATGCGGCGCAAAGAACTGGACAACATAATGCAACAAATCAGGGCCAAAACTAAGTTATGGGCAGCAGAAAACGAGCTGGCAGCTAGCACCCAGCAATTGGCCGCAGACATACAGCAATTGAGTGCCTCGATGCACCAATTCACGGCCGAAACCGAATCTTGGGCAATAAAAAGGACGGCAGAACCCGAGGAGCCGGAAGAGAATGAGGACCAGCGGATGACCGAAGAAGAACCAGCCAAGACATACCCGGACCTTAATGACGAGTTGCCCATATCAGACCCATACCTCAGTATGATTGCCTCCGGAGACCATATGAATGACGAGGATGAGGACCCATGGTTGCCTGAAGAAGAGCTCCATTCAGATTATCCCTGGAAGTTAGAAGCAGAACTGCCCAAATCAGGCCCGGTCCTTATCACCAATCCATCCGAGGAAATCACAGTCCTAACTGCTAAGCCAACATGAGTCCCGAACCTCACTACCGAAGCGGCCAAAGAAATCAAGCCAGACCTGGTCCTCACTGTCGAAGTGCCCCAACTTAACCCTTCGTGTTTTATGCCGATCATAGCCACCGAAGATCATATAATCAATGATGATGAGGTGCACGGGGAGTTAGAGGAGGAGCATGAGCCAAAAAAGCCGACAAAGGAACTCTCACTCGTCATAAGCCAATGGAAACCGCCTGAAAACTCACTCGTTCCAAGACAACCATCCATCACTGACACAATGAAGAGGATTGGCAGAAGCGCATGCTTAATGTCGCCTACATTTAATGGCACAAAACCAAACTTCCAAACTCGCAAAGGTGCCAACTATTCAAACATGAAGAAGCGGCAAAGACATTGGCCGAAAGAATGGAAACCCGGAAGGAGAAACAAGCAAGCACGACTCATTGGACCAGCAGCTATGGTCAAGAAAGCCTCACCCTCTCAAATCAAAAGAGCTACCGAGAAGAAGTTCGACCTCAAGCACCCATGGGATCCCTACTTATGATCCAGGAATGAGGTATCGTCGAGCCAACGACGTTAAACAAAGGCACTGGTCGGGAGGTAACCCGACACCTATCTACTTTCAGTCATTTAATTTCCGTCATTTAGTTTTTTGCCCTAAATCATTCTCACCTTTCCTGTATATATTTGCTTGCATGGCTTTTGAGCTAAGTTTTGCTGAAAGGCACGCCTTCGTTCAAAAGTGTGGGGTGAGAACCACCTTTGTAAATAAATAACATGTTTTTCTTTTTCCTTTCCCTTAATAATTATCTTTTTGAAAATATGAACTTAAGAATGTGAAAAAGATAGATCATAATTCATGCAATAACCTTGTGAAAATTCAACTGTTTAAAAACTTAGAATGTAACTTCTCATTTGTCCCTTTGTGCTGAGATAAACTAGGGATGTGGAGTTGACATAAACTGCCCTAGAGAGGCTTGGCAAGCACTCGAAGGATCGAATCTAACTATATGGTTTTCGAAGTCAGTGGAGGCTGCACTTCGGGTTTCAGTGAAGATTGAAGTCATCTCCGCCATGCAGTGTTTATGCAAAAAGAAAAAAAGGCGAGGACGGGAATCAGACCATCTTATCTCTAGTCAAAGTAGCCGAAAAAATAGATGAGCGACCCTCATCTTGACCCGCGCAAAACGGCAAGGATGAGAGGAGCGGGGAGGTATTTCCATATGCTCGCGGGCAATGATTGGACCTCCCAAAAAGGCTTGAGAAAATGGACTAGCAAGCCACAAAAAGACAAAAGCTCGAAGAAGCAAATCAAGAGGCCAAAGGCCCAAAATTGTGAAGGTTTTAACCGAACAAAAAGTGAAGTACTCAAAGAGTCAAATCAAAGGCCAAAGGCCGATTCACTACAAAAGCTGTCCCTCGCCAAAAGAAAATCAAAGACCAAACCATTGAAACCCGAACCGAATCACGTGCTAGAGAAAGCTACAAGAAAACCATATAGTGCGAGACGGTCCTGAGAATGCAGTCCAGGAGCCGGAAAAGGGCTATCTCCCGAAACATCCAAAATAATTTGCATCTCAGCACGGAGGTACAAGTATCAAGTTTCTTCTATTTATTTACACGGTTTAATTTGGTAATAAGTAGTAATGCATGAATTAAGATAAATCTAGTCCCACAGTCTCACTTTCATATTTAAAAGTTTTTACTTGATTGTGTGCCGCCCTTTAACAGCATTGTTCGGGACGAACAACTAAAAGTGTGGGGTGATCTGATGGACCATAATTGTATGAATCATAAACACAGTTAAACCCACCAAATTAGACTCTTTGTCCATTTAACTTTTGCTTGTTAGTTCCGATATTTATCTACAGAGTATTTTGAAGTCTAGAGAGAATACAGGCTAAGGAGGCGTTTTAAAGCTGAAAATGAATTACGAGTCAATCCAGGTCACGACCAAATTCTGACTGTACAACTTTCATGGAACCGACTTGGAATCACTCAAAAATGCTAGATCCATCGCCCAAAGGTCAAGAACGCAATGCAAAGGGCCCAAGCCCGGTAAAGGCCAAACAAGGGCAATATCGGCCGTTTTGGGATTTTGACCATGTTCCAAGCATAATTTGGCTTAGGTTCCTTCTTGAGATCATCTTAGAATGACATTTTCATTCAGAATACACTCTCCAAAATCCAAGAAGCTCCGGTCAAATTCCGGTCAAACCGATGGCTTTTTGGAGACAAATATCTCACTCCACCACCCTCCTCCTCACATGGGCGGCTTTTGGAGAGCTTCTCCTCCCTTCCTTTAGCTTCCACAAGCTTCTTCCTCCATGGTGACTCATGGGGGCGGCTATTTGAGCTTCCATGGGATTTTGCTAAGTGTTGTGGTTTTACACCACATCTTCCTCCTCCCCTTCGCTATAAATACCCCCTCCCCTTCACTTGTATTCACCATCTCATGCCACAATCCACAAGTTAGTGAGAGAAGCTCTCACTTCTCTCTAGAGTTTGGGTACTAATCATGTAATCTTACTTTGGAATCAAAGCTTGATCCTTGGTGCTTCAACGGTTTTGTAAGTCCTCTCGTATTTATTTTACTGTCTTTCAGAACCCTTGTTTTTCCAAATTCATAGTTATGATGTCCAGTGCCATGAATAGTAGTAGCTAAACTCTTCATTCGGTTGAAGGGGAATACTTGTGTCATAAAATGTTTTAGGCTATACTCTTAGTGCCTCTTCTTTATATTCAAAACTTGTTCTATGTGCCATATATTAGGTCAGAACTTCCAAGGTTGAGAGGATGCTTGAAATGGCAAAGCTCTTCTGTGGGGTTCGTGACCATACTCGAGTAAGTGGATGCTTGAAATGGCAAAGCTTATCTGAGGAGTTCGACCTCGCTAAAACACCATTGGTTTTGATCGGAAATGACGGATCAATGGATGCACATAGGCTAGTATACCTTGAAATGGGGTGCTAGTCTAAATAGAACAAGTGCTCTACGACCTTGAAATGGGCTAGACAGTGTGTGCAAATCGAGCGCTTGAAATGGCCTTGATACACTTTTGAATACTTAGCAGGATCACTAAAGGTCAATGATAAACAGATTATGATACAAGGCCCCTAAAACCGAATGCTTTCCTTTAATTGTAATATCTACTGTCACCTTACCTTTCAGTATTAAAATCATAACCAACCACGCTACTCTCAGTTCTAAAATCACAACCAACCCCAAAACTGTCCAACTTAAAGAACAACTATTCACCTGACTCCCTTGGGTTCGACCCCTACTTACCACTTGCTACCCAGTAGTGAAGTCGTGAGTAGCGGACTTATAAATGTATTTGTACAGACTGCCTTTAACGACGAGGTAACTTTCTGTCAACTATCCCCATTTTCCAACATAGCATCCTAATGTACAAAATTTCACCCAAATAGTATCCATTAAACACCAACAAAAAGTACACAAACTAAATCATGAATATTTAGCATGTCCTTACACAAATGAAGTAATCAAGTGATTCAAAAAGGGTTACAAAATGACGTAATTAAGTCATTTATAAGGGTTACACAATGGCTTAAGCATGCAACTTCTACTTTGTTCATTTTTCCTGATTATTGATTTGAGATGGTTGATCATTCGAACATGAGCATGTTGTCCCTATTTTAAGCATAGCTTGCCCTCGCCAGATTGGAACTTGTGCGGGACCGTTGAATATTGGCTTTAAATAAGGTAGTACATCTCCGACAATGTCATATTCCGAATGCCAATATCGTGATTGGTGTTCATTTGTAGACACCTTTACGAAATGAAAATATAATAATGAATAAATTATGACAAGTTTTATTTAATAAAACAGTGCATATAAATTGAATCAAAATGACAACATACAAACTGCATTCAATAACTGTTTTCATATTAGCTATCAAGAAGATAATGTAAAGTCATCTTTAGGTGGAGATACTGAAATCGCATTACGAAATTCCATCACAACTAAAAATGGTTTGAAGGATAACAATTGTTATTACTAGTATGGTGTGACTTAGGTTTTGGCAAAACGTATACAGGTTGTTCAAGTCGACTGACAGAGATGTTAAAGACTATAGAGACAACATGTGTTGACCAAGAGTGAAGCCGAGCTTGAATTTCCTAATTCAAATATTGATGAATTATGAAGAAGAGGAGATCAAGTCGGCTGAGTAGATTTAGGGAAGATATGCCCCCCAGAGGATATTAAGAAACAAGATGTCGGCAAGATTTGCATTGAAGATTACCTAAAGGAAGGCGGCGCAAGCTTTAGGAAACTTTACTAAAAGCATGGAGAATATTTCCTAAAATATAGCGAGGTTAGGATTTGATTTCCGAAGTGATTTAGGAAAGATCAAACCCCTATATAAAGAGTTCTAGGGTTCTCGAATCACTAAACACTCGTGAAGAATTTATTCATTCATTCACACAATGAGGGTAGGAGGAGGCTATCTGCATTAAGTTCATTATTCCCGTGAACTCTAACGCGATGGGAGTTAGTCTAATCTGAGTGCTATTTAAACTGACCGTGGAACATACTTACGCTGCACACACTGACACTTGGTTGCTACTACGATTTTGGGTGAGAGCGTTCATCTTCGGGAGAGGGCGCTGATCTTTGGGAGAGGATCAGGTGAAGACAGAGAGAGATCTCTAGTCTAGGGGAGCCTACATCGCAAGTTCACTCGGTGTGTTAGAGTTAGGCTGATTAAGAGGGAGTCTGTAATCGTAAGTTTATTTATACTTCAAACTCAATATAGTGAATTTCTTTTCACCTCAGATTAGGCTCGTTGCCAAACTAGGTATCAAGTTGCGTGTCTCAGTTTACGTTCTTCACTTAGAAATATTAAGTTCTGTTTAAGTTGTTTAGCTAGTTGTTCTACAAACTACTATCACAACATCTTGACACGTACGGAACTATTTCTACCATGATCCTGTAATCTGTAGCCAGAAAAGAGTTGAGTAGACATCGCATGTAACTTTGAAGAGAAATGAACACACTTACAACAAGTGAATACTAAATTAATCTTGTCCCCCGTGGTATCCCACCCGTTCATGAAACTAAATCACATAAGAACTGATGTACAAAAAAGAAAACTGATATATAAGAACTGAAATATAGGAAGCTGAGCCGATTAGCATCCATATTTCATCATTATAATAATTTGAGAAAATATGAGAAGTCTAGTATTACAACTTAAAAGAGCAGAACAGTGAATTAATGAATAGTGATAATATAGAAAACAAAAAGGCTTAACAAAAGAAAGCTGAACAAAATTTGTATAAACAATCAAACCTGATGTTAGAGACTCAAAAAAAAGAAATCTCTTTATAGAATGGAGAAACTCAGCGGAATGTTGAAAAGTGAAAGAACAATAAAAAAAGACGCTACAATGACATGATAATGCCTAATATTCCCCTTGTAGCGAAGGAATATCAAACCCAAAGGCTAAGCCCGTCGATTACACTACTATGACCAAGAAAAACAGCCTTTTTTTATTTTCTTGATGATGAGAATGATGCCCAGGTCGTTGCTTATATAGTCCCAAGGTTGTCTTTGATAAACTCCGCATTTAATGGCCTTCTTGAAGAGGAGGCTTTATTGGCCAAGGCCCTTGACTCCCAAAGAGTAACCTCTACTCTTGATAATGCGCATTGCCGTCATATTGATCTGAATGATATTGATCTTCATTCAGATCTTGTGGGATCCAAGAGAGCATCCAATGTTGTAGATATTCCCTCTCTTTATCGGTTTGGCCAAAGGAACCGCCAAAGGCTTTTTCAATAGAACCGAAAAGCTCAACTTGAGCCAATCCGACCTAGTGGGCAGTTAGACCAGCTTCTTCGCTGGGTTTTTCTTGCTCAATGATGGGAAGAGTCTCATCATTTCTCGCGCCCTTCAAAATTAACCCTTCCCTCATGGTCAGTAGGTGTCTCTCCTAGCTTTCAAGATAAGGCGTGGGCTACTTAGTTCTCTTTCCCGATTTTGTACTGGATCTCTAAGTCATATCCTAGCAGGTTAGTGAGCCATCGCTGGTGCTCCTCAGCCACCAACCTTTTCTCCAACAGAAACTTGAGACTCTTTTGGTCGGCGCGTACTATGAAGTGTCGCCCTAACAGATATGGCCTCCACTTGTTGATTGCTTGCCGAATAGCAATCAATTCTCACTCATAGATTAACTTTTGCCTAGCCCTAGATGAGAGGATTTTGGGCAATAGGGCGCCGGTTTTGCATCAAGACCGCGCCAAGGTTATAACCCAATGCATCGCTCTCAATGATGAATGGGTCTTTGATGTCGGGAAGTGGTAGCATGGGTACTTGTGACATGGCCCTTTGTAAAGCTCAAAAGGCCTTGCTTGCCTTCTCATTCCATTGGAAGTTGTCCTTCTTGAGTTGCTCCGTCAAAGGACATGCGATGTTGTCATAGTCCTTGACAGATTTTTGGTAGTAGCCCGTCAATCCTTAGAATCCACACAACTCTCTAAGGGTCTTTGGCTCGGGCCACTTAGGCACGGTTTCTATCTTTAGTTTGTTTGCAGAGATGCCATCTTTGGACACGATATGCCCCAAGTACTCTATGATGCCTTGTCCAGAAGAGCTCTTCTTTCGGTTGACCACAAGTTGGTTCTTCCTTAGCTCATCCAACACTACTCTTAGATGCTCATCGCACTCCTCATCTGTGCGGTTGTAGACCAAGATATAGTCAAAAAAACACAAGTACAAACTTTAATGGTTGAAGTACCTGATTCATGAGTCTTGGAATGTGGCTGGTGCATTCATTAGTCCAAAGGGCATGACAGAAACTCGTATTGGCTTTCATGTGTTCGGAAGGTAGTCTTAGGCTCATCCTTTTCAGCCATGCGGATCTGGTGATACCCTTGTTTCAAGTCAATGTTGTAGAGGACCGCTGCACTATGGAGCTCATATAGTAGCTCATCAATCATTGGGATGGGAAACTTAATAGCCACCATTTGCTTGTTCAGCACCCGATAGTCAACACAAAATCTTCAACTCCCATCTTTCTTTTTCACAAGGAGGATAGGACTGGAAAATGGACTTGTGCTAGGTCTTATGATTCCAGCAGCGAGCATTTCCTTCACCATCTTCTCGATCTCATCCTTTTGGGATTCAGGGTAGCACTAAGGCCTCACACTCACCGGCGTCGTTCCTTAAGCACTATTGAGTTCTCATGCCCCCTCTTTGGTGGCATCCCCTTAGGTGTTTGGAACACATCATCAAACTCTTCCAACACCTCTTTGATCCTCTCACTAATGGACAAGGCCTTTGTTTCCTCCACAACATTCAGTTGCACTAGATAGCACTCCATAGTGGCCTTGCGCCCACGAACAATGGACATGAATGAGGCTTTCGCTTTGCATAGATCCGCCTCCCCAATGAGTCTGACTTTCTTTCTTCCATCCCTGAACTCCATATGAAGTTTCCTCCAATTGGGTTTGATGTCTCCTAAGGACTGCAGCCACTGCACTCCAAAAATGGCATCTGAATTTTTAATATTCAATCAGAAGGAAATCAGTGCATACCGTGTATTCGGAGAGTTATAAGCGCACTCTCGGGCACAATCATCGACTCTCTTTAACTACACAAGTTCAAAGGGGCACACGAAACCCTCCACGGTCTTGGATCTTGATCCCATCTTCAACCACAAACTTCTATGAGATGAAGTTATGAGTTGCGCTTCTATCCACCAAGACCACCACATCTCTTTCAACAATGCACCGTTGAGCTTCATGGACCGTGTAATTCTTAGTCCAGCAACGCTATTGACAGAAACTCCTACAGGCCCTTGACTAAGTCCCTCATCTTTCTCCCCATCCGAGCTTAGGTCCGCTCTTGAGTCGGCCTCAAGTTTCTCTTTGCATCTGAAACAAAGTCACTTGGCCCTCTTCACCTCGATCTGGGCCTCGGTCATTTAGCGAAAGTTAGGACTAGCTCGTCCCCGTGAAACTTCCTTAGGCCTTTCGCGCACCCCTCCAAATGATGCCCCTAATTTTGCATGGGCCCCAATTTGCGAACGTTGTGGCAGCTTTGCACCTTTACTTGCCTTCTCGGCCGCCTTCCCATCCTCCACCAATTGTGCCAAAGATATGGCCTCCTCAAGTCCCCTAGGTTGAAGGATCCGCACTCCTTCACGGATGATTAGCTTTAGTTCTTTCATGAAGTTGCCCATGAGCGCTTCATTGGTCATCCCACCAAGTCCACCCGAAGAGGCTTCAAAATGATCATGGTAGGCAGCCACCATCGTCTCTTGGGTTAGAACAAAGAACTGCTCGTGCACTTGCTCTCCTTGCTGGCCTTGAAACCTTTTCATTAGACTTTCTCGCATCTCGATCCAAGAATAGAAGCACTGCCTCTCCTCTTGCCAATCAAACCACAACAAGGCCTTGCCATCCAAGCACATGATGGCGGCGCTAAGCTTCTTTGTTTTGCTGAGTTGTTCACCGAGAAGTAGCGCTCGGCTCAATGCACCTAACCGCGCACATGCTCACCCTCGAACACAGGCATCGGCAGTGTATGATGATTGTCCGTGCATATGAACTTTCCCCAAATACACTCGGTCCCTATCACCAAAGTGGCTAAGGTCGTGAGGAAAGGCCGAACTATGTTGGTTCTTTCCCTCGTACCCGAGTGGTTCCACTTCGGCGTAGGTTTTAATAGAGCCGGATTTGACCCCATGGGACCCCTATTCATCTCTTAAGATCCCTTTACCCCTATTAGAAGCTATAGAAAGAGTAGAATCAGAGGGTTTTACCTCATATTTGCTCGCTATTGCTTCTTCTTTCACCGGCTCACTAGGAATCACTTTATCGATTTTCTCCGTCAACCTAGCAATCACTTGGGTTAAGTTTGATATGTTGTTTGTTGTTGGTGGTGAATCTGCCATCATACTTTTGCATCTCCACTTTGATAGCCCCTACATCATATTCAAGTGTTCTAAGTCTTTCATCCAACTTGCTAACGGAAGTTTGCATTGTCGTCACCGTCATCTTGTCGTAGAATCAAATTGCTCTGATACCAAAATGTTAGAAAGTCAAAAAAAGAAATCTCTTTATAGAATGGAAAAAACTAAGCGAAAGTTGAAAAGTGAAAGAAACAAGAGAAAAAGATGCTACAATGACACGATAATGCCTAATATTCCCTTTGTAACAGAGGAATATCAAACCCCAAGGCTAAGCCCGTCGATTACACTAGTATGACCAAGAGAAAAAGTCTTTTCTGATTTTCTTGATGATGAGAATGATGCCCAGGTCGTTGCTTATATAGTCCCAAGGTTGGCTTTGGTAACTGACGCATTTAATGGCCTTCTAGAAGAGGAGGCTTAAATGGCCAAGACCATAACTCCCAAAGAGTAACCTCCATTCTTGATAATGCGCATTACCCTCATATTGATTTTCATTCAGATCCGGTGGGATCCAAGAGAGCATCCAATGTTGTAGAGACTCCCTCTCTATGTCGGTTTGGCCAAAAGAACCGCCAAAGGCTTTTCCAATTGAACCAAAAAGCTCAACTTGGACCAATCTATCCTGGTGGGCAGTTAGACCAAGTTCTTCACTGGGTTTCTGTTGCTCAATGATGGGAAGTGTCCCATCACCTGACTTTCCCAAATGGTGATCAGCTCTTTGACTTTCTTTGTTCCTTCTGGCATGTCATTTTAAATAAAAAAACATCATATTTTGTAAAACTGAAAGTTAAAAGGTAGAAATCTTGGTGTTTGTAAATAATACATTAGCTTTCTTTAGTTTTCCATCATCATCCATACTTCCAACTGCAAGTCTCCACTTGTGTTGCTTGTTTTTTCCTAATTTTGTTTTTCACCGCCCGGGCGACATCCTTTTTTCTTTGTTCAACTTTTCTAGGGTCACCTATTTCTCCTTTGTATCATTGTGCATTATGACCTACACTCTTGCAGTGACCACAAGTAATTAGGATACCACTCTTACTCTTCTTATGCACACTAACAGGCTCACCAACCTCCCTTATGCGTGCATCATGGGTAGTGGTCCAATGGTCACAATCTTGGTCGAATGACCAGGAGGTCAATAGTTCGAACTCTCTCAGATACACCGGCATGAGTTTGGGACTTGTCCATTCTTTGCTTATCATAGTGGAATTTAATTTATAAAAAAACCTCCTTATGCGTTGTCTTCTCTGTCTCCCTCTTGTCTTCTTAATAACTGAGATAATACATGAAATCCCCTCCAGTTATGGCACTCTATTGGTCTAGGTATTGGTAGAATATAATGGTCATATATTTTCATGAATTTTGATTTTTGGTAAGATTGACGAACATAATATGTTGGGTTTCCTCGCATGTATCGTATTGCTGCACATGCGTGATAGCAAGGAATTCAGGTTAGATCCCAAATCCTACTTGTACATGACCTAGAGTGCACATTAAAGACAAATAATCCTAGATTGTGTGCTTCACTTCCATTGAATGTCCACCTCCATAAGTGACATTACAGTGCATTGAAACTTTCTCATTGTCTTCTAATTTTTTTGAAATACATGGGCAAATCGCACTGCAATACTTCTCAATTCAAATTCTCTGCTCATAAAACTTTCTAATCCGCAGTTTTTGAATAGTCTAAAGACTTGTTATGATTGGTTGTTCTCTTTCTACCTTGATGAATGAGTTAAAACATTCAGACATGTTGATGCACAATGCATCGCTTTTGACAAAGCAAGTAAATCCATGCACACTCCCTATTGGGAGATCCAACTTTGATAAATATACATATACTTCTTTGTCCAGTCCCTGCATATATTTCTTCGCCGTCTGAAATTTTGCTGAAGTAGTTGCTCTTGCACAAGCCAACATGGCATTTTTCAATTGTTTTCCTTTTAATATTTTTTGAAATATCGCATATAAATGCCTTGCACCAAATCGATGCTCGGAATTAGGGTATAACTCTTATAGAGCTTCATGTACGCCCTGAAAAATGGCAAAGAATAGTAATGAAAAACAAATCTTAATATTTGACATACAGTAAAAAGAAATCAAATTTTGGACCTACCTTTTGCTGATCCGAAATAAAACAACATCCATCATTTCTCGAGTTTCCAATATCCACTAAAAGAATCAGAAGGAACCAAAGCCATGTATCCTTTGATTCACATTCACATAATGTGGATGCAATGGGGAACATATTTTCATTCCCATCTCTCCCCACAGCCGCGTGAGTTTATCCATTATAGGCTCATTTCAGGTGACAGGCATCTAGGCTTATTATGGGTCTTCATCCGGCTAAAAACCTCTCTTGCATGCATCCAAACATATGTGTATGCGCTGAAAATGACCACTTCCTATTGTCAAGTAGACTGAAGTGCCAGGATTCCACTTCTTTAGGGCCAACAAGTAATCTTTTATCAACTTTTATTGTTTGTCGATAGATCTGTCAATAAATTTTTGTGCCAAAACCTTCGACCTCCAACACTTCTTGTGGCTGACATCTACCTCGAACACATGTTTCACATGGCGCTGAAATGCATCTATTTCCCATTTAGGATTGTCCCTAAATGCCTCTAAAGAATGTGTAGCCAAGTATCTGGCAGTCAACTTTGTACTTCTGAAATCTAGTGCACAATTTTCATGTGGATACAGTGAATCAATTTGAAAACATAAACCACCATCTTTATTAACATGACTCGACACGAAGATTTGCCAAGGGCAGCCCTGATTTCTCTCTGGGCACGAACCAAGTTACTTTTATTGTTGTATAACTGAAATCAAACCTTTTTTAACTGCAAGCTCTCATAAAGCACTTTTGAAAAAAGTTGCACCCCGAAATTGCATTCCTATAGACAACTCGATGTCATTTTGCAAATCTACTTTTTATTCAACAACGTGTAATGTTTTTCCTCGTCCTCTTATCGACTTATTTCACTATCAAATATAAGCTCTATGGAAGGCACATAATCTTCATTAGGGTCGGCAATGGGCAAGGTAAGGGCAGGGTATGGCCGTTTTTTCATGACCCAAGTAACAGTACATGGAAGGGTAATAGCCGGGTAGAGTAGTTTTTCTATGCCTGCAGGATACTTATGGGCAGGGTAAAATTAGGGTAAGGTATGGTAGGGTCGGGTCGGGTAAGGTCCAATAGGATAAATTTAAGCATAATTTGAGGATAAACTCATAACATGAATGAAAATAGAAGGGTAAGACATGGTATGATAGGGTAGGAGGGCAGGGTATGATGTTAGGGTAGGAGGGCAGGGTATGGTCTATTTTTTCGTGACCCCTACCCAGTCTTAGGCTTTGTCGGAGGGTACGTTAGGGTACGAGGATAGGATAGGGCAGGATACGGATTCGGCAAGGTAAGGATGACCCTATGGGCATTTTGACCCTAGGGTCAAATGCCTACCCCTAATCCTCGTCATTAATCAACCCGTCTAGATTATCTCGGCATCCTTTTCAGTTGAAAAAATGCGGTTTGAAGATTGAGTAATATTCATCCTAACCTGTTCAATATTCTGATCCTCCTCTGCTAGCTGACAAAACATATCATATGTGTCTAAAGAATTTGACTTTTCATCATCATCCATGAACTCCACATTTTCAAAAGCACATTTTGGCATTTCTCACGTAAATGCATCACAGTGTCAGCATCATCAATGTTTTCAATAGGATATCTCCCATTTTTGCTTCATCAACACCAGCTTCATCACTTTATACAAAAATGGCACCAGTCTTTTCATTGAGGTTCATTGCGTGATCCACGTAAATGTCCACCACCTATTCATCTTTCAACAAGTCCAACTTGTCCTGCATGTCAAGGCAAGTTCTAACTTTTGCCGAAAAGTTAAATGTGTCTTCAGAAACTTATAATAGAAGGAAGAAATATCTTTGTACCCCTCTTACTCCACAAAATGTTAAAAATCCAACAGGGAAATTCTATCCACTGTGAGTATCTCTGTACCCCCTCTCACATATTAGGCATCTAGATTTTCAACAAATTTACCGCCATAGCTCAATTTAAACTTTACGACCTTCCATTCTACCATTTAAATAGACTTTCCCCGCAAGTGTATTGGATCGTAATTAGCATTCTCTAGCGAGTATAGATACCTGCTAGGTATATAAAGTAGCAGAAACTAAATGCAGAAAGTAAAGTAGAATTACAAAATGATATACAGCAGCAAAGGTAGAAGGATTTCAGAATAACTACTTGTATTAACGTGTTCTCGATTACAATAATTAAGATCACTAACCCATCCACACTCAATACAGACTAGAAGTTCCTAAGAAGGTCCGAGAACAAGTGGACTGGAACAAGATCGCATCTTGCCCAACTGCTGAAGTTCGCAATTCCTAGACAGATGTGACCATCCCTACCTATGACCTATCTACAAAGTACTCGCTCCTCTACGGGATAGCTCTCAAGAACAGGGTTCATTCCTTGCATACAACGTCGGTTAGCAGGTGACTAGGACAGCTTCTCTATGATGTGGGAAACAAGTTGAAGGTTAACTTGGGCCAACTAATTTTCAACTAGATTGTTGCACATGCCACTTCATCCAGGACAAACCATACCATTGGTTTCCCTCCCTAATCTATGAGTTGATGAGTTGATAGTTGCCCAACACCCAGAGTTAAAGTCAAGCCATGATAAGCTTTCAAGTACTCCGTCAGTCTTCATAGCTGATCACAAACTGTTCACGGGAAAGCATGTGGTCGACCTTGAGCGGGAGGTTCATGTACCAGGAGTTCGCAAACCAGTTGTTCTAGAATCTTCTCATATTGTAGGTACTTCCACCGAGTTCTCAGCTGCCATACGTGCCAGGGTGATTGCCCAATTGGAGAATGAGCTAATCACCATTAACAAAGTTATCACCCAGATGGTTGTGCGGAGGTTGGAAGTCACACATCTACTTCGTGACCTGAGATATCCAATAAATAAAGGGGTGGAAGACCATTTAGAGGAGGATGAAGAAGAAGCTGATGTCTGAAGAAGTGGAGATTTGTTTTCTATGTGTCTGTTAAACTGCAAAATTTTCTAGTTGTTATCTTGAACTTGATGTTGAACTTTAGTTTGCGCCCTTGTCAATTTATGGCAAAAAGGGGAGTATTTTGGTAAAACCTTGAAGTCTAGTTACGTTAGATGTTTGTGTTTTGTCAAAATGCTCAGGGGGAGATTGTTAGCTTTAGTATTGCATGATGTTTGGAAAAATAACTTCAAGTTGTTCAAGATTGCAAACAAGGAGATGTTCAAGACCAAGGAGGCTTCAGACGCTAACCAAGATTGATGCTGATCGAGATTTTCTAAACTGGAGTATTTCCAAATTGAAGAGTAATGGAAGTCATTGTTGAGCTGAGTCATTTAAAAAGATTTGGATGAGATACTATTCAAATCTTGTAAATATCCAGCTCAAGATAATCTACAAAGGCGATTTGAGGTTTTAAGAAATATATTCCCATCCAAAGCTCTTGTAAAGATCTTAGCGGTTAGGATACGATATCCTAACCAGATTTGGAAAGATCCCCACCCCACTATAAATACCTAGCTGCGGTCTTCAGTTCGATTATCGATTTCAAGTGAGATAATTCTTATACACCTGAGGAGATTGATCGGAGTAGTTGAGCTCGTCATTCCGTTGAAGGCCATCACCGCTAACGAACTCAAAGGATTACTGTCAATATGTTCAAGCTGCTATTCAAGATTGACAGTTCCACGAATTGAAGATTTCTTGGAGAGGACTGCAATCTTTGGGATAAAAATGCAATCTTTGGGAGTAGATAAGGTGGACACAGAGAGGGATCTCTGATCTAAGGGGAGCTTAGATTGCAATTCGTTAGAGTGTTAGAGAGACAGTTGTTTGAGAGGGAGTCTACAAAAGTGAGGCCTTATACTCTAAACTCGATTATAGTGAATTGCTTTTCACCGGGCTCGGGTTAAGCCCCCAAGATGTAGGCTCGTTAACGCCGAACTGGGTATCAATTTGTGTGTGCTCGTTGCTATTTTTACTACTTCTATTGCAAACTAGCTTGTTCTGCATAAGTAGTTCAACTAGTTGTTCAAACAACTAGCCAGTGAATCATCTCGTTACACTTGTAGCAATTTCAAAATACTAATATTTCACCATGATTTTAAGAAGTGGCTGAAAGGGTCTCCTTGGTAGAGCGCCTATACATAGCGGTATCACCATATGTAAACACATAACCTGTTTGTGATCACGCTTTATGAGGGTCAGATAAGTATCCGGCATTGGCTTGTCTAATTAATCCTAATTTTTTGTGTTTTGAATAAAATAAGCCATATCAGTTGTTCCTCGAAGATATCTTAAAATTTGCTTAAATGTCTTTGATTTGGAGAAGAACTATATTTTACTAGTAAATTAACCGAAAATGCAATATCAGGTCGTGTACAATTAGCAAGATACATTAGTGCTCTGATGGAACTAAGATATGGTACTTCAGGACCAAGTAGTTTTTTATCCTTTACTCGAGGACGAAATGGATCCGATGGCACTAAGATATGGTACTTCAGGACCAAGTAGTTTACTTGAGGACGAAATGGATCTATTGTCACATTAAGTGATCGAACAACCATACACAAACTCACAGGACATGACTTATCCATGTTAAATTATTTTGAGGATCCTTTTAGTATATAAGGACTAATGAACAAAAATGTCTTCTAATAAATGCTCTATTTGTAGACTAAGGCGGAATTTTTGTTTTTCTCAAATCTTTCATTTCAAATTCACTTTTGAAATATGCAATCGTCTCACTAAGTTCTCCAGAGGTCCCAATGATATTTAAATCATCAATATAAAATGTGACAATACAAACCAATTTTTTTTCCTTTTAATAAAAACATATGGACAAATTGCATTGTTGATGTATCCCTCTTTCAATTGATATGCACTTAACAATTGTACCACATTCGACCAGATTGCTTTAATCCATATAAAAGCTCTTTGTAGTTTTATTGAGTTCATTTCATGTGGTTTTCAACTACATGTTCCATGTAATTTCATTTCTTCAAGAATTTAAATGTAAATGTCATTATCAAGTGACACATATAAATAGGCTGTCACAACATCCATTAAATTCATTTGGAGTCCTTTTAAGACTGACAAACTCAATAAAATTTGAATTTTATCGCATCCATGATCGGCGAATATGTCTCTTCATAATCATTGACTGGTCTTTTCGAGAAGCCTGCTACCACTATTTGTGCTTTATATCTTACGACTTCATTTTTCTCATTTTGTTTGCTTTCAAAAATATGTATTCATAACCAACTGGTTTCACATTCTCGAGTGTTAGAGAAATTTTCTTAAGGACTTGGCATTTTTCAAGTGAATTCAATTTTTCCTCAATTGCACTTTTCATTTTGGCCATTCATATCTTTGTCGACATTAATTAACCGAGCTTGACTCATGATCCTCATTTTCCTCTGTAACATCTAGAGCCATAGCATAGGTAAATATATTACCCACAACAATTTCTTTTCTATGCCATCTCTTTCCTAAAATGACATAATTGATCAAAATTTCATCATTGTCATATTTTTCAGGTATTTCATTGTCCTTTGAAGATGTATCTTCATGAATCATATCTATTTCTTTTATAATAGTGGTTGATGCATTAATATGGTTGTCTTGGACCTTTCTTTTCTAGGATTTTTATCCTTGGACACAATTTGGTCTATCATGCTTCTGTAATGTTTTAGACTCACTTGCTTGTTCAATTCCAATATCATCATCGGGAAGGTTGATTTTGAAAAAAGCATTGACAACTTTAGTATATGTGACTTTGTTACTGTCTTTACATTCGTAAATGCATCTAGCAATGTGTTTGCAACCTTTTGCAAGTGGATAATCTTTTGAACTTCTAGTTCACATGTATTTGTACAAGGTCATAATGAGACAATGACTATGCATTTTAAGATATTTCTTGTCTTTTTTAGACTTTATATTATCTCCCCCTACTGCATAGAGATTAGTCTCATCAAACTGACAGTCGGCAAATCTTGTCTTAAATTCTCCCGCATTATCCATACGAATTTTCTTCAATGTATGATCTAGAAATTGTGCTCGTAATCGAATAATTTGAGCAAGCAACCTTGCAAATGTCATATTACGAGTGGACAATAAACAAATATGCGACCAACGAGTCGATGCAGCAATAAGTACCATTAAGTACTGAAATGGTCCACTCGATGGGAAAATAGGTCCACATATATCTCCTTGAATCCGTTCTAAAAATGTTGGACATTTAGTGTCAACTTTCACTGGATATGGTCTTGTAATCAGTTTTCCTTGAAAACAAACACCACATGAGAGATCTTTGGACTAGAGAATATTTTTACTCTTTAATGAATGTCCATGTAAATTTTCAATGATCTTTCACATCATTATTGACCTTGGATGGCCTAATCGATCATGCCATACAAGAAAATTTTTTGAGTATACTGAATTTTGTTTTATCACCATATATAATTCAACTGAATTTATAAAAGTATAATATAATCCAGAATTGTATGATGAAAGTTTTTTCCATTACTTTTTTCTTTCCTGAGACCATAGATGTGATATATAAATATTCAACGTCATTTTCATTTGTTGTCTAAACATGATAGTCATTTCGACGTATATCTTTAAAACTCAATAGGTTTACGCATCATCTATGATAAATTGTTTACCATTAGGTAACACTATATGGGTTTTCCGTATCCTTCAATAAAATGACCAGATATTGTGTTAGCATTAGCTATCGTAATTGAGCGATGATTAGCCATGTCTCTTCTAAAGTGGAAACAAAGCATAAAATATAAAATATAAAAATAATTAAAAATAAACGCGTAAATGTAATAAGTAACACATCATCTTTGATGTCGTCTTCCCATCAAAGATTAATATGTCGGAGTCGTCTTCCCATCAGTGATTAATATGTCGAACTCTCCGTTGGTCTCTTAAAATTGTCTCCAACATTCAAATGTGTGAGACTCGTATAGGTCCAAATGGGTGAGCTTCTTATGATCATCACTTTGTTTAGTGAAATTTATTTTGACACATTTTACTTTCAAAGAGGCTTGATAAAAATTAAGGTTTTTGGAAGTTCGACAAGTACGACCCCCAATTATATATTTGTTTCATTGGTTTATTGATTATATTTTCATCTCATAACTTCAATTGTAAAAGGATTCATAACATTCCAAAATTATACTCACGTACTTTTTTTAGTCTTCTAATCGCAAGTGTATATGATTAAAACAAGTTTTATATCATTTAAAAAAATAAGTTTTATATCATTGTCTTTTGGTGATCGTACATCTCTTCAAATCCTTTCAAGGGAAAGAGGGATCATCGATTCTCGATTTTTCATAAATAGTCTCTCATGGAGATGATGCCGAAGGAAATCTGGCTTTAGCCATCTTTTGTGAACAAGTGCTTTATTTCCTTTTTTATAGTATCAAAAAGATACATGACACTTAGACGGATTTCAGTATAAAGAATCAACGCCGAATACGCATTGTCACGCTCAAGAGTATTGAAAAATTGAGCTTCATAAGATTGACATTACATAATAATATATGTTAAATACAATATCAATTGTTTTCAAGTAATGAAATGAAACAATAAACTAAAACATTAGCAACTTATAAAATTAAACATGACATAGAACATGAAAATAAACATTTTATGATCATAAGATACAATCATTTTTCAACATATAAAATTAGGCATGGGAATCATTTAAAAGAACATTGATGAGTCATATTTATACGACTCGTCGAATCAACTAATCCCGTTTATTTTGACACTTTTAAATGAGAACATTTACTTTTTAGTATGATTTTGCATTTCAGGTGTTTCGGAAGCTCTAGGAGAAAACGCGCATAAAAGATGGCTTTTCATGCCAAAAACATCACAATGGCAGATTAGACCTTTGGAGCTTAAACGGAGTGCTGGGAATGGACCGCCGATCAGAAAAATATGAGCCACATGCAGTTGCGTAGCTAACTCAATTCCCTACAACTCTCTAGTTAACACCAAGAGCATCCGAGGTCATTTAGATGGTCAAATCAATAGCCGAAGTCAGGACACAGTGGGTACCGCGCCTACAATAGACATTAGTGCAGTGGTAACGTTAAGGCTGGACGCGGTTGTAACGTCAATGCCATATGCAGTCGCTACTGTCAGCACGCATTTTGATGACATCAGCAAGCCCGAAACTTGGAAATTGAGCCCAAAAACAGACTTGGAAACCCTATTTTTTTTTTGCTATAAATAAGATCTTTGGGTTAGGGTTTCCAACACCTCATAATCTCATAAAATCATCCTAGACGGCTCTGGAGGAGAACGCGAAGCTTTCGACGAAGACAAGATTTTTCTACTTTCATTCCAAAAATATTTGTGTTCTTGTTATGGCTATGAGTAGCTAAATTCCTGTTTCAGTTTAGGGTTTCGTATATTGTGAACACGTTTTGAGATTTTTGTTCTTAATGCAATTTTATATTTTACTAGTTCTTGTGCTCATTCTTATGAATTAAATTGTTAGACTAAGTGGAAGCTTTGTCGCAAAGCATAGTCGAACATCTAATTCTTACTGTTAATATCTACTGGATACTTTGTTGTAAAGGTAGATAGTAACACCTAAGCTAAATAATACTTTTGTTGGATAGTTTAGTTTAGGAAAGAACTAGAAGTCTAACACCTTTGTCGGGTTAGATTGTGGCGTATCACCTTTGTCGGGATACTTGGGTTGTTACCTTTGTCGGAACAACCATACTTTAAAATATAAGATTAATCATCAGATATCTATGATAAACGTGTCACAATAGAAACCCTAAGCTGAATACTCTCTCGGATTGGAATCTTTTCGTTATTTTTCTCTTGCACTCATAAATACTCACAACACCCTTTTTCTTATTTGTTTTCAGTTACAGCTTCAACAACATCAGCTCCCTTGGGTTCAACCCTACTTGCCGCTACACTAGCTCATTGCAGGAGATTAATAAATATTAAATTTGACGCGTCAGACGACGCGCGTCAAATTTTTGCGCCGTTGCCAGGGAGCTGCGCTTTGGTGAAGTTGTTTCTTTTTTTTGATTCACTATGTCTTCTTATTACAGTGGAGCAGCTTGTGACGACAAAGACGACGAGGAGGATGATGGCAGCGAGGTTCAGTGTTGGATGATTCGGCGTTTCCCCAAATTTGGAGGTGCCATTGGAGAAGACCCCGTGACACATTGAAAAATGTTTCACTCCGTCTGCTGCCGCATAAAGCCTAAAAAAGAGTAATCGGAGAGGTTTAAGTTAAAAATATTTTTATTTTCTTTAACTGACTCCGTAAGATCATGGTATTACTCATCATCTGCAGTTGTGAAAGTACTTGGTCGGATCTACGAGCCGATTTCTAAAGGAGTTTTCTCCGCCATCCTATCGATTTGAAATTCGCGAGAAAATTTGTACCATTGAGCAATTCCAAGGCGAGATATTATATAAGTATTGTTTGTGATTCGATGACCTTGAGGGAAGCTGTCCACACCATGGATTAACAGACTTATTTCTTCTTGAGAGCTTTCTTGATGGGATGATTCTACTAGAGCGTTCTATGCTTGATGCTGCAGCGGGAGGTTCATTAATGAATTTACACATTTATGATATCTGGGACCTGATAGATGATATGGCACAGAGATCGAGACGAGGTCAGATGCACAAAATGGATGATAAGGCGCAGGCAGTAGAAGCTAATTCAGTGCAGAGTGTGCCCAACATCACATGCAACACCTCCATCATGAGCTTACCGGCAACAGAGACTCAAGCTTCAAATGAAGAGGATAATTCCACCACTACAAGAGAGTCTCACACGGAGGAAGAAACAATCATGTCTGAGGTAATCTTTGAACCACCTCAAATTATACAAAATTTTGATACACCTCTTCCACTTCTTGTGCAGGATAACATCATCCAAGATTTTCATAAAGAGCTAGAAGAAGAAGAAGTAGGAGAAGAAGAAGATGAGAATCAATTCAGCCGAATAATGCCAATCACATACCAGGAGGAAATATGTTCTAGCGAAGAAAACTCCACTCCTTACCTTTGCACAAACTTGATTACTAAAATTTTTTAGGTAAGCGCTGAATTTAATATGGAATTACATATGACTCATATGCCTCTTGTGTTGTACTTGCGGGATGGTGAACCTAAAAAATTACAAGAAAAGGCGTTTGGTTCACTTTACATTGTGGCTGCTAGTATCCCATTGTGCAGGACTAGAAACTGGATTACCAACTACAAACTGTCATTCAAAAACACATTCATGAGTTAGAAGCATCATAAGGAGAAAAAACGAGCTAGGTCTTGCAAGCATGTCTCTACAGTAGTTTCATTCGACCTACCGAGACATGACACATGTGGATGGAAACCGGATGGACAGACATGAGAGCACCACTCGATGAGGGCTATGAGCAGCACAAAAGAGTAGAGAAGTTTGACCTCACACAACCATGGGATCCTAACTTGTGATCCCTAAACAGGTATCGTCTAGCCAACGACGTAAAACAAAGGCGCTCATAGGGAGGCAGCCCGACAAATTTTTGTGTTTTTTGTTTTTTTTTGTCGTTTTATGTTTGTTTGAGTCTTGAGTCATGTTTTTTCACATTTTCTTTTGGGAAAAGTGATGTTTTTCATGCAGAAAATAGGTGCAACCCAGTGCGGATCGCGTCAACCCTCAATATTAGCTGCATTATGTGTTAACATTAAACTAACGTCTTTATCAGACGCGGTACGTAGAGTCTGAAGAAGACGTGGTGGACCATTGACCAGCATTGATCGATTCGTTTGACCAGAATTCTCACCATCACACGACGAAACGAGGGGAGTGCCTGTTCACTTTTATTCTCTATTTTTTTTCCTACGTTTGTGTGTCTTGCATTGTTGTGTCTTTGAATTTAAGTCATACCGTGAGGACACGGCTTAGTTCAAAAGTGTGGGGTGGGAGAGTCAGTCAGTTAGTTGTGTCAGCATATTTATTTTTCTTGCATCTGCATAGTGTCTGCACGTTTCCCTTAAAAAAATTTGAAAGTATGAATTTCTCTCTATTTCCTGGATATGCAGTATTGAACTTTGATGATGTGAAACAGACGATGCTGATTAGATGCGTTCCTCTCGTGAAATTTGAATTGTGCTTTCACATGTGAATTTAACCCAGTACATGTCCTTCCGAGTTGAAATAAATAGGGATATGGAGTTGATAGAAATGTCCTAGAGAGACTTGACAAAGCATTCAAAGGACCGAATTTTGAGTTATATGGTTATGTGGATTTCGTGGAGGCTAGCACTTCGAGACTTATTGGTTCAGAGTTTGGTCCGCCCTTGCAGCGTTTATGTAAGTAGGCGGGACGGGAAAATAGACCGTCCTATCTCTAGTCCGAAGTAACCGGGAAAATAGGTGGAGGGCCCCCATCTTGACTCGCGTCAAAAAGGTCGGGGATGAGAAAGAGTGGGGAGGTATTTCCATATGCTTGCGGGCGATGATTGGACCTCCTTCAAAAAAAAAGAAGAAAAGGACAAGAAATTCACAATAAAGGAGCAAAGCTCAAGAAAAATCAGCCAAGTTGTGAAGGTTTCTAAAAAAAATGAAGTACATCATTCATACATCAAGAGCCAAAGGCCAAAGAAAGTCACTACAAAAGCTTTCCAACAAAAGAAGAAAGAAAGCTCAAAAACCTTAAAGCTCGAATGAATCACGAGCAAGAAAAAGCAATTAAGTGTAACCATATAGCTGGAGTTCGGAACAGCGAATGCAGATCACGGGTCTAAAGAGGACTATCTCCCATTCATCCGAATTGGTTTGAATTTCAGCTCAAAGATAACATGTATTAAGTTAATTCTGTGTTGAGCATGATGATTTTAGTAGCGATTGAGTTATGCATAGAAAACTGAGTCTACAATAGCAACTCATATTCATTTAGCATTATCCAGGACGTCGAAGAAATTGTGGTGTTATATTTATTTTCCTTCTGTGACTTGGTTCTTGTTCGGGACGAACAAGTCTAAGTGTGGGGTTGTTTGATGAGTCGTATTAGTACGACTCGTCGAATCAACTAATCCCGTTTATTTCAACACTTTTATATGCGAACATTTATTTTTTAGTATGATTTTGTATTTCAGGTGTTTTGGAAGCTCTAGAAGGAAACGCGCATAAAAGATGACTTTTCATGCCAAAAACATCACAATGGTAGATTAGACCTTTGGAGCTTCAACGGAGTGCTAGGATTGGACTGCTGATCAGAAAAATATGAGCCACATGCAGTTGCGTAGCTAACTCAATTCTCTACAACTCTCTAGTTCACACCGAGAGCATCCGAGGTCATTTAGATGGTCAAATCAATAGCCGAAGTCGGGACACAGTCGGTACCGTGCCTACAGTAGACATTAGCGCAGTGCTAACGTTAAGGCTGGGCGCAGTTGTAACGTCAATGCCAAACGCGATCGCTACTGTCAGCACGCGTTTTGATGACATCAGCAAGCCCGAAACTTGGAAATTGAGCCCAGAACAGACTTGGAAACCCTAATTTTTTTGCTATAAATAAGATCTTTGGGTTAGGATTTCCATCACCTCATAATCTCATATAATCATCCTAGACGGCTCTGGACGAGAACGCGAAGCTTTCGACGATAAGAAGATTTTTCCACTTTCATTCCAAAAATATTTGTGTTCTAGTTATGGCTATGAGTAGCTAAATTCCTGTTTCAGTTTAGGGTTTCGTACATTGTGAACACGTTTTGAGATTTTTGTTCTTAATGCAATTTTATATTTTACTGGTTCTTGTGCTCATTCTTATGAATTACATTTTTAGAGTAAGTGGAAGCTTTGTCGCAAAGCTTAGTCGAACAACTAATTCCTACCGTTAATATCTACTGGATACTTTATCGTAAAGGTAGATAGTAACACCTAAGCTAAATAATATCTTTGTCGGATTGTTTAGTTTAGGGAAAAACTAGAAGTCTAACACCTTTGTCGGGTTAGATTGTGGCGTATCACCTTTGTCGGGATACTTGGATTGTTACTTTTATCGGAACAACCACACTTTAAAATATAAGATTGATCATCAGATATCTATGATAAACGTGTCACAATAGAAACCCTAAGCTGAATACTCTCTCGGATTGAAATCTTTTCATTATTTTTCCCTTGGACTCATAAATACTCACAACCCCCTTTTTCTTATTTGTTTTCAATTACAGCTTCAACAACAGTTCCTTTGGGTTCGACTCTGCTTGCCGCTACACTAGTTCATTCCAGGAGATTAATAAATATTAAATTTGACGCGTCAAACGACGCGCGTCAAACATGATTAGATGAAATATACGTGTTATAAAAAAATCATAAAAGGAATTGATTTTTCCAAATGCTAGGCGGTTTCGAGATTTCTCCGAAAAGGACTCAATGTTGTTATCATTGCACCATAATGAAAAAAAGGAGAAAGATGATTGTATCCCTACCATGAGCAATTCATGCTGATAAAGTGTTGTAAAAATTATGAAGAGAATGATAATAGATGTAAGGAGAGAATAGGATATTTGTATTATGTGTTATGAAATGTAAGGATGAGTTATAGAACTCAAATTAAGAACAACATATAAGAGAGGAGAAATGTGGTGGGAAAAAGATTTCTTATTGATATTGATTATTTATAAATGATCTTTTTATATAGGAATACATGAACACGTGAAAAAACTAACAATCAATATAGAAGATTAAAAGCCAATAAGTACATGAAAACCCTAAGGATCTTTGAGACATGAACAGTTAAAGATCATTCAACATAAGTACAATATTCATAATAGAAATGAAGTTGTCGTTGAATTAATATAATATTACTTTCCCCTAAAAAAGCAATATGATGTTCAATCAGGACTCAAAAATCATTTAAACCGTCTTCAGTCCTGAAATTGACTATCTTTTGAATTATTTAGAACAAAAATTTGTAAAAAGCTTCATTTTGCAATTTTCTAGTAGCTAGTTATTCTCTCTAATGCATGTTTGGAACACAAGAAATTGTTGTAGATATTGCAATTTTCCAAATGACCATAAAGGGGATCTAATGCCAGCATGCGCTTTGTTAAAAGTGCACTACTCGATGGTAAATTTTGCACCATCAAGATTTTTTGCTCTTGTTTGTCCCATGAAATTTTCTTCCAGCTTCTACAGTTTCCCTGTGAAAATGACACAAGTTGACCAGTTATTAAGTCATATATTCAAGTTTGACCAGACATGTGCAGCTATGATGGTAGTTGAACATTGCTATATACATAATCCGCAAAATGAAATTTATAGCATAAGGGAGACATGCATTTGTATTGTGCAAACTATCCCCTGACAATAAATTAGTGTCCATGTTCGTCATTGTACGATTAGGAAGAGAGTAAACTAGTATCGATAAGAACATGCCTGTCGACAATTGATATATTCATTGAGCTTGAACCCAATACTCCACATTATTTTGCTTGAGTCATCGAAAAAAGAACGAAAGCGATGAATAAAGGAAAGTTCATTACCTAAAAGAGGCCGCGAGTTCCATATTCTCAGGAGCAAGTTGTACGCCTTCAAAAAAGCAAGTGGCAGCCTCCTCAAACCTCTGTAAATTGTACATATTTTTTTGAAGTGAGTACGTCTGGCTCTCTCACACTCCCACTTCACTACCTAATTGCAAGAGAACACAAAATGATACCTCCATTAGACGCAGAGCAGCCCCTTCCCTGTAGAAAGCTTTAGGCCAGTCTGGACGAAGTTCTCTGCATGCTTTCGCATCTGCCAATGCCTGCTCAGATTGCCCTAGGCGTATCCAGCAAAGGCTTCTATTGGAGAGCACGGCAGCATCGAAAGGGTTAAAATCAAGGGCCTACAGGATATATCAATGATCACTAAATCTGATAGCACAGCCATTAGCGGATCAAGAAATTTTAGTAAGTGGGGCAATATAACACTAATAAAGTCTTAAAAAAAGTGAGGACATTAAGCTAACTAACACAAAACTAGTTGCAATTTTGAGAAAACACAGGGGTTGGACAGACTTGAGATAACAAAAACATGTAGGAGCACAAAAATTTCAGGACCATAAAAATTCTTTTAGGGGAAAATGACTAAGCATTTTAGTTTAAATGCATCAGTTATCTGCCCCATGTTACGGCCCGGGATTTAGACCTCGTGACAGGAGCCGTTGCGAACGATGCTAGAATACTAAAACGTTGCAGCTTTGTCAACCTAAGCTCTCTTCTTACCAGAGAGGTTAGATTTATTTAGCTCCAAGCTGATCTCTTTATTCAACGAGAAAGTCCTACTTATATGTAGGTCGATACAATTAGCCTTAATGGCTTAATTATTGATTAACAAAAATCCACTCAAATCAAATATTAGAATTATCTTAGACTGGCAGCGCTATCTCAGTCATATGATTACGATTCCTTAGCTGATATGTGTTACCATAGAAGGGATCTGTATCATTACTCCCGTCCTCTGCAAAGAGCTTGTCCTCAAGCTCTAAGTCTGGATATGCCTCTCCAAATGTCTCAAAATCATCCCAAGTTGCTCCTTCAGGTGCATCAGCAAGCCATTGGATCTGAAGCTGACGTTGTCCGCGATTCATCCTAGAACGGATTACGGTGTGGGGTGCCATTAGTGTGCAGCCCTCGTGGACTAAAGGTAGCTCCGAAAGAACAGTGGGTCGTGGTCCCTTGTGAGCTTTTAATAAGGAGACATGGAACACGATGTGAATACGACTTTCCTCGGGCAATTGTAGTCGATATGAAACTTCTCCAATGCGTGCAAGAATTTCAAACGGACCATAAAATTTTGGTGATAACTTGGTCAAAGAATTACGAGCCACAGTAAACTGGCGGTGAGGGTGAAGTTTAAGCCACACAAAATCATCCACCGCAAATTCAACTAAGCGATGGCTGCCATCATAATGGTCCTTCATCCGCTACTGGGCTTGTGCTAATCGAGCACGTGCCTCTCGTAAAAATTCAGACCGCTCATTCAATGCTTGGTCGGCTGCCTCCACTAATGATCTTCCTGGCACATAGTCCAAAAGTCGAGGTGGCTCACGCCCGTATACTAGTTGGAAGGGAGTACCTTGGAGTGCAGTGTGGTACGAGGTGTTGTAACAATACTCCACCCACGAAATTCAAGAGAGTCATTTCTTTGGTTTGTCCCCCGTCAAGCACCGAAGATATATCTCCAAAGTTCGATTGACTACCTCGGTTTGCCCGTCAGTCTCTGGATGATAAGTAGTGGAGAAAGACAATGTCGTCCCGGATAAGCGAAAGAGCTCTCGCCAAAATTGTCCACGAAATACTTTGTCGCGATCCGTAACGATTGACTCTGGCCGACCATGTAAAAAACACCTCTGAGAAAAATGCATTTGCCACCGAAATTGCCATATAAGGATGGTTAAGCGGAAGGAAATGAGCATACTTGGAGAGTCGATCGACAACCACCAAAATAACAGCCTTGCCGGAAGCTTTTGGGAAAGCCTCAATAAAGTCCATTGATATATCAGCCCAAATGGCCGTTGGAACTAGTAAGGGCTGCAAGAGGCCAGCCGGTCTTTGTGTCTCCCACTTATATTGTTGACACACCTAACATTCTTGGACATAAGTGTGAATGGTCTGCTTACACCCTTTCACGACGGATACGCTCCATGGTCTTTTGTATTTCTTCGTGAGCCAAGTTATGGAATCCTGACACCACTTTCTCAACCAAAGGTGATGTAGACAAGAGACATACTTAATCGTGAAACAAGATCAGTCCATCACGCACTTGCTATGTGCTACTTTCTTCGCCTCGAATAATACTATCTAGAAGATTAAGTAGTGTAGCATCAGTTTCAATTTCGCGTCTCAATTCTTCGAATACACCAACCCGGGCTCGCGATAAGATAAATAAAGTCTCTTCTTCTTTGATGTCCCTCTCATCACGACGTGAGAGTGTATCCGATGCCCAGTTAAGTACCCATGCGTGATACTCCACACCAAAGTTGAACCCAAGAAGCTTACTAATCCAGTGTTGTTGCGGAAATGTTGTAAGCCTCTGCTCAAATAAAAACTTCAAACTGAAGTGGTCTGTCAGGATAAGAAATCGACGACCCCATAAATAAGGTCACTAATGAGTGACAGCTTTAGCATGCCCAATCAACTCGCGTTCGTAGGCAACAAGCTTATGGCGTCGTTCGGCCAATTTCCGACTAAAAATTGCAATAGGGTGACCTTTTTTTGTAGGACAGCTCCAATTCCGATCCTTGAAACAACATTCTATGACAAACTTTAATGAGAAATCGGGTAAAGCAAGAACATGAGATTCTGAAAGTGCCTTCTTTAGAGATAAGAATGATGTCACCGCTTATCATCCCAAGTGAAATTGTTACGTTTGAGGAGACTTGTTAAGGGCGCTGAGATGATACCGTAGTCTTTAATGAACTTTCGATAATATCCCGAGAGGCCCAAAAAATCTCGCACCGCCTTCACTGTATGTGGTTGTGGCCACTCAATGATAGCTGCAATCTTATTTTGATTAATTGCCACTCTAGAGTGTTGAATAACATGACCCAAATAAGCTACTTGAAGTTGGCCAAAGGAGCACTTAAAACGCTTCCGAAATAATCCATGAGAACGAAGGAGACTTAGTGCCGTCTATATGTGCTGTAGGTGCGCTGCCCAAGATTGACTATATATCAAAATATCATCAAAGAAAACAAGAATATACCTTCGAAGTTGGTCCTTGAATAATATATTCATCAGAGTTTGAAACGTAGACGGTGCATTCGACAATCCAAACGGCATCACTAGGAACTCATAATGGCCATGATGAGTGCGAAAAGCCGTTTTGTCAATATCTTTTGGAGCCATTCGCACTTGTTGGTAACCTGAAGTCAAGTCCAGCTTGGTGAAATATGTAGCTCCATGGAGTTCATCAAGCAGCTTGTCCACCATCGAGATAGGAAACTTATCTTTAATGGTTTTAGCATTTAATTCCCGATAATCTAAACAAAAATGCCATGATCCATCCGTCTTCTTAACTAGGAGCAACGGTGTAGAAAATGGCAAATGACTATCCTGTATAATTCTGTTGTGAAGCATCTCAGTACACTGTCGCTCTATCTCATCCTTTTGGAGGTGTGGATAACGGTATGGACGAACTGCCACTGGAACTGAGCCTGCTAGCAAATGAATACGATGATCGCACTGACGTGCCGGTGGCAGACCCTTAGGAGTAACAAAAACATCGTCAAAGGTGTCTAGAAGACGCGCCAAGTCTGTCTCAGGACATCGAGTACCACTTAAGGCATTTAGATTTCCTCTCTCGTCACGGGACTCGACATACCATATAATATAACGGGTGCACCATTTAACTTGAACTCCATTTCGCCTCTTGTAAAGTCCCACATGATTCGTCCCAGTGTGTTCAACAAATGTATGCCAAGCACAATGTCAAAGCCGGACAATGGAATCACATACAAAATTGCCAAACTCATCCCCTTGAACCACCAGACAAAGAATTTCATAAACGCCACTACTCGACATGGACCCTCCATTGGGTAGTGCCACACATGCTCCTTGGCGTTGCTGGATTGGAAGATCAAAGTTGGCAGCCACGCCTTCCCGAATAAAGTTGTATGTGCTCCCAGAATCAAGTAAAGCCCAAACAACTTTTTCGAATATCATTGCTTGCACTAGAAAAGTCTCATTTGTTTGCGTACCCCTCATGGCGTTGAGTGAGAGCACTGGGACCTCATCATAGTCTTCTTCACTCCCAACTTCAGGTTCCTCATACCGCATTACAATATGAAACAAAGTTGCACCGATGACCTGCAGTGAACAATTCATCGCAATTGAAGCATTGTCCCCTTGCTCGATGATCAGCCATCTCCTGGTTGGTTAACCTTTTAAAATCAAGTTTAGGGGCAGCCACTTTTGATCCTTGAAGGCGCCCACTTGGAAGCTCTCCCCCTCGTGGTTTACTAGTAACTGTGTCTTAACGAGTGAGTTTCTGTAGCAGGCAGACCACTAAATGTGCGCATTACCTTATCATCCGGCAACTTCAACTCATTTTTACAAGCTAAGTTCATCACGATGTATAACGACTCAGGCTTATGGTACTTGACCTCTCGGCGAAGAGCATCAGAAAGTCCTGCACAAAAATGCCATATAGAGGAATCCTCTGTTACTTTTGAAGTGCGGCCCAGACAGGCTTCGAATTGGATGCAGTACTCATTCACAGAGCCCAACTGTCGAACATATGTTAGTTCTCCAAGAGGATTTAGGCTTGATGGGGGACCAAATCGATGTACACAACGTTCTGCAAATTCAGCCCACGATAAATGATGATTCACTAGTCTTCGGAGCGTCCGAAACCACCCAGCTGCTGCTCCAGTAAGACAAAAGCTAGCTTGGCGGACTTTACGAGCTTCGGCTGTTCCTTGATCTTTAAAAAAATCCTCAGCCTTTTGGAGCCATTTGGTGGGGTCAAATAATCCATCAAAAGTTGGAAAATCCATTCGCCCGGGTTTGGAGTCAATCAGATAGTGCTCGTAGCGTACTTCATTCTCCACTGGACAATCCTCATCGATCTCATTGGCTACGCTGTCCTCAAATCGACCATCCCCAACATAGTTCTTTTTGAGGGCATATTTTGAAGGTGAAGTCTGAGTACCCATCAACTTGTCTGATGCCTCCATGTTGCCCTCAACCACCCCGAGAACAATCGCTTCTCGCCTCGCGGTCCCTGATAGTGCATCTGGTCACCCCTAATGCCACGACCTCCATGCCCCCTTCCGCGCCCTCGACCTCTGGTTGGAGGGACACTGTCGTTTGGATTGACATCTTCCCCCACAGCTTCAAATGGGATGGTCAGTGCGCGGAGCTCCTCTAGATTCGATTGGTGCGCTCGGAGCTCGTCTTGCAGAGATGTGAGAGCGGTTGCTTGAACCTCCGCTGCTGCCACATTAGCAACTGCGTGCTCCTCCATAAATTTCTTCATTTGCTCCATGAATTCGTCCGCCATTGCAGTTCCCAACTCGAGTGTCGAATCTGATACCAATAATGTTAGGGCCCGAGATTTAGACCTCGTGACAGGAGCCGTTGCGTACGATGCTAGAATACTAAAACATTGCAGCTTTGTCAACCTAAGCTCTTATATTACCAGAGAGGTTAGATTGATTTAGCTCCAAGTTGATCTCTTTATTCAACGAGAAAGACCTTATACGTAGGTCGATACAATCAGCCTTAATGGCTTAATTATTAATTAACAAAAATCAACTCAAATCAAATATTGGAATTATCTTAGACTGGCAGCGCTATCTCAGTCATATGATTACGATTCCTTCGCTGATATGTGTTACCATAGAAGGGATCTGTATCACCCCACTGCACTGTTTTATAAAAATGAACGGACCGTAGAAGACTACCATCACTAACATCATCAGTAAATTTAACACCAATTAATGGAGCTACATGAACTTAGCACCTGGCCCGTTATTACTTATTACTACAACTACCAATTAAATTACTTAAGTGGCCAATTCAAACAGTTATGATATGATTGCAACTGTTGAAACACACTATAAATTGGGATCACCGATATACATAGAAGACGGATCAAATGAGAACTACATATCATAAAAACCACGAATTAATCTGGTTTACTGAAAGATATAAGATACAGTCTTAAACTAGTACGGTTAGCCAATTTCTTACCAAGGGTAATGATTTCACAACCATCACAAGGATTTTTTTTTTAATTACAAGGATTAACACTCAACAAGAAACAAACTTCAAAAGACAAAATAGGACAAGGAATGTACTTGTGTGTAAGCATCAACTGCCACCGTATAATCTTTTCTTTTGAAAGCATCATCCCCTCTAGATTTTGCATCTGCTGCCTTCGCCTTTGCCTCAGGTGTCACCTGTAGGAGTTGTTACTTTGAATGTAAATTATTCAAAGATATGGCATAAATGTTTGACGAGCCATGTTTATATATATAGTTACTCGCGCAACTATTACAGCAGAAACATATTACATGTATTCACTTTTTAATTCTTAGCAGTTATTCAGCCTTTATAGCCTAGTGCTCCTCAGAAATTGACGTTCAGTGTGACAAAGCTCTGAATATTGCAATAGGAATGACAGCTATAAATGTGTTACTTAACAATATTGAGAAATAATAATATAGCTAATTTGAGCAATTTAGATAATATCTATTTAACTTTTTAGTTAAATATGTATGGAATGGAAGTGATAAATTTTAGAAAAATCAAGTGCCTATTGCAGCATATCACAGCTTAAAATTGCATGGGATAGTATCGTGGATTAATAGATATAATGATCATAAATTTCTAACTAGCTTCACAAGTGTAATAAAATGTTTTTGAAGCTACAGAACCAAATAATTTTATTCAAGTATTTAGAGATAACAAACATAATAAGATCAAATACTTTATATCTGCTGTCTGAGTTCAGAAATACAGATACCAAGGAGTTCTACAAATACACTGTTTAGGAGGCAGATAATGTGTACCTGAAGGACCTCCTTCGAGACTTTAGCAACCGGAGAATCATCCTCTGCCTCGCGATTGCTTACACTTTTCTGCAAAGGTAACAACTCATTGATGCTTTACGACACTTGTGGACCAAACTAAACTAGTAACAGTTGGGATACAAGACAGTTCGTGATAGTGTACATTCTTAATATATTTAGTGAAAGATACACTTCGTGACGTAACAATGAATCATGACCTGATTGAGTTAGCTGTGTTATAATAAAGCTGACCAATACCTGCATTTCACTGATTTCAGACTTCATATACCTCAAGATTCCATCAACAGTCCAATCTGGAATCTTATCTACTGGTCTTGTTAATGGAAGAAGAACCTGAACTACAGCACGGTTGGCTCTTCCAGCCGCCACATGTATTGGCATTTCACCCTCCTATAAGGTACCGAATGAGATAAACAGTCGAGCAACATTGTGCAGACAGCACGAACATAAACAAGGACAAGTATTGTGTGGGTAAGTGGAAAATTTAAGTTTTCTCAGGGCAATGGACATAAGTAGCGTGTAGATAACAATTTGAAGTAGTGATTTGCTATACCACACAAAGTAAATCAAAATGCAACTAAGAAGTTATCAGATGAAATCTGTTAACCAAAGAGTACATTAACAAAGGTGTCTCATTCAATGGACAACATCAATCATAAACCGTCCAATAGTCCTAGTTAGAATGCTGACATTTAAACGGCTACTGATAAAGCTTCTATAAAATTTTATAAAGATATTCCAACGGGGATTCCTTGTATATATCAGTCAACAAAATTGCGGGAATTCGACATGCTTCATAGCTCTGTTTGAAAAATGACGTGAACACAATTTAGAGGTAAGAGGACTGAGTGTGTATTTGTAATGTAAATGGAAAGAATAAAGTAATCAAACTTCTGGCTAAATCGTTCGCCTTTGACAGATTATAGCATGCTTGCTATATGGGTCAAAGATGCATGTAAAATCACCCAATTCCGAGACAGCTGCAAGTGATGTACTCCATAGAGTGAAATGGTTAAAAACAAACCTCATCAGCAATATTGGGATCTGCTCCCGCTTTAACTAAGCAATTTATGATTTCAAGATTCCCACTATCCGCGGCAATATGCAGAGGGGTTGCTCCACCAGCAATCACATTTACATTAGCTCCAGCCTGTAAAGAAGGCGGGTATAAAGTAGGAATTATGAGTAACAAGCCATACATCCAATATAACACTTTCTCTGATTTTATCAGAGCACAACTCAGCTGAGTTGATAAGTAGAAGTAGAGTGTTGATGTAAGAGAACATGTATACTCTTCAAACAACAAGTTGTGTACTCCGACAACAGCAAATAAGGGATGCAAGAGAGAAAACTAAGCAATATTGTTGTTCTTCAAGATACACAAAACAAAGGTATTAAAGGACATTTACATAAAACTTGCATGATAGTAAAATTGAAGCAAAATGGCCTAATATGTCGAGCTATCATGTGAGAGATTTTAACCTCAATCAAAAGCTCCACACAAGCGAGAGAACCAGCTGCTACAGCTGATATTAGAGGAGTGATGTTATCATCAGTCTCAGCATTAGGCTGCAAACAAAAGAGTTGATAATACCTATGATAAAAACGTCAAATGTATATAGGATAGCTATGTAAAGAGTTGATCATCAGTCTCAGCATTAGGCAGTTCTAACTTTTATCATAGGATAGCTATGATAAAAACGTCAAATGTATGATAATAAAAATATAAGAAAATAGAGTTGCATGCTTACATTGGCATGGTGTTCCAGCAAAACTCTCACAGCATCATGTTGGTCATGACCTGCAGCCCAAATGAGTGGTGTGCCAGAATCACTCTGGGCATCAACATCAATCCCTTTCAATAGGAAGAGCCTCAGCAATTCAACATTTCCTAAAATATCATGAGTAGAATTCAGAAAGTATAGAGCCGTACGTTTGCTTCTGCCATGAGATGATAATGCAAATCAAGCAAGCCTCTAAAACCTTATCAGGAGGCATATTGTGGCAGTAAAAGTTAGAACTGCCATTGAGCACATACACTGGTAATTAAGGTACCAAAAACTAAAGAATGAAAGTGCATCTGATTTATGTTAACACTCACAAAAGCTGCAAATAAGTGCCCAGGACAGAGTTTATCAAGCTGAATCATAGTTCATCAAGCTGGTAAGGTGGTGAAAATGATTACAATGTTGGAAACAACATTGTTGCTATAAAAAAACTTATGGGATTACCTATAGCAGCTGAATGGTGTAAAGCTGTCGTCCCCATATCACTGGCGATAGCAGGGTCCGCACCAAATTCCAGTAGATACTTAGCAGTCTCAGTATGTCCTTGTCGAGTAGCATGAACAAGGGGAGTTTCACCTACCACTTGACAACAGTTTCACCAAATTAGACCTGGCAGACAGCTGATGCCACGCAATACTCTCAACTAATTATACGCTTTAGGCAAGGATGAGTATTTAAATATATATATACTTAAACTTTCTAATAGGGGAGTGGGGGTTCAAAAATGATAAATAGAACAATACAAGAAACAGCGATAACAAAACATGAAAGGTTAATGATAGAGGCGGAAGCTAACCATCATCGTCTCTAGTATTTACATCGAGCTTCAATTCCTCCAGTAAGTACTTGCACACCTCAGTCTTCCCTTCTCTGGCGGCAAAGTGAAGAGCTCCACGTTTATTGGCATCTTTAATATCTGCCACCGTTCCAGACAATCCCTTGCCGTCATCCAGCTGCTTGGCGATCTCTACACGAACAATATACCATTTCAATTAATCAACATAACATCATCTCAATCAAATAAACAAAGATTAAAGTAAAAGCCGAATGAAATGTAATTACTTATTAATAGGTCGATATTTCCAGAACAAGCGGCATTAAGGAACAGCTGAACTTTCTCCCTGACTGCAGGAGGCGAAATCAATTGAGACATAAATGAAAGCAATAGTGTTTGAGAGTAAAACGTTAATTGAGAATAAAGAGCGGAGAGTGGAGGAGAGGACCCGCAAGGGCAGTGGAGCCATCGGCGGCCATGTGGAACAGACCTCTGCTTGTTCTGACGAGAAAAACAAATAACCCTAAACCCTCTGTGAAGCTGCTGAAGGAAGCGTAAAACCCTGGAGAGTGTTCGACAGCTGAAGACGAAATTTTTTTATAGATTAGTCAATCAAGTTTCGCGTCTCTTCTTTGTCTTTCTAGAAGCCGCCGAGTCAAGTTTGAAGGAATTTGTGTGGTTATTTGTAACAATAAATCTTACAACTTTGGGTGAAAAGTAGGGATGCACGTAATTCATACCTCTATAATCCCCCGTATATGCTTCAATTTTGGCTACCCTTGTAAAATAATAAAAACAAAAACAAAAAAATTAAAATTAAAAAAAAAATTAAAAAAAAAAACGGACAGTTGCCAGCCATTTATTTATTGGGTTCAATGAATCGGAAACAACATAACACCTGTCAGTCACCACTCGGCCCCTACAAACCACAAGGAGCATCATAGGCAAACAAGACAGCAACTAAAGCACCAAGAAGGAAAGAGGGTCAGGTCTCTCCTCGCACACAGGCAGGATCACAATCCTGACAGTCCTCTAATACAAAGGCAACACAGTCTTCAGCGCCAAAATGAGCTAAGACAAAAAGGATGCACAAGGGCCTGAACCAAGACCGGTCACACACGCACTGTGATATCATCCCTACACTAGTACAGAACACACTATAGACAGCACTTCTTGAATAAGGGTTGTCAAAAGTGTCGATATTAGCCAACGATTTTTTACTCAGAAGCGATGTTTTATGGCGGACAATAGACATCGCTTATTATAAAAGCGATGTCTATAGTCTAACTTTAGACAGCGCTTCTTCTATAAGCGTTGTCTAAAGTCTATACAGAAAATTACATTCATTTGCTCAATATTACACAACACATTTGCATTCATACATATGTCCAAATGTTTCGATACTTGACATGTTTTCCTTACTACAACAATCGAGCAATAATACAATAAACTTCATGTTTATACCGGATGATATACTTACCGCACAAAAGTAATCAACGCAGTTGCAAAGTCATCCCTCATGTCATCTAGCACATCATTATCATAAGGTTGTCGTCCTCTACGAAAACACTGAAAAAAATTTAAAGTTAGAAAGTTTATGGACACCCCAAAATCATATTGATCAATCAAGTCTTGGAATATACTTGTTTGATGTCGTCCTCAAGCGATCCATTGGTAGCTCGAACGAACTTGATTATGTCGCGAATGTATTGCAGGACACAATAACCACATACTTCACTCTTAAAGGGCTGTTGTGGGCACTGAAAATGGAATTCTATAATTACTCAAAACATATTGGATATTGATGGGCCATATTTATATGACTCATCGAGTCAACTAAATCCACCAAAAACGACACTTTATCCTTTCAATGTTTACTTGTTGAGATCGTTTTGTATTTCAGGTGATTTTGGGGTGTATAGAAGAAACGAGCTTAAAAAGGGGGTTTTATGCTAAAAAGGGTCGCTTGTCATTTCTGGCCAGTCAGGACCCGAGGAAACTCAGCCAGGCCCGAGAAGTCTCGAGTCGGGATCGAAGAATCCCAGCCGGGCCGCGTCCGAGAAGTGTCGGACCCCGTCCGAATAGATGCCCCGAGAGGAACAGTGACGGACCGGTCCCTGGCCCGAGAACCAGTACCGAGAAGCCCCGGGCCGCGCCCCAGGACGGTACCATGCATCGCTACTGTTGCGCTCCCCAGTGCGCTGAGGTTCGCGACCAAGAAAACCAGGTCTCCGCCCGAGACAAGCGCCCGAACGAAACTTCAAACCAGGGCATGACCCTTTTTCGGCCAGAATCCGGCTTAACATCCTTCTTGAGGTCGGTTTGTAATGGTTTTATCATTCAGAATCCATGGTCTTAGAGCCAAGATCCTCCGGCCAAACTCCGGCCAGATTCCGACCATACTCTGATCTAGCTCCGACCCAGCTCTGACCAAGAACCAGCCATGCTCCGACCTAATTGCGGCCAAAGCACCGATCAAGTTCCGGGTGCTTACTATTCACGTTCGGTTGCCCCTTGGCTTCAACCAATGACGTGGAGGTGGGGCTAGTGGCTTCAACTAGCTTGAAGGCGGCTGACCTATTAGGTGGAGACACGTTCCAAGGCGATTGCCCCTTGGGTGGATCCAAACTCAAGGCGGTTGGCTTCAACTAGCCTTGCCGGTTGACCTTTAGAGAGAACTAAGTCCAAATGGTTGGTTCTTCCCCCTTGCCTAAACCGCCTCCCTTGCCTATAAATCAAAGGGCATGAGCTTTTAAACACATCTCTCATCTTTTGTAACACCCATGATACTCACAAGCTTGAATACACTTGATACCAAAAGCTCCAACTTCTCTCTACTCGTTCTTGTTTCATTTTTGTAATCTCACTTTACTTAGCAATTTCTGAGTTCTTACTTTCCTAGTAATGGCACTTGTATTCTTTGACATGGAAACAAGCGGCTAAAGCTCATATTCGGCATAGGGTTCTCATCCTTGTGCCGACTTCTTGAGACTTGTGTTCTTAATGCTTTTACACTTCTCTAGCCCTCATGCTTATTTCAAGGATCATTCGGCGAGACTAAGTGGATGTTTTGCCACAAAGCTTAGTCAAGTTAATGGTCCCTATAGTCAATATTTACCGGATGCCTTGCAGCAAAGGTAGATAGTGACATCTAGTTTGAGCAACACCTTTGCCGGGTTGTTCGTTCTAGTAGAGGACTAGAAGCTTTAAACTATGTCAAGCTTAGTTGTGGAGTACCACCTTTGTCGGGGTACTAGGGTTGTCACCTTTGTCGGGACAACCACATAACACCTTGACAAGTTGAGGGTGTGGAATACTACCTTTGTCGGAGTATTTGGATTGTCACCTTTGTCGGGACAATCACACTTAGAATTGTAAAAGAGATCATTCGAAGTCTATTATGGAAGTGTCACAAGTTGAGACCCTAGACTGAATATCATTCTCACTAAGTTACTTTCCACTTTACCATTCAAGCACTCTACTTTCAAGCACCTTATTTTCAGTACTTTACCTTTCAAGCACTCTAATTTCAAGCACCTTATTTTCAGTACTTACTTTCAAGACTTTACCTTCAACATTTTCATTTAAGCCATTTACTTTCCGTTAAAAAGGCCACAATCAACCCCAATTGTCTTACTCTATTTCCCATTTTCTTAAGAATAACTGTTTCCATCCAAACTCTCTTGGGTTCGACCCCTACTTACCGCTTACTAACCAATAGTGAGCCAACAAGTAGTGGATTTACAAATAACAATTTGGAGTGCCACGAGGACGGCCTATCAAATTTTGGCGCCGTTGCCAGGGAGTAAGCGCATCGGATAGTTGTTCTTTCTTTTGTTTCTTTTCCTCAATTTTACGTGCCTGTTTCTGCATAACCATGTCTCGTGCAGGAAGCCACCATGATAATGAAGAGGTTACCAACGAGGCGAACCAGTTTGCCCGAATTGATAAAGACCAACCTCCATTTTATGATGACCCGGAACAGCTCGTTCGGGACAGGAACCGTGCTCTTCGAGATGCCGCCAGGAGAAACCAAGTGCCGCCCGGGGGCCGGAATGGAGCTGGCCCGAGGCAGCCCCCTAGACAACCCCCACCACATCAGCAAATGCCGAGGCAGCAGCCCGTCTTCGAGGAATTCTATGAGAACAATGTCCTCCGCGAGCCTACCATGGGAGAACTCTCGGCACCAAATTTCAGAAACCAGCCGTGGTGCGTATACGAGGGCCCTGATCTGGAGAACATTGCCATCAACACGTTCGTGGTCCACAACTTGCCCAAGTTCTCGAGAACTCAGGGAGAATCCGCAACGACTCATCTTCAACGTTTACATGGCAATTGCCAAAATTTAAAACCCTATGGAGTAGACGTGGAGGACTTCAAATTGAAGGCCTTCTACTTCTCCCTTATTGACTCAGCTAACGACTGGTTCCTTTCATTGCTTTCAGGTAGCATCAGAACTTGGGCCCAAATGCAAAAGAAATTTCTAGATAAATACTACCCAGCGGGAAGGGCAATGCAAGTAAGAAGGCAACTGCAAGACATAAGGCAGGGGCCTAATGAACCCATGTACGATTACCTTGAGAAGTTCACCCGCTTGGAGAGGAGTTGTTGCACGCTTGGACTGCCCGAGAAGCTCATCATCGAGTACCTTATTGATTGGTTGAAGCCTCTTGACAAAATGCTCCTGGATACCGCGGCTGGAGGACCAATGATAAGCTTACCATTGAGCGGCATAAGGCAACTCATCACCAACGTTGCTGAAAATGCCCGGTTTAGAGAGGAGACCACTCGGCAAGAAGAGTTTACCCGCACTAAGAACGTGGTTAAGGCCGAGGTACCAAAGAACTCCATGCCCGAGGAGATGAAGCAAATGAAGGAGATGATGATCCAGCTCCTACGAAGGCAGCCAGCTCAAGTGAGGCCTTGTGAATTTTGTGGTTCTATGGACCACAAAACAGATGCATGCCCGACCTTGATAGAAGAGGACCCGGTGGAGGTCAATGTAGTGGGCGGGTACCAAGGGTACAACAACAGCGACCGAGCGGGACCAAGCCGACAGTATGGGCAAACGACCGGGCAGAACTGGCGGAATGACTCAGGCCCGAACTGGCGACACGACTCCGGGCAGAATTGGCGGAACGACAACCATCCCCCGAGGGAAACGCAACAGGCCGCCACTCAACCGGCTCAGCAATTCTACCGACCGCCTTACCGGCAGTACAACCAGAATGGCCCGGGCCAATATCAGCAGAAGGGACCGAACCAGTACCAAGCCAGCCCGAGCCAGCAAGGCCCGAGCAAATCACTCGAGGATGTTGTGAAAGAATTGGCCAGCACGGTACATCAAAACAAGACAAAAACTGATGGAGCAATAGCAGATTTGGCCAAGCAAATGTCCCAGGTCTCCGAGCTCAAAAATGAATCCAGCCGGCTCCCTTCACAAACCATCCAGAACCCGAAGGGAAATGTGAATGCAGTGACTCTTAGAAGTGAGCAAAGGCGTGTCGTTGAACCCACGGAGCAAGAGGAAGACGAAGACCCGGAGGTGCCCGAAGAAGAGCAGGCCAGGCCCGAGATGCTCGGTACTCTCAAGCAGGATGCGGCCGAAGCACGCGGGACGCACCCGGTACCAGCGACCGAAGGAATCAAGCCACGCCCGGTACCAAGGACCAAGAAATCCAAGACCAGCGCCACTCTTCCGTTCCCCGTACCAGCCCGAGTTCCAAAGCAGCACGTCGTGGATAAAGATTAAATAATGCCTATCCCGGATTATTAGATTTAGGAGAACTAGAAGTCTAATGCCTGAACGGATTAGATTGTGGTGTATTGCCTAAAACGGAATACTTTAGGTTATAACCTGAAACGGAGTAACCACACTTAGAAAGCTGAAATTAGATAATTAGCAGTCAATGATAAACGTGTCACAATAGAAACCCTAAACTGAATGCTTTCTCTTATTGAACTCTTTGTTATCCTTTTCTCTCGTGCTTTTACGATACTTGTTTACAAAACCCCCTTTTATTTAATTGTTTTCAGGAACAACTTCAACAACCAGCTCTCTTGGGTTCGACCCTTGCTTTCCACTCTACTAGTTCTTGCAGGGAAAAATATAAATTCAAATTTGCAGGTACCGACGACGCCTGTCAAATTTTGGCGCCGTTGATGCTCTTGACCGAGGGCTGCCACTAGATTTTTTCCACCTAGCATGCCATTTCTGGGAGCGTCGCCCTTCACAAGGACCAGTTGCTTGTGGAGGGATAATCACATATATGCTGCGCCGTCTGCACGGGCAGCCGGACTTGGCAGATCATCGTCGCCTCCCTCAAGCTCGCTTTGACGCTTATTTTTTCAGGAAAGCTATTACTAGGCGTGCTCGTAGGAGGGAGCAGTATGCGTGGACTTACCATGATGATCCGCGGTATCACACGACCATGCCTGTTGATCGGCGCAATTTTTCTGCACCCAGAGGCAGACCTGAATCTTCATCAGCCGCTGCCCGCCGACACCAAACCCGAGAGGTAGGGGAATGCTCCACAGCTCGACAGAGACGTGCCAGAGTCCCAGAGCCATCAGCAGTTATCTCTCCTAGGCAACAGCTAGACATGGCCTTTAACTTGGCTAGGGCTATACAGTTCATTCTGCCGCCAGGGACACAGCCGGTACCTGCCCCGCCCGGATGGGAGTTCAGAGACCCAATTCCTCCGGAGTTTGCTATTCCTCATCCAGCTTCATCGTCAGATTCTGACTAGGGGAGTACTTATTTTCCCTTCCTTGTTTCTTTTTTTTTCTCTTTGTCAGAGTCAGTCTGTTATGTTTGCATTGTCTGTTGTCTTTGAATTAAAGTTGTGCCGTGAGGACACGGCTTGATTCAAAAGTGTGGGGTGGGGGTCAGTTTGTTGCGTCTGCACGTTTGTTTTTGTTTTCTTGCATATTGTACTGTGTCTGAACGTTTCTTTTTGTTAAAAAAAATTTTGAAGTATGAAATTTCTCTGTTTCTTGGATATGCAGTATTGAATTATGAGTATGTGAAATTTATGACCCCGACTACATGTATTTCTCCCGTGAAATCTGATTTGTGCTTTTACTTGTGAATTTAACCCATTACGTGTCCTTTGAGCTGAGATAAACAGGGATGTGGAGTTGATAGAAATGTCCTAGAGAGACTTGACGAAGCACTCAAAGGACCGAATTTCGAGTTATATGGTTATGTGGATTTCGTGGAGGCTAGCACTTCGAGACGATATGGTTCAGAGTTGCTCCGCCACTGCAGTGCTTATGCGGTTTGGTGGGACGGGAAGACAACACACCGTCCAATCTCTAGTCCGAGTAGCCGGGAAAATAGACTAGCGACCCTCGGCTTGACTCGCGTCAAAAGGACAAGGATGAGTGAGAGCAAGGAGGTATTTCCATATGCTTGCGGGTGATGATTGGACCTTCGTCAAAGAAAAGAAAAGGACAAGCAATTCGCAATACAGGAGCAAGGCTTCAAGAAAAAAAATCAGCCACATTGTGAAGTTTCATACAACAAAAGTGAAGTACACCACTATTACATCAAAAGAAATTCACTACAAAAGCTGTCCAACATAAGAAAGAAAGCTCAGAAAACCTTGAAGCTCGAATGAATCACGTGCAAGAAAAAGCAATGATATATAACCATATAGCGAGAGTTCGGAACAGCGAATGCAGATCATGGGTCTGAAAAGGACTATCTCCCAGTCATCCGAATTAATTTGAATTTCAGCTCAAAAGGTAACATGTATCAAAGTTAATTCTGTGTTAAGCATAATGATTTGAGTACCGATTGAGCGATGCATAGAAAGGAGGAATTTAGACTAGCAGCTCATTTTCATGTAGTACCATCCAGGGCGTCGAAGAAATTGTGGTGTTCATTTATTTTCCTTCTATGACTTAGTTCTTGTTCGGGACAAACAAGTTTAAGTGTGGGGTGGTTTGATGAGTCGTATTTATACGACTCGTTGTATCAACTCATCCCGTTTATTTCGACACTTTTATATGCGAGCATTTACTTTTTAGTATGGTTTTGCATTTCAGGTGTTTCGGAAGCTCTAGGAGCAAACGCGCATAAAAGATGGCTTTTCATGCCAAAAATATCACAGTTTCAGATTAGACCTTTGGACCATCGGAAGAGCGCTGAGAATGAACCGCTGATCAAAAAAATACGAGTCATACGCCGTTCTGAAGCTCACTCAATTCCCTACAACTCTCTAGTTCACTTCAAGAGCATCCGAGGTCGTTTAGATGGTCAATTCAAGAGCCAAAGTCGGGATACAGTGCGGATCGCGTTTTGCCTTAACGTTAGCAGCAACGCTAATGTCAAAGGAAAAAGCGCCGATAATGTCAAAGGAAAAAGTGTTGATAATGCTAACGGAAAACGCGGTCGCTGATGTCAGCAGGCCGTTTGATGACGTCAGCAAGTTCGAATTTTGATAATTCCAGCCCAAAACAGATTTGGAAATCGCAGTTTAATATAAACAAGAAGCGTGGGTTAGGGTTTGAGGATATCACATAATCCATCATTCTACGAAGATTGAGACGGCTCTGGAGAAGACGAAGACGCAACCTTTCGACGAAGCGAAGAATTTTCTACTTGTTTTCATCATTAAATTTGCATTTGTTTTCCATGACTATGAGTAGCTAAACCTTTAATTCGGTTTAGGGTTTCGTTCATTGTGACAATCGTTTTGAGACTTTTTACTTAATGCAATTTCTTGTTTCTCTAGTTCTTGTGCCTAATTTTAAGGGTTAAATTGTGAAGCTAAGCTGAGACTTACCCGTAAAGCTTAGCCGAATAATTCAGTTCTTATCGTTAATACTTGTTTGAGAGTTTCCCGTAAAAACGAGTAATAACACCTAGATTAAATAATGCCTATCCCGTATTATTAGATTTAGGAGAACTAGAAGTCTAATTCCTGAAACGGATTAGATTGTGGTGTATTGCCTGAAACGGAATACTTTAGGTTATAACCTGAAACGGAGTAACCACACTTAGAAACCTGAAATTAGATAATTAGCAGTCAATGATAAACGTGTCACGATAGAAACCCTAAACTGAATGCTTTCTCTTATTGAACTCTTCGTTATCCTTTTCTCTCGTGCTTTTACGATACTTGTTTACAAAACCCCCTTTTATTTAATTGTTTTCAGGAACAACTTCAACAACAAGCTCTCTTGGGTTCGACCCCTGCTTTCCACTCTACTAGTTCTTGCAGGGAAAAATATAAATTCAAATTTGCAGGTATCGACGACGCCTGTCAACGACTTCACCATCTATGGAGACACATTCGACGCTTGCCTAGACAACTTGAGCACAGTCTTGGCACGATGTGTGTCAATGAACTTGGTGCTCAACTATGAGAAGTGCCACTTCATGGTAACACACGGAGTAGTCTTGGGACATGTCGTTTCACACGAAGGCATTGAAGTGGACAAGGCAAAGATCGATCTAATCATGACTCTACCCTACCCCTCCACAGTGCGAGACATCAAGTCTTTCCTTGGACATGCGGGATTTTACCGACGATTCATCAAGGACTTCTCCAAAAAGGCTTTGCCTCTATCCACTCTCCTCCAAAAAGAAGTCCCTTTCGAATTCACCAAGGCTTGCAAGGACGCCTTTGATGAGCTCAAGAAAGCCCTCACTAGCACACCCATTATCCGAACACCGTATTGGGAGCAACCATTTGAAATCATGTGCGACGCGAGCGACTTCACTGTAGGAGCGGTTCTTGGCCAAAGGATTGACAAGAAGGCGGTCGTGATCTACTACGCCTCAAGAACCTTGGATGCTGCCCAAAGGAACTACTCCACTACTGGGAAGGAGCTCTTGGCCGTAGTATTTGCTCTAGAGAAGTTCCGATCCTACCTACTCGGAGCCAAGGTGATAGTCTACTCGGACCATGCTGCCATCCGGTACTTGATGAAGAAAAGGGAGGCCAAGCCAAGACAGATACGATGGATCCTGCTACTATAAGAGTTCGATGTGGAGATAAGGGACAAGAAGGGAATTGAGAATACGGTGGCCGACCATTGATGGACCATATTTAGATGAATCATTAAGACAGTTAAACCCACCAAATTAGACGCTTTATCTTGACAACTTTTACTTGTTAGTTTCACTTTTGTTCTATAGGCTATTTCAAGGAGTAGAGATGAAACGAGCTAAAAAGGAGTTCTTGATGCTAAAAGTGGATTACAAGTCAGAACTGGCCATGCTCCGGCAGTACTTCGATCAAGCCACAACTAAGTCCCAATGACTTGTTCCAACAAAGATCAAGAACACAAGTGAAATGCCAAGTATAAGTGCCTTATCCTTTGATGTCAACCAAGAAGCAACCAAGGGGCAACCAAAGTCTAACCGGAGTTGCATGGGAACCGATGGCTTTTGGAGGTAAAAGATCTCATTCCACTCAACTCACCCACTCCCTCCACCTCACCACCGGCGGCTTTGGAGGAGAAGAAGCCACATGGCCAGCGGCTTTGTAGCTTGTGCCACCTATGGCCGGTGGCTTTTGGCCCTCCTCTCCCCTCTTGACAAGTGTGTGGCTCTCCTCCTCTCCCCTTGCCTATAAATAGAGAGCTCCCCCTCCTTGAATCAATGCCTCATGTCCCAAAAATTGTAGAGTCAAGTTCTAGTCCCATTTTGGTTCTTTGATCACTTGTTGCTTGGATAGAAATCTCTCTACAATCCATCCCACAATCCTTGTAAACACTGTACTTTGAATCAAAAGCTTCAAGTTTGTTCTTGAGTTTGAGTGTGTTCTTGAGTTTTACTTTCGAAAACCTTTACTTTCTTGTTTTTACTTTCCAAAACCTTTACTTTCTTGTCTTTCGAAAACCTTTACTTTTCAAGCATTTAGCTATGATATCCACCCCTATGGATATTCGTAGCTAAACCCTTCATTCGGTTGAAGGGGTGTGCTTGTATCATAAAATGTTTTAGACCCTTCTCTTAGTGCCTCTTCATGTTCAACTTGTTCTATGTGCCATATATTAGGTCAGAACACCATTGGTTGAGTGGAGGCTCGGAAGAGCAAAGCTCTTCTGACGGAGCCCACCGCACTGTCGTTAAGGTGTGGTGTTCTCTGTGCAAAAGCTAATTTATATTCCGCTACTCGTGACCTTACTACGGGTAGCAAGTGGTAAGTAGGGGTCGAACCCAAGGGAATTAGGGGGATAAGTTGTTCTTTGAGGGATTTGTACAGGATGGGAGCATTTTTTAGGTTGATTGAGTTTTAGTGCGGAAAAGTAAGTGCTTTTTTTGGTTGGTTTTGGTTTTTAGTGCGGAAAAGTAGATGACAGAAAAGTAAATACTGAAAATAAAAGTAGAAGACTTACAGCGGGTGATGCGTGATTGGTAAGTCCTCCGGGAGGTGAGCGCAGTTGATATATCAGTTTATACTAAGAAAGTAAATGCAAGGGGGTTTGAATATAAGGAAAGCATTCGGTTTCGGGGGCCTTGTATCATAGCCTGTTTATCATTGGCTCTTAGTGATTCTTCTAAGTATTCAAACGTGCATCAAGGCCATTCCAAGCACTCGATTTGCCACACTGTCTAGTCTTTTGCAAAAGTGTTCGAAAGTGAATCGAGGCCATTCCAAGCACTCAACTTGCGACACCGTCTAGTCTTTTGCAAAAAACGTAGAGCACTTGTTCTACTTAGACTAATACCCCATTCCAAGGTATATTAGCCCGTGTGCATCCATTTGGTCAGTCATTCCCGAGCAACCAAATGGTGTTTTAGAAAGGTCAAACTCCTCAGATAAGCTTTGTCATTCCAAGCATCCACTTATCCGAGTATGTTTACGAACCCCACGGAAGAGCTTTGCCATTCCAAGCATCCACTCAACCTTGGAAGTTCTAACCTAATATATGGCACATAGAACAAGTTTTGAATATAGAGAAGAGGCTCTAAGAATTGCCTAAAACATTTTATGATACATGTACACCCCTTCAACCGAATGAAGAGTTTAGTTACGAATATCCATGGAGGAGGATATCATAGCTAAATACTCGGGGGTTTTTGAAAGACAGTAAGTAAAGGGGAATACTCAAGAACCAACAGGAGTATTCCCAAATCCTACTTGAATACTCAAGAACCAACATGAGTATTCTCTAAAACTGTTATAATACTCAAGAACCAACAGGAGTATTATTTCAAACTGTTATAATACTCAAGAACCAACAGGAGTATTATTTCAAACCAAAGCTTACAAATGCCAAACTTTCTAGAGAGAGAAGTGATTTCAATTTTGGGATCAAGATTACAAAGGGGGAGAGGTCCCTTTTATATGCATGGAGGAGGAGAAGATGTGGAGGGGAAGAGGGACACTTGGCAAGCTCCCATGGAAGGAGCTCAAAGCCGCCGGCGGCTTTGTGAGGGAGAGGAGGAACCGCCCATGTGGAGGAGAAGGAGAGGTGTGAGTGCTTTGAGATCTTTTCCTCCCAAAAAGCCATCGGTTGGATCCTAACTCCAAGTTTGCCTTTAGTTGCCTCTTCGGTTGCCCTTTGGTTGGATTTGTTTTGAGTGATTCCATGTCAGGATCTTGAGATTTCTGCATTCAGCGTCTGATCGTGACCTTGGACTGACTCGTAATATCTTTTCAGCGTAAAATCCTCTCCTTAGCGTGTTTTCTCTCTAGATTCCAAAATACCCTGTAGAAATATATCGGAACTAACAAGCAAAAGTTAAATAGACAAAAGGTCTAATTTAGTGGGTTTAACTGTGTTTATGATTCGTATAATTATGGTCCATCATCTTCCATGGGGTTCATGAACATACGTGGATAAGTGGAGGCTCGGAAGAGCACAACTTATCTGTGGAGTTCAACCTCTTTTAAACACCATTTGGTTTATCAGGAATGATTGATCAAATGGATGCACATAATAGAACAAGAGTTCTATGTCTTGAAAAAGACTAGACGGTGTGGCAAGTCAAGTGCTAGGAATAGCCTTGATACATCTTTAAACACGTAGTATGATCATTAGAGGTCAATGATAAACGGACTATGATACAATGCCCCTAAAACCGAATCTTTCCCTTAATCAATTCACCACCTGTCACTTTACTTTCAGTCTCACTATCAACTGCTTAAATTCAGTAACTTTACTTTTACGCACTTACTTTCAGCAAGCCTTGTCCTTCAAGCACTTTACTTTTACGCACTTACTTTCAGCAAGCCTTGTCCTTCAAGCACTTTACTTTTACGCACTTACTTTCAGCAAGCCTTGTTCTTCAAGCACTTTACTTTTACGCACTTGCTTTCAACAAGCCTTATCCTTCAAGCACTTTACTTTCCAGCATTTTACTTTTCAGTATTTACTTTCAGTCCTGTATTTACTTTCTTTACTTTCAGTACTAAAATCACAACCAACCCACGTTACTTTCAGTACTAAAATCACAACCAACCCCCAACTGTCTTACTTTCCGTTTTCGAAAGAACAACTGTCCATTAATTCCCTTGGGTTCGACCCCTACTTACCGCTTTACTACCCAATAGTAAAGTCACGAGTAGCGGACTTATAAATTAATTTTGTACACATTGCCTCGCGACAAGGCAGTGCTGTCAACCGTCTAAGCCGGATCATCCGAGGAGAAGAGGAAGGGCACATCACCGAGTTGTTCCCTGATGAGCATCTCTATGCCGTCTCAACCTAGGTGTCGTGGTATGCTCTTATCGTCAACTACCTTGTAGGAGGTACATTTCCTCCCTCATTTACTAAAGCACAAAGCATGAAACTAAAACATGATGCTAGATTTTACTTATGGGATGATCCCTATTTATGGAAAATAGGAGTAGATCAAGTGCTTAGGAGATGCATCCCCGATAGTGAAGTAGATTCTATTCTTAGCTTTTGCCATGAGTTTGCATGTGGAGGACACTTCGGGCCTAGGAGAACTGCTAGGAAAATCCTAGATAGCGGCTTCTTCTGGCCAAGTATATTTAGAGATGCCTATGAGAAGTGTAGGAAATGCGATAGGTGTCAAAGGGTAGGAAATGTGACGGCTAGAAATGAGATGCCCCAAGTGCCCATCTTGGTCAATGATGTCTTTGACATTTGGGGCATTGATTTCATGGGGCATTTTCCTATATCACGCGGGAATACTTATATACTAGTTGCTGTTGATTATGTGTCAAAATGGGTAGAGGCTAAGGCCACCAAGAGCGATGATGCAAAGACTGTCGTAGATTTTTTGCGCACTAACCTTTTTTGCAGATACGGAGTACCCAAGGCATTAATCAGCGACCAAGGCACGCATTTCTGCAACCGCATGATGACCGCCACCTTGAAGCATTACCATGTGCACCACCGGACGTTCACAGCCTACCATCCCCAAACCAACAGACAAGCAGAGATCTCCAACCGCGAGATCAAGGGGATCTTAGAGAAGATGGTTAAGCCGACAAAGATGGATTGGAGCAAAAGGGTGGATGAGGCTCTATGGGCCTATAGAACGGCGTATAAGACGCCAATAGGGACCTCCCCCTTCCGGCTAGTCTATGGAAAGGCATGCCATCTCCCGGTGGAGTTGGAGCATAAGGCCTACTGGGCACTCAAGCGTTGTAATCCGAATTTAAAGGCTACCGGACTTGATAGGAAGCTTCAGCTATGCGAGCTTGAGGAATTGCGACTCGAGGCCTATGAGAGCCAAACCGACTACATAGCACGGACAAAGCTCTACCATGATAAGTTCATTCTTCGGCGGCAATTTGAAGTTGGACAGCAAGTCCTATTGTTCTCATCGCGCCTAAGGCTGATGCCCGGAAAGTTGCGCTCGAGATGGACTGGCCCCTACACGATTGTTCGAGTCCACAACCATGGGGCGCTAGAACTAGAAAGCCCGGGAGATGGGAACATATTCAGAGTCAATGGGCAAAGGGTAAAACATTATCATGGTGAGATCGAAACACCTGCCTAAGAGTTTGACCTAGCCGAGCCTCCCGGTGACACATGAGCGAGGTAATCGTCGAGCCAATGACGTTAAACAAAGGCACTTGCCGGGAGGTAACCTGACATTTTCAGTTTTATGCGTCATTTCGTTTAGTTTTGGTTTAAAGTCGTACTCATCCCCTTTGTATTTGGAAGGAATTTGACTTATTGTGCAGGAACCGGGGTCGCGACCGAGAATGACCAGGCGTCGCCCGAGAATGACTGAGCCGCGACCGAGAAGTACCGGGTCGCGCCCAAGGAACACCGGGGCGCACCCGAGAAACCTTGTTCCCTGCCGAACTTCCTCGAGCATCAACCGTATCTGGCCAGACCAGGACCCGTCGTTTGCTCAGCCAACCATGACTAAGCAACGACACCATAGGGGAGTTTCGTTCATCCGTTCTTATGTCATTTCCTTTACACGTTACTTGATTTTTTTTGTGTTTTGAAATAAGTCGTGCCGTGAGGCACGGCTTCGTTCAAAAGTTGGGGTGAGTTAGTCTTTGCACATAGTCATCAACCCGTTTGTCATCTTTTCTTAAAACTTTCATGATGTGAAATAGATAGATCCAAATTCATACATTCTCTTGTGAAATCTAAACTGTGTAATAACCTTAGAATTTAACTTTTTCATTTGTCCTTGTAAGCCGAGATAAATGTAGGATGTGGAGTTGAAAGAAAACGCCCCAGAGAGGCTTGACAAGCACTCAAGGGACCGGGTCTCACTATGTGGTTATACGAAGTCAGTGGAGGCTAGCGCTTCGGGTTTCTTGGGTTTTGAGTGGACTCCGCCATGCAGCGTCTATGCAAGAGGCGGGACGGGAATCAAACCGTCCATTCTCTAGTCCAAAGTAGCCGGGAAAAGAGATGAGCGACCCTCATCTTGACCCGCGCGAAAAGGGCAAGGATGAGAAAGAGCGGGGAGGTATTTCCATATGCTCTCGGGCGATGATTGGACCTCCCAAAGGTGAAGGAAAAATGGACATGCAAAATCTCATCAAAGGAGCAAAGCTCGAAGAATCAAACCAAAGGCCAAAGGTCAATTTGTGAAGGTTTTAACCAAAGCAAGAGTGAAGTACTCTAATTCAATATCAAGGGCCAAAGGCCAAAAGTCACTTCAAAAAGCTGTCCAAGCAATGAACATAAATACTCGACCCATTTAGCCCGAACAAATCAAGTGCTAGAGAAAGCTACCAAAGATAACCACATAGTACGAGTTCGGTCCGAAGAGTGCAAATCAAGAGCCTAAGAGGGCTATCTCCCACTCATCCAAATTGGTTTGCATCACGGCTCATAGGTACAAGTATCAAGTTTCTTCTAAGTTTAAGCACACTTTATTTTGGCAACAAGTAATGCATGAATAAAATAAGTCTAGACTAGCACTGTAACATTCATGTCTAGGACTTTTTGATATTTAGTTAGCCTCTTTTGCCTAAGCCTTGTTTGGGATGAACAAGAATAAGTGTGGGGTGATTTGATGGGCCATATTTATATGACTCATCGAGTCAACTAAATCCACCAAAACGACACTTTATCCTTTGAACATTTACTTGTTGAGATCGTTTTGTATTTTAGGTGATTTTGGGGTGTATAGAAGAAACGAGCTTAAAAAGGGGGTTTTATGCTAAAAAGGGTCGCTTGTCATTCTGGCCAGCCAGGACCCGAGGAAACTCAGCCAGGCCTGAGAAGTCTCGAGTCGGGATCGAAGAATCCCAGCCGGGTCACGTCCGAGAAGTGTCGGACCCCGTCCGAATAGATGCCCCGAGAGGAACAGTGACGGACCGGTCCCTGGCCCGAGAACCAGTACCGAGAAGCCCCGGGCCGCGCCCCAGGATGGTACCATGCATCGCTACTATTGCGCTCGCTGGTGCGTTGAGGTTCACGACCGAGAAAACCAGGTCTCCGCCCGAGACAAGCGCCTGAACGAAACTTCAAACCAGGGCATGACCCTTTTCCGGCCAGAATCCAGCTTAACATCCTTCTTGAGGTCGGTTTGTAATTGTTTTATCATTCAGAATCCATGGTCTAAGAGCCAAGACCCTCTGGCCAAACTCCGGCCAGATTCTGACCATACTCCGATCTAGCTCCGACCAAGCTCCGACCCAGCTCCGACCAAGAACCAGCCATGGTCCGGCCTAATTCCGGCCAAAGCAACGATCAAGTTCTGGGTGCTTACTATTCACGTTCGGTTGCCCCTTGGCTTCAACCAATGACGTGGCGGTGGTGTTAGTGGTTGCAACTAGTTTGAAGGCGGCTGACCTATTGGGTGGAGACATGTTCCAAGGCGGTTGCCCTTTGGGTGGAACCAAACTCAAGGCGGTTGGCTTCAACTAGCCTTGCCGGTTGACCTTTAGAGAGAACTAAGTCCAAATGGTTGGTTCTTCCCCCTTGCCTAAGCCGCCTCCCTTGCCTATAAATAGAAGGGCATGAGCTTTGAAAACACATCTCTCATCTTTTGTAACGTTTCCGTAGGAGCTGTAGGAGTAGGATCCACCGTTTCCGTAGGATCCACCGTTTCCGTAGGATCAACCTATTTAAATTTACCTGTAGGAGTAGGATCCACCGTTTTCGTAGGAGCTGGAGCTGAACCAAAAACTGCAAAAATTGAAACAAAAAGATATCAATTGGATAAATTATAAAATCATCAAAATCTACTGCAATTCATCAGAATTGCTGACACAAAAATATTTTTTAAAAATAGAATCAATAGTATTCAATAGAGACAATAATGTCTTGTGCTTCAACAAATAAAACATTCGAAAAGATCAACCTGAAAAAGCACCCAGTTGCCTGCAAATTCTAGACCCAAACAAGTTTCCTAATTGTTTCCGACTCCATAAGTGACTGACTGACTGCCTCATAACAAAACCAACTAACTAGAGAAAGCTACTATCTATGACTTAACAAGGGGACTAGGGTCTCTCGCCAGTTTATCTATTGAGGACCTCAATCAACACTACTAACAATTGAAAGATGAATCTGATATGAACAACCAACTCTTCTGCGCCTAGCTCCTGAATAAGCTCTACACTTTATTTTTGTCAGTTGAACTGGCACAAAATATATAACTCACAGCTTATGTCTTCCCATTCAACCATTGTGCAGAGTATTGAATCTGAAATTGGATTTCAAGAAGAACAGAAACCCTAATTTACTAAATCTTACCTCAGATGGCAGAGGGCGCGGGCGATAGCAGAGGCGGGCGGTAGCAGAGGCGGGCGGTGGCGACGGGTGAGATACTGTGCGGCGATGGATGAGGGGTCCAGCGTGTAGCGACCGGTGATGGCAGTGGAGGGCGGTGACGCGGAGGAGAGACAGGCGGAGCCGTACGAGTACGAGGGGTCGTAGCTTTCTTCAAGTTCAACTGTGCGCCAATATAGATAACCTTCAGAAGTTAACGAATATTTTATTTTATTTATTTTCTTAGTATATCTCAACTTATACTAGAAAAGTTTTTTTTTGGAATTCAATTAACATGAAAATCTTTTTTTTAATTTGTAATCACTAACTTTGGTTGCACAAAATGATATACAGTAATAATTAATTTTAATCATCACAATAAATGATAATTAGTGACAACTCTAAATTAGTCGTCACATTTTTAAGTATTACATGATGACTTTTTAAAGTCATCACCATTTTTTGTCGCAAAATGTGATATTCAGTGATAACTAATTTTGGTCATCACATTAACTAACAATTAGTGACAACTTCGTATTAGTCATCACATTTGTTAGTATTATGTCAAGTCATCACTATTTTTGGTCACAGATTAACATTTTTTTTTGTAGTGAACACCCATGATACTCACAAGCTTGAATACACTTGATACCAAAAGCTCCAACTTCTCTCTACTCGTTATTGTTTCATTTTTGTAATCTCACTTTACTTAGCAATTTCTGAGTTCTTACTTTCCTAGTAATGGCACTTGTATTCTTTGACATGGATACAAGCGGCTAAAGCTCATATTCGGCATAGGGTTCTCATCCTTGTGCCGACTTCTTGAGACTTGTGTTCTTAATGCTTTTACATTTCTCTAGCCCTCATGCTTATTTCAAGGATCATTCGGCGAGACTAAGTGGATGTTTTGCCACAAAGCTTTAGTCGAGCTAATGGTCCCTATAGTCAATATCTACCGGATGCCTTGCAGCAAAGGTAGATAGTGACATCTAGTTTGAGCAACACCTTTGTCGAGTTGTTCGTTCTAGTAGAGGACTAGAAGCCTTAAACTATGTCAAGCTTAGTTGTGGAGTACCACCTTTGTCGGGGTACTAGGGTTGTCACCTTTGTCGGGACAACCACATAACACCTTGACAAGTTGAGGGTGTGGAATACTACCTTTGTCGGAGTATTTGGATTGTCACCTTTGTCGGGACAATCACACTTAGAATTGTAAAAGAGATCATTCGAAGTCTATGATGGAAGTGTCACAAGTTGAGACCCTAGACTGAATATCATTCTCACTAAGTTACTTTCCACTTTACCATTCAAGCACTCTACTTTCAAGCACCTTATTTTCAGTACTTTACCTTTCAAGCACTCTAATTTCAAGCACCTTATTTTCAGCACTTACTTTCAAGACTTTACCTTCAGCATTTTCATTTAAGCCATTTACTTTCGGTTAAAAAGGCCACAATCAACCCCAATTGTCTTACTCTATTTCCCATTTTCTCGAGAACAACTGTTTCCATCCAAACTCCCTTGGGTTCGACCCCTACTTACCGCTTACTAACTAATAGTGAGACAACAAGTAGTGGATTTACAAATAACAATTTGCAATGCCACGACGACGGCCTGTCAGTTATGAAATATCAAATTTCAAAACAATTCTAGTTGGAGCAAAATTTGATGGCTTCTTCTGCAATATAGACTTCAACTATAGAACCCTCAGGCCAATTTTTGTTTTTCACATAACCTTTTATGATCTTCATGTACTGCTAAAAAGGATACATCCATCTCATGTGAACCGGTCCAAGGATCTTAACCTCACGAACCAGATTAATCGTAAGATGCAGCATTATATCGAAGAATGAGGGTGGAAAGTACATCTCGAGCTAACACTAAATATCGAGTTCCATCGGATCAATAACCTTAGCACATAGCGCACTAAATATCACACAACTTTTGAACAACTTCCCTCACTTTTGGAGGCAATATTCCTGTTATTGCAATTGAAAGGAGCTAGTGCATCAAAGTGTGGCAGTTGTGCGACTTTAAACCAGTCAGTTTGAGGTCCGTCATCGAAACCAGATTAGAAATGTTTGATGAGAAACCATAAGGGACTTTAACACCTTTCAAAAAACCACGAAAGCTCACTTTCTCGGATCTAGAAAGAGTGGTACAAGCTGGAGGCAAGCATGTTCGTTGTCCTCGCGTTTCGGGAGCAAGTAGTGTGCGTATATTCATATCAACCATATCCAACCTAACTTTGATTCCATCCTTCGTCTTCCCGGGTACATTCAATAATGTACCTATCACACTGTCACAAATATTCTTTTCCACATGCATCCCATCAATACAGTGTCTCACATCAAGCGACGTCTAGTACGGGAGGTCCCAAAAAATTGAACGTTTCTTCATGAACCATATTCGCTGCACTGATTTGGTGTCCCAAAATGATTTGCAAAATCATGAATCCGTTCAAATGTTTTGAAGCCAGAGGCAGGTTACAGGGCGACTCTGTGATATATTTCTCCGTTAAAGGAAGCCTTCTTTCGCCTATAAGGATGTGGAGTTGGTAAAAATTAGCGATTTCCCATGTAAACAATCTTGCGACAGTTCCTTAAATGACGGAAATCTATATCTTTGCCACAAATGGGATAAGCTTTATAACCCTTAACACTAAAACCCAACAAGTTACCATAAACAGGAAAGTCATTAATCATACACAACAACATCGCACGCATGGTAAAATACTCTTGTTTCGATACATCATACGTGCAGACACAGTCATTCCAAAGGAGCTTCAAATCATTAATCAACGGCGCCCGATACACATCAATATCATTTCCTGGCTGACGAGGCCCCGAAATCAATAAAGAAAGCATCATATACATGCACTTCATGGTCAACCAAGGAGGTAGGTTGTACATAACCAATATCACAGGTCACGTGCTATGTTGGCTGCTAAGATTCCCATGTAGATTCAGATCCAAAGTCAGGGAATGTTTGGTCTACATTGACCCATTGCGGTGAGTCAGCAAGAAGTCGCATGTTTGTGTCAACTATACGTTTCTCAGCATTCCACCTCATATGTTCAGCATCTTCAGGATCAGAATATAGCCTTTGAATCTTTGGTATTATTGGAAGATACCACAGAATCTTGGTTGGAGAGCCTTTTGAATTAGTTGTCGGTGTGATAAGTCGAATTTTTGCCTTATACTTTGCCATATTTTATTAAAGCTTTGATTCGTTTCTGACATTTTCGATGTCATTTGACCCTTGCCTTTCACATTTCAGGTACAAAATGATACCACATTGAACTCAAGACCTCAATATCAAGATCACATAATAACCAAAGTTTTAGAGCAAGAAGTGGGCAACAATATTCCCAGCCGACTGGTTCCAAAAACTACCCTGAACCAGCCGGGCACCTAGATGGAAGAATGAGACTTGGGAGCTCTCGCTCACTTTGAGTCGGCCGGATGAGCATCCAACCGGTCGACTAGAGAAGAGCTATCCAAATGTTTACCCTCGCACATAATGAACCGTTCGGCTCACCGGCCAACCGTTCGGCTGAAGACAGGGGAATTCCAAGCTACACCCGCTCACTTTGAGTCGATCGGTTGGCCAATCCAACTGGTCGGCTGGATGATTACACAAAGCATATGAGGACCAAAGGCCACCAGCCGATTGACTAGATTTCAGAAACTACGCTAGCCGACCGGCTGGACCTGGTACTTCAGGATTTTCACCCGATGCTATAAATAGAATAAGAGGATTTTGACCTAGGAATGGCCGTTTTTTGGAGAGAAAAAGTGTGAGAAAAAGGCTAAGGAAGGCTCACCATCATCAAAGAATTACTTGGGGGAGAAGAGAGAAGATCAAGGAAGAAATCTAGAGCTTGCTCACCATCTACCACTTGGGTTTTCTCTACTCATTTTTTCTCCCTCTTGTTGTTTTGTATTGAAAACTTGTATCATGATGATGTGTGAGTAGTTCTTGTGTTTTGAGGGTTTAGGACCCTCCTTGGCACTCTATTATCATTGTATATACATTAAAATTCATGTGGATGATTGTTGATTTCATTTACTCTTGTGTTATGAAATGCTAATTCTTGTATACGTGATCATTAGAGAAATGTCAAGGAGAGGAGTAACCCCTCGAAACTCCTTTTATCTTATTAGAAGAAGTTTCGAGGGTTCACTAGAAGAAGGTTTATCAATAGCAAACTGGTCACACAATTGACCTAATTGTCCTTTTTCATCTTATGTCTTTTCATTTGTTGATTTAATCTTATTTCATTACATAGGGCAATTTCTTCTTGGGTGCAAACCCATATAAGTTTTCCATACGTATAATTTTCATATGGAATATAATTATAATGTTTCCTTAAGATTCTTCTGATCATTTATGCAAATAAGATAAGTAAACCATCAATAAATTTTGATTTCCAGTTGGTGCTATTACAAGTTGGAAGTTCCATAACTCTGCTTAAAAGTATCTTTATACCATCTAAAATTTGTAAGTGTTTTACACCTAAGATTTTGCAGTAAAGTTATGATACTTTCACTATTTTCGGTGTATCGTCCCGTAAAATGTTGGATAATGTTTATTGTAAGTGTATAGACTGCATCTTCTCGAATAATATTTATCTTCTTGTTTAATTGTGTTTAATATCTTATCTTTTTCATCTTGAGGGAGATAATTATCCCACTACCCCTTTAGTTGTCCTATAAATCCTGATATAATCATGTTACCAATACTCTTATCACTATTGTCGTTATTTCGACATACTGTGGAGTAAATCAACATTCTATGAATTGTGTTATGAGCGAAACCATCTATGTTTCATTCATGTGTAGCTACCACTATAACTATTAGATATGACCTCATTAGATTCGTCCATTAGACCATCTACTGGTGAAGGTCTAGGATAATAATATTTTCATGTGGTTGGCTTTTCTGCCCATCTATGAATTTTATTAATCTGGTCTTTCATTAGACCATAATCAGGTTTTCCTATTAGTTTCTCTCTTAATTTCAGGAGTGCTTATTTTTAAAATTTTTAATTTCTCTTTTAGAAAATCTTATAACTCTTTTATGAGTCTTAATTTAAACCCTGTTATTGTAGGAGGAGGTTGAATACCTTGTGTAGCCTTTTCTATTGGCTTCTCTTTTGGCGCTTCATATATCATGGATTGGTTATTCATTATATTTATCAATTGTTCTACTCTGTTTTGTAATTTTAAAATTTGTTCTCCTAGAACATTTAAATATAGATTCGTGTAATTATTTTGTTCTAGTAATATGTTTATTTGTTGACATGTTGCTGATAGAGTATCGTCTTCCAGCAGTTTAGCAAATGCTAGAAAATTATGAATTTTGTCATATTTTTCAATTTGAAAAGATTGTTATGGTGGATAAACTTGTGTTATGGTGGACAATCTGTTGAAAATTCTATTTGTTCCCATTTAAATTTTCTTCTTGTTGTAATATTTGACTTATTGAAATTGGTTTCTATTATTATAGTGTCATTGGTTTGTTTGTCAATCATTTTACACTGTGGGTTTAGTGTAAAAAGTGGTTTATAATAAATCCTATAACAGATCGCTATTACTTTTGTTCCTGGTTTATAATTGTAACCATGAGTTTTAATATCTAATGTTAACGAATCTAATATATTAATATTCGACAACAAAAGTTGTAAATTTGGGTATATATCAAAATAAACTAGATCATGCGCCAAGCTAGTTTGAATTATTCCCATTAATGATTATATTGTTTCCAATTAAGGTTTCTACCATCCATAGGGCTACTACACAACTCTCGGGTAAACCTTCTAAGGTTAATGATTTATAAGCGATTTGTACTAAACTGTATGGATGAATTTGTGAGAAGTTTTATATGATAAAATATCACTTTCAACAAGCAATCTAATTGTTAATTCCTCAGGATTTAAATGAATTATTTCTTCGGTAGTTTTTATTATGTGGTTGAGTTCCAATTTCTCAAAATTTCTGAATTTGTATATTATACTTAGTTTTATTTTTGGAATTGTCTACTTATTAACTGCTTCCAAATTTTTTAGTATTTCATATTCTTCTTTTAGTTTATTTTTAACAATATTTTGGTTTCTGATTATATTCATTTCTTTTTCATGTAATATGTGATAAATCGTAGTCTTTATCATACAATTGGCTAGGGGAGAGATCCTATGAGCAGTGAGTATTTGGTGAGAAATAAGAATTAATTTACACCCTACATCTAATCAAATCAATGGCTGTTATTAATTCGTATTTTATTAATAATTAGTAATAAACAGCCTGTTAAATGAGATCTAAGGGTATATTTGGAATTAATCTACATCCTAATCCCGCTAATGTCGTCAAAACACTCAAAAGCCCTAAACAGCACCAAGCATTCGAAACGATCTCAATTTCGACGATTCTCGTTGAATACGGCGACGGACGACGACTATTTGCAGCCCATCACACCTCCAAGCACCGATGGATTTTGTTCGCATAGGGTCGGTTATCAACAATGCAGCTGACTCTTTTTTCACGAGTGAGATACGAAGAAGGTTGTTTGTGACGGCATCTTTGTTAGTGGTCAGTCAAATAGGGTATTATGTTCCTCTTCCTGGCTTTGACAGAAGGTTGATACCATTAAACTACATGAGTTTTACATCGGGCTCTATTGGTGAGTTTCAAAATTGCTAACAACTTTGGTTTTATATCGATGTGGTCTACTATATGCTGATGAACTCAGAAAGAAACCAGGTACATGTTGCAAACAATTGATAAATAGTTATTGACATAAAAGTTGTAATAGTTTATGATTGTGCATTATAATCCTTAGCATTGTAATCATAATCCGTAGATGTAATTGACATACAAGTTATAATATTTAAGTTAATGTGTATCACATAGGGTATGTATAATCCATAGCATTATAATCATAATCCGTAGCACAGTTAACAGTTGACATCTTGCAAACAATTGATAAAAAGTTATTGACATAAAAGTTATAATAGTTTATTCATGTGCATTATAATCCGTAGCATTGTAATCATATTCCGTAGCACTGTAACCATAATCTGTAATATTGTAATCATAATCCGTAGCATTGAAATCATAATCCGTAAGTTATAATAGTTAAGTTAATGTGTATCACAGAGGGTAAACATAATCCGTATGTATGATTCGTAACATTGTAATTATAATCCGTAACACAGTAATCATTATCCATAGCATTATAAACATAATCTGTAGCATTATAAGCATCATCCGTAGCACAGTTAACAGTTGACATGACTAAGTATATTTACTTCATTATAGCTGGTGCAAAAAAGTCTCCAAAAAAATGCATCACACTACAGGCCCTGCGTTGCATCAAATTTTTTCTGGGCAGTAAGTGTTGCTGGTCTATTTTGGTAGGTACCGGGTATTCAACCGCTTGCTTTGCAATGATGGTTGGGCCAAAAGGATGAGTTGTTGGCGTTGAGCATATTCCTGAGCTAGCTGATCAGTCTGTCAAAAACATCCAGCGTAGCGAAGCCGCTCCGTAGCTAAAAGGAGCTCTATCGATACATGTTGGCGATATGTTTCAATTCAGGAACACTTTGGTCAATTAAGTTGTAACTTGTATCTTAGCTGTGCTCATTGTTGTAGATGGGAGGCTTGGATATCCTCAGTGTGCACCCTACGATGCTATACACGTTGGGGCCGCAGCGCCCCAAATCCCTCAGCAGCTGTTGGATCAACTGAAACCTGGAGGAAGACTGGTAATTCCTGTTAGGAACATAGCTCAGGATTTGAAGGTGGTAGACAAGGGTTTAGATGAGTCGATCAGCATCAGGAGTGAGGCCTCTATCAGATACGTGCCACTTACAAGCCGAGATGCACAGCTGCAGGGATTCTAGGACCACCGAGGCTTGGTGCATTTCTGATATGCTCCATTTGGCCATCTAATAGGAATAAGATTTGTTGTAGTTTGGTTTTATGCTTACAGCTTTGTTCAACTGCTCCAATTCAAAATGAAGATGAGCCTGAAACCATCTCAAGTAAACGACCATTTTAGATGTACAAGAGTCACAGTAGAATAAAAAGGAACATAACGCTATGTAAAAGCCATATTTCAGAAGCAAGTTTTCGGACTTGTGGACACTGATGCCATCTTTCATTGTTTCTCACATCTCAGCTCAACTAGCAAAATTGAAATAGGCACTATAGAATCTATAAAAAAGCAGAATGAACCGTGGACAAAATGGCATAACTATGAATAGTACTGTCGCAATATTGCCTGGTTTGTTGTGGCTCAAAAGCTACGAGCAGGTCTTGACTCAGCGACATTATAATGCATAACTGATGCGTATTATAACACAGTTGTTACGTATTATAGTGCATAACTGCTACGTATTATAACACAGTTGCTACGTATTATAACATAGTTGCTACGTATTATAATCCATTTACTACGTATTATAATAACACAGTTGATAACTGCTACATATTTTAACAAGAAATGCGAACGAATTCATTCAATCAAGATTTGGTTTACAATTCTGGCAATTGGAAATATTTTTACATGCAACAAACTGAAAGCAACAAAGTTGATCACATCACTAAGGAAAGAAAAAAATGTAGGCGATGCGATATCAGCCATTTTAGACAACCATAGCATCACCAAAGTTGCGCATCAACAAAATGGAGGTTCCATAGCATCACCAAAGTTGCGCATCAACAAATAAGTTAATAATGTGGTAGTTGTTTTCACTCTCCTCCAATGAACATCCAGCTCAGGAGCGTCCTTGTTGGGAGCAGAGATAACAATCTTCTTGGCTCCACCCTGCGCCAATCAACCAAATATCAGACATAATCAAAACACAAGCTTGAGATTCAATAAGAAGTCAACAGGCTCAAAGAATTTGGTGCTACAACCACGGGTTATTGGAACTAGGTGAATAGAATCCCTGTCATATGTCTACACAGCAAACACACAGACCAGTTAAAACCCCAAATCCAACAAACCTAAATGCACAATATCTGTCAGCTTCCTAGTTTTTGCAGTCCAAGCATTTGCAATTTTCAGAGCATAAAATATTGGCTTGAAAGCATTCACAATATTTCTTCAGACAACCAGACTTTTTGCAATGGCATCCCTTGTTATGTTTCGCTAATACTGCTCCATCCCCAATTTCCTCCTACAATTTTTTTCAACTTTCAGAACGCAATGCCATAGGCAGTAAAGAATAAAATCAGATAGAAGATGGTCAAAGGAATATGCTTGGATAAAGAAAATCAGATAGACATAATAATCTTCTTGGCTCCATCCGTCAGTATATTCCCGATGCAAAGCACTCGCAGTACCTTGTTTCAAATATGAGTTGATTATTAATAGAATATCACACACAAATATTATGTACAAGCAGAGGCATAGTACAATAAGAATGATAACTCATCAGGAACCGAACATAACTAATTAACCTGTCCAGTAGAAACGACCACCGGATCCTTCATCATCTCCTTCGAAAACGGAAACTCATCAGGAACCGAACACCTCACATCCATCTCTGAAGACAATCTCTTCTCCCCCTTCGTCCTTAAATCCCTAATCGCACACAACACATCCCTCGCCTTATATATCAAATCAGGCAGGCTACCATCATCTTCACCATCTCCGCTCACGATCGCCTGACAAGATCATCGGGATTGCACACGACTGACGAGATCGGTTAACGAAAAAACAGGATCGATCAGGGGGATTGCGCAGGATTGATTATTTCTGTGTCGATTCTACCCTTTAATCATAATTATTGTTTAATTAAAAGCTTAATCTGTGGATTATTATAAAGCATTGGATCTTAAATCTAAGGGCTGAATTTAATTCCTATTTCTTAATAAAATACCCACTTCCTAACCCGGTCCTCGTTCCTAACCCGGTCTGAAATAGTGATCGGATCACTTATTTGAATACTAATCCGATCCGAAAGACCGGGTCAATCATGTGTACCCGAACCCGACCCTAAAACTAAAATTTATAATAGACATAAAATATTCAATATCATCTATCGCAATACAAATGCTCAGAAAATATAAGCTTAAAATCACTGATTTGTGATTTAAAGTTTAGTATTACGGTTTTATGTTTCATTGCAAATCAATTACATATTCATATGTAGTGTGATATGTCACGAGAACACAAATAAATTAATTAGTATGTGTAGTCATATTTATTCAGATGAGGTATAAGGTTTGAATCTTATTAAAAATATAGTATTTTTTATATTATTTGTGAAATCGAGTAAGCCGGTCCTCAACAATAACCCGACCCAAAACTCTTAACGAATTGAGTTAAACTTGATAATAAATGGACCGGGCCGGTTAGGGTTTTCTCCACCCCTATAAATATCAGATCACGAAGCTCGAGCCTGCTAAAACGTATCTCCAGACTCCAAGTAGCAACCTCACGCCAAACGCGATGCATCTCGCTCCGATTTGAACCTACGCCAGTTCCTCTCATCCATGGCGATCGGCGACTCCTCCAATCTCCTCCGTTTCATTATCCTACTCACCCTCGCCTTCACCGTCGTCAACTCCACCTCCACCGCCGAACTCGACTCCACGCTCGCTGCTCTCCGATCGCACAACTACAACCTCTTCGCCAACGCTTTAACCACATCCGACCTTCTCTTCGAGCTTCACTCCAACTTGACCACTCACGACAACGCTTCCATCACCAGAAGCTTCACGCTCTTCGCGCCGCCGGACTCCGCTCTCTTTGCGCTCGATATGACTGCCACCGCGCTGGTCTACACTCAGACGCTGAGGTACCACGTCGTTCCACGGAGGATCGCTGCTGCTGATCTGCTTCGCCTCCCGCCTGGTTCGTGCTTGCCGACTTTGCTTACTTGGAGAGAGATTCGCGTTCACAGGCGTCAGTTAAGGAGAGCGGCTGTGATTGCGGTTGATGGCGTGAATGTTGTGGTGCCTGGGCTGTTTTATGGGGAAGGAGTCGCTGTTCATGGCCTTGCAGGTGTTCTGAACTTCAGATCGCAGATCGCAGTCCGGCATGGCTGGTCTGCGGTTTCCGAGACGAACAGAACGGGCTCGGTCTCGCCAGAGAACTCCACGGCTTCATTTCCGGCTAATCAAACTTTCATTCCTCAAATACCGAAGCAGACTGTAGCCAACGGTTCTGCGTTCTCTCCAATTCCGAGACTACCTGTTTTCAACCACTCAATTCCGCCTCCAGATGTTAACTCGCCACTTCCTTCAGCATGCATTAGCTCTCCACCGGAGACGATGCTGACCAGAGAAGGAACGCCATCGCCTCAGATATCACCTGTCACCGACGAATCAAGTAAAAAGTTGATTGATTTGTTGACTGATGATCAGGTTTCGACGGAGCGGGTGAGGAGACACTCGGTCAAGTTACTTGAAATAGGAGAACTGTCGCTAACCGATTTTGACGATGATGCAGCAGGGGATAATCTTCTGACCGAGAGTCACAAAGTTGAAACACTGAAATCGGATCCGGTGGATGTTGAAAATGAGAATGTGGTGGGCCAAACGAGCGACGACGATGAAGCGCTGATGAGTGACGGGCTGTCACACTATACGGGTTACGAATTGTAGGATGCAGAAGAGATGAAGAATGGTGAAAAGAACGGGTGACAGTTTCTCAATTTTTTCTCTGTTATTATCTCTGTTTGAACTACTTCAGTACTGTTTCTTATAGCTGCATTTTTAATCGCTACATGAATAGTTTTAGTACTTAAGATAAAAATAACTAAAATAAAAGTATACCATATGTTCTGATATTAGCTGGGCTTGTTAAAGAATCTTAGTGACAATCTATATAAACAAATCATTTAGGTCTGTTCTGTAGAATTTAAATTTCATATTTTTAAGTTAAATTAAGTTAAATAAAATTATAAAAAAAATTTAGATTTCAATTTTGTAATTCAACATGATTAAAACTTAAATTAAACACCTTTATTTAAAAACTAACTTTTTTTTAAGTTAAATAAATTTCATTACAGTTAAATAAAGTAAAATTATGTTCATTAAAGTAAAATAAAGTTTTTTCAACCCTATTAAACAACACGTAAGTCTTTCTTCCCAAAACTATTATCATACAGAGAAATAATCATATGAGAAATACATACTTTGGTGAGAAATGAAAAAATTCTGAACCGTTCGCTTGAAGATTGAACGATCCTTAAATATCGAAATAATCTGCATATATTTACTCATTAAATATGATTTTAAGGATAGAGTGTCATTTAGCTCGATGAAATGTTCTTCGATCCTTTTTATCTCCCCAAGTTCGATTTCTTTCCTGTGGGTTCCAATTCCTGATGACCTACAATCATAAAACTAAGGATGTGGACGCGGATGGCAAAATAACCTCCAATGCTGATATTGATTTCTATATCGCTGATGACATTATTCATGTTGTCGAATCCAAATCTACTTAGCGCTATGACGACTACTTCCTCCGCCAGATTGTCAAGCTTGAAGGATTGATCAATGATCTGGACAGAGCAAAGCTGGAATAAGCACACCATCGTTTTCACCGCTAGTCTCTAGTTTTTTTTTACTTCTGCCAAGCTCTCGTGCCATGCTTTCTGCATTTTCTTATTTGGCTTTTGCTTAAAGTACCTCTTTTCCAGCATGACCGAAACATTGATGTTTTAATTGTATGTTAACTTAAATGATTCATTCTGAATCCAAATTTATACTCAAATATGCAAAAACACCTGTGAATTTTAACAGAACAGACTATAAAACATTGACATTACATGACAAAAAAAGTAAGATTGAGGAGAATTTGGTGGTGCAAATTTGAATTTTTTTCCAATTTATGCAAAATTCGAATTTGCTTTCCAATTGTACAATCTTCAAATTCAATTTCAAAAATACACACCATCATTTAGGCGCCGTTGCTGAGGGCGCCAACACATTAGGCGTCGTTAGCAACGGCGCCTAATGCCCATTGTCAAATTTTAAGATACAACGAATGCTGAGTCAGCAATAAATGCATAATCAGCTTAAAGCGCTCCTCTCAACAGCGCCTAAAATCGAATACAGTTTCGAGCCCTAGTTTCTCCCGTTATTTCCATTTTGTCTTCTTGTATTAGGAAAATCGATCCCGCTGCTGCTCGCCTACTGTTGCTCGCCGCCTGACCGTCGTCTGCTCGAAGTCTGTATCGTCGTCTACGCCCGCTGCTGCTCGCCACCTGACCGAAGTTTGCTGATCTCCGTCGCCGCCTGCTGCTCGCCGTCGTCGCCGCCTGCAGTTTTCACACGATCAGGTATATGTTCATCTTCTCCATTTATGTGTTCATTCTTCTCCATTTTGTGTGTTCATTCTTCTCCATTTATCCGCCAATTTTTCTACTGTGATTTTGATTGTAAAGCTTAATGTTGGTTTGCAGTTGTTGGATGTCTGTGGCATATCGTGATTTTGCTATTGTAAAGCTTAAAGTGATTCTTCTCCATTCACTACAAATTTTTGGCAGATTTCCGTCAAAAATTTGCGTCGCAACACAGTCGAGACTCAAAATGCCGGAAAAAAAACGGCGTGTTCCCGATAATGTTCCGTCACTAACAAACTACCGCTGATTTTCCAGCGCAATACCGTCAATTTGATTCCGTCACACTTCCGTCATTATTTCGGTAACAAAAATTTTAGTAAATCCGTCTAAAGACAGTCAGTTTTCCGTCACTTATTCCGTCAACTTACCGTTACAAATCCATCATGTGTCCGTTGGCCAGAAATATGAGACGTTTCCTTTATTTTTCCGTCAGTTTTCCGTTACTGATTTACTTACTGTTTAATCTGACCGTTGGTAATGTCAGTCATAAATCCGTCAATATTCCGTCAAACATAGTTACCGTTTTAAGTGTTGGTTTTTCGACGGATTGGTGCCGGCATTCCGACGTAATTTTTGACACATTAACTTATATATATCTTGAGACGTTTAAATCATTCAAACCTCAACATATGCATCATTTAGATGCGTAATCTAAAACATGTCTCCTTCATTTGATCGTGTTCATTTTGCTGTCAATCCACGTGACGTCGTACGTAGAGCTCATATTACACCTGTTGGAAGAAACGCGTAAGTAATCAATGATCCCATCGTTCATATATATATTGTTTTGATTAATTTAAAACTTATGTGATCCTGCTATTTGTAACAGATTCTAGCCATTCGACGTTCATCGATGAATTGCACAACAAAATGGTGGGCTGCAACTTGGACATCGTGGCACATGATCCCAGAAACCGCTAAGAGAATTTGGTACGAGAAGTTTCTGGTATATAACGGTAACTCAAAATGTTTAAAATAAATCAAGTTGTTGACAAACAGTAATTAGTTGATCTAATGATTTGCTTGTACTCTTGTAGAGTATTGCTACTTGGGATGCACAGTATGACAGTCGCATTCGGGGTAATTTCATGAGAAGATGCAGAATGATCGTCACTGCCGAAATGAGAATGCAAATGTCCGAAAGGGTTACACGGATTGGGTTTTAAACCAACTAGAAAAATGGCATAATTTTGAAGACAACCGAGAATAAATTCCATGAATTACCTATATTATTGCTTTGTGTCGGCTTATTCCATTACTATTCCGTTTCTATTCCGTCAATTAGGTGACCGTTGTATATTTCAAATATTTCCGTCGAGTTTACATTAATTTTCCATCACAATTGACGGAATAAGGACTGAATTTTGACTGAAATCAAATTTCAGTTTTGCCTATATAAGATAAGTCTTTCCTTCTTTCAACACACTCATTTCGTCAACATTTCATCATTTGTTAGAACAAAAGTTTTGCAACATACTAGAGAGATGAGATGCAAGATGATTCTGAAGAATTTCATGACTCTTGTCTTTCTGTCAAGAGTCATAAATTATTTAGAATCTTCTTCATCCCATTTCCATTATGGGTATCCAACTTTCCGTTACATTCCCGTTACTGTACCGTAAATATAGGCCAGCGCTTCAGTGGAAAAGCGCCGTTATAATGTCAAATATGACAGCGCCTCAATATTAAAGCGATGTTTGATCTTCTCAAAAGATTTTTTGAAATTTTTCCGTTTATATTACTGTCTTCTATTATCAATTTATTTTAACATATACGTGGGAATTTCCCGTTACACAAATGATTTCAAATTTAATTTATTATATAAAAGACGGGACATATCAGGTATACTTAAAACGGCGCTTTATTAAGACGCGCCGTTAGAAGGTATATGTAAAACGGCGCTTTATTAAGATGCGCCGTTAGTGGGTATACTGACACGTCGCTTAATATACACGCGCCGTTATAAGATAAACGTAAAACGGCGCTTACTAAAGACGCGCCGTAAAAGGTATATCAACGGCGCTTTTAGATGAAGCGCCGTGTTTATTTAAAATATAAACAGCGCGCCACTTATTAAGCGCTGTCTAAAGTTAGATTATACAGCCGTGCACAATAGCATTTCCTTACTAAACATTGATTCTCGGAACGATTACTCAATAGTATCAACAAAAAACAAACAAATTACTGAATCTCAAAAAAACAAACATATTACATTGCCCAGCCGTTACATATACAAAACATTTGTATTCGTGGATGTCCGCATTCGTTGATACTGGACACATCCTGGGTACAAAACTTTGGGAATAGATATATAGCATATATATGTTGTTTTACACGGGGGTTTCTGATTGCCGCAAGTAATCTATCAATTCATTGGCAAAGTCGCACCTTATATCATTCAGGACATGGTTACCATACGAGTTCCCTCCGGATGGAAAACACTGGGAACAAAGCGCAAAGTTATCAAATTTAACAATACGTAAACTAACGGTTCATCACATATTTATTCTTCAGGACATATATTTACCTGTGTGATGTCGTCATGAAAAGATCCATTAGTTTGATTAACGAACTTTATTATGTCGCGGATATATTGCAACACATAGTATCCACACACTTGAGTGTTGTAGGGCTGTTGGGGGCACTGAAATAGTAACATGATTTATGAAAATCAATTAATCCATATTAAAGTAAAATGAATAAAGAAATGCGGTCTCCCCAATTGTATTTTGTGAAGTCCATACCGTTACAGTCCTCCACTGTATATCTGAATCTGCCGGGAGATTGAAGTATGTACGCATGCCCCTGTAAGATTAATTTAATAAATATAAGTTGTAGGCCATTGGGGACTAGTAAGAAATAGTGGGTTAGCATAGTAATCGTTACGTGTTGACGAATTTGATTGCATCATCCACCGGTGCTTTTGCCGTTGGATCAAGCCAAAGGACCAGACGCTTCTCGGGGAATATGACCATTAACATCCAATGCCACCTAATAAAAAGGTGTTGAATTGTTGGTGTTGTTATACATTAAAATTGCATCGAAAACACAGAACACTAATAAAAATAGAAACTTACTTTTTGACATGGACGTATGGGAGGAAGTAGCAAAAATTATGTGCGTAGTCTGGCATTTGCAATCTCTTCTCGAAGCAAACCACCCTCGTTTCGAATTGCACGGACGGAGTCATATGACTCGGTCTGAAGTTGCCAAACCTAATGCCCGGTGGAAGCTTATCGTGTATAAATCTGTAAAATTTGTATACTTACATGAATGAAAATTTTACGTTGGGCCATTGCAACAATTGATAATTTCAGGTCAATAAAGATTTACCCTATGTACACTTCAACTGCGGTTGCACTCAAAGCTTCCAATGAGGTGAACTGCTCAATGTCAGATTTTTCCAACTGGATATAACAATCTTCACCGAAAACTTCGCTGGCAATGTACACGGAGTAGATAGTCGACTTGGCCATCATCTTCGCGTGTTCGTACAAAAAACGGCAATTCATTGTCATTCCTTCCTGAGTTGCATTGTCAAAACTGCTGCATTGGAGTTTTAAAAATCTGTAATCGTCATATCCCTGTGCGCAAAACAAAACAAACGATTAACCTATTCACATTAATATACTTATTTGTGTTTCTTGTCATATAACCGAATTTACTAATCAGCTACCTTTTCATCAATGTCTACCAGACTTTTCGGCCATCCCACAAAATCACCCAGCGCATCTGATACTTTCTCCTTTATCCCCAATTTCATTGGAAGCTCTGCCGTTGGTTCAATGTCAATCTCTACAACTACTTTCACCATCTCATCAGGAAGCTCTTGACACTGGACAAAGCGTCCTCGCATCACTCTGCCAAGTGCTACTAGTTTCCTGCCCTGATCCGAAACGCCTCCTTCCACGTGCAGCAAACATTTCTTCCCAACCTGAATTGGAAAAATTCAGAACCAGTAACGAAGTAAATTGAATTTTCGAGTAGTATAAAGAGGGACTGAATATTACCTTGGGTATATCTCCAAATGGGTCATCATGAGAACCACTTTGCGGTATTTGAGGGCTATAAATCGTAAGCGCTTGCGAGGTAACATTGGACTGTGTGGTCGACGAAGACGACTGCTTCCCAAATACTTTCTTCCAACCTACCAACGACCCCACCCCCGTGTTCGTCCAGGGTACTCGTCCTTCCCTATGGCCTCTGTTAATATGTCACGTCGACCATGACAGATAAATTCTCCGTCCCTCATTCTCTTCTGTAATTCATCCTGAAATTATGTAATGAATAAAAGTTAATCACAGTTGGTTACATTTAAGCAATTAGACACACTGTGATCATAGAACTTACAATTTTCTCAGTAACCTCCCGCATATGGTCAGTCACGTACTCTTTATTACGCCTTTGGTGCCCCCTCTTCCAAACCTCATGCCTTCCAACATCGATGACAGGGTCATCCCCTGGGGATATTAAACCCTCAGCCTCCATCTCCGACAATTTTTCAGCTACGATGTCCGCTTTTGCCTTTTTGTACCCTCCCCTGGACATAGTATGTGGGTACTTGTTCGATTTCGCTCGCGTAATGTTTAACTCCCTAAGTTGTAGTGCCTCGGGAGTCAGACGTTGTTCCACAAAGGATTTCCATTGATCCCCATCAATGAACGGATATATATGTCGTGGGTCATCTCCTCTCGGACCAAAAATGTACTTATTTGCTAGCTCGCTCTTAAATTCTCTCCATATTTTAGCCGCTCCCCGCATCTCCATTTTCTTTAACACATCCGTTAAGTCATTCTGAGGCACATCAAACATTTTCTGCATAATTAAATTACTTGTTAGTAATGCCGCAAAGTGTAAAGTTAACAATTAATCGTTGCGCAATTAATAATTCGGACCAAAGTCTCTTCCCACACCAACTCCCTCTGTTCCGGCCGTGCTAACGTCCATTTCTCATATGTAATTGGCACATTCTTTTTCGCAACCAGACCTGCATGCACCGAACGCACATATTAACGTACAAATAACACATTCTTTCTTTAATATAATAACATATTGCATGATATTACCAATGTATTGTCTGAATACTTTCCCAACTTCACCGTCGATAGTTCCATTCGCTGCAATTGTACATGGTTCCTTCGTGCCATCTTTATGCTTGTCAATTAAACTGGTCAGTAGGGTTGCACCCCTTTGTTTACGTTTCGATGTTTTTTTACCTTTCCCTGATGAGGCTCCGTCCCCACTACTTGGTGTGTTAACCATCGTCCTGCGAGTAAACAGCAAAAGCATATGACGGTACAACACAAGGTAAACCGAACCAGAGACGTATTTCACAACAGCTTTGAGGTTTGTAGCATCAGTTTCGCATTTTCTGAGTTTCACAGTTGTGAACACTATCCATTTTGCCTATACACTGTGTACCCTGTCCAAATATCGGTATATCCATATGCCGGAGTCAACATATTTGCAGAACACCACACGCAACCGTAATGAACGAATGTATGACAGAATTTACGGTAACACAAATCTATTAGGAACCCCCGCCGTAATCTTATGCAAAACAGAGTCAATAAGCGCCGAAATAGGATGACAACTAAACGACATACCTGTCCGACAAAGCCAAACCTCCGAGAGAGTGAAATGCGTACTTGTTGGACGAAGAAGTCGACGTAAAATGAAATTTACCAGTCTGAATAAAATGTCCGATGAAATGTAAATTTTAGGGTTTCAGCGGCGTTTAAACTTCGGACGCCGTGTTCACTAGATATGTAACGGCGCCTTTAAGTTATAGCTGCCGTTATATGTAGGTTCATACGGCGCGTATATATATATATCAGCGCCGTTATACGTAAGTTGTTGCGGCGCTTATATATATATGCGCCGTTTATAAATATAAAGGCGGCGTTTATTGATAAGCGCCGTCGCAGTAAATAAATTCAACGGCGCTTATAAAGAAGCGCCGTTGTTACGTGTCACGGAATAATAACTAAAATACCATGTTATGGTATATCTTCCACCCTATAAGTACTCGCATTATCTTTTGTGCTGTTATTTTCATCCAAGCAATTTATATAATGAGTTTGAATTCGGCAGCTGACCGTTTGTTTGTTTGCGGAGATGTCTGACGAGGAATCAAGCGGTTCTGAAGGATATGTTTGTTCCGCTCAAGGTGGATTCTATTCATGTGATAATGGCTCAGAATGTTTAGGAGAGCATAGCTTCAGTATGGAAAAATACAGATACGACGAAGAGAACAATAGACAGTGTTCGTCTTCAAATACAAATCCATGTGACGGTGATGAAGAAGTTGACCAGCCGTCACCACGTGGGTCACCTGGAAAGCAAGTACCTAAAACCAATTGACCAGAGCTGAAATGAACGTTGCTCATCATCTGAACTCAATGTATCATAAACTATGTTATATATTGATGTTTGCGACGTATCTAATGAAGTTAACTACCATTTTTAGTTATAAATACGCGTCTTAATTTTTAATAATGTGAAACGGACTACTCGTTAGATAACGTAGGGTATATCCTTTCTATGCACTATATATGTATAATAGCACGTTCAAACGAACTTTGCAATGATCTGCCATCAACCCGTTTTATTTTCAGAAAATCAATGATCGCACTCGCGTTGCATTTTTGAAATTAACATGTGGACTTATATTAAGTAATCAGTACTTATATTTTATTATGTTCTCTTTTCCTATTGAAGTTAATTTTTTCATAAATCAAGTTGTTACATGTTTTAATACACCTCAGTTAACGTTAATTAAGTTCACTTTAGTTTACACTTCGTCTTCTATAAATAGGTGCATATATATATATACATTTATTATCATACAAAGCTGAATATATTAAGTGTCATAACTGTTGAAGATACCACCCACATATATAAGGAAATCAGACATGAGTATCTATGTATCAAAAAAGAAGGGTACACGATGTGACGATCACTATTAATTTTTTGGATTTTGTTTGTTTTTGATACGATGTGATCATCATTATTGAGCAATGTCGGGTGCCTTCATGAATCCCAGTTACACATTTTTTTTGTCGGGCATGTGACCATCATTATTTATCTCTTACCCCCGTATATATATGTGTAACCATAAAAAAAAATAAACAAAAATTAGAAGTCGATGTTCTTACGTCTTTATTCCTTTACATTTCCGTCACAATAAACGGATATGCCACGTACATTTCTAGGATAACGTTTCAACATTCTTCCGTTAGTATTCCGTCAATAACGCTTGCATTAGTATTTATCCTTTGCTATAAAACCGTCTCGAATTCGACGTGTTTCCGTCACTTTGTGTCGGAATAGAGGCATTATGTTGACGGAACATGAATCGTATTTATTACCTCTTATCCACCTAATCTTCAAAATGTGCTATAAATAGGGTATTTACAATGCCTAAACCGTCCTCTGTTTACAATCAAGTGTTCTAAATCTTCCCATTCCGCTAGTTTTGTTATGCTGTGGCTTAGTATTTTTTTTTCAGGTTTCTTTTTTGATTTTCAGTACATGTCAATCAACTGTATTATATATAGTAGTGTTTCATGATCAGCTCCAATCTGTTTTCCTTTGTATTATTCTAAATTTGTCGTTCTTACTGAGACACAAATTCTGAAGAACACACATGACAACAGATTGGAGCTGTCCTGAACACACTGCATATAATGTAGTTGACTGACTTGTACAAGCAATCAGAGAAGATCTTTGAAACAAAATAGGCCACAGTATAATGGTTAAAATCCGTCTACTGTCCGCCAACTTTCCGCCACTAATCTACTTTTAACATCGTTTATAAAGCAAGCGTTGTCTCAGTATATGATTCAGACGGTGCTTACAAACAAAGCGCTGGCGCAGGGATACTTATAACATCGCTTCTAACAACAGCGCTGTCTCAGTTCATAATTTGAACGTCGTTTATAAACGAAGCACTGACTAAGATCCACATTTCAACATCGCTTTTCAGAAAGCGCTGTTATTTTTTTACATACACCGGTGCTTCACTAATCTGCGCTGTTATTGGTTTGATACAACGGCGCCCGTAACTCAAAACGCCGTTGTCTTAGTGAATATATATATATATATGACAATAAATATTCAATTACTAAACATCGTCGAAAGATCGGCGTTATTCCGTTAATAAGTCATGGAATTGTATCGCCGTGTCCACGGAATTTTGGTTACAAACAGTTGAAGCCTAATGTTTACCAATAGTAATTCCAATTCGATTCTTAATGGAAGGAACGACGTATATAAATACGCAAAACTTGAAAAGACGACATCTATTAACACCATCTTTCTCGCTTACATTCAACTGCTCCAATTTTACTCATATGGCTACTTTGCAATGTCTCATTAATTAAGAACAAGCTCGATCTGTAGCCGACCACTTTTCGTGCTGATATTTGCTTCGACTCAAAAACAACCTGAGGTACTCACATTTTGGTTTCCTTTGAAGTCGCATATTAGTATAAGCATGGCATATTTATATGAACTCAGGAGATGGATGTACGATGGGGGTGCGTCACCTACCAATGATGTATACATCGATGGGGTAAAGAATTTTATTGAAACAGCCGTCGCAAAGGGATTTCTTGCCAGTGACAACTCAATCCGCTGTCCATGCAAAAAATGCAAAAATAAGCGATTCATCAACGTACGAATGATGGAGGCGCATTTGTACAAATACGGGTTCACACCAAATTACTTCAATTGGACATTACACGGGGAAGATCTGGCAGAAATGCAGTACGCAAATATAGTCCCAACTGTACCCGACCCGCCTACATTTTACCCAGTTTTGAATACTGATGTTCAAAGTTCGACTGACGAGGCCTTCCCAGAAACGGTTCCAGATTTTGTCACAACTGATGATATTCCCGAGTCGTCGAACTATAATGAACATCAAACAAAAAATCCCGAAGCAAACAGGTTCTTCAATCTACTAAATTCATGTGGGGAACCAGCTTACAGTGGTTGCACGACGGAGACGGAGCTTTCTATTAACATGAAAATGTTGGCAACGAAAGCTAATTATGGACTATCAGAAGCCTCATTTAACGCTGTTTGTGGAACGATGAAAAATCTGATCGGAGGAGAGAATAAGATCCCATCCTCATTCAAAGAGTCCAAAAACTCATATCGGATCTCGGAATGGGGTACCAAAGGATTGATGTTTATGTGAGGGGGTGTATGATTTACTACGGTGTGGATGAAAGTTTGACATTATGTCGTTTCTGCTCGGAACGAAGATATCATCGTCCAAGATGCACAGAAAGCTCTTCATCGTACCAACGAAATGCGAGAAAGCAAATGTTTTACTTGCCGATTATACCGCGTTTACAGAGACTATTTTGATCTGAGAGTCTGGCAAATGAAATGTCCTGGCACGCTCTACCCAAAGCCGATGTGCATCGCATGGTACACCCTTCGGACGGGGAATCTTGGAAGCATTTTGATCGGTGTCATCCTCACTATGCCGAAGATGCACGCAACGTAAGATTGGGATTATGCACGGATGGATTTAATCCATGGGGTATGTCCACTAAACAGTACTCCGTTTGGCCTATCATGGTTACACCATACAACTTACCACCGTGGTTGTGCATGAAAACGAGATTCATTTGGTTGACTATATTAATCCCTGGTCCGTCTAGTCCAAAGAAGCGTTTGGACATATATCTAAGGCCTCTTATTGATGACTTGTAACATCTTTGGAATGTTGGGGTCGACACGTATGATGCTAATCGCAGACAGAGTTTTACTTTGAGGGCAGCTCTCATGTGGACTGTCTCTGATTTCCCTGCATATGCAATGTTGTCAGGCTGGTCAACTCAAGGAAAACTCGGCTGCCCATACTGTATGAACGACACAAAGACATTCGTGTTGAAAAATGGAAGAAAAGTATCGTATTTTGGCTGCCACCGACGTTTTTTATCAGAAAGTCATCCATATCGGGGTGATGCTAGGAATTTTTACAGAGATCGAACCGACTTTGATGGTCCAATTCAATTTCGATCTGGTGAAGCAGTGCATGACATGGTTAGGAATATTAAATATATATGGGAGCAGCATATGAATGAGGTTTGCGACGGATTCGGTGTGGAACACAACTAGACAAAGAAATCAATTTTCTGGGAACTACCTTACTGGATGGACGTAAAGCTTAGACATAATCTAGACGTCATGCACATTAAAAAGAATGTCTTCGAAAATTTATTCAACACCGTCATGGATGTAAAGGGGAAAACAAAAGATGACGGTGTGAAGTGTAGAAAGGATATCGGGTTGTATTGTCGAAGACCAGAGCTGGAACTTTGCCTTCACGGGGGGCGTTTGGTAGCGAACAAGGGTAAGTATCAGCTAAATAAAGAAGAACAGAAAGATGTACTTATTTGGGTGAAGTCTCTCAAGTTTCCTGATGGATTTTCATCTAATTTGGGGAACAAAGTAGATCTGAGTGCACTAAAACTAGTTGGTTACAAGTCACATGACGCACACGTATTTTTAGAGCGACTCATGCCGATTGCTTTCAAGGGGTTTTTACCAATTAAGATCTAGAAAGCGGTATCCGATTTGTGTACATTTTTCCGAGATATATGTGCATCTTCTCTTCACGTTGAACGGATGGAACACTGGCAGAACAATATAGCGGTAACACTGTGTAAGCTGGAGTCAATATTTCCCCCCTCATTTTTCGACTCGATGGAACACCTACCAATTCATTTGGCTGATGAGGTCCTACTTGGTGGACCAGTACACTATCGTTGGATGTACCCGTATGAGCGTTTAATATACCGTCTTAAACAGTTGGGACATAAGGATAACAAAGCTGAGGTGGAAGCTAGTATCATTAACGCTTACATACAGCTGGAGACTTCGTATTTGGGGTCCGACTACCTAGGTCTTGATTTTACAACAGCAGGCGTACGATACAAACGAAACGAAGTTGGGACATCAGATTTCGATTACCCTCAGATTTCTATTTTCAATTACCCAGGAATTGGTGGGAGCAAAAGCAAGAGGAGGGTATTAGACACCCGAGAATTTAACAAAGCTACGCATTACATCTTTAGCAACACCCCTGAACTAGAATAATATTTGGAAATATTTGAGACCGGCGTACGACAAAGACGCCCGCGACTTAATGAGCAGCAAATATACGATGTCGTATTAAAAGAATTCCCAGAATGGCTTACTTCCCATTTAAGTGGAATCAACGCTCATTTCGTCCTATTAAGTAGGAAATTAAAATGTACTTGCACCTTCTAGACAAAGTTTAATATTTATGTTCAGGTTTGGGAGCTCGGAGAAACAAGAGGACTACCACAATGGATTCACTACTTGTCCGACGGATTCCAATCCGACGTTGCATGTTCGGCGACATACAAAGTAAACAACTACAAGTTTCACATTGAAAGCCACAGTGAAGGTAGGAACACGGTAAACAGTCATGTTTACGTGAAGGGAACAGAGGGTACACACTACTACGGGGTGATTGAAGAAATAATTCGTATGAGATGTAGAAGCAACCATGGCATAAATGTTGTTTTGTTCAAGTGCCGTTGGTACAACCCGGCGTTTGTTAGGTCATACCCGTCTAACGGGATAGTCATCGTGAACACGCATAGACCATACACCCACTACGACCCTTACATTCTTGCCCAGCAAGCTGTGCAAGTTTACTATGTTACATTTCCCGGATTAACAGGACAAAATAATCAGGGTTGGGTAGCCATTTGTCCTGTAAAACCAACAAACGCAATCGACATGGAGGTAGCAAATGTCCCGTTTCAAGATGAGGGTGAAATGGGAACTGAAATGCCTGTATTAAATGACAATGTCTCCGTAGGGAACCTCACTGATAATGAGATGTATGAGTACGACACCGAAGAAGAAGACGGGAACGACGAGCACGTAGCTGACAATCCAGATACCGAAGAAGAGTCTGACGAATCGTCATGAGTATAAGTCTTTAAGGTTGGTTATCAGGCTGTTTGTTGGTAGGATCATTAAAATCTTAAATTAATGTTCGGCGTGTTCATTTGGTTGAACATTGTCATTCTACGTTAAGCATGGTCATTAATTGACACATTGAGCCAAGGTTCCGTGTGATCATACACTTTATTTTAATCAAGAACCCAAGGATTAGTGTAGGACAAAGTGAAGTACTTATTTGCCGTTAGTAGATTTATTGGGTTTTAATCCCCTTGCATAATCACTTGTGAATCCTACGTTTGTAAAGAAATGTGAGAACATTAGGATATTAAATTTTCAAAAGCTTAAAAATAATATGATATTAGCACATTAGAATTGCAAATTAACTCATAAAATAGGTGAAATATGATATTAGCAGATTAGCATATTACAATTGCAAATTATCTCAAATTAATTGCAAAGATAGCTTACTATATAATGCGCTGGTTAAACGGAACAAAAAAACGGCGCTTCTTAAATAAAGCACATTCATTTCGGAAGTGCTATTTAATGAAAATTAAATAGGTGGTTTTGTAAAATTCATTAAAAATCTACCCGATAACTCAGCAACGGCGCGTTTCAAATATGCGATGTTTAACTAAACCAAAAAACGGCGCCTTTTATATATGCGCTGTAAAATGGAATTAAATTAAGGCGCTTACTAAATAAGCGATGTTTTTCTGAAACAAAAAACGGCGCTTTGTACATAAATGATGTAATAGAGTCTTAAAAAAACAGCGCCTTTACGACAAGCGATGTTATAATGGGACATATAGAACAGCGCTTTTTTTTGTAAGCGCCGTGTCCAAACATTAAAATACAGCGCTTACATAAAAAAGCGTCGTAATACATAAATAAGACAGCACTTTTAAAGATAAGCGCCGTGGTAACCACATTGAAAAAAACCCGCCGTATTCGCCCGCGCAGACAAGTTTAATATTTTGGTTAAAAAATGAAGTAAATACATTGTGTTAGGACCAAGTGAATTGAAATTACATGCGCAGTTGAAAACCCTCGTTGTCCGTCTTAGAACACAATCGTCCGCTGTCAACCCTAAGCCGCCGAACTCGACATCCGACATCCGCCGTAAGCAACTTCAATAGCCCAGGTATGAAAAATTAGACGTCTTCGTGATTATATTGTTAGTCCGTCCACTGTGTGGTGTGTTTGGTTCAGTTCATTCTGTATTCTGTGCGCTTAAGTTGAGTTCGTGATGTCATAATTTATGGAAATGCGTTCGGCTGATGAATCAAATTTGTATAAAAGAAAAGGTGTTTTCGAATGTTATGCGAGTGTGTCCGATACTGTTTTGTACCCTTAAATTTGATTGTGCGGATTGTCTTCGTGTCTGCCTGATAGAAGTTCAGTACAAAAATGTTCCAAAGAAATTGGGAAATTGTATTTATTAAGCACTTGTTATCATATTCTGATATTTGGGTACGATTTGAGGGTTACTGTAAACGGTGTTTTACAGAAAGTCGTTATACTTGCTGTTTTGGTTGAATATGTGGATACAAGCTCAATGTTTAATTGCCTGCTTGCCACCCTTGTTTTGTTAGATTTTTTGGGTGGCTAATCTAAATTGTACCAATTTGTGGCAGGATAAATGGCACCCAAGAAGCGAAAAGTACAACAGGGTAAAAGGAAAACAGTTGCTAGTACAGGGGGTTCATCACAAACGCGGCTAACTGACATACGCCCACCAAGACAGTTGAGTCAGGACAGGCAACAACAGGCATCAGCTGGGGATCCAAACCAAAATAGAGATGCATACAGACCTGTACAGGATCATACCCCTGCGAGACAGTCGCCTAACGATCCGCGTCAACGTACAACACCGTCAACCGAGGACATACGTCAACGTCCAGACCTTTACAGGCCTTCTATGCATGTACCGGATCCTACTATGGAACCCATGGACGAAGGAATCTTACCCGATGTGAATGACTATGATTTCGATGTCCTGTTGGATATGGTGCCGCCGAACATGACGGCGAACGTGGACATTGGCGATGATGCCGAAGAGAGGGCCTCACTTGATGACGATCATGATGACGGAATTCGGCCAGAGTTTGTTAGAGGAGGGACTTCGGCCGGTGGCGGACATAGTGAGGAGACGCCATTGGGTTCAATGCCACATGATACTCGGCCATGGATCACTCCAGCTGGGGATGACAAGTGAGTACTAATATTTTTTATATATTTGTGCAATTTGGTTATACAGACCATATTATAAATAGTAATGCCGCCGTTTTTTGCAGCTTTGACCCCCCTGCGGCTGTTAACAAAATCGGGCTTCAATGTATTGGACCTGGCTTTAAGGTTGGTTGGACGACAATGGACACGTGTGATCCACAAGCTCCGGTGAAGTGGTTTCGACACTTTAAGGTAAAATGTAGTAAAATTGTAGTTGTAGCGTTTTTTTTTGGGGTAATTTTACTTTAACATCAAATTTAATTGTGTGATTCTCCTACATTGTTCATAACACAACTATTTAATCTGTAGAGCTTGTACCGGTGGGATTCGATCCACACCGACCAAATTGAGGCCAACTTTAGGAAGAAGGCGGCTAAGGTTCTGCAAGATGCGTGGAGAGGTATGCGAACCGGGAAAACCAAAGGCCCGAAATGGTTGACCAAAGATCACATAGATGCGGGAAGAGCTAGATTTAATACGGACCAATCATTCATAGCCCGCAGTGAAAAGAACAAGCAAACTTATGCTGCCAACCTTGCTAGAAACGGCCCGAGATTGCACGCATTTGGCTCTATACCGGCACACTTTCACATTGCGAAGCTGGTAAAACATATTATTATAAAATATTTCAAAGCGTGTTATTTTGCCCAAAATAAATAACATTTAATTTACAGGAAAAGGACAATAAAAGACAAGTGTTGCTAACTGATCTGTTTGACAAGAAATACAAGCGAAAGGATGGGTCGTATTTGATACCCGACTGGGAGAACAAAAGGGTACGGCGCTTTATCAATTATAATTGTTTATTAACTTCGTTTATCTTATATTCAGATTACCAAACTAATATGTGTCTTCACTAAATGTTTTATAACATATATAAGCGTCCTCGCATCACAATTATGTTTGTTTCATTTGTACAAATGTGCAGAAACAGCTTGCTGATGCTGAAGCTCTGGTCCTGAAGGATCACGTTGTAGATGAAAGGGTACCGGATGAAAAGCTGGTAGAGGCCGCTGCAACTGTCATGGGAGTGCACCCAAGGTCAGGGATACCGTATCTGTATGGTTCTGCAGCAACATTAGTGTCGGACAAGTTCTCTTCAACGGGCAGACATTCGTGTGCCAGCTCGCAAGGAGCAGCAAGGAGCCAATCTTTGAACGATTACACTCAGGAGCTTGTGCCGCGTTTAGAGCGCATCGAATCCCGACAAGAGGCTGATTTGAGGAGCATGCAACTACAACAGCAGGCCCTGAGGGATAGCATGTACCAAATGATGCTAATGCAAGCTGCTATGATGAGGATGCTCAGTACTCCTGGATACCAACCGCCCTCCAATCGAACCTCAGATGGAAACAGTCATGGTCATCAGGAATCGAATGAAGATAATCGAAGAAATTAGACATTTTAATTTGGTTTGATTCGAAAACTTTCAAATATTTTTAATTTGGTATTCTGTTCAAACAAGGTAATTTCGAATAGTAAATAAGCATTAAAATTAAATAGTAATTTCATTAAATAGCTATTAAAATTTTATTAAATAATAGAATTTCATTTAATTAAATTCAAAAATGCACGGAAATGACGGAATGGCCGATAATGTATAAATTGACGGAATTATGCTTGTACAATCACGGAAATCCAAGCATCGAAATAGTAACGCATATGCGACTGAAATGCAGCTAACGGAACAACGAAGGAGAAATGACGGAATAAATTTTGATGGAAATTGGACGGAAAATAAAGATGACGAAGTGGGGAGGGATGATTGACGATAACATAAATTGGCGGAAATATTCCGGAACAACGACGGAATAAATATTGATGGAATGCCGACGGAATTTGGATGGAAAACATAATGATAACGAAGTAACGAAGGATATTTGACGGTAACATAAATTAGCGGATATATGCCGGAACAGTGACGGAAATATGAGTATCGTAATATAGACGAAAAATTAACGGAATAATTATTGATGGAGTAATGACGGAGTAATGACGGAAATCAGGTTGCCGGAGATGCATTGGGATAAAGACGGAACATGTAGAAACGGAAATATGTTGGAATGGAGACGGAAAAAATATTGACGAAAAGGAGACGTTATTTTGCCGTAGATGTTCAACGGTCGCCTGTCGGATTGTTGACGGAATTAAACATGTCGGTTTGATAACGGAAAATCAACTACACGATGACGAAATAAAACAACGAAATGTCGACGGAAAAGTTTTACCGTCGGGAAAATTTCCGACGTCATCGATATTGAAGGAAAGTTGACGGAAATTTACTTGTTTCCGTCAACTTTCCGTGTGCTTTCCGTCTAATTGTTGCAGACGGTAATTTTGGAATAATTAGTAGTGATTGTAGTTGAATATCATGGTAGTATGTCTTTGTTGCATATTTTTGAAGTTTGGTGCTAATATATTATTGTTTATCTTGGACTGTCTTAGGAATGACTAGTGCTCAAAATGATGGAATGACATTGTCAACTATAGAGATATTTGAAATTCCGTCATTTGATGAGTATGATAGAGATAATATGGGGAATTTTGATAATGACGGTGAGGAAGGCTATGTTGAAGTACCCATATGTGGTGAAGGAGTTAATAGTTCCCTATGGGGTTTTCCACCTTTCAATGATGTTTCCAGTTTGATGAGCCATCTGAATATTGAGGACCATGATTCTAATAACAGTCAGTTTAATACGAAAGTGCTCAAAGAAGGCGGTATGTTTATGTTTGGAGTTGCTCATATATGCTTGTCAAAAATATTCTATCAAACACCGTCGAGAATGTCACACTGCAAGCTCGTGCACAAAACGATTGATTCTTGAATGTCGTCGAGGAAAGGATAAATGCAAATGGGAGCTACGAGCTTCGAAGAAGAAAAATAAAGGCATGTGGAGAATAACCAAATATGAAGTAGATCACACTTGCGAGGTTGATATTATCCCTAATGACAATGTCCATTTTAACAAACACTTTATCAGAATGGACATAAGAGATTTAATTCAAGAGAAGTTGAGATTCTCCCCTTACGAGGTGCAAGCTTTAATGAGATCGACGTATGGGTATAAAATATCTTACATGAAGGTATGGAAATCCCGATAAAAAGCATTATTACATATATTTGGAGATTGGGAAGCATCTTTCAAAAAGCTACCGGCATACATGGGCATGCTCAAAGAGTCCAATCTCGGTAGCATTGTTCATTGGGACACATCAATGCTACAGAGTGGAAAAGTATGCTTGAATTGTGTATTCTGGTCATTTGGACCGGCCATTGATGGCTTCAAGCATTGTCGTCCCGTCATTTCTATCGATGCAACACATTTGATCAGGAAGTGGAAAGGGTGTTTTAATGATTGCAGTCTCTCTCGACGCACAAAATGAAATTCTTCATTTAGCTTATGCATTGGTTGAGGGTGAAAATATCAAGAGCTGGAAGTGGTTCATGACGTGCATTCAAAGTGGCGTCACGCAACGTGATGGATTATGCATAATTTCGGATAGGCATATAGGCATAATGCGAGTGATGGAAGAAGAGGATTGGTCTCCACCAAGAGCTTATCACCGTCTCTGTTTAAGACACTTTGCATCTAATTTCAATCAAAAGGCAAAGTGTTTGGCCCACAAAGACTTACTTTATAACATTGCCGAGGAGAATCAGCAAATAAAGTTCTTTAATCGTTTCAAAGATTGGAAGGAGTTGTTGTATAATAAGTCGGATGTTGTAAAGTAGTTGGACAAAGTTAACCTAGAAAAATGGGCGTTGGCTTATGATACTAAGGGTAGAAGATGGGGGTCTATGACGACTAACCAGTTCGAATCATTTAATTATGTACTTATGGCTTGCCGTGATTTGCCTATAACCGCTATCGTTCACTTCACACTCAAGCAAGCCAATAGTTGGTTCATTAAACGACGTGATGAAATGTTAGATCATAACAATCATCTTGTTCCAAAAATCGAGAGCATAATCAATGAGAACATAGAGAAAGTCGGGCGTAATGAGGTGCAAATGTATGATCGGGCTAAAGGTATATCATCCATTTTGACCAAATCAAAGGGACATGCACACAAGGTTTGCATGGTTGACCAAACTTGTAGTTGTGGAAAATGGCAACTGTTTCACTATCCTTGTTGTCACGCGATAGCGATGTGCCACTAAGAGGGAATATCCACTCATAGTTGCGTGGCTAACGAATATAGCACGCAAGCGTATAATGACACTTGGGCACCAACATTTAGTCCAGTTCCGGTTATGAGACATTGGAAGCATTATGATGGACCCAAACATAATCCAGGAAAGCACTATAAAAGAGTGAAAAGAGGAAGACAACCAACAAAGCGAAGACGCAGTGAAATGGATCAAAGGCGTGACCCAAGAGCCGAAGACGTGCAATCAACTAGTTCACAACCATCTACAAAGTCGAAGAGGGTGTTCAAGTGTTCTGTATGTGGAGTTGCATGACACACAAAGAAATCTTTGGCATTTTGACGGTGGACATGAACTTAGATTATCAAGAGTTTATTTTTTTGTATGTCCTTTTGGGAAAGGTTAATGTATTTCATGACTACATTTTGTAGCCTTATTTTGGCATAAACTTAATTGATGTAAGGCTTTTATATTATTTGTTAATCTTATACATATTGATATGTTTTGTTACAGATATGTCACGACGTACACGTTCTGAGGCTATGCATGACGTGCCATCTCCATCAGATGGAGATGACATAGTGTTACCGAATTTGTCACATATTGAAGATCCGGGACCCATTGTTAGCACACTCCTGTATAAACAACCCACTCATCGGTCTACGAGGATTTGGGAGACCTCGGTTACTTATAAAGTTAAACAATACATTTTATAAGAATTGTTGCTATCTTTTGTATTAAATATGCTTACTATTTATTCTACATGTGCAGAGCACGTCCTTATTAGTTGTGCGTCATCGTGGGCATTGTGGTTGCAGATGAGCGTATACTGCCTTACGTCGTGTGGGCCGGCTTTGGTCCATGGTATTATATGCAAAACTATGTGGTGGATTCGTCTTTCATGACAGCATTGGTGGAGAGATGACGTTCTGAGACGCATACATTCCATTTTCGCCACGACAAGATGACTATTACATTAGAGGACGTCAGTGTGTTGACGAGACTTCCTATAGAGGGTAGAGCCGTGATTACGAACCAAGAGGTATGATGCCCTGTGTTTGAGCTTATTGGGAGTGCTTTCACCGACCGGGAGGAGAGATACTAGTGTGAGACGCACTTGGTTTAGAGACAATATGAAGGAGATTCCAGAGGATGTTTCAGAGGAGGTTATACAGAGATACGCCAGAGCGTATATTCTAGTTTGTTGGGGAGTTCAATATTTCTGGATTCTTCAGGCAGTGATGTGTCCCTTCACTACTTGCCACTCCTGGCGGACATGGATGCTATTTCGGAGTACAGCTGGGTTCTGCGGTACTTGCATTTCTTAATCGCAAATTGTGCAATGCATGTGAGTTGACGCACACACAACTCAGTGGATGTGCCATCCCGATTCAGTTGTGGGCGTGGGAGCACTTGATCATTGGACGACCGAGGAGGCTTGCTATCCCAGCCCCACCTCCTGGTTCAGATGTTGATCCTATGCGGTATTCAGCTTTAGGATACAAATAAGTTAACCCGATCATATTTCTTATTATGTACATTTTGGATGTTTTACTCTAACTATTAATTTCAATATTGTAGATGGAATGTCCCTGAGTCATGGATGCAGACATCACATCACGTGTTAATGTTGTACCACGATTTACTGGATCGACAGGAGGCGAATGATGTCATATGGACTCCTTACACGAAAGAGGTTTTAGGCACACTTAATCTGATGTGTGTAGCCGGGAGAGGTTGCTGGACAGCCGAAGGCAACTCTTTTGTTTTAGTATCGCTGAGTGCAGTGTTCTAAAAATCTCCGCCTAGACCCGCCTAGGCCCCAAAATTTACGAATCCGCTCGATTAATTGATCCGCCTAGACATTGTCGCCTAGATCCGCCTAGTCGCAGCCTAGATCCACCTAGTCCCCCCGCCTAGACACACCTAGTCGCCGCCTAGACCCGTCTAGTCGCCGCCTAGACCCGCCTAGTCGCCGCCTAGACCCGCCTAGTCGCCCTCTAAATCTACATAAGCATTAACCAGATGACAAATTTTTTGATCAAAATGAAAAAATTTCTTTATTTTACATAGTTTACATATGTCTGTATATCATTTTAATATTTGATAAACTATTAAAATATCTTTATAATCAGATTTTTTTATATATATATTAAAATACAATAAAATATATACCATAATAATATTTATATGATTATTAATTATTAAACATATTGAAATTACAAAATTATAAAACCGATTAATCCCCGCCTAGGTCCCGATTAATCCTCAAGTACCCTTTCCACCCGACTAGCGCCTAGCGATTTTTACAACCTTGGCTGAGTGGCACTACCCTTCTCGAGTTCTCTGTCAGTTTGGATGGAGACAACCGGAGCCAGCATTGCCACCACAGAGTCACAGTGATATGCACATGAGCAAGAGACGAACTTCTGAGCCTTAGATAAAGATATGCAATTTCACATGGATCTGTGGGATAATCGTGTGGAAAGCATTATTATCGATGAGCCTGACACTAATGGATCGTACATGGATGCGTACTAAACTTGGTACTACGATGTCACTCGTAAGCGCATTCAGCCACCATTGCATACACCAGAGCCGTATCGGGCATCTGCATTTCAGTTGAATTCACTTGTAAGTATTTATGCATTTTAGCATAATTTTTGATAGTTACAAATATATCTAACTTATGACAACTAACTTTTTCTCTAGGTTACGTCGTTAGTGCGCACGTGCATCACTTTATATCGACATTTAAAACTTGTGTTCCTGTTTTAGTTTCACTTGCCTATCCATTTGACATTCAAGCTTACTTAAAAAAAAGTGCGCACGTGCAAAGTGTCTTCAGGAGTTTTTCTAAAGATGACTGACGAGGATTCGAGGAGGGCACTCCATGATCTATTTCATTCCACTCGTGCGGACTTGTTGAGAATTGGAGAGGGTCTTGCACTGGATGTTGATCCCGCATAAATTCACCTTCATGATGGTATATGAACTTATAATTTTGAAATACATATATTTTCGTCTTTTATATGTAACTTGTATTTTTTTTGTAAATGTAGATTCCGATGAAGAGGTGGCCTTACCAGAAGATAACTATGAAGTTGGCGGCCCCTCTCAAGTTACTCAAGCGGAGTCACAGATGACTCCAACTTGGAGGGTTAGTTCACGCGCTAGAAGGTCACCCAATCGTTTTACGCCGGGATCTTGATAGCTAACTATTTTCTCTAAACTATAACGTTATGTATTGTCATTTTGTAAGGGTGATGACTTGTTACATGTTGCCATGTAACTTTTGTAAGTCATCACTTTATGCTTCACACTTTTGTGTTGTTAAGTTTTGGTAAATGGGATTATGGTGGTTTGGATTTGCTATAATGGATAGGGTTGTATAATTTAACATGTCGTTTTCTGGATGTTTTTGGATTAGAGATTGAAACAAATACACAATACATTCATTTCAGGTTTAGGCGTCGTTGAGGACATCGCCTTAAGTTTGTACTTCATATTTTTAAGCGATGTCCATAACAACGCCTTTGCCCTGTGAATTAGACCAAGCTCTGCCTTATTGACGACTATTAAACCGCTCTTACTAGAAGCGTCTTACTTTAAAGCGCTGTCCTTAAGAGCGCCTAAGTCAAAGTTGCCGCATAGGCTAATGACTCAGCATGTTATCGAGATAAACAGGACACTGGGCATTAGGCGCCCTTAGCAAAGGCGCCTAAGTGAAGGTGTGTATTTTGGAAAGTGAATTTGAAGAGTTTGTACAATTGGAAAGCAAATTTGAATTTTGCTTAATTTGGAAATTTTTTCTGCAAATTTGCTAAAAATTAGGGAGAATTATGCTACGAACTATGCAACGCGTTATTAGTGACAAATATACTACAAATTCTGGCTTTATCAACTGCGAATTTCTATCATGAATTCAGAACCAATGTTGTTCAACAAAAACCTACGAATTTTAATTTAGTAACTACAAATTTTATCATGAATCTAGAAGCTTCGTGGTCAGCAAAAGCTACGAATTTTGATTTACTAATTATGAATTTTATCATTAATTCAGAAGCTACTAATTATGCTACAAATGTTGGCTTTAGTAACTACGAATTTTATCATGAATCTAGAAACTATGTTGTTCAGTTAAAGCTACGAACTTTGATTTACTAACTACGGATTTTATCATGTTTTCAGAAGCTACGAAATATGCAACGCATAATTAGTGGCAAATATGTTACAAATTTTGATTTAGTGACTACAAATACTATCATGAATTCAAAACCAATGTTGGTCAACAAAAGCTACGAACTTTGATTTAGTAACTACGAATTTTATCATCGATCCACAATTGAACTTAAAAAGTACTATTTTTTGCTCGGCGTTCGTATTGTCGGCTTTAGAAGAAGCTAGCTAGCTTGTAGTGAGTATACAAAATAGGGTTCGTTCGATGATTCATTCGGATTGGTTGAGAGATTTTTGGATTTCTCTATCGTTATTTCGTATTTTGGTCATGATGCGTTTCCTTATTTTTAGGGATTACATTTAAATTGATTCTTTTATTGGAAATATTTGCCCTTAATTCGTATTTCGTCTTGATTTCTTTAACAAATTTGAAAGTAAACACATTTAATCTTTACCGTAGATGAAGCAAGATGGACGGTTTCGAGAGTTCTTATTTCTCACTTAACTTGCACTTCTCATGTGATCCGAACTCTATCATAAAATCTTTCTTTTAACGTTCTACCATAAGGCCATCCTTAATGGTGATCTTCAAATAAACATCATCACCCTATTTCTATAATTTCCTTCTCAAAAAGATTACTACACAATCTTTTTCTAAATTTTCTTCTTTAACAATTATCAAGGGACAAAAAGATCATGTCTCTAGTTTTACTTTTTAAATGTTATTAATATACATATTTCCTTTCTCACCATCCATTTAACCTTGTACATAATACATATTGTCTATTTGTAAAATTAGAAGAAACTAGTAACATAATAAAAAAAACATGTTCAAAATATAGCAAAATGTCCAATAAAAAAAGGAAAATGTATCCCTATTCAAAGAGCTCTAAAAAATATAATTGTTGATGATTTGTATACTATTTTATTTTTAAAAATATAATAAACACTTTTGTTAAAAGAATCTAACCTATCATATATAGCATGACATTTGTCACATTTTTGGTGCCTCCTAAGCCAACGATTGGTCGTGGAAAAACTCATCCCATTCAAAACCACGAACTTTACACAATCTTTTAAATTTTACTATTAAGAATGAAAATGAAAAGATTGCATCAACAATCTTTTTTTTACTCATTCGATTAAGGATGTTGTAACAATGATCAGAGTAAAGATAAGGTACAAAATATATTTTTGGAGCAAATTGTAAAATTCTTCAGAACTGAGTTCTAATTCGTCGCCGAAAAACCAAAAGTATGACATAGTTCGTCACGAATAATTTATAATTCGTCATCGTAAACTTAACCATAAACGGGATTTAATACAAGATTTAATTTCATCTGTACATATGACGAAATCATGGGCTGTAATTGGTTTCTATCTTTTACAAAAATATGCCCTTTGCACTGGATCATTTTTCATAATGATCAAACATAAAAAAATCATCACATTTTTTTCTATTAATTTTCTTTTATATTTTATACTACCAACAAATATTAGCTCTTATGAAATTTTACTAGGATACTTATTTTCTCATTTTTCAAACCATATCAAAATGGGTCTCTGTAGGTAAAGCTGAACAAAATAAAAATAGTGATATATTTTGTTATCAATTTATTTTATATTTTATCATTTATGACTTTTTAATAGTTGAAAACCCTGTTACTTTTTACCAACCAAAGAGTAACACTTCGTGATTTTATAAAAAATTAAGTTTCACTGTGATAGATAAGGAATGGACAAGTCCCAAACTCATGCCATTAGATGTATTCAGGAGGATTTGAACCGTTGACCTCTTAATCATTCGACTAAAACTATAACCGCTAGACCACAACTCTTAGTAATTTGACCAAGACTAACACTTGGTGATTTTATACTGTCCAACTGAATATCGCTATGTGTCACTATTTAATGTTAAGTTCGAGGGTTGTCTGATGTCTTCAACTCACAACTATTGCTTCCACAATCTTGTATACTTTTGGTATTATAGCATATGCAGCGGTTGAGATTCTAAGACGTTCTAAGGAAGATTTTGGACGTTGGAGGACAAAAAATTATGTAGCTCTTCACAGAGATCGTCTGAGCGAACGTTCTCCAAGTCGGTTGAATTAACGCAGGGGCGGGTTTGAAATCAGTTATGCTCTCTTCTCTCTGCTTCGCTTTGTTCGTGATTTATATGTTTGTCATCGCCGTTGCCGTCTTACAACGCTAAACCCAATCTCTCGCCGTTTCTAACTCCTTTAAGTTCGATTTCGGTTTCGTTCGTCAATCAGTAGATCTGGCAGTAAATTAGGTTTTCTGATGAGTTCTCGCAATTTTTGTATTATTTGATTTGTTCAGATTTTGTTTAATCTGTAGATCTCCCAACAAAGGATTGAGTTGATTTTGCAGGCGATGGGAGATTCCAGGTTTCATTCGTTCACTACTCCTTTCACATTTTCTAATTCGCAACTTATCTTGATCGGATTTGGTTAGGAGATTGTAATAATTGTAATTGTTCATTTGTTGTTTTGTGGAACTTTATCAATCTTATCTTCAAGGATGGATCGATGATTTTGAGGTTGTCTGATCTTTATATGCGTTTAGAGTTCTGGTTGGATTTGATTTTGTCTTTATGGTGACATAATTTCAACCACTATCTGAACAATTACGTAGTAATGTTGGGCGTGTGTTTGTGTATGATATAAGAGACCTGAGCGCTAGAGTTTTGTTTTGGGAAGAATTTGATGATTATACATTTAATTCTTTTTTCTGCATTCTAACCTTAGCTATTGTATTACCATACTGCTTACCTAAATGTTCTCTACTTTCATTTTTCTTCCAATTTCTGTGTAGTTTTATGGTGTTACAGTTTACATGTTGCATTGTGTGTATGCTTGTGCCCTTTTAGGATGAGAGTTGATAGATAGATGGATTAAGATGCGAATTTTGATGAAATCTAAATGTGTTCTTGATTTTGCGAAAGAAAAGGTTGGACGTCGCAATTGTTGGCAGTCGCTTGCTTGTCCATAGCAGCAAAAATGGAGGAGACTGATTCTCCATTTACTGTTAATTTGCATGTTAGTTGTTGTCACAATGTACTTCTATTTAAGATTTAGTAAGATTTCTTTATTTAGGTGCAAAGGGCTATGGTGAGTCGTATTTATACGACTCGCCGAGTCAGTTATTCCCATTTATTTCGACACTTCCTTATGCGAACAGTTACTTTTTAGTGTTGTTTTGCGTTTCAGATGTTTTGGAAGCCATGGAAGGAATACGTGCTTAAAGACGGCGTTTCAGTGCCAAATACATCACATGGAGTTCGGGGAATATCAATTGAAGAGCCAAAGTCAAGATTCGAGCGAGCATAGGAAATCCAGTCGCGTGAGTCTCGGGCCCACGAAACACTTTATAAGTGTTGGTCGGGGCCGCTTAAGTACTCTATGGACGCACCAGTTAATCTTCACGTTGGGCGCGACCGACCAGACGACGTGATGACATCAGCAAGCCAGTGATTTGGAAATTCAGCACAAAAACAGACCTTGAAACCCAGTTTTGCTATAAATTAATAGTTTGAAGAAGGGTTTTCATCAATTCTATCATTCTACAAAGATCAAAAGACGGCTCTGGAGGAAAAGGCGAAGATTTCGACGAAGAGAAGAGATTTTTCTACTACTTTCATCATGAATATTTGTGTTTTTATTTCGATGTGTGTAGCTAAACTCTTAAATCAGTTTAGGGTTTCGTTCGTTGTGACACATGTTTTGAAACTTTTTACTTAATGCGATTTCTTGTTTCTCTAGTTCGTGCGCTTCATCTCATGAATTGAATTGTTAGGTTAAGTCGAAACTTTGCCGTAAAGCTGGTATTCCCCACCGATTGCTACGTGCTAAAGATGGACAACAGCGATCCGAAGGATCATGCGCATATTCTACTAGGTTGCACGTTCTTAAAGACTTCAAGGATGAAGATCGTTTGTGACAGTGGCACTCTTTCTATGGAGGTAGAGGGCGAAGTAATTCGCTTTGATATTTTTCAGGCACCCACCATAATTTGAAACAGTGCATGCTCTAGATACACTGGACGATCTTGTCTAGGAGGTGAAACCGGAGAGTGGGTCAGACCCACTAGAGCACTAGAGAGAGCAGTTTTCTCGCATGAGGACTCGTATGAGTTCGATGAGGATATTCTTGATACACTGGCTCAGCTAGAAATCTCAAGACCACTAACACCAAGGTATGAAGTTAATGAGGTTCGATTATTTAAACTAATGTGTTTCTGCCTTCTACTGTGCAGGCACCTGAATTGGAGCTGAAACCTCTACCTGAGCACCTAAAGTATGCATTTTTGGGGGAGAACAACACATTGCCAGTCATCATAAAGAATGGGCTAGAAACAGAACAAGAAAGGTGATTGATCGAGGTAATGGGTCGCAACACGCTAGCTATCGGATGGACACTTGCAGACATTAGATGAATCAGCACGACTGTATGTATGCACCGCATTTTATTGGAGGATGGAGCTAAGCCTTCTAGAGAGCCTCAGAGGAGACTTAACCCAATTATGATGGAGGTAGTACAGAAGGAAATTTAGAAGCTACTAGATGCTGATGTGATCTACCCAATTTCAGACAGCCAGTATGTGAGTCCGGTTCATGTAGTTCCGAAGAAGACAGGTATTACAGTCGAGAAGAATGCTGCGGGTGAGATGATGACTACTAGGGTCAAAAACGGAGGGCGCATGTGCATCGATTACAAGAAGCTGAATGTCGTGACGCGTAAGGATCACTTTTCTCTTCCATTTATTGATCAGATGCTTGACAGGCTAGCAGGTAAGCCTTATTTTTGTTTATTTGGATGGATTTTCTGGTTACAATCAAATTCCCATTGCACCTGAGGACCAGGAAATGACTACCTTCTCATGTCCCTTCGGTAAATTTGCTTTTCGACGTATATCTTTTGGATTATGTAACGCACCCGATACTTTTCAGCGGGTTGTTACTAGCATATTTTTTGACATGATAGGTACTTTTATTGAGATGTTTATGGATGATTTTACTGTGTATGGTGACACTTTAGATGCATGCTTGGATAACTTGAGTAGAGTACTAGAACGATGTGTTTCTATGAATTTGGTGCTCAACTATGAAAAGTGTCACTTTATGGTTACTCATGGTGTGGTTCTTGGTCACATTGTTTCACATGAAAATATTAAGGTTGACAAGGCAAAACAAGATGTAATTCTTAGTCTTCCTTATCTTTCTGCGGTGCGTGATATTAAATCTTTTCTTGAGCACGCTGGTTTTTACCGCTAATTTATTAAGGACTTCTCGAAGAAGGCCTTGCCTTTATCTAATCTCTTGCAGAAAGATGTTCCTTTTGAGTTTACAGATTCATGTAGATAAGCCTTTGATGAGCTGAAAAAGGCCCTCACCAGCACACCCATTATTCGAGCACCAGATTGGGACCTGCCATTTGAGATTATGTGTGATGTTATCGACTATGCTGTGGGAGCTATACTAGGCCAGAGGTTGGACAAAAAGACACTAGTAATTTACTACGCTTCAAGGACTCTGGATGCAGCTTAGCGAAACTACTCGACTACTAAAAAAGAATTATTAGCAGTAGTTTTTGCTTTGGAGAAATTTCGGCCTTATTTGTGGTACTAAAGTAGTTGTTTTTTCTAATCAAGCAGCTATCTGGTACCTGATGACGAAGGAGGCCAAGGCGCGATTGATCAGATGGATTTTGCTACTACAGGAGTTTGACCTAGAATTCAAGGACAAGAAGGGGGATAGAAAATACTGTAGCTAACCACATGAGTCGACTAGTACGAGAAGAGGATGCTGGATAGATCACATAGACATTCCCAGACGAGCACTTGTATGCTCTCAGGTAAAGTACCATGGTATGCTCCCATTGTGGACTACCTGGTCGGAGGTAAATTTCCACCCTCTTACTCGAAAGTTCAGTGTCTGAAACTTAAGCATGATTCGAAATACTATGTGTGGGATGACCCGTACTTGTGGAAAATTGGCGTAGAGCAAATACTTGTGCGGTGTATTCTTGATTATGAGATTGCTTCTATTCTTAGTTTCTATCATGAGCATTGATGAGTCGTATTTATACGACTCGTCGCGTCAACTAATCCCATTTATTTCGATACTTTTATATGCGAACAGTTACTTTTTAGTATGGTTTTGTATTTCAGGTGTTTCGGAAGCTCTATACGAAACATGCATAAAAGACGGCATTTTATGCCGAAAACATCACAATGGCAGATCAGACCTCTGGACGTTCGGCGGAGCACTGGGAATGGACCGTTGATCAGAAAAATACGAGCTACATGGCATTGCGTAGCTGACTCAATTTCCTACAACTCTCTAGTTCACACCGAGAGCATCCGAGGTCATTTGGAAGGTCAAATCGATGCGCAGAATGGATGAACATGTCTCCGAGAAGATCGCGGACACTGTTCACTTTATGAACAGTACCCGCGGACACTAATATGAACAGTACCGCGGCACTAAAATGTGCATAGTCCGCGGAGATGACGTCAGCGACGCGTTTTGATGACGTCAGCGAGTGCGAGAATTGGAAATTTCAGCCCAAAACAGACTTGGAAACCCTATGTCATGCTATAAATAAGATATTTTGGGTTAGGGTTTTGATCATCTCATCATTCATCATTCTAGACGGCTCTGGAGGAGAAGACGAAGCCTTCGACGAGAGAGAAGATTTTCCTACTTTTAATTATGCGTATTTTCATGATTATGTGTAGCTAAATCCTTAATTCAGTTTAGGGTTTCACATATTGTGACGTTTGTTTTGAGACTTTATTCTTAATGCAATTTTTTGTTTTTCTAGTTCTTGTGCTTAATATTAAGGGTTGAATTGTGAAGCTAAGCTGAGACTTACCCGTAAAGCTTAGCCAAATTATTCAGTTCTTATCGTTAATACTCGTTTGAGACTTTCCCGTAAAGACGAGCAAGAACACCTAGATTGAGTAATGCCTATCCCGGATTATTGGATTTAGGAGAACTAGAAGTCTAATGCCTTACCCGGATTAGATTGTGGTGTATTGCCTGAAACGGAATACTTTGGGTTACAGCCTTTCCCGGAATAACCACGCTTTGAAATATAAAATTAGATATTTAGCAGTCGATGATAAACATGTCACAATAGAAACCCTAGGCTGAATGCTCTCTCGTATTGAATTCTTCTTTGTTATTTCCTTTTTTGTACTCACAATCACTCAAAACCCCCCTTCTTTCTTATTTTCAGTTACATACAGGAACAGCTTCAACAACACCAGCTCCCTTGGGTTCGACCCTTGCTTACCGCTTTACTAGTGTTTCGCAAGGAAAAATATAAATTCAAATTTGCCGGTCAAACGACGCATGTCAAGCATGCATGTGGTGGTCACTTTAGCCCCAAGAGGACTAGCAGGAAAATTTTGGATAGTGGTTTTTATTGGCCACATGCGTTTATAGATGCCAATGACCATTGCAACAGATTTGATAGATGCCAGATATTAGGTAATATTTCTGCTAGGAATGAGATGCCCCAAGTACCTATTGTAGTTGATGATGTCTTTGACATATGAGGATAGATTTTATGGGTCCTTTTCCTGCATCATTTGCCTATTTATATATTCTTGTTGCAGTGGATTATGTGTCTAAGTGGGTAGAGGCAAAGGCTACTAGATGTGATGATGCTAAAACTATTGTGGATTTTATATGTACTAACATATTTTGTAGATACGAAGTGCCTAAAGCCATAATCAGTGATCAGGGGACACATTTCTGCAACAGAATGATGGTAGCAGCTATGAAACAGTACCATGTTCACCACCGTACTTCCACATCATATCACCCCAGACGAATGGACAAGTAGAGATCTCTAACCGAGAAATTAAGGGGATTCTAGAGAAGATGGTGAAGCCGACTAGGAAGGACTGGAGTCAGCGGCTAGATGATGCACTGTGGGCTTACAAGACAGCCTACAAGGCACCGATAGGCACCTAGCATTTTCGGTTGGTGTATGGGAAAGCATGTCACCTCCCAGTCGAGCTTGAGCACAAGGCTTTTTGGGCACTAAAGATGTGCAACTTTGACCTGAAGAAGGCTGGGTTAGAGAGGAAATTACAGCTATGTGAGCTTGAGGAGCTACGCCTGGAGGCTTATGAGATCCAATCAGACTACAAGGCACGTACCAAGCTCTACCACGACAAGTTCATTCTACAACGCAACTTCGAGATTGGCTAGCAGGTACTTTTATTTTCATTACGTTTATGACTAATGCATGGAAAATTGCGTTCTAGATGGACGGGTCCTAACATGGTGATGAAGGTTTTTAACCATGGAGCACTTGAGCTGGAGAACCGGAGGGATGGACATGTTTTCAAGGTCAATGGACAACGGGTGAAACACTATCAGGGCGAAGTCGAACAACCTGCTTAGGAGTTTGAACTCGCCAAACCTCCCACTGAGATATAAATGAGATATCATCGAGCCAACAACGTATAAAAAAGGTGCTCGCAAGAGGTAGCCCAATCATTTTTATTTTTTCATTTTTTTATGTCGTTTTATGTTTGTTTGAGTCTTGAGTCATTTTTTACATTATCTTTTGGGAAAGGAGAATGTTTTTGAAGCAGGTAACAGGTGCAAGTACGAGAGTATCGCGCCCTGTGCACATTTTAGTCACCGCGCCCACAAGCCATTTTAAATGGCTAATCTCTTCTTTGGGCGCGGGTTAATCTCTTCGTCCGGCGCGACTCTCTTGGTTGACCAGCATTGACCATTGACCAGGGTTGACCATTAACTAACTCGTTTGACAGAATTCTCACCATCACATGACGAAACGAGGGGAGTGCCTATTCACTTTTATTCTCTATTTGCTTTTCCCCTATGTTTGTGTGTCTTGCATTGTTGTGTCTTTGAGCTTAAGTCATACCGTGAGGACACAACTTGGTTCAAAAGTGTGGGGTGGGAGAGTCAGTCAGTCTATTGTGTCTGCAAGTTTATTTTCTTGCATATTGTACTGTGTCGGCACGTTTCCTTTTGAATTTTTTTTGGAAGTATGAATTTTCTCTTATGTTCTTGAATATGCAGTATTAGTATTGAGTGTTGATGTGAATAGATGAGCTGACTATATAGTATTTCTCTCGTGAAATCTGAAGTGTGCTTGTACATGTGAATTCACATCATTACGTATCCTTTTGAGTCGAGATAAACAGGGATGTTGAGTTGACAGAAATGTCCTAGAGAGACTTGACAAAGCATTCAATAGACCGAATTTCAAGTTATACAGTTATATGGATTTTGTGGGGGCTAGCACTTCGAGATTTTATGGTTTTGAGTTTGCTCCGCCGCCACAGTGTTTATGTGAGTACGCGGGATGGGAAAATAGACTGTCCTATCTCTATTCCAAAGTAACTAGGAAAAGGTGAGTAACCCCTGACGGAGCCCACCGCATTGTCGTTAAGGTGTGGTGTTCTCTGTGCAAAAGCTAATTTATATTTCGCTACTCGTGACCTTACTACTGGGTAGCAAGTGGTAAGTAGGGGTCAAACCCAAGGGAATTAGGGGGATAAGTTGTTCTTTGAGGGATTTGTACAGGATGGGAGCGTTTTTTAGGTTGATTGAGTTTTAGTGCGGAAAAGTAAGTGCTTTTTTTGGTTGGTTTTGGTTTTTAGTGCGGAAAAGTAAATGACAGAAAAGTAAATACTGAAAATAAAAGTAGAAGACTTACAGCGGGTGATGCTTGATTGGTAAGTCCTCCGGAAGGTGAGCGCAGTTGATATAGCAGTTTATACTAAGAAAGCAAATGCAAGGGGGTTTGAATATAAGGAAAGCATTCGGTTTCGGGGGCCTTGTATCATAGTCTGATTATCATTGGCTCTTAGTGATCCTTCTAAGTATTCAAACGTGCATCAAGGCCATTCCAAGCACTCAATTTGCCACACTGTCTAGTCTTTTGCAAAAGTGTTCGAAAGTGAATCGAGGCCATTCCAAGCACTCAACTTGCGACACCGTCTAGTTTTGCAAAAAACGTAGAGCACTTGTTCTACTTAGACTAATACCCCATTCCAAGGTATATTAGCCCGTGTGCATCCATTTGGTCAGTTATTCCCGAGCAACCAAATGGTGTTTTAGAAAGGTCAAACTCCTCAGATAAGCTTTGCCATTCCAAGCATCCACTTATCCGAGTATGTTTACGAACCCCATGGAAGAGCTTTGCCATTCCAAGCATCCACTCAACCTTGGAAGTTCTAACCTAATATATGGCACATAGAACAAGTTTTGAATAAAGAGAAGAGGCTCTAAGAATTGCCTAAAACATTTTATGATACATGTACACCCCTTCAACCGAATGAAGAGTTTAGCTACGAATATCAGTCACCTTGGAGGAGAAGGAGGGAGTTTTGTGAGTTTTGTGCAGTTTTCACAAAACTATCAGTCCAATTTCGCTCCGGTCTGACTTTGGTTGTTCCTCGGTTGGATTTGATTTGAGTAATTCAATGTCAGGATCTTGAGATTTCTGCATTCAGCGTCTGATCGTGACCTTGGACTGACACGTAATATCTTTTCAGCGTAAAATCATCTCCTTAGCATGTATTCTCTCTAGAGTCCAAAATACCCTGTAGAAATATATCGGAACTAACAAGCAAAAGTTAAATAGACAAACAGTCTAATTTGGTGGGTTTAACTGTGTTTATGATTCGTATAATTATGGTCCATCAGATCACCCTACACTTTTAGTTGTTCGTCCCGAACAATGCTATTAAAGGGCGGCACACTATGTAAGCTTTTAAAATATGAAAGTTAGACTGTGGGACTCGATTTATCCTAATTCATGCATTACTTACTTATTACCAAATTGAACTGTGTAAATACTTAGAAGAAACTTGATACGTGTACCTTCGTGCTGAGATGCAAATTATTTTGGATGTTTCGGGAGATAGCCCTTTTTAGGCTCCTGGACTGCAACCTTGGAATTGTCTCACACTATATGGTTTCCTTGTAGCTTTCTCTAGCACGTGATTCGGTTCGGGTTTTAATGGTTTGGTCGTTGATTTTCTTTTGGCGAGGGACAGCTTTTGTAGTGAATCGGCCTTTGGCCTTTGATTTGACTCTTTGAGTACTTCACTTTTTGTTCGGTTAAAACCTTCACAATTTTGGGCCTTTGGCCTCTTGATTTGCTTCTTCGAGCTTTTTGCCTTTTTGTGGCTTGCTAGTCCATTTTCTCAAGCCTTTTTTGGGAGGTCCAATCATTGCCCGTGAGCATATGGAAATACCTCCCCGCTCCTCTCATCCTTGCCGTTTCGCGCGGGTCAAGATGAGGGTCGCTCATCTATTTTCTCGGCTACTTTGACTAGAGATAAGACGGTCTAATTCCCGTCCTCGCCTTTTTTTTCTTTTTGCATAAACACTGCATGTCGGAGATGACTTCAATCTTCACTGAAACCCGAAGTGCAGCCTCCACTGACTTCGAAAACCATATAGTTAGATTCGATCCTTCGATTGCTTGCCAAGCCTCTCTAGGGCAGTTTATGTCAACTCCACATCCCTAGTTTATCTCAGCACAAAGGGACAAATGAGAAGTTACGTTCTAAGTTTTTAGACAGTTGAATTTTCACAAGGTAAATGCATGAATTTTAGATCTATCTTTTTCACATTCTCAAGTTCACATTTTCAAAAAGATAATATTAAGGGAAAAGGAAAAAAGAAAAACATGTTATTTAACTATGTACACAGGCGGTTCTCACCCCACACTTTTGAACGAAGGCGTGCCTTTGTTCAAAAGCCATGCAAGCAGATATTATATGAGAAGGAAATAACATTAAGGAAAAGGGAAGAACAGAACTCCCTTTAAGGTGTCGAGCGAACGACATGGCTCGAGGCTGGATAATCGAGGGAGTTCGGCTGGGGCCTTGAACTCTTGGCATAGGCCTGGCTGGCTTGATGTTGCACCCATAACCGATTCCTGAATAGTCATTTCATTCTATGCACTAAGTGGGTGAGAGCGACTTAAGGAAAAAACTAAATGAGAGAAATTAAAAATACTGAAAGTAAGATAGGTGTCGGGTTACCTCCCGACCAGTGCCTTTGTTTAATGTCGTTGGCTCGACAGTACCTCACTCCTGGATCATAAGTAGGGATCCTATGGGTGCTTGAGGTCGAACTTCTTCTCGGCAGCTCTTTTGATTTGCCCAAAGAACACATATGGCAGCGGGCTCAGTTCTGCTCTCCCTTGATCCGGAGGCTTCTTTTTCACATATCCCCGAGAAGGCGAAGACTCCTTAACCATAGCTGCTGGTCCATCAAGTCGAGCTCTCTTGCTTCTCCTTCCGGGTTTCCATTCCCTTGGCCCATGTCTTGGACGTTTCTTCATGTTTGAATGGGTGGCACCTTTGCAATTCTGGAAGTTTAGTATTGTGCCATTGAACACGAGCGACCTTGAGCTTGTTCCCATGCCAAGCCTTTTCTTTGTGGCAGAGATGATTGGCCATCCTAGAACGAGTGAGTTTTCAGCCGGCTTTTCTTGGCTCATGACGAGTGAGTGCTCCATCTTCGGCTCTTCTGGCTCATGTTTCAACTCGCCTTGCACCTCATCATTGATTACTTCATCTTCAGGGGCTATGATCCGCATACAACCCGAGGGGACAAGTTGGGGGACTTCCACCACAAGGGTCAGGTCTGTTTCAGGCAGCTCGGGCGCTTCGGCCAGCTCGGCAGGGAGGACAATGCCTTTCTCGGATAGTTCGGCAGTGAGGTCTGGGCACGTCTCGGGCATTTTGGCAGCGAGCATCGGGATTGTCTCGGGCAACTCGGTAATGAGTTTCGGGACTTCCGTTGGCTTGGTGGTGAGGACTGGGCCTGTCTTGGCCGGTTCTTCTTCGATCATCCGTGGATTCTCATCCTCTGCCGGTTCAGTGGGCTCTTCTTTGATGACTCTTGGCTTGAGCATCTTTTGAATTGCCTCAATATTTGCCCATGTTTCCTCGATGTCGGCCTGGATCTGGTGCATCGTGTTGGCCTGTTCTTGTCTTGATCTTGACCTCGCGGCCAAATCATTTATCAGGTCCCACAGATCAGCCATGGCTAAGTTATTCACCGAACCTCCCGCCGCATCATTAAGCCTATTCCACTCTTGTGGCATTATTCCACCGAGAAACCTTTGAAGAAGATCTAAGTTCGTGAATCCATGGTGCGGGCAGCTCGTTACAAGGGAATCGAAGTACCATAAGTACTCGTCCAAAGTTTCATCCCGGGATTGCTTTAGGTTGTTGATCTTCTCGCGGATTTCAAGTTCAAAAGATGGCTGGGCTCTTTGACAGGGATCGGTGCCATAATTTGACAGGGAAAACTCTTTTAGAAATTTGGCTCGAAGATTTTCATAACAGCTTTCATACTCTGCACATGAGTAATACCACTCTATTGCCGAGTTAGTTAAAGAAAATTTGAAGCATTTCAGCTTAAACTCCTCTAACGTCTCATTCTCAGGTTTCATGTGGCGGCAGATGTGATGAAACTGTTGGCAATGTATCACCGGGTCCTCTTCAATGGTACCTCCGAATTTGGGGAGACAGCTAATCATTTCAAACATAAGGTTGCTGCCCCCAACTTCCCAAGGTTCTATGTCGTAGTATGAAGACATGGCGAATTATGTAAAAAAAGAACAACTATCCATTTGCTCATTCCCCGGCAACGGTGCCAGTTTTGACGGAGCCCACCGCACTGTCGTTAAGGTGTGGTGTTCTCTGTGCAAAAGCTAAGTTATATTCCGCTACTCGTGACCTTACTACTGGGTAGAAAGTGGTAAGTAGGGGTTGAACCCAAGGGAATTAGGGGGATAAGTTGTTCTTTGAGGGATTTGTACAGGATGGGAGCGTTTTTTAGGTTGATTGAGTTTTAGTGCGGAAAAGTAAGTGCTTTTTTTGGTTGGTTTTGGTTTTTAGTGCGGAAAAGTAAATGACAGAAAAGTAAATACTGAAAATAAAAGTAGAAGACTTACAGCGGGTAATGCGTGATTGGTAAGTCCTCCGAAAGGTGAGCGCAGTTGATATAGCAGTTTATACTAAGAAAGCAAATGCAAGGGGGTTTGAATATAAGGAAAGCATTCGGTTTCGGGGACCTTGTATCATAGCCTGTTTATCATTGGCTCTTAGTGATCCTTCTAAGTATTCAAACGTGCATCAAGGCCATTCCAAGCACTCAATTTGCCACACTGTCTAGTCTTTTGCAAAAGTGTTCGAAAGTGAATCGAGGCCATTCCAAGCACTCAACTTGCGACACCGTCTAGTCTTTTGCAAAAAACGTAGAGCACTTGTTCTACTTAGACTAATACCCCATTCCAAGGTATATTAGCCCGTGTGCATCCATTTGGTCAGTCATTCCCGAGCAATCAAATGGTGTTTTAGAAAGGTCAAACTCCTCAGATAAGCTTTGCCATTCCAAGCATCCACTTATCCGAGTATGTTTACGAGCCCCAGGGAAGAGCTTTGCCATTCCAAGCATCCACTCAATCTTGGAAGTTCAAACCTAATATATGGCACATAGAACAAGTTTTGAATACAGAGAAGAGGCTCTAAGAATTGCCTAAAACATTTTATGATACATGTACACCCCTTCAACCGAATGAAGAGTTTAGCTACGAATATCCATGGAGGAGGATATCATAGCTAAATACTCGGGGGGTTTTTGAAAGACAGTAAGTAAAGGGGATTACTCAAGAACCGACAGGAGTATTCCCAAATCCTACTTGAATACTCAAGAACCAACATGAGTATTCTCTAAAACTGTTATAATACTCAAGAACCAACAGGAGTATTATTTCAAACTGTTATAATACTCAAGAACCAACATGAGTATTATTTCAAACCAAAGCTTACAAATGTACCAAACTTAGAGAGAGAAGTGAATTTTGATTTTGGGATGGATTACAAATGAGGAAGAGGCATGTATTTATAGGCATGGAGGATGGATAAGGATGGAGGAGAGGAGGGCAAGTGGCAAGCATCCAAGGGGGGAAGGAGGAGCCGCCGGCGGCTTTTGGTGTGGAGGAGACACATGGAGGCTTGGAAAGCCGCCGGTCATGGAAGTTGCAAGGGAGGAGGAAGGGGGTGAGTCATCCCCATGACTCACCTCATTCACAAAGCCGCCGGTCACCTTGGAGGAGAAGGAGGGAGTTTTGTGAGTTTTGTGCAGTTTTCACAAAACTATCAGTCCAATTTCGCTCCGGTCTGACTTTGGTTGTTCCTCGGTTGGATTTGTTTTGAGTAATTCAATGTCAGGATCTTGAGATTTCTGCATTCAGCGTCTGATCGTGACCTTGGACTGACTCGTAATATCTTTTCAGCGTAAAATCCTCTTCTTAGCGTGTATTCTCTCTAGAGTCCAAAATACCCTGTAGAAATATATCGGAACTAACAAGCAAAAGTTAAATAGACAAATAGTCTAATTTGGTGGGTTTAACTGTGTTTATGATTCGTATAATTATGGTCCATCAACCCCTCATCTTGACTCGCGTCAAAAAGGTCGAGGATGAGAAAGAGCGGGGAGGTATTTCCATATGCTTGCGGGCGATGATTGGACCTCCGTCAAAAGAAAAAAAGAAGAAAAGGACAAGCTATTCACAATAAAGGAGCAAAGCCTAAGAAAAATCAGCCAAGTTGTGAAAGTTTCTACAGAAAAAAAGGGAAGTACATCATTCATACACAAGACCCTAAGGCCAAAAGAGTTCACTACATCAAAAGATGTCAAGCGAAAGAAGAAAAGAAAGATCAAAACCTTAAAGCTCGAATAAATCAAGTGCCAGAAAAAGCAATGAAGTATAACCATATAGCTAGAGTTCGGAACGACGAATGTAGATTTTGGGTCTAAAGAAGACTATCTCCCATTCTTCCGAATTGGTTTGGATTTCAGCTCAAAGGTAACACGTATCAAGTTAATTCTGTGTTAAGCATGATGATTTGAGTACTGATTGAATTATGCGTAGAAAAGCAAGTCTAGACTAGCGACTAATATTCATGTGCATTTATTTAAGACGTCGAAGAACGAGTGTGATGTCTTTTTGTTCTTTCTATGACTTAGTTCTTGTTCGGGACGAACAAGTTTAAGTGTGGGGTGGTTTGATGAGTCATCGAGTAAGTTATTCCCATTTATTCCGACACTTTCTTATACGATAGTTACTTTTTAGTGTTGTTTTGCGTTTCAGGTGTTTCAGAAGCCGTGGAAGGAATACATGCTTGAAGACGACGTATTGGGGCCAAATACATCACATGGAGGTCGGGGAATATCAAATGAAGAGCCAAAGTCAAGATTTGAGCGAGCGTAGGAATTCCTGTCCCGTGATTCTCGCGCCCAATGAACACTTTATAAGTGTTGGGCGTGGCCGCTTAAGTACTCTATTGGCGTGCCAGTTAATCTTCACGTTGGGCACGACCGACCCGATGACGTGATGATGTCAGCAAGCCCGAGATTTGGAAATTCAGCCCAAAAACAAACTTGGAAACCCAGTTTTTGTATAAACAAACAGTTTGAAAAAGGGTTTTCAGCAATCCTATCATTCTACGAAGATCAGAAGACGGCTCTGGAGGAAAAGGCGAAGCTTTCGACGAAGAGAAGAGATTTTTCTACTACTTTCATCATGAATATTTGTGTTTTTATTTCGATGATGTGTAGCTAAACTCTTAATTCAGTTTAGGGTTTCGATCGTTGTGACACAAGTTTTTAGACTTTTTACTTAATGCAATTTCTTGTTCCTCTAGTTCTTGCGCTTCATCCCATGAATTAAATTTTTAGGTGAAGTGGAAACTTTGTTGTAAAGCTTAATTTGACAACCAATTCTTATTGTTAATATCTACTGGAAACTTTGTCGTAAAGGTAGATCATAACACCCAGACAAAATAATACCTTTACCGGGTTAGATTGTGGTGTATCACCTTTGCCGAGATACTTAAGGTTATTACCTTTGTCGGAATAACCACACTTAGAAACTTGGAATTTGATCATTAGCTGTCTATGATAAACATGTCACAATAGAAACCCTAAGCTGAATATTCTCCTAGATTGAAATCTCCCTTGCTATTTTTCTCTTTTGCACTCATAATCACTCACAACCCCCTTCTTTTTAATTTTTTTCAGAAACAGCTTCAACAACCAGTTCCCTTGGGTTCGACCCTACTTACTGCTAGCTAGTAGTTGCAGGAGAAATATAAATATTAAATTTAACGCGTCAGACGACGCGCGTCAGGCTACATGTTATGGAGTTAATATGGGTTTTGGATATGTTGTTGATTGATAGGTATACGGCTCTAAATATATAGTTGAAGCTAAGACTATACAAAGAAAGGAGTTGCTAGTTTTGGTAACATAGCGCATCTTTTTCATGCCATGATTTATAAAGCCACAATGGCTACTTTCCTAATTTCGTCTCTTTTTTCGCGCGTTTCTTTCTTTGGCCTTCTTCATTGTGGATGGAAAATACTGTCTCTATTTGTGTTATATGTATATAGGGTCATGCTGCCGTTGATGGAGATAAGCACTACAAGACCATTCTGCTGTTGTTGGACGCATACAAATAGTGGATGCAGACACTTGAGTTGCCATTCCCTTACCATTCTCAACACTTGAGTTATCATTCACTATAAAGTTGTCATTCACTATTAATTTGCAAATAAACAGTAGAAATGTTCTTTGAGTAATCATTTAAACAGAGTTGTCACTAGTATTATTGACTTCATTTGCAAGCAAACAAATTTATGGGTTGTGGGTAGACCAGATCCAGCCTGATCCGTGTAACCCAGCTCGTGTGTGGAGGATGATGCACACCTTACAGGTCGGGTTGGGTTGATCTAAATGAAACCCAGCCCGCCTAGCCCTGTCTATGAGCATGATCCATAGGCTCGACTCACAAGTTTGATCAACAAGCTCGACCCACAAGTAAAAAATTAAATTATATCAAATCAGGAGTCGGACCCACGAGTCATACCCGCAATTTTGACCCACGAGCTTGATCTACAAGCCAAGAACTAAATTATATCAACATATGTCTATCATTAATGAGGAAGATTTTTCATTATATCACTAGAAGCCTATAAAAGGCAAGCTACAAGGGAGTAGTAGTTCCCAATCTAACGTATGGAGTACAAACTACAAGATGAAGTTGAGTTGGCCTGGTGGAGAGGCGCTCACTACTCGGTCCTGTTGATCCCAGGTTCGAGTCACCCCAGGGGGTAGGATTGAAAATCCAATAATCCTCTTTTTTAAGAAGAAGAAAAAAATAAATAAATAAAGTAGAAAAAAGAATACAAACTACAATGAACTTCATTATAATTTGTCTCGTTCCATGCCTCCAATAAATCAAAACTGCATCTGTTGGCATGGTGGAAGGTAAATGGTCATACTTGGCCTATACTATCTGCCAGCATGGCTAGGACCTATTAACTGCTTTGATGTCAACTGTGTCATCCAAAGCATAATTTTTACTGGTATAAGGTGTTGGATGACAAAAGGTCACGCTTGAATGATAATACAATTGAAATGTGCATTTGCTTGAAAGACTAGCTTGCCGCTGAAAAAAGAGAACAAGACAAGACAAAAGTTGACTGTGAAACAAGAGGTGAATTATAACGATTATCCACTACCATTATTTTTACTTTTCGGGAATCTTTCATGATCAATTGGCCTTAGTCCTGTTAAGTTGAACTATTTGTAAAGTTTCGACTTCGAGTTTTTGTTCCCTGAGCCAGGAAGTTTGACTCCCATTTAATAGATAAATTGATTTTGAAAGTAAAATATTAATTAAAGCTTTCCTTTTTAAAGATTTTTTATTTAGACAAGAATTTCTTTTAAATATAGTTTTATTAATTATTAATAAATTAAATATTTTACAAATTTAATAAAAATAATAACTTATGGATCCAACCCATGGGTCAAACTCGCGGGGTGGACCGACCCCACTCAACTCAAATTGACGCTCCTCATTTATGATGGATCCATTTATATCCAATGGTCGGGTTGAGTTCAAAATTTTCTCTTCAACCGGATTGTGGGTTGCTCGTTACTGTTTGAACCCATATAAATTATAATGTTTCGACCCAACCCGACCCACTTCCATCTCTAGATCCATCTCAAATTTGAGTCCTTCGTGCACATTCAACTCATTGCTATTGTCTCCTCCGTCGACAGAGGGGGTTGAGTCTTTTTTCCCTTAGCATAGATTTACTTCTGCGTAATAAGTGGGGGTCCTGGTGTGTTAGGTGTCAGCGTTTAGTTTACAGATCGAGAATGTATGATGTATTATTGTGAAGTCTGTATTACTCCCTCCGTCTTGATTTGTTAGTCCAAAAGGACAGTTTGCACGGGAATCAAGAAAAGTAAATAAAGGATAATGAGAGAGAGAGAGAGAAGAGGGAAGAAATAGGAGGAAAGTGTATGTGGAGGTGGGTCCCGCACACGAATTATTAGTTATTTATCATTGAAAGTATAATTTTTTTTATAAAAATAAATTTCTTTGGTAAGAAAGAGATGATTGATTTGATTATTGTGTGTATATAAAAAGAAAGTGAACAACATTAGGGGACACTCAAAAAGGAAAGTGGACAAACATTGAGGGACAGAGGGAGTACCTAACAAATTGTTTAGCAAGATCTCTCACTTGAGGTCCCAAGGTGTAGGCTTTTATATTGAACTTATATACACTCAGATGCAACTTAGATTAGGGTTTGTTTTCTATCTCTAATTTCGTGAACCGGAGCTCAGAATTTTTTTGATGAAACAACCTGAATACATCTGGAAAAAACAACCAAGAGGAACTAACATCTAAAACCTTCTAACAACCTATCATTGCAAAAACCAAAGGATAAAAATTTTGGCTTGGAAATCAACGACTCCCAGCTTCATCTTTCCTCCCTAGCTTTTTGTGCTAACAGGTCAGCCACCCGATTTACCTCTCGCATGACATGTTTCGGATTCCAATATTGATGACATTTCAGCATCCTGTTGCATTCAACCAGCCATGTTCATCCTATCGATAGAGACATTGAATGAGATAGAAGAGCTAGAACAACCTCATCATTGTCACTGACAAAACTAACCTTTGAGAGTTTCTCCTTAAAACATTGACATCTTTTCTGAAATTTAACCAATAGTGGTAGATGACCGGAAACAGAAGAGATGAGATGACTAACTTCATATCTATTCAATAAATTCTTCCATTCCGAATTGCCAAAAGTCCTATCTAGACTTGCTTTAATCTCCAAAAAACTGCCCTTTTGTTTATAAATGTAAATGTAAGTCCCCCCTGTAACCTAAATCAATGAGCCCGCATTCTTTCACTACTTCTGTAAACCTTCTCATCTCCCACTCTCTTTGAACTTTTCTATCCAACATCTCCCAACTAAATAAAATCTCGTTAAAGTCACCCAAAACAATCCACAGAAGGGAATTATGATGACCGAGGTTCCTTAGGAGATTCCAACTTTCAACTCTATGATGCGTCACAAGATTTCCATAAAATATGGTTAACCTGCTAACTCTTTCGCACAAATCGATTTCACAATCAATATGATATTCAGAGTAAAATCTTACTGTAAGTTGAGTTTTCTCTCTCCATCAGATTGCAAAGCCTCGCGCCCTATCTTGACTGTCTATCCCCAGCCCACAGGCAAATCCTAACTTCCTCTTAATAGCTTCTACTCTACCTCCATCCATTTCTGTTTCAATAAGACCAACAACTTGGGGGCTTCTAGGACTTCACCAACTCGGTAAGACTTTGAACTATTCGTGGCTTTGCAGTCCCCGACAGTTTCAACATAGCGCCCTCATTATTCTCGACGGGGTTGTGTGATAGCCACCGCCACTCCCTCCTCAGTATTTTAGTTTCATGCTTCTCCTTCATTCTCTGACTCCAACTGTCTCAAAGTATTGATAGCCAACTGGTTACTAAGAATACCCCTCGCCCTCTTCTTCAAGTTGGAAATACATACTTTGAGACGATCTTCTTTTGCTCCAGTTTTGTTCTTTCCCTTGTCAGCCCTGTTCTGCTTAGTTATTCCAAAATGACAAAAATTTTTGAGCATTATCTGGTTCAGTTTGTTAAGCCCATCACTAACAGACTCGTTGGGCTCCTCCCACTCTTTCATAGCCCATATACTATGCATCTTCGCTTTCCCAACACATACATCCAACTTTTGCACTAACCTTGATTTAGCTTCTCTACAGTCTGGTGCTGACTTCCTACAGATTGCTTTAGTCTTTTCATTTTCCCGATGTTCCTGCCGTTGGTAGTCCAACCATTTGTCTCCCCTGTCTGAACACGTCGCTGGAGAAATCATGTAGCCACCGTCCGCCACCCGAGTCTCCCCTAATTTTCTCGGTCGATAAGTTTGTTCATGTTTCTTACTTGCCTCATTGTCCGATGTTCCATCTTGTATCTTTAGCCATTCCTTGTAACAACTTGCAATAGATTGAAATTTTGTGTTACACTCCTCTATTTCCTGGGTCCATAGACCACATGAATGGCAAAATCTAGCTTGCCAGTTCATATTTCACCGTAGTCCGTAGAGGCTCTTTGACAGGTCTTACTAGATAGAATCTCCTCACATGTGGTTTGGTTGTGTCTAACAAGACTCGACATCTGATGTATTTGAAATTCAGGTTGCTTCCCTCATTCTGGTCAAGCCTGCTAAAAGCTCTAATCATCCTTACCGGCTTTTTTCCGTCTCTTCCATAGACATTAGTTGCTCCGGGACATTGTGGAACTGAACCCAAATGCCCAACTTGCTAGACACTATTTCTTTTGACGTGGCTCCTTATTCTCATTTACTCATCAGTATTGCATTGCCTTCAGAATTCCACGGTGTCAGAAAATCTTTCCATGTCATCGAACGTCTCAAATCTAGAAATTATTTTGTTTCCTTTTACTTCACCAAAGGAAACTTTGCCTCTTAGCGTCCAGACTTTCTTAAGAAATGATATCACTCCATTGTAAGTATACTTGTTGTCAGATATGAGCTTTAATGTAATATGAATGACACTCTCCGACAATGAATTCTAAAGAGATATATTTCTTTTGTATTTTAGAATTGAGCTTAAGAATAATTAGCTAAAATTGATCCCACACTTAATAATTATGCATCGTGTCTTGTTGTTCATGTTCTCCATGCACAGTAACCAAGGTTGGAGTTACCTGGTGGGCTGATCGAGTTGCTGCCCGACTACATATTTTGGCCCAATGTTTTCTTTCTTTTCATAACAACAGAGAAAAGTGAACAAAGGGCAACATCCACTGATCCGCGTTAACTGGGAAGCCTACTTCACTTTATTTGCACCGCTATGCGACGAGGTGCTTCGCTCTTTCTCCACAAGAGTATCCGATTACTATCTTTACTTTAGCAGATTGACTGACTTTAGTTTTGAAGTTTAGAATTAGGGTTGAGGAATGGGGAGGTTGCGCTCGTGTGTGAGGCCGTTGGGATTGTATTCGTCAGTAGCATACTTCATATAATTATTAGGTACAAGCTTCTTTCGTGGGGATTAGTTTGGGTTTGGGATGCCTTTTCAATGTCCATTTGTTGATAATACATCATTTGAGTGTGAAAGTTACTTTGTCCACACTTTGTGTAGTTATTTAACTTTTGAATGTGCATAATCTTTCCAGGTGGGATCCTCAGCTCACACCTCTCATATACATATTCATAAAGAATAGGGAGTAGCTTGAAATGACCAAACTTTTTTTACCTCACTTGGGACGCAAAGAGCGACTGAGATATTCGTGAATGATGCGAAGCTCAAGTTCTTGTCCAAACAAAACAAGAAGATCCGTAAGGGCTCGGGTGACAAATAGAACAAGCACAGAGGCGGGCGATATCCACCCTATCTGTACATAAAGAAATTGATACGTAAATTTAAATATTTGTAATCGTATGTAATTGTGTCGCTTTCTAATTTCATGTATTTTGTTATGAGCATGGCAAACAGTTGAACATGCATGTATATATTGATGACATGTACAAGTACCTAAAGATTGAAGAGGATGGCACACACCTCGATAAGGATGGTGCTAGAATAGAGGTATTGGAAAATACATTTATCTAGTTGGTTGATGCTTTAATTTAAATGTGAATGATGATGGCACACACCTCGATAAGGATGGTGCTAGAATAGAGGTATTGGAAAATACATTGATCTAGTTGGTTGATGCTTTAATTTAAACATGTGAATGAGTTTTTCAAATTTTACGGTGGCACTGGAGATAGCTACTAGAGCTTTGCAAGAGAGATGGCAACCAGCCCATACCAGTGGTCGGGGACCCGTAAGCATCATCATCCATCATTGGTCATTCCTAGAGGACCGGTTGAATCTCCAACCACTTTGGTACATACTGGTGCGTCTCTAGCGAGGTGAAGGTCACCTTGCAGAGTCAGGCTCATGGTCAGAGCCATAGTCAAGGAGTCTTCGAAGACGTTCTCACCCTCCTTACTCAGATGATGCAGCGCTTTGATGACCTTCGGAGGAAAATTGAACGGTAGGCACATTAGATCGAGGCGATAGTGGGTGCAGCACAGGAGGGGCCATCTCGTCCTGGAGACATGATATGGATGATGATAGCCTAGATGAGTATATTTATTCTTATTAGAGAAGTAGTTTTTAGATGAGAAATGAGAACTAATCTCATCCCTAAATCTAATTTAATCAATGGTTTAACGTAAATACTAATTAAACTAATAATATGTATCATAACTTGCATTTAGGGTATTTTAGTCTAATAAAAACCCTAAATTTCAATCCTCAATTCACCAATCATCATCACAAATTTTCTACTGTCTCCCTTCCCCGCTGATAGCAACCGTCTGATTCAACCATTGAAATTCGTAGCAATACTCCTTTCTACGACCGTCTCCTTGCACAAAATTTCAGTCATTGGATTGTTGAAAGGATTGAGGATTGAAAATCTAACTATTTTTTGTTTCCTATCGGCGCGATTTTTACATCAACCTCTGCCTCTTGCCAACTGCAATCTGATTGTTCTTATTCATATTGATCATCATCATCATAGCTGAGGGAACTTGTCGCAGACTGCTCCCACCTCCATAGCTGAAATTTAGCATTGAATTAGTGCCCATATGTGAACTTGACTCACAGGACATCTCTGCAAAGGGTGTGCAAGTAGATCCGGTTATCAGCGCGATTTGTGCGAACTTGACGCACAGGACATCATCACGGATTTTCTACCGCCTCTTGCCACATGGATTTTTACAAATTTTGTATGTAATTGCTACGCATTTTAGTCGTAAATCACCTAAACATGACTGCTACAAATTTTGTATGTAATTGCTACGCATTTTAGTCGTTAAGTACCAAAACATGATTGCTACGCATTTTAGTCATTAAGCAGCAAAACATGATTGCTACGAATTTTGTGTGTAATTGCTACACATTTTAATCGCAAAGCACCAAAACATGATTGCTACGAATTTTGTATGTAATTGCCACACATTTTAGTCGTTAAACACAAAAACATGACTGCTATGAATTTTGTATGTAATTGCTACGCATTTTAGTCACAAAGTACCAAAACATGATTGCTACAAATTTTGTATGTAATTACTACGTCATTAAGCACCAAAACATGATTGCTACAAATTTTGTGTGTAATTGCTTCGCATTTTACAAATTTTGAATGTAATTGCTACCCATTTTAGTCATTAAGCACCAAAACATGACTGCTACGAATTTTGTTTTTAGTTGTTACGGATTAGAATTCGTAGCAACTATATCAAACTGAGTTTCATACTATTTGTAGTAAAGATATCAAAATGCGTAGCTTTTAAAAACATTTTATAACAAATTTCGGTTTATCTTAAACAAAAAGGCTACATCTTTTATTGATCAATGCATCAAACTGACCCTAATGGCCTATTGCAAAAAGTTAATGGGCATTCGGAAATCGCAAACACATCAATCAGCTTGTGGTTAGGGCTCGTCTAAACTTTCACGATCCGACCCTCGGCGTAGTGCTGGCGCAGGTGATCCGGCAGGTAGAGGAACCACGTCTTTAGATCTCATGAATTATGAAATGACAAAAGGAATGCCAATAAGAAAGTGACGAGTGAGTCTGTGAGAGTGAAGTAGAACCAAAAGCCCAACAAAAGCATACCATGACATCAAACTGCTCAGGCCTTGAAATAAGCTGTATGCAGGTGTTATCCACAATCATCTCATTGTACTTAATCCCAGGATACTTGGTCGTAATCTCCCTGCACGATTCCAAGAACAATACATCTACAAGCTTCATAATGTTCGCTTTATGCACTGATGTCACCATCTTTCGGTTGTTCAAGTAAGCATACTCAAATGCATACTTAGCTATACGCTCCGAACAGAACTTTGTAATCACCTAGCAAACTTGCACATCCGTGAAAACACAATCAAAAAAGCGAAAACTAACTACAACACAAACACTTATAAAGTTTCACACATTCCTTCCATTCTTTATAACCTAATTGATGAGCCGTATTTATACGACTCATCGAGTTGACAAATCCCACCAATTCCAACACTTTATTATGCGAACAAGTTACTTGTTAGTGTTGTTTTGCATTTCAGGTGTTTTGGAAGCTCTAGGAGGAAACACGCATTAAAGATGGCATTTTGTGCAGAAAAACATCACAAGGCAGTTTTGGCCACTTTGGCATGAGCAGGACCAGACCGCGCCCGAGAAACCACAGGCCGCACCCGAGCAGTTCGAGGCCCCAACCGAGCAGTCTAGCACCAAAATTAAGTCGCTCGGGCAAACGAGCTGGTATGACAATTCCGACTCGAGCAAGTTGATCAAAATAGCAGATAAGTCGGACGATGTCACTAAACCAAGGAGAACGCCCGAGCAGATTGGCAGTTGGCCCAATTCCAAAGGTCCTACGCGCGCTAATAGGCACTGAAACCAAGTTGCTTGACCAGACCGGCGAATCTGGCAAATCCGGCTCAACCAAGTTGTTCAAAATACCCAAAAAGTCGGACGATCTCACTTTCCAGACAAAACGCACGAGTGGAATGGCCGGGATGGACAAAACGATGCCAAACTACAAAAAGGACCCGCGCGTTGGGCCAAGTCGGTGGAGCTCGAGCGTAGCCGTTTAGGAGTTTCCTAATCTCATCTAAGGCAAGTTGGTGCAACAAGGAGCGGCGGCCAAGTTAACTTGCAGGCCAAGTTAGCTTGCAAGCCAAGCAAAGTCGGTTTTGAAGCCCTAGGCTTTTCGCTATAAATAAGACCTCTCCCGAGCCATTAAAATCATCAATTCGGAGATCCATCATCCAGCAATCGAGCAACACATCTCCATTCGGCCAGAGTTTCTCTCTCTAGTTTCTTCCTTCGACATAGAGAAGAATTTCTACTTTCATTATGTCTTTTATTTCCAGCATGTGTAGCTAAACCTTTTATTCGGTTTAGGGTTTTAATATATTGTGACGTAGTTTTGAGATTCTTCACTTAATGCTTTTCTTTATGTTCTACTAGTTCTTGTGCATAGTTATCTCGGATTAAATTGTGAAGCTAAGTGGAGACCTGCAATGGTAAAGCTTAGTCAAGCAATTCAGTCCCCATGTTTGCTGCTTGTTTGATACTAAACCGTTAGAACAAGTAGCTTGCACTTAATCTAATATAACCTGAAGCGGAGTATTAGGTTTGCTAGAACTAGAATTCTATAACCTGAAACGGAGTAGATTGTGGTGTACGTGCTTGAAACGGCCTTACTTTAGGTTATAACCTGAAACAGAGTAACCACACTTAAGAACATAAGATCAGATAATTAGAAATCGATGATAAACGAAGTCACAATATAAAACCCTAGACCGAATATTCTCTCTGATTGAAAACACCTTTCTTATTATTTTCTCTTGCACTTGTTTACACTCACTCACAAACTCCCAATTTCCTTTGTTTTACAGAACGACTTAGCCTCACTAGCTCTCTAGGGTTCGACCCTTGCTTGCCGCCAAGAGTAAGGAAAATATAAATTTAAATTTTAGAGGTCTGACGACGCCTGTCACTAATAAAAACTATAACTTCATCAATCACTATATCATCAATCTAATACACTATATCAGCAATCTAAAACACACAGATTTCTAATATTATTTCAGTTAAAATAAAGTCTTATACCTTGAGACTCTCCACCACACCAGGAACAACCTCATGATCCAATCCATCATACTCACCTTCACTATTCTCCCCAACATTCTCATGCCTGGTCGGCAATCCAGGCAGATTGAAGCAGTTGACCAATGACGCATACAAACCAAGCTCCTTCCTCAGCTGCAAATTCAACGAACTAACACCCTCCACCCATCGGAGTCGCCAATCCACCTTTCAGACAAATGTTATTCCTTTTAATCGACTCGATCACCTCTTCAGGCACTTTCTTCATATCTCCATGAACATCTCCGAACTTGATCAATGCATCAAACTGACCCAAAAGTTGAAGGGGTTAGGGTTTATGCTTCTCGTAGTATGACCAACAACAACTTTGGATTTCCTGGATCCCGCCTTCGATGATGACGTCGATGACTCGGCTTACTCCTGCTCGACCTTCTCATCTTCCTCGGTGATTATCTCCATTTGTTGATCACTCGACGCTCCGATCTGAAGCAGCGAAAAAGAAGATGATACTATGCAGGGACGGACCCAGGAATATTAGTAGGGGGTGACAGAGAAAAAAAATTGTACTAAAATTACCATTGTTAAAAAAGTACTATTACATTAAAATAAAGAGCGTCTTGTTTCCATATCACGGAAATCATCTATTATTGAATCCGTACTAAACGTCTGGGCTATTTCTTTCTCAATGTTGCCAACCAAGCAGTCTGATAAGAAATCATCTTCCATCTTGTTACGAAGTGCATTTTTCACTATATTCATTCTTGAAAACGAGCGTTCGGTAGTAGCAGTGGAAACTGGAAGAGTCAGAATAAGAGTTACCACCTTGTATAGCAAATGAAACATGTTTGATTTTCTTGTTCTCATCAACCATTTGCATAGTTAAGAAATTTCAGTCAAAGTGTTGAAATCAGGAAGTTGTCGAACCAACTCAAAATATTGGAGTTCCATGCGCAACGATATCCTTTCATCTTCATCAAAGTCTGTTGGATAAAATTTCTCTACCAGTTTGCATATATCGTCGACTATGAGTGTTGTACACATTTCCTTAGGATCTAAAGCTGAAGAAAGAATGATCGATTCCACAGTGTCATCTTTGAATCTGTTGTTTAGCTCTTGCAATTGAGAATCTATCACTGTGTAGAAAATATCAACTCTATAACAATGCTACATTGTGATTCTATTGTGTTGATGAGAAGCTCCTCTTCTTATTTCATGATGAGCGCTGAAATCTGGAACTTCTATACTTACTTTTTCACAAAAAGTTCTCACCTTTTCAACTAATTTGCTCCATACATCGTCTCTAAGCTTTTGAAGAAGAGACTTTGATGTCGAAACAAGTGACATAGCATTCAAAATATCTTGAGACTGAAACTGCAAAGCATTACAAAGGCAACTCGTAATGTCTAAAACTTCTCTTATCAGATGCATAATAAAGACAAAGTAGAATAAAGAAGTCATCGTCTCATAAACTGAACTTGCTTTACCACGCTGGCTATGAGTATTTCCATCTAATTTGATAGTCAATAAAACTTCACATATCGCACTAAACATCTTGATCAAACTAGAAATTGATTTAAAGTGAAAAGTCCAACGAGTATCACCAGCTCTTTATAAAGATCCTAATTGGTTCAGACCTTTTCCACTTTCGAGCTCACCAGTAGTAAGTAAAAAAGCCACATTTGAAACATGAGCATCTCTTAGTTGGTCGTTGCGTTTACAAGACGCACTGACGATATTGATAATAAAATTGAGCTTCTCTAAAAAGTGTTGAACATGATAAACTTCTTTTGATGCAGCAACCAAGGATAACTGCAAACGAGATGCTAAGCAATGGACATAATAAGCATATGAACATTCACGTGCAACTAAAGCTTGCAAACCATTCCATTCTCCACGCGTATTACTTGCACCATCATAACCTTGCCCTCGGATAGACTCAATAGCAAGATTATAACGAGAGAGCATGGAAAAAATACCAATTTTCAAAGTCAATGATGCGGTATCTTTAACATGAAGCAACCGAAAAAAACGTTCTTGTATGCAACCATCTCTGTCAACGAATCTCAAAACAAGTGACATTTGGGAAAATTTTCCAAATTGCTTAAAATTGAACTGTGGGTTCCAATTGTACTCAACATCACTGATTGATTTCCCAATTTACACTAGTTTTCTAAGACGCCGTTGTCAACTACGTCTTAACATTAAAACACTCTAGCCAACAACGGCTTAAGCCTCGTCGAGTTTTTGCACCAAAATAAGTAGTCATGTGGCCTAATAATACCAAACAAGCCTAAACCGCTGTCTCCAACAATGTTTTAACTTAAAACGCTTTTGGTAGCAGCGTCTTAACTGGCGATAATTAAAAGGCTAGCTAACAGCTACAGATAATCATTTATAGATAAAAGACATCACTGTCGTTGCCCCACTCGCCATCCCAACCACATCACCATGAAACCCGAAACCATTCTCAGCAGCCACACCAAGCTGTTTTCTAGTCTCCATATGGCGCCCATGTCCCTCCTCATTTTCCTAACCTTCCTCTCCTCTCCACTTCAGCCAACAAAGATGAACCCAACTACATCAAACCCATCGACAGAAGTCTCTTAGGACTCAAATGAGAAAAACTGAGCCACCTTCATCTCTACTGGCACGACATCCTCAGTGGACCTCACCCTATCGACGCCATGATCATCCTGCCACTCAACAACTCCATCACCGCCTTCGGCTTAATCCGCATGATGGACAACCCATTCACCCTCGGACACAAAATGAGCTCCGAGTGCGTCGGACATGCGCAAGGATTTTACGGATCGGCTGGGATGGAGGAGCTAGGATTCTACATTGCTATGAACTTTGAGTTTATAAAAGGGAAGTATAATGGAAGCACCATCAGCGTGCAGGGAAGAAATCCGGCGTTGAGGAAGGTCAGGGAGATGGCTGTGGTCGGCGGCAGTGGGATGTTTCACTCAATGCCGTTTTAATATTTCAAAACATGCTTAAACGATGGTCCCTACAACGGCTAATGTCTCATTGGCAATATTATGCCACATAACTGGTATTTGGGGCGCATAATGGCCACCCAGCTTAAGATGATGTGGCTATGAGCGTCCTACCGCTAAGACGCCGTCTTGAACAGCGTCTTAAGAAATGTGTGTAAATTGGGAAATCAATCTGTGATGTTGAGTACAATTGGAACCCAAAGTTCTATTTTAAGCAATTTGGAAAATTTTCCCAAATGCTCCTTTTTCGATTTATCCCGAGCTTCATCCACTATTATACAAAACTTTGCACAACCAATTTTTCTTAACTTTTATCGCCAAGACTTGTAATATTTTCTTCTGTATTTTTGGTGATGTATATGATGCATTTCGTGGAGCATTGTCGAGAACCTTTGCTACATCACTATTCAAATTTGCAGAGTATCTCAACAATTCAATAAAATTACCACGATTGCTTGAGCTGTCAGACTCATCATTGCCTCTGAAAGCACACGACTGGAAGGCGAGCCATCTAGCAACTTCAATAGAAGTTTTCAATCGAAGTCTATTATAAAGTATCTCTTGTGTTCTAAAATTCTCAAACTTATTTGAAATATGAGCCGGATGATTCATGAGATATGACGCTTTATGATGAGCGGAATTGTGATCTTTTCCGACATGTGCCATAAGTGAGAAAGTTTTTCCTCCCACCTTATTCCATGTTCGGAATCCACCAACAGTGAACGCATTCGATCCTGAAGGTCTATCTTCTTTTTGAAATAAAAAGCATGACAGACAAAATATAGCATCTACATCCTTAAAATATTTCAACCGCGATGCAAAGCGACCATACCAAGATGACTGAAAGCTGCGAGAATATCTTTCAACAAATTTTGGATACTCGTCAAGCATAGGTTGATTCGGACAAAAATTAATATAAGCTCTTCGAACCCCGTCACGCTTATCAGTGGGATACTTCCATATTTGTAGTCGTAACCCTGGGTCACGTTCTAATTTGTTTATATCAAAATCATCATCAATTTCAAGCCTTCGTAATTTTGGAGCATGATATTCCTCACTGTGTACATGACTGTCTTTTTATGAAGTGTCTGTAGTTTTTCTTTTGAAGAATGAATCAATAGTTCACATTTTCATCTATAAAATAGGAAAAATCAAAGATCGGAAGTAACATGATTTATTTCAAGTTCAAAATAACACAAATTGACAAACCCTAATTATCACAATTCACAACCCACACAAACAAAAGTCAAAATAATACAAATCATAATTCCAAAACCATGACATATGACTCTAACGCACATACTCGTCACGAAATTTTATGAATAAAAGAACATAAGACGAAAAAAATAATACCTGGAGGCTGGAGGAAGTCGCCCACTGCCGCACTGCCGAGGAAGAGGAAGTCGGCCACTTTTCAAAATAACACAAATTGACAGGTTTTACAAATATAATAATCTAATTTAATAATAATATATATATTAATTTAATTATAATTTATATTATATATAATAATTTTTTTTTTGAGAAATCATGTGGGTGACATCAGCCACCTCACGCTTCACACAGTTCCGTCTCGATACTATGGGTTTGATTACCATGATGAAGCCGCAACATCATATTTCTCGGTATTCACTTTTCCCGATCGAACTGATGAATTGATAATTGACTTATTTACGCTTCTTATTATATATTTTTTTGATATATACCCTTCTTATTATATTAAACATATAAATATATTGTTAAATTAGAGCCGTAAGATCTTGAATCCAACATCTATAATTAATTCTCATTTCTCATGAATTAAACCACTTCTCATATAATCTTTTCCCTATTAGACTATTGTATATATTTTCGCATTCATTGTTAATATTTTATTATTATTATTATTATAATTTTCAATAATAATAAAAATTAAAATGTGTAATGAATATATAATTTAAAATATAATATACAATTAATTAATATTAAACATTTGGTACAAAAAGTAAAATATATTGTCGCAACACTTTTTATGTCTGTCGCATAAACAATATGTCAGTGTTACGACAACTGTGTGAAAACGCGGCCGCATAAGTATCGAAACGATATAGTACAGACTGTGTGACGGTCATACGATATATTTGCGACAAGTATCGCAACACCATTGTATTGTTATCGCGTGAATGATGTCGCACAAGCCGCAAATCTGCTGCAGGATTTGTGCGACAAATTTTTTTTGTTTTTTTGAGGATGACAAGTAGTACAAGAGTTGGACAATGCCGAAACACTGACTCAATCTAGTACCTAAGACCAAACTGAAGCACTTCCACTAACGGCGACGCATCCCATAAACTCAGAGCCACTGCAGCTAAACCTGCACGAAAACACCACCAGACAGGTGGGAGGACACCGCCAATCAGGCGGGAGAACACCACCAACAAAGGTGGAAAGACATCACCATATGGTGGGAAGACATCCGACCCGAACCGGCCGGAAAAACTGACGCTAATCTAAATTAAACTAAACTAACTAAGCTAGAACTTGAAAACAGATCTGAGCTGCCAACCACCACCATCCGTGAAACGCCTTGACGAAAGTCAATGCTGCCCATCGAGCCCAAAAACAGCAGATCCGCAGCCGGAAACGAGGACAGCCCACACGGAACCCGAGCTAGCCCGGCCACCTACAAACGAACCAAAACAAACAGAAAAACTGTACAACCCGACAACGAACTGAACCTCCCCTCCGCCTCACTCCACCGCCACACACGAGCCCACCACCCAACCTCCTCACCCTCCCCAGCATCTCTGAACAAAAACCCCCAAAAAGGCAGGCCACCGACGCAACAGAGAAACGGCAGCGGGGGAGAGAAGAGGGGAAAGGAGGAGGTAGGGGAGGAGGGGAGGAAAGGGATCAGCCGTCGTCGGTTATCTTCACCAATCGCCGGAGGTTGTGTTTTTAGTTGGAAAGATGGAGAGGTTTCTAGAAAGATGGAGAGAAACTTTTGTTTCACAAATTTTTTTTGTTAAACACTTGTCGTACGTATGATAATTGTGCGTTAACCATGCGGCACGTTTGTAGAGGATGCAGAAAAAAAGAAGAGTGTAACACTGTTGGGTAAAATCGTGGAGTTTCAAACCAGCCATCAACAACATAAATAAACAGAACAAATGTTTTCCAAGAAATTAGCAATTTGATATGTCGCTAGTGTAATACTACCTTGCACAACAATGTAAATGTTTATGAAGTAAGATGATGAATGTCGAACACTACATAGATGCACCAGCTGCGAACCTACGTCCGAGCTGATGTCAACAACTTTATTTGTGTTTTTGTATCTTCTAAAAGTTTCAATTCTTCACGCCAGCCTTCTAATTTCTTCATTTTGTTCAAATGTTCTGGCTTCAAATCCTGTGAGGTAGAATTCTGTAACTGAGCTTCAGCCAGTCGAATCTGTAAAAAATATCAAATGGAATCAAAGTTATTGTAGAAATTGACATGCTTGTTGCTTGTCAAACATATGATGACTCAGAAAGAACTAAATCGTTTCAGACGCACTAAATTGGATGCAACCACCTCAAACCTGGTGAGATTGCAAGTACCCAACGTATTACATGCATCGAACTAGGAACTACCAAGCCTAAGTTGACTATCACAATCAGAGAAAGTTGTGACCTCTACCCGGAGGATGCTAGTATATTAACTTCTTATTGTACTAGCTTTTGAGCCTCATTCTACTGGTATAAGAAGCTCAATACATTCAGGAACAGCAAGCTGTCTAAATACTCGAAAATGCTATACCAGGAGACATAGCAGGTTTAAAATGAGAAAAGTGACATGCAAACCTTCTTCTTTAGAGCTCTGATTTTTTTATCAATATCCTGACCATTACCCCCCACATCTGAAGATTCCACACCGACTGACTGGGAGCTGCCTACAGGTGTTTGTGTAGAAACAGCAAGCTCATTCATCTTCGACACTATCGAGTCAACAGTTGCCGATCCTTTATTTTTACTTTTGACCGAGGAAAGTTGTTCGTTGCTAATGTCTTCATCTGATAGTGTTTCTGATTGCTTACCTTTACCTGCAGCAGCCTGCTTGAACGCAAGTTCAGTTGTCAGAGAATGGACAAGTACAACTTGAAAATTAACAAAGAGCAATTTCATAATTCTTAGTGTGGAGAAGTTACTATTCGAATAATGTATTATGAGATGCCATTAAACAAAAATACAAGGAATGAAGGTCAAACTTCCAATTACAACCACAGATTTGAAATATTTGATGACTGATGTGAATATAGTACTATTGAAGACTACTAAAGAATGTCTGGGAACCTACCAAGTATTTTCTTATACAGTTAAATGCTTGTTCAAGAAAATAACCCCGCTTCTTCCAACACAGTTCATATTACACTTCTGTAACATGTAGGCTGAATCAATACGATTCAGAATAATGATACAAATCTTCGATTCTGTCACTGATAACATAGCTGCCCACATAAATATTTAATTCTATCTTAATATCCCCTCACTTGCTGCTATATATTCTTAGTTATTGAGTGACTGAATTTTTTTCCAGTAAAGCACTAACTAAGAATATATAGCAGCAAGGAGGAGTGTTATTAAGATAGAAAGGAATAGGCAATTCACCTGAAGGCGCTTCTCTTTCTTTCTTTCATTCCTCTTTACAGACTTGGTTTTAGGCTTAGCATCAGCCGTTGGTGGGGTATAACCAGGAGGAGCATCTTGCAAAGACGCCATCTCCTTCTTCCACTGTACAAAAACAAAGAAACTTATAAGGCTGACTGATTGACAATGTCCTAAAATGCAGCAAATCAAAATCCCCAGAAATCGAAGACTGTCAGGGTTGTACAAATCGAACAACATTCCATTTCAGAAACCAATCAGATAACTGATTCAGATTTCACAGTTGCAACCTTCACACAAAACCTTGATAAACCCAATTCGGAAAAACACGTTACAATACTCATCAAACTAAGCCTAGTTGGGCATTAACCACATACATACCAGGGCACCTTTGGATTGGTAAATTGCGACTTCTTCCTGGGGGACGTACCCAGCCCTAATTCTGATTGGCTTTCTTAGGGTTCCATCGGGTCGTCTTGTTGGGGCCAGAAGCCTTTCCCCTTCCTTTAAAACTTTGTTCAGATCCTCCATCTTCTTCAGCTGCTCTTCGCTTCCTCCCCGCCCATTACTGGCCGCCATTACAACGCTTAAGAGAGGCGGACGGGTTCAGAAAGACAAATCAACCAATTGAGATTTTTTCACATAATATAATTTCAAAAAAAAGAAATTAAATTTTACTAAAATTACTAAAGGTTCTATGAATTATTTAGCCTCTAAAAATAGTAAGTTAGCAGACACCTCCTTAAAAATAAGGTTACTATACAAAGACCGTAGGTACCATCTTTGTTTCATTTTTTCTTAGAGCATCCTCACTCGGACAAGTTTTCTCAATTCTATCATCTTACAATCTTTTTTCAACTTCTACTTTTAATAATGTGAAATTTCTATGTGTCTACCGAGATAACCGATCAAGCTAGTGTTCAAACAGCCGTTGGAACTAGTTACGCAGAACAATTATAACGCAATTAAAGTAATAACTGCGAAACAGAAGACACACGAGTTGTATACCCAGTTTGGCGTTAATGAGCCTACGTCCGGGGCTTGGGAACTAGTTACGCAGAACAATTATAACGCAATTAAAGTAATAACTGCGAAACAGAAGACACACGAGTTGTATACCCAGTTTGGCGTTAATGAGCCTACGTCCGGGGCTTATCCCAAGTCCGATAAAAACAATCATTATAATTGAGTTTAAGGTACAACGGAATTACGTTTGCAGACTCCCTCTCAAACCGCATATTCTCTAAAACTCTAGTGACTTGCAATCTAAGCTCTTCTTATATTAGAGATTCCTTTCTTAGTCCACCTGATATTCCCTTAAAGATCTAAGTCTTCTCCGGAAGACTAAGCAGCAAAATGCGTGCAACAGTCAATCTCGAATAACAGCTTGGACAAATTGACTCGCGTGCCTTGAGCTTATAAACGTCAAAAGACCTCCGACTACCAGACGAGCTCAAGCACACAAACTCCGATCGACTTCCTAGAATGTGTGTTTGTCTCTTTGAAAATTGATACTAATTTATGAACCCTAGCCATGTATTTATACTCGGTTAGGGGATCATTCAATAATAGATTAGGATAAAATTTATTTGAAAAAGATTTTTTAAAATTTAGGAAGACCCTAAGACTTAGGCCGCCTCTTATCATGATCTTCCTTGGTGCTAATCTTTTCTTGCAAGATCTTCATGCAGTTATCTTCTCAACAACCTTCATGCACCGCCTTAGATGAATATCGAATTCTCAATAACGAATTCGCAATCTTTTCTGGTTACTATCACACGAGAGTCCATCTTGCTCTTGAACATCGCTAGTCTATATGTTTGAACATTCTTGAAGCCATTTTGCCAATTTGAAAGAGGAGCAGCCCCATAGCTGGTGACGCTTGATCGATGCAATGAGGGAATCTAGTTCTTAATCGCCATCCCATAGAGAATGAACTATTTTGAGGATAGCTCAGGGATAGGAATGATGGCATCTTTCCACGACGTTAGATTTCTAGCAGTCAGAAATGCAGCGACTCCATCCCAGTCTTCTACATCTGAGACCTATTCTGGAGAAATTATCCCATAATAGTCATTAATGTACTCTGGTGTGATAGTTACCAACTTATCCCAAACCTTCATATGTCCATACTTAGAGCTCCCAACTGTTTTAAACTCCTCTGCGATATTCGCTACGACTTCCCTCACTATGTGTTCTACAAATCTCTTTGAACTCGTAACAGATGGAAACACATTTACATCCTTCAAAAGACAACTATCTCCTCACTGGGTATTTACTTTCATCTAGCAGCTTCCCATGAGTCACTTATCTCTTCAGTACTGAATCTCATTTATCAGCACGCTTCTTGAACTTGAACAACACTCCGTTTACCACTACCCTTAGAACACCAACTGACCTTTTTCTTTTATTAGAGGACTTCACTCATCCTTCAGGAAAAAACTTCTCCTTCGTCTTCATATCTGAGAGGTGCCACCTCCCATTCGTAAGCACCCGCATTGGTTGGGGCATCATTCATATCTTCTAGAGCAGTCTCCACTTGTTCAGCTATGTTTTCTTATTCAGCTTTATGAGTCTCCTCTGGAAATTCAATTTGAATATCCTCAGCTATTCTTTTCTTCTTTGCAGGCTTCGCCTATGTTACACCTTTAGTAGCAACAGATTGTGCCTTAGCTAGAACATTCTCTGGGTCAGTATCCTGTACAGCATTTCAAACAACAGTTGGTTCCTTCGCTAGAATAGTCGTTGGTGGCGTTGCAGCAAATAGGTGGTGTGCTTACTAAGTGGTCAAAAGCATTTATAAATCGGTAAGTACCTGGTCGTCCAAGGCGTAAACCAAAACTTGATTCCACTGTTCGATTTTATGTTGACTTGTCTATATTTTCAAATTTATGAATTAATTTTCAGGGTGTTTAATGAACTGAGCAAATTAAATGAACTAAAGTGGGGGTTTAATCAATTTAAAGAAACGTTTCCCAGGGTATCTATTTCCCCCTCCGATGAATACGACCTCTAGTCACTCGAAACCGCAATAGTGTGAGCTTCTATTTGGATCGACTCAAGCCTATACATTTATCTAAGTAGATTCCACCCCTAGCTACTTCTTGTGCATAGAGGAGGATGTATCTCGCACACGGACCTCAACCCCTCGGTGTGTTGGTGCATGTCTAGTTTCGCATCTCTCGGCCACCAATCCTCGTCGGATAGTCGATCCTTACAAACTGGTAAACCCAGGCCTATCGCGATACCCGATGGGTCACCTTCGTGAACACCATCGTGTAAAGGTATAATCATTTGGTTTTCTTGGACCATCGACGTCATCCCCTCAGACACATAGCTGATGATCCTTACCCTATGCTCGTAGAGATGTCCTCACACGCCTATGAGCTTACGAAGCATTTTCCTCATGCAGAATTGAGTGATGTGGTTATTTTATCCATGTTCTTGGTCAGAGCGCGCATTTCTTCCCTTGATCGAAACAAATCTTAGCTGAAATTGCCAAATCGCCAAATCGACGAAATTGCCAAATCGCGTCGGGCGTAGTTCTTCGGTTACACACTCTTTCATGCAGTGAATCTCACAGTCCGAGACCACTATCCTCACAATTGAACAAATGAATGTAGTCGTTAACACCCGTCTAGCACAAGCCCTAAGCTATCGAATGCTATCCTTTCAACTTGAGAGAGAATTGGAGCTAGAGAGAACGAGAATTGGATAAATCCTAAACTAAACTAGCTTGAGTTCTTATTTCCCAGCTTTGAGCAGTAGCAGCCGTTGGATCAAGGTTGATGGATTACACGTGAGGCTTTTGATCTGATTCAAACGAGACCAATTTGCGCCAACTTTGCAGGCTTCTAATTGGTAAATTCGAAGTATTATCGACGACTCCAGACGCGCGCTTCTCTGCTTTGTCGAAATGATGTCGTCCCACTTGATGTACCTTCAGCAACAAAACGACTCATCTTATCAACAACGAACTGTGACCTTTTAGCGATAACTTCCCCTGCAGTAGGATTTGAGCTTCAAAACCTTCATGTCTAATATGTCATTTGTGGTGCTAATTAAGTCTGAACATTATGCAATAAGTCTAAATATTAAGCTTTCACTCATGTTTCGACCTTGTAAACGATCTCGTCTGCCCTCGGTGTGAACTAGAGAGACGTGGGGCTTTGAGTTATCTATGCAACGATATACAGCTCATCTCCATCAGATTTTTCGTTTGCTCCCACCACTCATCTGAAATAACAAAGGTCTAATATGTCATTTGTGAAATGTACTTGTCTTAGTCAAGACGAGTTCTAGATGGTGTTCGAACTGCGTCTCGAACACTTATTGGACAATTTCAGGTTGTGTTCAAACAGAGGCTGGAACACCTTAGCAGACAGTACCAAAAATAGAACAAACAGGAGCACACACGGTATGTTACCCAGTTCAGCTTCGCCTACTCTGGGGGGTTTCCCACACCCCAAAAGGGACACAAATCGTATTACGAGATTTAGAGCTACAAGTGGTCTTACTCTTACACAACACCTTGTTTGTAATCGCCTAGCCTCTAATTCTCCATCTCTCCGATTTGCAATCTCGGTTCACCGTAGCTCCCCTCGATCCCCTATGGGTAGGACGAGACTTCCCTCTCGGCCTAGTCTTGGACCTCCCAGAAGCCCAGTCGCCTTCTCTCAAAGACGTATCTTGATCACCGTGTGTGTGTGCGCTTTGTTGTCCTTCAAGAATAGTCTGAACAGCACACTGAACAGACTGTTACTTTGCCGTTGATATTCCGGTGTGGAATAATGAGCCGGCCGTCGCTCCTCCTCCAATCTCACGAATCCTCTCGTGTTTTTTCTTTTCTCTCAGGAAGCGATGCTGATGTCGACGCCCTAGCCTTTTATTTATATGCATTGCTGGATCCGAATCAGCCCTAGGAAATCTGTCAAATATTTAGGAAATATTCCTAAATAGTTGCTAGATATATTTCCTCCAATCTTCATGAATATCTCGATCTTTCTTTCTCGCCAAGTCATTCCAAATCTGGTTGGATACTGATATGAGAATATCTATCTGAATATTTGTTCTCTCACGATGACTTGTCGATTGATCCCAATCAAATAATCTCGTCGATATCTTCTGGATATTCAAATCTCCATTCCAATCATCAAGAAGATCTCGATCTTTCTTTATCACCAAGTAATTCCGAATCTTCTTAATCGACTCCTAATTGATGAGAGGATATTCATTTGAATATCTGATCCTCTAATTTATTGCTGAGCCGACTCCAATCAGATTAGATCTTCGATCGTCCAGATTAGGAAATGTCTTATCTTCAGATCCGCTGTATGCAAGTTCCAGCAGTCGGTTGAACACTCCTTGAACTGCTGCTTGAACTGTCTAAAGCCATTTTGCCAAAGTCATGCCATTCATGGGAACATCAATCTCCCCCTTGGCATTTTGGCAAAACCAAATCTACGCTTTAGACACAACTTGAGGAACCAGGATAGTTACCTCAAAATACTCCACCTTTTTGCCACAAATCGGCATGGGGTCCAATCATACAACCTGGTCTCCTTGGCATCTGGAATCTTGTCAACTCCTCCTCGAACATAGCCTGGGACAGTGACACATACTGTGAGTCTATCGGATCGTGGTGTCTCAGCAGCTGTTCGACCACGGGTCAGCAATTGACAGGTTTTGATGATCTTGTTCCCTCCATCAGAAATTCTCGGCCCACGTTCTCACTCTCCATTCTCTTGTCATCCTTAGAGAACTTTTCTGCTACAACTTTCTGCTCACAGCCATGAACTCGTGATACTATAGCTTGATGTGCCCCTTCTTGTGATAGTACCAACAGGTTCTTGAGTCTCTTCTCCATTCGTTGTTGGAACTCATCATGATGGCCAGAGGGTACCTGTTCATCTCTCCGATTACCAGCTGTTCAGCTTTGACAAACTTAATCTTTTCCTGAACTGCTCCAATCAGTGTAGCCAATGCATCTACATCCTCCACTCATTCTCTGGGACTTTAAAAATGTATCTAGGTCTTTTGATCCAGAGATTATCATCTTCACTGATTTTTTGAACTGATTCAGCTCATCCAGTACTGTCGCGTGGTAGTCCTTCTCCACCTCAATTTGTAATTTTAAGGGCTTTACTTCGTCTAGAAGACATATCTCTCTTTGGCTCATGGCAGCATGTCTTTTCTTCAGATCTTCCATGTCTCCAGCGTGCATGTCTTTGTCTGTCTTCATCTGAGATAACATCAAGGAGTTCTACCAGATGTTCAATTAGGACATCAATTCTCTCCGTCTTCTTTATCATCACTGGGATATCGCAGAGTGCGCACCAATTGATTGATTCTTGTCCTCTGCTCCTGTTCGACCTCCAATATGATCTCAACCTCCTTCAGCAGCTATCCGCGTTCAGCTCGGGACAACTTCTCACCAGCAGTTCTCCTCAGGGAAGACTCTGGTGCGTCCTTCCTCTTCAGCCCGGGGTCCTTTAGATCATTCTTATGTCGACCCTTGAACATCTTGTGATCAATTACCAACTTCAACAGAGCACTTGACAGTCTGTCCTTGTCATTCTTCAAATCTGGATGATGGTTGATGACCAGCTCATAGATTTGGCTGCTGCTTCTGTACTGGCACACCATACTCCATTTTTCACAATTTTAGTTGGAACATGGGCAGGAACATGATCTGGACAATACCTTTTCCTCTTCTTAGACGCACTTGCTCCCCCTGCGTCTATGTTCCCATTCATCTTGATAGTTGCCTTAGATGAGCATGCTTGGAAGGTCACTTTCTTCTTGGGATTCTTCTTTTCAGTTTTCTTGAGCTCAGCTAGTAAAACTGTATCCTGATCCTCCTTCTAAATGTTCTCGTTCTTAGCCTCTTCTTGATTAGATAATTGCATCTCTACATCTGTATTAGCTGGACGTTCCAACTCAGTCGCCACAGCTGGTGCATCAGATGCTTTTTCTTCAACATGTTCATTTTCTGATTGTGCTGCAGACACAAACAAACACATCTCCTTCCTTCTGTCTTTCTTTGCCTTCCTTAGTTCAGAAAGAGGGACGAAGTCCTGAGCATCCTCTGGATGAGTTTCTGACAAGGTGGCAGCCTGAGTAGCATCATCCATCTCAAAATCAGGAATAGCTGGGGGATCCACCACCACATGTGCATCCTCCACAAAATCATCATGTAACCCTCCTTGCACAACATCCGGTGATTCAATTAACTCACCCTCTGGGACTGCATCAGAACTAGAGGACTCTTGGGGTAAAACTGTCTCACAATCTTGTTGCATATCTTAGACAGCATCATCTAGCACACTTGCCTCCTTCTCAACCCCTACGACCTTGGCTCCTGAGGACTGATCAGCTCTTGTCTCAACAGGTATTGAGACATCCTCTTTTTGCAACTCATCAACAACATCATCTATGCCCTTGAACAACACATCCAGTTCTTCATCATTGCCGGATGCATGAGACTCTTCCATCACATTGCCAGATTGCATAGCTTGCTGTTCTCCACTTGCATTCCCATTCTTGTGCTTATCAGAACCACAATCTTAGCCCTACTGGCTTCACCTTCTTCTGCAGCATCGGCCACAGAATCTGCAGCAGGTTTCAATCCCTTCGGCTTCTCATTAACCACTTTGTCACCCTTATAACTCACCGAATCTTTACCAATTGTCCGTACTTCCTCATCAACAGAATTGAGTGCAGTAGCTTAGGAGTGAGAACAAGAGATTACCTCATTGAGAGGTGGTTCAGCCATTGCCTGATTTTCCTTTGCAGTCTGCACACTCCCTTTAGTTGGATAAGGATCAGCCTTTGACGCCTTTGAAGAAGCTTCTTTCAGTTCTGTAACAGCCGCTTCTTCTCCCTTCTTTTTCCCTTCTCTGATTTCAGGGTTTGCTGATATTGTATCCTCATCCGACTTCGATTCGACTGCCTTTTGATATTCAAATATTTGGACTCCTCAACTTGCGAAAAACATCTGTTCCAGCCCTCTTCTTTGGTAGGTCAACTCATCTGATTTGCTGGGGTTCTGCTCTTGGCTGACTTCCTTCTGGAACACTTAGTTGGCGATAACACGCAGACCCAGAGAGGATCTAAGTGTTTCGAACTGAGCGGCATTTGTCATGTGTTTCGATGTGATGACCTTCTTCTCCACTAGCTCTCTGATGAAGTGATATCTGATCATGGAGTGTTGTACTGGGTTCTTGGGCAGAAACTTCTTCACCCGTTCCACTCCGTGTTCAGACAGATTCTGCTTCATCCATAGGAACTGAGTGCAGCACCTCCCTGCAGCGATGCTCTCTTGCTCTCCTGCAGCGATGCTCTCTTGCTCTCCTGCAGCGATGCTCTTCTGCTCTCCCAGCATCTGCTCAACGTGTGTTCCAGGAAGGTGTTTCATCTCTCCCTCCATGCTAACCTGGAGCAGCTTTTGCATCTGTCTCACGAACTGGCCAACCAGCTTCTGTGTACTCGTGTACTTGGCGAATATATGCTTCTCTACTCCGCCTCGCTCATAGCCATTGTCAATGAGGAATGCCTCGTACCATGCTCTGGGCGCTTGTGTGAGTCCGTATATAGTCGCCTTTAGTTCGTGACTATGCACAAGATGATATACCTTCCATGCTTCATATCTGATGAGCTCTTCCAGTTCCACGTGAATGGCCACCACCCAAATCTCATCAATAAATGCTTTAATGACATTCTTCGGATTGGATGAACAGGCAGAGCTCTCGACACGTGAACTCATTCGCTCGACTCTTAATTCTCCATGAGGGTTGCAGCGCAGGTGCATTGTCAAGTGTCCCAGCTGGAGTAGATGTGGCTTCATTAGCTGGACCTCCCTCTGGAACTTTATCTTTTGCAGACTTGGTCTGAAAGGGTGTTTCAGACAATGTCCCACCTCTAACTTTATCATCTTCTGGAACTAAGTTTAGGGCAACTTTGTCTTTCACCTTTCCAGAAGAGGACACCATACCTGTCCCTTGCAATTCCATCTCATTTATCGTATTTGTCGGACAGACAGTGGCAGCTCCTGTTCCAACTGTGCCTCGAAAGTAGCTTTTGTTGGATGACCTACTTCCTTCCATCAGTGTGTCTCCATTCCTATCCAGTACTTGACAAGAATCACGAGTGAATGTAACAGACTGTCTTTCACCACATAATCTACTGATACTGATCAGGTTCACCTTTAACCCATCCACTAGGAGGATATCCTTGAGCTCAGGTAGATCCGGAACCTTCAATGTCCCACAGCCGATCACTTGGACCTTCCCTCCATCTCCAAAAGTGACAAACTGACGCTTGCGAATAGGTTTAACATTGATGAGATATTGAGGATTACCTGTCATATTGAGATGAACTTCTTTGTGGATGTGCAACTCAGTATTCTTTCTCCTTAGCCCCACCGAGCCTACATGATGTGTTTCTCTATTTTTCTCCATCTCAGCTTTCACAACCGATACGGTGTCTAGCAGTTTCACCTTCTGTGCAAGAAGTGACGAGTGTTCTTTATTCATTCCAATCATCTCATGCTTCAAAGCAGATATTTCCTCCTGGTGTTCCACCTGCTGGGCAACGAGAAGTTCAACCTCCTGCCACTTTTTATCTTTTTCTTCTGTCAGGCTTGCCACTGTTTCTGTGAGCTTCTTGTTCAGGCCAATCACCAATAGCCACTTCTCATAGAGTTCCTTGTACGACTCTGCCGAGGTCTCATGAGCAAGTCCTTCGTCATCACTGCTTGAAGCGTCGTTAATAGGCTGTTCAGACAGTGTACTAGAATATGGATTTTCACTTGTCTCACTGCTGTCTTCAATAGTGACTATATGTCCGACGAGATTGACATTCTCATGTTCTTCTTCCTCATCATTAGATTCACTTTCTGGACCCTCATAGGCTATTCTGAGAATATCCCATGCTTCCTTGGCCGCCTCACATTCAGCAATCAGTTTGAACACATTCTCGTCCACTCCATAGAATATTGCATTCAGGACCATTGAATTCCCAACAGCCGCTTCATCATCTGCTTCAGACCACAGGGCTTCGGGTTTTGGCATAACAACTCCTTCAGGGTTTGCCATCATGGGTTCTGTCCATCCTATCATTACTGCTCTCCAAGCCCTTTCATCGAGGGATTTCAGAAAAGCTTTCATCTTGGATTTCCAATAGGCATAATTCGGCCCTTCAAGCAACGGAGGTCGGTTAGCACTCAGTCCTTCCTTTAAACTCATCTTGAACAGTCGCCGGATCACACTCTGTATGTCGTGTGTCTGATCTGATACCAAATGAAATCTACTTGTCTTAGTCAAGAGGAGTTCTAGATGGTGTTCGAACTGCGTCTCGAACACTTGTGAGACTAACTTGGGACAAACTTAGACAAACCTTAGAATGAGACTAGAGTTTGTCTTTCTTCGTCCAAAGTAAGTCTCCTTAGTCTCATTCTAAGGTTTATCTAAGTTCGTCCTTAGAAATAGACTAAGTTGGGACGAACTAAGACAAACCTTAGAATGAGAATAAAGTTTGTCTTTGTTTGTCCTAAGTTAGTCTCGTTAGTCTCATTCTAAGGTTTATCTAAGTTCGTCCTTAGAAATAGACTAACTTGGGACGAACTTAGACAAACCTTAGAATGAGAATAAAGTTTTCTTTGTTCGCCCCAAGTTAGTTTTGTTAGTCTAATTCTAAGGTTTGTCTAAGTTTGTCGTTAGAAAGAGACTAACTTGGGACGAACTTAGACTAACTTGGGACAAACTTAGACAAACCTTAGAATGAGACTAAAGTTTGTCTTTCTTCATCCCAAGTTAGTCTCGTTAGTCTCATTCTAAGGTTTATCGAAGTACGTCCTTAGAAATAGACTAAGTTGGGACGAACTTAGACAAACCTTAGAATGAGACAAAAGTTTGTCTCTGTTCGTCCCAAGTTAGTCTTGGACCTCTCATTCTAAGGTGTATCTAAGTTCGTCCTTAGAAATAGACTTAGTTTGGACGAACTTAGACAAACCTTAGAATGAGACTAAAGTTTGTCTTTGTTCATCCCAAGTTAGTCTCCTTAGTCTCCTTAGTCTCATTCTAAGGTTTATCTAAGTTCGTCCTTAGAAATAGACTAACTTGGGACGAACTTTGACAAACTTGGGATGAACTTAGACAAACCTTTGAATGAGACTAAAGTTTGTCTTTGTTCATCCCAAGTTAGTCTCGTTAGTCTCATTCTAAGGTTTGTCTAAGTTCATCCTTGGAAATAGACTAACTTGGATCGAACTTAGACAAACTTGGGACGAACTTAGACAAACCTTAGAATGAGACTAACATTTGTCTTTATTCATCCCAAGTTAGTCTCGTTAGTCTCATTCTAAGGTTTGTCTAAGTTCATCCTTAGAAAGAGACTAACTTGGGACAAACTTACACTAACTTGGGACCAACTTAAAAAAACCGCAGATTAAGACTAACATTTGTCTTTTTTCATCCCAAGTTAGTCTCGTTAGTCGCATTATAAGGTTTATCTTAGTTCTTCCTTAGAAATAGACTAACTTGGGACGAACTTAGACAAACCTTAGAATGAGACTAAAGTTTGTCTTTGTTCGTCCCAAGTTAGTCTCGTTAGTCTCATTCTAAGGTTTGTCAAAGTTCATCCTTAGAAATAGACTAACTTGGGACGAACTTTGACAAACCTCAGAATGAGACTAAAGTTTGTCTACGTTCGTCACAAGTTAGTCTCATTAGTCTTATTCTAAGGTTTATCTAAGTTCGTCCTTAAAAATAGACTAACTTGGGATGAACTTAGACAAACTTGGGACGAACTTAGATAAACCTTACAATGAGACTAAAGGTTGTATTTGTTCGTCCCATGTTAGTCTCGTTAGTCTCATTATAAGGTTTATCTAAGTTCGTCCTTAGAAATAGACTAACTTGGGACGAACTTAGACAAACCTTAGAATGAGTCTAAAGTTTGTCTTTCTTCATCCCAAGTTAGTCTTGTTAGTCAAATTCTAAGGTTTGTCTAAGTTCGTCGTGAGAAAGAGACTAACTTGGGATGAACTAAGACTAACTTGGGACAAACTTAGACAAACTTTAGAATGAGACTAACGTTTGTCTTTCTTCATCCCAAGTTAGTCTCGTTAGTCTCATCTAAGGTTTGTCTAAGTTCGTCCTTAGAAAAAGACTAACTTGGGACGAACTTAGACTAACCTTAGATTGAGACAAACGTTTGTCTTTGTTCGTCCTAAGTTAGTCACGTTAGTCTCATTCTATGGGTTGTCTAAGTTTGTCGTTCGAAAGAGACTAACTTGGGACGAACTTAGACAAACCTTAGAATGAGACTAAAGTTTGTCATTCTTCGTCCCAACTTAGTCTCGTTAGTCTAATTCTAAGGTTTGTCTAAGTTCGTCGTTAGAAAGAGACTAACTTGGGATGAACTTAGACTAACTTGGGACAAACTTAGACAAACCTTAGAATGAGAATAAAGTTTGTCTTTCTTCGTCCCAAGTTAGTCTCGACAGTCTCATTCTAAGGTTTATCTAAGTTCGTCCTTAGAAATAGACTTAGTTGGGACGAACTTTGACAACCCTTAGAATGAGACTAAAGTTTGTCTTTGTTTGTCCCAAGTTAGTCTCGTTGTTATCATTCTAAGGTTTATCTAAGTTCGTCCTTAAAAAACAGACAAACTTGGGATGAACTTAGACAAACTTGGAATGAACTTAGATAAACCTTAGAATGAGACTAAAGTTTGTCTTTGTTCGTCCGAAGTTAGTCTCTTTAGTCTCATTATAAGGTTTATCTAAGTTTGTCCTTAGAAATAGACTTACTTGACACGAACTTAGACAAACTTAGGACGAACTTACATAAACCTTAGAATGAGACTAAATTTTGTCTTTGTTCGTCCTAAGTTAGTCTCGCAAGTCTCATTCTAAGGTTTGTCTAAGTTCGTCCTTAGAAATACACTAACTTGGGACGAAATTTGACAAACCTTGGAATGAGACTAAAGTTTGTCTTTGTTTGTCCCAAGTTAGTCTCGTTAGTCTCATTCTAAGGTTTATTTAAGTTCGTCCTTAGAAATAGACTAACTTGGGCCGACTTAGACAAACTTGGGACGAACTTAGACAAACCTTAGAATGAGACTAAACTTTGTCTTTGTTTGTCCCAAGTTAGTCTCGTTAGTCTCATTCTAAGGATTATCTAAGTTCGTCCTTAGAAATAGACTAACTTGGGACGAAGTTAGACAAACCTTAGAATGAGACTAAAGTTTATCTTTTTTCGTCCCAAGTTAGTCTTGTTAGTCTCATTCTAAGGTTTGTCTAAGTTCTTCCTTAGAAAAATACTAACTGGGGATGAACTTAGACAAACTTGGGATGAACTTTGACAAACCTTAGAATGAGAATAACGTTTATCTTTGTTCATCCCAAGTTTGTCTCGTTAGTCTCATTCTAAGATTTGTCTAAGTTCGTTCTTAGAAAGAGACTAACTTGGGACGAACTTAGAGTAACTTGGGACGAACTTAGAAAAACAACATATTGAGACTAACGTTTGTCTTTGTTCGTCCCAAGTTGGTCTCATTAGTCTCATTATAAAGAACTTGGGATGAACTTGGGACGAACTTCTGCAATATCACAAAGAAATTACAAGAGCAAAGGGGTAGAGAAATCTCTCATTGATATTGACATAGCACTTGGCTAAGTTTCATGTGAAAAACAAAATCAGATCTAAAAGTGTTTCTTGCTGAAACTGCAATGGAGGATTTATACTAGAAAAGCAATAAAGTCTTGTGGATGTGGATTGATGTGCAGCCATCATTGTACCTTGTGCAATCATGTAGAGTCTTGTGCAATATTCAAGTCTTGGGTGGCAGCATTAATGACTTGAGAATTCCACATCTTCTTGGATTTGAAATGTCCATAATGAGGTGTGGATAGACGAACTCCTATTTTTAGATGTGCAGTAAGTGCTGGCGCGGATAGCTTGCTATCATTCTTCTTGTTGCACTTGGATTTCAGCACATCAGATTCTTCAAGGATTGATGCTTGTAGACAATGCACGCCAACAACTAAGCTTTGATTCTCCTTGTATGCCCCTTTAGCTTGAATTTCCTCCATAGTTAAAAACCTGAGTAAAAGAAGCACTCGAGACTTAGGCAGTATATAATTCTCATTAATATCATCATGAAAGTTAGTTAAGAGCCAATTCACCTATTGTTGAATTTGTTTGGCACGATTCCTAGTCATGGGACCAAGATAAGCATCTTTAGTCGATGTATCAGCTTGTACGCGTATAGGATCCTCATCAAAATAGACTAACTTGGGACGAACTTAGGCAAACTTGGGATGAGCTTAGATAAACCTTAGAATTAGACTAAAGTTTGTCTTTGTTCGTCCGAAGTTAGTCTCGTTAGTCTCATTATAAGGTTTATCTAAGTTCACCCTTAGAAATAGACTTACTTGGGACGAACTTAGACAAACTTTGGACAAACTTAGACAAACCTTAGAATGAGACTAAAGTTTGTCTTAGTTCGTCCCAAGTTAGTCTCGCTAGTATCATTCTAAGGTTTGTCTTAGTTCGTCCTTAGAAATAGACTAACTTGGGACGAAATTTGACAAACCTTAGAATGAGACTAAAGTTTCTCTTTGTTCGTCCCAAGTTAGTCTCGTTAGTCTCATTCAAACGTATATCTAAGTTCGTCCTAAAAAATAGACTTAGTTGAGACGAACTTAGACAAACTTGGGAAAAACTTAGACAAACGTTAGAATAAGACTAAAGTTTGTCTTTGTTAGTCCAAAGTTAGTCTCGTTAGTCTCATTCTAATGTTTATCTGACTTCGTCCTTAGAAATGGACCAACTTGAGACAAACTTAGACAAACTTGGAAGAACTTAGACAAACCTTAGAATGAGACTAAAGTTTGCCTTTGTTCGTCCATGGTTAGTCTCGTAAGTCTCTTTCTAAGGTTTGTCTAAGTTTGTCCTTAGAAATAGACTAACTTGGATCGAACTCAGACAAACTTGGGACGAACTTAGACAAACCATAGAATGAGACTAAAGTTTGTCTTTGTTTGTCCCTAGTTAGTCTTGTTAGTCTCATTCTAAGGTTTATCTAAGTTCCTCCGTAGAAATAGACTAACTTGGGACGAACTTAGACAAACCTTAGAATGAGACTAAAGTTTGTCTTTGTTTGCCCCAAGTTAGTCTCGTTAGTCTCATTATAAGGTTTGTCTAAGTTCGTCCTTAGAAAAAGACTAACTTGGGACAAACTTAGACAACCTTGGGACAAACTTTGACAAACCTTAGAATGAGACTAACGTTTGTCTTTGTTCATCTCAAGTTAGTCTCGTTAGTCCCATTCTAAGGTTTATCTAAGTTCCTCCTTAGAAATAGACTAACTTGGGATGAACTTTGACAAACCTTAGAATGAGACTAAAGTTTGTCTTTGTTCGTCCCAAGTTAGTCTCGTTAGTATCATTCTAAGGTTTATGTAAGTTCGTCCTTAGAAATAGACTAACTTGGGACGAACTGAGACAAACTTAGGACGAACTTAGACAAACCTTAGAATGAGACTAAACTTTGTCTTTGTTCGTCCCAAGTTAGTCTCGCTAGTATCATTCTAAGGTTTGTCTAAGTTCATCCTTAGAAACAGACTAACTTGGGACGAAATTTGACAAACCTTAGAATGAGACTAAAGTTTGTCTTTGTTCGTCCCAAGTTAGTCTCGTTAGTCTCATTCTAAGGTTTATCTAAGTTTGTCCTTAGAAATAGACTTAGTAGGGATGAAGTTAGACAAACTTGGGATAAACTTAGACAAATGTTAGAATGAGACTAAAGTTTGTCTTTGTTCGTCCCAAGTTAGTCTCGTTAGTCTCATTCTAAGGTTTATGTAAGTTCGTCCTTAGAAATAGACTAACTTGGGACGAACTGAGACAAACTTGGGATGAACTTAGAAAAACCTTAGAATGAGACTAAAGTTTGTCTTTGTTCGTCCGAAGTTAGTCTCGTTAGTCTCATTATAAGGTTTATCTAAGTTCATCCTTAGAAATAGACTTACTTGGGACGAACTTAGACAAACTTAGAACGAACTTAGACAAACCTTAGAATGAGACTAAACTTTGTCTTTGTTCGTCCCAAGTTAGTCTCGCTAGTATCATTCTAAGGTTTGTCTAAGTTTATCCTTAGAAACAGACTAACTTGGGACGAAATTTGACAAACCTTAGAATGAGACTAAAGTTTGTCTTTGTTCGTCCCAAGTTAGTCTCGTTAGTCTCATTCTAAGGTTTATCTAAGTTTGTCCTTAGAAATAGACTTAGTTGCGATGAAGTTAGACAAACTTGGGATAAACTTAGACAAATGTTAGAATGAGACTAAAGTTTGTCTTTGTTCGTCCCAAGTTAGTCTCGTTAGTCTCATTCTAAGGTTTATGTAAGTTCGTCCTTAGAAATAGACTAACTTGGGACGAACTGAGACAAACTTGGGATGAACTTAGAATAACCTTAGAATGAGACTAAAGTTTGTCTTTGTTCGTCCGAAGTTAGTCTCGTTAGTCTCATTATAAGGTTTATCTAAGTTCATCCTTAGAAATAGACTTACTTGGGACGAACTTAGACAAACTTAGGACGAACTTAGACAAACCTTAGAATGAGACTAAACTTTGTCTTTGTTCGTCCCAAGTTAGTCTCGCTAGTATCATTCTAAGGTTTGTCTAAGTTCATCCTTAGAAACAGACTAACTTGGGATGAAATTTGACAAACCTTAGAATGAGACTAAAGTTTGTCTTTGTTCGTCCCAAGTTAGTCTCGTTAGTCTCATTCTAAGGTTTATCTAAGTTTGTCCTTAGAAATAGACTTAGTTGGGATGAAGTTAGACAAACTTGGGATAAACTTAGACAAATGTTAGAATGAGACTAAAGTTTGTCTTTGTTCGTCCCAAGTTAGTCTCGTTAGTCTCATTCTAATGTTTATCTAACTTCGTCCTTAGAAATAGACTAACTTGAAACAAACTTAGACAAACTTGGAAGAACTTAGATAAACCTCAGAATGAGACTAAACTTTGCCTTTGTTCGTCCCAAGTTAGTCTCGTTAGTCTCATTCTGAGGTTTGTCTAAGTTCGCCCTTAGAAATAGACTTACTTGACATGAACTTAGACAAACTTAGGACGAACTTAGACAAACCTTAGAACGAGACTAAAGTTTGTCTTTGTTCGTCCTAAGTTAGTCTCGCAAGTCTCATTCTAAGGTTTGTCTAAGTTCGTCCTTAGAAATACACTAACTTGGGACGAAATTTGACAAACCTTGGAATGAGACTAAAGTTTGTCTTTGTTTGTCCCAAGTTAGTCTCGTTAGTCTCATTCTAAGGTTTTTTTAAGTTCGTCCTTAGAAATAGACTAACTTGGGACGACTTAGACAAACTTGGGATGAACTTAGACAAACCTTAGAATGAGACTAAAGTTTGTCTTTGTTTGTCCCAAGTTAGTCTCGTTAGTCTCATTATAAGGTTTATCTAAGTTCATCCTTAGAAATAGACTTACTTGGGACGAACTTAGACAAACTTAGGACGAACTTAGACAAACCTTAGAATGAGACTAAACTTTGTCTTTGTTCGTCCCAAGTTAGTCTCGCTAGTATCATTCTAAGGCTTGTCTAAGTTCATCCTTAGAAACAGACTAACTTGGGACGAAATTTGACAAACCTTAGAATGAGACTAAAGTTTGTCTTTGTTCGTCCCAAGTTAGTCTCGTTAGTCTCATTCTAAGGTTTATCTAAGTTTGTCCTTAGAGATAGACTTAGTTGGGATGAATGATGGACCATAATGATACGAATCAAAAACACAGTAAAACCCACCAAATTAGACTGTTTGTCTATCTAACTTCTACTTGTTAGTCCCGATTTATTTCTACAGGGTATTTTGGCGCTTTGAGAGAAAACGCGCTAAGGAAAGGATTTTACGCTGAAAAGATATTAAGAGTCAATCCAAGGTCAAGATCAGACGCTGAACGAAGAAATCTCAAGATCCTGACGTAGGAATTACTCAAATCAAATCCAACCAAGGAACAATCAAAGTCAGACGGAGCGAAATTGGACTGATAGTTTTGTGAAAAGACTGCACAAAACTGTCAAAATGCACTCATGGACCAAGGTGACCGGCCACCTTGCTTGGAGGTGGCCAAAGCCACCCTTCTCCTCCCCTTGCAACCGGCCACCGGTGGCTTTCCACCCCCCCAACCGGCGGCTTTTGCTCCCCCCCCATGTGGCACCTCCTCCTTCCTCCTCCCTTCTCCTCCCTTGGATGAAAAACACTTGCCTCCCATCTCCACCCTCCATTTCTCTCAAGTTTGGCTATAAATACCAAGCCAAACCTCATTTGTAAATCATTCCAAAATCAATAAACACTTATCTCTCTACATTTTGTTACTTTGCAAGTTTGGTTTGAAATTATAATACTCCTGTTGGTTCTTGAGTATTCTAATACTGTAGAGAATACTCCTGTTGGTTCTTGAGTATTCAGTAGGAAATTGGGAATACTCCTGTTGGTTCTTGAGTATTCCACCCCTTTCCCTCTTACTGTTTTCAAAAACCCCCGAGTATTTAGTTATGATGTCCTTTTCCATGGATATTCATAGCTAAACTCTTCATTCGGTCGAAGGTATTTTCTTGTATTATATAATGTTTTAATTTCTTTTAGTTTCATTTCTTTGTATTCAAAACTTATTCTATGTGCCATTTATAGTCAAAGTTTCCAAGGTTGAGTGGAAGCTGTAACAAGCAAAGCTCTTCCGTGGGAATTCGTGATCATACTCGGTAAGTGGAAGCTGTAACAAGCAAAACTTATCGAGGAGTTCGACTTATCTAAAACACCACTTGGTCGATCGTAACTGAGAGATCAGGTGGATGCACAAAAGGCTAAGATACTTCGAAAGGAGGAATTAGTCTGAAGTAGAATAAGTGTTGCTTTAAACGATGTTGCAAGTCTTGCGCTACGAAAGGGCCTCGATTCATCTTTGAACACTTAGAAAGGTTACTAACGGTTATTAATAAACATGTTATAATACAAGGTACCTGAAAACCGAATACTTTTTCTTGAATTACAAAAACCCCCCTGTATTTACTTTTATAAACTGCTCGATCAACTACAACCATCAACCGCTCATCTACCGGAGGAATCGCAATCACGCATCACCCACTGTAAGTCTTCTTCCCTTAACTCCTTTATTTTCAGTATTTATTTTCTGTAATTTACTTTTCCGCACTCAAAACCAAAAAAACCAAAAACAGTAGCTTAGTCAATCGCGCTAAAATCTCAATCAACCTAAAACCCATTCCCCGCCAGTACAAAGAACAACGTTTCCCGCTAATTCCCTTGGGTTCGACCCCTACTTACCACTTACTACCCAGTAGTGTAGTCGCGAGTAGCGGAAAATATAAATTTATTTGCACAGAGAACATTGCACCTTAACGACAGTGCAGTGGGCTCCGTCAATGAACTTAGACAAACTTAAGATAAACTTAGACAAATGTTAGAATGAGACTAAAGTTTGTCTTTGTTCGTCCCAAGTTAGTCTCGTTAGTCTCATTCTAATGTTTATCTAACTTCGTCCTTAGAAATAGACTAACTTGAGACAAACTGAGACAAACTTGGAAGAACTTAGACAAACCTCAGAATGAGACTAAACTTTGCCTTTGTTCGTCCCAAGTTAGTCTCGTTAGTCTCATTCTGAGGTTTGTCTAAGTTCGCCCTTAGAAATAGACTTACTTGACATGAACTTAGACAAACTTAGGACGAACTTAGACAAACCATAGAACGAGACTAAAGTTTGTCTTTGTTCGTCCTAAGTTAGTCTCCCAAGTCTCATGATAAGGTTTGTCTAAGTTCGTCCTTAGAAATACACTAACTTGGGACGAAATTTGACAAACCTTGGAATGAGACTAAAGTTTGTCTTTGTTTGTCCCAAGTTAGTCTCGTTAGTCTCATTCTAAGTTTTATTTAAGTTCGTCCTTAGAAATAGACTAACTTGGGACGACTTAGACAAACTTGGGACGAACTTAGACAAACCTTAGAATGAGACTAAAGTTTGCCTTTGTTTGTCCCCAGTTAGTCTCGTTAGTCTCATTCTAAGGATTATCTAAGTTCGTCCTTAGAAATAGACTAACTTGGGACGAACTTAGACAAACCTTAGAATGAGACTAAAGTTTATCTTTTTTCGTCCCAAGTTAGTCTCGTTAGTCTCTTTCTAATGTTTGTTTAAGTTTGTCCTTAGAAAAAGACTAACTGGGGACGAACTTAGACAAACTTGGGATGAACTTTGACAAACCTTAGAATTAGAATAACGTTTGTCTTTGTTCATCCCAAGTTTGTCTCGTTAGTCTCATTCTAAGATTCGTCTAAGTTCGTCCTTAGAAAGAGACTAAATTGGGACGAACTTAGAGTAACTTGGGACGAACTTAGAAAAACCATAGATTGAGACTAACGTTTGTCTTTGTTCATCCCAAGTTAGTCTCGTTAGTCTCAGTATAAGGTTTATCTAAGTTCGTCCTTAGAAATAGACTTACTTGGGACGAACTTAGACAAACTTGGGATGAACTTAGGCAAACCTTAGAATGAGACTAACGTTTGTCTTTGTTCGTCCCAAGTCAGTCTCGTTAGTCTCCTTCTAATGTTTATCTAAGTTTGTCCTTAGTAATAGACTAACTTGTGACGAACTTAGACTAACTTGGGACGAACTTATACAAACCTTAGAATGAGACTAAAGTTTGTCTTTCTTCTTCCCAAGTTAGTCTCGTTAGTCTCATTCTAAGGTTTATCTAAGTCCGTCTTTAGAAATAGACTAACTTGGGACGAACTTAGACAAAGTTGGGACGAACTTAAAAAAACCATAGAATGAGAGTAAAGTTTGTCTTTGTTTGTCCCAAGTTAGTCTCGTTAGTCTCATTCTAAGGTTTATCTAAGTTCATCCTTATAAATAGACTTACTTGGGACGAACTTAGACAAACCTTAGAATGAGACTAAAATTTGTCTTTGTTCGTCCCAAGTTAGTCTCGTTAGTCTCATTTTAAGGTTTATCTAAGTTCGTCTTTAGAAATAGACTTACTTCGGACAAACTTAGACAAACTTAGCACGAACTTAGACAAACCTTAGAATGAGACTAAAATTTGTCTTTGTTCATCCATAGTTAGTCTCGCTAGTCTCATTCTAAGGTTTGTCTAAGTTCATCCTTAGAAATAGACTAACTTGGGACAAAATTTGACAAACCTTAGAATGAGACTAAAGTTTGTCTTTGTTCGTCCCAAGTTAGTCTCGTTAGTCTCACTCTAAGGTTTATCTAAGTTCGTCCTTAGAAATAGACTTAATTGGGACGAACTGAGACAAACTTGGGATGAACTTAGAATAACCTTAGAATGAGACTAAAGTTTGTCTTTGTTCGTCCGAAGTTAGTCTCGTTAGTCTCATTATAAGGTTTATCTAAGTTCATCCTTAGAAATAGACGAACTTGAGACAAACTTAGACAAACTTGGAAGAACTTAGACAAACCTTAGAATGAGACTAAACTTTGTCTTTGTTCGTCCCAAGTTAGTCTCGCTAGTATCATTCTAAGGTTTGTCTAAGTTCATCCTTAGAAACAGACTAACTTGGGATGAAATTACACTAACTTGGGACGAACTTAGAAAAACCGTAGATTGAGACTAACATTTGTCTTTGTTCGTCCCAAGTTAGTCTCGTTAGTCTCATTCTAACGTATATCTAAGTTCGTCCATAGAAATAGACTTAGTTGGGACGAACATTGACATACTTGGGATAAATTTAGACAAACGTTAGAAAGACTAAAGTTTGTCTTTGTTCGTCCCAAGTTAGTCTAGTTAGTCTCGTTAGTCTCATTCTAAAGTTTATCTAACTTCGTCCTTAGAAATAGACTAACATGAGACAAACTTGGAAGAACTTAGACAAACCTTAGAATGAGACTAAATTTTGCCTTTGTTCATCCCAAGTTAGTCTCGTTAGTCTCATTCTAAGGTTTATCTATGTTCAACCTTAGAAATAGACTTACTTGGATCGAACTTAGACAAACTTGGGACGAACTTAGACAAACCTTAGAATGAGACTAACGTTTGTCTTTGTTTGTCCCAAGTTAGTCTCGTTAGTCTCATTCTAAGGTTTATCTAAGTTCGTCCGTAGAAATAGACTAACTTGGGACGAACTTAGACAAACCTTAGAATGAGACTTAAGTTTGTCTTTGTTTGTCCCAAGTTAGTCTCGTTAGTCTCATTCTCAGGTTTGTCTAAGTTCGTCCTTAGAAAAAGACTAACTTGGGACGAACTTTGACAAACCTTAGAATGAGACTAACGTTTGTCTTTGTTCGTCCCAAGTTAGTCTTATTCTAAGGTTTATCTAAGTTCGTCCTTAGAAATAGGCTATCTTGGGACGAACTTTGACAAACCTTAGAATGAGACTAAAGTTTGTCTTTGTTCGTCCCATGTTAGTCTCGTTAGTATCATTCTACGGTTTATCTAAGTTCGTCCTTAGAAATAGACTAACTTGGGACGAACTTAGACAAACTTGGGATGAACTTTGATAAACCTTAGAATGAGACTAAAGTTTGTCTTTGTTCGTCTGAAGTTAGTCTCGTTATTCTCATTATAAGGTTTATCTAAGTTCATCCTTAGAAATAAACTTACTTGGGACGAACTTAGACAAACTTAGGACGAACTTAGAAAAACCTTAGAATGAGACTAAAGTTTGTCTTTGTTCGTCCCAAGTCAGTCTCGCTAGTATCATTCTAAGGTTTGTCTAAGTTCGTCCTTAGAAAAAGACTAACTTGTGACGAAATTTGAGAAACCTTAGAATGAGACTAAAGTTTGTCTTTGTTCGTCCCAAGTTAGTCACTAGTCTCATTCTAAGGTTTATTTAAGTTCGTCCTTAGAAATAGACTAACTTGGGACGAACTTAGACAAACCTTAGAATGAGACTAAAGTTTGTCTTTGTTCGTCCTAAGTTAGTTACGCTAGTATCATTCTAAGGTTTGTCTAAGTTCATCCTTAGAAATATACTAAATTGGGACGAAATTTGACAAACCTTAGAATGAGACTAAAGTTTGTCTTTGTTTATCCCAAGTTAGTCTCGTTAGTCTCATTCTAAGGTTTATCTAAGTTTTTCATTAGAAATAGACTTAGTTGGGACGAACTTATAAAAACTTGGGATAAACTTAGAGAGACGTTAGAATGACACTAAAGTTTGTCTTTGTTCGTCCCAAGTTAGTCTCGTTAGTCTCGTTAGTCTAATTCTAATGTTTATCTAACTTCGTCCTTAGAAATAGACTAACTTTAGACAAACTTAGACAAACTTGGAAGAACTTAGACAAACCTTAGAATGAGACTAAAGTTTGCCTTTGTTCGTCCCAAGTTAGTTTCGTTAGTCTCATTCTATGGTTTGTGACGGAGCCCACTGCACTGTCGTTAAGGTGCAATGTTCTCCGTGTAAATAAATTTATATTTTCCGCTACTCGCGACTTCACTACTGGGTAGTAAGTGGTAAGTAGGGGTCGAACCCAAGGGAATTAGGGGGATACGTTGTTCTTTGAGAACTATACTGGCGGGGAGCGTGTTTTTAGGTTGATTGAGTTTTAGCGCTAATTAACTAAGTGATTTTTTTGATTGTTTTTTGGTTTTTTATGCGGAAAAGTAAATGACATAAAATAAATACTGGAAATTAAAGGAAGAAGACTTACAGTGGGTGATGCGTGATTGGCGAGTCCTCCGGAAGATGAGCGGTTGATGATTGCAGTTATACTAATATTAAAAATAAATACAGGGGGGTTTTGTAATCTAAAGAAAACATTCGGTTTCAGGGGCCTTGTATCATAGTTGTTTATCATCGACCGCTAATGATCATACTAAGTGTTCAAAGATGAATCGAGGCCATTTTTAAGCGCAAGACTTGCAACATCGTTTAAAACACTTGTTCTACTTTAGACTAATTCCTCCTTTCGAAGTATCTTAGCCCTGTGTGCATCCACCTGATCTTTCAGTAACGATCGACCGAGTGGTGTTTTAGATAAGTCGAACTCCTCAGATAAGTTTTGCTTGTTACAGCTTCCACTTACCCGAGTATGTTCACGAATCCCCACGGAAGAGCTTTGCTTGTTACAGCTTCCACTCAACCTTGGAAATTCTGACTATATATGGCACATAGAACAAGTTTTGAACACAAAGCAGCATTAAGTGCAGGGTCTAAAACATTTTACAATACAAGTACACCCCTTTAACCGAATAAAGAGTTTAGCTACGAATATCCATAGAGGTGGATACCATAGCTAAATACTCGGGGGTTTTTGAAAACAGTAAGAGGAGAGGGGGTGGAATACTCAAGAACCAACAGGAGTATTCCCAATTCCTACTGAATACTCAAGAACCAACAGGAGTATTAAAGAACGAACTATAATATTCAAGAACCAACAGGAATATTATAGATTGAAACCAAACTTACAAAGTAACCAAATGTTTTAGAGAGAGAAGTGATTTACAATTTGTGGATGATTGAAATGAGGAGGGGATGAGCTCCATTTATAGGGAGGAGAAGGGAGGAATGGATGGAGGAGATGATGGCATGTGGTTTTTGATCCAAGGGAGGAGAAAGAGGAAGAAGGAGGAGGCGCCACATGGGCGGGAGCAAAAGCCGCCGGTCACCTTGGCGGGGGAAGGGAAAGCCACCGGTGGCCGGTCACCATGGAGGGGAGGCTTCCTCCCTTGGCCACCTCCAAGCAAGGCCGCCGGTCACCTTGGTCCAAAGGATGAGTTTTGTAATTTTTGTGCAGTCTTTTCACAAAACTATCAGTCCAATTTCGCTCTGGTCTGACTTTGGTTGTTCCTCGGTTTGATTTATTTTGAGTCATTCAATGTCAGGATCTTGAGATTTCTTCATTCAGCGTCTGATCTTGACCTTGGAATGACTCGTAACATCTTTTCAGCGTAAAATCCTCTCCTTAGCGTGTTTTCTCTCTAGAGTCCAAAATACCCTGTAAAAATATATTGGGACTAACAAGCAGAAGTTAAATAGACAAACAGTCTAATTTGGTGGGTTTTACTGTGTTTTTGATTCGTATAATTATGGTCCATCAGTTTGTCTAAGTTCATCCTTAGAAATTGACTAACTTGGATCAAACTTAGACAAACGTGGGACGAACTTAGACAAACCTTAGAATGAGACTAAAGTTTGTCTTTGTTTGTCCCAAGTTAGTCTCGTTAGTCTCATTCTAAGGTTTATCTAAGTTCGTCCGTAGAAATAAACTAACTTGGGACGAACTTAGCAAAAACTTAGAATGAGACTAAAGTTTGTCTTTGTTCATCCCAAGTTAGTCTCGTTAGTCTCATTCTAAGGTTTGTCTAAGTTCGTCCTTAGAAAAAGTCTAACTTGGGACGAACTTAGACAAACTTGGGATGAACTTTGGCAAACCTTAGAATGAGACTATGACAGCACGTCGTTGTGCGCTGCAAAATTTACATTTGTAGTTCCACTACTCGTGGTTCACTATTGGATTAGCAAGCGGTAAGTAGGGGTCGAACCCAAGAGAGTCAGTGTGGAGTAGTTGTTCTTGAAAAGAAAAGAAAAATGAAAGTAAATACAGGTTGGGTTTGAGTGAGTTTTAGACAGAAAGTAAATGACAGAATTGAAAGTGCTGAAAGTAAAGTGCTGAAAATAAAGTGCTGAAAGTAAAGTGCGTAAAGTAAGTGCGAGAACAACCGAGTTCAATAACAACCATACAGCATACGTTTTGGTTTGTCGCACGCAGTGTTTCAAGCGCAATACGTACCAAAATGTTATGTTTGATGTTGAAAACTGCTGTAATGAAAGTAAAAGTGCGGAAAGTAAAGGTACTGAAAGTAAGTGCGGAAAATAAAGTGCTGAAATTTAAATGACTGAATGTAAAGTGCGTAAAAGTAAAGTGCTGAAAGTAAGTGCTGAAATGTAAATGACAAGAAAGTAAAGTGTTGATAAGTAAGGACGAAAGATATTCAGTCTAGGGTCTGTACTTGTGAGACAACCATCATAGACTTACTTTGTGTTCATAAGTGTGGGTTTATTCTATTTCAAGATATAACCCTAAAGTAAGGCCATTTCAAGCACTTACACCACAATCTACTTCAAAATCAAGACATAGACTTCTAGTTCAAAAGTGCAGCCACTTGATCTCTCATTTCCGATCAACCAAGTGACTTAAAGGGGGTTTGAATCACTAGGAAAAGCCTTGCCATTTCAAGCATCCACATAACTTCGTTTTCCAAACCGAATGTATAGCACAAAAACTAGTTGACACACAAAGAAGCATTAAGCTCAAGTCTTAAGATGCATACACAAGTATGAACACCCTTGACCAAATAAGCTGTAGCTACTTGTATTCATGTCAAGGAATACAAGCACCATGCTTATAAAAGTAAAGGAAAGCAAGAAAACAAGAACAAGGAAAGTAAAAAGAGGACTTCGGTTTTGACAAGAAAGTAAAGGAGAGGAGCTCCAAATCAAGACAAGGGAAAGTAAAGTGCTTGGCTGGAAAGTAAGAGCTTGGAGCTCAAGAACAAGTGAAAAAAGTAAAGAAGATCACAAGAACAAAGCAAGAACAAAGAACAAAGTAAAATGTGTTTGTATTGAAAATGAAGAGAAGAGAGTTAAGCTCTCTTCTCTCTAAGGACTTGGGATTTTTGAAGCACACTAATTACATGAGGCAAGCCCTCTATTTATAGGCAAAGGAAAACTTGGGGGCTAAGTTTGGAGTGGAAATATCCCAAAAGCTAGCCATTTGATTGGCTCTTCCATATGACACCCCACATGCCTCCAACCGACTTGCACTTGCTTGAAGCCAAAGGGCAACCAATTTGAGCCTTAGTTGAGCCACAAGCCAACTGACTTGGCTTGGTTGAGGCAAACCGGATTCCAAAACCAAACCGAAATGAATAGTAGAAACCAACCGATTTGAATAGTAAGTACCGGATCCCGACCGGAGTTAGGATGGAACTGGTCGGAGTTTGGTTGGGCTAGGTCGGAGCTCCATCGGAGCTTGATCGGAGGTCGCTGGAGCTCGCCGGAATTTTGGCCAGAATCTGGCCGGATTTTGGCCGGCGGTCCTTGGCTGTTGGACCATGGATTTGGAATGTTAAGGGGATTCTAAGACTGATCCATGAAGGATGTTTGGCCAGATTCTGCCCGGAACATGGTCAAAATCCCAAAACGGCCGGAATTGCCCTAGTTTGGCCTTGATCGGGCTTGAGCTGGTTCTACTTAGGCGTTTTGTCTGGGAAGTGAGATTGTCTGAGTTATTGGGCATTTAAAACACTTTGGCCGAGCCAGAATTTCCAGATTCCATGGTTTGGTTGAGCGACTTGGTTTCGGTGCCTATGCGCGCGGGGCCTTTACTTTGTAACTGGGCCAACTACCAATCTGACCGAGCATTCTCCTTGGTTTTCAACCATTGTCCACCTTATTTTCCATTTTGATCACTTTGCTCGAGGTGGATTCGTCAGATCAGCTCGTTTGCCCGGGCAACTTGAATTCAGTGCTAGACAGCTCGAGCGTGGCCTGGGCGATGCCTGGGCGGGGACCTGGTTTTCTCAGACGGGCCCGGGACAGGGACCTGGCATTCTCGGCTGGGCCCGGGTACGGCTCTTGGTACCCGGATGAAGTTTCTCGGTCCCTGGCTGAGGTCTTCGGGCCTTGACTGGCTTTGCTCGGGCCCTGGTTGATTTTCCTCGGGCCCTAGTTGCGACTTCTCGGCCAGAAATGCTTGTTGTGCTTTTTGGGCTCAAATCTCCCTTTTTAGGCGTGTTTCCTCTTTAGACTCCAAAATAGCCTATATACACAAAATGGCATTAACAAGCACTTGTTCGTATGACCAAATGTCTAATTTGGTGGGTTTAACTTATTCGATGAATCGTATAAATACGCGCCATCAGACTAACGTTTGTCTTTGTTCGTCCCAAGTTAGTCTCGTTGGTCTCATTTTAAGGTTTATCTAAGTCCGTCCTTAGAAATAGACTAACTTGGGACAAACTTTGACAAACCTTAGAATCATACTAAAGTTTATCTTTGTTCGTCCCAAGTTAGTCTTGTTAGTGTCATTCTAAGGTTTATCTAAGTTCGTCCTTAGAAATAGACTAACTTGGGACGAACTTAGACAAACTTGGGATGAACTTAGATAAACCTTATAATGAGACTAAAGTTTGTCTTTGTTCGTCCGAAGTTAGTCTCGTTAGTCTCATTATAAGGTTTATCTAAGTTCATTGATACGGGGTTGGTTTCGATCTTCACGACGTAGGATTTTGATATACTTCAGCAGTTGGAGCCACTTGAAGTACTTGGGTGATAATAGTGCAACCCGACAATTCTTGATGCCAACCACTGCTAGTGCAAAGACCTGCGACAAGTACCCGCCTAACCACACTCTAAGTTTCCTAACCACACAACCACGCACGAAGTTGGAAGCACAGAAAGGTTGCCGTCGAACGACCACTTCTGCAAAGGGGTAGAGAAATTTCTTGTGAAAAACAAAATCAGATCTAAAAGTGTTTCTTGCAGAAACTGAAATGGAGGATTTATACTAGAAAAGCAATAAAGTCTTGTGGATGTGGTTTGATGTGCAGCCATCATTGAACCTTGTGCAATCATGTAGAGTCTTGTGCAATTAAGTTTGATTCTTGAACCATCTTTGTTGAGCCTTGCGCAATATTCAAGTCTTGGGTGGCAGCATTAATGACTTGAGAATTCCACATCTTCTTGGATTTGAGATGACCATATTGAGGTGTGGATAGACGAACTCCTATTTTTAGATGTGCAGTAAGTGCTAGCGCGGACAGCTTGCTATCATTCTTCTTGTTGCACTTGGATTTCAGCACATCAGATTCTTCAAGGATTCATGCTTAAAGACAATTGACAGCACTGCCTTGTCGCGAGGCAATGTGTACAAAATAAATTTATAAGTTCGCTACTCGTGACTTTACTATTGGGTAGTAAAGCGGTAAGTAGGGGTCGAACCCAAGGGAATTAGTGGATAGTTGTTCTTTCGAAAATGGAAAGTAAGACAGTTGGGGGTTGGTTGTGATTTTAGTACTGAAAGTAACGTGGGTTGGTTTTGATTTTAGTACTAAAAAGTAAATGACTGAAAGTAAAGAAAGTAAATACAGGACTGAAAGTAAATACTGAAAAGTAAAGTGCTGGAACAGTCCAATTCAATATCGACTAATCAACATACTTTTGGTATGGACTGATATTGAAAGGGTGTGTAATAAGCGACAGAAAGTAAATTACTGAAAGTAAATTACTGGAACTGTCGAATTCAATATCTACTTAATCAACATACTTTTGGTATGGACTGATATTGAAAGGTTCTGTAATAAGCGACAGAAAGTAAATTGCTAAAAAGTAAATTGCTGGAAAGTAAATGTGCGGAAATTAAAGTACTGAAAGTAAATGACTGAAAATAAGCAGTTGATAATGAGACTGAAAGTAAAGTGACAGGTGATGTTTTAATCAAAGGAAAGATTCGGTTTTAGGGGCGTTGTATCATAATCCGTTTATCATCGACGTCTAATGATCATACTACGTGTTCAAAGATGTATCAAGGCTATTCCTAGCACTTGACTTGCCACACCGTCTAGTCTTTTTCAAGACATAGAACTCTTGTTCTAGCATGTGCATCCATTTGATCAATCATTCCTGATCAACCAAATGGTGCTTAAAAGAGGTTGAACTCCACAGATAAGCTGTGCTCTTCCGAGCCTCCACTTATCCACGTATGTTCACGAACCCCATGGAAGAGCTTTGCTCTTCCGAGCATCCACTCAACCAATGGAGTTCTGACCTAATATATGGCACATAGAACAAGTTGAACACGAAGAGGCACTAAGAGAAGGGTCTAAAACATTTTATGATACAAGCACACCCCTTCAACCGAATGAAGGGTTTAGCTACGAATATCCATAGGGGTGGATATCATAGCTAAGTGCTTAGAAAGTAAAGATTTTTGAAAGACAGGAAAGTAAAGGTTTTGGAAACTAAAGACAAGGAAAGTAAAGGTTTTCGAAAGTTAAACTCAAGAACACACTCAAACTCAAGAACAAACTTGGAGCTTTCAATATCAAAGTGAAGTGTTTACAAGGATTGTGAGTACAAAACTAGAGAGATAAGTATCAAGTGATCGAGGAACCAAAATGGGACTAGAACCAAGGACCAAAGACTAGGATTTTTGGGACACTTCTTCAAGGAGGAGGAGGACTTGTATTTATAGGCAAGGGGAGAGGAGGAGGAGAGGAGGAGAGCCACACACTTGTCAAGAGGGGGGAGGAGGGCCAAAAGCCGCCGGTGGTGAGGTGGCACGAGCCACAAGCCGCCGCCCATGTGGCTTCTTCTCCTCCAAAGCCGCCGGTGTTGAGGTGGAGGAGGGGTGAGTTGATTGGAATGAGATCTTTTGCCTCGAAAAGCCATCGGTTCCCATGCAACTCTGGTTAGACTTTGGTTGCCCCTTGGTTGCTTCTTGGTTGACATCAAAGGACAAGGCACTTATACTTGGCATTTCACTTGTGTTCTTGATCTTTGTTGGAACAAGTCATTGGGACTTAGTTGTGGCTTGATCGGAGTACTTCCGGAGCATGGCCAGTTCTGACTTGTAATCCACTTTTAGCGTCAAGAACTCCTTTTTAGCTCGTTTCATCTCTACTCCTTGAAATAGCCTGTAGAACAAAAGTGAAACTAACAAGTAAAAGTTGTCAAGATAAAGCGTCTAATTTGGTGGGTTTAACTGTCTTAACGAATCATATAAATATGGTCCATCAGATCACCCCACACTTATACTTGTTCGTCCCGAACAATGCTATTTGAAAGATGCGCACACAATCCAAGTAAAAACTTTAAATAAGAAAGTGAGAATATGGGACTAGATTTATCTTATTCATGCAATACTTACTTGTTACCAAACTAAACCGTGTAAATACTTAGAAGAAACTTGATACTTGTACCTTCGAGCCGAGATGCAAATTAATTCGGATGTTTCGGGAGATAGCCCTTTTCAGGCTCCTGGACTGCATTCTCGGGACCGACTCGCACTATATGGTTTTCTTGTAGCTTTCTCTAGCATGTGATTTGGTTCGGATTTCAAAGATCTGAGCTCTTTGATTACCTTTTGATGAGGGACAACTTTTGAAGTGATTTGGCCTTCGGCCTTTGATTTTGAATTGGAGTTTCTTCACTTTTGTTCGGTTAAAACCTTCACAATTTTGGCCTTTGGCCTTTGATTTGCTTCTTCGAGCTTTGCTTCTTTGTGATTTGCTTGTCCATTTTCTCAACCTTTTGGGAGGTCCAATCATCGCCCGAGAGCATATGGAAATACCTCCCCGCTCTTTCTCATCCTCGCCGTTTCGCGCGGGTCAAGATGAGGGTCGCTCATCTATTTTCCCGGGTACTCGGACTAGAGAAAGGATGGTTTGATTCCTGTCCCACCTCTTGCATAAACGCTGCATGGCGGAGATGACTCTAATCTCCATTGAAACCCGAAGTGCAGCCTCCACTGACTTCGTAAACCATATAGTGAAATCCAATCCTTCGAGTGCTTGCCAACCCTCTCTAGGGCATTTTATATCAACTCCACATCCCCTGTATATCTCATCACAAAGGGACAAATGAGAAGTTACATCCTAAGTTTTTATACAGTTGAGATTTCACAAGGTAAATGCATGAATTTGATCTATCTTTTTCACATTCTCAAGTTCATATTTTCAAAAAGATAATATTAAGGGAAAAGGAAAAAAGAAAGCATGTTAATTAACTATGTACAAAGGCAGTTCTCACCCCACACTTTTGAACGAAGCCGTTCCTCTCGGAATGACTTAGTTCAAAAGACAAAATGTAAGCAAATAAAGGAAAGGAGGTGAGTATGAAAAAAAAATGACATAAACATAAAAACTGTAACAAATGACGAAAATATGCCGGGTTACCTCCCGGCAAGTGCCTTTGTTTAACGTCGTTGGCTCGACGGTACCTCACTCATGGATCATAAGTAGGGATCCCATGGGTGCTTGAGGTGGAACTTCTTCTCGGCAGCTCTTTTGATTTGCCCAAAGAACACATATGGCATCGGGCTCAGTTGTGCTCTTCCTTGATCCGGAGGCTTCTTTTTCACATATCCCCGAGAAGGAGAGGACTCCTTGACCATAGCTGCTGGTCCATCAAGTCGAGCTCTCTTGTTCCTCCTTCCCGGCTTCCATTCCTTTGGCCCATATCTTGGCCGCTTCTTCATGTTTGAGTGGTCGGCACCTTTGCAAGTGTGGAAGTTCTGAATTCTGCCTAGCGACCTCAAACATGCGCCCATGCTATCCCTCTTCTTTGTGGCTGAGATGATTGGCCATCCTTGGTCCTTACACTCTTCAGGAGGCTCTTCTTGGCTTGTGACGAGTGGGAGCTCCTTTGTTGGCTGTTTTGGCTCATGCTTCTCCTCCAACTCGCCTAGCACTGCATCATCATTGATCACATCATCTCTGGTGGCCGTGATCTGCATAGAACATGAAGGGTTGGGCAGGGGCTTCTTGGCCATAAGGACCGGGTCTTTCTCGACCAGCCCGTCCGTGAGGACCGGGGCTGTCTCGGCTAGCTCGCCAATGAGGACCGGGACTTCTTCGGGTGCTCCGAGCGTAAGGACTGGGTCTGCCATGATTTCTTCGGCCACTTTGGCAGTGAAGCCCAGGCATGCCTCAGCTAGCTTGGCAGTGAGGACTGTATTAGACTCGACTGGTTCGGCAATCAGGTCTGGGACTGGCGTGATTTCCTCGGGCAGATTGGTGATGAGGACCGGGATTGAATTGGGAAATTTTTCTTCTAACTCCCAGGGGTAATCTGAGTGGAGCTCTTCTTCAGGCAACCATGGGTCCTCATCCTCGTCATTTATATGGTCTCTGGGGGCAATCACACTGAGGTCTGGGTCTGATTTGGGCAACTCGGCAGCGAGGACCAGTTCTAGTGGCTCGGCCGGCTCCGTGGGCTCTTCCTTGATGACCCTTGGTTTGAGCATTTCATTGACCAGATATGCCGTTTCTTTTTGAGCCGCCTCAATTATCGCCCATGATTTCTTGGTTTCGGCCATGTTTTGGTGCATCGAGGCATTCAATTGCTGTATGTCTGTGGCCAATTGCTGGGTGCTAGCTGCCAGCTCGTTTTCTGCAGCCCATAATTCGGTTTCGGCCTTGATTTGGTGCACCATGTTGGCCAGTTCTTCGAGTCGCATGGCCTGATCTTTTTTTGCGCTTCCTGCCTTATCTTCTATTAAGTTCCACAGATCATCCACGCTTAAGTTATCCACCGAGCCTCCTGCCGCAACATCATTAAGCCTATTCCATTCTTGTGGCATCATTCCACCGAGAAACCTTTGGAGAAGATCGAAGTTGGTGAATCCATGGTGCGGGCAGCTCGTCACAATGGAGTCAAAGTACGCCAAGTACTCGTCCAAAGTTTCGTCCCGGGATTGCTCTATGTTGTTGATCTTCTCGCGGACTTCAAGTTCGAAGGATGGTGGAGAAAACTCTTTTAGGAATTGGGCACGTAGGTCCTCATAATAGTCTGCACAATCTGAATCCGATGAGTAATACCAAACTATTGCGGAGTCAGTTAATGAAAACTTAAAGCATTTTAATATAAACTCCTCTAAGGACTCGTCCTTGGGCTTAATGTGACCGCAGATGGAATGATATGTTTTTACATGCTTCACAGGGTCTTTTCCGATGGTACCTCCAAACTGGGGGAGATACCGAATCATCCAGGAAAACATTGTGAATCATGTATCGAACTAAAAGAAAAAGAAAAAGAACAACTAATCCGATTGCTAATTCCCCAGCAACGGCGCCAATTTGACAGCACTGCCTTGCCGCGAGGCAATGTGTACAAAATAAATTTATAAGTCCGCTACTCGTGACTTTACTATTGGGTAATAAAGCGGTAAGTAGGGGTCGAACCCAAAGGAATTAGTGGATAGTTGTTCTTTCGAAAATGGAAAGTAAGACAGTTGGGGGTTGGTTGTGATTTTAGTACTGAAAGTAACGTGGGTTGGTTGTGATTTTAGTATTGAAAAGTAAATGACTGAACGTAAAGAAAGTAAATACAGGACTGAAAGTAAATACTGAAAAGTAAAGTGCTGGAACAGTCAAATTCAATATCGACTAATCAACATACTTTTGGTATGGATTGATATTGAAAGGGTCTGTAATAAGCGACAGAAAGTAAATTACTGAAAGTAAATTGCTGGAACAGTCAAATTCAATATCTACTTAATCAACATACTTTTGGTATGTACTGATATTGAAAGGGTCTGTAATAAGCGACAGAAAGTAAATTGCTGGAAAGTAAATGTGCGGAAATTAAAGTACTGAAAGTAAATGACTGAAAATAAGCAGTTGATAATGAGACTGAAAGTAAAGTGACATGTGATGTTTTAATCAAAGGAAAGATTAGGTTTTAGGGGCGTTGTATCATAGTCCGTTTATCATCGACCTCTAATGATCATACTACGTGTTCAAAGATGTATCAAGGCTATTCCTAGCACTTGACTTGACACACCGTCTAGTCTTTTTCAAGACATAGAACTCTTGTTCTAGCATGTGCATCCATTTGATCAATCATTCCTGATCAACCAAATGGTGCTTAAAAGAGGTTGAACTCCACAGATAAGCTGTGCTCTTCCGAGCCTCCACTTATCCACGTATGTTCACGAACCCCATGGAAGAGCTTTGCTCTTCCGAGCATCCACTCAACCAATGGAGTTCTGACCTAATATATGGCACATAGAACAAGTTGAACACGAAGAGGCACTAAAAGAAGGGTCTAAAACATTTTATGATACAAGCACACCCCTTCAACCGAATGAAGGGTTTAGCTACGAATATCCATAGGGGTGGATATCATAGCTAAGTGCTTATAAAAGTAAAGGTTTTTGAAAGACAAGAAAGTAAAGGTTTTGGAAAGTAAAGACAAGGAAAGTAAAGGTTTTCGAAAGTTAAACTCAAGAATACACTCAAACTCAAGAACAAACTTGGAGCTTTCAATATCAAAGTGAAGTGTTTACAAGGATTGTGAGTACAAAACTAGAGAGATAAGTATCAAGTGATCAAGGAACCAAAATGGGACTAGAACCAAGGACCAAAGACTAGGATTTTTGGGACACTTCTTCAAGGAGGAGGAGGACTTGTATTTATAGGCAAGGGGAGAGGAGGAGGAGAGGAGGAGAGCCACACACTTGTCAAGAGGGGGGAGGAGGGCCAAAAGCCGCCGGTGGTGAGGTGGCACAAGCCACAAGCCGCCGCTCATGTGGCTTCTTCTCCTCCAAAGCCGCCGGTGGTGAGGTGGAGGAGGGGTGAGTTGAGTGGAATGAGATCTTTTGCCTCCAAAAGCCATCGGTTCCCATGCAACTCCGGTTAGACTTTGGTTGCCCCTTGGTTGCTTCTTGGTTGCTTCTTGGTTGACATCATAGGACAAGGCACTTATACTTGGCATTTCACTTGTGTTCTTGATCTTTTTTGGAACAAGTCATTGGGACTTAGTTGTGGCTTGATCGGAGTACTGCCGGAGCATGGCCAGTTCTGACTTGTAATCCACTTTTAGCGTCAAGAACTCCTTTTTAGCTCGTTTCATCTCTACTCCTTGAAATAGCCTGTAGAACAAAAGTGAAATTAACAAGTAAAAGTTGTCAAGATAAAGCGTCTAATTTGGTGGGTTTAACTATCTTAACGAATCATATAAATATGGTCCATCAACAATGCACGCCAACAGCTAAGCTTTGATTCTCCTTGTATGCCCCTTTAGCTTGAATTTCGTCAATAGTTAAAAACCTAAGTAAAAGAAGCACTCGAGACTTAGACATTATATAATTCTCATTAATATCATCATGAAAGTTAGTTAAGAGCGAATTCACCTCTTGTTGAATTTGTTTGGCACGATTCCTAGTCATGAGACCAAGATAAGCATCTTTAGTCGATGTATCAGCTTGTACACGTATAGGATCCTCATCATCCTCCCCTCTTGAAAATGTGTCGTCCTCGACTCTAATTCTTCTTGACCCACGTAAGGAGACAAATCAGCTACGTTGAATGTTGGACTCACCGCATAGTCTTCTGGAAGCTCAATTTTGTAAGCATTGTCATTTATCCTCGAAAGCACTTTGAATGGTCCATCTCCGCGAGGCATTAGTTTTGACTTGCGCTTCTCTAGAAAATGATCTTTACGCAAGTGTACCCAGACAAGATCGCCGGGGTTAAAAGTCACCTTCTTGCGGTTTTTGTTGGCCTTTGCTGCATAGTACTCTCCCTTTTTCTTTATTTCCTCTTTGGTTTTCTCATGAATTTTCTTCACATATTCAACACGTTTTGACGCCTCCATATTACTCCTCTCTTGCAATGGAAGTGGCAGCAAGTCAATAGGTGCAATTGGCTTGAACCCATAAACCACCTCAAAGGGGCACATGCCGGTAGTAGAGTGAACAACTCTATTGTAAGCAAACTCAATGTGTGGCAAGCAATATTCCCATTCCTTCAAATTTTTCTTGATCATTGTCCTCAATAGTGTTGAAAGAGTTCGATTCACCACCTATGTTTGTCCATCAGTTTGTGGGTGACACGTTGTCGAACATAGCAACTTGGTTCCAAGCTTAGCCCACAGCGTTTTCCAAAAGTAACTCATAAACTTCACATCACGATCTGAAACAATTGTTCTTGGTATTCCATGAAGGCGCACGATTACCATGAAAAACAAATCAGCAAGATGTGAAGCATCATCGCTCTTATGACATGGAATGAAATGTGCCATTTTCGAAAATCTATCAACAACTACAAAAACAGAATCCCTCCCCCTCTTAGTCCTAGGCAGTCTTAAAACAAAATCCATGCTAATATCTTCCCAAGGAGCATTTGGAACAGGTAGGGGAGTATATAAACCGTGGGGATTAAGTTTTGACTTAGCTTTGTGACATGTGACCCATCGTTGCACGAATCTTTCAACATCCTTCCTCACCTTTGGCCAATAAATATGATCAGCCAACATCTCATAAGTCTTTTCACGGCCAAAGTGACCCATCAAACCACCTGCATGTGATTCCTGCACTAACAAGGGTCTAACCGAAGAATCTGGAACACAAAGTTTGTTAGTCCTAAAAAGAAATCCATCATGCACATGATATTTATCCCATCCTTTCCCGACGTGGCATTTCTCATATGGTTCTGAAAAGTTAGGATCATCAACATACAATTCTTTCAAACTCTCAAGTCCAAGCACTTTTACCTCTAACTGTTGCAACAAAACATGTCTACGAGATAAAGCATCAGCAACCATATTTTCTTTGCCCTTCTTATACTTCACAATATATGGAAAGGTTTCAATAAATTCGACCCATTTATCATGCCTCCTATTCAGATTAGCTTGACTCTTTAAATGTTTCAAAGCTTCATGATCAGAATGTATAACAAATTCTTTTGGCCATAAGTAATGTTGCCATGTTTCAAGTGCATGAACCAAAGCATGCAATTCTTTATCATAAACAGAATAATTCAGTTGTGCACCACTCAATTTCTCACTAAAATATGCAATCGGTTTACGTTCTTGCATCAATACACCTCCAATACCAATTCCACTAGCATCACATTCTATTTCAAAAGTTTTCACGAAATTAGGTAAGACTAGCAAAGGTGCTTCAGTTAATCACTTCTTAAGCTCAAGGAAAGCATTTTCTTGCGACCCATCCCATTTAAAAATAACTTCTTTCTTTGTTAGTTCATTTAACGGTGCAACAATGGTATTAAAATCTTTCACAAATCTTTTATAGAAACCAGCAAGACCATGAAAACTTCTAACTTGACTTACATTGATAGGAGTTGGCCAATTCTTGATTGCCTCCACCTTTGATTCATCAACTTCAATTCCTTGTCCTGAAACAACATAGCCAAGAAACACAACCTTGTTTGTGCAAAATGAGCACTTTTCCATGTTAGCATATAACTTTTCTTTCCTACGAACATCCAACACTTGTTTGATATGATCAAGATGTTCTTCCTTGGACCTACTGTATATCAAGATATCGTCAAAGTACACAACAACAAATCTGCCAATATAAGCTCTCAAAACATGGGTAATTAATCTTATGAAGGTACTAGGGGCGTTAGTTAAACCAAAAGGCATGACTAACCATTATTCATACAATCCAAATTTTGTTTTGAATGCTGTTTTCCATTCGTCTCCTTCTTTCATCCTAATCTGATGATATCCACTTCACAAATCAATTTTAGAGAAGATAATAAAGCCACTTAGTTCATCTAGCATATCCTCTAGCCTAGGAATAGGATGACGATATCTAACAGTTATATTATTTATGGCCTTACAATCAACACACATACGCCAAGATCCATCTTTCTTAGGAACTAAAATCACAGGCACTGCACAAGGACTTAAACTTTCACGTACATAACCTTTATTTAAAAGTTCTTGTACCTGCGTTTGTATCTCCTTTGTTTTTTCGGGATTTGTGCGGTATGGTGGTCGGTTTGGAAGTGAAGCTCCTGGAATGAGATCAATTTGATGTTCAATGCCACGCAATGGAGGTAAACCAGCTGGAACCTCCTCCGGAAAGATATCCTTGTAATCCTGTAAAGCACGAGAAAAGGCACTACGAAGACAAGTTAAGTCATTAGTAGATACCAAAGTATCTTTGTACATGAGTACAAAGATCACACAATCTGGGCTTTGTCTCACATCTCTCGACTCAGATTTTGTGGCTAGCATGACTAAGTTCTTTCCCTCTCTTTTCTTTTTGTCTCTCGTGTTTGGTTTGGGGCGCTCACTCTCAGATGTGTGTAGGTCACTCAATTTCTTTTTCTCTCTCTCATTCTCACTCCTTTGTGAAGAAACCTTTAGCATGTGTTCAGCCATGATTTGTTGCGGAGTCATGGGTCTCAGCACCAAATCCTTCCCTTTCCACTTGATAGTGTATTGGTTGGTCCGTCCACAGTGTTGGGCTGAAAGATCACATTGCCACGGTCTTCCTAATAGCAAGTGGCATACCTTCATTGGTACTACATCACACTCAACTACGTCGATGTAATCACCAATTTTGAATTGAACCTTCACCTTGTGTGTAATCTTCATCTCACCACAATCACTTAACCAATGCCATGATATGGGTAGGGATGTTGCAGCAGCTTGAGTCCAAGTTTTTCACACATCTCCTTACTTGCAAGATTATGGCAGCTCCCTCCATCAATTATAACCTTGCATACCTTATCCTCGATTCTAGCTCTTGTTTGGAAAAGTTTGTGTCGTTAACAATTTTCAGTCTCCTTGATTTGCACACTTAGCACCTTGGTAACAACAAGTGATGTGCCTTGTTCAAAGTCGCAATATGTTTGTTGTTCTCCTTCTAACATATCACCTCCAACATCTTCTTCCAAATCGCTAGCGGATTCATATTCCCCTTCCTCCGTGACAAGCATAGTGCGATTGTTAGGGCACTCCTTAATCATATGACCACGCCCTTTGCACTTAAAGTATACAATGTCACGACTCTTACCTATAGATGCTACAGAAGATGAGATAGATGTTGCTACTTGTTTACCTTTCTCCCTTGGAGTTGAAACATCAGCTCCACTTGTAGCTGATCGAGCAATGGCTCGGCTACCTCCACTAGAACTTGATGTGATTCCTCGGCCAACACTGAATTGAGGTACAAACTTGCTTCCACTAGTGGTAGATCGAGCAATGAATGAGGTAGATTTTCTTTACTTGGAGTCATCTTGTAGTTGACGCTCAGCCTTTGAAGCTAAATGCACCAACTCTATAACATTATGGTAGGGCTGCAGCTCAACAACTCGCTTCACATTTGGGTTTAAACCATACAAAAATTGTGCCATGGACTGCTCTTCGTGTTCATGTATGTTGGCTCGAATCATGGCTTTCTCCATCTCCTTATGATACTCCTCAACAGATTGTTTCCCTTGCCTCAAATTGTGGAGTTTGTCAAAGATGTCTCTTCGGTAATGTCTTGGAATGAATCTCGCCCTCATCTCCCTTTTCATTTCTGCCCATGTAGAAATAGGCACTCCTCCTCCTTCTTCTCGCTGAGATTGAACTTGCTCCCACCAGATTAGGGCATAATCTCCAAACTCAAGTGAAGCCATAGCAAGCTTCTTCTCTTCAGAATAGTTATGCATGCGAAATATCTTATCAACCTTTAACTCCCAAGTGAGATATGCTTCCGGGTCAGATCCACCATCAAACTTTGGCATGGTAAATTTCAGCTTGCCAAATCTCTCCTCATCACACTATTCGCGTCCATAGTTTCCTCGTCTACAAAACCCATCATTCCTATGCAGTCCATAATCATCATCCTCATATTCATCATCAAAATCATGGTTCATATTACCTCTTCCGCGTCCTCTTCCACGACCACGACCAGCAGCACCACCACCATTGTTTCTACGCATATCACCACGACCATTATAATGATGACCATCAGCCGCGTTATTCCTATGGCCAGCAACTTGATTCCTTTGTCCTTTGGCATTACGCACAGCAGTTTCATCATTTATGTCATCACGCTCATCTCTCCATGCACACTTGGATCTCCGGGTACTTGACGAAGCTCTCGGACAAATCTGAGCTACAAGATCAACTTGCATTGCTGCAAGATTTTGTGTTAGTTGATCATTGACAATACCCATAAGTTGTTGAAGGTCTTCGGACAGCTTGTCTTGCTTCTCCTCAACTGTCTCAAGACTCGCTCTAAATTCTTGACGAAGATGATCACATAAGACATTGCAATGGAAACGTGTGATGGGCTGACTGAGTTGTCCAGCGCCATCAATTTCGTAGTTATCTCTATCACCTTCCATGATTAGTTGTGGAAAACTCTATACTAATTAAAGATAAATGTGTATGAAAGAAAAAGAAGAAAAAAAAACTCAAACCTCACTTTCTCTTACCAACCGAAGCTCGTGCCAATTCCAAGTGAGTGAAGAGTGCTTCTCAATTGTGGTGTTGGTGGTAGGTCACAATATAGTGATAATCAAGTGTATACAAGTCGACAATTACACAAACAGTGGCCACCTTGGGATGCTCGGGCAGAATAGGTGTAAATCCGAAATGAGTGATACAAGAACACTAACTATCCCCGAAATATTGGCTACTCTTGCTTCTTTTTCTCTTTTTTTATCAGCAAGAACTACTAAGAAGCTGAAACTTTTCTTCTTTTTTTTTTCAACGAAGCAAACTGAAGTAACTATAATGGAATAGATCCTACCGTGATAATTATGGCTTCCGATACCAGATGATACGGGGTTGGTTTCGATCTTCACGACGTAGGATTTTGATATACTTCAGCAGTTGGAGCCACTCAAAGTATGATGGACCATAATTATACGAATCATAAACACAGTTAAACCCACCAAATTAGACTGTTTGTCTATTTAACTTTTGCTTGTTAGTTCCGACATTTATCTACAGGGTATTTTGGAGCCTAGAGAGAATACACGCTAAGGAGGAGTTTTTATGCTGAAAATATATTACGAGTCATTCCAAGGTCACGATCAGATGCTGACTGAAGAAATCTCAAGATCCTGACATTGAATTACTCAAAACAAATCCAACCGAGGAGCAACCAAAGTCAGTCCGGAGCTAAAATACACCGATAGTTTTGTGAAAACATCACAAAACTCACACAAAACTCCTCCTTTTACCCTTGTGACCGGCGGCTTTTGGAGGAGGTCACCCATGGAGGAAGCTCTCCTCCTCCCTTTACCTCCAACCGGCGGCTTTTGGCAAGCCATGGATGGCTTGCCATGTGGTGGCTCCTCCTCCACACATCTCCTCCTCCCATGGCTATAAATAGAGCCCTCCCCTCTCATTTGTAAACATCCCAAAAATCACAAAACACTTCTCTCTCTAGAAAATTGGCACTTTGTAAGTTTGGTTTTCAATCTATAATACTCCTGTTGGTTCTTGAGTATTGTAGTTCGGTCTTGAGTACTCTTGTTGGTTCTTGTAGTACTCAAGCTTTACTTTTCTCTATTCTTGAGTACTCTTGTCGGTTCTTGAAGTACTCACCCCTTTCCCTTACTTACTGTCTTTCAAAAACTGTAAGTACTTAGCTATGGTATCCACCTCTATGGATATTCGTAGCTAAACTCTTCATTCGGTTGAAGGGGTGTACTTGTATCAAAAAATGTTTTAGGCCAACTTTTTAGTGCCTCTTCTTTGTATTCAAAACTTGTTATATGTGCCATATATTAGGTTAGAACTTCCAAGGTTGAGTGGATGCTTGGAATGGAAAAGCTCTTCCGTGGGGTTCGTAAACATACTCGGATAAGTGGATGCTTGCAATGGCAAAGCTTATCTGAGGAGTTTGACCTTTCTAAAACACCATTTGGTTGGTCGGGAATGACTGGTCAAATGGATGCACACAGGCTAATATACCTTGGAATGGGGTATTAGTCTAAGTAGAACAAGTGCTCTACGACCTTGGAATGGGCTAGACAGTGTGGCAAATCGAGTGCTTGGAATGGCCTTGATACACAATTGAATACTTAGAAGGATCACTAAAGGTCAATGATAAACAGGCTATGATACAAGGCCCCCAAAACCGAATGCTTTCCTTAGATTAAAACACCACCTGCATTTACTTTCTTAGTATAAACTGCTCAATCAACTGCTCACGTTCTGGAAGGCTTGCTAATCACACATCACCCGCTGTAAGTCTTCTACTTTTATTTTCAGTACTTTACTTTTCTGTCATTTACTTTTCCGCACTAAAAACCAAAACCAACCAACCAATCACTTACTTTTCCGCACTAAAACCTCAATCAACCTAAAACACGCTCCCTCGCTGTACAATTCTCTCAAAGAATAGCTTGTCCCCCTAATTCCCTTGGGTTCGACCCCTACTTATCACTTGCTACCCAGTAGTAAGGTCACGAGTAGCGGAATACAAATTTGCTTTTGCACAGAGAACACCGCACCTTAACGACAGTGCGGTGGGCTCCGTCAAAGTACTTGGGTGATAATAGTGCAACCTAACGATTCTTGATGCCAACCACTGCTAGTGCAAAGACCTGCGACAAGTACCCGCCTTACCACACTTTAAGTTTCCTAACCACACAACCACGCACGAAGTTGGAAGCACAGAAAGGTTGTCGTCAAACGACCGCTTCTGCAATATCACAAAGAAATTACAAGAGCAAAGGGGTAGAGAAATCTCTCATTGATATTGAAATAGCACTTGGCTAAGTTTCATGTGAAAAACAAAATCAGATCTAAAAGTGTTTCTTGCTGAAACTGCAATGGAGGATTTATACTAGAAAAGCAATAAAGTCTTGTGGATGTGGATTGATGTGCAGCCATCATTGTACCTTGTGCAATCATGTAGAGTCTTGTGCAATTAAGTTTGATTCTTGAACCATCTTTGTTGAGCCTTGCGCAATATTCAAGTCTTGGGTGGCAGCATTAATGACTTGAGAATTCCACATCTTCTTGGATTTGAAATGTCCATAATGAGGTGTGGATAGACGAACTCCTATTTTTAGATGTGCAGTAAGTGCTTCCACGGATAGCTTGCTATCATTCTTCTTGTTGCACTTGGGTTTCAGCACATCAGATTCTTCAAGGATTGATGCTTGTAGACAATGCACGCCAACAGCTAAGCTTTGATTCTCCTTGTATGCCCCTTTAGCTTGAATTTCCTCCATAGTTAAAAACCTGAGTAAAAGAAGCACTCGAGACTTAGGCAGTATATAATTCTCATTAATATCATCATGAAAGTTAGTTGAGAGCCAATTCACTTCTTGTTGAATTTGTTTGGCACGATTCCTAGTCATGGGACCAAGATAAGCATCTTTAGTCGATGTATCAGCTTGTACGCGTATAGGATCCTCATCAAAATAGACTAACTTGGGATGAACTTAGGCAAACTTGGGATGAACTTAGATAAACCTTAGAATGAGACTAAAGTTTGTCTTTGTTTGTCCGAAGTTAGTCTCATTAGTCTCATTATAAGGTTTATCTAAGTTCATCCTTAGAAATTGACTTACTTGGGATGAACTTAGACAAACTTTGGACAAACTTAGACAAACCTTAGAATGAGACTAAAGTTTGTCTTTGTTCGTCCCAAGTTAGTCTCGCTAGTATCATTCTAAGGTTTGTCTTAGTTCATCCTTAGAAATAGACTAACTTGGGACGAAATTTGACAAACCTTAGAATGAGACTAAAGTTTGTCTTTGTTCGTCCCAAGTTAGTCTCGTTAGTCTCATTCTAACGTATATCTAAGTTCGTCCTTAGAAATAGACTTAGTTGAGACGAACTTAGACAAACTTGGGAAAAACTTAGACAAACGTTAGAATAAGACTAAAGTTTGTCTTTGTTAGTCCAAAGTTAGTATCTTTACATTTCCGCCACCGAATCTTTGGCCCAAGAGAAAAAGTCTTCTGCTGAAATCCCTCAGTCAACCACGGTGGACTCGACTGTCACATTAGATGACGGTTCTTCTCAAGAAGTTTGTCCCCAATCTGAGGTATTCCCAACTGTTCCTTCAGTTTCTGTAAATATTATTGAAAAGATTGTGGACGTTGAGAAGGTTGTTAAGTCGGTTGACGGTGATAAAGCCAGTAGGGCTGTAATTGGTGATAATGGTGGAAAGGATGTTAGTAGTGTTAGGGCTGTTGGTGTTGAATCCAGCAGGGTGGTGCTTGGTGGTGATGATAGAAATCGTGAGAGTGGTAAGGCTGTGGCTGTTGACGAAGCCGGCAGTGCGGTTATTGAAAAGGATTCTGTCAAGAGTGTGGAAGAAAAGAAACCCAGAAAGGTGGCTGGAGGTTCAGGAACTTGGAGGGAAAAGATCTTTGCCACAGGATACATTCCTCCAAAGGCTGGTCGCAGAAAGAAGGTCAAGCGGGCTAGTGACTCTCCCAGGTAATACCTAGCCCAGATCTATGCAACTCGAGGTAGAAAGATTGCAATGTCAGATGAAGAAACAGAGAAGTATATTAAGTCCTCGGGGAGGAACCTGGTGATTAATGATGCTGATCCGTCTGAAAATCAAGGAGGAATCACTGAAGAAGGTTCCGGTTTGCATGATGAGGCTATGGCAGAGGAGATTAATCCATCAGGAGAGACAGATGTGTTGAAAGAATCAGACCCAGCAGAAAAGGATGAGGAGTTGGAGAAGTTATACGAAGACATTGATGATGTCATGGAAGACCTGGAAAAGGAGAAGGATCAGGAAGTGGCAAGTCCGGAAGAAGCTCAGTATGATCAGGCTGTAGGGGCAAAAGAATCTGATGCAGAAAAAGCTACAAGTGTTCCACCTATGGAACCAAGTGTTCAGTCTAGTGTTGAGACTGGAAGAGCTACAGAAAAAGCTGCAAGCGGTTCAATAGTGGAACCCTCTGTTCAGACCAAAGCTCAAACAGCACCAGCTTCAGAGGAAGCTCTGCGTAACCTGGCTGTTGAAGCAGAAGAGTCTGCTACTGAAAAAGTCACAAGTGTTCCAACCGTGAAATAAAGTGCACCAGATCTGCTTCCCATCTATGATTTATGAGCTGATCATCCATCAAGCTCCAGATTTGAAGTCCTCGCCTGACCATCTCACAAAGGCACCCAGCAACTTCATCGTCGACCACAAGTTGTTCAAAGGATGTCACGTGAACGATCTCAAGAAGGAGAATCAGAAAGGAAAGGGTGTTGCGGAGTCAAGTCGAGGGGGAGCCAGGATGGGCCGGGATGAGAGGAGTCAGCTGCTCAGGGACCTGAATATAATCATCGAAGTGGACAAGGAGCAATGCAGGTGATGGACCAAAATTATACGAATCAAAAACACAGTAAAACCCACCAAATTAGACTGTTGGTCTATTTAACTTCTACTTGTTAGTCCCGATTTATTTCTACAGGGTATTTTGGCGCTTAGAGAGAAAACACGCTAAGGAGAGGATTTTACGCTGAAAAGATATTAAGAGTCAATCCAAGGTCAAGATCAGACGCTGAATGAAGAATCTCAAGATCCTGACGTAGGAATTACTCAAATTAAATCCAACCAAGGAACAACCAAGTCAGACCGGAGCAAAATTGGATTAACAATTTTGTGAAAAGACTGCACAAAACTGTCAAGACTCATCCATGGACCAAGTGACCGGCGGCTAGTATGAAGAAGATGACTCATGGGTGGCAAACACCCTTCCTCCTCCTTGGGTGACCGGTGGCTTATGGCAAGGGGTGGCCAAGGGAGGAAAACCTCCCCATTTGGTGACTTGAAATCGGCGGCTAAGGGGAGAAGCCAAGGAGCTTGCCACTTGTCCTCCTCTCCTCCACATCTCCTCCCTTCCTCCTCCACCCTTGATTGCACCACCACATGCCACCCATCTTGGCCCTCCATCCTCCTCCCCTTGTGGCTATAAAAGGAGCCATCCTCCTCCTCATTTCAAACATCCACAAATTTGTAACTTATCTCTCTAAAACATTTGGTTACTTTGTAAGTTTGGTTTATGAAATAATACTCCCGTTTGTTCTTGAGTATTATACTGATTGGAAATAATACTCCTGTTTGTTCTTGAGTATTATACTTTAGAGAATACTCCTGTTGGTTCTTGAGTATTCAGTAGGAAATTGGGAATACTCCTGTTGGTTCTTGAGTATTCCACCCCTTTCCCTCTTACTGTTTTCAAAAACCCCTGAGTCCTTTTCCATGGATAGTCGCAGCTAAACTCCTCATTCGGTCGAAGGTACTTTCTTGTATTATATAATGTTTTAATTTCTTTTAGTTTCATTTCTCTGTATTCAAAACTTGTTCTATTTGCCATTTATAGTCAGAGTTTCCAAGGTTGAGTGGAAGCAGTAACAAGCAAAGCTCTTCCGTGGGAATTCGTGATCATACTCGGTAAGTGGAAGCTGTAACAAGCAAAACTTATCGAGGAGTTCGACTTATCTTAAAAAACCATTTGGAAACTGGACCAAAGAATTCAAATGGATGCACAAAAGGCTAGAATACTTCGAAAGGAGGAATTAGTCTGAAGTAGAACAAGTGTTGCTTTAAACGATGTTGCAAGTCTTGCGCTACGAAAGGGCCTCGATTCATCTTTGAATACTTAGAAAGGTTACTAGCGGTTATTAATAAACATATTATAATACAAGGTACCTGAAACCGAATACTTTCCCTTGAATTACAAAAAAACCCCCTGTACTTACTTTTATAAACTGCTCGATCAACTACAACCATCAACCGCTCATCTACCGGAGGAATCGCAATCACGCATCACCCACAAACAACGTATCCCTCTAATTCCCTTGGGTTCGACCCCTACATACCACTTACTACCCAGTAGTGTAGTCGCGAGTAGCGGAAAATATAAATTTATTTGCACAGAGAACATTGCACCTTAACGACAGTGCAGTGGGCTCCGTCAAATTGGCGCCGTTGCCGGTGAATTAGCCATCGGATAAGTTCTTTAAATCAATACGCGCTCGAAACAACCATGTCTCGCGAAGGAAGTCACCATGACTACCGAGATGACGACGAGATGAACCTGTACGATCGAAACAATGAGGTGCCACTTCCATTTATGATCCGGAGCAACTCATCCGAAGCAGACGAGCTCGTGATAGGGAAGCCATCAGAAGAAACCAAGAACCACCCGAGGACCGAAATGCAGCTGGCCCAGTACGAAATCCCCCTAGATATCCACCACCCCCGCAACCTAGACAAGTGCCGAGATAAGAACCCGCTTTCGATGACTACTACGGAGATAACAACAACTACCGCGAACCTACATTAGGAGAGCTCTCAGCACCAGATTTCAGAGTTAAGCCATGGTGTATCTATGAAGGCCCGGAGCTAGAAAACATCATCATCAACACTTCAGTGGCCCACAACTTGCCAAAATTCTCAGGAACTCGTGGAGAATCAGCAATGACTCATCTCCAGCGCTTACATGGGATTTGCCAAAACCTCAAACCGAATGGCGTAAACGTAGACGACTTTAAGTTAAAGGCGTTTTATTTTTCCCTCATTGACGCGGCAAACAACTGGTTCCTTTCATTGCCTTCCGGAAGCATCAGAACATGGGCTCAGATGCAGAAGAAGTTCTTATACAAATATTACCCAGCAGGAAGAGCGATGCAAGTAAGGAGGCAACTGCAGGACATTAGGCAAGGACCCAACGAAACCATGTACGATTACCTGGAAAAATTCAACCGCCTGGAGAGAAGTTGCTGTACCCTTGGACTGCCCGAGAAACTCACCGTCGAGTATCTCATTAACGGATTAAGACCCTTAGACAAAATGCTCCTGGATGCCTCAGCTGGAGGGTCCATGATGAATCTATCATTAAGTGGCATAAGGGATCTTATCACCAACGTTGCTGAGAATGCCCGATTCAGAGAAGAGACAACTCAGCAGGAAGAATTCTCCCGGACAAAAAATGTGGCAAAAGCGGAAACATCGATGAGCTCTATGCCTGAAGAGATGAAGCAGCTAAAGGAGATGATGATTCAAATTCTACGAAGGTAGCCAGTTCCGGTAAAACCTTGCGAGTTCTGTGGTTCTACATACCACAAAAGTGACGCATGTCCGACATTAATAGAAGAGGAACCGGCAGAATTGAATGCAGTGGGAGGATACCAAGGATACAACAACAACAGTAATGACAGAGCCGGACAAAACAGACAGTATGGTCAAGCAACCAACCCAAGCTGGCGTAACAATAACTATTCTCAAAAGGATGCACAACCAGCTGTCCCTCAACTAGCTCAGTCATTTTACCAAACCCCCCACCGGCAGTATAACCAGAACGCTCCATCAGCAGGCCAATATCAGCAAAAAGGACCAAATCAGTATCAAACCGGCCCGAACAATCAGCAAGAACCAAGCAAGTCGCTCGATGACACGATGAAGGAGCTCGCAGGAAGCATAAGTTAATTGGGTACTTCGCTACACCAATACCAGGCGAAAACTGACGGGGCAATTTCAGAATTAACAAAACAAATGTCCCATCTCGCCACAACATTGTCAACACTCACTAATGAGCCTGGCAGACTTCCTTCACAAACCATCCAAAACCCAAAGGCGAATCTTAGCATGATAAAAAGGTCAAACGAAAAGGCGACACTGGGAGAAGTAGCACGATCCCCAACGTATAAACTTACAAATAAGCACTTCACCCATAGGCGTCGACCTGATTGGAATCAAGAGGAAGACCGACCCAATGATGACAAAACATGGGTCACGCATGCTAACAATGGACGATATGCATTTACCGTTTGCATAACACCACCACCAGTCATACACTCTGACATACCAGCATCTGGATGGGATGACACTGACAATTTAAGGTGGAACTCTCCAACAAATATTTATGCTTCTGAGCAAAATATTGAGGGATCCAGTTATACTAATCCTAAGTCAAGGAGTGGGCAGAGTGACCCGACAATTAAAAGAGCCCTCACTTCAGATCATGAGTCACAACCGGAAAGAGATAAAGACCCAGGGGCCTTCACAGTCACCTGCGGTATTGGTGAAACTCAGATTCACAAGTGCCTGGTCGATCTTGGAGCTGCTGTCAACGCCATGCCCTCCTCCTTATATTACTTGTTAGGACTTGGTCCATTAAAACCACCCAGATCAAATATCGAGCTAGGAGATAAATCGTGCATCCGTCCGGTTGGAGTGCTGGAAGACGTAATACTCCATGTGGGAGAGCTCGTCATTGCTGCAGACTTCTATGTGATACAAATGGGAGAGACCAGCGAAGACGACCCTCCAACAATAATCTTGGGACGACCATTCCCTTACGCTACTAAGGCAAGGATCGATGTGGGCAAGGGCTCATTATCGCTTAAGTTCGGCGGCAAAATTGCATATTTCTACATTGACAATAGCCGCATGAATGCGAGAAACCGCCAGATATAATACCTATCTCAGATCGCGGTACGCAGAATTCCGACCTGCCAAAAGAGACCGAAAAAGTAACAAGACCAGCAGCTATGGTCAAAGTTCCCTCACCTTCTCAGAAGCAATGGAGAGAAAAAATACCAAAACCATGGGGTTCTAACACACACAAGAAATCGGGTAAAGGCAAGGCAAAAACCAACACAGGAACGATGGCAAAATTCGACCTAAGCCACCCATGGGATCCCAACCAGTGATCCAGGAATAAGGTACTGTCGAGCCAACGATGTTAAACAAGTGCACTGGTCGGGAGGTAACCCGACACTATCTTACTTTCCGCACTTTAAATTTCTGTCTTTTTATTTTCTGTCTTTTAGTTTTCATCAATAAGTCGCTCTCACCCACTTGGTGCATAGAATGATTTGACTATTAAGGAATTGGTTTTTGGAGCACGATCGGATCAGCCAGGCAGCTTCCGTGAACTTCCGGGCCTGCGCTGAGAGTTCAAGGCCCCGGCCGAACTCCCTCGATTATCCAGCCTCATGCCATTCGACACAATAAGGGAGTTCTGATCTTACCTTTCCTTAAGTCATTTCCTTCTCGTATAACATCTGCTTGCATGGCTTTTGAACTAAGTAGTGCTGAAAGGCACGACTTCATTCAAAAGTGTGGGGTGAGAACCGCATGTGTACATAAATAAAAACTTTTTCTTTTTTAGTATTATCTTTTTGAAAGTATGAACTTAAGAATGTGAAAAAGATAGACCGAAATGCATGCATTTACCTTGTGAAAATTCAACTGTCTACAAACATAGAACGTAACTTCTCATTTGTCCCTTTGTGCTGAGATAAACTAGGGATGTGGAGTTGATAGAAATGCCCTAGAGAGGCTTGGCAAGCAATCGAAGGATCGAATCAAACTATATGGTTTTCGAAGTCAGTGGAGGCTGCACTTCGGGTTTCAGTGAAGATTGAAGTCATCTCCGCCATGCAGTGTTTATGCAAAAAGAAAAAAGGCAAGGACGGGAATCAGACCGTCCTCTCTCTAGTCAAAGTAGCCGGGAAAATAAATGAGCGACCCTCATTTTGACTAGCGCGAAACGGCAAAGATGAGAGGAGCGGGGAGGTATTTCCATAGGCTTGCGGGCGATGATTGGACCTCCCAAAAAGGCTTGAGAAAATGGACTAGCAAGTCACAAAGACGGAAAAAGCTCAAAGAAGCAAATCAAGAGGCCAAAGGCCCAAAATTGTGAAGGTTTTAACCGAACGAAAAATGACGTACTCAAAGAGTCAAATCAAAGGCTAAAGGCCGATTCACTACAAAAGCAGTCCCTCGCCAAAAGAAAATCAAAGTACTCAAACCATTGAAACCCGAATCGAATCACGTGCTAGAGAAAGCTACAAAGAAACCATATAGTGCGAGACGGTCCCGAGGTTGCAGTCCAGGAGCCTAAAAAGGGCTATCTCCCGAAACATCCAATATAATTTGCATCTCAGCATGAAGGTACACGTATCAAGTTTCTTCTATTTAGTTATACAGTTCAATTTGGTAATAAGTAAGTAATGCATGAATTAGGATAAATCGAGTCCCACCGTCTAATTTTCATATTTTAAAACCAAACTTAGAGTGCCGCCCTTTAATAGCATTGTTCGGGATGAACAACTAAAAGTGTGGGGTGATCTGATGGACCAAAATTATACGAATCAAAAACACAGTAAAACCCACCAAATTAGACTGTTGGTCTATTTAACTTCTACTTGTTAGTCCCGATTTATTTCTACAGGGTATTTTGGCGCTTAGAGAGAAAACACGCTAAGGAGAGGATTTTACGCTCAAAAGATATTAAGAGTCAATCCAAGGTCAAGATCAGACGCTGAATGAAGAATCTCAAGATCCTGACGTAGGAATTACTCAAATTAAATCCAACCAAGGAACAACCAAGTCAGACCGGAGCAAAATTGGATTAACAGTTTTGTGAAAAGACTGCACAAAACTGTCAAGACTCATCCATGGACCAAGTGACCGGCGGCTAGTATGAAGAAGATGACTCATGGGTGGCAAACACCCTTCCTCCTCCTTGGGTGACCGGTGGCTTATGGCAAAGGGTGGCCAAGGGAGGAAAACCTCCCCATTTGGTGACTTGAAACCGGCGGCTAAGGGGAGAAGCCATAGGAGCTTGCCACTTGTCGTCCTCTCCTCCACATCTCCTCCCTTCCTCCTCCACCCTTGGATGCACCACCACATGCCACCCATCTTGGCCCTCCATCCTCCTCCCCTTGTGGCTATAAAAGGAGCCATCCTCCTCTTCATTTCAAACATCCACAAATTTGTAACTTATCTCTCTAAAACATTTGGTTACTTTGTAAGTTTGGTTTATGAAATAATACTCCTGTTTGTTCTTGAGTATTATACTGATTGGAAATAATACTCCTGTTTGTTCTTGAGTATTATACATTAGAGAATACTCCTGTTGGTTCTTGAGTATTCAGTAGGAAATTGGGAATACTCATGTTGGTTCTTGAGTATTCCACCCATTTCCCTCTTACTGTTTTCAAAAACCCCTGAGTATTTAGTTATGATGTCCTTTTCCATGGATAGTCGTAGCTAAACTCCTCATTCGGTCGAAGGTACTTTCTTGTACTATATAATGTTTTAATTTCTTTTAGTTTCATTTCTTTGTATTCAAAAGGTTGAGTGGAAGCTGTAACAAGCAAAGCTCTTCCGTGTGAATTCGTGATCATACTCGGTAAGTGGAAGCTGTAACAAGCAAAACTTATCGAGGAGTTCGGCTTATCTTAAAAAACCATTTGGAAACTGGACCAAAGAATTCAAATGGATGCACAAAAGGCTAAGATACTTCGAAAGGAGGAATTAGTCTGAAGTAGAACAAGTGTTGCTTTAAACGATGTTGCAAGTCTTGCGCTACGAAAGGGCCTCGATTCATCTTTGAATACTTAGAAAGGTTACTAGCAGTTATTAATAAACATATTATAATACAAGGTACCTGAAACCGAATACTTTCCCTTGAATTACAAAAAAACCCCCCTGTACTTACTTTTATAAACTGCTCGATCAACTACAACCATCAACCGCTCATCTACCGGAGGAATCGCAATCACGCATCACCCACTAACAACGTATCCCTCTAATTCCCTTGGGTTTGACCCCTACTTACCACTTACTACCCAGTAGTGTAGTCGCGAGTAGTGGAAAATATAAATTTATTTGCACAGAGAACATTGCACATTAACAACAGTGCAGTGGGCTCCATCAGCAGGCAGATCAACAAGCTTGCTCGTGCCCTCAGCTTCCCGAGTGACGATGAGTCCGAGACTACAGCTTCTGAGGATGATTCAATTGAAGAGACATCTGCATGAAGGTCCTCGAAAAACTATCTCCCTGAACTATTTGTTTAAAACTTTCGTACTTAGTGCTTGTTCGGGCACATTTTAATTGATTGTTCGAACTCGGATCGCACCCCTTGCCAGTTTGTGGCAAAAAGGGGGAGTATTTTGGAGGAGACAATTCTTGTTTCCCTCAAAGTTGTCTACTGTCTAGATAGTTAGATAGACTTAGTTATCTAGTAGATCTGGTTTTGCCAAAATGCAAAGGGGGAGATTGATGTTCCCTTAAGTGGCATGTATTTGGCAAAACGTAGCTTAGACAGTTCGATCAGGTGTTCAGGGGGAGTTCGAACATATCCTAGTACTCATACACAATGTGGATAAGACGTAAGGATATTTCCCGAAAGATATTGGACTACAAAGATCTCGTCAAGTTGAAGGCGGCCAGCGACTTATTCGAGCAATAGATATTCGAATGAATATTTACCTTAAGGCGGCAAAGCTTACTTGGGCAAGAAGACTTCGGATTATCTTCCAACCGATTCAAAAGATATACATCAAATATCTAGGAATATTTCCTAAATATTTGATGGGATTATCTAGTGCGAATTAGGGTTTCGTCCAAGCATATAAATACAATGCTAGGGCACCCTTATTTGCCATCTCTTTCAAAGATCAACTAAACATGAGCATATCCTGCTGATTGGAGAAGAAGAAAGTGACGGCCGGTTGTGTTTTCTCATTGGAAATACATCGGTGCAAGTGCAGTCAGCTCAAGTGCTACAAAGACTGCCTCAAGCGTATCAACTGCCGCACACAACAAAGGTAAACAAGCTTTCGAGAGAAAGCATCCGAGCTTCTGGAGAAGGTCGAGAACGTTCGGACATAAGGGCTGAACGAAGGGGATCGAGGGGAATTGCGGTGAACCTCGGTTGCAAATCTGAGAGATGGAGTATTGAGGTTAGGCCATTACAAGGTGTAAGTGTAAGTCCCTCTGTAAACCCTATACTCGTAATAAAGATTTGCTGTCCCTTTTTCGAGTGTGGGAAACCCCCCAGAGTAGGCTGAGCCGAACTGGGTTATCAGTCTATGAGTTCTACTGCTTTTGTCTATTTGCTGAACTGTTGTGATATGAGTTCAAACTCTGTCTTGAACTGTTAGCTAAACTGTTGTGCAAAAGAGTTCAAGGTCTGTCGCAACAGTACCCTGGACACAAGCTTGAACAGGGGATATAATTTCAAAGTTCGTCGTTAGAAAGAGACTAACTTGGGACGAACTTAGACTAACTTGGGATGAAATTAGACAAACCTTAGAATGAGACTAAAGTTTGTCTTTCTTCGTCCCAAGTTAGTCTCGTTAGTCTCAGTCTAAGGTTTGTCTAAGTTTGTCCTTAGAAAGAGACTAACTTGGGACAAACTTAGACAAACCATAGAATGAGACTAAAGTTTGTCTTCGTTCGTCCCAAGTTAGTCCCGTTAGTCTCATTCTAAGGTTTGTCTAAGTTCGTCCTTAGAAATAGACTAACTTGGGACAAACTTTGACAAACGTTAGAATGAGACTAAAGTTTGTCTTTTTTCGTCACAAGTTAGTCTCGTTAGTCTCATTCTAAGGTTTATCTAAGATCGTCCTTAGAAATAGACTAACTTGGGACGAACTTAGACAAACTTGGGACGAACTTAGACAAACCTTAGAATGAGACTAAATTTTGTCTTTGTTCATCCCAAGTTAGTCACGTTAGTGTCATTCTAAGGTTTATCTAAGTTCATCCTTAGAGATATACTAACTTGGGATGAACTTAGACGAACTTGGGAAGAACTTAGACAAACCTTAGAATGAGACTAAAGTTTGTCTTTGTTCGTCCCAAGTTAGTCTTGTTAGTCTCATTTTGAGGTTTGTCTAAATTCGTCCTTAGAAATAGACTAACTTGGTACGAACTTAGACAAACCTCAGAATGAGACTAAAGTTTGTCTTTGTTAGTCCCAAGTTAGTCACGTTAGTCTCATTCTACGGTTTGTCTAAGTTAGTGCTTAGAAAGAGACAAACTTGAGACGAACTTAGGCTAACTTGGGGCTAACTTTGACAAACCTTAGAATGAGACCAAAGTTTCTCTTTGTTCGTCCCAAGTTAGTCTCGTTAGTCTCATTCTAAGGTTTATCTAAGTTCGTCCTTAGAAAGAGACTATCTTGGGACGAACTTAGACAAACCTTAGAATTAAACTAAAGTTTGTTTTTGTTCGTCCCAAGTTAGTCTCGTTAGTCTCATTCTAAGGGTTGTCTAAGTTCGTCCTTAGAAATAGACTAATTTGGGACGAACTTAGACAAACCGTAGAATGTGACAAAAGTTTGTCTTTGTTAGTTCCAAGTTAGTCACGTTAGTCTCATTCTAAGGTTTGTCTAAGTTCATCCTTAGAAATAGACTAACTTGGGATGAATCTAGACTAACTTGGGACGAACTTAGACAAACCTTAGAATTAGACTAAAGTTTGCCTTTGTTCATCCCAAGTTAGTCTCGTTAGTCTCATTTTAAGGTTTGTCTAAGTTCGTCCTTAGAAATAGACTAACTTTGGACTAACTTAGACAAATCTTAGAATGTGACTAAAGTTTGTCTTTGTTAGTTCCAAGTTAGTCACGTTAGTCTCATTCTAAGTTTTGTCTAAGTTCATCCTTAGAAATAGACTAACTTGGGACGAACCTAGACTAACTTGGGATGAACTTTGACAAACCTTAGAATGAGACTAACATTTGTCTTTGTTCGACCCAAGTTAGTCTCGTTAGTCTCATTCTAAGGTTTGTCTAAGTTCATCCTTAGAAAGAGACTAACTTGGGACAAACTTTGCTTAACTTGGGACGGACTTAGACAAACCTTAGAATGAGACTACAGTTTGTCTTTTGTCATCCCAAGTTAGTCTCGTTAGTCTCAATCTAAGGTTTATCTAAGTTCGTCCTTAGAAATGGAGTACCTTTTGACGAACTTAGACAAACTAGGGATGAACTTAGAAAAACCTTAGAATGAGACTAAAGTTTGTCTTTCTTCGTCCCAAGTTAGTCTTGTTAGGCTCATTCTAAGGGTTGCCTAAGTTCATCCTAAGAAATAGACTAACTGGGGATGAACTTAGCTTAACTTCGGACGAACTTAGACAAACCTTAGAATGAGACTAAAGTTTGTCTTTGTTCGTCCCAAGTTAGTCTCGTTAGTCTCATTCTAAGGTTTGTCTAAGTTCGTCCTTAGAAATAAACTAACTTGGGACGAACTTAGACAAACCTTAGATTGAGACTAACGTTTGTCTTTGTTTGTCCCAATTTATTCTCGTTAGTCTCATTCTAAGGTTTGTCTTTGTTTGTCCTTAGAAATAGACTAACTTGGGACGAACTTAGACAAATTGGGACAAACTTTTACAAACCTTAGAATTAGACTAACATTTGTCATTGTTCGTCCCAAGTTAGTCTCGTTAATCTCATTCTAAGGCTTGTCTAAGTTCTTCCTTAGAAAGAGACAAACTTTGGACGAACTTTGACAAACCTTAAATGAGACTAATGTTTGTCTTTGTTCGTCCCAAGTTAGTCTCATTAGTCTCATTTTAATGGTTGTCTAAGTTCGTCCTTAGAAAGAGACTAACTTGGGACGAACTTTGACAAACCTTAGATTGTGACTAAAGTTTGTCTTTCTTCATCCCAAGTTAGTCTCGTTAGTCTCATTCTAAGGTTTATCTAAGTTCATCCTTAGAAATAGATTTACTTGGGGCGAACTTAGGCAAGCTTGGGACGAAATCAGACAAACCTTAGAATGAGACTAAAGTTTGTCTTTGTTCGTCCCAAGTTAGTCTCGTTAGTCTCATCCTAAGATTTGTCTAAGTTCATCCTTAGAAATAGACTAACTTGGGACAAACTTAGACAAACCTTAGATTGTGACTAACGTTTGTCTTTGTTCGTCCCAATTTAGTTTTGTTAGTCTCATTCTAAGGTTTGTCTAACTCGTCCTTAGAAATAGACTAACTTGGGACGAACTTAGACTAACTTGGGATGAACTTAGACAAACCTTAGATTGAGACAAACATTTGTCTTTGTTCCTCCCAAGTTAGTCTCGTTATCATCGTTAGAAAGAGAATAACTTGGGACGAACTTGGACTAACTTAGGACGAACTTAGACAAACCTTAGAATGAGAGTAAAGCTTTTCATTCTTCGTCCCAAGTTAGTCCCGTTAGTCTCATTCTAAGGTTTATCTAAGTTCGTCCTTAGAAATAGACTAACTTGGGACGAACTTACACAAACTTGGGACGAGCTTAGACAAACTTTAGAATGAGACTAAAGTTTGTCTTTCTTCATCCCAAGTTAGTCTCGTTAGGTTATTCTAAGGTTTGTCTAAGTTGGGATGAACTTAGCTTAACTTGGGACGAACTTAGACAAACCTTAGAATGTGACTAAATTTTGTCTTTGTACATTCCAAGTTAGTCTCGTTAGTCTCATTCTAAGGTTTGTCTAAGTTCGTCCTTAGAAGTAGGCTAACTTGGGCCGAACTTAGCTTAACTTGGGACAAACTTACAAAACCTTAGAATGAGACTAAAGTTTGTCTCTGTAGGTCCCAAGTTAGTCTCGTTAGTCTCATTCTAAGGTTTGTCTAAGTTCGTCCTTAGAAATAGACTAACTTGGGACGAACTTAGACAAACCTTAGATTGAGACTAACGTTTGTTTTTATTTGTCCCAATTTAGTCTCGTTAGTCTCATTCTAAGGGTTGTCTTAGTTCTTCCTCAGAAAGAGACAAACTTGGGACGAACTTAGACAAACTTGGGACGAACATAGACAAACCTTAGAATGAGACTAAAGTTTGTCTTTGTTCGTCCCAAGTAAGTCTCGTTTGTCTCATTCTAAGGTTTGTCTAAGTTCGTCCGTAGAAATAGACTAACTTGGGACAAACTTTTATAAACCTAAAATGAGACTAACGTTTGTCTTTGTTCGTCCGAAGTTAGTCTTGTTAGTCTCATTCTAATGGTTGTCTAAGTTCACCCTTAGAAAGAGACTAACTTGGGACGAACTTAGACAAACCTTAGATTGTGACTAAAGTTTGTCTTCCTTCGTCCCAAGTTAGTATCGTTAGTCTCATTCTAAGGTTTTTCTAAGTTCGTCCTTAGAAAGAGTCTAACTTGGGGCGAACTTAGACAAACTTGGGACGAACTTAGACAAACCTTAGAATGAGACTAAAGTTTGTATTTGTTCGTCCCAAGTTAATCTCGTTAGTCTCATCCCAAGGTTCGTCTAAATTCGTCCTTAGAAATACACTAACTTGGGACGAACTTAGACAAAACTTAGATTGAGACTAATGTTTGTCTTTGTTTGTCCCAATTTAGTTTTGTTAGTGTCATTCTAAGGTTTGTCTAACTTCGTCCTTAGAAATAGACTAACTTGGGATGAACTTAGACTAACTCGGGATGAACTTAGACAAACATTAGATTGAGACAAACGTTTGTCTATGTTCGTCCTAAGTTAGTCTCGTTAGTCTCATTCTTAGGGTTGTCTAAGTTAATCTTTAGAAAGAGACTAACTTGGGATGAATGACGGAGCCAACTGCACTGTCGTTAAGGTGCAATGTTCTCTGTACAAATAAATTTATATTTTCCGCTACTCGCGACTTCACTACTGGGTAGTAAGTGGTAAGTAGGGGTCGAACCCAAGGGAATTAGGGGGATACGTTGTTCTTTAAGGGATTTGTACAGTGAGGGAGCGTGTTTTAAGGTTGATTGAGATTTTAGCGGTTATGACTAAGTGACTTTTTTGGTTGTTTTTGGTTTTGAGTGCTGAAAAGTAAATTACAGAAAATAAATATTGAAAAGTAAAAAGAAAGTCTTACAGTGGGTGATGCGTGATTTGCGAGTCCTCCGGTAGATGAGCGGTTGGTGATTGCAGATGATCGAGCAATTTATAAAAGTAAATACAGGAGGGTTTTGTAATTCAAGGAAAACATTCGGTTTCAGGGGCCTTGTATCATTGCCTGTTTATTATTTTAGTAACCCTTCTAAGTATTCAAACATGAATCAAGGCCATTCCAAGCACTCGACTTGCAACACTGTCTAGCCTTTTGCAAAAGTGTTCGAAAGTGAATCGAGGCCATTCCAAGCACTCAACTTGCAACACCATCTAGTCTTTTGCAAAAGTCGTAGAGCACTTGTTCTACTTAGACTAATACCCCATTCCAAGGTATATTAGCATGTGTGCATCCATTTGGTCTTTCATTCCCGAGCAACCAAATGGTGTTTTAGAAAGGTCAAACTCCTCAGATAAGCTTTGCCATTCCAAGCATCCACTTATCCGAGTATGTTTACGAACCCCACGGAAGAGCTTTGCCATTCCAAGCATCCACTCAACCTTGGAAGTTCTAACCTAATATATGGCACATAGAACAAGTTTTGAATACAGAGAAAAGAAACAAAAAGAATTAAAACATTTTATAATACAAGTACGCCCCTTTAACCGAATAAAGAGTTTAGCTACGAATATCCATAGAGGTGGATACCATAGCAAAATACTCGGGGGTTTTTGAAAATAGTAAGAGGAGAAGGGGTGGAATACTCAAGAACCAACAGGAGTATTCCCAATTCCTACTGAATACTCAAGAACCAACAGGAGTATTCTCTAAAGTATAATACTCAAGAACCAACTGAAGTTTTAGTCAGTGCAGACCACTTACGTCTGAAGAATTATGGGCACCTAGGTCTTAACAATTTCGGTAATTGTTAAGACGTCCGCGGACGTTAAACCAAGAGACGTAAGTGGAATCCAGCTGGCAGTCAAATTTACTTATTTTGGATTTGTAATCTCGGGAGGAATAATACTAAAATCGAAGAGCCATATTGATAAGTCGTAGTTGTATGACTATTTTATATGTTTAAACCCCGTCTCTTAGTGTTATCTGTATATTATTTCACTACCTGTGTGTAGTTTTCATTCTCAAGTACATTCGGAGACCATAGAAGGAATACCGGCTAAAGAGAGCCTATTAGAAGATGTTCTGCGCGGAAAGAAATGAAGACCGAAGCACTTTGGAATTTTTATTTCTGCAGTACGCGGACGGCTGAAGATTAAAGGCACGGACGTCTAAGCATTTACCATAATTCAGTAGATGTCCGCGGATCACAATTGCAAGAGACGTCCGTGCGGAATGTTAGCTATCGAAATTCCTAAAATCGATTTGTGTTTTCTCGGGAAGAAAGAGGGACGAAAATCGGAGAGCCAATCTCGAAAGAATGACATCAGAATTTGAGGAGCCACTTTTGGAGAAGATAAAAGAAAGGAGAAAGGGAAAATCAAATTGGCTTTGGTCCGTGTAGAATTGGGAGAGAAAGACACACTGTGTCTTTGGCCGTGTGATCTTGTGAGAAAGTGGCTTTTGTTTTGTGGAATTGAAGGAATTGTCTTTTGGCCGTGTGAAATTGAGGAGAGGAATTGGTCTTCTTTTGGCCGTGTGATTTGGTGGTTTTGAGAACACACGGCTAAGAAGTGACTAAAAAAGTGGTTGAGCCAACTTTTGGCAGGAGATAAGGCAAAAAGAAAGATTGATTGTGGCTGAGAATTGAAGAAAGCTTGGAGGATTATTCGAAATCAGTATTTTCATTTCATCTTACTCAATTACTTAATGATGTATTTCATTTCGATGAGTAGCTAAACTCATATGTGTAGGCTAGAACTCGAAATTGTGATGTATTGACTTGAGACTTATATTGAATTTCTATGTTTTGCGCTATATTACTATGTAATGTTTATGGATTTGATATGCTAGCATGAGTGGAACCCTAGCGGGGGAGCTTTTGTTTGTGTGTTGATTTCGATTATCAAAGTTTACTAGCAACCTAGCAGGGATAGCAAACTAGGATACGAGTAATATACCACTAGGATTGACACCCTATGACAACTTGTTTATATGTTCATACAACTCTAGCGAGGTTAAGTATTAGAACAAAAACGTGGAGTACAACCTAGCGGGGAGCTCTAAGTTGTAGAATATTAGAAATCAAAACAAATTGGTCAATGATTTAGTCTTGCATCACAATCGAAAGTACTAGCCTGCACTGTTCTTTAATATTTGATACCTGAATTTGTGTGATCATTCCTCTTGATAATTGATGGTTGTTACTTGCTACTTGCGTTTTTAATTGACTTGTTCGGAATTTACCCCCCATTGTTACTCTTCTACTTAGTAAACAGGTTCTCACACCGATCTCTGTGGATACGACCCGACTTACCACTTGCTAGTCGGAGATAAAGAAATATTATTTTTGACGGGTACAACGACGCCCGTCACATATCTCGAAGAAGAAAACAGGAGAATTCGAGGAGGCTCATTGACAATTTGGAGAAGATAAAAAAAGAGAGAAAAGGGAGAAGAACAAGTATTTTTGGCCGTGGAGTGTGTGTGGATTTGGAACACACGTTTGAAGGTTTGAAGGAAAAAAAGGTTTGGTCCGTGGAAGAGAAGTGAGTTGCTGACCCAACTTGGCAGGAGGCATACATTTTTGGGAGGAGATTTGAGATACACGTTTTTGGGGAGACAAAGAACACACGTTGGAGGGCAGAATTGAAGAAAGCTTGGAGGAGAATTCGACATCAGTATTTTAATTTCATCTTATTCAAATACCTAATGATGTATTGCATTTCTATGAGTAGCTAAACTCATATGTGTAGGCTAGAACTCAACATTGTGATGTATTGACTTGAGACTTCTATTGATTTCTATGTTTTGCGTATATTACTATACAATGCTTATGGAATTGATGTGCTAGCATGAGTGGAACCCTAGCGGGGGAGCTTTTGTTTGTGTGTTGATTTCGATTATCAAAGTTTACTTGCAACCTAGCGGGGATAGCAAACTAGGATACGAGTAATATACCACTAGGATTAAACACCCTAGGACAACTTGTTTATATGTTCATGCAACTCTAGCGAGGTTAAGTATTAGAACAAAAACGGGGAGTATAACCAAGCGGGGAACTCTAAGTTGTAGAACATTAGAAATCAAAACGGATTTGTCAATGATTTAGTCTTGCATCACAATCGAAAGTTCTAGCTTGCACTTCTCTTTGATATTTGATACTTGAATTGGTGTGACGTTTTATCTCTTGATAATTGATCATTGTTGCTTACTTGCGTTTTTTATTTAACTTGTTCGAAATTTACGACACCATTGTTACTCTTGTACTTAGTAAACAGGTTCTCACACCAAACTTTGAGGATACGACCCGACTTACTACTTGCTAGTCGGAGATAAAGAAAATATTATTTTTGATGGGTACAACGACGCCTGTCAAATTTTGGCGCCGTTGCCGGGGATTGGTAACGAAGAATCTCACTAAGTATTTCTTTCTTTCTTTTAGTTTTATTTTATTGTCTTTTATTTTGTCACTTGATTATTTTCTATTTAAGTAACAATGTCACAGAGAAGTGTTGAACGTGATGATGAAGAGCGTCGAAGTGTACTAGGAGATAACAAGCAAGAACAGAGGGAAGGACTGCACGCTGTTAATCAAAGATTACCACCCCCCAGAAATCAGCAATTTGTGAATGAGTTTGCTAGACATCGTGCAGCTAGACACGAGAATTAAGAGGATTACGAGGATGAGTTGGATCGACAATACCTCGGTGGAGGAAACCAATATGGACAGTTAGCTAGGCGTCGGGATGTGAGACGCACGAGGAGAGGAGTTTGTGCGCCGTATATTGATGAGGCACCTTGGTGCATTAGGTTGGATGAGGACGCAGAAGATATCGAGATAAAGAGTGGGGTGATACACCACTTGCCCATGTTTAGAGGAATGCCCGATGAGAACCCCCTAAAGCACTTACAGGAATTTCATGAAGTTTGCATGTCCATGAAAATGACATCGGTTCCGGAAAATATTTATAAATTAAAGACGTTCCCTTATCCTTTAGTAAGTCAAGTTAAATCTTAGATAATGTCTTTGCCTTCAGGTTCGATCACTTCATGGGATCAAATGCAAAGGAAATTCATGGACAAGTACTACTCCCATTCGAAGGCGGCTCAAACAAGGAAGGAGATCTCTATGCTTAGACAAGGACGGGCAGAAACGTTGTTCGACTATTTGGAGAGGTTTAGGCATTTGGAAGAGAATTGTCCGAATCATGGAATCCCACAAAGGATGTTGCTTGAATACTTCATTGAAATTATATCCCCTGTTCAAGCTTGTGTCCAAGATACAGTTGCGACAGACCTTGAACTCTTTGCACAACAATTCAGCAGACAGTTCAAGGTTCAGTTGCGACAGACCTTGAACTCGTATCACAACAATTCGGACAACAGAACAAAAGTAGAAGGACGCACAGAATGATAACCCAGTTCGGCCAGGCCTACTCTGGGGGGTTTCCCACACCCTAGAAGGGACAACAAATCTTTATTACGAGTTAGAGCTACAAGTGGACTTACGCTTACACCTTGTAATCGCCTAGCCTCTAACACTACGTCTCTCAGATTTGCAACCGAGGTTTACAGCAGTTAACCTCGATCCCCTTCGTCTGAACCTACAGTCCGAACGTTCTCGACCTTCTCCAGAAGCTCGGATGCTTTCTCTCAAAAGCTTGTTCACCTTTGTTGTGTGCGGCAGTTTGATCGCTTCCAGGCAGTCTCAGTTGCACTTGACAAGACTGCTCTTGCACCGATGCGTTTCCAGTGGGGAAACACAGCCGGCCGTCTCTTTCTTCCTTCCCAATCGATAGTGTATGCTCGTGTATGTTTGATCTTGAAAGCGATGTAGAATAAGGGCGCCCTAGCATTGTATTTATATGCTAGGACGAAACCCTAATTTGCACAAGATAATCCCATCAAATATTTAGAAAATATTCCTAGATATTTGATGTATATCTTTCTCAAATCGGTTGGAAGAATATACGATGTCTTCTTGCCCAAGTAAGCAGCGCCGCCTTCAATGTAGATATTCAATCGAATATCTTATGCTCGAATAAGTCGCTGGCTGACATAACTTGGCGATATCTTCGCTGTCCAATATCCTTCCGAAAAATATCCTTGCGTATGCTCCACGCTGTATGTGAGTACTAGGATATGTTCGAACTCCCCCTGAACTCCTGCTCGAACTGTCTAAGCTACGTTTTGCCAAATACATGGCACTCAAGGGAACATCATTCATGGATGGGATGGTTCTAATGGAAAGAAGAATGCTAGATGCTTCCGCTCAAGGGTCTATTCTTGACATGTACTCCGAGGAGATATGGGAGTTGATTAGGAGAGTTGCCGAGAGCATAAGGTATTTAGAAGAAACATATAAACCTGCACCAGTTGCTAACGTGAATGTACAATCAGAATTGCAGGAACTGAAGAATATGATGGCTCAATTAGTGACGCAACAACCACAAAGAAGCCAACAAGTGGAGTGTAAGGTAAACAAGTCCACTTTGCATTCAATGAATAACGATAACGCTATTTTTCAGGAAAGAACAGAAGACGTGAATATAGTGGACTACATGAACAAGGGAGATTTGCCACCAAGGAGGTATGATGGATATCAAGGCAACAACAAATGGCAGCCTAGGCAAAATGATAGTGGATGGCAAAGGAACAACAATTACGCGGTGGGGCAATCCTCGTACCCACAAAAGCAGCCGTACAAACCACCACAAATCAGACAAGGAGATGAGGACCAGATCAGGGAATTGAGAGAGGAAATGAGAGGGATGTTCAAGGTACTCACTCAAAAGATGGGCCAAAATGCTGGAGACGTCAACGAGCTAAAGAGGCAAGTGTCTCAAATTGCCAGCGCCGTTTACGAAAAGCGAGAAGACAAAGGGAAGCTGCCGTCGCAAACGATCCCCAATCCAAGGAAAAATGTGAGTGTGATTGTGATAAAGGATGAAGAGGAGATGAATGCTGAAGGAAAGAAAAAGGAGCAAAATTTGGATTCTACCTCAGTGGAGATGGCGAACGTCTCACCAATTATGGCACAAACGCCTGCGTGGAATTCCCAGTAAGTAATTCCCAAATTTTGAATTCTAACCCTCTTGCGTAATTGCCATTTCCCATGCAGGTTATTGAGCACCACGAAGCTATAAATAATGGGATTCAACGGAAGGAGTGTGAAGACACGAGGATCAACGCACAAGAATTGGAGCAAGGGCAACAAGGAGCGTTGACCAATCGGACTAGAGACCCAGGTGCCTTCACGGTGACCTGTGGCAATTGTAACACGCTTATTCCCCACTGTTTGATTGATTTGGGAGCGTCTATTAATGTGATGCCTTATGATCTATATTGTTCATTGAAACTTGGACCGGTGAAACCGATCAAGTTAACTATTGAGTTAGGCAACAAGTCATGTGTTCATCCCTATGGTTTGCTTGAGAATTTAACCTTTAATGATGGTTAAGTTGTTGTGCCTGCAGATTTTTATGTCTTGCAGATGGAGGACACCCAGACTAAGGAGTCACCAACACTCATTCTAGGACGACCTGTCTTGTTTGCGGCGAAGGCGAAGATTGATGTCGATGAGGGTACTGTAATCCTCAAATATGGTGGCAGGATGGCTGAGTTTCGTGTCTTTGAGGATGACCACCAGCCTTGTGCGAGAAAACCACCTGAGATAACTGGTAAGACTTGTTTTAATATTTTAACTGCTGAATCGCTGCGTGTGATTAAGGGTGTCAGTGAGCAGCTAGAAGGTAACAAGGAAAACACATCCACCAGATGAAAAGCGAGTTAAGAAATAAAAGTGTGGGGTGGCTGCGCAGAAGCGGTGGACACCTAAAGAAAAGAACTGGAGATCGAAGCCACCTGATGGCGGGCTGAGCATTGAGAAACGGTTACCTCGTGGAAGTGCTGAAGAGAGGAGCACGCTGAGCAGTAAGTTTGATTTGGAGCAGCCTTGGGATCCTAACTTGTGATCCCTAAAGAGGTAATGTCCAGCCAAGGACGTAAAACAAAGGCGCTTACCGGGAGGTAACCCGGTGTGTGTTTTTATTTTAATCATGTTAGGAGTAGGTTAATTAGTGGAATTGAGAATCTGATAATGCACCTCGAGTGCATTTTGTTTTATTTCTGGTGGGTTCAGGTGATTAAATGAAGAAAGGAATTCTACATCAGTGCAATTCGCACACGTCTTATTAAATATCTGCGCGGACGCCCGAACAATAAAGCTAATTCAAGAGACGTCCGCGGTATTAAAAGAAGAAGACGTCCGCGATGCGTCGCAGAGCACAATCACCACCACCAGACTATTAGGGGAGTACCAGTTCTTTCGTTTTGATTTATTTATTGGTTTTTTGTTTTTTATTTGAGTCTGTTTTGTTTGTCCGTCTTATCTCTTGACTTGTACCGTGAGGACACGGGTCAATTTAAGTGTGGGGTGGGATGTTATAGAGTCAGTCGTGTGTCGTGTTAGTTTTTAATTTTTATGTTTCGTGTATGTGGCTTGATGAACTCGTAATGAACTGATGATGTACTGTTATACTTTCTGATATGTCGAAATCCTATTTCCAGCTTTGTATGACTATTGTGCTCATTTGACTAAAAATGCAAAATTTCAAAATTTCGATGCTTTGTTCTTGTGAGTTGTAATACGCAGGGATGTGGAGTTGAAAGAAATGTCCTAGAAAGGTACGGCAAACTTCAGGAAATTCTGAGTTTTTGGTTTTGATGATTGAGAAAAGCGGTGGAGGTTGACGCTTCACTAGCCTAGTCCTGAGAGTAGCTCCGTCACCAAGTATACAAGTTTATTCATGCGTTCGCAGTGGTGGCTGGAAGAGAAAATGAACTGTCCATCTCTAGTCGAAGTAGCTGGGAATGGGTGGGTAACCCCTACCTTGCCTCATGCAGAAAAGACGAGGATGAGAAAAGAGCGAGACGCACTCCTATGCTGTTATCTGGAGGCTATGATTGGAGTGGTTCAAGGGCGCAAATGATTATGTGGACAAGAAACAAATTCAAAAGCCGAAGGCAAACCATCAAGTAGAAAAAAAGAGAAAGAAAAAATCAGAAATCTGCTTGATTCAAGAAAAGATGTGTCGTTTATCAAGGTCCATACAACTCAAAGAATTCAAGACTCAACGGTACAAAAGCAGTGAATTAATCATGTGTCAGAGAAAGCCGCTGACTCGATTCTGAAGACCAAAACTCAGAAAAGAATGCAGTGTCCGTGGTACCTATAAGGGACTATCTCCCAATCATCCAAGGTCATTTGAATTTCAACTCGCGAGGTAACAAGTATCGAAAATCTATCTATACTCGCATTGTTAGAATCTTAAGCATGATAAGATTAATTGCTGGATTTAGGTATTGAGATGTAAGGATTAGCATGACTAGTACATTGTAATTCGTTCTGTGGCTTTGTTCTTGTTCGGGACGAACAAGTTCAAGTGTGGGGTAGTTTGATGGATCGTAGTTGTACGACTATTTTCTGTGTCAAAACCCCGTCTCTTAGTTGTTGCCTGTATATTATTTTATTATCTGTGTGTAGTTTTCATTTTCAGGTGCATTCGGAGACAACGGAAGGAATATAGGCTAAAGGGAGCCCATTAGAAGATGTTTGGCATCAAAAGAAATGAAGTCCGAAGTGTTGAAGTTTTAGTTAGTGCAGACCACTTACGTCCGAAGAATTATGGGCACTTAGGTCTTAACAATTTCGGTAATTGTTAAGACGTCCACGGACGTTAAACCAAGAGACGTAAGTGGAATCCAGCTGGCAGTCAAATTTCCTTATTTTGGATTTGTAATCTTGGGAGGAATAATACTAAAATCGAAGAGCCATATCTCGAAGACGAAAATAGGAGAATTCGAGGAGGCTCATTGACAATTTGGAGAAGATAAAAAAAGAGAGAAAAGGGAGAAGAACAAGACTTTTTGGCCGTGGAGTGTGTGTGGATTTGAAACACACGCTTGAAGGTTTGAAGGAAAAAAAGGTTTGGTCCGTGGAAGAGAAGTGAGTTGCTGACCCAACTTGGCAGGAGGCAAAAGTGTGGTTTGGGAGCACGACATACATTTTTGGGAGGAGATTTGAGATACACATTTTTGGGGAGACAAAGAACACACGTTGGAGGGCAGAATTGAAGAAAGCTTGGAGGAGAATTCGACATCAGTATTTTCATTTCATCTTATTCAAATACCTAATGATGTATTGCATTTCGATGAGTAGCTAAACTCATATGTGTATGCTAGAACTCAACATTGTGATGTATTGACTTGAGAGTTCTATTGATTTCTATGTTTTGCCTATATTACTATACAATGCTTATGGAATTGATGTGCTAGCATGAGTGGAACCCTAGCGGGGGAGCTTGTGTTTGTGAGTTGATGTCGATTATCAAAGTTTACTTGCAACCTAGCGGGGATAGCAAACTGGATACGAGTAATATATCACTAGGATTAAACACCCTAGGACAACTTGTTTATATGTTCATGCAACTCTAGCGAGGTTAAGTATTAGAACAAAAACGGGGAGTATAACTTAGAGGGGAGCTCTAAGTTGTAGAACATTAGAAATCAAAACGGATTTGTCAATGATTTAGTCTTGCATCACAATCGAAAGTTCTAGCTTGCACTTCTCTTTGATATTTGATACTTGAATTGGTGTGACGTTTTATCTCTTGATAATTGATCATTGTTGCTTACTTGCGTTTTTTATTTAACTTGTTCGAAATTTATGACACCATTGTTACTCTTGTACTTAGTAAACAGGTTCTCACACCGATCTCTGTGGATACGACCCGACTTACTACTTGCTAGTCGGAGATAAAGAAAATATTATTTTTGACGGGTACAACGACGCCCGTCAATAGTCTATTTCTGAGGACAAACTTAGATAAACCTTAGAATGAGACTACCGAGAGTAACTTGGTATGAACAAAGACAAACTTTAGTCTCATTCTAAGGTTTGTCAAAGTTCATCCCAAGTTAGTCTAAGTTCATCCCAATTTAGTCAATTTCTAAGGACGAACTTAGATAAACCTTAGAATGAGACTAACAAGACTAATTTGGGACGAAGAATGACAAACTATAGTCTCATTCTAAGGTTTGTCTAAGTTCGTCCCAAGTTAGTCTAAGTTCGTCCCAAGTTAGTCTCTTTCTAACGACGAACTTAGACAAACCTTAGAATGAGACTAACGAGACTAACATAGGATGACCAAAGACAAACGTTAGTCTCAATCTACGGTTTGTCTAAGTTCGTCCCAAGTTAGTCTAAGTTCATCCCAAGTTAGTCTCTTTCTATGGACAAACTTAGACAAACCTTGGAATGAAACTAACGAGACTAACTTGGGACGAACAAAGACAAACTTTAGTCACATTTGAAATTATATCCCCTGTTCAAGCTTGTGTCCAGGGTACTATTGCGACAGACTTTGAACTCTTTCCACAACAGTTCAGCTGACAGTTTGAGGTTCAGTTGCGACAGATCTTGAACTCGTATCACAACAGTTCAGCAAGTACACAAAAGCAGTAGAACTCACAGACTGATAACCCAGTTCGGCTCCGCCTACTCTGGGGGGTTTCCCACACCCGAAAAAGGGACAGCAAATCTTTATTACGAGTATAGAGCTTACACAGGGACTTACACTTACACCTTGTAATTGCCTAACCACAATACTCCGTCTCTCAGATTTGCAACCGAGGTTCACCGCAATTCCCCTCAATCCCCTTCATACAGCCCTTCTGTCCGAACGTTCTCGATCTTCTCCTCGAAGCTGGGATGCTTTCTCTCGAAAGCTTGTTCACCTTTGTTGTGTGCGGCAGTTGATACGCTTCAGGTAGTCTGAGTTGCACTTGAGCAGACTGCACTTGCACCGATGTGAAAACACAACCGGCCATCACTTTCTTTCTTCCCAATCGATAGTGTAAACTCGTGTATGTTTGATCTTGAAAGCGATGGCGAATAAGGGCGCCCTATCATTGTATTTATATGCTTGGACGGAACCCTAATTCGCACAAGATAATCCCATCAAATATTTAGGAAATATTCCTAGATATTTGATGTATATCTTTTGAATTGGTTGGAAGAATATACGAAGTCATCTTCTTGCCCAAGAGAGCTTTGCCGCCTTCAATGTAGATATTCATTCGAATATCTCATGCTCGATTAAGTCGCTGGCCAACTTCAACTTGGCGAAATCTTCGCTGTCCAATATCCTTCCGGGAAATATCCTTGCGTCTACTCCACGCTGTGTATGAGTACTAGGATATGTTCGAACTCCCCTTGAACACCTGCTCGAACTGTCTAATCTACGGTTTGCCAAATACATGCCACATAAGGGAACATCAATCTCCCCCTTCGCATTTTGTTAAAACCAAATCTACTAGATAACTAAGTCTATATAACTATCAAGACAGTAGACAACTTTGAGGGAAACAAGAATTGTCTCCTCCAAAATACTCCCCCTTTTTGCCACAACCTGGCAAGGGGTGCGATTCGAGTTCAAACAGTCAGTCAAAATGTGCCAGAACAAGCACTAAGTACGAAAGTTTTAAACAAATAGTTCAAGGAGATAGTTTTTTAGAGGACCTTCATTCAGACGACCCGTCATCAGTGGCATCCTCAGAATCAGTATTATCAGATTCATCCTCACTTGGGTAGCTGAGGGCACGAGCGAGCTTGTTGATCCACCTACGTTGCTCCTTGTCCACTTCTATGATGACATTCAGGTCCCTGAGCAGCTGACTCCTCTCATCCCGGCCCATCCTGGCTCCCCCTCGACTCGACTCCGCAACACCCTTTCCTTTCTGGTTCTCCTCCTTGAGGTCGTTCACGTGACGCCCTTTGAACAACTTGAGGTCGACGATGAACTTGTTGGGCGCCTTTGTGAGATGGTCAGGCGCGGCCTTCAAATCTGGAGCTTGATGGATGATCAGCTCATAAATCAGAGACGAGAAGCAGATCTGGTGCAGAGTTCTCATCGATATAGCATGTTCAGCAATCTGTTTGAACATTATTCTGCCCAGGTTGAACTTCAGCTTATTCCCTATCTGATAAATCAGTTGGGCCATGTCCTTGTTGACAGTAGAGCGATGAGTAGACGGCTTTGATGGACCATAATTATACGAATCATAAACACAGTTAAACCACTAAATTAGACCTTTTGTCTATTTAACTTTTGCTTGTTAGTTCCGATATATTTCTACAGGGTATTTTGGACTCTAGAGAGAATACACCCTAAGGAGAGGATTTTACGCTGAAAAGATATTACGAGTTAGTCCAAGGTCACGATCAGACGCTAAATGCAGAAATCTCAAGATCCTGACATTAAATTACTCAAAACAAATCCAACCGAGGAGCAACCAAAGTCAGTCCGGAGCTGGAATGGACCCGATGGCTTTTTGGATGGCTTGGATGCACACACATCTTCCTTCTCCTCTCATCCAAGCCACACATGTGGCTCTCCTCTCCCATAGCCGCCGGCGGCTAGCTCTCCCCCTCCATGTGATGTGATCTCCTTCACTCATCTTCTCATCCTCTCATCCTTTGCCAAGTGTTGGCATCTCCCATCTCCTCCATGGCTATAAAAGGAGAGCTCCTCCTCCTCATTTCATATCCCAAAATTAAAATCACTTCTCTCTCTAAGTTTGGCATTTGTAAGCTTTTGTTTGAAATAATACTCCTGTTGGTTCTTGAGTATTATAACAGTTTGAAATAATACTCCTGTTGGTTCTTGAGTATTATAACAGTTTTTAGAATACTCCTGTTGGTTCTTGAGTATTCAAGTAGGATTTGGGAATACTCCTGTTGGTTCTTGAGTATTCCCCTTTACTTACTGTCTTTCAAAAACCCCCGAGTATTTAGCTAAGATATCCTCCTCCATGGACATTCGTAGCTAAACTGTTCATTCGGTTGAAGGGGTGTACATGTATCATAAAATGTTTTAGGCAATTCTTAGAGCCTCTTCTCTGTATTCAAAACTTGTTCTATGTGCCATATATTAGGTTAGAACTTCCAAGGTTGAGTGGATGCTTGGAATGGCAAAGCTCTTCCGTGGGGTTCGTAAACTTACTCGGATAAGTGGATGCTTGGAATGGCAAAGCTTATCTGAGGAGTTTGACCTTTCTAAAACACCATTTGGTTGCTTGGGAATGACTGACCAAATGGATGCACACAGGCTAATATACCTTGGAATGGGGTATTAGTCTAAGTAGAACAAGTGCTCTACGTTTTTTGCAAAAGACTAGACGGTGTCGCAAGTTGAGTGCTTGGAATGGCCTCGATTCACTTTCGAACACTTTTGCAAAAGACTAGACAGTGTGGCAAATCGAGTGCTTGGAATGGCCTTGATGCACGTTTGAATACTTAGAAGGATCACTAAGAGCCAATGATAAACAGGCTATGATACAAGGCCCCCGAAACCGAATTCTTGAGATTCAAACCCCCTTGCATTTACTTTCTTAGTATAAACTGCTTTATCAACCGCTCACCTTCCGGAGGACTTGACAATCACGCATCACCCGCTGTAAGTCTTCTTCCTTTTATTTTCAGTAATTACTTTTCTGTAATTTACTTTTCTGCACTAAAAACCAAAACCAACCAAAAAAAGGCACTTACTTTTCCGCACTAAAACTCAATCAACCTAAAAGACGCTCCCATCCAGTACAAATCCCTCAAAGAACAACTTATCCCCCTAATTCCCTTGGGTTCGACCCCTACTTACCACTTGCTACCCAGTAGTAAGGTCACGAGTAGCGGAATATAAATTAGCTTTTGCATAGAGAACACCGCACCTTAACGACAGTGCGGTGGGCTCCGTCAAAACTGGCGCTGTTGCCAGGGAATTAGCCGTCGGATAAGTTGTTCTTTCCCTCCCCTTCTCATGTCCTCATGACGCTACCCACTACGTATGCATGGACAACAAGACATCTTCCACTGTTCGGAGGTACGGATGGAGAAGACCCAGTACTACACTGCCGAAACTTTCACCACGTTTGCTGACACATAAAACCTGAAAATGAAATGTTAGAGGAATTGAAGCTTAAATGCTTCAAATTCTCTCTAACTAATTTTGCGACAATCTGGTATTACACATCAACCGCTAGTAGTGCAGTACATTTTGTGGACCTCTACGTTCCATTCCTGAAAGAATTTTCCCCTCCATCCTTACGACAACAAACCCGTGAGAAGATCATGTGCCTTCAACAATCCCGGGATGAGACTTTGGACGAATACTACATGAACTATGACACCATCGTCTCAAGCCGCCCACACCATGGATTCACGGAGGTGTTTCTTCTTCAAAAATTCCTTTGTGGGATGAGGGCCGATGAGTTCTCAAGGATCAATGACGCAGTGGGAGGATTAGCCATGCACTTATCCCTGACTCAAATATGGGATGTTATAAATGACCTGGCCGCAGCAACAAAACGAATACCTCAAGCTGACAGAGGAATGCAGATAGAAGAAGCTGGTCCAGAGACAGATGCAGAAGAGACTTCCGAGCCATCAGAAGATTGGGATATAGAAAGTATCGGGAGCAACGAGGAAAAACCCTCATGGGAACTGAATGCCGTGTCAGCAATGGAAGAAGTCCAGAATACCACTAGCATGCTGCCCGAGCCATACCCAGCTATCATCACCCAAGCATCCGATACCATAAACGACTAGATCCTCACAAACAGACAAGACGAGGCAGAACCAAGCCTTAAGATGCAAGCTTCCCGACTTTTCCCCTTGATGAATAGGAAAATTGCAGAAAACTATGTGATCCATGAAGAGGATGGGAAAAGGGCCTGAGCAGAACGACTCCTCGATGGAGCATGTTTTCACCATAACTAGACAAGGCAAAGTCCTAAACACCAGAAAACCCAGTTCAAGAAACTAATAGTGAAAGGTCCCTCGCCTTCTCGGAGACGTTGGAAGGAGAAACCATCAGAACCATGGGAACTGGACCCAAGCCCTTCATCAGCCAAAAACTCAGGAAGAGTCACAGCCAGAATCAAGGTCGGCGCAATAAAGAAATATGACCTAAGCCACCCATGGGATCCAAACCAATGATCCAGGAATGAGGTACTGTCGAGCCAACGACGTTAAAGAAAGGCACTGGTCGGGAGGTTACCCGACACCTATCTTACTTTCTGTCATTTATTTTCTGTCATGTTAGTTTTTTTTCCAATAAGTCGCTCTCACCCACTTGGTGCATAGAAGAAATGACTATTCAGGAATCGGTTTTTGGAGCAAGACCGGATCAGCCAGGCAGCTTCCGTGAGTTACCGGGCCTGCGCTGAGAGTTTAAGGCCCCAGCCGAACTCCCTTGATTATCCAGCCTCATGCCATGTCGTTCACTCGACACTTTAAAGGGAGTTCTGTTCTTCCCTTTTCCTTAACGTCAATTCCTTCTCATATAACATCTGCTTGCATGGCTTTTGAACTAAGTCTTGCTGAAAGGCACGCCTTCGTTCAAAAGTGTGGGGTGAGAACCACCTGTGTACATAACATGTTTTCTTTTCCTTTTTTAATATTATCTTTTTGAAAATATGAACTTGAGAATGTGAAAAAGATAGATCTAAAATTCATGCATTTACCTTGTGAAAATTCAACTGTCTAAAAACTTAGAACGTAACTTTTCATTTGTGCCTTTGTGCTGAGATAAACTAGGGATGTGGATTTGACATAAACTGCCCTAGAGAGGCTTGGCAAGCAATCGAAGGATCGAATCTAACTATATGGTTTTTGAAGTTAGTGGAGGCTGCACTTCGGGTTTCAGTGAAGATTGAAGTCATCTCCACCATGCAGTGTTTATGCAAAAAGAACAAAGGCGAGGACGGGAATCAGACCGTCCTATCTCTAGTCAAAGTAGCCGAGAAAATAGATGAGCGACCCTCATCTTGACCCGCGCGAAACGGAAAGGATGAGAGGAGCGGGGAGGTATTTCCATAGGCTTGCGGGCGATGATTGGACTTCCCAACAAAGGCTTGAGAAAATGGACTAACGAGCCACAAAAAGGCAAAAAGCTCGAAGAAGCAAATCAAGAGGCCAAAGGCCCAAAATTGTGAAGGTTTTAACCGAACAAAAAGTGAAGTACTCAAAGAGTCAAATCAAAGGCCAAAGGCCGATTCACTACAAAAGCTGTCCCTCGCCAAAAGAAAATCAAAGTACTCAAACCATTGAAACCCGAACCGAATCACGTGCTAGAGAAAGCTACAAGGAAACCATATAGTGCGAGATGATTCCAAGATTGCAGTCCAGGAGCCAAAAAAGGGCTATCTCCCGAAACATCCAAAATAATTTGCATCTCAGCACGAAGGTACACGTATCAAGTTTCTTCTAAGTATTTACACAGTTCAATTTGGTAATAAGTAAGTAATGCATGAATTAGGATAAATCGAGTCCCACAGTCTAACTTTCATATTTTAAAAGCTTATATAGTGTGCCGCCTTTTAATAGCATTGTTCGGGACGAACAACTAAAAGTGTGGGGTGATCTGATGGACCATAATTATATGAATCATAAACACAGTTAAACCCACTAAATTAGACCTTTTGTCTATTTAACTTTTGCTTGTGAGTTCCGATATATTTCTACAGGGTATTTTGGACTCTAGAGAGAATACATGCTAAGGAGAGGATTTTACGCTGAAAAGATATTACGAGTTTGTCCAAGGTCACGATCAGACGCTGAATGCAGAAATCTCAAGATCCTGACATTGAATTACTCAAAACAAATCCAACCGAGGAGCAACCAAAGTCAGTCCGGAGCTGGAATGGACCCGATGGCTTTTTGGATGGCTTGGATGCACACACATCTTCCTTCTCCTCTCATCCAAGCCACACATGTGGCTCTCCTCTCCCATAGCCGCCGGCGGCTAGCTCTCCCTTTCCATGTGGTGTGATCTCATTTACTCATCTTCTCATCCTCTCATCCTTTGCCAAGTGTTGGCATCTCCCATCTCCTCCATGGCTATAAAAGGAGAGCTCCTCCTCCTCATTTCATATCCCAAAATTGAAATGACTTCTCTCTCTAAGTTTGGCATTTGTAAGCTTTGGTTTGAAATAATACTCCTGTTGGTTCTTGAGTATTATAATAGTTTGAAATAATACTCCTGTTGCTTCTTGAGTATTATAACAGTTTTAGAGAATACTCCTGTTGGTTCTTGAGTATTCAAGTAGGATTTGGGAATACTCCTATTGGTTCTTGAGTATTCCCCTTTACTTACTGTCTTTCAAAAACCCCCGAGTATTTAGCTATGATATCCTCCTCCATGGATATTCGTAGCTAAACTCTTCATTCGGTTAAAGGGGTGTACATGTATCATAAAATGTTTTGGGCAATTCTTAGAGCCTCTTCTCTGTATTCAAAACTTGTTCTATGTGTCATATATTAGGTTAGAACTTCCAAGGTTGAGTGGATGCTTGGAATGGCAAAGCTCTTCCGTGGGGTTCGTAAACATACTCGGATAAGTGGATGCTTGGAATGGCAAAGCTTATCTGAGGAGTTTGACCTTTCTAAAACACCATTTGGTTGCTCGGGAATGACTGACCAAATGGATGCACACAGGCTAATAAACCTTGGAATGGGGTATTAGTCTAAGTAGAACACGTGCTCTACGACTTTTGCAAAAGACTAGACGGTGTTGCAAGTTGAGTGCTTGGAATGGCCTCGATTCACTTTCGAACACTTTTGCAAAAGACTAGACAGTGTGGCAAATCGAGTGCTTGGAATGGCCTTGATGCACGTTTTAATACTTAGAAGGATCACTAAGAGCCAATGATAAACAAGCTATAATACAAGGCCCCCGAAACCGAATGCTTTCCTGAGATTCAAACCCCCTTGCATTTACTTTCTTAGTATAAACTGCTCTATCAACCGCTCACCTTCCGGAGGACTTGCCAATCACGCATCACCCGCTGTAAGTCTTTGACGGAGCCCACTGCACTGTCGTTAAGGTGTAATGTTCTCTGTGCAAATAAATTTATATTTTCCGTTAATCGCGACTACACTACTGGGCAGTAAGTGGTAAGTAGGGGTCAAACCCAAGGGAATTAGAGGGATACGTTGTTCTTTGTACTGGCGGGGAACGTGTTTTAGGTTGATTAAGATTTTAGCGCGATTGACTAAGCTACTGTTTTTGGTTTTTTTTGGTTTTGAGTGCGGAAAAGTAAATTACAGAAAATAAATACTGAAAATAAAGGAGTTAAGGGAAGAAGACTTACAGTGGGTGATGCGTGATTGCGATTCCTCCAGTAGATGAGCGGTTGATGGTTGTAGTTGATCGAGTAGTTTATAAAAGTAAATACAGGGGGGTTTTTGTAATTCAAGGAAAAGTATTCGGTTTTCAGGTACCTTGTATTATAACATGTTTATTAATAACCGTTAGTAACCTTTCTAAGTATTCAAAGATGAATCGAGGCCCTTTCGTAGCGCAAGACTTGCAACATCGTTTAAAGCAACACTTATTCTACTTCAGACTAATTCCTCCTTTCGAAGTATCTTAGCCTTTTGTGCATCCACCTGATCTCGCAGTTACGATCGACCAAGTGGTGTTTTAGATAAGTCGAACTCCTCAATAAGTTTTGCTTGTTACAGCTTCCACTTACCGAGTATGATCACGAATTCCCACGGAAGAGCTTTGCTTGTTACAGCTTCCACTCAACCTTGGAAACTCTGACTATAAATGGCACATAGAATAAGTTTTGAATACAAAGAAATGAAACTAAAAGAAATTAAAACATTATATAATACAAGAAAATACCTTCGACCGAATGAAGAGTTTAGCTACGAATATCCATGGAAAAGGACATCATAACTAAATACTCGGGGGTTTTTGAAAACAGTAAGAGGGAAAGGGGTGGAATACTCAAGAACCAACAGGAGTATTCCCAATTTCCTACTGAATACTCAAGAACCAACAGGAGTATTCTCTAAAGTATAATACTCAAGAACAAACAGGAGTATTATTTCCAATCAGTATAATACTCTAGAACCAACAGGAGTATTATTTCATAAACCAAACCAAACTTACAAAGTAACTTAGAGAGAGAAGTGATTTACAAATTTGTGGATTTTGTGGATTTGTGGATGATTGAAATGAGGAGGAGAAGGCTTGTATTTATAGCCATAAGGAGGAGGAATGGAGGGTGGAGATGGTGGCATGTGGTGTTGCATCCAAGGGTGGAGGAGGAGGCTTTGAAGATGTGGAGGAGGAGCCACCACATGGCAAGCTCACCATGGAGCTTGGAAAGCCGCCGGTTGCCAGTTGGAGGAGGAGGAGAGCTTGTGGCTTTGGCCACCTCTTGCCAAAGCCACCGGTCACCCATGGTGGAGGAGGGAGGAAGCCACCCATGAGTCACCATTTTGCCCCAAAGCTGCCGGTCACCTTGGTCCATGGATGAGTTTTGACAGTTTTGTGCAGTCTTTTCACAAAACTGTCAATCCAATTTTGCTCCGGTCTGACTTGGATTGTTCCTCGGATGAATTTAATTTGAGTAATTCAATGTCAGGATCTTGATATTTCTTCGTTCAGCGTCTGATCTTGACCTTGGATTGACTCTTAATATCTTTTCAGCGTAAAATCCTCTCCTTAGCGTGTTTTCTCTCTAAGCGCCAAAATACCCTGTAAAAATAAATCGGGACTAACAAGTAGAAGTTAGATAGACAAACAGTCTAATTTGGTGGGTTTTAGTGTGTTTTTGATTCGTATAATTATTGTCCATCAGATTACCCCACACTTTTAGTTGTTCCTCCCGAACAATGCTATTAAAGGGTGGCACACTAAGTAAGTTTGTTGAAATATAAAAATTAGACTGTGGTACTAGATTTATCCTAATTCATGCATTGCTTACTTATTACCAAATTGAACTGTATAAATAAATAGAAGAAACTTGATACTTGTACCTCCGTGCTGAGATGCAAATTATTCTGGATGTTTCGGGAGATAGCCCTTTTTAGGCTCCTGGACTGCAACCTCGAGACCGTCTCGCAATATATGGTTTCCTTGTAGCTTTCTCTAGCACGTGATTTGGTTCGGGTTTCACTAGTTTGAGTACTTTGATTTTTTTTTGGCGAGGGACTGCTTTTGTAGTGAATCGGCCTTTGATTTTGACTCTTTGAGTACTTCACTTTTTGTTCGGTTAAAACCTTCACAATTTTGGGCCTTTGGCCTCTTGATTTGCTTTTTTGAGCTTTTGCCTTTTTGTGGCTTGCTAGTCCATTTTCTCAAGCCTTTTTGGGAGGTCCAATCATCGCTCGCAAGCCTATGGAAATACCTCCCCGCTCCTCTCATCGTTGTTGTTTCGCGCGGGTCAAGATGAGGGTCGCTCATCTATTTTCTCGGCTACTTTGACTAGAGAGAGGACGGTCTAATTCCCGTCCTCGCCTTTTTCTTTTTTGCATAAACACTGCATGGCGGAGATGACTTCAATCTTCACTGAAACCCGAAGTGCAGCCTCCACTGACTTCGAAAACCATATAGTTTGATTCGATCCTTTGATTGCTTGCCATGCCTCTCTAGGGCATTTCTATCAACTCCATATCCCTAGTTTATCTCAGCACAAAGGGCCAAATGAGAAGTTACGTTCTAAGTTTTTAGACAGTTGAATTTTCATAAGGTAAATGCATGAATTTTAGATCTATCTTTTTCACATTCTTAAGTTCATATTTTCAAAAAGATAAAATTAAAAAAAAAATTATGTACACAGGTGGATCTCACCCCACACTTTTGAACGAAGGCGTGCCTTTCAGCAAGACTTAGTTCAAAAGCCATGCAAGCAGATGTTATACGAGAAGGAAATGACTTAAAGGAAAAGGAAAGACAGAACTCCCTTTAAGGTGTCGAGCGAACGACATAGCTCGAGGCTGGATAATCGAGGGAGTTCGGCTGGGGCCTTGAACTCTTGGCGTAGCACTGACTGGCTTAATGTTGCACCCAAGTCCGATTCCTGAATAGTCAAATCTTCTATGCACCAAGTGGGTGAGAGTGACTTATTGAAAAAGTAAAATACAGAAAATAAAAGACAGAAAATTAAAGTGCGGAAAGTAAGATAGTGTCGGGTTACCTCCCGACCAGTGCACTTGTTTAGCGTCGTTGGCTCGATAGTACCTTATTCCTGGATCACTGGTTGGGATCCCATGGGTGGCTTAGGTCGAATTTTGCCACTATTCCTGTGTTGATTTTCCCTTTGCCTTTTCCCGATTTCTTGCGAGATGATGTGCATGGGTCCAGTTCCCGTTGTTCTCGTGATGTCTCCTTCCAACGTCTTTGAGAAGGTGAGGGACCTTTGACCACTAGCTTCTTGAACCGGGTTTTCTTAGGGCTGTCTTGTCCAGTCATGGCATAAACTTGCTCCATTGAGGAGTTGTTCTGCTCAGGCCCTTTTCCCATCCTTTTTTCAGCCTCTTCATGGATCACATAGTTTTCAGCGATTTGTCTATTGATCGAGGGGAAAAGTCGGGAAGCTTGCATCTTAAGGCTCGGTTCTGCCTCGTCGTGTCTGTTTGTGAGGAATTGGTCATAGATGGTTTCGGCTGCTTGGGTGATGATAGCTGGGTATGGTATTGGCAGCATGTCGGTGGTATTCTGGACTTCTTCCATTGCTGACACTTCCTCGTTGCTCCCGACACTTTCTATATCCCAGTCTTCTGATGGCTCGGGAGTTTCTTCTCTTTCTGTCTGCAATTCTCCGTCAGCCTCGGGTATTCGTTTTGTAGCTGTGGCCATGTCATTTATGAGGTACCACATGTCTGCAATGGTTAAGTTCCTGGCTGATCTTCTCATTGCTTCGTTTATCCTTGTCAGATCATCGGCCTTCATCCCACGAAGAAATCTTTGAAGCAGAACTTTCTTCGTGAATCCATGGTGCGGGCAGTTTGAGACGATGGTGTCATAGCTCGTGTAGTATTCATCCAAGGTCTCATCCCGGGATTGTTGCAGGCACATGATCTTCTCACGGGTTTGTTGTCGTAAGGATGGAGGGGAAAATTCTTTCAGAAATGGATTGCAGAGGTCCACAAAATGTACTGCACTCCTAGCGGTTGACGTGTAATACTAGATCGTTGAGAAATCAATTAGAGAGAATTTGAAGCATTTAAGCTTAAATTCCTCTAACAGTTCATTTGCAGGTTTAATGAGGTGGCAGACGTGGTGAAAGTTTCGGCAGTGTTGTACTGGGTCTTCTCCATCCGTACCTCCGAACAGTGGCAGATGTCGTGTTGTCCATGCATATGAAGGGGGTTGCGTCATGAGGACATAGGAGGGAAAGAACAACTAATCCGATGGCTAATTCCCCGGCAACGGCGCCAATTTGACGGAGCCCACTGCACTGTCGTTAAGGTGCAATGTTCTCTGTGCTAATAAATTTATATTTTCCGCTACTCGCGACTACACTACTGGGCAGTAAATGGTAAGTAGGGGTCGAACCCAAGGGAATTAGAGGGATACGTTGTTCTTTGTACTGGCGGGGGGAACGTGTTTTAGGTTGATTGAGATTTTAGCGCGATTGACTAAGCTACTGTTTTTGGTTTTTTTGGTTTTGAGTGCGGAAAAGTAAATTACAAGAAAATAAATACTAAAAATAAAGGAGTTAAGGGAAGAAGACTTACAGTGGGTGATGCGTGATTGCGATTCCTCCGGTAGATGAGCGGTTGATGGTTGTAGTTGATCGAGCAGTTTATAAAAGTAAATACAGGGGGGTTTTTGTAATTCAAGGAAAAGTATTCGGTTTTCAGGTACCTTGTATTATAACATGTTTATTAATAACCATTAGTAACCTTTCTAAGTATTCAAAGATGAATCGAGGCCCTTTCGTAGCGCAAGACTTGGAACATCGTTTAAAGCAACACTTATTCAACTTCAGACTAATTCCTCCTTTCTAAGTATCTTAGCCTTTTGTGCATCCACCTGATCTCTCAGTTACGATCGACCAAGTGGTGTTTTAGATAAGTCAAACTCCTAGATAAGTTTTGCTTGTTACAGCTTCCACTTACCGAGTATGATCACGAATTCCCACGGAAGAGCTTTGCTTGTTACAGCTTCCACTCAACCTTGGAAACTCTGACTATAAATGGCACATAGAATAAGTTTTGAATACAAAGAAATGAAACTGAAAGAAATTAAAACATTATATAATACAAGAAAATACCTTCGACCGAATGAAGAGTTTAGCTACGAATATCCATGGAAAAGGACATCATAACTAAATACTCGGGGGTTTTTGAAAACAGTAAGAGGGAAAGGGGTGGAATACTCAAGAACCAACAGGAGTATTCCCAATTTCCTACTGAATACTCAAGAACCAACAGGAGTATTCTCTAAAGTATAATACTCAAGAACAAACAGGAGTATTATTTCCAATCAGTATAATACTCAAGAACCAACAGGAGTATTATTTCATAAACCAAACCAAACTTACAAAGTAACTTAGAGAGAGAAGTGATTTACAAATTTGTGGATTTTGTGGATTTGTGGATGATTGAAATGAGGAGGAGAAGGCTTGTATTTATAGCCATAAGGAGGAGGAATGGAGGGTGGAGATGGTGGCATGTGGTGTTGCATCCAAGGGTGGAGGAGGAGGCTTTGAAGATGTGGAGGAGGAGCCACCACATGGCAAGCTCTCCATGGAGCTTGGAAAGCCGCCAGTTGCCGGTTGGAGGAGGAGGAGAGCTTGTGGCTTTGGCCACCTCTTGCCAAAGCCACCGGTCACCCATGGTGGAGGAGGGAGGAAGCCACCCATGAGTCACCATTTTGCCCCAAAGCCGTCGGTCACCTTGGTCCATGGATGAGTTTTGACAGTTTTGTGCAGTCTTTTCACAAAACTGTCAATCCTATTTTGCTCCGGTCTGACTTGGATTGTTCCTCGGATGAATTTAATTTGAGTAATTCAATGTCAGGATCTTGATATTTCTTCGTTCAGCGTCTGATCTTGACCTTGGATTGACTCTTAATATCTTTTCAGCGTAAAATCCTCTCCTTAGCGTGTTTTCTCTATAAGCGCCAAAATACCCTGTAGAAATAAATCGGGACTAACAAGTAGAAGTTAGATAGACAAACAGTCTAATTTGGTGGGTTTTACTGTGTTTTTGATTCGTATAATTATGGTCCATCAGTCTTCTTCCTTTTATTTTCAGTAATTACTTTTCTGTAATTTACTTTTCCGCACTAAAAACCAAAACCAACCAAAAAAAGGCACTTACTTTTCCGCACTAAAACTCAATCAACCTAAAAGACGCTCCCATCCTGTACAAATCCCTCAAAGAACAACTTATCCCCGTAATTCCCTTGGGTTCGACCCCTACTTACCACTTGCTACCCAGTAGTAAGGTCACGAGTAGCGGAATATAAATTAGCTTTTGCACAGAGAACACCGCACCTTAACGACAGAGCGGTGGGCTCCGTCAGGCCTCCAGTTGAACACGGCTATGAAAAATAGCATTGAATAGAACGTAGATAGATCCGCTGTATGCACAACTGACTCAGGCCTCCACCGAACAGAGCCTGCAGTGATGGTGCTCACTATCTTCTCAAAGCTTGATTCTTCTTCATCAACAGCTGGGTCGTCCATGGAGAAGTATACATTGATCAGCTCCGGATCAATCTTGATCCTCCTTCCTCTAACATAGAAGGCCCCATACTCTGCCTCTCCAATGACCCCAAACTTTGGGGGCAAGTTTGCCATGGCCTCACGCACCAGCTATTCATTGAACGGCTTGCATCTGTCCAACGTCCAGAACAGATCAGACTCTTTAAGCACCTCAACCACTTCCTTCCCTTTGTAACTGGATGCATCCAGCAACCTCTCAGGTATGATTTTCCTTTTCAGCACACAATCCCATTTCAACGCAGTGTCTTTATTAACGAACCACACTCCTTTCTTGACCTTACCCACTGGGACAAACTCAGACTCAGGAGCTGGGACTTCACATCTCCCATCATCTTCAGAGATGGGGACCGCATCAACACGCTTCCTTTTCTTGGAAGTGCCGGCCCCCCCTGCACCAATACTGACCTCAGCAACCTTCTGAACTGATCCCTTTGCAGACTTTGCAAATTCTGCCTTCTTCTTCTCCATCTTTGTCCTTTTGAGATTGACAAGAGGGACAAGGTTCTGGTCATCCTCCAAAAGAGTAGCTTCCTTTGACACTGGCTTTGCTGGCACCCCATGAACTGATGTACCATCCTTCTCCATATGATCATCACGAAGATCACCTTGAATGACTGCTGGTACAGCCACTGTCTCCTTAGGTAAAACTTTCTCTGGAGGTGGTACCGTTTGAGCGTCAGTCTGAACAGATGGTTCCACAGTTGAACCGCTTGTAGCTTTCTCTGCAGCTCTTCCAGTCTCAACACCAGACTGAACACTAGGTTCCCCAGTTGGAACACTTGTAGCTTTTTCTGCATCACATTCTTTTGCCCCAACAGCATGATTACCCTGAGCTTCCTCTGGACTTGCCACTTCCTGATCCTTCTCCTTTTCCAGGTCTTTCATGACATCATCAATGTCTTTGAACATCTTCTGCAACTCCTCATCCTTTTCTGATGAGTCTGATTCTTCTGGTATGGATTCTTTCAAAACACCTGTCTTCCCTGATGGATTAATCTCCTCTCCCACAATCTCAGCATGCATATCGGAACCTTCTTCAGTGATTCCTCCTTGATTCTCAGACGGATCAGCATCATTAATCACCAAATTCCTCTTCCTCGAGGACTTAATAAACTTCTCTGTTTCTTCATCGGACATTGCAATCTTCCGACCTTGAGTGGCATATATCTGGGCTAGATATTTTCTGGGAGAGTCACTAGCCCGCTTAACCTTCTTCCTGCGACCTGCCTTCGGAGGAATGTATCCTGTGGCAAAGATCTTTTCCATCCATGTTCCTGAGCCTCCAGTCACCTTGCTGGGTTCCTCTTCTTCAATAATCTTGGCAGAATCCTTTTCAATAACCGCACGACCGGCTTTTTCAGCCGCAACAGCCCTACTACTGTCAAGATTTCTACCCTCATCACCACCAAGCACCGCCCTACTGGTTTCAACACCAACAGCCCTACTGGCTCCATCACCGTCAACCGACTCAACATCCTTCTCAACCCCCACAATTTTCTCAATAATAGGAATATTTGTAGAAACTGAAGGAACAGTTGGAAATACCTCAGATTGGGGATGTACTTCTTGAGATGTACCAGCATCTAATGGGACTGACGAGGCAGCCGTGGTTGGCTGAGGAGTTTCAGCGGTGACTCCTTCGGCAGCCTTCTTTGCTTTGGCCAAAGATTCGGTGGTGGATCGTAAAGGCGACGCCTTTTTCACCGTCGGAGCTTTTGATTTCGGAAATTTGGATTTCGGCGCCAGAGCTTTTGAGGACTGCATGTCTTCCCTCTTCTTTTCAGCGTATTTAACGCCGGACTTTGCTGACTTCCTTGTGTTCACCATCGCCGTTGAGTGTGTGAGTGGTTGAGAGAGAAGACACTGGATGCCGTTCTAGGGTTTGAGCGAGAGAGACTGCGAACTGATGTGTTTCAAAAGTAATAATACTCCAGCCTTTTCAACTTCCCAAATTGGTCAACTCTCGTTTCAAATAACGGCAGGAAAATCTTCAAGAATATTAAAAAAAAATTGGTCTTCATGCGCTGTATCTTCTGTTCCAGCTCTCTTTATTAGGTGGTCAGTCCAACTGTTCAGCTGGAGATTTGACTATGACTGAACACCGTTGGATGCTTTCATTGGTTAACACCACATAGACCCACTGGGGATCTGGGTGTTCCACTCCGTGACCTGCCATAGGGGTTGAAAAAGGTATGCTGCCTCAGAGTTATCATCTTCTGTGAGCATTCATATTTTCTTGTACGGCTCCATGCATATTTCTGTGGGCATTGTACGAACTCCTTCCGTGACTGTGACACCTTCTGATTCAACAGTTTCCTGGGACAGTTGTCAACATGGATTGGTGCGTATCTCCAATCAGGCCTTGTGTGCAAGGTCTTATCCACTCCCCCTCGCAGAAATCTATGTTGAGTGTTTGCACATGTAAGAGCAACCGGTTGCTGGCCATGGTTCTCGTCGTTCATTGATTCCATCAGACCCATCCCAATAGTGTAGCAGTTGTTGGCATCCCTTTTTCCTTTCATCAGTGTATCACCATTCTTGTCTAGGACAAGACATGAGTAGATAGAGAATGACACATAATGTCCATCGTCGCACAGTTGACTGATGCTTATTAGATTTCTAGACAGTCCTTTGACAAGGAGGGTGTTCTTGAGTACAGGGAGATCCTGAACCATCAATGTCCCACAGCCGATCACCTGACCCTTTCCTCCATCCCCGAAGGTGACAAACCACATCTGCTTAACAGGTCTAATATGGGTAAGAAACTGAGAGTTACCTGTCATGTGGGCGGAGCATCCGCTGTCGAAGTGCCAACTATCTTGCACTGTGTAGCTTGAGGAGTAGCAGGCTACCATGCAAACGGTTTGGTCTGCCTTTTGAACCCAGAATTTTTTCTATCGTGGTGTGGTCTGTTGTTGGAAAGCACGTCGTTCAGCAAGAAACAGGCGACACTTCATCTTGATGTGTCCCATCTGGTTGCAGTACCAGCAAGTGCGCCGATCTATCCTTTGTGTCACTGGTGAATAGTCACGGTTTTGGACAGGTGATCTACAGGTCTTTCCACCACCGAGTGTTCCATGCGTCTTCTTGTAATCAGTTTGGTTCTTTCCTTTGGACTTATTTTGGGACAAGTCTATTTTCTGTCTGGGGTGCTATCTCACCTCTTGTTCAGGTAGGTGTTCAGACACTGATCTTGCTTTAACACACGATCTGCCTTTAGAGGTACCTTCTTTTGTAAACCCCAGGCCTCGATGTCCAGACTCCAACCTCTGAGATCTGAGAATATCATTTAAGTCGTTAGTGCCAGAGTTTAGCATCCTTACCGATTGTTTGAGGTGATTGAGCTCCTTCTTAGTGTCTGAGTGATCCATCTTTTCAGATTCTAGCTGAAGTTCCAGCTGTTCTACTCTCCTCAGTTGGAACACCTCTTCACGCTTCAGATCTGTGATGGTTTTTCTTAGTCCCGTCATGCCTACAGGATGAGTGTCTCGGTCCTTCTCCATTTTGACTTTCAGTGAGGAGACAGTACCCAGGAGTTCTGTTTTCTGAGCAAGAAGATCCAATCTTTCCTGTTTCATCTCAACTAGTTGAGAATTCAGTGAGTCAATTGTACCTTCCAGTTCCACCTTCAGTGTAAGCAGTATCTCGACCTCCTGCCATACCTTGTCCTTTTCCATAGTGACGCTTGCAACTGTGTCATTCAGCTTCTTGTTGATCTTGATCAGAAGCAACCACTTCTCATACAGATATTTATATGTCTGGGCCAGAGAATCCTGCGTGAGTTCTTCATTGTCACTGTCCGAGAGGTCTTCACTCAGGAGTTCCAACTGAGATAGAACAGTTTCACTGGTGCTGCTAAACTCATCCAGAGTTGCGACGAAGGCCACAAAGTTGGTGGTTTCACCTTCTTTTTCTTCGTCTGACTCACTGTCGCTGAAGCTGAATGTTTGCACACTGTGAAGCAAAGTTGGTGGTTTCACCTTCTTTTTGCACAAAGTTGGTGGTTTCACCTTCTTTTTCTTTGTCTGACTCACTGTTTGCACACCATTGCCTTCTTCTTCATGAGAGTGTTTGCACACTGTGAAGCAATATGACCAAAACCCTTGCATTCATAACACTGAATCTCTTCTTTTCCTTTGTCAGACAAGTCTTGCCTCGAATCACTGGACCTTGGCCTGTCGGATTTCCAATTTCGGTAACCAGTTGATGAAGACTGACCTTGTTCTGGACCACGTGTGTTGATTTTCCACACCATTCTTCCAAAGTTCTGTGCCATCATAGCCAGTTGCTCAGTGGTGCAGCCAGCGTCCAGTTTGTCTTCCGTCATGTCTGCTTTGAGGGCGATTCCCTTCTCTTCTCTGGTTTCGAAGTCATGATTGATCTCGTAAGTTCTGAGAGAACCCATTAGCTCGTCCAGCTTCAGTTTGGTGATGTCATGCATTTCCTCAATGGCCGTGACTTTCATGGCAAATCTCGGATGGAGTGATCTCAGGACCTTACTGGCCAATCTTTCTTCATCGATGGGTTTCCCTAGTGCAGACGCCTCGTTGGACAGTTCCAGAACTCGGGTGTTGTACTCAGTGATGGTTTCACTCTCCTTCATCTTCATCTCTTCGAACCTGGTTGTGACAGCCTGCATGCGAGAGTTGTGAACTTTGTCTGTACCTTCAAAGGCTGTTTGGAGGATATCTTATGCTTCCTTGGCCACTTCACAGTTGATGATTAGCTTCATGACGTTTTCATCTACGGCCGAGAAAATTGCGTTCATAGCCTTTGAGTTTCCCATAGAAGCTTTGTCCTCCTCTTCTGTCCACAGTGCTTTTGGTTTTGCGATCGGTTCTCCAGTGAGATTGTTCATCATGGGTTCCGTCCACCCTTTCAGAACAGCCTTCCATGCCTTTTCATCTAGAGATTTCAGAAAGGATCTCATCACGGGCTTCCAGGTGGCATAGTTCGATCATTCGAGTAGCGGGGGTCTGGTGATGCTTTGTCCTTCCTTCAGAGTCATCTTGAACAGTTCAGGATCCCACTCAGTGTGTCGAGTGTCGGCTCTGATACCAAATGAAATTATATCCCCTGTTCAAGCTTGTGTCCAGGGTACTGTTGCGACAAACTTTGAACTCTTTGCACAACAGTTCAGCTGACAGTTCAAGGTTCAGTTGCGACAGATCTTGAACTCGTATCACAACAGTTCAGCAAGTAGACAAAAGTAGTAGAACTCACAGACTGATAACCCAGTTAGGCTCCGCCTACTCTCGGGGGTTTCCCACACCCGAAAAAGGGACAGCAAATCTTTATTACGAGTATAGGGCTTACACAGGGACTTACACTTACACCTTGTAATTGCCTAACCTCAATACTTCGTCTCTCAGATTTGCAACCGAGGTTCACCGCAATTCCCCTCAATCCCCTTCGTTCTGCCCTTCTGTCCGAACGTTCTCGATCTTCTCCTCGAAGCTCGGATGCTTTCTCTCGAAATCTTGTTCACCTTTGTTGTGTGCGGCAGTTAATACGCTTCAGGCAGTCTGAGTTGCACTTGAGCAGACTGCACTTGCACCGATGTATTTCCAATGAGAAAACACAACCGGCCGTCGCTTTCTTCCTTCCCAATCGATAGTGTATACTCGTGTATGTTTGATCTTGAAAGCGATGGCGAATAAGGGCACCCTAGCATTGTATTTATATGCTTGGACGAAACCCTAATTCGTACAAGATAATCCCATCAAATATTTAGGAAATATTCCTAGATATTTGATGTATATCTTTTGAATCGGTTGGAAGAATATACGAAGTCGTCTTCTTGCCCAAGAGAGCTTTGCCGCCTTCAATGTAGATATTCATTCGAATATCTCATGCTCGATTAAGTCACTGCCGACTTCAACTTGACGAAATCTTCGCTGTCCAATATCCTTCCGGGAAATATCCTTGCGTCTGATCCATGTTGTGTATGAGTACTAGGATATGTTCGAACTCCCCCTGTACACCTGCTCGAACTGTTTAAGCTACGTTTTGCCAAATACATGCCACATAAGGGAACATCAACATTCTAAGGTTTGTCAAAGTTTGTCCCAAGTTTGTCTAAGTTTGTCCCAAGTTAATCTATTTCTGAGGATGAACTTAGACAAACCTTAGAATGAGACTAACGAGACTAACTTGGGACGAACTAAGACAAACTTTAGACTCATTCTAAGGGTTGTCTAAGTTCGTCCCAAGTTTGTCTAAGTTCGTCCCAAGTTAATCTATTTCTGAGGTTGAACTTAGATAAACCTTAGAATGAAACTAACAAGACAAGCTTGGGATGGACAAAGATAAACTTTAGTCTCATTCTAAGGTTTATCTAAGTTTGTCCCAAGTTTGTCTAAGTTCGTCCCAAGTTAGTCTATTTCTAAGGACAAACTTAGATAAACCTTAGAATGAGACTAACGAGACTAACTTGGGATGAAGAAAGACAATCTTTAGTCTCATTCTAAGGTTTGTCTAAGTTCGTCCAAAGTTTGTCTAAGTTTGACCCAAGTTAGTCTATTTCTAAGGACGAACTTAGATAAACCTTAGAATGAGACTAACGAGACTAACTTGGGACGAACAAAGACAAACTTTCGTCTCATTCTAAGGCTTGTCTAAGTTTGTCCCAAGTTTGTCTAAGTTCATCCCAAGTTAGTCTATTGCTAAGGACAAACTTAGATAAACCTTAGAATAAGACTAACGAGACTAACTTAGGACGAACAAAGACAAAGTTTAGTCCGATTCTAAGGTTTTTTCTAAGTTCATCCCAAGTTTGTCTAAGTTCATCCCAAGTTAGTCTATTTCTAAGGACGGACTTAGATAAACGTTAGAATGAGAGTAACGAGACTAACTTGGGACGAACAAAGACAAACATTAGTCTCAATTTAAGGTTTGTCGAAGTTCATCCCAAGTTTGACTCTTCCTAAGTAGGAACTAAGACAAACCTTAGAATGAAATCAACGAGACAAACTTGGGACAAACAAAGTGAAACGTTAGTCTCATTCTAAGGTTTGTCAAAGTTCTTCCCAAGTTTGTCTAAGCTCGTCCCAAGTTAGTTTATTTCTAAGGACGAACTTAGACAAACCTTAGAATGAGACTAACGAGACTAACTTGGGACGAACAAAGACAAACGTTAGTCTATATCTAAAGTTTGTCTAAGTTTGTCCCAAGTTTGTCTAAGTTCGTCCCAAGTTAGTCTATTTCTAAGCACGAACTTAGATAAACCTTAGATTGAGACTAACGAGACTAACTTGGGACGAAGAAAGACAAACTTTAGTCCCATTCTAACATTTGTCTAAGTTTGTCACAAGTTAGTTTAAGTTCGTCCCATGTTAGTCTCTTTCTAAAGACGAACTTAGACAAACCTTAGAATGAGACTAACGAGACTAACTTGGGATGAACAAAGACAAACGTTAGTCTCATTCTAAGGTTTGTCTAAGTTCATCCAAAGTTAGTTTATTTCTATGCACGAACTTAGATAAACCTAAGAATGAGACTAACGAGCCAAACTTGGAACGAACAAAGACAAACTTTAGTCTCATTCTAAGGTTTATCTAAGTTCGTCCCAAGTTTATCTAAGTTCATCCCAAGTTAGTCTATTTCTAAGGACGAACATAGACAAACCTTAGAATGAGACTAACGAGATTAACTTGGGACGAACAAAGGCAAACTTTAGTCTCATTCCAAGGTTTATCAAAGTTCATCCCAAGTTAGTCTAAGTTCGTCCCAATTTAGTCTATTTCTAAGGACGAACTTAGACAAACCTTAGAATGAGACTAACGAGACTAATTTGGAACGAAGAAAGACAAACTATAGTTTCATTCTAAGGTTTTTCTAAGTTCGTCCCAAGTTAGTCAATGTTTGTGAAATTATATCCCCTGTTCAAGCTTGTGTCCAAGATATAGGTACGACAGACCTTAAACTCTTTACACAACAGTTCAGCAGATAGTTCAAGGTTCAGTTGCGACAGACCTTGAACTCGTATCACAACCGTTCGGACAACAGAACGAAAGTAGAAGGATGCACAGAATGATAAACCAGTTCGGGCAGGCCTACTCTGGGGGGTTTCCCACACCCTAGTAGGGACAACAAATCTTTATTACGAGTTAGAGCTACAAGTGGACTTACGCTTACACTTTGTAATCGCCTAGCCTCTAACACTACGTCTCTCAGATTTGCAACCGAGGTTTACAGCAGTTAACCTCGATCCCCTTCGTCCGAACCTGTAGTCTGAACGTTCTTGACCTTCTCCAGAAGCTCGGATACTTTCTCTCGAAAGCTTGTTCACCTTTGTTGTGTGCGGTAGTTTGATCGCTTCCAGGCAGTCTCAGTTGCACTTGACAAGACTGCTCTTGCACCGATGCGTTTTCAGTGGGGAAACAAAGCCGGTCGTTGCTCTCTTCCTTCCCAATCGATAGTGTATGCCGAATAAGGGCGCCCTAGCATTGTATTTATATGCTAGGACGAAACCCTAATCACCACAAGATAATCCCATCAAATATTTTGGAAATATTCCTAGATATTTGATGTATATCTTTTCAAATCGGATGGAAGACTTCTTGCCCAAGTAAGCAACGCCGCCTTCAATGTAGATATTCATTCAAATATCTTATGCTCGAATAAGTCGCTGGCCGACTTAACTTGGCGATATCTTCGCTGTCCAATATCCTTCCGAAAAATATCCTTGCGTCTGCACCACGCTATATGTGTACTAGGATATGTTCTAACTCCCCCTGAACTCCTGCTCCAACTGTCTAGGCTACGTTTTGCCAAATACATGCCACTCAAGGGAACATCAATCTCCCCCTTGGCATTTTGGCAAAACCAGATCTACTAGATAACTAAGTCTCCCTAACTATCTAGACAATAGACAACTTTGAGGGAAACAAAAATTGTCTCCTCCAAAATACTCCCCCTTTTTGCCACAAACTGGCAAGGGGTGCGAACCAAGTTCGAACAGCCAATCAAAATGTGCCAGAACAAGCACTAAGTACGAAAGTTTTAAACAAATAGTTCAGGGAGATAGTGTTTTTTAGAGGACCTTCATGCAGACGACCCGTCATCAGTGGCATCCTCAGAAGCAGTATCATCAGATTCATCCTCACTTGGGTAGCTGAGGGCACGAGCGAGCTTGTTGATGCGCTTGCATTGCTCCTTGTCCACTTCGATGATGACATTCATGTCATTGAGCAGTTGGCTCCTCTCATCTAGATCCATCCTGGCTCCCCCTCGACTCGACTCCGCAATGCCCTTTCCTTTCTGGTTCCCCTCCTTGAGATCATTCACGTGACGCCCTTTAAACAACTTGTGGTCAACGACAAACTTGCTGGGTGCCTTTGTGAGATGGTCAGCCGAGGCCTTCAAATCTGGAGCTTGATGGATGATCAGCTCATATATCAGAGACGGGAAGCAAACTGGTGCAGAGTTCTCGTCGAAGTGGCATGTTCAGCAATCTGTTTGCACATCACTCTGCCCAGGTTAAACTTCAGCTTATTCCCTATCTGATAAATAAATTGGGCCATGTCCTTATTGACAGTAGAGCGATGAGTAGACGGCCTCCAGTTGAAAATAGCAATGAAAAACAGCATTGAATAGAACGTCGACAGATCCGCTGTATGTACAACTGACTCAGGCCTCCACCGAACAGAGCCTGCAGTGATGGTGCTCACAATCTTCTCAAAGCTTGATTCCTCTTCATCAACTGCTGGGTCATCCATGGAGAAGTATACATTGATCAGCTCAGGATCAATCTTGATCCTTCTTCCTCTATCATAGAAGGCCCCATAATCTGCTTCTCTAATGACCCCAAACCCCGGAGGAAGGTTTACCATGGCTTCACGCACCAATTGCTCGTTGAACGGCTTACATCTGTTCAACGTCCAGAACAGATCAGATTCCTTGAGCACCTCAATCACTTCCTTTCCCTTGTATCGGGACTCATCTAGCAACCTCTCAGGAATGATTTTCCTTTTCGGCACACAACTCCATTTCAACGCAGCGTCTTTATTAACGAACCACACTCCTTTCTTGACCTTACCCACTGGAACAGTCTCAGACCCAGGGGCTGGGACTTCGCATCTCCCAGCATCTTCAGAGACGGAAACCGCAGCATCGCGCTTCCTTTTCTTGGAAGAGCCGACTCCCCCTGCACCACTGCTGACCTCAGCAACCTTCTGAACTGATCCCTTTGCAGACTTTGCAAAGTCTACCTTCTTCTTCTCCTTCTTTTTCCTTTTGAGATTGACAATAGGGACAAGGTCCTGGTCATCTTCCGAAAGAGTAGCTTCCTTTGACACTTGCTTTGCAGACACCCCATGAACTGATGTACCATCCTCCTCCATATGATCATTACGAAGATCACCTTGAATGACTGCTGGTACAGCCACTGTCTCCTTAGCCAAAACTTCCTCTAGAGCTGATGCAGTTTGAGCTTCAGTCTGAACAGATGGTTCCACAGTTGAAACGCTTGTAGCTTTCTCTGCAACTCTTCCAGTCTCAACACCAGAATGAACACTCGATTCCACAGTTGGAACACTTGAAGCTTTCTCTGCAACAGACTCTTCTGCCCAAACGGCCTGATCACGTGGAACTTCCTCTGAACTTGCCACTCCTCTATCCTTTTCCTTTTCCAGATCTTCCATGACATCATCAATGTCTTTGTGCATCTTCTCCAACTCCTCATCCTTTTCTGCTGGGTCTGATTCTTCTGGTATGGATTCTTTTAACACATCAAGATTCTCTGGTGGATGAACCATCTCGGGCACAATCTCCTCTTGCTCACTGATTGGTTCACCTTTTGAACCTCTAATCTTCTTGTCCGAGCCATCGTCAGATTCCTCATTAATCACTAGCTTCTTCTTCCCCGAGGCCTCAAGAAGTTTCTCTGTTTCCTCATCAGACATTGCTATAAGCTTTCCTCTGATTGTACTAATCTTGGCCAGACATTGTTTTGGAGACACAACTCAGCGAGTCCCCTTCTTTCTTGGTAAACCTCTCGGACGAATATACCCAGAGGCATGGATTTTCTCTCTCCATGTTGCTGACCCTCCAGCCACCTTGCTGGGTTCACTATCTTCAACATGCTTGACAGATTTATTTCCAGTGACAGTACTACCGGCCTTGTCACCAACAATCTCCTTATCACTAATACCAACACCACTATTACCAGTACCAATAACAGCCCTACTGGCTTCATCACCGTCAACAGACTTCCCCTCCTTCTCAACACCCTCATTCAGATCTTCGTCCTCCACAATCTTTTCAACAATAGGAATATTTGCAGAAACTGAAGGGACAGTTGGAATTACCTCAGATTGGGGCCGGACTTCTTGAGTCGTACCAGTATCTAATGAGTCCACCGTGGTCGACTGAGGGATTTTCTTTGCTTCGGCCGAAGATTTGGTCTCGGAGCGTAAAGGCGACGCCTTTTTCACCTTCGGAGCTTTTGATTTTTGGATTTGGGGTTTCGCTGCCAGAGCTTTTGAGGACTGCATGCTTTTCTTCTTTTCAACGGATTTGACGCCGGACTTAGATGATTTCCTGGTGTTCACCATCGCTGTTGAATAGATGAGCGGTTGAGAGAGAAGTCGCTGAGAGTCGTTCTAGGGTTTGGGCGAGAGAGAGAGAGTAGACTGCGAACTGATTTATGTTTCAAAAGAAATACTCTAGCCTTTTCATCTTCCCAAATTTGTCGACTCCCGTTTCAAATAACGGCATAAAAAATCTTCGAGAATATTCAAAAAATATTAGCCTTCACGCGCCGTGCCTTCTGTTCCAGCTCCCTTTCTTAGGTGGTCAGTCCAACTGTTCAGCTGGAGATTCAACTTTGACTGACCACCGTCGGATGCATTCAGTTGTGGACACCACATGGACCCACTGGGGATCTGGGTGCTCCACTCCGTAACCTGCCATAGGGGTTGACAAAGGTCTTGGTATGCTTCAGAGTTATCATCTTCTGGTCCCCTTCATATTCATATTTTCTTGTTCAGCTCCAGGCATATTTCTGTGGGCATTGTACGAATTCATTCCGTGACTGCGACACCTTCTGATTTAATAGTTTCCTGGGACAGTTGTCAACATGGATTTGTGCGCATCTCCAATCAGGCCTTGTGTGCAAGGTCTTATCCACTCCCCCTCGTAGAAATCTATGTTGAGCGTTTGCACAGGTAAGAGCAATCGGTTGCTTGCCATGGTTCTCATCGTTCATTGATCCCATCAGACCCATCCCAATGGTGTAGCAGTTGTTGGCATCCCTTCTTCCTTTCATCAGTGTATCGCCATTCTTGTCTAGGACAAGGCATGAGTAGCTAGAGAATGACACATAATGTCCATCGTCGCACAGTTGACTGATGCTGATAAGATTCCTTGTCAGACCTTTGACAAGGAGGGTGTTCTTGAGTGCAGGGAGATCCGGAACCATCAATGTCCCACAGCCGATCACCTGACCCTTTCCACCATCCCCGAAGGTGACAAACCACATCTGCTCAACAGGTATAATATGGGTAAGATATTGAGAGTTACCTGTCATGTGGGCGGAGCATCCACTGTCGAGGTCCCAACTATCTTGCGCTGTGTAGCTTGAGGAGTAATAGGCCACCATGCAAAAGGTTTAGTCTGCCTTTTGAACCCAAACTTATTTCTGTCGCGGTATGGTTCAGTGTTGGAAGGCTCGTCGTTCAGCAAGAAACAGGCGACACTTCAGTTTGATGTGTCCCATCTGGTGGCAGTACCAGCAAGTGCGCTGATTAATCCTTTGTTTTACTAGTGAGTAATCCCGGCTTTGGATGGGTGTTCCACGGGTCTTTCTACCAATGAGTGTTCCATCCGTCTCCTTGTGACCAGCTCGGTTCTTTCCTTTGGACTGTTCTTGGGACAAATCTACTTTATGTATGGGGTGCTGTCTCACCTTCTGTTCTGGCAGGTGTTCAGCTACTGGTCTTGCTTTAACACACGTACTGCCTTAAGAGGTACCTTCTTTTGTAAACCCCAGGCCTCGATGTCCAGACTCCATCCTCTGAGATCTGAGAATATCATTTAAGTTGTTAGTGCCAGAGTTGTTAGTGCCAGAGTTTAGCATCCTTACCGACTGTTGGAGGTGATTGAGCTCCTTCTTAGTGTCTGAGTGATCCATCTTTTCAGATTCTAGCTGAAGTTCCAGCTCTCCTTAGTTGGAACACCTCCTTGCGCTTCAGATCTGTGATGGTTTTTCTTAGACCCGCCATGCCTGTAGGATGAGTGTCACGGTCCCTTTCCATGTCGACTTTCAGTAAAGAGATATTACCCAGAAGCTCTGTTATCTGAGCAAGAAGACGCAATCTTTCTTGTTTCATTTCAGCCAGTTGAGTGTTCTGTGAGTCTACTGTGCCTTCGAGTTCCACCTTCTGTGTAAGCAGTATCTCAACCTCCTGCCACACCTTGTCCTTTTCTATAGTGACGCTTGCTACTGTGTCATTCAGCTTCTTGTTGACCTTGATCAGTATCAGCCATTTCTCGTACAGATCTTTGTATGTCTCAGCCAGAGACTCCTGCGTGAGTTCTTCATCGTCACTGTCTGAGAGGTCTTCAACTGGGAGTTCCAACTGAGGTGGTACTCCTTCACTAGAATTGCTGCAATCTCCAAGAGTAGTAACAAAAGCCACAAAATTAGTGGTTTCACCTTTTTCTTCGTCTGACTCACTCTCGCTGAAGCTAGCGACCATTGCCTTCTTCTTCATGAGGGTATTCGCACATTGGGAGGCAATATGTCCGAACCACTTGCATTCATGGCACTGAATTTCTTCCTTTCCTTTGTCAGAAGAGTCTTGTCTCATGTCTCTGGATCTTGACCTGTCGGGTTTCCAGTTTCGGAAGCTATTTGATGAAGGGTGGCTCGGTTCTGGTCCACGTCTGTTGATTTTCCGCACCATTCTGCCAAAGTTCTGAGCCATCATGGCCAGTTGTTCAGTAGTGCAGCCACCATCCAGTTTATCTTCAGACATGTCCGCCTTTAGGGCGATTCCCTTCACTTCCACAGGTTGAAAATCATGATTGATCTTGTAGATTCTGAGAGAACCCATCAGCTCGTCCAGTTTTAGTTTGGTGATGTCGTGCATTTCCTCTATGGCCGTGACCTTCATCGCAAATCTCGGAGGGAGTGATCTTAAGACTTTACTGGCCAACCTTTCTTCATCGATGGGTTTCCCTAGAGCAGAAGCCTCGTTAGCCAGTTCCAAAACTATGGTGTTGTACTCAGTGATAGTTTCACTTTCCTTCATCTTCATCTCTTCAAACCTGGTTGTGACAGCCTGCATGCGAGAGTTGCGAACTTTGTCTGTGCCTTCAAAGGCTGTTTGGAGGATGTCCCATGCTTCCTTGGCAACTTCACAGTTGATGATTAACTTCATGACGTTTTCATCTATGGCCGAAAAGATTGCGGTCATAGCCTTTGAGTTTCCCATAGATGCTTTGTCCTCCTCTTCTGTCCACAGTGCTTCTGGTTTGGAATCGGTTCTCCAGTGAGATTGTTCATCATGGGTTCCGTCCAACCTTTCAGAACAGCCTCCCACGCTTTTTCATCTAGAGATTTCAAAAAGGATCTCATCACGGGCTTCCAAGTGAATAGTTCGATCCTTCGAGTAGCGGGTGTCTGGTGATGCTTTGTCCTTCCTTCAGAGTCATCTTGAACAGTTCAGGATCCCACTCAGTGTGTCGAGTGTCGGCTCTGATACCAATTGAAATTATATCCCCTGTTCAAGCTTGTGTCCAAGATACAGTTGCGACAGACCTTGAACTCTTTGCACAACAGTTCAGCAGACAGTTCAAGGTTCAGTTGCGACAGACCTTGAACTCGTATCACAACAGTTCGGACAACAGAACGAAAGTAGAAGGACGCACAGAATGATAACCCAGTTCGGCCAGGCCTACTCTGGGGGGATTCCCACACCCTAGAAGGGACAGCAAATCTTTCTTACGAGTTAGAGCTACAAGTGGACTTACGCTTACACCTTGTAATCACCTAGCCTCTAACACTACGTCTCTCAGATTTGCAACCGAGGTTTACAGCAGTTAACCTCGATCCCCTTCGTCCGAACATGCAGTCCAAACGTTCTCGACCTTCTCCAGAAGCTCGGATGCTTTCTCTCGAAAGCTTGTTCACCTTTGTTGTGTGCGGCAGTTTGATTGCTTCCAGGCAGTCTCAGTTCCACTTGACAAGACTGCTCTTGCACCGATGCGTTTCCAGTGGGGAAACACAGACGGTCATTGCATTCTTCCTTCCCAATCGATAGTGTATGCTCGTGTATGTTTGATCTTGAAAGCGATGCAGAATAAGGGCACCCTAGCATTGTATTTATATGCTAGGACGAAACCCTAATCAGCACAAGATAATCCCATCAAATATTTAGGAAATATTCCTAGATATTTGATGTATATCTTTTCAAATCGGATGGAAGACTTCTTGCCCAAATATGCAACGACGCCTTCAATGTAGATATTCATTCGAATATCTTATGCTCGAATAAGTCACTGGCCGACTTAACTTGGCGATATCATCGCTATCCAATATCCTACGGGAAAATATCCTTGCGTCTGCTCCGCGCTGTATATGTGTACTAGGATATGTTCGAACTCCCCCTGAACTCCTGCTCGAACTGTCTAGGCTACGTTTTTCCAAATACATGCCACTCAAGAGAACATCAGTTTGTCCCAAGTTAGTCTCTTTATAACGACGAACTTACACAAACCTTAGAATAAGACTAACGCAACTAACTTGTGACTAACAAAGACAAACGTTAGTCTCATTCTAAGGTTTGTCTAAGTTCATCCAAAGTTGGTCTAAGTTCGTTCCAAGTCTGTCTCTTTCTAAGACGTACTTAGACAAACCTTAGAATGAAACTAATGAGACTAACTTGGGATGAACAAAGACAAATGTTAGTCTCATTATAAGGTTTTTTAAAGTTCGTCCCAAGTTTGTCTAAGTTCGTCCCAAGTTAATCTATTTTTGAGGACGAACTTAGACAAACCTTAGAATGAGACTAACGAGACTTACTTGGGATAAACAAAGACAAACTTTAGACTCATTCTAAGGTTTGTTCTAAGTTCATCCCAAGTTTGTCTAAGTTCGTCCCAAGTTAGTCTATTTCTAAGGACGAACTTAGATAAACCTTAGAATGAGACTAACGAGACTAACTTGGAACGAACAAAGACAAACTTTAGTGCCATTCTAAGGTTTATCTAAGTTCGTCCCAAGTTTATCTAAGTTTATCCCAAGTTAGTCTATTTCTAAGGACGAACTTAGATAAACCTTAGAATGAGACTACCGAGACTAACTTCGGACGAACAAAGACAAACTTTAGTCTCATTCTAAGGTTTGTCAAAGTTCGTCCCAAGTTAGTCTAAGCTCGTCCCAATTTAGTCTATTTCTAAGGATGAACTTAGATAAACCTTAGAATGAGACTAACAAGACTAATTTGGGACGAAGAATGACAAACTATAGTCTCATTCTAAGGTTTGTCGAAGTTCGTCCAAAGTAAGTCAAAGTTCATCCCAAGTTAGTCTCTTTCTAACGACGAACTTAGACAAACCTTAGAATGAGACTAACGAGACTAACATAGGATGAACAAAGTCAAACGTTAGTCTCAATCTAAGGTTTGTCTAAGTTCGTCCCAAGTTAGTCTAAGTTCATTCCAAGTTAGTCTCTTTCTATGGATGAACTTAGACAAACCTTAGAATGAGACTAACGAGACTAACTTGGGACGAAGAAAGACAAACTTTAGTCACATTCTAAGGTTTGTCAAAGTTCGTCTCAAGTTTGTCTATGTTTGTCCCAAGTTAATCTATTTTTGAGGACGAACTTAGACAAACCTTATAATTAGACTGACGAGACTAACTTGGGACGAACAAAGACAAACTTTAGACTCATTCTAAGGTTTGTCTAAGTTCGTCCCAAGTTTGTCTAAGTTCTTCCCAAGTTAATCTATTTCTAAGGTCGAACTTAGATAAACCTTAGAATGAAACTAACGAGACAAGCTTGGGATGGACAAAGATAAACTTTAGTCACATTCTAAGGTTTATCTAAGTTCGTCCCAAGTTAGTCTATTTCTTAGGACAAACTTAGATAAACCTTAGAATTAGACTAACGAGACTAACTTGGGATGAAGAAAGACAAACTTTAGTCTCGTTCTAAGGTTTGTCTAAGTTCATCCCAAGTTTGTCTAAGTTCGTCCCAAGTTAGTCTATTTCTAAGGACGGACTTAGATAAACCTTAGAATGAGACTAACGAGACTAACTTGGGACGAACAAAGACAAACGTTAGTCTCAATCTAAGGTTTGTCGAAGTTCATCCCAAGTTTGACTCTTCCTAAGGATGAACTTAGACAAACCTTAGAATGAAATCAACGAGACTAACTTGGGACAAACAAAGAGAAACGTTAGTCTCATTCTAAGGTTTGTCAAAGTTCGCCCCAAGTTTGTCTAAGCTTGTCCCAAGTTAGTTTATTTCTAAGGGCGAACTTAGACAAACCTTAGAATGAGACTAACGAGACTAACTTGGGACGAACAAAGACAAACGTTTGTCTCAATCTAAAGTTTGTCTAAGTTTGTCCTAAGTTAGTCTATTTCTAAGCACGAACTTAGATAAACCTTAGAATGAGACTAACGAGACTGACTTGGGACGAAGAAAGACAAACTTTAGTCCCATTCTAACGTTTGTCTAAGTTCGTCCCAAGTTTGTTTAAGTTCGTCCCAAGTTAGTCTCTTTCTAACGACGAACTTATACAAACCTTAGAATTAGACTAACGAGACTAACTTGGTGCGAACAAAGACAAACGTTAGTCTCATTCTAAGGTTTGTCTATGTTCATCCAAAGTTAGTCAATTTCTATGCACGAACTTAGATAAACCTTTGAATGAGACTAACGAGACTAACTTGGGACGAACTACAACAAACGTTAGTCATATTCTAAGGTTTTTTAAAGTTCGTCCCAAGTTTGTCTATGTTCGTCCCGAGTTAATCAATTTCTGAGGACGAACTTAGACAAACCTTAGAATGAGACTAACGAGACTAACTTGGGATGAACAAAGACAAACTTTAGACTCATTCTACGGTTTGTTTTAAATTCGTCCCTAGTTTGTCTAAGTTCATCCTAAGTTAGTCAATTTCTAAGGACGAAGTTAGATAAACCTTAGAATGAGACTAACGAGACAAACTTGGAACGAACAAAGACAAACTTTAGTCTCATTCTAAGGTTTATCAAAGTTCATCCCAAGTTTATCTAAGTTCATCCCAAGTTAGTCTATTTCTAAGGACAAACATAGATAAACCTTAGAACGAGACTAACGAGCCTAACTTGGGACGAACAAAGACAAACTTTAGTCTCATTCAAAGGTTTCTCAAAGTTCATCCCAAGTTAGTCTAAGTTCGTCCCAATTTAGTCTATTTCTAAGGCCGAACTTAGATAAACCTTTGAATGAGACTAACGAGACTAATTTGGAACGAAGAAAGACAAACTATAGTCTCATTCTAAGGTTTTTCTAAGTTCGTCCCAAGTTAGTCTAAGTTTGTCCCAAGTTAGTCTCTTTCTAACGACGAAATTAGACAAACCTTAGAATGAGCCTAATGAAACTAACTTAGGATGAACAAAGACAAACTTTTGTCACATTCTATGGTTTGTCAAAGTTCATCCCAAGTTTGTCTAAGTTCATCCCAAGTTAATATATTTCTGAGGACGAACTTAGACAAACCTTAGAATGAGACTAACGAGAGTAACTTGGGATGAACAAAGACAAACTTTCGACTCATTCTAAGGTTTGTCTAAGTTTGTCCCAAGTTTGTCTAAGTTTGTCCCAAGTTAATCTATTTTTGAGGACGAACTTAGATAAACCTTAGAATGAAACTAACGAGACTAACTAGGGACGAACAAAGACAAACTTTAGTCTCATTCTATGGTTTGTCAAAGTTCATCCCAAGTTTGACTCTTCCTAAGGATGAACTTAGACAAACCTTAGAATGAAATCAACGAGACTAACTTGGGACAAACAAACAGAAATGTTAGTCTCATTTTAAGGTTTGTGAAAGTTCAACCAAAGTTTGTCTAAGCTCGTCGCATGTTAGTTTATTTCTAAGGACGAACTTAGACAAACCTTAGAATGTGACTAACGAGACTAACTTGGGACGAACAAAGACAAACGTTAGTCTCATTCTAAGGTTTGTCTAAGTTCATGCAAAGTTAGTCTATTTCTATGCACGAACTTAGATAAACCTTAGAATGAGACTAACGAGACTAACTTGGGACGAACAACGACAAACGTTAGTCTTATTCTAAGGTTTTTTATAGTTCATCTCAAGTTTATCTAAGTTCGTCCCAAGTTAATCTCTTTCTAAGGAAAAACTTAGACAAACCTTAGAATGAGACTAACGAGACTAACTTGGGACGAACAAAGACCAACGTTAGTCTCATTCAAACGTTTGTCAAAGTTCGTCCCAAGTTTGTCTAAGTTCTTCCCTATTTAGTCTATTTCTAAGGATAAACTTAGACATACCTTAGAATCAGACTAACGAGACTAACTTGGGACGAACAAAGACAAACTTTAGTCTCATTCTATGGGTTGTCTAAGTTCATCCCAAGTTAGTCTATTTCTAAGGACGAACTTGGAAAAACCTTAGAATGAGATTAACGAGACTAACTTGGGATGAACAAAGACAAACTTTAGTCTCATTCTAAGGTTTGTCTAAGTTCGTCCCAAGTTAGTCTATCTCTAAGGACAAATTTACACAAACCTAAGAATGAGACTACCGAGACTAACTTGGGACAAACAAAGACAAACTTTAGTCTCATTCTAAGGTTTGTCTAAGTTCATCCCAAGTTAGTCTATTTCTAAGCACGAACTTAGATAAACCTTAGAATGAGACTAACGAAACTAACTTGGGACGAACTAAGACAAACTTTAGTCTCATTCTAAGGTTTGCGTAAGTTCATCCCAAGTTTGTCAAAGTTCATCCCAAGTTAGTCTATTCCTAAGGACGAACTTAGATAAACCTTAGAATGGGACTATGAGTTCAATCCCAGACTAGAACTGAAGTACAGCGTACAACCGACGCATGAAGATTTGCATATCCAGAAGATCGACGAGATTATCTGATTGGGATCAATTGACGAGTCATCATTAAAGATCAGATATTCAAATGAGTATCTTCAGCTTGGATTCGAGAATATTGGATGGCTTGGCACGGAATTAATCTCGAAAGATTGGATATGGAAGAGATTGAATATTGATGGACCATAATTATACGAATCATAAACACAGTAAAACCCACCAAATTAGACTGTTTGTCTATTTAACTTCTGGTTGTTAGTAACGAAATGCATTTGCAGGGCATTTTGGAGTCTAGAGAGAAAACACGCTAAGGAGAGGATTTTACGCTGAAAAGATAACAAGAGTCAGTCCGAGGTCAATATCAGACGCTGAACGAAGAAATCTCAAGATTCTGACCAAGGATTACTCAAATTAAATCCAACCGAGGAGCAATCAAAGTCAGACCGGAGCAAAATTGGAATGATAGTTTTGTAAAGACTGTACAAAACCGTCAAAATCTCATCCATGGGCAAGGATGACCGGTGGCTTTTGTGAAATGGATGACTCATGGGGTGGCTTTCTCATTTTTCCTCATGGGATGACTTGAAGACTTGTGCAAGAGGTTGCAAAGCCACAAAAACCTCCCCCCCCCCAAACAACCCATAACCGGCGGCTTTAGGGAGGACCGTGGGGTTGTGCCATGTGTTTCTCCTCCCATCCACATCCTCCTCCTCCCATCTCCTCCCTTGATCCCAAACCACATGGAGCCATCACCACCCTCCATTGCCTCCTCCTCCTCCTTATAAATAGAGAGCTTCACCTCTTCACAAATCATCACCACCACACTTCACAACTTATCTCTCTAGAAATTGTAATACTTTGTAAGTTTGGTTTTGATCAATAAAGTTATGATACTTTGCTATGCGCTACTCTTCCATGGATAGGCGTAGCTAAACTCCTCATTCGGAGGAAGGTACAATCTTGTATTATTTAATGTTTAATTAGTTTAGTTTATTTTCTCTGTATTCAATGCTTGTTCTATGTGCCATATATAAAAGTTAGAATGTTTAAGGTCGAGTAAACCATTTGGAAATGTGACCATAAGGGTCAAAATTTGTAAGCTCTTCCTTAGATATTCGTGATCACACTCGGGTAAGTGGACCATTTGGGAACTGGACCAAAGGGACCAAATGGAGAAACTTATCTGAAGAGGTCGACTATCCTAAAAACCATTTGGAAACTGGACCAAAGGGACCAATTGGATGCACACAGACTAGTACGCTTTAATCAGTGTTCAGACTAGTCTAATTAGAACAAGTAGCCGATGTTGCAAGTCTTGTGCTGTAACTAGCCTCGATTCATCGTTTGAATACTTAAAAGGTTTACTAAATTAATAAACATGTTATAATACAAGAACACCTGAAACCGAATACTTTACTCACAACTGTTAAAAACCCCCCCTTGTACTTACTTTTGTAAACTGCTCAATCAACCGCAACCATCAACCACTCATATACCGGAGGAATCAACAATCACGCATCACCCACTGTAAGTCCCTCTTTGTAATTAATCATTTAATTTCTGTAATTTACATTCCGCACAAAAAACCAAAAAACCAAAAAACAGTAGCTTAGTTAATCACGCTAAAAGCTCAATCAACGTAAAACACGTCCATCGCTAGTATAGTTTTAAAGGAACAACCTATCCCCCTAATTCCCATGGGTTCGACCTGTACTTACCACGTACTACCTAAAAAATAGTTAAGTCACGAGTGCGGTCTTATAAATTTATTTGTGCAACATTGCCTCACGACAAGGCAGTGTCTGTCAAATTGGCGCCGTTGCCGGGGAATTAGTTAATTAATCGGATAAATTCCTTAAATCTATACGCGCTTCGAAACAACCATGTCTCGCGAAGGAAGCCCCCACACCTACCAGGATGACGAAGAAATAAACCTGTATGATCGAAACGACGAGGTACCGCTTCCATTTGTCGACGATCCGGAACAGCTCATCAGAAACAGAAGGGCTCGTGATAGGGAGGCCATCAGAAGAAACCAAGAACCACCAGAGGACCGAAATGCAGCTGGTCCAGTACAACAACCTCCCAGACACCCACCACCTCCTCGACAAATGCCAAGACGAGAACCCGTGTTCGATAACTACTACGGGGAAAACAATGATTTACACGAACCAACGCTGGGAGAACTTTCGGCACCATATTTCAGAAACCAGCTGTGGTGCATTCACGAAGGCCCTGAACTGGAAAATATCAGCATCAACACTTCAGTGGCTCACAACTTACCGAAGTTCTCAGGAACACGTGGAGAGTCAGCAATGACTCATATCCAGCGCTTACATCGTATTTGCCAGAACACAAAACCGAATGACGTAAACGTAGACGACTTCAAATTAAAGGCGTTCTACTTTTCCCTCATCGACGCGGCAAATGATTGGTTCCTTTCATTACCTTCCGGTAGCATCAGAACATGGGCCCAGATGCAAAAGAAATTCCTGGACAAATACTACCCGGCAGGATGGGCTATGCAAGTGCGGAGGCAACTACAAGAAATCAAGCAAGGACCCAATGAAACCATGTATGATTACCTGGAAAAGTTCAACCGTCTGGAAAGAAGCTGTTGTACCCTTGGACTGCCGGAAAAACTCACCATCGAGTATCTCATTGATGGGATAGGACCCTTAGACAAAATGCTCTTGGATGCCTCAGCAGGAGGATCCATGATGAATCTGTCATTAAGTGGCATAAGGGATCTTATTACCAACGTCGCTGAGAATGCCCGATTCAGAGAAGAGACGACTCGGCAAGACGAATTCTCCCGAACAAAGAATGTGGCAAAAGCTGAAACATCAATGAACTCTCTGCCAGAGGAGATGAAACAGCTAAAGGAGATGATGATTCAGATCCTGCGAAGACAGCCAGTTCCGGTAAAACCTTGCGAGTTTTGTGGTTCTACGGAACACAAAACTGACGCCTGCCCGACATTATTAGAAGAAGAACCGGAAGAAGTAAATGCAGTGGGAGGATACCGAGGATACAACAACAACACTGACAACAGAGCGGGACAAAATAGACAGTATGGTCAAGCAACCAACCCTGGTTGGCGTAACAACAGTTACCCTCAGAAGGAAACACAACCAGCTGTCCCTCAACTAGCTCAGTCATACTACCAACCCCCCCCCCCCACCGACAGTATACCCAGAACGTGCCAGGCCAATATCAGCAAAAAGGACCAAATCAGTACCAAACCGGGCCGAACAATCAGCAAGAAACAAGTAAGTCGCTCGATGACACGATGAAGGAGCTCACAGGAAGCATAAGTCAATTGGGTACTTCGCTACACCAATTCCAGGCAAAAACTGACGGGGCAATTTCTGACTTAACCAAACAAATGTCCCAGCTCGCCAATGCAATGTCCACACTCACTAGCGAGCCTGGCAGACTCCCCTCACAAACCGTCCAAAACCCGAAGGCAAATCTTAGCATGATACAGAGGCCTAACGTAAAGACGACACTGGAAGAAGTAGCGCGATCCCCAGCCTACAAGCTTACCAACAAACACTTCAACCGTAGGCGTCGCCCTGACTGGAACCAAGAGGAGGACCGACCCGATAATGACAAAACGTGTGTCACGCATACTGACAATGGACGATATGCATTTACCATTTGCATAACGCCACCACCAATCATACACTCGGACATACCAGCATCTGGATGGGATGACGAGGACAATTTAAAGTTGAATTCCCCGACTAATATTTATGCTCCAAGGCAAAATATTTGTCGTGAAAATCGGAAGTTCAACGGGGTCGATTATACAATTCCTAAGCCAAGGAATGGGCAGAATGGCCCGACAATAGACAGAGCCCGCACTTCAGATCATGAGTCACAACCAGAAAGAGATAAAGACCCAGGAGCCTTCACAGTCACCTGCGGTATTGGTGAAACCCAGATTCATAAGTGCCTAATCGATCTTGGGGCTGTTGTAAACGCCTTGCCATCCTCCTTATACTACTTATTAGGACTTGGCCCATTAAAGCCATCCAGGACTGATATCGAGCTAGGAGATAAATCGTGCATCTGTCCGGTTGGAGTGCTGGAAAATGTAATACTCCATGTGGGAGAACTCGTCGTTGCTGCAGACTTTTATGTGCTACAAACGGGAAAGACCAGCAAAGACGACCCGCCAATAATAATATTGGGACGACCATTCCTCTACGACACTAAAGCAAGGATTGATGTGGGCAGGGGCTCATTATCACTCGAGTTCGGCAGCAAAATTGCAAATTTCTACATTAATAATAGCCGCCCGAATACTAAGGAACCGCCAGACATTATACCGATCTCAGATCGCGGTACACAGAATTCTGACCTACCAAAAGAGAGAGTAGCAAGACCAGGAGCTATGGTCAAAGGTGCCTCGCCTTCTCAGAAACAATGGAAGGAAAAACACCAAAACAACGGAGCTCCAACTCAAACAAGAAGTCAGGAAGAGACAAGACAAGAAGCAACACAGGAACAATGGCAAAGTATGACCTCAGCCACCCATGGGACCCCAACCAATGATCCAGAACGAGGTACTGTCGAGCCAACGACGTTAAACAAGTGCACTGGTCGGGAGGTAACCCGACACTATCTTACTTTCTGCACTTTTATTTTCTGTCATTTACTTTTTCAATAAGTCGCTCTCACCCACTTGGTGCATAGAAGAATTGATTATTCAGGAATAACACGTGGGTGCAACATTAAGCCAGTCAGGCCTATGCCAAAAGATCAATGCCCCAGCCAAACTCCCCCGATTATCCAGACTCGAGCCTTGTCGTTCGCTCGACACCTTTAAGGGAGTTCTGTCTTTCCTTTTCCTTAATATCATTTCCTTCTCGTATAACAACTGCTTGCATGGCTTTTGAACTTCGTTCAAAAGTGTGGGGTGAGATCCGCATGTGTACATAAATAAAATATTTTTCTTTTTTAGTGTATCTTTTTGAAAATATGAACTGAAGAATGTGAAAAAGATAAAGTCATAATTCATGCATTAACCTTGTGAAAATTCAACTGTCTAAAAACTTAGGATGTAATTTTTCATTTGTCCCTTTGTGCTAAGATAACCAGGGATGTGGAGTTGAAAGAAATGCCCTCGAAGGACTTGGCAAGCATTCGAAGGATCGAATCAAACTATATGGTTTTTGAAGTCAGTGGAGGCTGCACTTCAGGTTTCAGTGAATAATTGAAGTCAACTCCGCCAGGAAGCATCTATGCAAAGGCGAGGACGGGAATCAGACCGTCCTCTCTCTAGTCAAAATCGCCGAGAAAATAGATGAGCGACCCTCATCTTGACCCGCGCAAAACGACGAAGACGAGAGGAGCGGGGAGGTATTTCCATATGCTCGCGGGCGATGATTCGACCTCCCAAAAAGGCGAAAAAAATGGACTTGCAATCACAAAGAAGCAAAAGCTCGAAGAAGCAAATCAAGAGGCCTAGAGCCCAATATTGTGAAGGTTTTAACCGACAAAAAAGTGAAGTTCTCAAAAGTCAAATCCAAGGCCAAAAGCCAAAGACCAATTCACTACAAAAAGCAGTCCATCGCCAAAAAGAAAGAAATCAAAAAGGCTCAACTCACTGAAATCCGAATCAAATCACGTGCTAGAGAAAGCTACAAGAAAACCATATAGTGCGAGACAATCCCGAGGATGCCAGCCTGGACCTGAAAAGAGCTATCTCCCGAGACATCTAATATAATTTGCATCTCGGCACGGAGGTACAAGTATCAAATTACTCCTACGTATTTATACGGTTTAATTTAGTAATAAGTAGTGATGCATGAATTAGGATAAGTCTAGTATCACAGTCTAATTTTCATATTTTAAAAAACCAAACTTGCATAGAGTGCCACCTTTAAAAGCATTATTCGGGACGAACAACTAAAAGTGTGGGGTTATCTGATGGACATAATTATACGAATCATAAACACAGTAAAACCCACCAAATTAGACTATTTGTCTATTTAACTTCTGGTTGTTAGTACCGAAATGCATTTGCAGGGCATTTTGGAGTCTAGAGAGAAAACACGCTAAGGAGAGGATTTTACGCTGAAAAGATAACAAGAGTCAGTCCGAGGTCAATATCAGACGCTGAACGAAGAAATCTCAAGATTCTGACCAAGGATTACTCAAATTAAATCCAACCGAGGAGCAATCAAAGTCAGACCGGAGCAAAATTGGAATGATAGTTTTGTAAAGACTGTACAAAACCGTCAAAATCTCATCCATGGGCAAGGATGACTGGTGGCTTTTGTGAAATGGATGACTCATGGGGTGGCTTTCTCATTTTTCCTCATGGGATGACTTGAAGACTTGTGCAAGAGGTTGCAAAGCCACAAAAACCTCCCCCCAAACAACCCATAACCGGCGGCTTTAGGGAGGACCATGGGGTTGTGCCATGTGTTTCTCCTCCCATCCACATCCTCCTCCTCCCATCTCCTCCCTTGATCCCAAACCACATGGAGCCATCACCACCCTCCATTGCCTCCTCCTCCTCCTTATAAATAGAGAGCTTCACCTCTTCACAAATCATCACCACCACACTTCACAACTTATCTCTCTAGAAATTGTAATACTTTGTAAGTTTGGTTTTGATCAATAAAGTTATGATACTTTGCTATGCGCTACTCTTCCATGGATAGGCGTAGCTAAACTCCTCATTCGGCGGAAGGTACAATCTTGTATTATTTAATGTTTAATTAGTTTAGTTTATTTTCTCTGTATTCAATGCTTGTTCTATGTGACATATATAACAGTTAGAATGTTTAAGGTCGAGTAAACCATTTGGAAATGTGACCATAAGGGTCCAAATTCGTAAGCTCTTCCTTAGATATTCGTGATCACACTCGGGTAAGTGGACCATTTGGGAACTGGACCAAAGGGACCAACTGGAGAAACTTATCTGAAGAGGTCGACAATCCTAAAAACCATTTGGAAGCTGGACCAAAGGGACCAATTGGATGCACACAGACTAGTACGCTTTAATCAGTGTTCAGACTAGTCTAATTAGAACAAGTAGCCGATGTTGCAAGTCTTGTGCTGTAACTAGCCTCGATTCATCGTTTGAATACTTAGAAGGTTTACTAAATTAATAAACATGTTATAATACAAGAACACCTGAAACCGAATACTTTACTCACAACTGTTAAAAACCCCCCTTGTACTTACTTTTGTAAACTGCTCAATCAACCGCAACCATCAACCACTCATATACCGGAGGAATCAACAATCACGCATCACCCACTGTAAGTCCCTCTTTGTAATTAATCATTTAATTTCTGTAATTTACTTTCCGCACAAAAAACCAAAAAACCAAAAAACAGTAGCTTAGTTAATCACGCTAAAAGCTCAATCAACGTAAAACACGTCCATCGCTAGTATAGTTTTAAAGGAACAATCTATCCCCCTAATTCCCTTGGGTTCGACCCGTACTTACCACGTACTACCTAAAAAATAGTTAAGTCACGAGTGCGGTCTTATAAATTTATTTGTGCAACATTGCCTCACGACAAGGCAGTGTCTGTCAAATATCTATCAAATATTTAGCTCCGAAATATTTGACAAGAATATTCTGATTGAAGTCGGCCAGCAAGGATTCGAAGATTCAGATATTCAAACGAATATCTCATGATCATATTTACGATTGGATTGGCCGACTTGTCGAGGAAGTTATCTCGTGATCTTCCTAAAAGATTGGTTATAGATATACATCGAATATTTATGAATATTTCCTAAATATTTGATGAGGATATCTGGAGCAGATTTGGAGATCGCCCATTTATATAAATAGACCTCTAGGGCGTCCACAATCTGCGTCGCTTCCTGAGAAAAGAAAACCACGAGAGGATTTGTGAGATTGGAGGAGGAGCGACGGCCGGTTGAGTATTCCACACCGGAATATCAACGGCGATGTAACAGTCTGTTCAGTGTGCTGTTCAGACTGTTCTTGAAGGACAACAAAGCGCACACACACGCTAATCAAGCTACGTCTTTGAGAGAAGGAGACTGGACTTCCGTGAAGTCCAGGACTATGCCGAGAGGGAAGTCTCGTCCTACCCATAGGGGATCGAGGGGAGCTACGGTAAACCGAGATTGCAAATCCGAGAGATGGAGTGTTAGAGGCTAGGCTTTTACAAACAAGGCGTTATGTAAGTGTAAGTCCACGAATAGCTCTAAACTCGTAATAAGATCTGTGTCCCTTTTTTGGGTGTGGGAAACCCCCCAGAGTAGGCGAGGCCGAACTGGGTTATCATATCGTGTGTGCTCCTATTTGTTCTGTTTTCGGTACTGTCTGCTAAAGTGTTCTAGTCTCTGTTTGAACACAACCTGAAACTGTCCAACAAGTGTTCGAGACGCAGTTCGAACACCATCTGGAACTCGTCTTAACTAAGACAAGTAGATTTCAATTGGTATCAGAGCAGACCCTCAACATACAGAGTGTGATCCGGCGACCGTTCAAGAGGAGTTTGAAGGAAGGACAGAGCACTAATCGACCACCGTTGCTTGAGGGGCCGAATTATGCCTATTGGAAATCCAAGATGAAAGCCTTTCTGAAATCCCTAGATGAAAGGGCTTGGAGAGCTGTAATGATAGGATGGATAGAACCCATGATGGCAAACCCTGAAGGATCTGTTATGCCAAAACCCGAAGCCTTGTGGTCTGAAGCAGATGATGTAGAGGCGTTGGGAATTCAAAGGCCCTGATTGCAATATTCTATGGAGTGGACGACAACGTGTTCAAACTGATTGCTGAATGTGAGGTGGCCAAGGAAGCATGGGATACTCTCAGAATAGCCTATGAGGGTCCAGACAGTGAATCTAACGATGAGGAAGAAGAGCATGAGAATGTCAATATCATGGGACTTGTAGTCACTATTGAAGACTGCAGTGAGACAAGTAAAAGCCATACTCCAGTGCACTGTCTGAGCAGTCTGTTGACGACACATCAAGCAGTGATGACGAAGGAATTGCTCATGAGACCTCAGTCGAGACGTACAAGGAACTCTATGAGAAGTGGCTATTGGTGATTGGCCTGAACAAGAAGCTCACAGAAACAGTGGCAAGCCTGATAGAAGAAAAAGATAAACAGTGGCAGGAGGTTGAACTTCTCGTTGCCCAGAAGATGGAACATCAGGAGGAAATATCTGCTTTAAAACACGAGATGATCGGAATAAATCAAGAACACTCATCACTTCTTACACAAAAGGTGAAACTGCTAGACACTGTATCGTTTCTGAAAGCTAAGATGGAGAAAAATAGAGAAACAGATCATGCAGGCTTGGTGGAGCTAAGGAGAAAGATGCTAAACTTAGGCTCAAAGAACTTGGAATCCAGACTAAGATCCCAAAGAATTGAAGATGGAAATAGAGGTCTCGGCTTCAATGGTAACAGTGGCTCAGATAAGACTTCGTCTGTTAAGGCAAAGCTGAAACCTGCACAGAGAGCAGAATAGAGTGTGAACCACTACCCTAAGAAGCAGCTTGGGAATCAAGGAAGAAAGCAGCTCATGCCCAACCGTGGAAGACATGGTACTGAATGGAGGAGGAACAATCGTACATGTTGGTATTGCTATCAGATGGGGCACAACAAATAAAGGTGTCGACTACTTCTGGCTGAGCAAAAAATAATGGAATCTAGAGTCACCCCTCATGTCAGACAAATCTGGAAACCAAAAACAAGGAAAGAAGTGTGCTTCGTTGCTCTTAGCTCATTCAGTCACATGAACGAAGAATGCTGGTACCTCGCCATTGGATGCTCGGCTCACATGACAGGTAATCCTCAATATCTCATCAATGTTAAACCTATTCGCAAGCATCAGTTTGTCACTTTTGGAGATGGAGGGAAGGGCCAGGTGATCGGCTGTGGGACATTGAAGGTTCCGGATCTACCTGAGCTCGAGGATATCCTCCTAGTGGATGGGTTAAAGGTGAACCTGATCAGTATCAGTAGATTGTGTGATGAAGGACAGTCTGTTACATTCACTCGTGATTCGTGTCAAGTATTGGATAGGAATGGAGACACACTGATGGAAGGAAGTAGGTCAACAAACAAAAGCTACTTTCTAGGCACAGTTGGAACAGGAGCTGCCACTGTTTGTCCGACAAACACGATATATGAGATGGAATTGCAAGGGACAGGTATGGTGTCCTCTTATGGAAAGGTGAAAGACGACGTTGCCCTAAACTTAGTTCCAAAAGATGATAAAGTTAGAGGTGGGACATCGTCTGAAATACCCATTCAGACCAAGTCTATATAAGATAAAGTTCCAAAGGGAGTTACAGCTGATAAAGTCACACCTACTCCAGCTGGGACACTTGACGATGCACCTGCGCTGCAACCCTCATGGAGAACTATCAAGCATTATCCAATCACAGAAACTGTTGAAGATCCATCTGAAGTAATGAAGAGTCGAGCGAATGAGATCAAGTATTGAGAACTGACTGCATGTTCGTCTAGTCCGAAGAATGTCATCAAAGCATCTATTGATGAGATTTGGGTGGTGGCCATTCACGTAGAACTAGGAGAGTTCACCAGATCTGAAGCATGGATGTCGTATCAACTTGCGCATAGTCACGAACTAAAGAAGACTATGTACGGACTCACACAAGCGCCCAGATCATGGTACGAGACGTTCCTCATCGACCATGGCTATGAGCGAGGGGGAGTAGTGAAGCAGCATATGTTCGTCATGCGTACACAGAAGCTGGTTGGACAGTTCGTGAGACGGATGCAAAAGGAGCTCCAGCTGACCATGGTGGGAGAGATGAAACACCTTCCTAGAACACACATTGACCAGATGCTGGGAGAGCAGAAGCGCATCGCTGCAGGAGAGCAAGAGAGCATCGCTGCAGGGAGGTGCTACGCTCAGTTCCTATGGATGAAGCAGAATCTGTCTGAACACGGAGTGGAACGGGTGAAGAAGTTTCTGCCCAAGAACCCAGTACAACACTCCATGATCAGATATCAGTTCATCAGAGAGCTAGTGGAGAAGAAGGTCATCACATCGAAACACATGACAAACGCCGCTCAGTTCAAAACACTTAGATCCTCTCTGGGTCTGCGTGTTATCGCCAACTAAGTGTTCCAGAAGGAGGTCAGCCAAGTGCAGAACCCCAGCAAATGAGATGGGTTGACCTACCAAAGAAGAGGGCTGGAACAGATGGAGGAGAGAGGTGATTGGACAAATATCTCAAGAGATATACACATGACAGTTTTTGGCAAGTTGAGGAGTCCAAATATTTGAAAATCAAAAGGCAGTCAAATCGAAGTCGGATGAGGATTCAACATCAGCAAACCCTAAGATCAGAGAAGGGAAAAAGAAGGGAAAAGAAGCGGCTGTGACAGAACTGAAAGAAGCTTCTTCAAAGGCGTCAAAGGCTGATCCTAATCCAACTAAAGGGAGAGTGCAGACTGCGAAGGAAAATCAGGCGATGGCTGAACCACCCCTCAATGAGGTAATCCCTTGTTCTCACTCCTAAGCTACTGCACTCAATTCTGTTGATGAGGAAGTACGGGCGATTGGTAAAGATTCAGTGAGTTATAAGGGTGACAAAGTGGTTAATGAAGAGCCGAAGGGATAGAAACCTGATGTAGATTCTTGTGGCCGATGCTGCAGAAGAATGTGAAGCCAGTAGGGCTAACATTGTGGTTCTGATAAGAAGAACCTATTGAATGCAAAGGTAGATGCCACTGGCTTCGTGCTGAAGAAGACACTCCCACGAAATACGATGCATGGATTTGTGCTGTAAGGGGGAGGAGACTTGTTATGTCATAATCAGAGGCTGAACAATTTGTTGAATCATCCTGCAAGAGGAGTCTGGTTCTTGAGGAAGACTTTGTGGAAGGAGAAAAGAAGTCAAATGATGAAGATGTGTCAATATTAGCTGAGAACCAGAAGTAACACCAGCTAGAAGATGATGGATCAGAAGATTCAGACCCCTCTGGGAAAGATGACGAGCTTCGTGAAATGTTCAATGACTTTGATGAGGTTGTCCAAGATTTGCAGAAGGAAGCCTTAGAATGAGACTAACGAGACTAACTTGGGACGAACAAAGAAAAACGTTAGTCTCATTCAAAGGTTTGTCAAAGTTCGTTCCAAGTTTCTCTAAGTTCGTCCCAAGTTAATCTATTTCTAAGGACAAACATAGACATACCTTGGAATGAGACTAACGACACTAACTTGGGACGAACAAAGACAAACTTTAGTCTCATTCTAAGGTTTGTCTAAGTTCGTCCCAAGTTAGTCTATCTCTAAGGATGAATTTAGACAAACCTTAGAATGAGACTACCGAGACTAACTTGGGACGAACAAAGACAAACTTAAGTCCCAATCTAAGGTTTGTCAAAGTTCGTCCCAAGTTAGTCTATTTCTTAGGATGAACTTAGACAAACCTTAGAATGAGATTAACGAGACTAACTTGGGATGAACAAGGACAAACTTTAGTCTCATTCTAAGGTTTGTCTAAGTTCGTCCCAAGTTAGTCTATCTCTAAGGACGAATTTAGACAAACCTTAGAATGAGACTACCGAGACTAAATTGGGACAAACAAAGACAAACGTTAGTCTCATTCTAAGGTTTGTCTAAGTTCATCCCAAGTTAGTCTATTTCTAAGGACGAACTTAGATAAACATTAGAATGAGACTAACGAGACTAACTTGGGACGAACAAAGACAAACTTTAGTCTCATTCTACAGTTTGTCTAAGTTCGTCCCAAGTTAGTCTATTTCTAAGGATGAACTTAGATAAACCTTAGAATCAGACTAACGAGACTAACTTGGGACGAACAAAGACAAAATTCAGTCTCATTCTAAGATTCCTCTAAGTTCGTCCCAAGTTTGTCTAAGTTAGTCCCAAGTTAGCCTATTTCTAAGGACGGACTTAGATAAACCTTAGAATGAGACTAACGACACTAACTTGGGACGAAGAAAGACAAACTTTAGTCTCATTCTAAGGTTTGTCTAAGTTCATCCCAAGTTAGTCCAAGTTCGTCCCAAGTTAGTCTCTTTATAACGACGAACTTAGACAAACCTTAGAATGAGACTAAAGAGACTAACTTTGGACGAACAAAGACAAATGTTAGTCTCAATCTAAGGTTTGTCTAAGTTCGTCCCAAGTTAGTCTCTTTCTAAGGACAAACTTCGACAAACCATAGAATGAGACTAACGAGACTAACTTGGGACGATCAAAGGCAAACGTTAGTCTCATTCAAAGGTTTGTCAAAGTTCGTCCCAAGTTTGTCTATTTATAAGGACAAACTTAGATAAACCTTAGAATGAGACTAACAAGAATAACTTGGGACATACAAAGACAAACTTTAGTTTCATTCTAAGGTTTGTTTATGTTCGTCCCAAGTTTGTCTATTCCTAAGGACGAACTTAGATAAACCTTAGAATGAGACTAACGAGACTAACTTGGGATGAACAAAGACAAACTTTAGTCTCATTCTAAGGTTGGTCGAAGTTCGTCCCAAGTTTGTCTATTTCTAAGGACAAACTTAGATAACCCTTAGAATAATACTAACGAGACTAACTTGGGACAAACAAAGACAAAGTTTAGTCTCATTCTAAGGTTTCTCTAAGTTCGTCTCAAGTTTGTCTAAGTTCTTCCCAAGTTAGTCTATTTCTAAGGATGGACTTAGATAAATCTTAGAATGAGACTAACGAGACTAACTTGGGACGAACAAAGACAAACGTTAGTCTCAATCTAAGGTTTGTCGAAGTTCATCCCAAGTTTGACTCTTTCTAAGAACAAACTTAAACAAACCTTAAAATGAAATTAACGAGACTAACTTGGGACAAACAATGAGAAACGTTAGTCTCATTCTAAAGTTTGTCAAAGTTCATTTCAAGTTTGTTTAAGTTCGTCCCAAGTTAGTTTATTTCTAAGGACGAACTTTGACAAACCGTAGAATGAGACTAACGAGACTAATTTGGGATGAACAAAGACAAACGTTAGTCTCAATCTAAAGTTTGTTTAAGTTCGTCCCAAGTTTGTCTAAGTTTGTCCCAAGTTAGTTTATTTCTAACCACTAACTTAGATAAACCTTAGAATGAGACTAACGAGACTAACTTGGGATGAAGAAAGACAAACTTTAGTCTCATTCTAAGTTTTGTCTAAGTTCGTCCCAAGTTCGTTTAAGTTCATCCCAAGTTAGTCTCTTTCTAACGACGAACTTAGATGAACCTTAGAATGAGACTAAAGTGACTAACTTGGGACGAACAAAGACAAACGTTAGTGTTATTCTAAGGTTTGTCTAAGTTCATCCCAAGTTAGTCTAAGTTTGTCCCAAGTTAGTCTATTTCTAAGGACAAACTTGGACAAACCTTAGAATGAGATTAACGAGACTTACTTGGGATGAACAAAGACAAACTTTAGTCTCATTCTAAGGTTTGTCTAAGTTCATCCCAAGTTAGTCTATCTCTAAGGACGAATTTACACAAACCTTAGAATGAGACTATCGAGACTAACTTGGGACAAACAAAGACAAACTTTAGTCTCATTCTAAGGTTTGTATAAGTTCACCCCAAGTTAGTCTATTTCTAAGGACGAACTTAGATAAACCTTAGAATGAGACTAACGAGACTAACTTGGGACGAACTAAGACAAACTTTAGTCTCATTCTAAGGTTTGCCTAAGTTCATCCCAAGTTTTTCTAAGTTCGTCCCAAGTTAGTCTATTCCTAAGGACGAACTTAGATAAACCTTAGAATGAGACTAACGAGACTAACTTGGGAGGAACAAAGACAAACTTTGGTCTCATATTATGGTTTGTCAAAGTTCGTCCCAAGTTAGTCTATTTCTAAGGACGAACTTAGATAAACCTTAGAATGAGACTAACGAGACTAACTTGGGACGAACAAAGACAAAATTTAGTCTCAATCTAAGGTTTGTGTAAGTTCGTCCCAAGTTAGTCTTTCTCTAAGGACGAATTTAGACAAACCTTAGAATGTGACTACTGATGGACCAAAGTTATACGAGTCAGAAACACAGTAAAACCCCCTTAATTAGACTGTTTGTCTATCTAACTTCTACGTGTTAGTCCCGATATATTTCCACAGGGCATTTTAGAGATTAAAGTGAAAACACGCTAAGGAGGAGTTTTTAAGCGGAAAATGAAGAACGAGTCATTCCAGGTCACGACCATGCTACTCTCAAAATCAGCCTTAACATCCTTCATGGAACCGACTTGGAATCACTCAAATATTCTAGAACCGTCGGCAAATGGACAAGAACGCAAGGCAAAAGCACCGAGCCCGGTAAAGGCCAAACAAGGGCAATTTCATCGGATTTGAGATTTCGACCATGTTCCAAGCGGAATTTGGCTTAGGTTCCTTCTTGAGATCATCTTAGAATGACATTTTCATTCAAAATACACTCTCCAAAATCCAAGAAGCTCTGGCCAAAGCTCCGGTCAGATCCGGTCAAACCGATGGCTTTTGTGAAAGGTCACACAAGCTTCTAGAAGGGGTGGCTCCTCCACTCTCCTCCCTCCAAGTGGCGGCTCCTCCTCCATCCTCCCAAAGCCGCCGGCTGCTCCTCCTCCTCCATGGAGAATGTGACATGTGGTGGCTCCTCCACCACATCCTCCTCCCAAAGCTTGCCTTGCACTCTTCCTCCTCCACCCTTGGATGCTCCTCCACATGCCACCATCTCCACCACCCATCCTCCTCCTCCATAGCTATAAATATGAGGCTTCTCCTCCTCATTTGTATCATCACCACCACAACAATTCACTTATCTCTCTAGAATTTTGGGCACTAATCATGTAATATTAATCATGTAATATTACTTTGGGAATCAAAGCTTGATCCTTGGCGCTTCAACGGTTTTGTAAGTCTTCTTTTATTTATTTAATTGTCTTGCTAAACTGTTGTTTATTTCCAAGTTCATAGTTATGATAACCATTGCCATGATTAGTAGCTAAATTAATTATTCGGTTTAAGGGTGCGCACTTGTATTATAAATGTTTTAGACTTTACTCTTAGTATACCTTTATGTTCGATACTTGTTCTATGTGCCATATATAAAAGTTAGAATGTCTAAGGTCAAGTAAACCATTTGGAAATGTGACCATAGGGGTCCAAATTCGTAAACTCTTCCTTAGATATTCGTGATCACACTCGGGTAAGTAGACCATTTGAAAACTGGACCAAAGGGATTAAATGGATAAACTTATCTGAAGAGGTCGACTATTCTAAAAACCATTTGAAAACTGGACCAAAGGGACCAAATGGATGCACTTACGGCTAAGATACTTCGAAAGGAGGAATTAGTTTTGCGTAGAACAAGTGTTTTAAATGATGTTGCAAGTCTTGCGCTAGAAATAGCCTCGATTCATCTTTGAATACTTAGCATGATCATGTCTTGCGCTAGAAATAGTTTCAATTCATCTTTAACCACTTGGTATGATCATTAGCGGTCGATGATAAACAATTATAATACAAGGCCCCTAAAACAGAATACTTTCCTCACAGTCCATTATCAATTATTGTAATTTACTTTCAGTTCCCAAAACACTCAAACCCAACCCCCAGCTGTATTTACTTTCGTGACAATCCCGTAAAAACAACTAATCCACACTGACTCCTTTGGGTTCGACCCCTACTTACCACTTGCTACCCAGTAGTAAAGTCGCGAGTAGCGGACTTATAAATTTATTTGCACAAATCGCTGTAACGACGAGCGATCTGTCAAATTGGCGCCGTTGCCGGGGAGTTGTGCATAGGAATAGTTGTTCTTTTTTCTTTTTTCTTTTATCATGCAATTCACCAAGTCATACTACTACGGAATGGAACCTTGGAACAATACGGAGTTTTCCCCACCATCCTTCGAACTTGAAATCCGTGAGAAGATCAACAACTTGGAGCAATCCCGGGACGAAACATTGGATGAGTACTTATGGTACTTCGATTCCATTGTAACGAGCTGCCCGCACCATGGATTCACCAACTTCGATCTTCAAACAAAGTTTCTCTGTGGGATGTTGCCACATGAGTGGAAAGGGCTAAATGACGCATCAGGAGGATCAATGTGGGACTTAACCGAGGATGATCTTTGGAAATTAATAAACGAGTTGGCCGCGAGGTCAAGACCAAGCCAAGATCAGGCCGAGCCAATCGAGGACGGTATAACGGAGCTGGCATCTAGCATCCAGCAGTTGGACAACACGATGCAACAAATCAGGGCCAAAACTGAACTATGGGCGGCAGAAAAGGAGCTGGCAGCTAGCACCCAGCAATTGGCCACAGACATGCAGCAATTGAGTGCATTGATGCACCGATTCACGGCTGAACCCGAGGAGCCGACTGAGGATGAGGACCCGCAAATGACCGAAGAAGAACTGCCCCAATCAGACCCGGTCCTTATCACCAATCCATCCGAGGAAATCACTGTCCTAACTACCGAACCTACAGAAGTCCCGAACCTCACTGCTGAAGCGGCCGAAGAAATCAAGCCAGGCCCGGTCCTTGCGCTCAGAGCACCCGAGGAAGTCCCGGACCTCATTGCCGAACTGTCCGAGAAAGACCTTGTCCTCACTGTCGGAGCACCTGAAACAGACCTAGTCCTCATGGTCGAAGTGCCTCAACTTAACCCTTCGCGTTTCATGCCGATCATAACCACCGAAGATCATATAATCAATGATGATGCGGTACAAGGGGAGTTGGAGGCAGAGCATGAGCCAAAAAAGCCGACAAAGGAAATCTCTCTCGTCACAAGCCAAGAAAAACCACCCAGGAACTCAATCATTCCAAGACAACCATTCGTAGCTACCACCAAGAAGAGGCCTCACATGGGAACATGCCTGTGGTCGCCGATGTTTGAAGGCACAAAACCTAACTTCCAAACTCGTGAAAGTGCCAACTATTCCAACATGAAGAGGCGGCAAAAACATAGGCCGAAAGAATGGAAACCCGGAAGGAGAAACAAGCAAGCACGATGAATTGGACCAGCAGCTATGGTCAAGGAAACCTCACCCTCTCGGAGCAAAAGGGCTGCCGAGAAAAAGTTTGACCTCACTCACCCTTGGGATCCGACCTTATGATCCATGATTGAGGTACTGTCGAGCCAACGACATTAAACAAGTGCACTGGTCGGGAGGTAACCCGACACTATCTTACTTTCTGCACTTTAATTTTTGTCTTTTATTTTCTGTATTTTACTTTTTCAATAAGTTGCTCTCACCCACTTGGTGCATAGAATGATTTGATTATTTAGGAATTGGTTTTTGGAGCACGATCGGATCAGCCAGGCAGCTTCCGTGAACTACCGGGCCTGCGCTGAGAGTTCAAGGCCCCAGCCGAACTCCCTCGATTATCCAGCCTCATGCCATTCGACACAATAAGGGAGTTCTGATCTTACCTTTCCTTAAGTCATTTCCTTCTCGTATAACATCTGCTTGCATGGCTTTTGAACTAAGTAGTGCTGAAAGGCACGACTTCGTTCAAAAGTGTGGGGTGAGAACTGCATGTGTGCATAGTAAACATGTTTTTTCTTTTTCTTTTTCTTTTAGTAGTATCTTTTTGAAAATATGAACTTGAGAATGTGAAAAAGATAGACCAAAATTCATGCATTAACCTTGTGAAAATTCAACTGTTTAAAAACTTAGAATGTAACTTTCCATTTGTCCTTTGTGCTGAGATAACTAGGGATGTGGAGTTGATAGAAATGCCCTAGAGAGGCTTGGCAAGCAATCAAAGGATCAGATCAAACTATATGGTTTTCGAAGTCAGTGGAGGCTGCACTTCGGGTTTCAGTGAAGATTGAAGTCATCTCCGCCATGCAATGCAAAAGGCGAGGACGAGAATCAGACCGTCCTATCTCCGGTCAAAGTAGCCGAGAAAATAGATGAGCGACCCTCATCTTGACCCGCGCGAAACGATAGTCAAAGTAGCCGAGAAAATAGCTGAGCGACCCTCACCTTGACCTGCGCGAAAACGGCAAAAACGAGAAGAGCGGGGAGGTATTTCCATAGGCTTGCGGGCGATGATTGGACCTCCCAAAAAGGCTGAGAAAATGGACTAGCAGTCACAAAAAGGCGAAAAGCTCAATGAAGCAAATCAAGAGGCCAAAGACCCAAAATTGTGAAGGTTTTAACCGAACAAAAGTGAAGAACTCAAAGCGTCAAATCAAAGGCCAAAGGCCAATTCACTACAAAAAGCAGTCCCTCGCCAAAAGAAAATCAAAGTACTCAAACCACTGAAACCTGAACCGAATCACGTGCTAGAGAAAGCTACCAGAAAACCATATAGTGCGAGACGATCCCGAGGTTGCAGTCCAGGAGCCTAAAAAGGGCTATCTCCCGAGACATCCAATATAATTTGCATCTCAGCACGAAGGTACACGTATCAAGTTACTTCTACTTATTTACACAGTTTAATTTAGTAATAAGTAGTAATGCATGAATTAGGATAAATCTAGTTCATAATCTCACTTTCATATTCAAAGTTTTTACATGGATTGTGTGCACGCCCTTTAATAGCATTGTTCGGGACGAACAACTAAAAGTGTGGGGTAATCTGATGGACCAAAGTTATACGAGTCAGAAACACAGTAAAACCCCCTTAATTAGACTATTTGTCTATCTAACTTCTACGTGTTAGTCCCGATATATTTCCACAGGGCATTTTAGAGATTAAAGTGAAAACACGCTAAGGAGGAGTTTTTAAGCGGAAAATGAAGAACAAGTCATTCCAGGTCACGACCATGCTACACTCAAAATCAGCCTTAACATCCTTCATGGAACCGACTTGGAATCACTCAAATATTCTAGAACCGTCGGCAAATGGACAAGAACGCAAGGCAAAAGCACCGAGCCCGGTAAAGGCCAAAGAAGGGCAATTTCATCGGATTTGAGATTTCGACCATGTTCCAAGCGAAATTTGGCTTAGGTTCCTTCTTGAGATCATCTTAGAATGACATTTTCATTCAAAATACACTCTCCAAAATCCAAGAAGCTCCGGCCAAAGCTCCGGTCAGATCCGGTCAAACCGATGGCTTTTGTGAAAGGTCACACAAGCTTCTAGAAGGGGTGGCTCCTCCACTCTCCTCCCTCCAAGTGGCGGATCCTCCTCCATCCTCCCAAAGCCGCCGGCTGCTCCTCCTCCTCCATGGAGAATGTGACATGTGGTGGCTCCTCCACCACATCCTCCTCCCAAAGCTTGCCTTGCACTCTTCCTGCTCCACCCTTGGATGCTCCTCCACATGCCACCATCTCCACCACCCATCCTCCTCCTCCATGGCTATAAATATGAGGCTTCTCCTCCTCATTTGTATCATCACCACCACAACAATTCACTTATCTCTCTAGAATTTTGGGCACTAATCATGTAATATTAATCATGTAATATTACTTTGGGAATCAAAGCTTGATCCTTGGCGCTTCAACGGTTTTGTAAGTCTTCTTTTATTTATTTAATTGTCTTGCTAAACTGTTGTTTATTTCCAAGTTCATAGTTATGATAACCATTGCCATGATTAGTAGCTAAATTAATTATTCGGTTTAAGGGTGCGCACTTGTATTATAAATGTTTTAGACTTTACTCTTAGTATACCTTTATGTTCGATACTTGTTCTATGTGCCATATATAAAAGTTAGAATGTCTAAGGTCAAGTAAACCATTTGGAAATGTGACCATAGGGGTCCAAATTCGTAAACTCTTCCTTAGATATTCGTGATCACACTCGGGTAAGTAGACCATTTGAAAACTGGACCAAAGGGATTAAATGGATAAACTTATCTGAAGAGGTCGACTATTCTAAAAACCATTTGAAAACTGGACCAAAGGGACCAAATGGATGCACTTACGGCTAAGATACTTCGAAAGGAGGAATTAGTTTTGCTTAGAACAAGTGTTTTAAATGATGTTGCAAGTCTTGCGCTAGAAATAGCCTCGATTCATCTTTGAATACTTAGCATGATCATGTCTTGCGCTAGAAATAGTTTCAATTCATCTTTGACCACTTGGTATGATCATTAGCGGTCGATGATAAACAATTATAATACAAGGCCCCTAAAACAGAATACTTTCCTCACAGTCCATTATCAATTATTGTAATTTACTTTCAGTTCCCAAAACACTCAAACCCAACCCCCAAATGTATTTACTTTCGTGACAATCCCGTAAAAACAACTAATCCACACTGACTCCTTTGGGTTCGACCCCTACTTACCACTTGCTACCCAGTAGTAAAGTCGCGAGTAGCGGACTTATAAATTTATTTGCACAAATCACTGTAACGACGAGCGATCTGTCAACTACCGAGACTAACTTGGGACAAACAAAGACGAACTTTAGTCTCATTCTAAGGTTTGTCTAAGTTCATCCCAAGTTAGTCTATTTCTGAGGACAAACTTAGATGAACCTTAGATTGAGACTAACGAGACTAACTTGGGACGAACAAAGACAAACTTTAGTCTCATTCTAAGGCTTGTCTAAGTTCGTCCCAAGTTAGTCTAATTCTAAGGACGAACTTAGATAAACTCTAGAATGAGACTAACGAGACTAACTTGTGACGAACAAAGACAAACTTTTGTCTCATTCTAAGATTTGTCTAAGTTCATCCCAAGTTTGTCTAAGTTTTTCCCAAGTTAGTCTATTTCTAAGAACGAACTTAGATAAACCTTAGAATGAGACAAACGAGACTAACTTGGGACAAACTAAGACAAACTTTAGTCTCATTCTAAGGTTTGCCTAAGTTCATCCCGAGTTTGTCTAACTTCGTCCCAAGTTAGTCTATTCCTAAGGATGAACTTAGATAAACCTTAGAATGACACTAACGAGGCTAACTTGGAACGAACAAAGGCAAACTTTAGTCTCATTCTAAGGTTTGTCTGAGTTCGTCCCAAGTTAGTATCTGAGTTCGTCCCAAGTTAGTCTTTCTCTAAGGACGAATTTAGACAAACCTTAGAATGAGACTACCGAGACTAACTTGGGACAAACAAAGACGAACTTTAGTCTCATTCTAAGGTTTGTCTAAGTTCATCCCAAGTTAGTCTATTTCTGTGGACGAACTTAGATGAACCTTACAAAGAGACTAACGAGACTAACTTGGGACGAACAAAGACAAACTTTAGTCTCATTCTAAGGCTTGTCTAAGTTCGTCCCAAGTTAGTTTAATTCTAAGGACGAACTTAGATAAACTCTTGAATGAGACTAACGAGACTAACTTGTGACGAACAAAGACAAACTTTAGTCTCATTCTAAGATTTGTCTAAGTTCATCCCAAGTTTGTCTAAATTTGTCCCAAGTTAGTCTATTTCTAAGGACGGACTTAGATAACCCTTAGAATGAGACTAACGAGACTAACTTGGGACGAAGAAAGACAAACTTTAGTCTCATTCTATGGTTTGTCTAAGTTTGTCCCAAGTTAGTCCAAGTTTGTCCAAGGTTAGTCTCTTTCTAATGACAAACTTCGACAAACCTTAGAATGAGACTAACGAGACTTACTTGGGATGAACAAAGACAAACGTTAGTCTCATTCAAAGGTTTGTCAAAGTTCGTTCCAAGTTTGTCTAAGTTCGTCCCAAGTTTGTCTATTTCTAAGGACAAACTTAGACATACCTTAGAATGAGACTAACGACACTAACTTGGGACGAACAAAGACAAACTTTAGTCTCATTCTAAGGTTGGTCGTAGTTCATCCCAAGTTTATCTATTTCTAAGGACAAACTTAGATAAACCTTAGAATAATACGAACGAGACTAACTTGGGACGAACAAAGACAAAGTTTAGTATCATTCTAAGGATTCTCTAAGTTCGTCTCAAGTTTGTCTAAGTTCTTCCCAAGTTAGTCTATTTCTAAGGACGGACTTAGATAAACCTTAAAATGAGACTAACGAGACTAACTTGGGACGAACAAAGACAAACGCTAGTCTCAATCTAAGGTTTGTCCAAGTTCATCCCAAGTTTGACTCTTTGTAAGGACAAACTTAAACAAACCTTAGACTGAAATTAACGAGACTAACTTGGGATAAACAAAGAGAAACGTTAGTCTCATTGTAAAGTTTGTCAAAGTTCGTTTCAAGTTTGTTTAAGTTCGTCCCAAGTTAGTTTATTTCTAAGGACGAACTTTGACAAACCTTATAATGAGAACGAGATTAACTCGGGATGAACAAAGACAAACGTTAGTCTCAATCAAAAGTTTGTTTAAGTGCGTCCCAAGTTTGTCAAAGTTTGTCCCAAGTTATTCTATATCTAACCACAAACTTAGATAAACCTTAGAATGAGACTAACGAGACTAACTTGGGATGAAGAAAGACAAACTTTAGTCTCATTCTAAGTTTTGTCTAAGTTCGTCCCAAGTTAGTTTAAGTTCATCACAAGTTAGTCTCTTTCTAACGACGAACTAAGACGAACCTTAGAATGAGACTAACGCGATTAACTTGGGACGAACAAAGACAAACGTTAGTCTCATTCTAAGGTTTGTCTAAGTTCATCCAAAGTTAGTCTAAGTTCGTCCCAGGTTAGTCTAATTCTAAGGACGAACTTGGACAAACTTTAGAAAGAGATTAACGAGACTAACTTGGGATGAACAAAGACAAACTTTAGTCTCATTCTAAGGTTTGTCTACGTTCGTCCCAAGTTAGTCTATCTCTAAGAACGAATTTACACAAACCTTAGAATTAGACTACCGAGACTTACTTGGGACAAACAAAGACAAACTTTAGTCTCTTTCTAAGGTTTGTCTAAGTTCATCCCAAGTTAGTCTATTTCTAAGGACGAACTTAGATAAACCTTAGAATGAGACTAACGAGACTAACTTGGGACGAACTAAGACAAACTTTAGTCTCATTCTAAGGTTTGCCTAAGTTCATCCCGAGTTTGTCTAACTTCGTCCCAAGTTAGTCTATTCCTAAGGACGAACTTAGATAAACCTTAGAATGAGACTAACGAGACTAACTTGGGAGGAACAAAGACAAACTTTGGTCTCATATTATGGTTTGTCAAAGTTCATCCCAAGTTAGTCTATTTCTAAGGACGAACTTAGATAAACCTTAGAATGACACTAACGAGGCTAACTTGGAACGAACAAAGGCAAACTTTAGTCTCATTCTAAGGTTTGTCTGAGTTCGTCCCAAGTTAGTATCTGAGTTCGTCCCAAGTTAGTCTTTCTCTAAGGACGAATTTAGACAAACCTTAGAATGAGACTACCGAGACTAACTTGGGACAAACAAAGACGAACTTTAGTCTCTTTCTAAGGTTTGTCTAAGTTCATCCCAAGTTAGTCTATTTCTGAGGACAAACTTAGATGAACCTTAGAATGAGACTAACGAGACTAACTTGGGACGAACAAAGACAAACTTTAGTCTCATTCTAAGGCTTGTCTAAGTTCGTCCCAAGTTAGTTTAATTCTAAGGACGAACTTAGATAAACTCTAGAATGAGACTAACGAGACTAACTTGTGACGAACAAAGACAAACTTTAGTCTCATTCTAAGATTTGTCTAAGTTCATCCCAAGTTTGTCTAAATTTGTCCCAAGTTAGTCTATTTCTAAGGACGGACTTAGATAACCCTTAGAATGAGACTAACGAGACTAACTTGGGACGAAGAAAGACAAACTTTAGTCTCATTCTATGGTTTGTCTAAGTTTGTCCCAAGTTAGTCCAAGTTTTTCCAAGGTTAGTCTTTTTCTAATGACAAACTTCGACAAACCTTAGAATGAGACTAACGAGACTTACTTGGGATGAACAAAGACAAACGTTAGTCTCATTCAAAGGTTTGTCAAAGTTCGTTCCAAGTTTGTCTATGTTCGTCCCAAGTTAGTCTATTTCTAAGGACAAACTTAGACATACCTTAGAATGAGACTAACGACACTAACTTGGGACGAACAAAGACAAACTTTAGTCTCATTCTAAGGTTGGTCGAAGTTCATCCCAAGTTTATCTATTTCTAAGAACAAACTTAGATAAACCTTAGAATAATACGAACGAGACTAACTTGGGACGAACAAAGACAAAGTTTAGTATCATTCTAAGGTTTCTCTAAGTTCGTCTCAAGTTTGTCTAAGTTCTTCCCAAGTTAGTCTATTTCTAAGGACGGACTTAGATAAACCTTAAAATGAGACTAACGAGACTAACTTGGGACGAACAAAGACAAACGCTAGTCTCAATCTACGGTTTGTCCAAGTTCATCCCAAGTTTGACTCTTTGTAAGGACAAACTTAAACAAACCTTAGACTGAAATTAACGAGACTAACTTGGGATAAACAAAGAGAAACGTTAGTCTCATTGTAAAGTTTGTCAAAGTTCGTTTCAAGTTTGTTTAAGTTCGTCCCAAGTTAGTTTATTTCTAAGGACGAACTTTGACAAACCTTATAATGAGAACGAGACTAACTCGGGATGAAAAAAGACAAACGTTAGTCTCAATCAAAAGTTTGTTTAAGTGCGTCCCAAGTTTGTCTAAGTTTGTCCCAAGTTAGTCTATTTCTAACCACAAACTTAGATAAACCTTAGAATGAGACTAACGAGACTAACTTGGGATGAAGAAAGACAAACTTTAGTCTCATTCTAAGTTTTGTCTAATTTCGTCCCAAGTTAGTTTAAGTTCATCACAAGTTAGTCTCTTTCTAACGACGAACTAAGACGAACCTTAGAATGAGACTAACGCGATTAACTTGGGACGAACAAAGACAAACGTTAGTCTCATTCTAAGGTTTGTCTAAGTTCATCCAAAGTTAGTCTAAGTTCGTCCCAGGTTAGTCTAATTCTAAGGACGAACTTGGACAAACTTTAGAAAGAGATTAACGAGACTAACTTGGGATGAACAAAGACAAACTTTAGTCTCATTCTAAGGTTTGTCTACGTTCGTCCCAAGTTAGTCTATCTCTAAGAACGAATTTACACAAACCTTAGAATTAGACTACCGAGACTTACTTGGGACAAACAAAGACAAACTTTAGTCTCTTTCTAAGATTTGTCTAAGTTCATCCCAAGTTAGTCTATTTCTAAGGACGAACTTAGATAAACCTTAGAATGAGACTAACGAGACTAACTTGGGACGAACTAAGACAAACTTTAGTCTCATTCTAAGGTTTGCCTAAGTTCATCCCGAGTTTGTCTAACTTCGTCCCAAGTTAGTCTATTCCTAAGGACGAACTTAGATAAACCTTAGAATGAGACTAACGAGACTAACTTGGGAGGAACAAAGACAAACTTTGGTCTCATATTATGGTTTGTCAAAGTTCATCCCAAGTTAGTCTATTTCTAAGGACGAACTTAGATAAACCTTAGAATGACACTAACGAGGCTAACTTGGGACGAACAAAGACAAACTTTAGTCTCATTCTAAGGTTTGTCTAAGTTCGTCCCAAGTTAGTCTTTCTCTAAGGACAAATTTAGACAAACCTTAGAATGAGACTACCGAGATTAACTTGGGACAAACAAAGTCAAACTTTAGTCTCATTCTAAGGTTTGTCTAAGTTCATCCGAAGTTAGTCTATTTCTGAGGACGAACTTAGATGAACCTTAGAATGAGACTAACGAGACAAACTTGGGACGAACAAAGACAAACTTTAGTCTCATTCTAAGGCTTGTCTAAGTTCCTCCCAAGTTAGTCTAATTCTAAGGACGAACTTAGATAAACCTTAGAATGAGACTAACGAGACTAACTTGTGACGAACAAAGACAAACTTTAGTCTAATTCTAAGATTTGTCTAAGTTCGTCCCAAGTTTGTCTAAGTTAGTCCCAAGTTAGTCTATTTCTAAGGACGGACTTAGATAAACCTTAGAATAAGACTAACGAGACTAACTTGGGACGAAGAAAGACAACCTTTAGTCTCATTCCAAGGTTTGTCCAAGTTTGTCCCAAGTTAGTCCAAGTTTGTCCCAAGTTAGTCTCATTCTAAGGTTTGTCTAAATTCATCCTTAGAGATAGACTAACTTGGTACGAACTTAGACAAACCTTAGAATGAGACTAAAGTTTGTCTTTGTTTGTCCCAAGTTAGTGTCATTAGTCTCATTCTAAGGTATGTCTAAGTTTGTCCTTAGAAATAGACTAACTTGGGACGAACTTAGACAAATTTGGGACGAACTTAGACAAACCTTAGAATGAGACTAAAGTTTGTCTTTGTTCGTCCCAAGTTAGTGTCGTTAGTCTCATTCTAAGGTTTGTCTAAGTTTGTCCTTAGAAATAGACTAACTTGGGACGAACATAGAAAAACTTGGAACGAACTTAGACAAACCTTAGAATGAGACTAACGAGACTAACGTGGGACGAACAAAGAAAAATGTTAGCCTCAATCTAAGGTTTGTCAAAGTTCGTTCCAAGTTTATCTAAGTTCGTCCCAAGTTAGTCTATTTCTAAGGACAAACTTAGACAAACCTTAGAATGAGACTAACGAGACTAACTTGGGACGAACAAAGACAAACGTTAGTCTCATTCAAAGGTTTGTCAAAGTTCGTTCCAAGTTTGTCTAAGTTCGTCCCAAGTTAGTCTATTTCTAAGGACAAACTTAGACATACCTTAGAATGAGACTAACGACACTAAATTGGGAAGAACAAAGACAAACTTTAGTCTCATTCTAAGGTTTGTCTAAGTTCGTCCCAAGTTAGTCTATCTCTAAGGATGAATTTAGACAAACCTTAGAATGAGACTACCGAGACTAACTTGGGACGAACAAAGACAAACTTTAGTCATAATCTAAGGTTTGTCAAACTTCGACCCAAGTTAGTCTATTATGGACGAACTTAGACAAACCTTAGAATGAGATTAACGAGACTAACTTGGGATGAACAAAGACAAAGTTTAGTCTCATTCTAAGGTTTGTCTAAGTTCGTCCCAAGTTAGTCTATCTCTAAGGACGAATTTAGACAAACCTTAGAATGAGACTACCGAGACTAACTTGGGACAAACAAAGACAAACGTTAGTCTCATTCTAAGGTTTGTCTAAGTTTTCTAAGGACGAACTTAGATAAACATTAGAATGAGACTAACAAGACTAACTTGGGACGAACAAAGACAAAGTTTAGTCTCATTCTAAGGTTTGTCTAAGTTCGTCCCAAGTTTGTCTAAGTTCATCCCAAGTTAGTCTATTTCTAGAATGAACTTAGATAAACCTTAGAATGAGACTAACGAGACTAACTTGGGACGAACAAAGACAAACGTTAGTCTCATTCAAAGGTTTGTCAAAGTTCGTTCCAAGTTTGTCTAAGTTCGTCCCAAATTAGTCAATTTCTAAGGACAAACTTAGACATACCTTAGAATGAGACTAACGACACTAACTTGGGACGAACAAAGACAAACTTTAGTCTTATTCTAAGGTTTGTCTAAGTTCGTCCCAAGTTAGTCTATCTCTAAGGATGAATTTAGACAAACCTTAGAATGAGACTACCGAGACTAACTTGGGACAAAGAAAGACAAACTTTAGTCTCAATATAAGGTTTGTCAAAGTTCGTCCCAAGTTAGTCTATTTCTAAGGACGAACTTAGACAAACCTTAGAATGAGATTAACGAGACTAACTTGGGACGAACAAAGACAAACTTTAGTCCTATTCTAAGGTTTGTCTAAGTTCGTCCCAAGTTAGTCTATCTCTAAGGATGAATTTAGACAAACCTTAGAATGAGACTACCGAGACTAACTTGGGACGAAGAAAGACAAACTTTAGTCTCAATCTAAGGTTTGTCAAAGTTCGTCCCAAGTTAGTCTATTTCTAAGGACGAACTTAGACAAACCTTAGAATGAGATTAACGAGACTAACTTGGGACGAACAAAGACAAACGTTAGTCTCATTCTAAGGTTTGTCTAAGTTCATCCCAAATTCGTCTATAAACATTAGAATGAGACTAACGAGACTAACTTGGGACGAACAAAGACAAAGTTTAGTCTCATTCTAAGGTTTGTCTAAGTTCATCCCAAGTTTGTCTAAGTTCATTCCAAGTTAGTCTATTTCTAAGAATGAACTTAGATAAACCTTAGAATGAGACTAACGAGACTAACTTGGGACGAACAAAGACAAACGTTAGTCTCATTCAAAGGTTTGTCAAAATTCGTTCCAAGTTTGTCTAAGTTCGTCCCAAATTAGTCTATTTCTAAGATCAAACTTAGACATACCTTAGAATGAGACTAACGACACTAACTTGGGACGAACAAAGACAAACTTTAGTCTTATTCTAAGGTTTGTCTAAGTTCGTCCCAAGTTAGTCTATCTCTAAGGATGAATTTAGACAAACCTTAGAATGAGACTACCGAGACTAACTTGGGACGAAGAAAGACAAACTTTAGTCTCAATCTAAGGTTTGTCAAAGTTCGTCCCAAGTTAGTCTATTTCTAAGGACGAACTTAGACAAACCTTAGAATGAGATTAACGAGACTAACTTGGGACGAACAAAGACAAACTTTAGTCCTATTCTAAGGTTTGTCTAAGTTCGTCCCAAGTTAGTCTATCTCTAAGGATGAATTTAGACAAACCTTAGAATGAGACTACCGAGACTAACTTGGGACGAAGAAAGACAAACTTTAGTCTCAATCTAAGGTTTGTCAAAGTTCGTCCCAAGTTAGTCTATTTCTAAGGACGAACTTAGACAAACCTTAGAATGAGATTAACGAGACTAACTTGGGACGAACAAAGACAAACGTTAGTCTCATTCTAAGGTTTGTCTAAGTTCATCCCAAATTAGTCTATAAACATTAGAATGAGACTAACGAGACTAACTTGGGACGAACAAAGACAAAGTTTAGTCTCATTCTAAGGTTTGTCTAAGTTCATCCCAAGTTTGTCTAAGTTCATTCCAAGTTAGTCTATTTCTAAGAATGAACTTAGATAAACCTTAGAATGAGACTAACGAGACTAACTTGGGACGAACAAAGACAAACGTTAGTCTCATTCAAAGGTTTGTCAAAATTCGTTCCAAGTTTGTCTAAGTTCGTCCCAAATTAGTCTATTTCTAAGGACAAACTTAGACATACCTTAGAATGAGACTAACGACACTAACTTGGGACGAACAAAGACAAACTTTAGTCTCTTTCTAAGTTTTGTCTAAGTTCGTCCCAAGTTAGTCTATCTCTAAGGATGAATTTAGACAAACCTTAGAATGAGACTACCGAGACTAACTTGGGACGAACAAAGACAAACTTTAGTCTCAATCTAAGGTTTGCCAAAGTTCGTCCCAAGTTAGTCTATTTCTAAGGACGAACTTAGACAAACCTTAGAATGAGATTAACGAGACTAACTTGGGATGAACAAAGACAAACTTTAGTCTCATTCTAAGGCTTGTCTAAGTTCGTCCCAAGTTAGTCTATCTCTAAGGACGAATTTAGACAAACCTTAGAATGTGACTACCGAGACTAACTTGGGACAAACAAAGACAAACGTTAGTCTCATTCTAAGGTTTGTCTAAGTTCATCCCAAATTAGTCTATTTCTAAGGATGAACTTTGATAAACATTAGAATGAGACTAACGAGACTAACTTGGGACGAACAAAGACAAAGTTTAGTCTCATTCTAAGGTTTGTCTAAGTTCGTCCCAAGTTTGTCTAAGTTCGTCCCAAGGTAGTCTATTTCTAAGGATGAACTTAGATAAACCTTAGAATGAGACTAACGAGACTAACTTGGGACGAACAAAGACAAACGTTAGTCTCATTCAAAGGTTTGTCAAAGTTCGTTCCAAGTTTGTCAAAGTTTGTCCCAAATTAGTCTATTTCTAAGGACAAACTTAGACATACCTTAGAATGAGACTAACAACACTAACTTGGGACGAACAAAGACAAACTTTAGTCTCATTCTAAGGTTTGTATAAGTTCGTCCCAAGTTAGTCTATCTCTAAGGATGAATTTAGACAAACCTTAGAATGAGACTACCGAGACTAACTTGGGACGAACAAAGACAAACTTTAGTCTCAATCTAAGGTTTGTCAAAGTTCGTCCCAAGTTAGTCTATTTCTAAGCACGAACTTAGACAAACCTTAGAATGAGATTAACGAGACTAACTAGGGATGAACAAAGACAAACTTTAGTCTCATTCTAAGGTTTGTCTAAGTTCGTCCCAAGTTAGTCTATCTCTAGGGACGAATTTAGACAAACCTTAGAATGAGACTACCGAGACTAACTTGGGACAAACAAAGACAAACGTTAGTCTAATTCTAAGGTTTGTCTAAGTTCATCCCAAGTTTGTCTATTTCTAAGGACGAACTTAGATAAACATTAGAATGAGACTAACGAGACTAACTTGGGATGAACAAAGACAAACTTTAGTCTCATTCTAAGGTTTGTCTGAGTTCATCCCAAGTTTGTCTAAGTTTGTCCAAAGTTAGTCAATTTCTAAGGACGGACTTAGATAAACCTTAGAATGAGACTAACGAGACTAACTTGGGACGAAGAAAGACAAACTTTAGTCTCATTCTATGGTTTGTCTAAGTTCGTCCCAAGTTAGTCCAAGTTTGTCCAAGGTTAGTCTCTTTCTAATGACAAACTTAGACAAACCTTAGAATGAGACTAACGAGACTTACTTGGGATGAACAAACACAAACGTTAGTCTCATTTAAAGGTTTGTCAAAGTTCGTTCCAAGTTTGTCTAAGTTCGTCCCAAGTTAGTCTATTTCTAACGACAAATTTAGACATACCTTAGAATGAGACTAACGACACTAACTTGGGACGAACAAAGACAAACTTTAATCTCATTCTAAGGTTGGTCGAAGTTCATCGCAAGTTTATCTATTTCTAAGGACAAACTTAGATAAACCTTAGAATAATACGAACGAGACTAACTTGGGACAAACAAAGACAAAGTTTAGTCTCATTCTAAGGTTTCTCTAAGTTCGTCTCAAGTTTGTCTAAGTTCTTCCCAAGTTAGTCTATTTCTAAGGACGGACTTAGATAAACCTTAAAATGAGACTAACGAGACTAACTTGGGACGAACAAAGACAAACGCTAGTCTCAATCTAAGGTTTGTCGAAGTTCATCCCAAGTTTGACTCTTTGTAAGGACAAACTTAAACAAACCTTAGAATGAAATTAACGAGACTAACTTGGGGCAAACAAAGAGAAACGTTAGTCTCATTGTAAAGTTTGTCAAAGTTCGTTTCAAGTTTGTTTAAGTTCGTCCCAAGTTAGTTTATTTCAAAGGACGAACTTTGACAAACCATATAATGAGACTAACGAGACTAACTTGGGATGAACAAAGACAAACGTTAGTCTCAATCAAAAGTTTGTTTAAGTGCGTCCCAAGTTTGTCCAAGTTTGTCCCAAGTTAGTCAATTTCTAACCACAAACTTAGATAAACCTTAGAATGAGACTAACGAGACTAACTTGGGATGAAGAAAGACAAACTTTAGTCTCATTCTAAGTTTTGTCTAAGTTCGTCCCAAGTTTGTTTAAGTTCATCACAAGTTAGTCTCTTTCTAACGACGAACTTAGACGAACCTTAGAATGAGACTAACGCGACTAACTTGGGACGAACAAAGACAAACGTTAGTCTCATTCTAAGGTTTGTCTAAGTTCATCCAAATTTAGTCTAAGTTCGTCCCAAGTTAGTCTATTTCTAAGGACGAACTTGGACAAACCTTAGAATGAGATTAACGAGACTAACCTGGGATGAACAAAGACAAACTTTAGTCGCATTCTAAGGTTTGTCTACATTCGTCCCAAGTTAGTCTATCTCTAAGGACAAATTTACACAAACCTTAGAATTAGACTACCGCGACTTACTTGGGACAAACAAAGACAAACTTTAGTCTCTTTCTAAGGTTTGTCTAAGTTCATCCCAAGTTAGTCTATCTCTAAGGACGAATTTAGACAAACCTTAGAATGAGACTACCGAGACTAACTTGGGACGAACAAAGACAAACTTTAGTCTCAATCTAAGGTTTGTCAAAGTTTGTCCCAAATTAGTCTATTTCTAAGGACGAACTTAGACAAACCTTAGAATGAGATTAACGAGAGTAACTTGGGATGAACAAAGACAAACTTTAGTCTCATTCTAAGGTTTGTCTAAGTTTGTCCCAAGTTAGTCTATCTCTAAGGACGAATTTAGACAAACCTTAGAATGAGACTACCGAGACTAACTTGGGACAAACAAAGACAAACGTTAGTCTCATTCTAAGGTTTGTCTAAGTTCATCCCAAATTAGTCTATTTCTAAGGACGAACTTAGATAAACATTAGAATGAGACTAACGAGACTAACTTGGAACGAACAAAGACAAAGTTTAGTCTCATTCTAAGGTTTGTCTAAGTTCGTCCCAAGTTTGTCTAAGTTCGTCCCAAGTTAGTCTATTTCTAAGGATGAACTTAGATAAACCTTAGAATGAGACTAACGAGACTAACTTGGGACGAACAAAGACAAACGTTAGTCTCATTCAAAGGTTTGTCAAAGTTCGTTCCAAGTTTGTCTAAGTTCGTCCCAAATTAGTCTATTTCTAACGACAAACATAGACATACCTTAGAATGAGACTAACGACACTAACTTGGGACAAACAAAGACAAACTTTAGTCTCATTCTAAGGTTTGTCTAAGTTCGTCCCAAGTTAGTCTATCTCTAAGGATGAATTTAGACAAACCTTAGAATGAGACTACCGAGACTAACTTGGGACAAACAAAGACAAACTTTAGTCTCAATCTAAGGTTTGTCAAAGTTCGTCCCAAGTTAGTCTATTTCTAAGGACAAACTTAGACAAACCTTAGAATGAGATTAACGAGACTAACTTGGGAGGAACAAAGACAAAATTTAGTCTCATTCTAAGATTTGTCTAAGTTCGTCCCAAGTTAGTCTATCTCTAGGGACGAATTTAGACAAACCTTAGAATGAGACTACTGAGACTAACTTGGGACAAACAAAGACAAACGTTAGTCTCATTCTAAGGTTTGTCTAAGTTCATCCCAAGTTAGTCTATTTCTAAGGACGAACTTAGATAAACATTAGAATGAGACTAACGAGACTAACTTGGGATGAACAATGACAAACTTTAGTCTCATTCTAAGGTTTGTCTGAGTTCATCCCAAGTTTGTCTAAGTTCGTCCCAAGTTAGTCTATTTCTAAGGATGAACTTAGATAAACCTTAGAATGAGACTAACGAGACTAACTTGGGACGAACAAAGACAAACTTTCGTCTCATTCTAAGATTCGTCTAAGTTCGTCCTAAGTTTGTCTAAGTTAGTCCCAAGTTAGTCTATTTCTAAGGACAGACTTAGATAAACCTTAGAATGTGACTAACGACACTAACTTGGGACGAAGAAAGAGAAACCTTAGTCTCATTCTAAGGTTTGTCTAAGTTCATCCCAAGTTGGTCCAAGTTCGTCCCAAGTTAGTTTTTTCTAATGACGAACTTAGACAAACCCTAGAATGAGACTAACGAGACTAACTTTGGACAAACAAAGACAAACGTTAGTCTCAATCTAAGGTTTGTCTAAGTTTATCCCAAGTTAGTCTCTTTCTAAGGACAAAGTTTGACAAACCATAGAATGATACTAACGAGACTAACTTGGGACGAACAAAGACAAACGTTAGTCTCATTCAAAGGTTTGTCAAAGTTCGTCACAAGTTTGTCTATTTCTAAGGACGAACTTAGATAAACCTTCGAATGAGACTAACAAGACTAACTTGGGACGAACAAAGACAAACTTTAGTTTCATTCTGAGGTTTGTTTAAGTTGGTCCCAAGTTTGTCTATTTCTAAGGACGAACTTAGATAAACCTTAGAATGAGACTAACGAGACTAACTTTGGATGAACAAATACAAACATTAGTCTCATTCTAAGGTTGGTCGAAGTTCGTCCCAAGTTTATATTTCTAAGGACAAACTTAGATAAACCTTAGAATAATACTAACGAGACTAACTTGGGATGAACAAAGACAAAGTTTAGTCTCATTCTAAGGTTTCTCTAAGTTCGTCTCAAGTTTGTCTAAGTTCTTCCCAAGTTAGTCAATTTCTAAGGACGAACTTAGATATACCTTAGAATGAGACTAACGAGACTAACTTGGGACGAACAAAGCCAGACGTTAGTCTCAATCTAAGGTTTGTCGAAGTTCATCGTAAGTTTGACCCTTTCTAAGGACAACCTTAAACAAACCTTAGAATGAAATTAACGAGACTAACTTGGGACAAATAAAGAGAAACGTTAGTCTCATTCTAAAGTTTGTCAAAGTTTGTTTCAAGTTTGTTTAAGTTCGTCCCAAGTTAGTTTATTTCTAAGGACGAACGTTGACAAACCTTAGAATGAGACTAACGAGACTAACTTGGGATGAACAATGACAAACATTAGTATCAATCTAAAGTTTGTTTAAGTTCATCCCAAGTTTGTCTAAGTTTGTCCCAAGTTAGTCTATTTCTAACCACAAACTTAGATAAACCTTAGAATGAGACTAACGAGACTAACTTGGGATGAAGAAAGACAAACTTTAGTCTCATTCTAAGTTTTGTCTAAGTTCGTCCCAAGTTAGTTTAAGTTCATCCCAAGTTAGTCTCTTTCTAACGACGAACTTAGAGGAACCTTAGAATGAGACTAACGCGACTAACTTGGGATGAACAAAGACAAACGTTAGTCTCATTCTAAGACTTGTCTAAGTTAATCCAAAGTTAGTCTAAGTTCGTCCCAAGGTAGTCTATTTCTAAGGACGAACTTAGACAAACCTTAGAATGAGACTAACGAGACTAACTTGGGACAAACAAAGACAAACTTTAGTCTCATTCTAAGGTTTATCTAAGTTCGTCCCAAGTTTGTCTAAGTTTGTCCCAAGTTAATATATTTCTAAGGATGAACTTAGTTTAACCTTAGAATGAGACTAACGAGACTAACTTGGGACGAAGAAAGACAAATTTTAGTCTCATTCTAAGGTTTGTCTAAGTTCATCCCAAGTTAGTCTTAGTTCGTCCCAAGTCAGTCTATTTCAAAGGACAAACTTAGACAAACCTTAGAATGGGACTAACGAGACTAACTTGGGACGAAAAAAGACAAACTTTAGTCTAATTATAAGGTTTGTCTAAGTTCGTCCCAAGTTTGTCTAAGTTCGGCCCAAGTTAGTCTATTTCTAAGGACGAACTTTGATAAACCTTAGAATGAGACTAACGAGACTAACTTGGGATGAAGAAAGACAAACTTTAGTCTCATTCTATGGTTTGTCTAAGTTCATCCCAAGTTTGTCTAAGTTCGTCCCAAGTTAGTCTCTTTCTAACGACGAACTTAGACAAACCTTAGAATGAGACTAACGAGACTAACTTAGGACGAACAAAGACAAACGTTAGTCTCAATCTAAGGTTTCTCTAAGTTCGTCCCAAGTTAGTCTAAGTTCGTCCCAAGTTTGTCTCTTTCTAAGGATGAACTTAGACAAACCTTAGAATGAGACTAATGAGACTAACTTGCGACGAACAAAGGCAAACGTAAGTCTCATTCTAAGGTTTGCCAAAGTTCGCCCCAAGTTAGTCTAAGTTTGTCCCAATTTAGTCTATTTCTGATGACGAACTTAGATAAACTTTAGAATGAGACTAACGAGACGAACTTGGGACGAACAAAGAAAAAAGTCACATTCTAAGGTTTGTCAAAGTTCATCCCAAGTTTGTCTAAGTTTGTCCCAATTTAGTCTATTTCTGATGACGAACTTAGATAAACCTTAGAATGAGACTAGCGAGACTAACTTGGGACGAACAAAGACAAACTTTAGTCTCATTCTAAGGTTTGTTTAAGTTTGTCCCAAGTTTGTCTAAGTTGGTCCCAAGTTACTCTATTTCTAAGGACGAACTTAGATAAACCTTAGAATGAGACTAACGAGACTAACTTGGGACGAAGAAAGACAAATATTAGTCTCATTCTAAGGTTTGTCTAAGTTCGTCCCAAGGTAAGCTAAGTTCGTTCCAAGTTAGTCTCTTTCTAAGGAGGAACTTAGACAAACCTTAGAATGAGACTAACGAGACTAACTTGGGACGAACAAAGACAAAGTTTAGTCTCATTCTAAGGTTTGTCTAAGTTCGTCCCAAGTTTGTCTAAGTTCGTCCCAAGTTAGTCTATTTCTAAGGATGAACTTAGATAAACCTTAGAATGAGACTAACGAGACTAACTTGGGACGAACAAAGACAAACGTTAGTCTCATTCAAAGGTTTGTCAAAGTTCGTTCCAAGTTAGTCTATATCTAAGGATGAATTTCGACAAACCTTAGAATGAGACTACCGACACTAACTTGGGACGAACAAAGACAAACTTTAGTCTCAATCTATGGTTTGTCTAAGTTCGTCCCAAGTTAATCTATTTCTGAGGACGAACTTAGACAAACCTTAGAATGAGACTAACGAGACAAACTTGGAACGAACAAAGACAAACTTTAGTCTCATTCTAAGGTTTGTCTAAGTTCGTCCCAAGTTAGTCTATCTCTAAGTACAAATTTAGACAAACCTTAGAATGAGACTACCGAGACTAACTTGGGACAAACAAAGACAAACGTTAGTCTCATTCTAAGGTTTGTCTAAGTTCATCCCAAGTTAGTCTATTTCTAAGGACGAACTTAGATAAACATTAAAATGAGACTAACGAGACTAACTTGGGACGAACAAAGACAAGCTTTAGTCTCATTCTAAGGTTTGTCTAAGTTCGTCCTAAGTTTGTCTATTTCTAAGGATGAACTTAGATAAACCTTAGAATGAGACTAACGAGACTAACTTGGGACAAACAAAGACAAAATTTAGTCTCATTCTAAGATTCGTCAAAGTTCATCCCAAGTTTGTCTAAGTTAGTCCCAAGTTATTCTATTTCTAAGGACGGACTTAGATAAACCTTAGAATGAGACTAACGACACTAACTTGGGACGAAGAAAGACAAACTTTAGTCTCATTCTAAGATTCGTCTAAGTTTGTCTAAGTTAGTCCCAAGTTAGTCTATTTCTAAGGACGGACTTAGATAAACCTTAGAATGAGACTAACGACACTAACTTGGGACGAAGAAAGACAAACCTTAGTCTCATTCTAAGGTTCGTCTAAGTTCGTCCCAAGTTAGTCTATTTCTAACGACGAACTTAGACAAACCTTAGAATGAGACTAACGAGACTAACTTTGGACGAACAAAGACAAACGTTAGTCTCAATCTAAGGTTTGTCTAAGTTCGTCCCAAGTAAGTCTCTTTCTAAGGACAAACTTCGACAAACTATAGAATGAGACTAACGAGACTAACTTGGGACGAACAAAGACAAACGTTAGTCTCATTCAAAGGTTTGTCAAAGTTCGTCCCAAGTTTGTCTATTTCTAAGGACGAACTTAGATAATTCTTAGAATGAGACTAACAAGACTAACTTGGGACGAACAAAGACAAACTTTAGTTTCATTCTAAGGTTTGTTTAAGTTCATCCCAAGTTTGTCTATTTCTAAGGACGAACTTAGATAAACCTTAGAAATGAGACTAACGAGACTAACTTGGGATGAACAAAGACAAACTTTAGTCTCATTCTAAGGTTGGTTGAAGTTTGTCCCATGTTTGTCTATTTCTAAGGACAAACTTAGATAAACCTTAGAATAATACTAACAAGACTAACTTAGGACAAACAAAGACAAACGTTAGTCTCAATCTAAGGTTTCTCTAAGTTCGTCCCAAGTTAGTCTAAGTTCGTCCCAAGTTAATCTATTTCTGAGGACGAACTTGGACAAACCTTAGAATGGGACTAACGAGACAAACTTGGAACGAGCAAAGACAAACTTTAGTCTCATTCTAAGGTTTCTCTAAGTTCGTCTCAAGTTTGTCTAAGTTCTTCCCAAGTTAGTCTATTCTAAGGATGGACTTTGATATACCTTAGAATTAGACTAACGAGACTAACTTGGGACGAACAAAGACAGACGTTAGTCTCAATCTAAGGTTTGTCGAACTTCATCTCAAGTTTGACTCTTTCTAAGGAAAAACTTAAACAAACCTTAGAATGAAATTAACGAGACTGACTTTGGACAAACAAAGAGAAACGTTAGTCTCATTCTAAAGTTTGTCAAAGTTCGTTTCAAGTTTGCTTAAGTTCGTCCCAAGTTAGTTTATTTCTAAGGACGAACGTTGACAAACTTTAGAATGAGACTAACGAGACTAACCTGGGACGAACTAAGACTAACTTTAGTCTCATTCTAAGGTTTGTCTAAGTTCGTCCCAAGTTTGTCTAAGTTTGTCCCAAGTTAATATATTTCTATGGATGAACTTAGTTAAACTTAGAATGAGACTAACAAGACTAACTTGGGACGAAGAAAGACAAACTTAAGTCTCATTCTATGGTTTGTCTAAGTTCGTCCCAAGACAGTCTATTTCTAAGGACGAACTTAGACAAACCTTAGAATGTGACTAACGAGACTAACTTGGGACGAAAAAAGACAAACTTTAGTCTCATTATAAGGTTTGTCTAAGTTCGTCCCTAGTTTGTCTAAGTTCGGCCCAAGTTAGTCTATTTCTAAAGACGAACTTAGATAAACCTTAGAATAAGACTAACGAGACTAACTTGGGATGAAGAAAGACAAACTTTAGTCTCATTCTATGGTTTGTATAAGTTCGTCCCAAGTTTGTCTAAGTTCGTCCCACGTTAGTCTCTTTCTAACGACGAACTTAGACAAACCTTAGAATGAGACTAACGAGACTAACTTAGGACGAACAAAGACAAACGTTAGTCTCAATCTAAGGTTTCTCTAAGTTCATCCCAAGTTAGTCTAAGTTCTCCCCAAGTTTGTCTCTTTCTAAGGACGAACTTAGACAAACCTTAGAATGAGACTAACATGGGACGAACAAAGGCAAACGTTAGTCTCATTCTAAGGTTTTTTAAAGTTCATCCCAAGTTTGTCTAAGTTCGTCCCAAGTTAATCTATTTCTGAGGACGAACTTAGACAAACCTTAGAATGAGACTAACGAGACAAACTTGGAACAAACAAAGACAAACTTTAGTCTCATTCTAAGGTTTGCCAAAGTTCGCCCCAAGTTAGTCTAAGTTTGTCCCAATTTAGTCTATTTCTGATGAAGAACTTAGATAAACCTTAGAATGTGACTAACGAGACTAACTTGGGACGAACGAAGAAAAAAGTCACATTCTAAGTTTTGTCATAGTTCATCCCAAGTTTGTCTAAGTTTGTCCCAATTTAGTCCATTTCTGATGACAAACTTAGATAAACCTTAGAATGAGACTAGCGAGACTAACTTGGGACGAACAAAGACAAACTTTAGTCTCATTCTAAGGTTTGTTTAAGTTTGTCCCAAGTTTGTCTAAGTTGGTCCCAAGTTACTCTATTTCTACGGACGAACTTAGATAAACCTTAGAATGAGACTAACGAGACTAACTTGGGACGAAGAAAGACAAACTTTAGTCTCATTCTAAGGTTTGTCTAAGTTAGTCCCAAATAAACTAAGTTCGTTCCAAGTTAGTCTCTTTCTAAGGAGGAACTTAGACAAACCTTAGAATGAGACTAACGAGACTAACTTGGGACGAACAAAGACAAAAGTTAGTCTCAATCTAAGGTTTGTCTATGTTCGTCCCAAGTTAGTCTATATCTAAGGATGAATTTAGACAAACCTTAGAATGAGACTACCGACACTAACTTGGGACGAACAAAGACAAACTTTAGTCTCAATCTAAGGGTTGTTAAAGTTCGTCCCAAGTTAGACTATTTCTAAGGACGAACTTAGACAAACCTTAGAATGAGATTAACGAGACTAACTTGGGATGAACAAAGACAAACTTTAATCTCATTCTAAGGTTTGTCTAAGTTCGTGCCAAGTTAGTCTATCTCTAACAACGAATTTAGACAAACCTTAGAATGAGACTACCGAGACTAACTTGGGACAAACAAAGACAAACGTTAGTCTCATTCTAAGGTTTGTCTAAGTTCATCCCAAGTTAGTCTATTTCTAAGGACGAACTTAGATAAACATTAAAATGAGACTAACGAGACTAACTTGGGACGAACAAAGACAAACTTTATTCTCATTCTAAGGTTTGTCTAAGTTCGTCACAAGTCTTTCTAAGTTCGTCCCAAGTTAGTCTATTTCTAAGGATGAACTTAGATAAACCTTAGAATGAAACTAACGAGACTAACTTGGGACGAACAAAGACAAACTTTAGTCTCATTCTAAGATTCGTCTAAGTTCGTCCCAAGTTTGTCTAAGTTAGTCCCAAGTTAGTCTATTTCTAAGGACGGACTTTGATAAACCTTAGAATGACACTAACGACACTAACTTGGGACGAAGAAAGACAAACCTTAGTCTCATTCTAAGGTTCGTCTAAGTTCGTCCCAAGTTAGTCCAAGTTCATCCCAAGTTAGTCTCTTTCTAACGACGAACTTAGACAAACCTTAGAATGAGACTAACGAGACTAACTTTGGACGAACAAAGACAAACGTTAGTCTCAATCTAAGGTTTGTCTAAGTTCGTCCCAAGTTAGTCTCTTTCTAAGGACAAACTTCGACAAACCATAGAATGAGACTAACGAGACTAACTTGGGACGAACAAAGAGAAACGTTAGTCTCATTCAAAGGTTTGTCAAAGTTCGTCCCAAGTTTGTCTATTTCTAAGGACGAACTTAGATAAACCTTAGAATGAGACTAACAAGACTAACTTTGGACGAACAAAGACAAAATTTAATTTCATTCTAAGGTTTGTCTAAGTTCGTCCCAAGTTTATCTATTTCTAAGGACGAACTTAGATAAACCATAGAATGAGACTAACGAGACTAACTTGGGATGAACAAAGACAAACTTTAGTCTCATTCTAAGGTTGGTCGAAGTTCGTCCCATGTTTGTCTATTTCTAAGGACAAACTTAGATAAACCTAAGAATAATACTAACGAGACTAACTTAGGACTAACAAAGACAAACGTTAGTCTCATTCTAAGGTTTCTCTAAGTTCATCCCAAGTTAGTCTAAGTTCGTCCCAAGTTAATCTATTTCGGAGGAGGAACTTGGACAAACCTTAGAATGAGACTAACGAGACAAACTTGGAACGAACAAAGACAAACTTTAGTCTCATTCTAAGGTTTGCCAAAGTTTGCCCCAATTTAGTCTAAGTTTGTCCCAATTTAGTCTATTTCTGATGACGACCTTAGATAAACCTTAAAATGAGACTAACGAGACTAACTTGGGACGAACAAAGAAAAACTTAAGTCACATTCTAAGGTTTGTCAAAGTTCATCCCAAGTTTGTCTAAGTTTGTCCCAATTTTGTCTCTTTCTAAGGACGAACTTAGACAAACCTTAGAATGAGACTAATGAGACTAACTTAGGACGAACAAAGGCAAACGTTAGTCTCATTCTAAGGTTTTTCAAAGTTCATCCCAAGTTTGTCTAGGTTCATCCCAAGTTAATCTATTTCTGAGGACGAACTTGGACAAACCTTAGAATGAGAATAACGAGACAAACTTGGAACGAACAAAGACAAACTTTAGTCTCATTCTATGGTTTGCCAAAGTTTGCCCTAAGTTAGTCTAAGTTTGTCCCAATTTAGTCTATTTCTGATGACGAACTTAGATAAACCTTAGAATGAGACTAACGCGACTAACTTGGGACGAACAAAGAAAAACTTAAGTCACATTGACAGAACCGCTTGTCGTCAAAGCGATTGTGCAAATAAATTTATAATAGTCCGCTACTCGCAACTATACTACTGGGTAGTACTTGGTAAGTAGGGGTCGAACCCAAGGGAACTAGGGGAATAATTGTTCTTCGGGGGGAATTACGCAGTGTGGGAACGTGTTTAAGGTCGGTTGGTTGGTTTTAAAGCTACCAGCTATTTTGATTGATTGATTGGTTGGTTGGTTGATTTTAATACTGGAAAGTAAATTACAGTTTATAATTAATGAGAAATGTTCGGTTTCAGGGGACTTGTATTATATCCTGTTTATCATTGACCATTAGTGAATCATCTAAGTATTCAAACGGTGAATCGAGGCTAGTTACAGCTCAAGACTTGCAACACCGGTTTAAAGCAACTCCTGTTCTATTTCAGTCTAGCGCCAATACCCTAAGGTATGCTAGCCTGGGTGCATCCACCTGATCTCACAGTTACGCTCGACCAGATGGGATTTAGGATGAGTCGAACTCCTCAGATAGCTTTGCTTGTTACAGCTTCCACTACCTGAGTATGATCACGAATTCCCACAGAAGAGCTTTGCTTGTTACAGCATCCACTCAACCTTGGAAACTCTGACTATATATGGCACATAGAACAAGTTTTGAATACTTAGACTAAACACTAAGTTAATAGTCTTAAAACATTTATAATACAAGTGCGCCCCTTAGACCGAACTACTAGTTTAGCTACTATTCATCGCGCTAAACATTATACTAAGGAAATAAAAGCAGTAAATAAATACGAAGAAATACTTACAACCGTTGAAGCGCCAAGGGAGCTTTCCTTTATTTCCAAAGCAAAATTACAACATTACAAATATTACAACTTCTAGAGAGAGAAGTGAATTTGAGAATTGGTGTGTGAAATGAGGAGGAGGAGCTCCTCCTTATATAGCCATGGGAGGAGGAGGAGATGGCTACAAGTGTTGCATTTTGATTGGAGGAAGAAATCAAGGGAGGAGATGGCCACATGTGGAGGAAGGAGAGGAGGAGGAAGGTGGTGGTGACATGTGGAGGAGCTCCAAAAGCCGCCGGTCACCACCACCAAGAGCCGCCAGTAGGCGGTGGCCCAAGGGGGAGGAGCTCCTCCCTTGGCCACCTCCTTGAGTGGTGGTCGGTCATCTTGCCCAAATGTGAGTTTTGTACAGTTTTGTGCAGTCTTTTCATAAAACTGTCAATGTGTTCCTTACCCGGTCTGTCTTGACGCCACTCCTGATTCCTCTGATTAATTTGTTCTGGTCAATTCAACGTCAGGATCCTTGATATTTCTTCAGTCGGCATATGATCTTGACCTTGGATTGACTCTTGTTATCTTTTCAGCTTAAAATCCTCTCCTTAGCGTGTTTTCACTTCAGTCTCTAAAATGCCCTGTGAAAATATATCGGGACTAACACGTAGACGTTAGATAGACAAACAGTCTAATTAAGGGGGTTTTACTGTGTTTCTGACTCGTATAACTTTGGTCCATCACACATTCTAAGGTTTGTCAAAGTTCATCCCAAGTTTGTCTAAGTTTGTCCCAATTTAGTCTATTTCTGATGACGAACTTAGATAAACCTTAGAATGAGACTAACGAGACTAACTTGGGACAAAGACAAACTTTAGTCTCATTCTAAGGTTTGTTTAAATTTGTCCCCAGTTTGTCTAAGTTGATCCCAAGTTACTCTATTTCTAAGAACGAACTTAGATAAACCTTAGAATGAGAGTAACAAGACTAACTTGGGACGAAGAAAGACAAACTTTAGTCTCATTCTAAGGTTTGTCTAAGTTCATCCCAAGGTATGCTAAGTTCGTTCCAAGTTAGTCTCTTTCTAAGGAGGAACATAGACAAACCTTAGAATGAGACTAACGAGCCTAACTTGTGACGAAGAAAGACAAACTTTAGTCTCATTTTAAGGTTTGTCTAAGTTCGTCCCAACTTAGTCTAAGTTTGTCTCAAGTTACTCTTTTTCTAACGACGAACTTAGACAAACCTTAGAATGAGACTAACGAGACTAACTTGGGACGAACAAAGACAAACGTTAGTCTCAATCTAATGTCGGTCTAAGTTCATCCCAAGTTAGTCTATCTCTAAGGATGAATTTAATCAAACCTTCGAATGAGACTACCGATACTAACTTGGGACAAACAAAGACAAACGTTAGTCTCATTCTAAGGTTTGTCTAAGTTCATCCCAAGTTAGTCTATTTCTAAGGACGAACTTAGATAAACATTAGAATGAGACTAACGAGACTAACTTGGGACGAACAAAGACAAACTTTAGTCTCATTCTAAGATTCATCTAAGTTCATCCAAAGTTTGTCTAAGTTTGTCCCAAGTTAGTCTATTTCTAACCACAAACTTAGATAAACCTTAGAATGAGACTAACGTCTGTCTCAATCTAAGGTATGTTTAAGTTCGTCCCATGTTAGTCTCTTTCTAAGGACGAACTTTGACAAACCTTAGAATGAGATTAACGAGACTAACTTGGGATGAACAAAGACAGACGTTAGTCTAATTCCAAGGTTTGTCAAAGTTCGTCCCAAGTTCGTCTAAGTTCGTCCCATGTTAGACTATTTCTAAGGACGAACATAGAGAACCCTTAGAATGAGACTAACGAGACTAACTTTGGACGAAGAAAGACAAACTTTAGTCTCATTCTTAGGTTTGTCTAAGTTTGTCCCAAGTTAGTCTCTTTCTAAGGACGAATGACAGCACGTCGTTGTGCGCTGCAAAATTTACATTTATAGTTCCACTACTCCTGGCTCACTATTGGATTAGCAAGCGGTAAGTAGGGGTCGAACCCAAGAGAGTCGGTGTAGAATAGTTGTTCTTTGAAAAGAAAGAAAAGAAAGTAAATACAGGTTGGGTTTGAGTGGTTTAAACTGAAAGTAAATGACATAAAGTAAATAACTGAAAAGTAAATGACTGAAATGTAAAGTGCTGAAAGTAAGTACTGAAAGTAAAGTGCGTAAAGTAAAGTGCTGAAAAGTAAATTGCTGAAATGTAAAGTGCTTGAAAGTAAACTGCTTGAAAGTAAATGACAGGAAAGTAAAGTGCTGATAAGTAAGTACGAAAGATATTCAGTCTAGGGTCTCTACTTTTGAGACATCCATCATGGACTTCAAATGATCTTACTTTGTGTTCATAAGTGTGGGTTTATTCCTTTTCAAGACTTAAACCCTAAAGTAAGGTCATTTCTAGTACTTACACCACAATCTACTCCAAAATCAAGACATAGACTTCTAGTTATAAGTGCAGCCACTTGATCTCTCATTTCTGATCAACCAAGCGACTTAAGGAAGATCAAACTACTCGGCTAAGTTTTGCCCTTTCGATGCATCCACTTAGCCTTGTTGTTCAACCAAATAATGGCACCGAACTAGTTGACACACAAAATAGCATTAAGTTCTAGTCTCACGATGCATACACAAGTATGAACACCCTTTGACCGAATATGTTTTAGCTACTTGTATTCATGTCAAGGAATACAAGCACCATACTTATAAAAGTAAAGGAAAACAAGAAAGTAAAGGAGAGGAGCTCCAAATCAAGAACAAGACAAGGGAAAGTAAAGGTAACCGAGAGCTTTGACAAGAAAGTAAAAGAAGCCGTGGCTTTGTGCAAGGAAAGTAAAGGAGAGGAGCTCCAAATCAAGAACAAGGAAAGTAAAGAGTGCTTGGCTGGAAAGTAATAGCTTTGGAGCTCAAGAACAAGTGCAAGAAAGTAAAAGTTTTCAAGAACAAAGTAGAGAGCAAATTGTGTTTGTATTGAAAATGAAGAGAAGAGAGTTAAGCTCTCTTCTCTCTAAGGACTTGGGACTTCGAAGCACTAGGACAAGGATTCTAAGGGCATGCCCTTCTATTTATAGGCAAGCAAACCGACTTACGTGCTAAGGATATGCATTGGCTTGAAGAAATATCCCAAAAGCACTTCACTTGGATTGGTTGAGCCAAAAGGCACCCACATGCCTTGCACTTGCACTCCCAACCGTCTTGAGCTTGGCTTCATCCAAAGGGAAACTAGCTTGGACTAGATGAGGCCAACCAACTTGGCTTGGTTGAGGCAAACCGGACTCCAAAACCAAACCAAAATGAATAGTAGAAACCAACCGGAATATTGGGAATTTGGTTTCTTGTTTGGTTCTTTGGTCGGAACTTGCTTGGACATGGTTGGTCTTCGCCTGATCTTGATCGGAGTTTGGCCGGAGTTGGCCGGAATCTGGCTGGAATTATGGCCGGTGGTCCTTGGCTTTTGGACTACAGATTTAAAATGCTGAGGAGATTCTAAGACTAGCCCATGAAGGATGTTTGGCCAGATTCTTCCCGGAGCATGGTCGAAATCCCAAAACGGCCGGAATTGCCCTAGTTTGGCCTTGAGCAGGCCTGAGTTCTCGGCATTGCGTTCTCTACCTTTGGGCGATGGTTCTGGAATTAGAAAGCTATTTTAAGTTGAATGCTCGAGCTAGATTTGTTGGAACGCAGCCGGAGCTTGGTCGTGCCCTAGAATGGCCTAAAACTCGGCTGTTTGGCCTCGGACGGATCCGGAAATTGGACCTTGCGTTCTTTCTCTTCCGACCACGGTTTTGGCATGTTGAAGTGAATACAAACCGGGCCCAAGAAGGTCTCTTGGCCGGATTCTGGCCGAAAAAGGGTTGTGGCCTTGTTTGAAGTTCTGCTTAGGCGCTGGCCTTGGCTCGGACGCGGGCCTCAGATGGGGACCTGGTTTCTCAGACGCGGGCCTCAGCACTCCCAAACACGGGCCTGGGCGGTGCCTGGGCACGGCCTAGTTTTCTCGTGCTGGCTCTCGGACGCGTCCGGTCCTTGGTTGGGCCAGAATTGACTTGGCATGTTTTTGGGCGCAAATCTCCCCTTGTAAGCGTGATTCCTCTTTAGACTCCAAAATTGCATGTATACACAAAACAACATTAACAAGCATGTGTTCGTAAAACCAAATGTCATTTTTGGTGGGTTTAGTGTACTCGATGAGTCGTACAAATACGTCCCATCAACGAACTTAGACTAACCATAGAATGAGACTAACAAGACTAACTTGGGACGAAGAAAGACAAACTTTAGTCTCATTCTAAGGTTCATCTAAGTTCGTCCCAAGTTACTCTCTTTCTAACAACGAAGTCAGACAAACCAAAGAATGAGACTAACGAGATTAACTTGGAACGAACAAAGACAAACGTTTGTCTCATTCTAAGGTTTGTCAAAGTTCGTCCCAAGTATGTCTATATCTAAGGACGAACTTAGACAAATCTTAGAATGAGACTAACGAGACTAACTTGGGACGAACAAAGACAAACTTTAGTCTCATTCTAAGGTTTGTCTAAGTTCATCCCAAGTTGGTCTAAGTTTGTCCCAAATTCTTCTATTTCTATGGATGAACTTAGATAAACCTTAGAATGAGACTAATGAGACTAACTTGGGACGAACAAAGAGAAAATTTTGTCTCATTCTAAGGTCTATTTAAGTTCGTCCCAAGTTGGTCTAAGTTCGTCACAAATTTGTCTCTTTCTAACGACGAACTTCGATAAACCATAGAATAAGACTAACAAGACTTACTTGGGACGAAGAAAGACAAACTTTAGTCTCATTCTAAGGTTTGTCTAAGTTCGTCCCAAGTTAGTTTAATGTCGTCCCAAATTAGTCAATTTATACAGAAAAATTAGATAAACCTTAGAATGAGAATAACGAGACTAACTTGGGACGAAGAAAGACAAACTTTAGTCTCATTCTAAGGTTTGTCTTAGTTCGTCCCAAGTTAGTCTAAGTTCGTCCCAAGTTAGTCTCTTTCTAAGGGCGAACTTAGACAAACCTTAGAATGATATTAACGAGACTAACTTGGGACGAACAAAGACAAGTGTTAGTCTCATTCTAAGGTTTGTCTAAGTTCGTCCCAAGTTAGTCTAAGTTCGTCCCAAGTTAGTCTCTTTCTAAGGACGAATTTAGACAAACCTTAGAATGAGATTAACGAGACTAACTTGGGACGAACAAAGACAACCGTTAGTCTCAAAGGTTTGTCAAACTCATCCCAAGTTTGTCTAAGTTCGTCCCAAGTTAGTTTATATCTCAGGACGAACCTAGACAAACCTTAGAATGAGACTAACTTGGGAACAAAGAAAAACTTTAGTCTCATTCTAAGGTTACTCTAAGTTCGTCCCAGGTTTGTCTAAGTTCATCCCAAGTTATTTCTAAGGACAGACTTATACAAACCCTAGAATCAGACTAACGATACTAACTTGGGACGAACAAAGAAAAACTTTAGTCTCATTCTTAGGTTTGTCTAACTTTGTCCCAAGTTTTTCTAAGTTCGTCCCAAGTTAGTCTATTTCTAAGGAGGGACTTTGATAAACTTTAGAATGAGACTAACGAGACTAACTTGGGACGAACAAAGACAAACTTTAGTCTCATTCTAAGGTTTGTCAAAGTTCATCCCAAGTTAGTCTATTTCTAAGGATGAACTGAGACAAACCTTAGAATGAGGCTAACAAGACTAACTTTGGACAAACAAAGACAAACTTTAGTCTCATTCTAAGGTTTTTCCACGTTCGTCCCAGGTTTGCCTAAATTCATCCCAAGTTAGTCTATTTCTAAGGACAAACTTAGATATACCTTAGATTGAAACTAACAAGACTAACTTGAGACGAAGAAAGACAAACTTTATTCTTATTCTAAGGTTTGTCAAAGTTCGTCCCAAGTTAGTCTATTTCTAAGGACGAACTTAAACAAACCTTAGAATGAGACAAACATGACTAACTTAGGACGAATGAAGACAAAATTTTGTCTCATTCTAAGGTTTGTCGAAGTACGTCCCAAGTTAGTCTCTTTCTAAGGACGAACTTGGATAAACCTTACAATGAGACTAACGAGACTAACTTGGGATGAAGAAATCCAAACTTTAGTCTCATTCTGAGGTTTGTTTAAGTTCGTCCCAAGTTAGTCCAAGTTCGTCCCAAGTTTGTATATTTCTAAGGAAAAACTTAGATAAACCTTAGAATGAGACTAACGAGACTAACTTGGGAGGAACAATGACAAACTTTAGTCTCATTCTAAGGTTTGTCTAAGTTCGTCCTAAGTTAGTCTATTTATAAGGACGAACTTAGATAAACCTTAGAATGAAACTAACAAGACTAACTTGGGACGAACAAAGACAAACTTTAGTCTCATTCTAAGGGTTGTCTAGGTTCGTCCCAAGTTAAGCTAAGTTCAGCCCAAGTTAGTCTCTTTGTAAGGATGAACGTGGACAAACCTTAGAATGACACTAACGAGACTAACTTGGGACGAATAAAGACAAATGTTAGTCTCATTCAAAGGTTTGTCAAAGTTTATCCAAAGTTAGTCTAAGTTCATCCCAAGTTAGTCTATTTCTAAGGACGAACTTAGACAAACCTTAGAATGAGACTAACGAGACTAACTTGGGACGAACAAAGACAAACGTTAGTCTCATTCTATGGTTTGTCAAAGTTCATCCCAAGTTAGTCTAAGTTCATCCCTAGTTAGTCTATTTCTAAGGACGAACTTAGACAAACCTTAGAATGAGACTAACGTGACTTACTTGGGACTAACAAAGACAAACTTTAGTCTCATTCTAATGTTTGTCTAAATTCGTCCTAAGTTAGTCTATTTCTAAGGACAAACTTAGACAAACCTTAGAATGAGACTAACGAGACTAACTTGGGACGAACAAAGACAAACTGACGAGTCGTTGTCGTGACCTCACAAATTTGCAATTTATAATCCACTACCTTAGGCTCACTATTGGTTAGTAGAGCGGTAAGTAGGGGTCGAACCCAATGGAGTTATTTCAGCTACTTGTTGTTCTCGGAAAAAGAAGGAAAAGTAAAGACAGTTGGGGGTTTAGTAAACAACTTGAAAGTAAGTGCAAGTAAATAACAAGGGGTGATTCGAATGAGAGTGAGTATTCAGTTTAGGGCACATTCATCATAGACAACGAATTATGCTTTCCACATTTCTTAGAGTGTGGTGTCCCGACAAAGGTGACAACCCAAGGTACCCCGAAAAAGGTGGTACGCCATGGTCTTAGCCTGCCAAGATGGTGTGTGGTGTCCCTACAAAGGTGACGCCTAAGTATCCCGGCAAGGGTGATACGCGACAACCTCACTCGGCAAGGTGTTAGACCTTCTAATCTAGTCCTTTGTTAGATCGAACAACCCGGCAAAGGTGTTGCTCAACCTATGTGTACTATCTAGCATTGCGGCAAGGCATCTGGTAGATGTTACAATAGGGATCATTTGCTTGACTAAGCTTTGTGGCAAAACTTCCACTTAGCCTCGCATTTGATCCATGGGATTAAGCCCAAGGACTAGTGAAATGTAGAATGAAATTAAGAACTAGTGTCTCAAAATGTAGTGACAAGAGTTAAAACCCTAAACCGAATAGGGGGTTTAGCTACTAGTATTCATCAAAAGGAATACAATAGCCATAGGCAAAAGTAAAGAAAATACAAATGGTTTCTTTCTAATGCCGAGAGAGAAGGGGTAGAGAGAGAATTTAGTGCTAGATTTTTGGACTCCTATTTCAAAGACCAAGGGGTCTTATTTATAGGGAAATGGATTAGGGTTTCCTCTTGACTTGGGCACCACTCTTGCTCTGGAAGTAGCCAAAATGGATTGGCATGAGTCAAATGATAAGATGCTTCTAGAACCATCAAGATTTTGCAAGTGCCTTTTGACTTGGGCACCACTCTTGCTCTAGAAGTAGCCAAAATGGATTGGAATGAGTCAAATGATGAGATGCTTCTAGAACCATTGAGATTTTGCAAGTAGGCCAGTAAAGCCTTGTGGTGATTTTGGCCTAAGATGCCATCTTTTAAGCCCGATTCCTCCTAGACCTTCCAAAGTACCTGAAATGCAAAATGATACCAACAAGTAAATGTTCGTATGACAAAGTGCCGAATTTGGTGGGAATTGTTGACTCAATGAGTCGTATAAATACGGCTCATCAAACCACCCCACACTTAAACTTGTTCGTCCCGAACAAGGTCTAGGTCATAAGAGGAAAATAAAAGAAACAACACAAGACCTTCTCGGCATCCTCGATATGCATACGAGTTGGTAGTCTAGATTTCACCTTTCCATGCATAACTCAGTTATTACTCAAAGGATCATGCTCAAACATGGAAGTAACTTGCTACGTGTTACCTTAAAGATCAGAATACTCCGGAGAAAGGCGACCTAATTCAGCAGTTGAGCCGAGATGCAAACCAATTAGAATGAGTGGGAGATAGTCCTTTTTAGGCCCATGATCTACACTCTCGGTCTCGGGTTCTTGCTATATGGTTATACTTCATTGCTTTTTCTTGCACGTGATTTATTCGAGCTTCAAGGGTTGAGTTCTTCTTGTTTCTTTGTTTGGACAGCTTGTAGTGAGTTTGGCCTTCGGCCTTTGATGTATAAATGATGTATCTCACTTTTGTTGCGGGTAGAACTTTCACACTTTGGCTGATTTTCTTTGAGCTTTGCTCCTTGTTGTGAATTGCTTGTCCTTCTCTTTTGGGAGGTCCAATCATACCACGCAAGCATATGGAAATACCTCCCTGCTCTTTCTCATCCTTATCGTTTCGGCGCTGGTCAAGTTGAGGGTCGCTCACCTCTTTTCCCGGCTACTCGAACTAGAGATAGGACGGTTTGATTCCCGTCCCGCCCCTTGCATAAACACTGCAATGGCGGAGTCCACTCTAAACCCATGAGCCTCGAAGTGCTAGCCTCCACTAAATCAATATAACCATATAGTTTGAACTCGGTCCTTTGAGTGCTTTTGTCAAGCCTTTCTAGGACATTTCTATCAACTCCACATCCCTATTTATCTCAACTCACAAGGACACGTAGAGAGTTAAATTCACAAGTCATCACACAATTCAGATTTTCACGAGAGAAGTGCATGTAATCGGCTCTATCTATTTCACATCATTAAAGATCAATATTGCATATCTAGGAAGAAGAAAGAAATCCTTATTTAAAAATTTCAAAGGAAACGTGCTGACTCATGCATGTGCAAGAAGATAGACATGCTGACACAACAAACGACTCTCCCACCCCACACTTTTGAACAAAGTCGTGTCCTCACGGAACGACTTAGATTCAAAGCACACAATGCAAGCATATAAGGGAAAAGAAACGACATTGAAATGAGAGATTGAACAGGACTCCCCTCGTGGTGTCGTTGCGTGTCGTGATTATGGAAGCAAATGACAAGGCTCGGACCGGCATGAATCTTTTGAATTTTGGGGGAGTTCGGTCGGGCCCGGTATAGAACTAGGTTGCGACCGGTCGTGCATGAATGAATCATTTCTTTTCCAAGTGCAATGGGGTGAGTATGTGACACGACTTAAATAAAAAAATGACATAAGTAAATAGACTGAAAGAAAATAATGCCGGGCTGCCTCCTAGTGAGCGCCTTGGTTTAACGTCGTTGGCTCGACGGTACCTCCTTCAAGGAGGTTTGGTAGGTTCGGCTAGGTCAAACTCTTGGGAAGGCAAGTCGTCCTCGCCGTGATAGTGCTTAACCCTTTGCCCGTTGACCTTGAATCGGCTCCCATCTCTCAGGTTCTCAAGCTCTAGAGCCCCATGGTTGAAAACCCGTGTCACCGTGTATGGGCCGGTCCATCTAGACCGCAGCTTACCGGGCATTAGCCTTAACCGAGAAGAAAAGAGAAAGAACTTTCTGGCCGACTTCAAAGTTGCGCCGGAGAATATACTTATCATGATATAGCTTTGTCCGTGCCTTGTAATCTGATTGGCCCTCATAGGCCTCGAGGCGCAGCTCTTCAAGTTCACATAACTACATTTTTCTATCAAGTCCGGCCGCCCTCAAGTCTGGGTTGCATTGCTTAAGCGCCCAATAGGCCTTGTGTTCCAACTCCACCAGAAGGTGGCATGCTTTCCCGTACACCATTCGGAAGGGAGAGGTCCCTATTGGCATCTTGTAGGCCGTCCTATAGGCCCACAATGCTTCATCCAATCTCTGGCTCCAATCTTTTCTCATCGGCTTCACCATTTTCTCAAGGATCCCTTTGATTTCGCGGTTGGAGATCTCCGCTTGTCCATTAGTTTGGGGATGGTACGCCGTGGAAGTTCGATGGCGGACATGGTAGTGTCTCAAGGTGGAGGCCATCATCCTATTGCAAAAATGTGTTCCTTGGTCACTTATGATGGCCTTGGGTAACCCATACCGACAGAATATATTGGTGCGCAAGAAATCCACAACGATCTTGGCATCATCGCACCTAGTTGCCTTCGCTTCAACCCATTTGGACATATACTCCACAGCAACGAGATTATAAGCATAGCCACATGAAATAGGGAACGGTCCCATGAAATCGATGCCCCATATGTCAAAGACATCGTTAACCAAGATGGTCACTTGGGGCATCTCATTCCTAGCCGATATGTTGCCTACCCTTTGGCATCTATCACACCTCTTGCAGTTCTCATAAGCATCTCTAAACATGCTCGGCCAAAAGAACCCTGATGGACCATATTTATATGATTCATTAAGATAGTTAAACCCACCAAATTAGACACTTTGTCTTAACAACGTTTACTTGTTAGTTCCATTTTTGTTGTACAGGCTATTTTCAGGTTTAGAGAAGAAACGAGCTAAAAAGGGGGTTCTTAAACCAAAAATGGATTACAAGTCAAGTCGGGCCAGTCGGGGACCGAGAAAAATCAACCAGGGACCGAGGACCCCAGTCGAGGACCGAGAAAGCTCAGCCGGGTACCCAGGCCCTGTACCAAGAACCTCAGGTCCCTGCCAAGAGGTGCCGGGTCAGAGTGCCGGGAGTGCCGGGAACCAAGTCCTGAGTCACGAGTCCCGAGTGCCGAGTGCCGAGAAGACCACGTCCCCGCCCAGCACCCGTGCCGAGAGAGCCGAGCACCCGTTCCGAGAGAGCCGAGCACCCGTGCCGAGAGAGCCGAGCGCCCGTGCCGAGACCCACGTCCGAGAGTGCCCAGACCAGTGCCGAGAGAGCCGAGCACCCACATCCGAGAACGCCGAGAGCAGCGCTCATGAAAACCAGGACCGCGCCGAGAGCAGCGCCCGGGCCCGGTCGACTAAGGGCCCGAGGAAAACTTCAACCCCGGGCCATGACCATGCTCCGGGCAGAATTTGGCCAAACATCCTTCATGGATCAGTCTTAGAATCGTCTCAACATTCCAAATCCATGGTCCAACACCCAATCACCTCCGGCCAAAATTCTGGCAGCTCCGACCATATTCCAACCAAGCTCCGGCCATAGTCCAATCAACTTCCGGTGATGCTCCGAGCAAGCCAAATCTAGTCACCACCTTACTCTGGTCATTTTAGCCCAACTCCGGTCAAAATCCGGTGAAGTCCAACCAAACTACTTATTTCCCGGTTAGGGCATACTATTCACATTGGTTGATCTTTTGGTTTGAAACCAAACCTCAACCAAGTTCAAGGGACTTGCCCAAAGCTCAACCAAGCTCATGTAGTTGCCCTTTGGCACATCTCAAGCTCAGCCGTCCATGTGCACTCCATGTGCCACCCTTTGGCTCATCCAAACTCCAACCGAAGAGCAACCAAGGAGCAACCAAGGCCAACCGGAGTTGTGGGAGGACTAGAGGCGGCTGGGAGGACAAATATCCTCTCCTCCACCGCCTCTTTGGCCCATAAATAGAAGGGCTTGGCCCTTGAAAACATACCTCATGTCATCCTTTGTTACTTAGATAGAGAAGCTCTCTAAAATCCTTCACTCACAAATCCTTGTAAACACTTGTATTTTGTTATCAAAAGCTCTACCTTCTCTCTTGATCTTGAATACTCTTGTTGGTTCTTGAGTATTCTTGAGTGTTCTTGAGTTTACTCTTGTTTGTTCTTGAGTATTCTTTTTGTTCTTGAATTTTACTTTCCAAAACCTTTACTTTTCTTGTCTTTGCTTTCAAAACCATTTACTTTTCTAGCACTAGCTATGGTATCCACTTCTATGGATATTCGTAGCTAAACCCTTCATTCGGTTGAAGGGGTGTGCTTATACCATGCAAACGTTTTAGACCCTTTTCTTAATGCTTCTATTATGTTTAAACTTGTTCTATGTGCCATATATTAGGTTAGAACATACATGGTTGAGTGAAGGCTCGAAAGAGCAAAGCTCTTCCATGGGGTTCGTGAACATACATGGTTAAGTGGAGGCTCGAAAGAGCAAAGCTTTTTCCATGGAGTTCAACCTCTTTAAAACACCACTTGGTTGATCAGAAATGATTGATCAAGTGGATGCACATAGGCTAAGATACTTCGAAAGGAGGAATTAGCCTATCTAGAACAAGTGCTCTATGTCTTGAAAAGGACTAGACGGTGTGGCAAGTCGAGTGCTAGAAATGGCCTTGATACATCTTTGAACACTTAGAACAATCATTAGAGGTCGATGATGAATGGACTATGATACAAGGCCCCTAAAACTGAATCCTTCTCTTAATCAAAACATCAATTGTCATTTTACTTTCCGTCTCAATATCAACTGTTTACTTTCAATACCATTTACTTTCAGTACTTTACATTCTGCAACTAACTTTTACATTCCGCAACTAACTTTTACATTCCGCAACTAACTTTACATTCAGTACTTTACTTTACGCACTTTAATTTTACGCACTTTACTTTTCAGTACTTTACTTTCCGCACTTACTTTTCAGTCTTTACATTTCCGTACACTTACTACAGACGTTTTCAACATCAATCCAACATAACTTTGGCACGTATTGCGCTTGAAATATAGCGTGCGACAAACCAAAAGTATGTTGTCTGGTTGATATTGAACTCGACTGTTCCAGCAATTTACTTTCAGCACTTTACTTTCAGTCATTTACTTTCCGCACTTTATTTTCAGTCATTTCTTTTTCAGTAAATTACTTTCAGTACTAAAACCACAACCAACCCCAATCGCACTTACATTTCTGTACAAATCCCTTAAAGAACAACTATCCACTAATTCCCTTGGGTTCGACCCCTACTTACCGCTTGCTAATCCAATAGTAAGTCACGAGTAGCGGACTTATAAATTAATTTTGCACATTGCCTCACAACAAGGCTCTGTCGAATTGGCGCCGTTGCCGGGAAATTAGAAATTATCAATCGGATAATTGTTCTTTCTTCTTCTTCTTCTTTTTCTTTTTTCTCTTAAATTTCAAACTCGCTTCTGCATAACCATGTCTCGTGTGGGAAGCCACCATGACTATCAGGATGACGACGAGATAAATCTATTCGATCGAAATAATGAGGCGCTGCCTCCATTTCCAATTCTCGACGATCCGGAGCAACTCATCCGAAACCAAAGAGCTCGTGAAAGGGAGGCCATCCAGAGAAACCAAGGCCCGCCCGAGGACCGAAATGAAGCTGGTCCAGCGCAACAACCCCCTAGACATCCACCACCCCCACAATATCGACAAGAGCCAAGACGAGAACCCGTATTCGATGAGTACTGACGGATCCCACTGCACTGTCGTTAAGGTGCAATGTTCTCTGTACAAATAAATTTATATTTTCCGCTACTCGCGACTTCACTACTGGGTAGTAAGTGGTAAGTAGGGGTCGAACCCAAGGGAATTAAGGGGATACGTTGTTCTTTAAGGGATTTGTACAGTGAGGGAGCGTGTTTTAAGGTTGATTGAGATTTTAGCGGTTATGACTAAGTGACTTTTTTGGTTGTTTTTGGTTTTGAGTGCTGAAAAGTAAATTACAGAAATTAAATACTGAAAAGTAAAAAGAAAGACTTACAGTGGGTGATGCGTGATTTGCGAGTCCTCCGGTAGATGAGCGGTTGGTGATTGCAGATGATCGAGCAATTTATAAAAGTAAATACAGGAGGGTTTTGTAATTCAAGGAAAACATTCGGTTTCAGGGGCCTTGTATCATAGCCTGTTTATTATTTTAGTAACCCTTCTAAGTATTCAAACATGAATCAAGGCCATTCCAAGCACTCGACTTGCAACACTGTCTAGCCTTTGGTAAAAGTGTTCGAAAGTGAATCGAGGCCATTCCAAGCACTCAACTTGCAACACCGTCTAGTCTTTTGCAAAAGTCGTAGAGCACTTGTTCTACTTAGACTAATACCCCATTCCAAGGTATATTAGCCTGTGTGCATCCATTTGGTCTTTCATTCCCGAGCAACCAAATGGTGTTTTAGAAAGGTCAAACTCCTCAGATAAGCTTTGCCATTCCAAGCATCCACTTATCCGAGTATCTTTACGAACCCCACGGAAGAGCTTTGCCATTCCAAGCATCCACTCAACCTTGGAAGTTCTAACCTAATATATGGCACATAGAACAAGTTTTGAATACAGAGAAAAGAAACTAAAAGAATTAAAACATTTTATAATACAAGTACGCCCCTTTAACCGAATAAAGAGTTTAGCTACGAATATCCATAGAGGTGGATACCATAGCTAAATACTTGGGGGTTTTTGAAAACAGTAAGAGGAGAAGGGGTGGAATACTCAAGAACCAATAGGAGTATTCCCAATTCATACTGAATACTCAAGAACCAACAGGAGTATTCTCTAAAGTATAATACTCAAGAACCAACAGGAGTATTATTTCAAACCGTTATAATACTCAAGAACCAACAGGAGTATTATTTCAAAAACCAAACTTACAAAGTAACATAAACTTAGAGAGAGAAGTGAATTGTTGATTGTGGGATTGTTACAAATGAGGAGGAGGAGCTCTCCTTTTATAGCCACAAGGGGAGGAGAATGGAGGGTGGAGATGGGTGGCATGTGGTTTTGATCCAAGGGAGGAGGAGGAGGGGAGGAGCATGTGGAGGAGAAGGCCACACATGGCACCACCTTGTGGTGGCTCAAAAGCCGCCGGTTGCAATTCCAAATGGAGGGGACTTTTGGTGGCTTTGCCACCCTTTGCCTTGGGCCGCCGGTCATGGAGGAGGAAGGGGTGGTTTTGGCCACCCATGAGTCACCACAAAGCCAAAAGCCGCCGGTCACTTGGTCCATCAATGAGTTTTGACAGTTTTGTGTAGTCTTTTCACAAAACCATCAGTCCAATTTTGCTCCGGTCTGACTTTGGTTGTTCCTCGGTTGAATTTGAATTGAGTAATTCAATGTCAGGATCTTGAGATTTCTTCGTTCAGCGTCTGATCTTGACCTTTGAATGACTCGTAATATCTTTTCAGCGTGAAATCCTCTCCTTAGCGTGTTTTCTCTCTAAGCGCCAAAATACCCTGTAGAAATATATCGGGACTAACAAGTAGAAGTTAGATAGACAAACAGTCTAATTTGGTGGGTTTTACTGTGTTTTTGATTCGTATAATTATGGTCCATCAGATCACCCCACACTTTTAGTTGTTCGTCCCGAACAATGCTATTAAAGGGCGGCACACTAAGTAAGTTTGTTGAAATATGAAAATTAGACTGTGGTACTAGATTTATCTTAATTCATGCATTGCTCACTTATTACCAAATTGAACTGTGTAAATAAATAGAAGAAACTTGATACTTGTACCTCCGTGCTGAGATGCAAATTATTCTGGATGTTTCGGGAGATAGCCCTTTTTAGGCTCCTGGACTGCAATCTTGGAATCGTCTCGTACTATATGGTTTCCTTGTAGCTTTCTCTAGCACGTGATTCGGTTCGGGTTTCACTGGTTTGAGTACTTTGATTTTTCTTTTGGCGAGGGACTGCTTTTGTAGTGAATCGGCCTTTGGCCTTTGATTTGACTCTTTGAGTACTTCACTTTTTGTTTGGTTAAAACCTTCACAATTTTGGGCCTTTGGCCTCTTGATTTGCTTCTTTGAGCTTTTTGCGTCTTTGTGACTTGGTAGTCCATTTTCTCAAGCCTTTTTGGGAGGTCCAATCATCGCCCGCAAGCCTATGTAAATACCTCCCCGCTCCTCTCATCCTTGTCGTTTCGCGCGGGTCAAGATGAGGGTCGCTCATCTATTTTCTCGGCTACTTTGACTAGAGAGAGGACGGTCTGATTCCCGTCCTCGCCTTTTTCTTTTCTTTTTGCATAAACACTGCATGGCGGAGATGACTTCAATCTTCACTGAAACCCGAAGTGCAGCCTCCACTGACTTCGAAAACCATCTAGTTTGATTCGATCCTTTGATTGCTTGCCAAGCCTCTCTAGGGCATTTCTATCAACTCCACATCCCTAGTTTATCTCAGCACAAAGGGACAAATGAGAAGTTACATTCTAAGTTTTTAGACAGTTGAATTTTCACAAGGTAAATGCATGAATTTTAGATCTATCTTTTTCACATTCTTAAGTTCATATTTTCAAAAAGATAATATTAAAAAAGAAAAAGAAAAACATGTTATTTATTTATGTACACATGCGGATCTCACCCCACACTTTTGAACGAAGGCGTGCCTTTCAGCACTACTTAGTTCAAAAGCCATGCAAGCAGACAATTACGAGAAGGAAATGATATTAAGGAAAGGTAAGATCAGAACTCCCTTTTTGTGTCGAATGTCATGGCATGAGGCTGGATAATCGAGGGAGTTCGGCTGGGGCCTTGAACTCTCAGTGCAGGTGATGGACCACAATTGTATGAATCATAAACACAGTTAAACCCACCAAATTAGACTGTTTGTCTATCTAACTTCGATGTTCTAGTCCCGATACATTTCTACAGGGTATTTCAGAGCTTAGAGAGAATACACGCTAAGGAAGAGCTTTTAGCACAGAAAAGATATCAGGAGACAATCCAAGGTCAAGATCAGACGCTGAATGAAGAAATCTAAAGATCCTGACTTGGAATCATTCAAAACAAATCAAACCGAAGAGAAACCGAAGACAATCCGGAGCTGGAATACACCGAAAGTTTTGTGAAAACTGCACAAAACTCACAACCACTCTCCTCATGCCACATGGACCGGCGGCTTTCTCCTCACATCCACCCCTCCTCCTCTCCCCTTCCTCCACATGTCACATCCTCCTCCCCTCACCCAAAAGCCGCCGGCGGCTTCCCTCTCCCCCTCTCCCCTTGTGACATTTGCCCTCCTCTCCTTCTCCCCTCATCTCCACCCTTGGATGCACAAACACATGCCTCAATCCAAGCCATCCATTCCCCTCCCCTTAGCCTATAAATACCAAGCTCTCCTCCTCATTTCAATCCATCCCAAAATTGTGTAAAACACTTCTCTCTCTAAGTTTGTTACTTTGTAAAGTTTGGTTTGATATCAATAAAAGTTCAGTTTGTTCTCAAATACTTTAGTTCGATCTTGAGTACTCCTGTTGGTTCTTGAGTACTCAAGTTTTCAGTTACAGTTCAAGAGTTACTCCTGTTTGTTCTTGAGTAATCTCTTTCTCTTCTCTCTTTACTCCTGTTTGTTCTTGAGTATTCTTTTCCAAATCCCCAAGTATCCTAGTTATGATGTCCAACTCCATGGATATTCGTAACTAAACCCTTCATTCGGTTGAAGGGGAGTTCTTGTTTTATAAAATGTTTTACTTTGTTTAGTTTCTTTTCTCTGTATTCAAAACTTGTTCTATGTGCCATTTATAAGGTCAGACTTTCCAAGGTTGAGTGGAAGCTACGAAAGGGCAAAACTCTTCTGTGGGAAGTCGTGAACATACTCGGGTAAGTGGATGCTACGAAAGGGCAAAGCTTATCTGAGGAGTTCGATCTATCTTTAAAACCATTTGGAAACTGGACCAAAGGGACCAAATGGGTGCACAAAAGACTAAGATACTTCGAAAGGAGGAATTAGTCTGAAGTAGAACAAGGGTTTACAAACAGTGTGGCAAATTGAGCGCTACGAAAGGGCCTCGATACACGTTTGAATACTTAGAAGGGTTACTAAAAGAATGAACAGGATATAATACAAGGCCCCCCAAGACCGAATACTTCTCTCGCAATTACAAAACCCCCCTGTCTTTACTTTTATTGTTCAATCAACTGCAACCATCAACCGCTCACAATCCGGAGGACTTGCAATTCACGCATCACCCACTGTAAGTCTCCTTTGTATTTTCAGTATTTACTTTTCTGTAATTTACGTTTCAGCAATCAAATCCGCAACCAATCAAAAAGTCACGTAGTTGTTAGCACTAAAACCTCAACCAACTTAAAACTCGCTCTCTCGCTAGACAAATCCCTTAAAAGAATAACCTATTCCCCTAATTCCCTTGGGTTCGACCCCTACTTACCAAGTACTACCCAGTAGTATAGTTGCGAGTAGCGGACTATTATAAATTTATTTGCACAAATCGCTCTGACGACAAGCGGTTCTGTCAAATTGGCGCCGTTGCCGGGGAATTAGCCATCGGATAAGTTGTTCGAATCAATACGCACTTCAAAACAACCATGTCTCGCGAAGAAAGCCACCATGACTACCAGGATGACGAAGAAATAAACCTGTACGATCGAAATGATGAGGTTCCATTCGTCGATGATCCGGAACAACTCATCAGAAACAGAAGAGCTCGTGATAGAGAGGCTGCCCGAAGAAACCAAGAACCACCCGAGGACCGAAACCCAGCTGGTCCAGTACAGCCCCCTAGATACCCACCATACCCTCAACCCCGACAAATGCCTAGGCAAGAACCTGTCTTCGACAACTACTATGGGGACAACAACTACCGTGAACCTACTATGGGAGAATTAAATGCCCCTAATTTCGAAACACAGCCGTGGTGCATCTACGAGAACCCTGAATTAGAAAACATAACCATCAACGCGACAGTAGCCCACAGCTTGCCAAAATTCTCAGGAACTCAAGGAGAATCCGCCACAACTCACCTCCAACGCCTGCATGGAATTTGCCAAAACCTAAAACCCAATCGAGTGAATATGGACGACTTTAAGTTAAAGGCGTTCTATTTTTCCCTCACAGACTCGGCAAACGACTGGTTCCTTTCATTGCCTTCCGGAAGCATCAGAACATGGGCTCAAATGCAGAAGAAATTCGTAGACAAATACTATCCGGCGGGAAGAGCAATGCAAGTAAGGAGGCAACTACAGGAAATCACACAGGGTCCCAATGAAACCATGTACGATTACCTGGAAAAATTCAATTACCTAGAAAGGAGCTGCTGTACCCTTGGACTGCCCGAGAAACTCGTCATCGAATACCTCATTGATGGATTAAGACCCTTAGACAAAATGCTCTTGGATGCCTCAGCAGGGGGATCCATGATGAATCTATCATTGAGTGGCATAAGGAATCTCATCGCCAACGTTGCTGAAAATGCCCGATTTAGAGAAGAGACTGCTCGTCAAGATGAATTCTCTCGATCAAAAAAGGTAACACAAGCCGAAATATCAGTAAACTCCATAACTGAAGAGATGAAACAATTAAAGGAGATGATGATTCAGATCATACGAAGACAACCAGTTCCTGTAAAACCTTGTGAATTTTGCGGTTCTACGGAGCATCAGACTGACACATGCCCGACATTAATAGAAGAGGAACCTGCAGAAGTAAATGTAGTGGGAGGATACCAAAGATACAACAACAGCAACAACAATGACAAAGCCGGACAAAACAGACAGAACGGTGAAGCAACCAACCCAAACTGGCGTAACAACAACTATCCTCAGAAAGAAACACAACCAGCTATCCCTCAACTAGCCCAGTCATTCTACCAACCCCCCCACCGGCAGTATAACCAGAACGCTCAACCAGCAGGCCAATATCAGCAAAAAAGACCAAATCAGTACCAAGCCGGCACGAGCATTCAGCAAGAACCAAGCAAGTCGCTCAATGATACGATGAAGGAGCTCGCAGGAAACGTTAATCAGTTGGGAACTTCACTACACCAGTACCAAGCAAAAACTGATGGGGCAATCTCTGAATTAACTAAACAAATGTCCCAGCTCGCCACCGCAATGTCAACACTTACTCCTGAAGCAGGCAGACTTCCTTCACAGACTATCCAAAACCCGAAAGCAAATATCAGCATGATAAGAAGGTCAAACATGAAGAATCCTCTGGGAAAAGTAGCACGGTCCCCAACCTACAGACTTACGAACAATCACTTTTTCCGTAGGCGTCGTCCTGATTGGAATCAAGAAGAAGATCGACCCAATAATGGCAAAACATGGGTCACGCATGCTGACAATGGACGGTACGCATTCACTGTTTGCATAACACCTCCGCCAATCATACACTCTGACATACCAGCATCTGGATGGGATGACGCACCAACTAATATTTATGCTTCGGGGCAAAATATTAAGGGGACCGATTATACAAACTCTAAGCCGTGGAATGGGCAGAATGACCAGACAATAGAAAAAGCCCTCACTACAAATCTTGAGTCACAACCGGAAAGAAACAAAGACCCAGGAGCCTTTACAGTCACTTGTGTTATCAATGAAACGCAGATTCATAAATGCTTAATCGATCTTGGGGCTGCTGTCAACGCCATGCCTTCCTCCTTGTACTACTTACTAGGACTAGGTCCATTGAAACCACCCCGATCGAATATCGAGCTAGGAGATAAGTCGTGCATCCGTCCAATTGGAGAGTTGGAGGATATAATACTCCATGTGGGAGAGCTCGCCGTCGCTTCAGATTTTTATATAATACCAACAGGAGAGACCAACGAAGACGACCCTCCAACAATAATATTGGGACGACCATTCCTCTACGCTACTAAAGCAAGAATTGATGTGGGCAAGGGCTTACTATCGCTTAAGTTCGGCGGCAAAATTGCATACTTCTACATTGATAAGAGCCGCATGGATACAAAGAAACCGCCAGACATTATACCTATCTCAGAACAGGATAAACAGATTTCCGACCTTCCAAAGGAGATCAAAAAAGCAACAAGACCAGCAGCTATGGTCAAAGTCCCCTCACCTTCTCAAAAGCAATGGAAAATGAAATCACTAAAACAATGGGAGCAAAACCCAAGCACAACATCCCCCAAGAACTCAGGAAAAGAGAAGGCTGAAACCAATGCAGGAACCGCGGCAAAATTCGACCTGAGCCGCCCATGGGATCCCAACCAATGATCAAGAACGAGGTACTGTCGAGCCAACGACGTTAAACAAGTGCACTGGTTGGGAGGTAACCCGACACTATCTTACTTTTCTGCACTTTTAATTTCTGTCATTTAAATTTCCAATAAGCGCTCTCACCCACTTTTTGTATAGAAGGAATATCTTTCATGTAGGAATTAAGTTTGGAGCAAGACCGGATCAGCCAGGCAGCTTCCGTGAATTTACCGGGCCTGCGCTGAGAGTTCGAGGCCCCAGCCAGACTCCCTCGATTATCCAGCCTCATGCCATGTCATTTCCACGACACAGAAAAAGGGAGTTCTGTTCTTCTTTTTCCTTAATGTCATTTCCTTCTTTTGTATATATTTGCATGACTTTTGAACTAAGGCACGCCTTCGTTCAAAAGTGTGGGGTGAGAACCATCTGCATGTTTTTCTTTTCTTTTTAAATAGTATCTTTTTGGAAATATGAACTTAAGAATGTGAAAAAGATAGATCATAATTCATGCATCAACCTTGTGAAAATGCAAACTGTTTAAAAACTTAGAATGTAACTTCTCATTTGTCTTTTGTGCCGAGATAAACTAGGGATGTGGAGTTGATAGAAATTGCCCTAGAGGGGCTTGGCAAGCACTTGAAGGATCAGATCAAACTATATGGTTTTCGAAGTCAGTGGAGGCTGCACTTCAGGTTTCGGTGAATAATTGAAGTCAACTCTGCCTTGAAGCATCTATGTAAAAGGCAAGGACGGGAATCAAACCGTCCTCTCTCTAGTCAAAATAGCCGAGAAAATAGATGAGCGACCCTCATCTTGACCCGCGCAAAACGACGAAGACGAGAGGAGCGGGGAGGTATTTCCATATGCTCGCGGGCGATGATTGGACCTCCCAAGAAGGCTTGAGAAAATGGACTAGCAAGTCACAAAGACGCAAAAAGCTCGAAGAAGCAAATCAAGAGGCCTCAGGCCCAAAATTGTGAAGGTTTTAACCGAACAAAAGTGAAGAACTCAAAGCGTCAAATCAAAGGCCAAAGGCCAACTCACTACAAAAAGCAGTCCCTCGCCAAAAGTAATCAAAGTACTCAACTCACTGAAACCTGAATCGAATCACGTGCTAGAGAAAGCTACAAGAAAACCATATAGTGCGAGACGATCCCGAAGGTGTAGTCCAGGAGCCTGAAAAGGGCTATCTCCCGAAACATCCGAAATAATTTGCATCTCAGCACGAAGGTACAAGTATCAAGTTTCTTCTACTTATTTACGCAGTTTAATTTAGTAACAAGTAGTAATGCATGAATTAGGAAAAATCGAGTACCACAATCTTATTTTCATATTTTAACCAACTTACTTAGTAACGCCCTTATAAAGCATTGTTCGGGACGAACAACTAAAAGTGTGGGGTTATCTGATGGACCACAATTGTATGAATCATAAACACAGTTAAACCCACCAAATTAGACTGTTTGTCTATCTAACTTCGATGTTTTAGTCCCGATACATTTCTACAGGGTATTTCAGAGCTTAGAGAGAATACACGCTAAGGAAGAGCTTTTAGCACAGAAAAGATATCAGGAGACAATCCAAGGTCAAGATCAGACGCAGAATGAAGAAATCTAAAGATCCTGACTTGGAATCATTCAAAACAAATCAAACCGAAGAGAAACCGAAGACAATCCGGAGCTGGAATACACCGATAGTTTTGTGAAAACTGCACAAAACTCACAACCACTCTCCTCATGCCACATGGACCGGCGGCTTTCTCCTCACATCCACCCCTCCTCCTCTCCCCTTCCTCCACATGTCACATCCTCCTCCCCTCACCCAAAAGCCGCCGGCGGCTTCCCTCTCCCCCTCTCCCCTTGTGACACTTGCCCTCCTCTCCTTCTCCCCTCATCTCCACCCTTGGATGCACAAACACATGCCTCAATCCAAGCCATCCATTCCCCTCCCCTTAGCCTATAAATACCAAGCTCTCCTCCTCATTTCAATCCATCCCAAAATTGTGTAAAACACTTCTCTCTCTAAGTTTGTTACTTTGTAAAGTTTGGTTTGATATCAATAAAAGTTCAGTTTGTTCTCAAATACTTTAGTTCGATCTTGAGTACTCCTGTTGGTTCTTGAGTACTCAAGTTTTCAGTTACAGTTCAAGAGTTACTCCTGTTTGTTCTTGAGTAATCTCTTTCTCTTCTCTCTTTACTCCTGTTTGTTCTTGAGTATTCTTTTCCAAATCCCCAAGTATCCTAGTTATGATGTCCAACTCCATGGATATTCGTAACTAAACCCTTCATTCGGTTGAAGGGGAGTTCTTGTTTTATAAAATGTTTTACTTCGTTTAGTTTCTTTTCTCTGTATTCAAAACTTGTTCTATGTGCCATTTATAAGGTCAGACTTTCCAAGGTTGAGTGGAAGCTACGAAAGGGCAAAACTCTTCTGTGGGAAGTCGTGAACATACTCGGGTAAGTGGATGCTACGAAAGGGCAAAGCTTATCTGAGGAGTTCGATCTATCTTTAAAACCATTTGGAAACTGGACCAAAGGGACCAAATGGGTGCACAAAAGACTAAGATACTTCGAAAGGAGGAATTAGTCTGAAGTAGAACAAGGGTTTACAAACAGTGTGGCAAATTGAGCGCTACGAAAGGGCCTCGATACACGTTTGAATACTTAGAAGGGTTACTAAAAGAATGAACAGGATATAATACAAGGCCCCCCAAGACCGAATACTTCTCTCGCAATTACAAAACCCCCCTGTCTTTACTTTTATTGTTCAATCAACTGCAACCATCAACCGCTCACAATCCGGAGGACTTGCAATTCACGCATCACCCACTGTAAGTCTCCTTTGTATTTTCAGTATTTACTTTTCTGTAATTTACGTTTCAGCAATCAAATCCGCAACCAATCAAAAAGTCACGTAGTTGTTAGCACTAAAACCTCAACCAACTTAAAACTCGCTCTCTCGCTAGACAAATCCCTTAAAAGAATAACCTATTCCCCTAATTCCCTTGGGTTCGACCCCTACTTACCAAGTACTACCCAGTAGTATAGTTGCGAGTAGCGGACTATTATAAATTTATTTGCACAAATCGCTCTGACGACAAGCGGTTCTGTCAGCAGGCCCGGTAACTCACGGAAGCTGCCTGGCTGATCCGGTCGTGCTCCAAAAACCAATTCCTAAATAATCAAATCATTCTATGCACCAAGTGGGTGAGAGCGACTTATTGATAAAAACTAAAAGACAGAAAATAAAAAGACAGAAAGTAAGATAGTGTCGGGTTACCTCCCGACCAGTGCACTTGTTTAACGTCGTTGGCTCGACAGTACCTTATTCCTGGATCACTGGTTCGGGTCCCATGGGTGGCTTAGGTCGAATTTCGCCACTGTTCCTGTGTTGGTTTTTGCCTTGCCTTTACCTGATTTCTTGTGAGCAGATGTGCTTGGGTTAGAGCTCCATGGTTTTGGTGTTTTTTATTTCCATTGTTTCTGAGAAGGCGGGGGACCTTTGACCATAGCTGCTGGTCTTGTTACTCTTTCGGTCTCCTTCGGTAGGTCAGAAATCAGTGTACCGTGATCCGAGATAGGTATAATGTCTGGCGGTTTCTTTGTATCCGTGCGGCTATTATCAATGTAGAAATGTGCGATTTTGCCTCCGAACTTAAGCAATAATGAGCCCTTGCCCACATCGATCCTTGCTTTAGTAGCGTAGAGGAATGGTCATCCCAAGATTATTGTTGGAGGGTCGTCTTCGCTGGTTTCTTCCGTTTGTATCACATAGAAGTCTGCAGCAACGACGAGCTCTCCCACATGGAGTATTACATCTTCTAGCACTCCAACCGAACGGATGCACGATTTATCTCCTAGCTCGATATTTGACCTGGGTGGTTTTAACGGACCAAGTCCTAATAAGTAATATAAGGAGGAGGGCATGGCGTTGAAGCAGCTCCAAGATCGACTAAGCACTTATGAATCTGTGCTTCACCAATACTGCAGGTGACTATGAAGGCCCCTGGGTCTTTATCTCTTTCCGGTTGTGGCTCGTGATTTGAAGTGAGGGCTCTTTCTATTGTCGGGCCATTCTGCCCGTTCCTTGGCTTAAGATTTGTATAATCGGATCCCTTAATATTTTGCTTCGAAGCATAAATATTAGTTTGGGAGTCCCACCTTAAATTGTTATTGTCATCCCATCCAGATGCTGGTATGTCAGAGTGTATGATCGGTGGTGGTGTTATACAAATGGTGAATGCGTACCGGCCATTGTCAGCATGCGTAGCCCATGTTTTGCCATCATTGGGTCGGTCTTCCTCTGGATTCCAATCAGGCCGACGCCTCCGGGTGAAGTGCTTGTTCGTAAGTTTGTAAGTTGGGGATCGTGATACTTCTCCTTGCGTCGCCTTTTCGTTTGACCTTTTTATCATGCTAAGATTCGCCTTTGGGTTTTGGATGGTTTGTGAAGGGAGTCTGCCAGGTTCATTAGTTAGTGTTGACATTGTCGTGGCGAGCTGGGACATTTGTTTGGTTAGTTCTGAAATTGCCCCGTCAGTTTTCGCCTGGTATTGGTGTAGTGAAGTACCCAATTGATTAATGTTTCTTGCGAGCTCCTTCATCGTGTCATTGAGCGACTTGCTTGGTTCTTGCTGATTGTTCGAGCTGGTTTGGTACTTATTTGGTCCTCTTTGCTGATATTGTCCTGCCGATGGAGCGTTCTGGTTATACTGTCGGTGGGGGGATTGGTAGTATGACTGAACTAGTTGAGGGACAGCGGGTTGTGTTTCCTTCTGAGGATAATTGTTGTTACGCCAGCTTGGGTTGGTTGCTTGACCATACTGTCTGTTTTGTCCGGCTCTGTCATTGCTGTTGTTGTTTTATCCTTGGTATCCTCCCACTGTATTCACTTCTGCCGGTTCCTCTTCTATTAATGTCGGACATGTGTCAGTTTTGTGGTCTGTAGAACCACAGAACTCGCAAGGCTTTACCGGAACTGGCTGCCTTCGTAGGATTTGAATCATCATCTCCTTTAGCTGCTTCATCTCTTCAGGCATAGAGCTCATCGATGCTTCAGCTTTTGCCACATTTTTTGTCCGGGAGAATTCTTCCTGCTGAGTTGTCTCTTCTCTGAATCGGGCATTCTCAGCAACATTGGTGATAAGATCCCTTATGCCACTTAATGATAGATTCATCATGGATCCTCCAGCTGAGGCATCCAGGAGCATTTTGTCTAGGGGTCTTAATCCGTTAATGAGATACTCGACGGTGAGTTTCTCGGGTAGTCCAAGGGTATATCAGCTTCTCTCCGGGTGGTTGAATTTTTCCAGGTAATCGTACATGGTTTCATTGGGTCCTTGCTTGATGTCCTGCAGTTGCCTCCTTACTTGCATCGCTCTTCATGCTGGGTAATATTTGTCTAAGAACTTCTTCTGCATCTGAACCCATGTTCTGATGCTTCCGGAAGGCAATGAAAGGAACCAGTCGTTTGCCGCGTCAATGAGGGAAAAGTAGAAACGCCTTTAACTTGAAGTCGTCTACGTTCACGCCATTCAGTTTTAAGTTTTGGCAAATACCATGTAATCGTTGGAGATGAGTCATTGCTGATTCTCCATGCGTTCCTGAGAATTTCGGTAAGTTGTGGGCCACAGAAGTGTTGATGGCGATATTTTCCAGTTCAGGGCCTTAGTGAATGCACCACGGCTGAATTCTGAAATCTGGTGCCGAGAGCTCTCCCAATGTAGGTTCACGGTAGTTGTTGTTATCTCCGTAATAGTCATCGAAAGCGGGTTCTCGTCTCGGCACTTGTCGAGGTTGAGGGGGTGGTTGATATCTAGGGGGTTGTACTGGACCAGCTGCATTTCGGTCCTCGGGTGGTTCTTGATTTCTTCTGATTGCCTCCCTATCACGAGCTCTTCTGTTTCTGATGAGTTGTTCCGGATCGTCTACAAATGGAAGTGGCACCTCATCATTTCGTTCATACAGGTTTATCTCGTCATCATCCTGATAGTCATGGTGGCTTCCTTCGCGAGACATGGTTGAAGCGCAAATTGATTTAAAGAACTTATCCGATGGCTAATTCCCCGGCAACGGCGCCAATTTGACGGAGCCCACTACACTGTCGTTAAGGTGCAATGTTCTCTGTACAAATAAATTTATATTTTCTGCTACTCGCGACTTCACTACTGGGTAGTAAGTGGTAAGTAGGGGTCGAACCCAAGGGAATTAGGGGGATACGTTGTTCTTTAAGGGATTTGTACAGCGAGGGAGCGTGTTTAAGGTTGATTGAGATTTTAGCGGTTATGACTAAGTGACTTTTTTGGTTGTTTTTGGTTTTGAGTGCTGAAAAGTAAATTACAGAAAATAAATACTGAAAAGTAAAAAGAAAGACTTACAGTGGGTGATGCGTGATTTGCGAGTCCTCCGGTAGATGAGCGGTTGGTGATTGCAGATGATCGAGCAATTTATAAAAGTAAATACAGGAGGGTTTTGTAATTCAAGGAAAACATTCGGTTTCAGGGGCCTTGTATCATAGCCTGTTTATTATTTTAGTAACCCTTCTAAGTATTCAAACGTGAATCAAGGTCATTCCAAGCACTCGACTTGCAACACTGTCTAGCCTTTTGCAAAAGTGTTCGAAAGTGAATCGAGGCCATTCCAAGCACTCAACTTGCAACACCGTCTAGTCTTTTGCAAAAGTCGTAGAGCACTTGTTCTACTTAGACTAATACCCCATTCCAAGGTATATTAGCCTGTGTGCATCCATTTGGTCTTTCATTCCCGAGCAACCAAATGGTGTTTTAGAAAGGTCAAACTCCTCAGATAAGCTTTGCCATTCCAAGTATCCACTTATCCGAGTATGTTTACGAACCCCACGGAAGAGCTTTGCCATTCCAAGCATCCACTCAACCTTGGAAGTTCTAACCTAATATATGGCACATAGAACAAGTTTTGAATACAGAGAAAAGAAACTAAAAGAATTAAAACATTTTATAATACAAGTACGCCCCTTTAACCGAATAAAGAGTTTAGCTACGAATATCCATAGAGGTGGATACCATAGCTAAATACTCGGGGGTTTTTGAAAACAGTAAGAGGAGAAGGGGTGGAATACTCAAGAACCAACAGGAGTATTCCCAATTCCTACTGAATACTCAAGAACCAACAGGAGTATTACCAATTCCTACTGAATACTCAAGAACCAACAGGAGTATTATTTCAAACCGTTATAATACTCAAGAACCAACAAGAGTATTAATTCAAAAACCAAACTTACAAAGTAACATAAACTTAGAGAGAGAAGTGAATTGTTGATTGTGGGATTGTTACAAATGAGGAGGAGGAGCTCTCCTTTTATAGCCACAAGGGGAGGAGAATAGAGGGTGGAGATGGGTGGCATGTGGTTTTGATCCAAGGGAGGAGGAGGAGGGGAGGAGCATGTGGAGGAGAAGGCCACACATGGCACCACCTTGTGGTGGCTCAAAAGCCGCCGGTTTCAAGTCCAAATGGAGGGGACTTTTGATGGCTTGGCCACCCTTTGCCTTGGGCCGCCGGTCATGGAGGAGGAAGGGGTGGTTTTGGCCACCCATGAGTCACCACAAAGCCAAAAGCCGCCGGTCACTTGGTCCATGGATGAGTTTTGATAGTTTTGTGCAGTCTTTTCACAAAACTATCAGTCCAATTTTGCTCCGGTCTGACTTTGGTTGTTCCTCGGTTGAATTTGAATTGAGTAATTCAATGTCAGGATCTTGAGATTTCTTCGTTCAGCGTCTGATCTTGACCTTGGAATGACTCGTAATATCTTTTCAGCGTAAAATCCTCTCCTTAGCGTGTTTTCTCTCTATGCGCCAAAATACCCTATAGAAATATATCAGGACTAACAAGTAGAAGTTAGATAGACAAACAGTCTAATTTGGTGGGTTTTACTGTGTTTTTGATTCGTTTAATTATGGTCCGTCAAGTACTATGGGGACAACAACTTCCGTGAACCTACAATGGAAGAACTGTCGGCACCGGATTTCAGAAATAAGCCGTGGTGCATTTACGAGGGCCCTGAACTAGAAAACATCGCCATCAACACATCAGTGGTCCACAATTTGCCCAAGTTCTCAGGAACTCATGGAGAATCTGCAACAACTCATCTCCAACGCTTACATGGCATTTGCCAAAATCTAAGGCCCAATGGGGTGAATGTAGAAGACTTCAAATTGAAGGCTTTCTACTTTTCCCTCATCGACTCGACGAACGACTGGTTCCTTTCATTGCCTTCAGGAAGCATCAGAACATGGGCTCAGGTGCAAAAGAAATTCCTTGACAAATACTACCCAGCGGGAAGAGCGATGCAAGTAAGGAGGCCACTGCATGACATCAAGCAGGGGCCCAATGAAACCATGTACGACTACCTGGAAAAATTTAACCGCCTGGAGAGAAGCTGCTGCACCCTCGGACTGCCTGAGAAACTCATCATCGAATACCTCATTGATGGATTAAGACCCTTAGACAAAATGCTCCTGGATGCCTCAGCTGGAGGATCCATGATGAATCTATCACTGAGCGGCATAAGGCGACTCATCACCGACGTTGCTGTAAATGCCCGATTTAGAGAGGAGACAACTCGGCAGGAAGAATTTTCCCGAACAAAGAATGTGGCAAAGGCTGAAACCCCGATGAACTCTATGCCAGAGGAGATGAAACACATGAAGGAGATGATGGTTCAGATCCTACGAAGGCAGCCAGGTCAAGTGAAGCCTTGCGAGTTTTGTAGTTCTACGGACCACAAGACTGACGCATGCCCAATGTTAATAGTAGAGGAACCGGCAGAAGTGAATGCAGTCGTAGGAAACCAAGGATACAACAAAAACAACAGCAACGACAAAGCCGGACCAAACCGGCAGTATAATCAAGTAACCAACCCAACTTGGCGGAACGACAACCACCCTCCGAGGGAGACACAACAAGCCACACCTCAATTAGCTCAGTCATTCTACCAACCTCCCCACCGGCAGTACAACCAGAACGCTCCATCAGCAGGCCAATATAGGTAAAAATGACCAAACCAGTACCCGACGGGTCAGTATCAGCAGAAGGGACCGAATTAGTGCGAAGCCGACCCGAGCGATCCGCAAGGACCAAACAAATCCCTTGATGATGTGGGGAAGGAACTCGTGGGCTCGATGCATCGATTCCAAGTCGAGACAAAAGGAGATATCTCAGACTTGAAGAAGCAAATGTCCCAGCTAGCCACCTCAATGTCCACGCTCACTAATGAACCTGGCAGACTTCCTTCACAAACCATTCAAAACCCGAAAGAAAATGTTAATGCCGTGACCCTTAGGAGTGGGAGAAAACTTGTCGTCCGACCCATGGAGCAAGAGGAGGACAAAAGGCCCGAGGCTCTCGAAACTCTTGAGCAAGACGCGTCGAGAAAAATGAGGATGCGTCCGAGGAAGAGCAGGACGCGACCAAAGAGGAAAGGAACGCGTCCGAAGAATGCAGGCCTGGCCCGGTACCAGCGGCCAGCCCGGTTCCAGCATCCGAAGAGCACAAGGAATGCTTGGTGCCTAGAATCGAGACCTCCAAAATCAGTGCAGCACTTCCATTTCCAGTACCTGCCCGTGTGCCAAAACAACATGTCATGGATGAGGACGTGTTTGAGTTGTTCAGCAAAGTTGAAATAAACATCCCCCTCTTTGAAGCCATCAAGCAAATTCCTCGATATGCTTAGTTTTTAAAAGAACTGTGCAGCAACCGGAGGAAGAATACTAGATATGATCAAGAACTAATGAGTAGGAACGTGTCGGCCGTCATGCAACGAAAGGTGCCCCCAAATGCGGTGATCCGGGAACTTACACCATTCCATGCACAATTGGCAATATCCGGATCGAGAACTGCATGCTAGACCTTGGAGCATCAATCAACGTTCTTCCCTTCTCTATATACTCATGCCTTAGGATTGGACCACTCGAACCCACCGATCTCACTATTCAACTGGCTGATCGGTCGTGCAAACAGCCCGAGGGCAAAATAGAAGACGTCCTGGTTCAAGTAGGCGAATTGGTGTTTCTACGTCTTAAAAATGGAAAATGGCGGACCAACAGACCATGCACCCACCCTTCTTGGCCGTCCATTTCTCAAAACATCAAAAATCAAGATAGACTGTGGAAGTGGGATGCTCTCAATGGAGGAGGAAGGAGAGACCTTTAGCTTCGACATATTCCGAGCAATGAAGCATCCCATGGAGTTCGAGGAAGTGCACGCTCTCGACACTTTGGACGACCTGGTCCAAGAAGTGCCGCCAAAACCAAGAGCAGATCCCTTAGAAGACATACTCAATGGAGCCGAAAGCTCATATGAATTGGCCAAAGGATTGCATAAAACACTAGCCCACTTAACAATCTCGGAGCCTCTCACACCAGGATATGAAGTCAACGAGGTAAAACTATTCAAATCCAATACCTTTTTGCCCTCGGTAATGCAAGCTCCCAAAATAGAATTGAAGCCCCTGCCCGGGCATCTGAAGTACGCATTCCTAGGAGAAAATAACACACTCCCGGTGATCATTAAGAGTGGCTTGGAAGTAGGCCAGGAGCATCGTTTGGTAAAAGTGCTGAGACAGCATAAACTAGCACTTGGATGGACTCTTGCCGACTTGAGAGGAGTCAGCCCAGCTGTATGCATGCACCGTATTCTACTTGAGGATGGAGCAAAGCCATCAAGAGAGCCTCAACGACGACTCAACCCTATCATGATGGAAATCGTCAAGAAAGAAATTCAGAAGCTACTAGATGCGGACGTTATCTATCCCATCTCGGATAGCCAATGGGTGAGCTGTTCATGTGGTCCCGAAGAAAAGTGGGATCACAGTTGAGGAAGATACCGAAGGAAAAATGGTGACAACAAGGGCCAAAAATGGCTGGAGGATGTGTATCGACTACAGAAAATTTAATGCGGTCACAAGGAAGGACCATTTCCCTCTGCCATTCATCGATCAAATGCTAGACCGACTGGCAGGCACACCATATTTCTGTTTCTTGGACGGATTCTCGGGCTACAACTAGATCCCCATAGCACCTGAGGACTAAGAGAAGACTACATTCACCTGCCCATTTGGCACATTCGCCTTCAGAAGGATGTCGTTCGGTCTATGCAATGCTCCGGGGACTTTTCAAAGGGTGGTAACCAGCATTTTCTCAGACATGATTGAAGAATTCATCGAGGTCTTCATGGACGATTTCACCATCTATGGAGACACATTTGACGCATGCCTAAGCAACTTGAGAACGGTTTTGGCACGATGTGTGTCAATGAACTTAGTGCTCAATTATGAGAAGTGCCACTTCATGGTTACTCACAGAATAGTCTTATGACATGTCGTCTCACAAGAAGGCATGGAAGTGGACAAAGCAAAAATCGACTTGATCATGACTCTACCATACCCATCCACGGTTCGAGACATCCCATCATTCCTTGGCCATGCAGGATTCTACCGACGATTCATCAAAGACTTCTCCAAAAAGGCGTTGTCTCTATCCACTCTTCTCCAAAAAGAAGTCCCTTTTGAATTCACCAATGCATGCAAGGAGGCCTTTGATGATCTGAAGAAAGCCCTCACTAGCACACCTATCATCCAAACGCCAAATTGGGGACTACCATTCGAAATCATGTGCGACGCGAGCGATTATGCCGTGAGGGCAGTTCTCGGCCAAAAGGTTGATAAGAAGGTGGTTGTGATCTACTACGCCTCAAGAACCCTAGATTCTGCCCAACGAAACTACTCCACCACCGAGAAGGAACTCCTGGCAGTGGTATTCGCTCTGGAAAAATTCAGATCCTATTTGCTTGGAGCAAAAGTGATAGTTTATTCTGACCATGCTGCCATCCATTACCTGATGAATAAAGAAGGAGGCCAAGCCAAGGCTCATTCGGTGGATCTTGCTACTGCAAGAATTCGATGTGGAGATAAGGGACAAAAAGGGGATTGAGAATACTGTGGCCGACCATCTAAGTAGGATTGTCTGAGAGGAAGAAGAGGGGCACATAACCGAGTCATTTCCAGACGAGCACCTATACACCGTCTCAACCAAGGTGCTGTGGTATGCCTCAATCGTCAACTACCTTGTAGGAGGTACATTTCCTCCTTTTACTAAAGCACAATGCATGAAACTTAGGCATGATGCTAGACATTACTTATGGGATGATCCTTATTTGTGGAAAATAGGAGCAGATCAAATACTTAGGAGATGCATCCCAGATAATGAAATAGCTTCTGTTATTAGCTTCTGCCATGAATTTGCATGTGGAGGATACTTTGGGCCTAGGAAAACCGCTAGGAAAATCCTAGATAGCGGCTTCTTTTGGCCGAGTATATTTAGAGATGCCTATGAGAAGTGTAAAAAATGCGATAGGTGCCAAAGAGTAGGAAATGTGTCAGCTGAAAATGAGATGCCTCCAGTACCCATATTGGTCAATGATGTTTTCGACATTTGGGGCATTGATTTTATGGGACCATTCCCAGTTTCATGTGGTTATACTTATAGTTTAGTTGCTGTAGATTATGTGTTGAAATGGGTAGAGGCTAAGGCCACGAAGTGCGACGATGCAAAAACTGTCATAGATTTTTTGCGCACTAACCTGTTTTGTAGGTACGGGGTACCCAAGGCCATAATAAGAGACCAAGGAACTCATTTCTGCAACCGCACGATGGCTGCCACCTTGAAGCACTACCATGTCCGCCACCGGACATCCACGGCATATCATCCCCAAACCAATGGTCAAGCGGAGATCTCCAACCGTGAAATCAAAGGTATTTTAGAAAAGATGGTGAAGCTGGCAAGGAAAGATTGGAGTCAGATGCTAGATGAAGCTCTTTGGGCTTATCGGACGGCATACAAGACGCCAATTGGAACCTCCCCCTTTCGGCTAGTTTATGGGAAGGCATGCCACCTTCCAGTGGAATTAGAACATAAAGCCTATTGGGCGCTTAAGCATTGCAATCCGGATTTGAAGGCTGCCGGACTGGATAGGAAGCTTAATCTGTGTGAGCTTGAGGAGTTGCGGCTTGAGGCCTATGAAGGGCAAACAGACTACAAATCGCGGACCAAATTGTATCATGACGAATTCATCCTTTGACGCTCATTTGAGGAAGGACAACAAGTGCTACTCTTCTCCTCACGGTTGAAGTTGATGCCTGGTAAACTAAAATCAAGATGGACCGGCCCTTATATCGTGACTAAGGTATTCAACCATGGGATGCTTGAGTTGGAAAGCATGGACAATGGAAGCAGATTCATGGTGAACGGGCAGCGAGTCAAACATTACCACGGCGAGGTCAACTTAACTCCGCAACAATACGACCTGAACCGCCCATGGGATCCAAACTTGTGATCCCCAATGGTCGAGCCAACGACGTTAAACAAAGGGACTGGCCAGGAGGTAACCCGCCATTTTTTCTTTTCAGTCATTTAATTTTTGTCATTTAGTTTTTACCTCGTCAGTCTCTCTCACTCATTTTGTGTATAGAAGGAGTGACTACTTGTATAGGAATCAGCTTTGGGGAGCACCGAGAGTTCAAGGCCCCAGCCGAACTCCCTCGATTATTCCGCTCCGAGCCATGTCATTTGCTCGCATGTCCTCGACATGCAACGACACCGTAAAGGGAGTTCAGTTCTTCCCTTTTCCTTAATGTCATTTCCTTCTCTTGTAAATATTTACTTGCAATCGGCTTTTGAACTAAGTCATGCCGAGAGGCACGCCTTCGTTCCAAAGTGTGGGGTGAAAATATGAACTTGAGAATGTGAAAATATGAAAATATGAACTTGAGAATGTGAAAAAGCTAGATCTAAATTAAAGCATTTACCTTGTGAAATCTCAATTGTATACAAACTTGAGGATGTAACTTCTTAATTGTCCCTTTGTGCTGAGATATACAGGGGATGTGGAGTTGATATAAAATGCCCTAGAGAGGCTTAGCAAGCACTCAAAGGATCAAATTTCACTATATGGTTTACGAAGTCAGTGGAGGCTGCACTTCGAGTTTCATTGGAAATTAGAGTCATCTCCGCCATGCAGAGTTTATGCAAGAGGCGGGACAGGAATCAGACCGTCCTAACTCTAGTCTTAGTAGCCGAGAAAATAGATGAGCGACCCTCATCTTGACCCGCGTGAAACGGCGAGTATGAGAAAGAGCGGGGTGGTATTTCCATATGCTCTCGGGCGATGATTGGACCTCCCAAAAGGTTGAGAAAATGGACAAGCAAAACACAAAGGAGCAAAGCTCGAAGAAGCAAATCAAAGGCCAAAGGCCAAAAATGTGAAGGTTTTAACCGAAACAAAAGTGAAGAAACTCCAATTCAAAATCGAAGGCCGAAGACCAAATCACTTCAAAAGCTGTCCCTCATCAAAGGAAGTCAAAGTGCTCAACTCATTGAAACCCGAACCATATAGTGCGAGTCGGTCCCGAAAATGCAGTCCAGGAGCCTGAAAAGGGCTATCTCCCGAATCATCCGAATTAATTTGCATCTCGGCTCGAAGGTACAAGTATCAAGTTTCTTCTAAGTATTTACACGGTTTAGTTTGGTAACAAGTAAGTATTGCATGGATAGGATAAATCTAGTTCCACATTCTCACTTTCCTATTTAGAGCTTATTACTTGGATTTTGTGTTTCTCTCTCGAATAGCATTGTTCGGGACGAACAAGTATAAGTGTGGGGTGATCTGATGGACCATATTTATATGATTCATTAATATAGTTAAACCCACCAAATTAGACACTTTGTCATAACAACGTTTACTTGTTAGTTCCATTTTTGTTGTACAGGCTATTTTGAGGTTTAGAGAAGAAACGAGCTAAAAAGGGGGTTCTTAAACCAAAAATGGATTACAAGTCAAGTCGGGCCAGTCGGGGACCGAGAAAAATCAACCAGGGACCGAGGACCCCAGTCGAGGACCGAGAAAGCTCAGCCGGGTACCCAGGCCCTGTACCGAGAACCTCAGGTCCCTGCCGAGAGGTGTCGGGCCCAAGTGCCGGGAGTTCCGGGAACCAAGTCCCGAGTCCCGATAAGACCAGGTCCCCGCCCAGCACCCGTGCCGAGAGAGCCGAGCACCCGTGCCGAGAGAGCCGAGCACCCGTGCCGAGAGAGCCGAGCACCCGTGCCGAGAGAGCCGAGCACCTGTGCCGAGAAAGCCGAGCGCCCGTGCCGAGACCCACGTTCGAGAGTGCCGAGACCAGTGCCGAGAGAGCCGAGTACCCGCATACGAGAACGCCGAGAGCAGCGCCCGAGAAAACCAGGACCGCGCCGAGAGGAGCGCCCGGGCCCTGTCGACCAATGGCCCGAGGAAAACTACAACCCCGGGCAGAATTTGGCCAAACATCCTTCATGGATAAGTCTTAGAATCGTCTCAACATTCCAAATCCATAGTCCAACACCCAATCACCTCCGGCAAAAATTCCGGCAGCTCCGGCCATATTCCGGCCAAGCTCCAGCCATGGTCCAATCAACTTCCGGTGATGCTCCGATCAAGCCAAATCTTGTCACCACCTTGCTCCGGTCATTTTAGCCCAACTCCGGTAAAAAATCCGGCGAAGTCCAACCAAACTACTTATTTCCCGGTTAGGGCATACTATTCACATCGGTTGATCTTTTGGTTTGAAACCAAACCTCAACCAAGTTCAAGGGACTTGCCCAAAGCTCAACCAAGCTCATGTAGTTGCCCTTTGGCACATCTCAAGCTCAGCCGCCCATGTGCACTCCATGTGCACTCCATGTGCCACCCTTTGGCTCTTCCAAACTCCAACCGAAGAGCAACCAAGGCCAACCGGAGTTGTGGGAGGACTAGAGGTGGTTGGGAGGAGAAATATCCTCTCCTCCACCGCCTCTTTGGCCGATAAATAGAAGGGCTTGGCCCTTGAAAACATACCTCTTGTCATCCTTTGTTACTTAGATAGAGAAGCTCTCTAAAATCCTTCACTCACAAATCCTTGTAAACACTTGTATTTTGATATCAAAAGCTCTACCTTCTCTCTTGATCTTGAATACTCTTGTTGGTTCTTGAGTATTCTTGAGTGTTCTTGAGTTTACTCTTGTTTGTTCTTGAGTATTCTTTTTGTTCTTGAATTTTACTTTCCAAAACCTTTACTTTTATTGTCTTTGCTTTCAAAACCATTTACTTTTCTAGCACTAGCTATGGTATCCACTTCTATGGATATTCGTAGCTAAACCCTTCATTCGGTTGAAGGGGTGTGCTTGTACCATGCAGACGTTTTAGACCCTTTTCTTAATGCTTCTATTATGTTCAAACTTGTTCTATGTGCCATATATTAGGTTAGAACATACATGGTTGAGTGGAGGCTCGAAAAAGCAAAGCTCTTCCATGGGGTTCGTGAACATACATGGTTAAGTGGAGGCTCGAAAGAGCAAAGCTTTTTCCATGGAGTTCAACCTCTTTAAAACACCACTTGGTTGATCGAAAATGATTGATCAAGTGGATGCACATATGCTAAGATACTTCGAAACGAGGAATTACCCTATCTAGAACAAGTGCTCTATGTCTTGAAAAGGACTAGACGGTGTGGCAAGTCGAGTGCTAGAAATGGCCTTGATACATCTTTGAACATTTAGAACGATTATTAGAGGTCGATGATGAACTGACTATGATACAAGGCCCCTAAAACCGAATCCTTCTCTCAATCAAAACATCAATTGTCATTTTACTTTCCGTCTCATATCAACTGTTTACTTTCAGTACCATTTACTTTCAGTACCATTTACTTTCAGTACTTTACATTTTGCAACTAACTTTTACATTCCGCAACTAACTTTTACATTTCGCAACTAACTTTACATTCAGTACTTTACTTTACGCACTTACTTTCAGCACTTTACTTTTACGCACTTTACTTTTATGCACTTTACTTTTACGCACTTTACTTTACGCACTTTACTTTACGCACTTTACTTTTCAGTACTTTACTTTCCGCACTTACTTTTCAGTCTTTACATTTCCGTACGCTTACTACAGACGTTTTTAACATCAATCCAACATAACTTTGGCACGTATTGCGCTTGAAATAGAGCGTGCGACAAACCAAAAGTATGTTGTTTGGTTGATATTGAACTCGACTGTTCCAGCAATTTACTTTCAACACTTTACTTTCAGTCATTTACTTTCCAGCAATTTACTTTCAGCACTTTACTTTCAGTCATTTACTTTTCAGTCATTTACTTTTCGCACTTCATTTTCAGTCATTTACTTTTCAATAATTTACTTTCAGTACTAGAAACAAAACCAACCCCAATCGCACTTACATTTCTGTACAAATCCCTTAAAGAACAACTATCCACTAATTCCCTTGGGTTCGACCCCTACTTACCGCTTGCTAATCCATTAGTAAGTCACGAGTAGCGGACTTATAAATTAACTTTTGCATTGCACACGACGACTGTGCTCAGTCAAACCCACTATCAAGAATCTTCCTAGCTGTTCTCCTTGGGCAAAAATGGCCACCACAAGCATGCTCGTGACAAAAGCTAAGCACCGAAGCAATCTCAACATCGGGGATGCACCTCCTCAGAATCTAATCTACACATATCTTCATAAATAGGGGTCATCCCACACATAGAATCTAGACTCATGCTTAAGCTTCATACATTGTGCCTTTGAATAAGAGGGGGGGGGGGAATTTACGTCCCACCAAGTAGTTCACAATGGGGGCAAACCACGGCACGTTGCTAGCGAGGGCATACAGATGCTCATCTGGAAAGGCCTCGGTGATCTGCCCCTCCTCTTCTTCTCGAACTAACCGACTTAGGTGGTCACCCACCGTGTTCTCAGTCCCCTTCTTATCATTGATCTTCACATCAAACTCTTGCAGTAGAAAGATCCACCTTATGAGCCGTGGCTTAGCCTCCTTCTTGGTCATCAAATAACGAATGGCCGCATGATCCGAGAAGACTACCACCTTTGTGCCGAGCAAGTATGATCTGAACTTTTCTAAGGCAAATACTATGGCCAAGAGCTCCTTCTCAGTGGTGGAATAGTTTCTTTGAGCGGCATCCAAGGTTTTTGAGGCATAGTAGATCACGACCGGCCTCTTTTCTACCCTTTGGCCGAGAACCGCCCCCACAACATAATCACTAGCATTGCACATGATCTCAAAAGGTTGCTGACGGAGCCCACTGCACTGTCGTTAAGGTGCAATGTTCTCTGTGCAAATAAATTTATATTTTCCGCTACTCGCGACTACACTACTGGGTAGTAAGTGGTAAGTAGGGGTCGAAGCCAAGGGAATTAGAGGGATACGTTGTTCTTTGTACTGGCGGGGAACGTGTTTTAGGTTGATTGAGATTTTAGCGCGATTGACTAAGCTACTGTTTTTGGTTTTTTTGGTTTGGAGTGCGGAAAAGTAAATTATAGAAAATAAATACTAAAAATAAAGGAGTTAAGGGAAGAAGACTTACAGTGGGTGATGTGTGATTGCGATTCCTCCGGTAGATGAGCGGTTGATGGTTGTAGTTGATCGAGCAGTTTATAAAAGTAAATACAGGGGGGTTTTTTGTAATTCAAGAAAAAGTATTCGGTTTGAGGTACCTTGTATTATAACATGTTTATTAATAACCGTTAGTAACCTTTCTAAGTATTCAAAGATGAATCGAGGCCCTTTCGTAGCGCAAGACTTGCAACATCGTTTAAAGCAACACCTATTCTACTTCAGACTAATTACTCCTTTCGAAGTATCTTAGCCTTTTGTGCATCCACCTGATCTCTCAGTTACGATCGACCAGGTGGTGTTTTAGATAAGTCGAACTCCTCGATAAGTTTTGCTTGTTACAGCTTCCACTTACCGAGTATGATCACGAATTCCCACGGAAGAGCTTTGCTTGTTACAGCTTCCACTCAACCTTGGAAACTCTGACTATAAATGGCACATAGAATAAGTTTTGAATACAAAGAAATGAAACTAAAAGAAATTAAAACATTATATAATACAAGAAAATACCTTCGACCGAATGAAGAGTTTAGCTACGAATATCCATGGAAAAGGACATCATAACTAAATACTCAGGGGTTTTTGAAAACAGTAAGAGGGAAAGGGGTGGAATACTCAAGAACCAACAGGAGTATTCCCAATTTCCTACTGAATACTCAAGAACCAACAGGAGTATTCTCTAAAGTATAATACTCAAGAACAAACAGGAGTATTATTTCCTATCAGTATAATACTCAAGAACCAACAGGAGTATTATTTCATAAACCAAACCAAACTTACAAAGTAACTTAGAGAGAGAAGTGATTTACAAATTTGTGGATTTTGTGGATTTGTGGATTTTGTGGATTTGTGGATGATACAAATGAGAGGAGGAGCTCTCCTTTTATAAGGAGGAGAAGGGAGGAATGGATGGAGGAGATGGCTCCATGTGTTTTTGCATCCAAGGGTGGAGGAGGAGGGCTGAAACATGTGGAGGAGAAGGCCACCACATGTCACCACCTTGTGGTGGCACAAAAGCCGCCGGTAGGAGGTTATGGGAGGAGGAGGGGAGGTGACTTAGATTACCTCCTCCAAAAGCCGCCGGTTGTGTTTGGATAAGGATGAGTTTGTTTGATGTTTTGTGTAGTTTTCACAAAACAAACAGTCCAATTTCACTCTGGTCTGACTTTGATTGTTCCTCGGATGGATTTGATTTGAGTAATTCAACGTCATGATCTTGAGATTTCTTCGTTTAGCGTCTGATCTTGACCTTGGATTGACTCTTAATATCTTTTCAGCGTAAAATCCTCTCCTTAGCGTGTTTTCTCTCTAAGCGTCAAAATACCCTGTAGAAATATATCGGGACTAACAAGTAGAAGTTAAATAGACAAACAGTCTAATTTGGTGGGTTTTACTGTGTTTTTGATTCGTATAATTATGGTCCATCAGTTGACCCCAATCCGGAGCTCGGATGATGGGTTTGCTAGTGAGGGCCTGTTTGAGCTCATCAAAAGCCTCCTTGCATGCATTGGTAAACTCAAAAGAGAAATCCTTCTGTAAAAGATTGGATAGAGGCAACGCCTTCTTGGAAAAGTCCTTCATGAATCTTCGGTAAAATCCAGCATGTCTGATGGACCACAATTATACGAATCAAAAACACAGTAAAACCCACCAAATTAGACTGTTTGTCTATTTAACTTCTGGTTGTTAGTACCGAAATGCATTTGCAGGGCATTTTGGAGTCTAGAGAGAAAACACGCTAAGGAGAGGATTTTACGCTGAAAAGATAACAAGAGTCAGTCCGAGGTCAATATCAGACGCTGAACGAAGAAATCTCAAGATTCTGACCAAGGATTACTCAAATTAAATCCAACCGAGGAGCAATCAAAGTCAGACCGGAGCAAAATTGGAATGATAGTTTTGTAAAGACTGTACAAAACCGTCAAAATCTCATCCATGGGCAAGGATGACCGGTGGCTTTTGTGAAATGGATGACTCATGGGGTGGCTTTCTCATTTTTCCTCATGGGATGACTTGAAGACTTGTGTAAGAGGTTGCAAAGCCACAAAAACCTCCCCCCAAACAACCCATAACCGGCGGCTTTAGGGAGGACCATGGGGTTGTGCCATGTGTTTCTCCTCCCATCCACATCCTCCTCCTCCCATCTCCTCCCTTGATCCCAAACCACATGGAGCCATCACCACCCTCCATTGCCTCCTCCTCCTCCTTATAAATAGAGAGCTTAACCTCTTCACAAATCATCACCACCACACTTCCAACTTATCTCTCTAGAAATTGTAATACTTTGTAAGTTTGGTTTTGATCAATAAAGTTACGATACTTTGCTATGCGCTACTCTTCCATGGATAGGCGTAGCTAAACTCCTCATTCGGCGGAAGGTACAATCTTGTATTATTTAATGTTTAATTAGTGTAGTTTATTTTCTCTGTATTCAATGCTTGTTCTATGTGCCATATATAAAAGTTAGAATGTTTAAGGTCGAGTAAACCATTTGGAAATGTGACCATAAGGGTCCAAATTTGTAAGCTCTTCCTTAGATATTCGTGATCACACTCGGGTAAGTGGACCATTTGGGAACTGGACCAAAGGGACCAAATGGAGAAACTTATCTGAAGAGGTCGACTATCCTAAAAACCATTTGGAAACTGGACCAAAGGGACCAATTGGATGCACACAGACTAGTACGCTTTAATCAGTGTTCAGACTAGTCTAATTAGAACAAGTAGCCGATGTTGCAAGTCTTGTGCTGTAACTAGCCTCGATTCATCGTTTGAATACTTAGAAGGTTTACTAAATTAATAAACATGTTATAATACAAGAACACCTGAAACCGAATACTTTACTCACAACTGTTAAAAACCCCCCCTTGTACTTACTTTTGTAAACTGCTCAATCAACCACAACCATCAACCACTCATATGCCGGAGGAATCAACAATCACGCATCACCCACTGTAAGTCCCTCTTTGTAATTAATCATTTAATTTCTGTAATTTACTTTCCGCACAAAAAACCAAAAAACCAAAAACAGTAGCTTAGTTAATCACGCTAAAAGCTCAATCAACGTAAAACACGTCCATCGCTAGTATAGTTTTAAAGGAACAACCTATCCCCTCTAATTCCCTTGGGTTCGACCCGTACTTACCACGTACTACCTAAAAAATAGTTAAGTCACGAGTGCGGTCTTATAAATTTATTTGTGCAACATTGCCTCACGACAAGGCAGTGTCTGTCAAATTGGCGCCGTTGCCGTAGAATTAGTTAATTAATCGGATAAATTCCTTAAATCTATACGCGCTTCGAAACAACCATGTCTCGCGAAGGAAGCCCCCACACCTACCAAGATGACGAAGAAATAAACCTGTACGATCGAAACGACGAGGTACCGCTTCCATTTGTCGACGATCCGGAACAGCTCATCAGAAATCGAAGGGCTCGTGATCGGGAGGCCATCAGAAGAAACCAAGAACCACCCGAGGACCGAAATGCAGCTGGTCCAGTACAACAACCTCCCAGAAACCCACCACCTCCTCGACAAATGCCAAGACGAAAACCCGTGTTCGATAACTACTACGGGGAAAACAATAATTTACACGAACCAACGCTGGGAGAACTTTCGGCACCATATTTCAGAAACCAGCTGTGGTGCATTCACGAAGGCCCTGAACTGGAAAATATCAGCATCAACACTTCAGTGGCTCACAACTTACCGAAGTTCTCAGGAACACGTGGAGAGTCAGCAATGACTCATCTCCATCGCTTACATGGTATTTGCCAGAACACAAAACCGAATGACGTAAACGTAGACGACTTCAAATTAAAGGCGTTCTACTTTTCCCTCATCGACGCGGCAAATGATTGGTTCCTTTCATTACCTTCCGGTAGCATCAGAACATGGGCCCAGATGCAAAAGAAATTCCTGAACAAATACTACCCGGCAGGATGGGCTATGCAAGTGCGGAGGCAACTACAAGAAATCAAGCAAGGACCCAATGAAACCATGTATGATTACCTGGAAAAGTTCAACCGTCTGGAAAGAAGCTGATGTACCCTTGGACTACCGGAAAAACTCACCATCGAGTATCTCATTGATGGGATAAGACCCTTAGACAAAATGCTCTTGGATGCCTCAGCAGGAGGATCCATGATGAATCTGTCATTAAGTGGCATAAGGGATCTTATTACCAACGTCGCTGAGAATGCCCGATTCAGAGAAGAGACGACTCGGCAAGATGAATTCTCCCGAACAAAGAATGTGGCAAAAGCTGAAACATCAATGAACTCTCTGCCAGAGGAGATGAAACAGCTGAAGGAGATGATGATTCAGATCCTACGAAGACAACCAGTTCTGGTAAAACCTTGCGAGTTTTGTGGTTCTACGGAACACAAAACTGACGACTGCCCAAAATTATTAGAAGAAGAACCGGAAGAAGTAAATGCAGTGGGAGGATACCGAGGATACAACAACAACACTGACAATAGAGCAGGACAAAACAGACAGTATGGTCAAGCAACCAACCCTGGTTGGCGTAACAACAGTTACCCTCAGAAGGAAACACAACCAGCTGTCCCTCAACTAGCTCAGTCATACTACCAACCGCCCCACCGACAGTATACCCAGAACGTGCCAGGCCAATATCAGCAAATAGGACCAAATCAGTACCAAACCGGGCTGAACAATCAGCAAGAAACAAGTAAGTCGCTCGATGACACGATGAAGGAGCTCACAGGAAGCATAAGTCAATTGGGTACTTCGCTACACCAATTCCAGGCAAAAACTGACAGGGCAATTTCTGACTTAACCAAACAAATGTCCCAGCTCGCCACTGCAATGTCCACACTCACTAGCGAGCCTGGCAGACTCCCCTCACAAACCGTCCAAAACCCAAAGGCAAATCTTAGCATGATACAGAGGCCTAACGTAAAGACGACACTGGAAGAAGTAGCGCGATCCCCAGCCTACAAGCTTACCAACAAACACTTCAACCGTAGGCGTCGCCCTGACTGGAACCAAGAGGAGGACCGACCCGATAATGACAAAACGTGGGTCACGCATGCTGACAATGGACGATATGCATTTACCGTTTGCATAACGCCACCACCAATCATACACTCGGACATACCAGCATCTGGATGGGACGACGAGGACAATTTAAAGTGGAACTCCCCGACTAATATTTATGCTCCAAGGCAAAATATTTGTCGTGAAAATCGGAAGTTCAACGGGGTCGATTATACAATTCCTAAGCCAAGGAATGGGCAGAATGGCCGACAATAGACAGAGCCCGCACTTCAGATCATGAGTCACAACCAGAAAGAGATAAAGACCCAGGAGCCTTCACAGTCACCTGCGGTATTGGTGAAACCCAGATTCGTAAGTGCCTAATCGATCTTGGGGCTGCTGTAAACGCCATGCCATCCTCCTTATACTACTTATTAGGACTTGGCCCATTAAAGCCATCCAGGACTGATATCGAGCTAGGAGATAAATCGTGCATCTGTCCGGTTGGAGTGCTGGAAAATGTAATACTCCATGTGGGAGAACTCGTCGTTGCTGCAGACTTTTATGTGCTACAAACGGGAAAGACCAGCAAAGACGACCCGCCAACAATAATATTGGGACGACTATTCCTCTACGACACTAAAGCAAGGATTGATGTGGGCAGGGGCTCATTATCACTCGAGTTCGGCGGCAAAATTGCAAATTTCTACATTAATAATAGCTGCCCGAATACTAAGGAACCGCCAGACATTATACCGATCTCAGATCGCGGTACACAGAATTCTGACCTACCAAAAGAGAGAGTAGCAAGACCAGGAGCTATGGTCAAAGGTGCCTCGCCTTCTCAAAAACAATGGAAGGAAAAAACACCAAAACAACGGAGCTCCAACTCAAACAAGAAGTCAGGAAGAGACAAGACAAGAAGCAACACAGGAACAGTGGCAAAGTATGACCTCAGCCTGGGACCCCAACCAATGATCCAGAACGAGGTACTGTCGAGCCAACGACGTTAAACAAGTGCACTGGTCGGGAGGTAACCCGACACTATCTTACTTTCTGCACTTTTATTTTCTGTCATTTACTTTTTCAATAAGTCGCTCTCACCAACTTGGTGCATAGAAGAATTGATTATTCAGGAATCAGACGTGGGTGCAACATTAAGCCGGTCAGGCCTATGCCAAAAGATCAATGCCCCAGCCAAACTCCCCCGATTATCCAGACTCGAGCCTTGTCGTTCGCTCGACACTTTTAAGGGAGTTCTGTCTTTCCTTTTCCTTAATATCATTTCCTTCTCGTATAACAACTGCTTGCATGGCTTTTGAACTTCGTTCAAAAGTGTGGGGTGAGATCCGCATGTGTACATAAATAAAATATTTTTCTTTTTTAGTGTATCTTTTTGAAAATATGAACTTAAGAATGTGAAAAAGATAAAGTCATAATTCATGCATTAACCTTGTGAAAATTCAACTGTCAAAAAACTTAGGATGTAATTTTTCATTTGTCCCTTTGTGCTAAGATAACCAGGGATGTGGAGTTGATAGAAATGCCCTCGAAGGACTTGGCAAGCATTCGAAGGATCGAATCAAACTATATGGTTTTCGAAGTCAGTGGAGGCTGCACTTCAGGTTTCAGTGAATAATTGAAGTCAACTCCGCCAGGAAGCATCTATGCAAAGGCGAGGACGGGAATCAGACCGTCCTCTCTCTAGTCAAAATAGCCGAGAAAATAGATGAGCGACCCTCATCTTGACCCGCGCAAAACGACGAAGACGAGAGGATCGGGGAGGTATTTCCATATGCTCGCGGGCGATGATTGGACCTCCCAAAAAGGCGAAAAAAATGGACTTGCAATCACAAAGAAGCAAAAGCTCGAAGAAGCAAATCAAGAGGCCTAGAGCCCAATATTGTGAAGGTTTTAACCGACAAAAAAGTGAAGTTCTCAAAAGTCAAATCCAAGGCCAAAAGCCAAAGACCAATTCACTACAAAAAGCAGTCCATCGCCAAAAAGAAAGAAATCAAAAAGGCTCAACTCACTGAAACCCGAATCGAATCACGTGCTAGAGAAAGCTACAAGAAAACCATTTAGTGCGAGACAATCCCGAGGATGCCAGCCTGGACCTAAAAAGAGCTATCTCCCGAGATATCCAATATAATTTGCATCTCGCCACGGAGGTACAAGTATCAAATTACTCCTACGTATTTATACGGTTTAATTTAGTAATAAGTAGTGATGCATGAATTAGGATAAGTCTAGTATCACAGTCTAATTTTCATATTTTAAAACCAAACTTGCATAGAGTGCCACCTTTAAAAGCATTGTTCGGGACGAACAACTAAAAGTGTGGGGTTATCTGATGGACCACAATTATACGAATCAAAAACACAGTAAAACCCACCAAATTAGACTGTTTGTCTAACTTCTGGTTGTTAGTACCGAAATGCATTTGCAGGGCATTTTGGAGTCTAGAGAGAAAACACGCTAAGGAGAGGATTTTACGCTGAAAAGATAACAAGAGTCAGTCCGAGGTCAATATCAGACGCTGAACGAAGAAATCTCAAGATTCTGACCAAGGATTACTCAAATTAAATCCAACCGAGGAGCAATCAAAGTCAGACCGGAGCAAAATTGGAATGATAGTTTTGTAAAGACTATACAAAACCGTCAAAATCTCATCCATGGGCAAGGATGACCGGTGGCTTTTGTGAAATGGATGACTCATGGGGTGGCTTTCTCATTTTTCCTCATGGGATGACTTGAAGACTTGTGCAAGAGGTTGCAAAGCCACAAAAACCTCCCCCCAAACGACCCATAACCGGCGGCTTTAGGGAGGACCATGGGGTTGTGCCATGTGTTTCTCCTCCCATCCACATCCTCCTCCTCCCATCTCCTCCCTTGATCCCAAACCACATGGAGCCATCACCACCCTCCATTGCCTCCTCCTCCTCCTTATAAATAGAGAGCTTCACCTCTTCACAAATCATCACCACCACACTTCACAACTTATCTCTCTAAAAATTGTAATACTTTGTAAGTTTGGTTTTGATCAATAAAGTTACGATACTTTGCTATGCGCTACTCTTCCATGGATAGGCGTAGCTAAACTCCTCATTCGGCGGAAGGTACAATCTTGTATTATTTAATGTTTAATTAGTTTAGTTTATTTTCTCTGTATTCAATGCTTGTTCTATGTGCCATATATAAAAGTTAGAATGTTTAAGGTCGAGTAAACCATTTGGAAATGTGACCATAAGGGTCCAAATTCGTAAGCTCTTCCTTAGATATTCGTGATCACACTCGGGTAAGTGGACCATTTGGGAACTGGACCAAAGGGACCAAATGGAGAAACTTATCTGAAGAGGTCGACTATCCTAAAAACCATTTGGAAACTAGACCAAACGGACCAATTGAATGCACACAGACTAGTACGCTTTAATCAGTGTTCAGACTAGTCTAATTAGAACAAGGAGCCGATGTTGCAAGTCTTGTGCTGTAACTAGCCTCGATCCATCGTTTGAATACTTAGAAGGTTTACTAAATTAATAAACATGTTATAATACAAGAACACCTGAAACCGAATACTTTACTCACAACTGTTAAAAACCCCCCCTTGTACTTACTTTTGTAAACTGCTCAATCAACCGCAACCATCAACCACTCATATACCGGAGGAATCAACAATCACGCATCACCCACTGTAAGTCCCTCTTTGTAATTAATCATTTAATTTCTGTAATTTACTTTCCGCACAAAAAACCAAAAAACCAAAAACAGTAGCTTAGTTAATCACGCTAAAAGCTCAATCAACGTAAAACACGTCCATCGCTAGTATAGTTTTAAAGGAACAACCTATCCCCCTAATTCCCTTGGGTTCGACCCGTACTTACCACGTACTACCTAACAAATAGTTAAGTCACGAGTGCGGTCTTATAATTTTATTTGTGCAACATTGCCTCACGACAAGGCAGTGTCTGTCAATGTCCAAGGAACGACTTGATGTCTCGCACCGTGGAGGGGTAGGGTAGTGATGGACCAAAATTATACGAATCATAAACACAGTAAAACCCCTTTAATTAGACACTTTGTCTATTTAACTTCTGGTTGTTAGTTCCGATATTTATCCACAGGGTATTTTGGAGCGTAGAATAAATACACGCTAAGGAGGAGCTTTTACGCAGAAAAGATGTTACGAGTCATTCCAAGGTCAAGATCAGACGCTGAATGAATAAATCTCAAGATCCTGACATGGAATCACTCAAAACAAATCAAACCATGGAGAAATTAAAATCAACCCGGAGCTGAAATACACCGATAGTTTTGTGAAAACTTCACAAAACCACACAAAACTCCACCCTCCTCCTCACATGGCCGGCTCCTCCCTCACACACCCCTCTCCTCCTCTCCTCTTCCTCCACTTGTCACAACCACCACCCCTCCTCCCTTAGCCGCCGGTGGCTCCTCCTTCCTCCTCCATGTGGTGGCTTCTCCTCCACACATCTCCTCCTCCTCTCTCCATGTGACAAGTGCAAGCCATCTCCACCCTCCATCTCCATAACTTAGCCACTAAGTTTCCTATCCCATGGCTATAAAAGGAGCTCCATCCCTCCTCATTTGTATCATCCCATACTTGTACACACTTTAGAGAGAGAGAGGGCTTAACCCTCCTCTCTTCATTTTCAATAAAATTGTTCTTCGCTTTGGAAATAAAGGATAGCTCCCTTGGCGCTTCAACGGTTGTAAGTAATTCTTAGTAGTTATTTTACTGTCTTTATTTCTTTAGTTATAATGTTTAGCGTGATGAATAGTAGCTAAACACCTTATTCGGTTGAAGGGGTGTGCTTGTATTATAAATGTTTTAGACTTTACTCTCAGTATACCTTTGTGTTCGATACTTGTTCTATGTGCCATATATCAAGTCAGAGTTTCCAAGGTTGAGTGCCTGACAAGCAAAAAGCTCTTCCGTGGGAATTCATGAACATACTCGGTAAGTGGAAGCTGTAACAAGCAAAACTTATCGAGGAGTTCGGCTTATCTTAAAATCATTTGGAAACTGGACCAAAGGAACCAAATGGATGCACTTACGGCTAAGATACTTCGAAAGGAGGAATTAGTTTTGCTTAGAATAAGTGTTTTAAATGATGTTGCAAGTCTTGTGCTATGAATAGCCTCGATTCATCTTTGAACATTTAGCATGATCATTTCAAGTGTTCTACACGACGTTGCAAGTCTTGTGCTAGGAATAGCCTCGATTTCGAATGCTTGGTATGGTCATTAGCGGTCAATGATAAACAAATATGATACAAGGCCCCTAAAACCGAATACTTTCCTCACAGTCCATTATCAATTATTGTAATTTACTTTCAGTTCTCAAATCACACTCAAACCCAACCCCAATTGCATTTAATTTCTGCATAAGCTTCATTAAAGAACAATTAATCCACACTGACTCCCTTGGGTTCGACCCCTACTTACCACTTGCTACCCAGTAGTAAAGTCGCGAGTAGCGGACTTATAAATATATTTGCACAAATCGCTTTAACGACGAGCGGTCTGTCAGGTAGATTCACAATCAAATCAATCTTGGCTTTATCAACCTCTATTCCCTCTTGTGAGACGATATGCCCTAAGACCACACCGTGAGTAACCATGAAATGACACTATTCATAGTTGAGCACTAAGTTCATAGAGACGCATCGTTCTAGGACTGTGCTCAAATTTTCCAAGCAAGCGTCAAAAGTGTCACCATGCACGGTGAAGTCATCCATGAATACCTTAATGAACGTCCCAATTATATCCAAGAAAATACTAGTGACCACCCTTTGAAAGGTACCCGGAGCATTGCATAATCCAAACGACATTATCCGAAAGGCAAACGTACCGAATGGGCAGGTGAAGGTTGTCTTCTCTTTGCCCTCGGGTGCTATAGGGATCTTATTATATCCCGAGAACCCATCAATAAAGCAGAAGTAGGGCTTGCCCGGGAAACGATCTAGCATTTGGTCGATGAATGGAAGAGGGAAGTGGTCCTTTCTTGTGACGGCATTCAACTTCCGATAATCAATGGACATCCTCCACCCATTCTTGATCCTAGTCGTCACCATTTTTCCTTCGGCATTCTCCTCGACCGTGATCCCAGTTTTCTTTGGGACCACATGGACCGAGCTCACCCACCGGCTATCCAAGATAGGATAAATCACGTCCGCATCTAGCAACTTTTGGATTTCTTTCTGGACGACCTGCATCATGATCGGATTCAAGCGTCGTTGAGACTCTCTTGAAGGTTTTGCTCCATCCTCTAGCAGAATGCGGTGCATGCACACAGCCGGGCTTATTCCCCTTATGTTTGCAAGGGTCCATCCTATGGCCAACTTGTGGCGACTCAATACCTCGATCAAACGACACTCTTGGTCTGCCTCTAGGCCACTATTGATGATCACTGGGAGAGTGTCATTTTCCCCTAGGAACGCATATTTCAAATGCCTGGGCAGAGGTTTTAGTTCCACCTTCGGTGCTTGCACAATGGAAGGCAAGCACACATTGGCCTTGAAGAGCCGAACCTCATTGACCTCGTACTTTCATGTGAGTGGTCGTGCTACCTCCAACTGGGATATTGCGTCCCGAATGTCCTCGGTCAACCCGTATGAGCCCTCATGTGAAAACATGGCTTTCTCGATCGTGAGCTCAAGAGGATCCGCTCCTCGCTCCGGCTGGACCTCTTGGACTAGGTCGTCCAAAGTATCTAACGCATGTAGGGGAGAGAAAATGGTAATTTACCGTTTTACCATTTACCGATTTACCGACATGTAAAATTCAATTCCGTTTACCATTACCGATTTACCGTTTTACCAATATTTCGGTAAAACGGTAAATCGGTAAATTTCGGTAAATTTACCGAATTTACCGATTTTACCGAAAATTATTATTTTTATAATTTTTAAATATATATTATAAATCTTATAAATATATATGTTGATTTTTAATATATATAAATATTTTTGTAATTTTTTTCTTTATAATATATTATTTTTTTATTTTTTTATTTATATTTTTCAATAAAACGGTAAATTTACCGATTTCAGAATTTATTCCGCTTACCGACTTATTTTTACCATTTTACCATTGGTAAATTTACCGATTTACCATTTTACCGAAGCAAATTGATTCGGTAACGGTAAATTTACCGACGGTAAACGGTAATTACTGAATTTTGCTCTCCCCTAAACGCATGCACTGCCTCAAACTCTAAGGGATACTTCATGGCTCGGAATATATCGAAACTGATCACTTCTCCTTCTACCTCAATCGAGAGCGTCCCACTGCCGCAATCTATCTTCATTTTTGACGTCTTGAGAAATGGCCGGCCTAGTAGAATAGGCGCATGGTCCGTCGGGCTACTGTTCTCCATTTTGAGTACGTAGAAGTCAGCCGAGAACACAAGTTCCCCCACTTGCACTAGCAAGTCTTCAATCTTCCCTTCGGGCTGTTTACACGAACGGTCCGCTAATTGGATGGTTAGCCCGGCCGCCTCAAGAGGGCCAACGCGAAGACAGGAGTAGATCGAGTAAGGCAAGACGTTTATAGAGGCTCCAAGGTCCATGATGGACCATAATTGTATGAATCATAAACACAGTTAAACCCACCAAATTAGACTCTTTATCTATTTAACTTTTGCTTGTTAGTTCCGATATTTATCTACAGGGTATTTTGAAGTCTAGAGAGAATACAGGCTAAGGAGGAGTTTTTAAGATGAAAATGAATTACGAGTCATTCCAAGACACGACCAGACTCCGACTATACAAATCTCATGAACCTGACATGGAATCGCTCAAAACAAGTCCAACCGAAGAGCAACCAGAGTCAGTCCGGAGTTGAAAGGACCGATGGCTTTTGGGGATGAGATCACAAAACTCACACTCACTCTCCTCTTGCCACATGGCCGGCGGCTAAAGCCCTCCACCTCTCCTTCTCCTCCACCTAGCCGGCGGCTTTCCTCCTTGATGACATCACCCGATGGCTTTCTCCTCCTCCATGGATTCCATGCCAAGTGTCTTCATCCTCCTCCACAAACCACACCTCCCTTAGCCTATAAATACCATGCCTTCTCCTTTGTAAAATCTCATCCCAAAATCCTCATTTCAAAACATCATCCATCACAAAGCTCTAGCTTCTCTCTAGATTTTGGGCACTACTCTTGTAAACACTTGTTTTAAATCTATAATAGTCCTGTTGGTTCTTGAGTATTCTAGTTGTTCTTGAGTTTACTCCTGTTGGTTCTTGAGTATTTTCCCTTTACTTTACTATCTTTCGAAAACCTTCAAGTACTTAGCTATGATATCCACCTCTATGGATATTCGTAGCTAAACCCTTCATTCGGTTGAAGGGGTGTACTTGTGTCATAAAATGTTTTAGGCCCTACTCTTAACGCCTCTATGTGTTAAAAACTTGTTCTATGTGCCACATATTAGGTTAGAACTTCCAAGGTTGAGTGGATGCTTGGAATGGCAAAACTCTTCCGTGGGGTTCGTAAACATACTCGGATAAGTGGATGCTTGGAATGGCAAAGCTTATCTGAGAAGTTTGACCTCTTTAAAACACCATTTGGTTGATCGGGAATGATTGATCAAATGGATGCACATAAGGCTAATATACCTTGGAATGGGGTGTTAGTCTAAATAGAACAAGTGCTCTATGTCTTGGAATGGACTAGACAGTGTGGCAAATCAAGTGCTTGGAATGGCCTTGATACACTTTTGATTACTTAGTATGATCATTAGAGGTCAATGATAAATAGATTATGATACAAGGCCCCTAAAACCGAATACTTTCCTTAACTTAAAACATCACCTGCACTTTACATTCAGTCTAAATATCAACTGCTTACTTTTCGCAAGACTTGCCCTTCCAGCAATCCACTCTCTGTAAGTCTTCTTTTTCAAGCAATTACTTTCATTACTTTACTTTCAGTACTTTACTTTCTGCACTAAAATCACGACCAACCCACTTACTTTTCTGTACTAAAACTAAAACCAACAACCAACCACTCACTTTTCATCGCTAAAACCTCAATCCACCTAAAATCACGCTCCCTACCAGTACATTTCTCAAAGAACAACTATCCCCCTAATTTCCTTGGGTTCGACCCCTACTTACCACTTGCTACCCAGTAGTGAAGTTGCGAGTAGCGGACTTATAAATATATTCTTGACTTTTGCACACGACGACTGTGCATCCGTCAGTCCAACATGCAATTTTCAAGCCGGATGTTGCCGATCGTGCACGAGATGGTATAAGTTCCCGGGTCGCCACATTTGGGGGGCACTTTTCGCTGAATAACTGCTGAAACGTTCTTGCTCATCAGCTCTTGGTCAATTTGAGTACCTCGCCTCCGATTAGTGCAAAGTTCCTTCAAGAACTTCGCATATCTAGGGATTTGCTTAATGGCTTCCAGGAGAGGGATATTGATCTCAACTTTTCTAAACAGCTCCCAAACGTCCTTATCCATCACATATCTCTTGGGAGCCCGAGCTGGCCTAGGAAATGGTAGAGGGGCGCTGATATTGGAGTTTTCGGCCCCGGTTCCTGGTACTGGGCCTGGCTCATAATCCTCGGCCGCTGGTACCGGGTCTGGTCCGAGAGTACCGAGCGGCTCGGGCCCGTTCTGATTTTACTCGGGCATCGTCGGGCATTCTTCTTCCTTTGGCTCTTTCGGCTCAACGATGAACTTCTTCCCACTCTTTAGAGTCACGGCACTTACATTTCCCCTTCGGTTTTGAACGGTTTGCGAAGGGAGCCGGCCCGATTCTTTCTTAAGTTCGGAAATTGTGGTAGCAAGTTGGGATAATTCCTTATTTATATCTGCTATTGCTCCCTTTGTTTTGGCCTGGTTTTGCTGTATAGTAGCATTCATTTGCACGTTGCTAGCGGCTAGCTCCTTCATCATATCCTCAAGTGACTTGCTCGGCCTCGGTTGGCTTGGACCAACTTACTGTGACTCGGTCCCCTATGGTGATATTGGCCCGGGCTGTTCTATTGGTATTGGCGGTTAGGAAGCCGATAGAACTGCTAGTTCGATTGAGGAGCTGCCTGTTGAGACTGATGAGCCGAGTCCCTTGGGGCATCATTTCGCCAATTCTATTCGGACGGCCCTTGTCCATACGGCCGACTCGGCCCTGCCAGGTTGCCATTGTGTCCTTGGTATCCATCCACTGCATTTACCTCTGCTGGGTCCTCTTCCAGCAGGGTCGGACACTCATCTATCTTGTGGTCTGTAGCTCCGCAGTACTCGCATGGTTTCACCACAACCGGTTGTCTTCTAATGATCTGCATCATCATCTCCTTCATTTGTTTCATTTCCTCGGCCATTGAGTTCAGCGGAGTCTCGGCCTTCGCCACATTCTTTGTTCGGGTGAACTCCTCTTGCCGGCTAGTTTCTTCCCTAAACCATGCATTTTCGGTCACCCTTGAGATCAGCTCTCTTATCCAACTTAGCGGTCGGCTCGACATTGTTCCTCCAGCCTAGGCATCTAGAAGCATTTTATGCAAAGGTTTGAATCCATCCAATAATACTCAATAAGGAGGCCCAAGATTGCAACAACTTCTCTCCAATCGGTTGAACTTCTCGACGTAATCATACATGGACTCATTCCGCCCTTGCCTCATTTCTTGCATCTGCCTCCTTACTTGTGTAGCTCTCCCCGCGGGGTAATACTTAGCCAAAAACTTCCCTTGCATTTGAGCCCATGTTTGAATACTTCCTGAAAGCAAGGAGAGAAACCAATCATTAGCTGCATCTATCAGAGAGAAGTAGAAGGCCTTCAATTTGAGATCTTCCACTTCTACTCCATATGGCTTTAAGTTTTGGCAAATGCCATGAAAACGTTGAAGATGAGTGGTCGCGGATTCTCATTGAGTGCCCGAGAACTTAGGTAAATTATGCACGACGCCCGTGCTGATCATAATATCCTCATTTTCCGGGCCCTCATATATGCACCAAGGCTGGTTTCTAAAATTCGGATCCGAGAGTTCTCCCATGGTGGGCTCTCGGAGGACATCATCATCAAAGTTTTCTTCCCGGACTGGTTGCTCTCTCCGAGCTTGTGGCTGAGGAGGAGGAGGAGGTGGAGGTTGCCTAGGTGGCTGTCTTGGGCCTGCACCATTTCGGGCCTCGGGTGGCCCTTGGTTTGCCCAGGCAGCTTCCCTTAGGATTCGGTTTCGCTCTCAGACGAGCACCTCAAGATCCTCATAGAATGGAGGTCGTGCTTCGTCGTTGCGACCAAACCGGTGCATATCGTTGTTCACCTCATCTTCATCAAAATTACTACCGTGATGAGACATGGTTCAAAAGGACCAAGCACGCAAGCAACTAAGTAAACAAACAAAAAGAAACACAAACAAGAACAACTTCACCAATGCACAACTCCCCCGCAACGGCACCAAAATTTGACGAGTCGTCATCGTGACCTCGCAAATTTGCAATTTATAATCCACTACCTTAGGCTCCCTATTGGTTAGTAGAGCGGTAAGTAGGGGTTGAACCCAAGGGAGTTATTTCAGCTACTTGTTGTTCTCGGAAAAAGAAGGAAAAGTAAAGACAGTTGGGGGTTTAGTAAACAGCTTGAAAGTAAGTGCAAGTAAATAACAAGGGGTGATTCGAATGAGAGTAAGTATTCAGTTTAGGGCTTCTCTTGTGACACATTCGTCATAGACAACGAATTATGCATTCCACATTTTGTAGAGTGTGGTGTCCCGACAAAGGTGACAACCCAAGGTACCTGACGGAGCGCACTGCACTGTCGTTAAGGTGCAATGTTCTCTGTACAAATAAATTTATATTTTCCGCTACTCGCGACTTCACTACTGGGTAGTAAATGGTAAGTAGGGGTCGAACCCAAGGGAGTCAGTGTGGATTAGTTGTTCTTTAATGAAGCTTATGCAGAAATTAAATGCGATTGGGGTTGAGTTTGAGTGTGATTTGAGAACTGAAAGTAAATTACAATAATGGACTGTAAGGAAAGGATTCGGTTTTAGGGGCCTTGTATCATATTTGTTTATCATTGACCGCTAATGATCATACCAAGTGTTCAAAGATGAATCGGGGCCATTTCTAAGCGCAAGACTTGCAACATCGCGTAGAACACTTGAAATGATCATGCTAAGTATTCAAAGATGAATCGAGGCTATTTCTAGCGCAAGACTTGCAACTCCATTTAAAACACGTGTTCTATTTTAGACTAATTCCGTCTTTCGAAGTATCTTAGCCTTATGTGCATCCATTTGATCTTCTATTACGATTTCCCAAATTGTGTTTTAGATAAGTTGAACTCCTCAGATAGCTTTGCTTGTTACAGCTTCCACTACCCGAGTATGTTCACGAATTTCCACGGAAGAGCTTTGCTTGTTACAGCTTCCACTCAACCTTGGAAATTCTGACTATATATGGGACATAGAACAAGTTTTGAACACAAAGGTGTACTAAGAGTAAGATCTAAAACATTTATAATACAAGTACACCCCTTCAACCGAATAAAGAGTTTAGCTACTATTATTCATGGCACTGGACATCATAACTATGAATTTGGAAAAACAAGGGTTTTGAAAGACAGTAAAATAAATACGAGAAGACTTACAAAACCGTTGAAGCGCCAAGGATCAAGCTTTGATTCCAGAGTAGATTATTACAATAGTAGTGCCCAAACTCTAGAGAGAAGTGAGAGCTTCTCTCACTAACTATGGTGGAGGATGTTTTGGAATGAGATGAAGATTACAAAGGATGGGAGTGTGTATTTATAGCCATGGAGGAGGAGAAGATGTGGAGAGGATGAGGCCACTTGTCACAAGATGAGGGGAGCTCCATGGAGATGAAGACACATGGGGGAGGAGCAAAAGCCGCCGGCGGCTATGAGGTGGAGGAAGGGGAGTGGCTTGTGGTTTAGCCACCCATGTGAGGAGGAGCATCCCTTCTAGAAGCTTGTGATCTTTTCACAAAAGCAATCGGTTTGACCGGAATCTGACCGGAGCTTTGGCCAAAGCTTCTTGGATTTTGGAGAATGTATTCTGAATGAAAATGTCATTCTAAGATGATCTCAAGAAGGAACCTAAGCCAAATTCTGCTTGAAACATGGTCGAAATCCCAAATCGGATGAAATTGCCCTTGTTTGGCCTTTACCGGGCTCGGTGCCTTTGCATTGTGTTTTTGTCCAAACGCCAACTGTTCTAGCATATTTGAGTGATTCCAAGTCGGTTCCATGAAGGATGTTAAGGCTGATTTTGAGTGTAGCATGGTCGTGACCTGGAATGACTCGTAACATCTTTTCAGCGTAAAATCCTCTCCATAGCATGTTTTCTCTCTAGAGTCCAAAATACCTTGTAGAAATATATCGGGACTAACAAGTAGAAGTTAGATAGACAAACAGTCTAATTTGGTGGGTTTTACTGTGTTTTTGATTCGTATAATTATGGTCCATCAGATTACCCCACACTTTTAGTTGTTCGTCCCGAACAATGCTATTAAAGGGCGGCACACTAAGTAAGTTTGTTGAAATATGAAAATTAGACTGTGGGACTCGATTTATCCTAATTCATGCATTGCTTACTTATTACCAAATTGAACTGTATAAATAAATAGAAGAAACTTGATACTTGTACCTCCGTGCTGAGATGCAAATTATTCTGGATGTTTCGGGAGATAGCCCCTTTTTAGGCTCCTGGACTGCAACCTTAGGACTGTCTCGCACTATATGGTTTCCTTGTAGCTTTCTCTAGCACGTGATTTGGTTCGGGTTTCAATGGTTTGAGTACTTTGATTTTCTTTTGGCGAGGGACTGCTTTTGTAGTGAATCGGCCTTTGGCCTTTGATTTGACGCTTTGAGTACTTCACTTTTGTTCGGTTAAAACCTTCACAATTTTGGGCCTTTGGCCTCTTAATTTGCTTCTTCGAGCTTTCACTTCTTTGTGACTTGCTAGTCCATTTTCTCAAGCCTTTTTTGGGAGGTCCAATCATCGCCCGCGAGCATATGGAAATACCTCCCCGCTCTCTCTCATCATTGCCGTTTCGCGCGAGTCAAAATGAGGGTCGCTCATTTATTTTCCCGGCTACTTTGACTAGAGATAGGACGGTTTGATTCCCATCCCGCCTTCTTCTTTTTTTATGCATAAACACTGCATGGCGGAGCTGACTCTTGACTCAACTGAAAAACCCGAAGTGCAGCCTCCACTGACTTCGTAAACCACATAGTGAAATTCAGTCCTTCGATTACTTGCCAAGCCTCTCTAGGGCATTTCTATCAACTCCACATCCCTGGTTTATCTCAGCACAAAGGGACAAATGAGAAGTTACATTCTAAGTTTTTAAACAGTTGAATTTTCACAAGGTTAATGCATGAATTATGACTTATCTTTTTCACATTCTTAAGTTCATATTTTCAAAAAGATAACATTAAAAAAGAAAAACATGTTATTTATTTATGTACACATGCGGATCTCACCCCACACTTTTGAACGAAGGCGTCCCTTTCAGCACAACTTAGTTCAAAAGCCATGCAAGCAGACAATTACGAGAAGGAAATGATATTAAGGAAAGGTAAGATCAGAACTCCCTTTTTGTGTCGAATGACATGGCATGAGGCTGGATAATCGAGGGAGTTCGGCTGGGGCCTTGAACTCTCAGCGCAGGCCCGATAGTTCACGGAAGCTGCCTGGTTGATCCTATCGTGCTCCAAAAACCAATTCCATAATAGTCAATTCATTCTATGCACCAAGTGGGTGAGAGCGATTTATTGATAAAAACTAAAAGACAGAAAATAAAAAGACAGAAAGTAAGATAGTGTCGGGTTACCTCCCGACTAGTGCACTTGTTTAACGTCGTTGGCTCGACGATACCTCAATCATGGATCATAAGGTCGGATCCCAAGGGTGAGTGAGGTCAAACTTCTTCTCGGCAGCCCTTTTGCTCCGAGAGGGTGAGGTTTCTTTGACCATAGCTGCTGGTCCAATGAGTCGTGCTTGCTTGTTACTCTTTCCGGGTTTCCATTCTTTCGGCCCATGTTTTTGCCGCCTCTTCATGTTGGAATAGTTGGCACCTTTGTGATTTTGGAAATTTGGTTTTGTGCCATTAACTGTAGGCGACATCGAGCATGCACCTCTGCCAATCCTCTTCATTGTGGTAGTGATGGATGGTTGTCCTGGAACGAGTGAGTTTTCAAGCGGTTTTCCTTGTTGAGTCGTGGTGAGTGGGACTGGGGCTTTCTCAGACAGTTCGGCAATGAGGTCCGGGACTTCCTCGGGTGTTCTGAGCGCAAGGACCGGGCCTGGCTTGATTTCTTCGGCCTCTTTGGTAGTGATGTTCGGGACTTCTGTTGGCTCAGTAGTTAGGACTGTGATTTCCTCGGATGGATTGGTGATAAGGACCGGGCCTGATTTGGCCAGTTCTTCTTCTAACTCCCAGGGATAATCTGAATGTAGCTCTTCTTCAGGTAACCAAGGGTCCTTATCCTTGTCATTCGTATAGTCTCTGGGGGTAATCACACTGAGGTATGGGTCTGATATGGGCAATTCGTCATTGAGGTCCGGGTATGTCTTGGCCGTGAATTGGTGCATTGAGGCGTTCATTTGCTATATGTCTGCGGCCAATTGATGGGTGCTAGCTGCCAGCTCGTTTTCTGCTGCCCATAACTCAGTTTTGGCTTTGATTTGTTGCATTATGTTGTCCAGTTCTTCGCGCCGCATAGCCTGATCTTGTCTTTGTCTTGACCATGCGGCCAAATCATCTATTAAGTTCCAAAGATCATCTATGTCCAAGTTGTTCACCGAGCCTCCCGCTGCATCATTTAGCCAATTCCACTCTTGTGGCATCATCCCATTGAGAAACCTTTGAAGAAGATCGTGGTTGGTGAATCCATGGTGCGGGCAGCTTATCAACATGGATTCAAAGTACGCCAAGTACTCGTCCAATGTTTCATCCCGGGATTGTTTTATATTGTTGATCTTCTCGCGGATTTCAAGTTCGAAGGGTGGTGGGGAAATTTCCTCAATGTTCCAAGGTTCCATTCCGTAGTAGTAGGACTTAGTGAATTGCATGATAAAATAAAAAAAGAAAAAACAAAATAGAACAACTATTCCGATGCACAACTCCCCGGCAACGGCGCCAATTTTACGGAGCGCACTGCAATGTCGTTAAGGTGCAATGTTCTCTGTACAAATAAATTTATATTTTCCGCTACTCGCGACTTCACTACTAGGTAGTAAATGGTAAGTAGGGGTCGAACCCAAGGGAGTCAGTGTGGATTAGTTGTTCTTTAATGAAGCTTATGCAGAAATTAAATGCGATTGGGGTTGAGTTTGAGTGTGATTTGAGAACTGAAAGTAAATTACAATAATGGACTGTAAGGAAAGGATTCGGTTTTAGGGGCCTTGTATCATATTTGTTTATCATTGACCGCTAATGATCATACCAAGTGTTCAAAGATGAATCGAGGCCATTTCTAAGCGCAAGACTTGCAACATCGCGTAGAACACTTGAAATGATCATGCTAAGTATTCAAAGATGAATCGAGGCTATTTCTAGCGCAAGACTTGCAACACCATTTAAAACACTTGTTCTATTTTAGACTAATTCCTCCTTTCGAAGTATCTTAGCCTTATGTACATCCATTTGATCTTCTGTAACGATTTCCCAAATAATGTTTTAGATAAGTCGAACTCCTCAGATAGCTTTGCTTGTTACAGCTTCCACTACCCGAGTATGTTCACGAATTTCCACGGAAGAGCTTTGCTTGTTACAGCTTCCACTCAACCTTGGAAATTCTGAATATATATGGCACATAGAACAAGTTTTGAACACAAAGGTGTACTAAGAGTAAGATCTAAAACATTTATAATACAAGTACACCCCTTCAACCGAATAAAGAGTTTAGCTACTATTATTCATGGCACTGGACATCATAACTATGAATTTGGAAAAACAAGGGTTTTGAAAGACAGTAAAATAAATACGAGAAGACTTACAAAACCGTTGAAGCGCCAAGGATCAAGCTTTGATTCCAGAGTAGATTATTACAATAGTAGTGCCCAAACTCTAGAGAGAAGTGAGAGCTTCTCTCACTAACTATGGTGGAGGATGTTTTGGAATGAGATGAAGATTACAAAGGATGGGAGTGTGTATTTATAACCATGGAGGAGGAGAAGATGTGGAGAGGGTGAGGCCACTTGTCACAAGATGAGGGGAGCTCCATGGAGATGAAGACACATGAGGGAGGAGCAAAAGCCTCCGGCGGCTATGAGGTGGAGGAAGGGGAGTGGCTTGTGGTTTAGCCACCCATGTGAGGAGGAGCATCCCTTCTGGAAGCTTGTGATCTTTTCACAAAAGCCATCGGTTTGACCGGAATCTGACCAGAGCTTTGGCCGGAGCTTCTTGGATTTTGGAGAGTGTATTCTGAATGAAAATGTCATTCTAAGATGATCTCAAGAAGGAACCTAAGCCAAATTCTGCTTGGAACATGGTCGAAATCCCAAATCGGATGAAATTGCCCTTGTTTGGCCTTTACCGGGCTCGGTGCCTTTGCATTGCGTTCTTGTCCAAACGCCGACTGTTCTAGCATATTTGAGTGATTCCAAGTCGGTTCCATGAAGGATGTTAAGGCTGATTTTGAGTGTAGCATGGTCGTGACCTGGAATGACTTGTAACATCTTTTCAGCGTAAAATCCTCTCCTTAGCGTGTTTTCTCTCTAGAGTCCAAAATACCTTGTAGAAATATATCGGGACTAACAAGTAGAAGTTAGATAGACAAACAGTCTAATTTGGTGGGTTTTACTGTGTTTTTGATTCGTATAATTATGGTCCATTAGTACCCCGGCAAAGGTGGTACGCCGCGGTCTTAGTCTGCCAAGATGGTGTGTGGTGTCCCTACAAAGGTGACGCCTAAGTATACTGGCAAGGGTGATACACCACAACCTCACTTGGCAAGGTGTTAGACCTTCTAATCTAGTCCTTTGTTAGATCGAACAACCCGGCAAAGGTGTTGCTCAACCTATGTGTACTACCTACCATTGCGGCAAGGCATCCGGTAGATGTTACAATAGAGATCATTTGCTTGACTAAGCTTTGTGAAAAAACTTCCACTTAGCCTCGCATTTGATCCTAGTGAAATGTAGAATGAAATTAAGAACGAGTGTCTCAAAATGTAGTCAGAAGAGTGAAAACCCTAAACCGAATAGGGGCTTTAGCTACTAGTATTCATCAAAAGGAATACAATAGCCATAGGCAAAAGTAAAGAAAATACAAATGGTTTCTTTCTAATGCCGAGAGAGAAGGGGTAGAGAGAGAATTTAGTGCTAGATTTTTGGACTCCTATTTCCAAAACCAAGGGGTCTTATTTATAGGGAAATGGATTAGGGTTTCCTCTTGACTTGGGCACCACTCTTGCTCTGGAAGTAGCCAAAATGAATTGGCATGAGTCAAATGATAAGATGCTTCTAGAACCATCAAGATTTTGCAAGTGCCTTTTGACTTGGGCACCACATTTGCTCTGGAAGTAGCCAAAATGGATTGGCATGAGTCAAATGATGAGATGCTTCTAGAACCATTGAGATTTTGCAAGTGGGCCAGTAAAGCCTTGTGGTGATTTTGGCCTAAGATGCCATCTTTTAAATGTTCGTATGACAAAGTGTCGAATTTGGTGGGAATTGTTGACTCAATGAGTCGTATAAATATGGCTCATCACAAACTTTAGTCTCATTCTAAGGTTTGTCTAAGTTCGTCCCAAGTTTGTCTAAGTTCATCCCAAGTTAGTATATTTCTAAGGACGAACTTAGATAAACTTTAGAATGAGATTAACGAGACTAACTTGGGACGAACAAAGACAAACTTTAGTATCATTCTAAGGTTTGTCTAAGTTCGTCCCAAGTTAGTCTATTTCTAAAGACGAACTTAGATAAACCTTAGAATGAGACTAACGAGACTTAATTGGGACGAACAAAGACAAACTTTAGTCTCATTCTAAGGGTTGTCTAGGTTCGTCCTAAGTTAAGCTAAGTTCGTCGCAAGTTAGTCTCTTTGTAAGGATGAACGTAGACAAACCTTAGAATGAGACTAACGAGACTAACTTGGGACGAATAAAGACAAACATTAGTCTAATTCAAAGGTTTGTCAAAGTTTATCCCAAGTTAGTCTAAGTTCATCCCAAGCAAGTCTATTTCTAAGGACGAACTTAGACAAACCTTAGAATGAGACTAACGAGACTAACTTGGGACGAACAAAGACAAACGTTAGTCTCCTTAAAAGGTTTGTCAAAGTTCGTCCCAAGTTAGTCTAAGTTCGTCCCAAGTTAGTCTATTTCTAAGGACGAACTTAGACAAACCTTAGAATGAGAGTTACATGACTTACTTGGGATTAAGAAAGACAAACTTTAGTCTCATTCTAAGGTTTGTCTAAGTTCGTCCCAAGTTAGTCTATTTCTAAGGACAAACTTAGACAAACCTTAGAATGAGACTAACGAGACTAACTTGGGCCGAACAAAGACAAACTTTAGTCTCATTCTAAGGTTTGTCTATGTTCGTTCCAAGTTTGTCTAAGTTCATTCCAAGTTAGTATATTTCCGAGGATGAGCTTAGATAAACCTTAGAATGAGACTAACGAGACTAACTTGGGACGAACAAAGACAAACTTTAGTCTCATTCTAAGGTTTGTCTAAGTTCGTCCCAAGTTTGTTTAAGTCCGTCCCAAGTTAGTCTATTTCTAAGGATGGAATTTGATGTTCCCTCGAGTGGCATGTATTTGGCAAAACATAGCTTAGACAGTTCGCGCAGGAGTTCAAGGGGAGTTCGAACATATCCTAGTACACATATACAGGGTGGAGCAGACGCAAGGATATTTTCCGGAAGGATATTGGACAACGAAGATATCGCCAAGTTAAGTCAGCCAGCGACTTATTCAAGCATAAGGTATTCGAATGAATATCTACATTGAAGGTGGCGTTGCTTACTTGGGCAAGACGACTTCGTATATTCTTCCAACCGATTTGAGAAAGATATACATCAAATATCTAGGAATATTTCCTAAATATTTGATGGGATTATCTTGTGCAAATTAGGGTTTCGTCCTAGCATATAAATACAATGCTAGGGCGCCCTTATTCTGCATCGCTTTCAAGATCAAACATACACGAGTATACACTATTGATTGGGAAGGAAGAAAGCGACGGCCAGCTATGTTTCCCCACTGGAAACTCATCGGTGCAAGAGTAGTCTTATTAAGTGCAACTGAGACTGCCTGGAAGCGATCAAACTGCCGCACACAACAAAGGTGAACAAGCTTTCGAGAGAAAGCATCCGAGCTTCAGGAGAAGGTCGAGAACGTTCGGAATGCAGGTTCGGACGAAGGGGATTGAAGTTAACTGCTGTAAACCTCTGTTGCAAATCCGAGAGACGTAGTGTTAGAGGCTAGGCGATTACAAGGTGTAAGCGTAAGTCCACTTGTAGCTCTAACTCGTAATAAAGATTTGCTGTCCCTTCTAGGGTGTGGGAAACCCCCCAGAGTAGGCGTGGCCGAACTGGGTTATCATTCTGTGCGTCCTTCTACTTTCGTTCTGTTGTCTGAACTGTTGTGATACGAGTTCAAGGTTAGTCGCAACTGTACCTTGAACTGTCTACTGAACTGTTGTGAAAAGAGTTCAAGGTCTGTCGCAACTGTATCTTGGACACAAGCTTGAACAGGGGATATAATTTCAATTGGTATCAGAGCAAACACTCGACACACTGAGTGAGATCCAGAACTGTTCAAGATGACTCTGAAGGAAGGACAAAGCATCACCAGACCCCCACTACTCGAAGGATCGAACTATGTCACCTGGAATCCCGTGATGAGATCCTTTCTGAAATCCCTAGATGAAAAAGCGTGGAAGGCTGTTCCGAAAGGTTGGACGGAACCCATGATGAACAATCTCACTGGAGAACCGATCCCGAAACCGGAAGCACTGTGGACAGAAGAGGAGGACAAAGCATCTATGGGAAATTCAAAGGCTATGAACGCAATTTTTTTGGCCGTAGATGAAAACGTCATGAAGCTAATCATCAACTGTGAAGTGGCCAAGGAAGCATGGACTCCCTCCAAACAGCCTTTGAAGGCACAAACAAAGTTCGCAACTCTCGCATGCAGGCTGTCACAACCAGGTTTGAAGAGATGAAGATGAAGGAAAGTGAAACTATCACTGAGTACACCACCAAAGTTCTGGAACTGGCTAACGAGGCTTCTGCTCTAGGGAAACCCATCGATGTAGAAAGGTTGGCCAGTAAAGTCTTAAGATCACTCCCTCCGAGGTTTGCGATGAAGGTCACAACCATAATGGAAATGCACGACATCGCCAAACTAAAACTGGACGAGCTGATGGGTTCTCTCAGAACCTACGAGATCAATCATGATTTTCAACCTGGGGAAGTGAAGGGAATTGCACTAAAAGCGGACATATCTGAAGACAAACTGGATGGTGGCTGCACTACTGAACAAGTGGCTATGATGGCTCAGAATTTCGGCAAAATGGTGCGGAAAATCAACAGACGTGGACCAGAACAGGGCCAGCCTTCATCAAATAGCTTCCAAAACTGGAAAGCCGACAAGTCAAGATCCAGAGACATGAGACAAGACTCGTCTGACAAAGGAAAGGAAGAAATTCAGTGCCATGAATGCAAGGGGTTTGGTCATATTGCCTCCCAATGTGCGAATACTCTCATGAAGAAGAAGGCAATGATCGCTAGCTTCAGCGATAGTGAGTCAGATGAAGAAAAAGGTGAAACCACTAATTTTGTGGCTTTTGGTACTACTCTAGGAGAATGCAGCAATTCCAGTGAAGGAGTACCACCTCAGTTGGAACTCCCGGTTGAAGACCTCTCAGATAGTGACGATGAAGAACTCACGCATGAGTCTCTGGCTGAGACATATAAAGATCTGTACGAGAAATGGCTGATACTGATCAAGGTCAACAAGAAGCTGAATGACACAGTAGCAAGCGTCACTATAGAATAGGACAAGGTCTGGCAGGAGGTCGAGATACTGCTTACGCAGAAGGTGGAACTCGAAGGCACATTAGACTCACAGAACACTCAACTGGCTGAAATGAAACAAGAAAGATTGTGTCTTCTTGCTCAGAGAATAGAGCTCCTGGGTACTGTCTCTTCACTGAAAGTCGACATAGAAAGGGACCGTGACACTCATCCTGTAGGCATGGCGGGTCTAAGAAAAACCATCACAGATCTGAAGCGCAAGGAAGTGTTCCAACTAAGGAGGATAGAACAGCTAGAACTTCAGCTAGAATCTGAGAAGATGGATCACTCAGACACTGAGAAGGAGCTCAATCATCTCAAACAGTCGGTAAGGATGCTAAACTCTGGCACTAACGACTTAAATGATATGAACACCAGCCAGAACAGAAGGTGAGACAGCACCCCAGACAGAAAGTGGATTTGTCCCAAGAACAGACCTAAGGAAAGAACCGAGCTGATCACAAGGAGACGCATGGAACACTCGGTGGTGGAAAGACTCGTGGAACACCCGTCCAAAGTCGGGACTACTCACCAGTAAAACAAAGGATTGATCGGCGCACTTGCTGGTACTGCCACCAGATGGGACACATCAAACTGAAGTGTCACCTGTTTCTTGCAGAACGAAGCGCATACCATCAACGGCCCACACCTCGACAGAAACATGTCATGGTTAAAAAGGGAGATCAAACCATGTGCATGGTGGCTGGCTGCTCCTCAAGTCACACAGTGCAAGACAGTTGGTACTTCGACAGCGGATGCTCCGCCCACATGATAGGTAACTCTCAGTACCTTACTCATATTAGACCTGTTGAGCAGATGTGGTTTGTCACCTTCGGGGATGATGGAAAGGGTCAGGTGATCGGCTGTGGGACATTGATGGTTCCGGATCTCCCTGCACTCGAGAACACCCTCCTTGTCAAAGGACTGACAAGGAATCTTATCAGCATTAGTCAACTGTGCGACGATGGACATTATGTGTCATTCTCTAGCTACTCATGTCTTGTCCTAGAAAAAAATGGCGATACACTGATGAAAGGAAGAAGGGATGCCAACAACTGCTACACCATTGGGATGGGTCTGATGGGATCGATGAATGACGAGAACCATGGCAAGCAACCGGTTGCTCGTGCTTGTGCAGACGCCCAACATAGTTTCCTGCGAGGGGGAGTGGATTGGAGATGCGCACAAATCCATGTTGACAACTTTCCCAAGAAACTGTTGAATCAGAAGGTGTCATAGTTACAGACGGAGTTCGTACTATGCCCACAGAAATATGCCTGGAGCCGAACAAGAAAATATGAATATGAAGGGCACCAGAAGATGATAACTCTGAGGCATACCAAGACCTTTGTCGACCCCCATAGCAGGTTACGGAGTGGAACACCCAGATTCCCAGTGGGTCTATGTGGTGTCAACCACTGAATGCATCCGACGGTGGTCAGTCAAAGTCGAATCTCCAGCTGAACAGTTGGACTGACCACCTAAGGAAGGGAGCTGGAACAGAAGGCACATCGCGTGAAGACCAATATATTTTTTGAATATTCTCAAAGATCTTTCATGCCGTTATTTGAAAATGGGGGCTGACTATTTTGGGAAGTTGAAAAGGCCGGAGCATATTTTTTGAAACACAAAATAGTTGAGTGTGTTCAATTGCATACTCACTCTCGTCAAAACCCTAGAACTGCAAAAACTCTCTCAATCGCTCTCTCTCCAAACGGCGATGGTAAACACAAGGAAGTCTTCGAAGTCCGGCGTCAAATCCGCTGAGAAGAAGAACATGCAGTCCTCAAAGACTCTGGCGGAGAAACCCCAAATTCCGAAAGCAAAAGCTCCGAAGGTGAAAAAGGCATCGCCTTTACGATCTGACACCGAATCTTTGGCCGAAGCAAAGAAGACTGCCGGAGGAGGAACCGCTGAAATCCCTCAGCCAGTCGCGGTGGATTCATCAATCGACGGTGGTACGAGTCTTGTTCTTCCCCAATCTAAGGTATTCTCAGAATCTCAGACAGTTACTGCAAACATTCCTGTTGGTAAAAAGATTGTGGTAAACGAAGCTGTGAGTGTGGATGGTGAAGCCAGTAGGGCTGTTAGTGGGGAAGCCAATAGGGCTGCTATTGGAGATGATGCCAGTAGAGTAGTTATTGAAAATAAATCTGTCGAGAATGTGGATGAGGTACCCAGCAAGGTGGCTGGAGGGTCAGCAACATGGAGGGAGAAAATCCATGCTTCTGGGTATATTCGTCCGGCAGGTTTACAAAGAAAGAAGGGGACTCACCGAGTTGTTTCTCCAAGACAATGTCTGGCCAAGATCAGTTCAATTAGAGGAAAGCTCATAGCAATGTTTGATGAGGAGACAGAGAAACTTCTTGAGGCCTCCGGGAAGAGGAAGCTAGTGATTAATGAGGAATCTGACGATGGCTCGGACAAGAAGATTGGAGGTTCAGAAGGTGAACCAATCAGTAAGCAAGAGGAGATTGTGTCCGAGATGGTTCATCCACCAGAGAATCTTGAGGTGTTGAAGGAAGCCTCTAGAGAAGAATCTGATCCTACAGAAAAGGATGAAGAGTTGCAGAAGATGTTCAAAGACATTGATGATGTCATGGAAGATTTGGAAAAAGAGAAGGATCAGGGAATGGCAAGTTCAGAGGAAGTTCAGCATGCCCGGAGTGTTGGGGCAGAAGGGTAGGTTGCCGAGAAAGTTGCAAGTGTTCCAACTGTGGAACCAAGTGTTCAGACTGAAGCTGAAACTGCACCAGCTCTAAAGGAAGTTATGGCTAAGGAGACAGTGGTTGTACCAGCAGTCATACAAGGTGATCTTCGTAATGATCATATGGAGGAGGATGGTACATCAGTTCGTGGGGTTTCTGCGAAGTCAGTGTCAAAGGAAGTTACTCTTTCGGATGATGACCAGGACCTTGTCCCTCTTGTCAATCTCAAAAGGACAAAGAAGAAAAAGAAGAAGGTAGATTTTGCAAAGTCTACAAAGGGATCTGTTCAGAAGGTTGCTGAGGTCAGCATTGGTGCAGGGGGAGTCGGCTCTTCCAAGAAAAGGAAGCGCGATGCTACGATTCCCGTCTCTGAAGATGCTGGGAGATGCGAAGTCCCAGCCCCTGAGTCTGAGACTGTTCCAGTGGGTAAGGTCAAGAAAGGAGTGTGGTTCGTTAATAAAGACGCTGCGTTGAAATGGAGTTGTGTGCTGAAAAGGAAAATCATTCCTGAGAGGTTGCTAGATGAGTCCCGATACAAGGGAACGGAAGTGATTGAGGTGCTCAAGGAATCTGATCTGTTCTGGACGTTGGACAGATGCAAGCCGTTCAACGAGCAATTGGTGCGTGAAGCCATGGTAAACCTTCCTCCTGGGTTTGGGGTCATTGGAGAAGCAGATTATGGGGTCTTCTATGTTAGAGGAAGAAGGATCAAGATTGATCCTGAGCTGATCAATGTATACTTTTCCATGGACGACCCAGCTGTTGGTGAAGAGGAATCAAACTTTGAGAAGATAGTGAGCACCATCACTGCAGGCTCTGTTCGGTGGAGGCCTGAGTCAGTTGTGCATACAGCGGATCTGTCTACGTTCTATTCGATGCTATTTTCATTGCTGTTTTCAACTGGAGGCCATCTACTCATCGGTCTACTGTCAATAAGGACATGGCCCAACTGATTTATTAGATAGGGAATAAGCTGAAGTTCCACCTGGGTAGAGTAATGTTCAAACAGATTGCTGAATATACTACTTCGCAGAGAACTCTGCACCAGATTTGCTTCCTGTCTCTGATATATGAGCTGATCATCCATCAAGATCCAGATTTGAAGGCCTCGCCTGACCATCTCACAAAGGCACCCAGCAAGTTCATCGTTGACCACAAGTTGTTTAAAGGGCGTCACGTGAACGATCTCAAGGAGGGGAACTAGAAAGGAAAGGTTGTTGCGGAGTCGAGGCAAGGGGGAGCCAGGATGGGCCGGGATGAGAGGAGGCAGCTGCTCAATGACCTAAATGTCATCATCGAAGTGGACAATGAGCAACGCAAGCGCATCAACAAGCTCGCTCGTGCCCTCAGCTACCCAAGTGAGGATGAATCTGATGATACCGTTTCTGAGGATGCCACTGATGATGGGTCGTCTGCATGAAGGTCCTCTAAAAAACTATCTCCCTGAAATATTTGTTTCAAACTTTCGTACTTAGTGCTTGTTCTGGCACATTTTGATTGGCTGTTCGAACTCGGATCGTACCCCTTGCCAGTTATTGGCAAAAGGGGGAGTATTTTGGAGGAGACAATTTTTGTTTCCCTCTAAGTTGTCTATTAACTAGATAGTTAGATAGACTTAGTTATCTAGTAGATCTGGTTTTGCCAAAATGCCAAGGGGGAGATTGATGTTCCCTTGAGTGGCATGTATTTGGCAAAATGTAGCTTAGACAGTTCGAGCAGGAGTTCAGGGGGACTTCGAACATATCCTAGTACACATATACAGCGTGGAGCAGACGCACGTATATTTTTCGGAAGAATATTGGACAGCGAAGATATCGCCAAGTTAAGTCGGCCAGCGACTTATTCGAGCATAAGATATTCGAATGAATATCTACATTGAAGGCGGCGTTGCTTACTTGGGTAAGAAGACTTCGTATATTCTTCCAACCGATTTGAGAAAGAAATACATCAAATATCTAGAAATATTTCCTAAATATTTGATGGGATTATCTTGTGCAAATTAGGGTTTCGTCCTAGCATATAAATACAATGCTAGGGTGCCCTTATTCTGCATCGCTTTCAAGATCAAACATACACGAGTATACACTATCGATTGGGAAGGAAGAAAGCGACGGCCGGCTGTGTTTCCCCACTGGAAACTCATCGGTGCAAGAGCAGTCTTATCAAGTGCAACTGAGACTGCCTGGAAGCGATCAAACTGCCGCACACAACAAAGGTGAACAAGCTTTCGAGAGAAAGCATCCGAGCTTCAGGAGAAGGTCGAGAACGTTCGGACTGCAGGTTCGGACGAAGGGGATCGAGGTTAACTGGTGTAAACCTCGGTTGCAAATCTGAGAGACGTAGTGTTAGAGGCTAGGCGATTACAAGGTGTAAGCGTAAGTCCACTTGTAGCTCTAACTCGTAATAAAGATTCGCTGTCCCTTCTACGGTGTGGGAAACCCCCCAGAGTAGGCGTGGCCGAAATGGGTTATCATTCTGAGCGTCCTTCTACTTTCGTTCTGTTGTCTGAACTGTTGTGATACGAGTTCAAGGTCTGTCGCAACTGTACCTTAAACTGTCTACTGAACTGTTGTGAAAAGAGTTCAAGGTCTGTCGCAACTGTATCTTGGACACAAGCTTGAATAGGGGATATAATTTCAAAATTAGATAAACCTTGGAATGAGACCGACGAGACTAACTTGAGAGGAACAAAGACAAACTTTAGTCTCATTCTAAGGTTTGTCAAAGTTCGTCCCAAGTTAGTCTATTTCTAAGGACAAACTTTAGTCTCATTCTAAGGTTTGTCAAAATTCGTCCCAAGTTTGTCTAAGTTCGTCCCAAGTTAGTCTATTTCTAAGGACAAACTTAGATAAACCTTAGAATGAGGCTAACGAGACTAACTTGGGAGGAACAAGGATAGACTTTAGTTTCATTCTAAGGTTTGTCTAAGTTCATCCCAAGTTAATCTAAGTTTATGCCAAGTTAGTCCCTTTCAACGGACGAACTTAGACAAAACTTAGAATGAGACTAACGAGACTAACTTGGGACGAACAAAGACAAACGTTATTCTCATTCTAAGGTTTGTCAAAGTTCGTCCCACGTTAGTCTATTTCTTAGGACGAACTTAGACAAACCTTAGATTGAGACTAACGAGACTAACTTGGGACGAACAAAGACAAACTTTTGTCTCATTCCAAGGTTTGTCTAGGTTCATCCAAAGTTAAGCTAAGTTCGTCCCAAGTTAGTCTCTTTCTAAGGATGAACGTAGACAAACCTTAGAATTAGACTGACGAGACTAACTTGGTACGAACAAAGACAAACGTTAGTCTCATTCAAAGTTTGTCAAAGTTTATCCCAAGTTAGTATAAGTTCATCCCAAGTTAGTCTATTTCTAAGGATGAACTTAAACAAACCTTGGAATGAGACTAACGAGACTAACTTGGGATGAACAAAGACACACGTTAGTCTCATTCTAAGGTTTGTCAAAGTTCGTCCCAAGTTAGTCTAAGTTAGTCCCAAGTTAGTCAATTTCTAAGGACGAACTTAGACAAACCTTAGAATGAAACTAACGTGACTTACTTGGGACTAACAAAGACAAACTTTAGTCTCATTCTAAGATTTGTCTAAGTTCATCTCAAGTTAGTCTATTTCTAAGGACGAGCATAGATAAACCTTAGAACGAGACTAACGAGACTAACTTGGGACGAACATAGACAAACTTTAGTCTCACTCTAAAGTTTGTCTAAGTTCGTCCCAAGTTTGTCCAAGTTCGTCCCACGTTTGTCTATTTCTAAGGACGAACTTAGATAAACCTTAGAATGAGACTAACGAGACTAACTTGTGACGAACAAAGACAAACATTAGTCTTATTCAAAGGTTTGTCAAAGTTTATCCCAAGTTAGTCTAAGTTCATCCCAAGTTAGTCTATTTCTAAGGACGAACTTAGACAAACCTTAGAATGAGACTAACGTGACTAACTTGGGACTAACAATGACAAACTTTAGTCTCATTCTAAGGTTTGTCTAAGTTCGTCCCAATTTAATCTATTTCTAAGAACGAACTTAGACAAACCTTAGAATGAGACTAACGAGACTAACATGGGACGAACAAAGACAAACTTTAGTCTCATTCTAAGGTTTGTCAAAGTTTGTTCCAAGTTTGTCTAAGTTCGTCCCAAATTAGTCTATTTCTAAGGACAAACTTAGATAAACCTTAGAATGAGACTAACGAGACTAACTTGGGACGAACAAAAACAAACTTTAGTCTCATTCTAAGGTTTGTCTAAGTTCGTCCCAAGTTTGTCTAAGTTCATCCCTTGTTCGTCTATTTCTAAGGACGAACTTAGATAAACCTTAGAATGAGACTAACGAGACTAACTTGAGACGAACAAAGACAAACTTTAGTCTCATTCTAAGGTTTGTCAAAGTTCGTTCTAAGTTAGTCTATTTCTAAGGACGAACTTAGACAAACTTTAGAATGAGACTAACAAGACTAACTTGGGACGAACAAAGACAAACTTTAGTATCATTCTAAGGTTTGTCTAAGTTCGTCCCAAGTTTGTCTAAGTTCATCCCAAGTTAGTCTATTTCGAAGGACAAACTTAGATAAACCATAGAATGAGACTAACGAGACTAACTTAGGACAAACGTTAGTCTCATTCTAAGGTTTGTTTAAGTTCGTTCCAAGTTAGTCTATTTCTAAGGACGAACTTACATAAACCTTAGAATAAGGTTAACGAGACTAACTTGGGACGAAGAAAGACAAACTTTAGTCTCATTATAAGGTTTGTCTAAGTTCGTCCCAAGTTAGTCTTTTTCAACGGACGAACTTAGACAAACCTTAGAATGAGACTAACTTGGGTCGAACAAAGGCAAACGTTAGTCTCATTCTAAGGTTTGTCAAAGTTCATCCCAAGTTAGTCTAAGTTCGTCCCAAGTTAGTCTATTTTTAAGGACGAACTTAGACAAACCTTAAATTAGACTAACATGGCTAACTTGGGACTAACAAAGGCAAACGTTAGTCTCATTCTAAGGTTTGTATAAGTTCGTCCCAAGTTTGTCTAAGTTCGTCCCAAGTTAGTCTATTTATAAGGACGAACTTAGATAAACCTTAGAATGAGACTAACAAGACTAACTTGGGACGAACAAAGACAAACTTTAGCCTCATTCTAAGGGTTGTCTAGGTTCGTCCCAAGTTAAGCTAAGTTCGTCCCAAGTTAGTCTCTTTGTAAGGATGAACGTAGACAAACCTTAGAATGAGACTAACGAGACTATCTTGGGACGATTAAGACAAATGTTAGTCTCATTCAAAGGTTTGTCAAAGTTTAACTTAAGTTAGTGTATTTCTAAGGATGAACTTAGACAAACCTTAGAATGAGACTAACGAGACTAACTTGGGACGGACAAAGACAAACGTTAGTCTCATTCTAAGGTTTGTCAAAGTTCATCCCAAGTTAGTCTAAGTTCATCCCAAGTTAGTCTATTTCTAAGGACGAACTTAGACAAACCTTAGAATGAGACTAACGTGACTTACTTGGGACTAACAAAGACAAACTTTAGTCTCATTCTAAGGTTTGTCTAAATTCATCCCAAGTTAGTCTATTTCTAAGGACAAACTTAGACAAACCTTAGAATGAGACTAACGAGATTAACTTGGGACGAACAAAGACAAACTGATGAGTCGTCGTCATGACCTCGCAAATTTGCAATTTATAATCCACTACCTTAGGCTCACTATTGGTTAGTAGAGAGGTAACTAGGGGTCGAACCCAAGGTAGTTATTTCAGCTACTTGTTGTTCTCGGAAAAAGAAGAAAAAGTAAAGACAGTTGGGGGTTTAGTAAACAGCTTGAAAGTAAGTGCAAGTAAATAACGAGGGGTGATTCGAATGCGAGTGAGTATTCAGTTTAGGGCTTTTCTTGTGACACATTCATCATAGACAACGAATTATGCATTCCACATCTCGTAGAGTGTGGTGTCCCGACAAAGGTGACAACCCAAGGTACCCCGATAAAGGTGGTACACCTCGGTCTTAGCCTGCCAAGATGGTGTGTGGTGTCCCTTCAAAGGTGACGCCTAAGTATCCCGGCAAGGGTGATACGCCACAACCTCACTCGGTAAGGTGTTAGACCTTCTAATCTAGTCCTTTGTTAGATCGAACAACCCGGCAAAGGTGTTTCTCAACCTATTTGTACTATCTACCATTACGGAAAGGCATCCGGTAGATGTTACAATAGGGATCATTTGCTTGACTAAGCTTTGTGGCAAAACTTCCACTTAGCCTTGCATTTGATCCGCGGGATTAAGCCCAAGGACTAGTGAAATGTAGAATGAAATTAAGAACGAGTGTCTCAAAATGTAGTCACAATAGTGAAAACCCTAAACCGAATAGGGGGTTTAGCTACTAGTATTCATCAAAAGGAATACAATAGCCATAGGCAAAAGTAAAGAAAATACAAATGGTTTCTTTCTAATGCCGATAGAGAAGGGCTAGAGAGAGAATTTAGTGCTAGATTTTTGGACCAAGGGGTCTTATTTATAGGGAAATGGATTAGGGTTTCCTCTTGACTTGGGCACCACTCTTGCTCTGGAAGTAGCCAAAATGGATTAGCATGAGTCAAATGATAAGATGCTTCTAGAACCATCAAGATTTTGCAAGTGCCTTTTGACTTGGGCACCACTCTTGCTCTGGAAGTAGACAAAATAGATTGGCATGAGTCAAATGATGAGATGCTTCTAGAACCATTGAGATTTTGCAAGTTGGCCAGTAAAGCCTTGTGGTCATTTTGGCCTAAGATGCCATCTTTTAAGCCCGATTCCTCCTCGACCTTCCAAACTGCCTGAAATGCAAAATGATACCAACAAGTAAATGTTCGTATGACAAAGTGCCGAATTTGGTGGGAATTGTTGACTCAATGAGTCGTATAAATGCGGCTCATCAAACCACCCCACACTTAAACTTGTTCGTCCAGAACAAGGTCTAGGTCATAAGAGGAAAATAAAAGAAACACCACAAGACCTTCTCGGCATCCTTGATATGCGTACGAGTTGCTATTCTAGATTTCACCTTTCCATGCATAACTCAATTATTACTCAATGGATTATGCTCAAACATGGAAGTAACTTGCTACGTGTTACCTTTGAGCCGAGATGGAAACCAATTCGGATGAGTGGGAGATAGTCCTTTTTAGGCCCATGATCTACACTCTCGGTCTCAGGTTTTTGCTATATGGTTATACTTCATTTCTTTTTCTTGCACGTGATTTATTCGAGCTTCAAGGGTTGAGTTCTTCTTGTTGCTTTGTTTGGACAGCTTGTAGTGAGTTTGGCCTTCGGCCTTTGATGTATAAATGATGTATCTCACTTTTGTTGCGGGTAGAACTTTCACACTTTGGCTGATTTTCTTTGAGCTTTGCTCCTTGTTGTGCATTCCTTGTCCTTCTCTTTTGGGAGGTCCAATCATAGCCCGCAAGCATATGGAAATACCTCCCCGCTCTTTCTCATCCTTGTCGTTTCTGTGCGGGTCAAGTTGAGGGTCGCTCACCTCTTTTCCCGGCTACTCGGACTAGAGATAGGACGGTTTGATTCCCGTCCTGCCCCTTGCATAAATACTGCAGTGGCGGAGTCCACTCTAAACCCATGAGCCTCAAACTGCTAGCCTCCACTAAATCAATATAACCATATAGTTCGAACCCGGTCCCTTGAGTGCTTTTGTCAAGCCTTTCTTGGACATTTCTATCAACTCCACATCCCTATTTATCTCAACTCACAAGGACACGTAGAGAGTTAAATTCACAAGTCATCACACAATTCAGATTTTCATGAGAGAAGTGCATGTAATCGACTCTATCTATTTCACATCATTAAAGATTAATATTGCATATCTAGGAAGAAGAAAGAAATCCTTATTTAAAAATTTCAAAGGAAACGTGCTGACTCATGCATGTGCAAAAAGATAGACGTGCTGACACAACAAACGACTCTCCCACCCCACACTTTTGAACAAAGCCGTGTCCTCACGGAATGACTTAGATTCAAAGCACACAATGCAAGCATATAAAGGAAAAGAAAAGACATATAAATGAGAGATTGAACAGGACTCCCCTCGTGGTGTCGTTGCGTGTTGTGATTGTGGAAGCAAACGACAAGGCTCTGATCGGCATGAATCTTTTGAATTTCAGGGGAGTTCGGTCGGGCCCGATATAGAACTAGGTTGCGACCGGTCCTGCATGAATGAATCATTTTTTTCCAAGTGCAATGGGGTGAGTATGTGACACGACTTAAATAAAAAATGACATAAGTAAATAGACTGAAAGAAAAGAATGTTGGGATGCCTCCCGGCGAGCGCCTTTGTTTAACGTCGTTGGCTCGACGGTACCTCCTTCAAGGAGGTTTGGGAGGTTTGGCTAGGTCAAACTCTTGGGTAGGCAAGTCGTCCTCGCCGTGATAGTGCTTAACCCTTTGCCCATTGACCTTGAATCGACTCCCATCTCTCGGGTTCTCAAGCTCTAGAGCCCCATGGTTGAAAACCCGTGTCACCGTGTATGGGCCGGTCCATCTAGACCGCAGCTTGCCGGGCATCAGCCTTAATCGAGAAGAGAAGAGAAGAACTTTCTGGCCGACTTCAAAGTTGCGCCGGAGAATATACTTTTCATGATATAGCTTTGTCTGCGCCTTGTAATCTGATTGGCCCTCATAGGCCTCGAGGCGCAGCTCTTCAAGTTCACATAACTGCATTTTTCTATCAAGTCCGGCCGCCCTTAAGTCTGGGTTGCATTGCTTAAGAGCCCAATAGGCCTTGTGTTCCAACTCCACCGGAAGGTGGCATGCTTTCCCGTAAACCAATCGGAAGGGAGAGGTCCTTATTGGCGTCTTGTAGGCCGTCCTATAGACCCCCAACGCTTCATCCAATCTCTGGCTCCAATCTTTTCTCGTCGGCTTTACCATTTTCTGAAGGATCCCTTTGATTTCATTGTTGGAGATCTCCGCTTGTCCATTAGTTTGGGGATGGTACGCCGTGGAAGTTCGATGGTGGACATGGTAGTGTCTCAAGGTGGAGGCCATCATCCTATTGCAAAAATGTGTTCCTTGGTCACTTATGGTGGCCTTGGGTACCCCATACCGGCAGAATATATTGGTGCGCAAGAAATCCACAACGGTCTTGGCATCATCGCACCTAGTGGCCTTCGCTTCAACCCATTTGGACACATAGTCCACAGCAACGAGAATATAAGCATAGCCACATGAAATAGGGAACCGTCCCATGAAATCGATGCCCCATATGTCAAAGACATCGTTAACCAAGATGGTCACTTGGGGCATCTCATTCCTAGCCGATATGTTGCCTACCCTTTGGCATCTATCAACCTCTTACAGTGCTCATAAGCATCTCTAAACACGCTAGACCAAAAGAACCCACTATCAAGAATCTTTCTAGCTGTTCTCCTTGGGCCAAAATGGCCACCACAAGCATGCTCGTGAAAAAAGCTAAGCACCGAAGCAATCTCAACATCGGGGATGCACCTCCTCAGAATCTGATCTACACCTATCTTCCATAAATAGGGGTCATCCCACACATAGAATCTAGACTCATGCTTAAGCTTCATACATTGTGCCTTTGAATAAGAGGGGGGAAATTTACCTCCCACCAAGTAGTTCACTATGGGGGCAAACCACGGCAGGTTGCTAGCGAGGGCATACAGATGCTCATCTGGAAAGGCCTCGGTGATCTGCCCCTCCTCTTCTTCTTGAACTAACTGACTTAGGTGGTTAGGCACCATGTTCTCAGGCCCCTTCTTATCCTTGATCTCCACATCAAACTCTTGTAGTAGCAAGATCCACCTTATGAGCCGTGGCTTAGCCTCCTTCTTGGTCATCAAATAACGAATGACCGCATGATCCGAGAAGACTACCACCTTTGTGCCGAGCAAGTATGATCTGAACTTTTCCAAGGCAAATACTATGGCCAAGAGCTCCTTCTCAGTGGTGGAATAGTTTCTTTGAGCGGCATCCAAGGTTCTCGAGGCATAGTAGATCACGACCGGCCTCTTTTCTACCCTTTGGCCGAGAACCGCCCCCACGGCATAATCACTAGCATCGCACATGATCTCAAAAGGTTGCCCCCAATCCGGAGCTCGGATGATGGGTGTGCTAGTGAGGGCCTATTTGAGCTCATCAAAAGCCTCCGTGCATGCATCGGTAAACTCAAAATGGACATCCTTCTGTAAAAGATTGGATAGAGGCAACGCCTTCTTGGAAAAGTCCTTTATGAATCTTCGGTAAAATCCAGCATGTCCAAGGAACGACTTGATGTCTCGCACCGTGGAGGGGTAGGGTAGATTCACAATCAAATCAATCTTGGCTTTATCAACCTCTATTCCCTCTCGTGAGACGATATGCCCTAAGACCACACCGTCAGTAACCATGAAATGACACTTTTCATTGTTGAGCACTAAGTTCATAGAGACGCATCGTTCTCGGACTGTGCTCAAATTTTCCAAGCAAGCGTCAAAAGTGTCACCATGCACGGTGAAGTCATCCATGAATACCTCAATGAACGTCCCAATCATATCCGAGAAAATACTAGTGACCACCCTTTGAAAGGTACCCGGAGCATTGCATAATCCAAACGACATTCTCCAAAAGGCAAACGTACGGAATGGGTAGGTGATGGTGGTCTTTTCTTAGTCCTCGGGTGCTATAGGGATCTAATTATATCCCGAGAACCCATCAAGAAAGCAGAAGTAGGGCTTGCCCGCCAAACGATCTAGCATTTGGTCGATGAATGGACGAGGGAAGTGTTCCTTTCTTGTGACGGCATTCAACTTCCGATAATCAATGCACATCCTCCACCCATTCTTGATCCTGGTCGTCACCATTTTGCCTTTGGCATTCTCCTCGACCGTGATCCCAGTTTTCTTTGGGACCACATGGACCGGGCTCACCCACCGGCTATCTGAGATAGGATAAATCACGTCCGCATCTAGCAACTTTTGGTTTTCTTTCGGGACGACCTCCATCATGATCGGATTCAAGCGTCATTGAGACTCTCTTGAAGGTTTTGCTCTGTCCTCTAGCGGAATGCGGTGCATGCACACAGCCGGGCTTATTCCCCTTATGTCCGCAAGGGTCCATCCTATGGCCAACTTGTGGTGACTCAATACCTCGATCAAACGACACTCTTGGTCTACCTCTAGGCCACTCTTGATGATCACTGGGAGAGTGTCGTTTTCCCTAGGAATGCATATTTCAAATGCCTGGGCAGAGGTTTTAGTTTTACCTTCGATGCTTGCACAATGGAAGGCAAGCACACATTGGCCTTGAAGAGCCAAACCTCATTGACCTCGTACTTTCGTGTGAGTGGTCGTGCTACCTCCAACTGGGATATTGCGTCTCGAAAGTCCTCGGTCAACCCGTATGAGCCCTCATGTGAAAACATGGCTTTCTCGATCGTGAGCTCAAGAGGATCCGCTCCTCACTCCGGCTGGACCTCTTGGACTAGGTCGTCCAAAGTATCTAACGCATGCACTGCCTCAAACTCTAAGGGATGCTTCATGGCTCGGAATATATCAAAAATGATCACTTCTCCTTCTACCTCCATCGAGAGCATCCCACTGCCGGAATCTATCTTCATTTTTGACGTCTTGAGAAACGGCCAGCCTAGTAGTATAGGCGCATGGTCCGTCTGGCTGCTGTTCTCCATTTTGAGTACGTAGAAGTCAGCCGGGAACACAAGTTCCCCCACTTGCACTAGCACGTCTTTAATCTTCCCTTCGGGCTGTTTACACGAACGGTCCGCCAATTGGATGGTTAGCCCGGCCGGCTCAAGAAGGCCAATGCAAAGACAGGAGTAGATCGAGTAAGGCAAGACGTTTATAGAGGTTCCAAGGTCCAACATGCAATTTTCAATCCGGATGTTGCCGATCGTGCACGGGATGGTATAAGTTCCCGGGTCGCCACATTTGGGGGGCACTTTTCGCTGAATAACTGCTGAAACGTTCTTGCTCATCAGCTCTTGGTCAATTTGAGTACCTCGCCTCTGGTTAGTGCAAAGTTCCTTCAAGAACTTTGCATATCTAGGGATTTCCTTAATGGCTTCCAGGAGAGGGATATTGATCTTAACTTTGCTAAACAGCTCCCAAATGTCCTTATCCATCACATATCTCTTGGGAGCCAGAGCTAGCACAAGAAATGGCAGAGGGGCACTGATACTGGAGTTTTCGTCCCCGGTTCCTGGTACCGGGCCTGGCTCATAATCCTCGGCCGCTGGTACCGGGTCTGGTCCTAGTGTACCGAGTGCCTCGGGCCCGTTCAGATTTTCCTCGGGCACCGTCGGGCATTCTTCTTCCTTTGGCTCTTCCGGCTCAACGATGAGCTTCTTCCCACTCCTTAGAGTCACGTGACAGCACTGCCTTGTCGCGAGGCAATGTGCACAAATAAATTTATATTCCGCTACTCGTGACCTTACTACTGGGTAGCAAGTGGTAAGTAGGGGTCGAACCCAAGGGAATTAGGGGGATAAGTTATTCTTTGAGGGAATCGTACAGCGACGGAGCGTGTTTTAAGGTTGATTGGGGTTTTAGCGGTTATAACTAAGTGACCTTTTTTTGGTTGTTTTGGTTTTTAGTGCGGAAAGTAAATTATAGAAAAATAAATACTGAAAAATAAAAAGAAAGACTTACAGTGGGTGATGCATGATTTGTGAGTCCTCCGGATGGTGAGTGCAGTTTATTAAGGCAGTTATACTAGGAAAGTAAATACAAGGGGGTTTTGTAATTTAAGGAAAGCATTCGGTTTCGAGGGCCTTGCATCATAGCCTGTTTTATCATTTTAGTAATCCTTCTAAGTATTAAAACGTGCATCAAGGCCATTTCAAGCGCTCGATTTGCCACACTGTCTAGTCGTTTGCAAAAGTGTTCGAAAACGAATCAAGGCCATTTCAAGCACTCGACTTGCAACACTGTCTAATCTTTTGCAAAATACGTAGAGCCCTTGTTCTACTTAGACTAGCACCCCATTTCAAGGTATACTAGCCTATGTGCATCCATTGGACAATCTTTTCCGATGTATCCAAATGGTGTTTGAGAGAGATCGAACTCCTCAGATAAGCTTTGCCATTTCAAGCATCCACTTACCCGAGTATGTTCACAAACTTCCACGGAAGAGCTTTGCCATTTCAAGCATCCACTCAACCTTGGAAGTTCTGACCTAATATATGGCACATAGAACAAGTTTTGGATACAGAGAAAAAACACTAAAATGGTCTAAAACATTTTATAATACAAGTACACCCCTTCAACCGAATGAAGAGTTTAGCTACGATTATCCATGGAAGAGGATATCATAGCTAAATACTCGGGGGTTTTTGAAAGACAGTAAGTAAAGGGGAATACTCAAGAACCAACAGGAGTATTCCCAAATCCTACTTGAATACTCAAGAACCAAGAGGAGTATTCTCTATAACTGTTATAATACTCAAGAACCAACAGGAGTATTATTTCAAACCAAAGCTTACAAAAGTACCACAATTTCTAGAGAGATAAGTGTTTTTGATTTTGGGATTTGTGGGATGTGTTACAAATGAGTTTGGCATTGGTATTTATATCCAAATGGGGAGAGAATGGAGGGTGGAGATGGCTTTCATCCAAGGGAGGAGAAGGGAGGAAGAAGGTTGTGGTGGAGGAGGAGACAAGTGGCAACTTCCCATGGTGTGTGGAGGAGCCGCCGGTTACCCGGTTGGAGGAGGGAAGGAGAGGTGGCTTTAGCCACCTCTTGCCAAGAGCCGCCGGTCACCATGGAGGAGAAGGGGGAGGAAGCTACCCATGACTCATCTTCTTCCCCAAAGCCGCCGGTCATCAATGGATAAGAGTGAGTTTGTGTGAGTTTTGTGATGTTTTTAAAAAACTATCAGTCCAATTTTGCTCCGGTCTGACTTTGGTTGCTTCTCGGTTGGATTTGTATTGAGTGATTCCACGTCAGGATCTTGAGATTTCTTCATTCAGTGTCTGATCGTGACCTTGGAATGACTCGTAATATCTTTTCAGTGTAAAATCCTCTCCTTAGCGTGTTTTCTTTCTAGTCTCCAAAATACCCTGTAGAAATATATCGGAACTAACAAGCAAAAGTTAAATAGACAAACGGTCTAATTTAGTGGGTTTAACTGTGTTTATGATTCGTATAATTATGGTCCATCAGATCACCCCACACTTTTAGTTGTTCGTCCTGAACAATGCAATTAAAGGGCGGCACTAAGTAAGCTTTTAAAATATGAAAGTTAGACTGTGGGACTCGATTTATCCTAATTCATGCATTACTTACTTATTACCAAATTGAACTGTGTAAATAAACAGAAGAAACTTGATACGTGTACCTTCGTGCTGAGATGCAAATTATTTTGGATGTTTCGGGAGATAGCCCTTTTTAGGCTCCTGGACTGCATCCTCGGGACCGTCTCGCACTATATGGTTTCCTTGTAGCTTTCTCTAGCACGTGATTCGTTTCGGGTTTCAACGGTTTGGTCTTGTATTTTCTTTTTGCGAGGGACAGCTTTTGTAGTGAATCGGCCTTTGGCCTTTGATTTGACTCTTTGAGTACTTCACTTTTTGTTCGGTTAAAACCTTCACAATTTTGGGCCTTTGGCCTCTTGATTTGCTTCTTTGAGCTTTTTGCTTCTTTGTGACTTGGTAGTCCATTTTCTCAGCCTTTTTGGGATGTCCAATCGTCGCCCGCGAGCATATGGAAATACCTCCCCGCTCCTCTCATCCTTTTCGTTTAGCACGGGTCAAGATGAGGGTCGCTCATCTATTTTCTCGGCTACTTTGACTAGAGATAGGACGGTCTGATTCCCGTCCTCGCCTTTTTTTCTTCTTTTTTTTGCATAAACACTGCATGGCGGAGATGACTTCAATCTTCACTGAAACCCGAAGTGCAGCCTCCACTGACTTCGAAAATCATATAGTTTGATTCGATCCTTCGAGTGCTTGCCAAGCCTCTCTAGGGCAGTTTATGTCAACTCCACATCCCTAGTTTATCTCAGCACAAAGGAACAAATGAGAAGTTACATTCTAAGTTTTTAAACAGTTGATTTTCACAAGGTTCATGCATGAATTATGATCTATCTTTTTCACATTCTCAAGTTCATATTTTCAAAAAGATAATATTAAAGGAAAGAAAACATGTTTATGTACACAGGTGGTTCTCACCCCACACTTTTGAACGAAGGCGTGCCTTTCAGCACAACTTAGTTCAAAAGCCATGCAAGCAGATATTGTACGAGAAGGAAATGACATCAAGGAAAAGGGAAGAACATAACTCCCTTTATTGTGTCGAATGAACGACATGGCATGAGGCTGGATAATCGAGGGAGTTCGGCTGGGGCCTTGAACTCTTGGCGAAAGCCTGGCTAGCTTAATGTTGCACCCAAGTCCGATTCCTGAATAGTCATTTCTTCTATGCACCAAGTGGGTGAGAGCGACTTATTGGAAAAAACTAAATGACAGAAAATAAAAGACAGAAAGTAAGATAGGTGTCGGGTTACCTCCCGACCAGTGCACTTGTTTAACGTCGTTGGCTCGACAGTACCTCATTCCTGGATCACTGGTTTGGATCCCATGGGTGGCTCAGGTCGTATTTCTGTGTTAATCAAGTTGACCTCGCCATGGTAATGTTTGACTCGCTGCCCATTCACCGTGAATCTGCTTCCATAATTAGGGCTTTCTAACTCAATTGCTCCATGGTTGAATACCTTAGTTATCGTGAAAGGGCCAGTCCATCTAGATTTAAGCTTTCCGGGCATCAATTTCATTCGCGAGGAAAAGACCAGCACTTGTTGTCCCTCCTCAAATGAGCGTCGGAGGATGAATTTGTCATGATACAATTTGGTCCGTGCTTTATAGTCCGTTTGCCCTTCATAAGCCTCAAGCCGCAATTCCTCAAGCTCACACAGATTAAGCTTCCTATCTAGTCCTACAGCTTTTAAATCTGGATTGCATTGCTTGAGCGCCCAATAGGCTTTATGTTCTAATTCCACCGGAAGGTGGCATGCCTTCCCATAAACAAGCCGAAAGGGGGAGGTTCCAATTGGCGTCTTGTATGCCGTCCGATAAGCCCAAAGAGCTTCATCTAGCCTCTGACTCCAGTCTTTCCTGCCCGACTTTACCATCTTTTCTAAAATTCCTTTGATTTCGCGGTTGGAGATCTTTGCTTGACCATTGGATTGGGGGTGATATGCCGTGGATGTCCGGTGGTGGACATGGTAGCGTTTTAAGGTAGCAGCCATCATGCGGTTAAAGAAATGAGTTCCTTGGTTGCTTATTATGGCTTTGGGTACCCCGTACCTACAAAACAGGTTAGTGCGCAAAAATTCTATGACAGTCTTTGCATCGTTGCACCTTGTGGCCTTGGCTTCTACCCATTTTGACACATAATCTACAGCAACTAAAATGTAAGTATAACCGCATGAGACTGGGAATGGTCCCATAAAATCAAGACCCCAAATGTCAAAAACATCGTGGACTAATATGGGTACTTGAGGCATTTCACTTCTAGCTGACACATTTCCTACTCTTTGACACTTATCGCATTTTTTACACTTTTCACAAGCATATCTAAATATGCTTGGCCAGAAAAAGCCACTATCTAAGATTTTTCTAGCGGTTCTCCTAGGCCCGAAGTGTCCTCCACATGCAAACTCATGGCAAAAGCTGATAACAGAAGCTATTTCATTATCGGGGATGCATCTCCTAAGTATTTGATCTGCTCCTATTTTCCATAAATAGGGATCATCCCATAAGTAATATCTAGCATCATGCCTAAGTTTCATGCATTGTGCTTTAGTAAAAGAGGGAGGGAATGTACCTCCTACAAGGTAGTTGACGATTGACGCGTACCATGGCATCTTGGCAGAGACTGCATAGAGATGTTCGTCTGTGAATGACTCAGTTATGTGTCCTTCTTCTTCCTTTCGGACAATCCTACTGAGGTGGTCCGCTACAGTATTCTTGATCCCTTTTTTGTCCCTTATTTCCACATCGAACTCTTGTAGTAGTAATATCCACCGAATGAGTCTTGGCTTGGCCTCCTTTTTCTTCATCAGGTAACGGATGGCAACATGGTCAGAGTAAACTATTACTTTTGCTCCAAGCAAATAGGGTCTGAATTTTTCTAGAGCGAATACTACTACCAAGAGTTCCTTCTCGGTGGTGGAGTAGTTTCGTTGGGCAGGATCTAGGGTTCATGAGGCGTAGTAGATCACACCCGCTTTCTTGTCAATCTTTTGGCTGAGAACTGCTCCTACAGCAAAGTCGCTTGCGTCGCACATGATCTCAAATGGTTTTTTCCAATCCGGAGTTTGGATGACGGGTGTTCTAGTGAGGGCCTTTTTGAGCTCATCAAAGGCTTCTTTGCATGTATTGGTAAATTCAAAAGGAACTTCTTTTGGAGAAGAGTGGATAGAGGCAACGCCTTTTTGGAGAAGTCCTTGATGAATCGTCGGTAGAATCCCGCATGCCCAAGGAAGGATTGGATGTCTCGGACAGTGGAGGGGTATGGTAAAGTCATGATCAGGTCTATCTTAGATATATCCACCTCTATGCCTTCTTGTGAGACGACGTGCCCTAAGACCACTCCATGAGTTACCATTAAGTGGCATTTCTCATAATTGAGCACGAGGTTCGTTGAGACACATCATGCCAGAACCGTGCTCAAGTTATCGAGGCAAGCGTCGAATGTATTGCCATAGATGGTGAAGTCGTCCATGAAGACTTCAATGAATTCCCCGATCGTGTCTGAAAAGATGCTGGTTACTACCCTTTGAAAAGTTCCCGGGGCATTGCATAGGCTGAACGACATTCTTCTGAAGGCGAATGTACCGAATGGGAAGGTGAATGTAGTCTTCTCTTGGTCCTCAGGTGCTATAGGGATCTGGTTGTATCCTGAGAACCCGTCCAAGAAGCAGAAATTTGGCTTGCCTGCCAGTCGGTCCAGCATTTGATCGATGAATGGTAGGGGAAAATGATCTTTTCTTGTGACTGCGTTTATTTTCCTATAGTCGATGCACATTCTCCAGCCGTTCTTGATCCTTGTTGTTACCATATTTCCTTCGGCATCTTCCTCGACTGTGATCCCACTTTTCTTTGGGACCACGTGGACAGGACTCACCCATTGGCTATCTGATATGGGATAGATAACGTCTGCATCTATTAGCTTTTGTATTTCCTTTTGGACGATCTCCATCATGATTGGGTTGAGTCGTCGTTGAGGCTCTCTTGATGGCTTTGCACCGTCCTCAAGTTGAATACGGTGCATGCATACAGCCGGGCTGACTCCTCTCAAGTCGGCCAGAGTCCAGCCAATAGCCAACTTGTGTTGTTTCAGTACTTTTATCAAACTTTGTTCCTGGCCTGCTTCCAAGCCACTCTTGATGATTACTGGGAGTGTGTCATTATCCCCTAGGAAGGCGTACTTCAGATGTCCAGGCAGGGGCTTTAATTCTATTTTGGGGGCGTGCATCACAGAGGGCAGAAAAGTATTTGATTTGAATAATTTTACCTCGTTGACTTCATATTCTGGTGTGAGAGGCTTCGAGATTGTTAAGTGGGCCACTGTTTCATGCAAGTCTTTGGTTAATTCGTATGAGCCTTCGGCTCCGTCGAGTATGGCTTCTAAGGGATCTGCTATTGATTTTGTTTGAATTTCATGGACCAGGTCGTCCAAGGCATCGAGAGCGTGTACTTCTTCGAATTCTAAAGGGTGCTTCATTGCTTGGAATATGTCAAAGCTGAAGACTTCTCCTTCTACTTCCATTGAGAGCATTCCACTTCCACAGTCTATCTTCATTTTTGATGTTTTGAGAAATGGGCGGCCGAGAAGGATGGGTGCATGATCCGTAGGTCCGCCATTCTCCATTTTTAAGACGTAGAAGTCTGCTGGAAATACTAATTTGCCTACTTGAACCAGGACGTCTTCGATTTTGCCCTCGGGTTGTTTGCATGACCGATCTGCTAGCTGAATAGTGAGACCGGTGGGTTTGAGTGGCCCAATCTTAAGACATGAGTAGATAGAGAAGGGAAGAACATTGATTGATGCCCCAAGGTCTAGCATGCAGTTATCAATCCTGATGTTGCCAATTGTGCATGGAATGGTGTAAGTTCCTGGATCTCCACATTTGGGGGGCACTTTTTGTTGTATGACGGCCGATACGTTTCTACTCATCAGCTCTTGATCGCATCTAGTACTCCTCCTTCGGTTGGTGCAAAGTTCTTTCAAAAACTTGGCATATCGAGGAATTTGCTTGATGGCTTCCAAAAGGGGGATGTTGATTTCAACTTTGCTAAACAACTCAAACACGTCCTCATCCATGACATGTGGTTTTCGCACGCGAGCAGGTACCGGAAATGGAAGTGTTGTGCTGATTTTTGGGGTTTCGGTTCTGGGCACCGGGCCAGGCCTGTGTTCTTTGGACGTATTCTCCTCTTTTTCGGTTACGTCCCGCTCTTCCTCAAATATGTCGTCATCTTTATCGGTCGCATAATCCTCTAAAGTTTCGAGAGATTCGGGCCTCATTTGCTCCTCTCCTGGCAACCTTGGGCCTTTTCCCTCCTCTTGCTCCAAAGGTCTGCCGACAAGCGTTTTTCCACTCCTAAGAGTTAAGGCATTCACATTCTCCTGCATGATTTGAATAGTTTGTGAAAGGAGTCTGCCGGACTCATTAGCGAGTGTGGATACTAAGGCAGCGAGTTGGGAGATTTGTTTGGTCAATTCTGAAATTGCCCCGTCAGTTTTTTCCTGGTGTTGGTGTAGCGAAGTACCCAATTGATTTATGCTTCCTGCGAGCTCCTTTATTGTGTCATCGAGCGACTTGGTTGGTTCTTGCTGATTGTTGTTGTATTCTTGGTATCCTCCTAATGCATTTATTTCTACTGGGTCCTCAACCAGTACTGTTGGACATGTGTTAGTTCCGTGGTCTGTAGAATCACAAAACTCGCAGGGTCTCGCTTGAACTGTCTGCATTCGTAGGAATTGCATCATCATTTCCTTCATTTGTCTCATCTCTTCTGGCATAGAGCTCATCGGTGTTTCAGCCTGTGCCACATTCCTTGTTCGGGAGAATTCTTCCTGCCGAGTTGTCTCTTCTCTAAATCGGGTGTTTTCAGCGACGTTGGTGATGAGATCCCTTATGCTACTTAATGACAGATTCATCATGGATCCTCCAGCTGAGGCATCCAGGAGCATTTTGTCTAAGGGTCTTAATCCATCAATGAGATACTCGACGGTGAGTTTCTCAGGTAGTCCAAGGGTACAGCAGCTTCTCTCCAGGCAGTTGAACTTTTCCAGGTAATCGTACATGGTTTCGTTAGGTTCTTGCCTTATGTCCTGCAGTTGCCTTCTTACTTGTATTGCCTTTGTTGCTGGGCAGTATTTGTCCAGGAACTTCCTTGGCATCTGAACCCATGTTCTGATGCTTCTCGAAGGTAATGAAAGGAACCAATCGTTTGCCGAGTCAATGAGGGAAAAATAGAATGCCTTTAACTTGAAGTCGTCCATATTCACTCGACTGGGCTTTAGATTTTGGCAAATGCCATGTAAGCGTTGGAGATGAGTTGTTGCAGATTCTTCATTAGTTCCTGAGAACTTTGGAAAATTGTGGACTACGGACATGTCGACGATAATGTTTTCTAGTTCAGGGCTCTGGCATATGCACCATGGCTGCGTTTCGAAATCTGGGGCATTGAGTTCTCCCATAGTGGGTGCACGGTAGTTGTCATCCCCATAGTAGTTATCGTGGCTTCCTTGGCGAGACATGGTTGAAGCGCGTATTGATTTAAAGAACTTTATCCGATTAATTAACTAACTCCCCGACAACGGCGTCAATTTGACAGCACTGCCTTGTCGCGAGGCAATGTGCACAAATAAATTTAGATTCCGCTACTCGTGACCTTACTACTGGGTAGCAAGTGGTAAGTAGGGGTCGAACCCAAGGAAATTAGGGGGATAAGTTATTCTTTGAGGGAATCGTACAGCGAGGGAGCGTGTTTGAAGGTTGATTGGGGTTTTAACGGTTATAACTAAGTGACCTTTTTTGGTTGTTTTGGTTTTTAGTGCGGAAAGTAAATTACAGAAAAATAAATACTGAAAAATAAAAAGAAAGAGTTACAGGGGGTGATGCGTGATTTGCGAGTCCTCCGGATGGTGAGTGTAGTTTATTAAGGCAGTTATACTAGGAAAGTAAATACAAGGGGGTTTTGTAATTTAAGGAAAGCATTCGGTTTCGAGGGCCTTGCATCATAGCCTGTTTTATCATTTTAGTAATCCTTCTAAGTATTCAAACGTGCATCAAGGCCATTTCAAGCGCTCGATTTGCCACACTGTCTAGTCTTTGGCAAAAGTGTTCGAAAGTGACTCAAGGCCATTTCAAGCACTCGACTTGCAACACTGTCTAGTCTTTTGCAAAATACGTAGAGCCCTTGTTCTACTTAGACTAGCACCCCATTTCAAGGTATACTAGCCTATGTGCATCCATTGGACAATCTTTTCCGATGTATCCAAATGGTGTTTGAGAGAGATCGAACTCCTCAGATAAGCTTTGCCATTTCAAGCATCCACTTACCCGAGTATGTTCACGAACTTCCACGGAAGAGCTTTGCCATTTCAAGCATCCACTCAACCTTGGAAGTTCTGACCTAATATATGGCACATAGAACAAGTTTTGAATACAGAGAAAAAACACTAAAATAGTCTAAAACATTTTATAATACAAGTACACCCCTTCAACCGAATAAAGAGTTTAGCTACGATTATCCATGGAAGAGGATATCATAGCTAAATACTCGGGGCTTTTTGAAAGACAGTAAGTAAAGGGGAATACTCAAGAACCAACAGGAGTATTCCCAAATCCTACTTGAATACTCAAGAACCAACAAGAGTATTCTCTAAAACTGTTATAATACTCAAGAACCAACAGGAGTATTATTTCAAACCAAAGCTTACAAAAGTACCACAATTTCTAGAGAGATAAGTGTTTTTGATTTTGGGCTTTTTGGGATGTGTTACAAATGAGTTTGGCATTGGTATTTATAGCCAAATGGGGAGAGAATGGAGGGTGGAGATGGCTTTCATCCAAGGGAGGAGAAGGGAGGAAGAAGGTTGTGGTGGAGGAGGAGACAAGTGGCAACTTCCCATGGTGTGTGGAGGAGCCACCGATTGCCGGTTGGAGGAGGGAAGGAGAGGTGGCTTTGGCCACCTCTTGCCAAGAGCCGCCGGTCACCATGGAGGAGAAGGGGGAGGAAGCTACCCATGACTCATCTTCTTCCCCAAAGCCGCCGGTCATCAATGGATAAGAGTGAGTTTGTGTGAGTTTTGTGATGTTTTTACAAAACTATCAGTCCAATTTTGCTCCGGTCTGACTTTGGTTGCTCCTCGGTTGGATTTGTATTGAGTGATTCCACGTCAGGATCTTGAGATTTCTTCATTCAGCGTCTTATCGTGACCTTGGAATGACTCGTAATATCTTTTCAGCGTAAAATCCTCTCCTTAGCGTGTTTTCTCTCTAGTCTCCAAAATACCCTGTAGAAATATATCAGAACTAACAAGCAAAAGTTAAATAGACAAAAGGTCTAATTTAGTGGGTTTAACTGTGTTTATGATTCGTATAATTACGGTCCATCATCACGGCACTTACATTTCACCTTGGGTTTTGAACGGTTTGCGAAGGGAGCCGGCCTGATTCTTTCTTAAGTTCAGAACATGTGATATCAAGTTGGGATAATTGCTTATTTATCTTTGCTATTGCTCCCTTTGTTTCGGCCTGGTTTTGCTGTATAGTAGCATTCAATTGCACGTTGCTAGCGGCCAGCTCCTTCATCATATCCTCAAGTGACTTGCTCGGGCCCGGTTGGCTTGGACCAGCTTGACTGTGACTCAATCCCCTTTGCAGATATTGGCCCGGGCTGTTCTGTTGGTATTATTGGTTAGGAGGCCGATAAAACTGTTGGTTCGATTGAGGAGCTGCCTGTTGAGACTGATGAGCCGAGTCCCTTAGGGCGTCGTTTCGCCAATTCTGTCCGGATGGCCCTTGTCCATACGGCCAACTCGGCCCTGCCCGGTTGCCATTGTATCATTGGTATCCATCCACTGCATTGACCTCTGCTGGGTCCTCTTCCAGCAGGGTCAGATACTCATCTGTCTTGTGGTTCGTAGCTCCGCAGTACTCGCATGGTTTCACCACAATCGGTTGTCTTCTAATGATCTGCATCATCATCTCCTTTATTTGTTTCATTTCCTCGGCCATTGAGTTCACCAGAGTCTCGGCCTTCGCCACATTCTTTGTTCGGGTGAACTCCTCTTATCGGCTAGTTTCTTCTCTAAACTGGGCATTTTCGGCTACCCTTGAGATCAGCTCTCTTATCCCACTTAGCGGTAGGGTCGACATTGTTCCTCCAGCCGAGGCATCTAGAAGCATTTTATCCAAAGGTTTGAATCCATCCAATAAGTACTCAATAAGGAGCTTCTCGGGTAGCCCTAGATTACAATAACTTCTCTCCAATCGGTTGAACCTCTCGACGTAATCATACATGGACTCATTCGGCCCTTTCCTCATTTCTTGCAACTGCCTCCTTACTTGTGTAGCTCTCCCCGCGGGGTAATACTTAGCCAAAAACGTCCCTTGCATTTGAGCCCATGTTTGAATACTTCCTGAAGGCAAGGAGAGAAACCAACCATTAGCTGCATCTATGAGAGAGAAGTAGAAGGCCTTCAATTTGAAATCGTTCACTTCTACTCCATAGGGCTTTAAGTTTTGGCAAATGCCATGAAAACGTTGAAGATGAGTGGTCGCGGATTCTCCTTGAGTGCCCGAGAACTTAGGTAAATTATGCACGACGCTCGTGCTGATCATAATATCCTCAAGTTCCGGGCCCTCATATATGCACCAAGGCTGGTTTCTAAAATTCGGATCTGAGAGTTCTGCCATGGTGGGCTCTCGGAGGACATCATCATCAAAGTTCTCTTCCCGGACTGGTTGCTCTCTCCGAGCTTGTCGCTGAGGAGGGAGGAGGAGGAGGTGGAGGTTGCCTAGGTGGCTGTCTCGGGCCTGCACCATTTCAGGCCTCGGGTGGCCCTTGGTTTGCCCGGGCAGCTTCCCTTAGGATTCGGTTTCGCTCTCGGACGAGCACCTCAGGATCCTCATAGAATGGAGTCGGTGCTTCGTCATTGCGACCGAACCGGTGCATATCGTTGTTCACCTCATCTTCATCAAAATTACTACCATGATGAGACATGGTTCACAAGGACCAAGCACGCAAGCAACTTAGTAAACAAACAAAAGAAACACAAACAAGAACAACTTCACCAATGCACAACTCCCCGGCAATGGCGCCAAAATTTGACTAGTCGTCGTCGTGACCTCGCAAATTTGCAATTTATAATCCACTACCTTAGGCTCACTATTGGTTAGTAGAGCGGTAAGTAGGGGTCGAACCCAAGGGAGTTATTTCAGCTACTTATTAGTGTAAGTAAATAACAAAGGGTGATTCGAATGAGAGTGAGTATTCAGTTTAGGGCTTCTCTTGTGACACATTCGTCATAGACAATGAATTATGCATTCCACATTTCGTAGAGTGTGGTGTCCCGACAAAGGTGACAACTCAAGGTACCCCGGCAAAGGTGGTACGCCCTGGTCTTAGCCTGCCAAGATGGTGTGTGGTGTCCCTACAAAGGTGACGCCTAAGTATCCCGGCAAGGGTGATACGCCACAACCTCACTCGGTAAGGTGTTAGACCTTATAATCTAGTCCTTTGTTAGATCGAACAACCCTGCAAAGGTGTTACTCAACCTATGTGTACTATCTACCATTGCGGCAAGGCATCCGTGCTTGGTCCTTACAATAGGGATCATTTGCTTGACTAAGCTTTGTGGCAAAACTTCCACTTAGCCTCGCATTTGATCTGTGGGATTAAGCACAAGGTATAGTGAAATGTAGAATAAAATTAAGAACGAGTGTCTCAAAATGTAGTCACAAGATTGAAAACCCTAAACCGAATAGCGAGTTTAGCTACTAGTATTCATCAAAAGGAATACAATAGCCATAGACAAAAGTAAAGAAAATACAAATGGTTTCTTTCTAATGTCGAGAGAGAAGGGGCAGAGAGAGAATTTAGTGCTAGATTTTTGGACTCCTATTTCCAAGACCAAGTGGTCTTATTTATAGGGAAATGGATTAGGGTTTCCTCTTGACTTGGGCACCACTTATGCTCTGGAAGTAGCCAAAATGGATTGGCATGAGTCAAATAATAAGATGCTTCTAGAACCATCAAGATTTTGCAAGTGCCTTTTGACTTGGGCACCACTCTTGCTCTGGAAGTAGCCAAAATGGATTGGCATGAGTCAAATGATGAGATGCTTCTATAACCATTGAGATTTTGCAAGTGGCCCAGTAAAGCCTTGTGGTGATTTTGGCCTAAGATACCAACTTTTAAGCCCGATTCCTCCTAGACCTTCCAAAGTGCCTGAAATGCAAAATGATACCAACAAGTAAATGTTCGTATGACAAAGTGCCGAATTTAGTGGGAATTGTTGACTCAATGAGTCGTATAAATACGGCTCATCACAAACTTTAGTCTCATTCGAAGGTTTGTCTAAGTTCATCCCAAGTATGTCTAAGTTCATCCCAAGTTAGTATATTTCTAAGGACTAACTAAGATAAACCTTAGAATGAGACTAACGAGACTAACTTATGATGAACAAAGACAAACTTTACTATCATTCTAAGGTTTGTCTAAGTTTATCCCAAGTTAGTCTAAGTTCATCCCAGGTTAAACTATTTCTAAGGACGAACTTAGACAAACCTTAGAATGAGACTAACGAGACTATCTTGGGACGAACAAAGACAAACGTTAGTCTCATTCTAAGGTTTGTCAAAGTTCGTCCCAAGTTAGTCTATTTCTAAGGACGAACTTAGACAAACCTTAGAATGAGACTAACATGACTTACTTGGGACTAACAAAAACAAACTTTAGTCTCAATCTAAGGTTTGTCTAAGTTCGTCCCGAGTTAGTCTATTTCTAAGGACAAACTTAGGTAAACCTTAGAATGAGACTAACGAGACTAAGTTGGGACGAACAAAGACAAACTTTAGTCTCATTCTAAGGTTTGTCTAAGTTCATCCCAAGTTTGTCTAAGTTCATTCCAAGTTAGTATATTTCTGAGGCTGAACTTAGATAAACCTTAGAATGAGACTAAAGAGACTAACATGGGACGAACAAAGACAAACTTTAGTCTCATTCTAAGGTTTGTCTAAGTTCATCCAAAGTTTGTGTAAGTTCGTCCCAAGTTAGTCTATTTCTAAGGACGAACTTAGATAAACCTTGGAATGAGACTAACGAGACTAACATGAAAGGAACAAAGACAAACTTTAGTCTCATTCTAAGGTTTGTCAAAGTTCATCCCAAGTTAGTCTATTTCTAAGGACGAACTTCAGTCTCATTCTAAGGTTTGTCAAAGTTCTTCCCAAGTTCGTCCCAAGTTAGTCTATTTCTAAGGACAAACTTAGATAAACCTTAGAATGAGGCTAACGAGACTAACTTGGGAGGAACAAAGACTGACTTTAGTCTCATTCTAAGGTTTGTCTAAGTTCATCCCAAGTTAACCTAAGTTCGTCCCAAGTTAGTCTTTTTCAACGAACAAACTTAGACAAACCTTAGAACGAACAAAGACAAACTTTAGTATCATTCTAAGGTTTGTCTAAGTTCGTCCCAAGTTTGTCTAAGTTCATCCCAAGTTAGTCAATTTCCAAGGACGAACTTAGATAAACCTTAGAATGAGACTAACGAGACTAACTTGGGACGAACAAAGACAAACTTAAGTCTCATTCCAAGGTTTGTCAAGGTTCATCCAAAGTTAAGCTAAGTTCGTCCCAAGTTAGTCTCTTTCTAAGGATGAGCGTTGACAAACCTTAGATTGAGACTAACGAGACTAACTTGGGACGAACAAAGACAAACGTTATTTTCATTCAAAGTTTGTCAAAGTTTATCCTAAGTTAGTATAAGTTCATCACAAATTAGTCTATTTCTAAGGACGAACTTAAACAAACCTTAGAATGGGACTAATGAGACTAACTTGGGACAAACAAAGACAAACATTAGTCTCATTCTAAGGTTTGTCAAAATTCGTCCCAAGTTAGTCAATTTCTAAGGACGAACTTAGACAAACCTTAGAATGAAACTAACGTGACTTACTTGGGACTAATAAAGACAAACTTTAGTCTCATTCTAAGGTTGGTCTTAGTTCGTCTCAAGTTAGTCTATTTCTAAGGACGAACTTAGATAAACCTTAGAATGAGACTAACGAGACTAACTTGGGACGAACAAAGACAAACTTTAGTATCATTCTATGGTTTGTCTAAGTTCGTCCCAAGTTTGTCTATTTCAAAGGACGAACTTAGATAAACCTTAGAATGAGACTAACGAGACTAACTTGGGACGAACAAAGACAAACATTAGTCTCATTCAAAGGTTTGTCAAAGTTTATCCCAAGTTAGTCTAAGTTCGTCCCAAATTAGTGTATTTCTAAGGGAAAACTTTGATAAACCTTAGAATGAGACTAACGACACTAACTTGGGACGAACAAAGACAAACTTTAGTCTCATTCTAAGGTTTGTCTAAGTTCGTCCCAAGTTTGTCTAAGTTTGTCCCTAGTTAGTCTATTTCTAAGGACGAACTTAGATAAACCTTAGAATGAGACTAACGAGACTAACTTAAGACGAACAAAGACAAACATTAGTCTCATTCAAAGGTTTGTCAAAGTTTATCCCAAGTTAGTCTAAGTTCGTCCCAAATTAGTGTATTTCTAAGGGAAAACTTTGATAAACCTTAGAATGAGACTAACGACACTAACTTGGGACGAACAAAGACAAACTTTAGTCTCATTCTAAGGTTTGTCTAAGTTCGTCCCAAGTTTGTCTAAGTTTGTCCCTAGTTAGTCTATTTCTAAGGACGAACTTAGATAAACCTTAGAATGAGACTAACGAGACTAACTTAAGACGAACAAAGACAAACTTTAGTATCATTCTAAGGTTTGTCTAAGTTCGTCCCAAGTTTGTCTAAGTTCATCCCAAGTTAGTCTATTTCTAAGGACAAACTTAGATAAACCTTAGAATGAGACTAACGAGACTAACTTGGGACGAAAAAAGACAAACTTTAGTCTCATTCTACGGTTTGTCTAAGTTCGTCCCAAGTTAGTCTCTTTCAAAGGACGAACTTAGACAAACCTTAGAATGAGACTAACGAGACTAACTTGAGAGGAACAAAGGCAAACTTTAGTCTCATTCTAAGGTTTGTCAAATTTCATCCCAAGTTAGTCTATTTCCAATGACGAACTTAGACAAACCTTAGAATGAGACTAACAAGACTAACTTGGGACGAACAAAGACAAACTTTAGTCTCATTCAAAGGTTTGTCTATGTTCGTCCCAAGTTTGTCTAAGTTTGTCCCAAGTTAGTCTCTTTCTAAGGACAAACTTAGACAAACCTTAGAATGAGACTAACGAGACTACCTTGGGACGAACAAAGACAAACTTTAGTATCATTCTAAGGTTTGTCTAATTTCGTCCCAAGTTTGTCTAAGTTCATGCCAAGTTAGTCTATTTCTAAGGACGAACTTACATAAATCTTAGAATGAGGTTAACGAGATTAACTTGGGACGAAGAAAGAAAAACTTTAGTCTCATTCTAAGGTTTGTCTACGTTCGTCCCAAGTTAGTCTCTTTCAACGGACGAACTTAGACAAACCTTAGAATGAGACTAACTTGGGACGAACAAAGGCAAACGTTAGTCTCATTCTAAGGTTTGTCAAAGTTCATCCCAAGTTAGTCTAAGTTCGTCCCAAGTTAGTCTATTTCTAAGGACGAACTTAGACAAACCTTAGAAATAGACTAACGTGGCTAACTTGGGACTAACAACGACAAACTTTAGTCTCATTCGAAGGTTTGTCTAAGTTTGTCCCTAGTTAGTCTATTTCTAAGGACAAACTTAGACAAACCTTATAATGAGACTAATGAGACTAACGTGGGACGAACAAAGACACACTTTAGTCTCATTCTACGGTTTGTCTATGTTCGTCCAAAGTTTTTTCTAAGTTCGTCCTAAGTTAGTATATTTTTAAGGATGAACTTAGATAAACCATAAAATGAGACTAACGAGACTAACTTGGGACGAACAATGACAAACTTTAGTCACATTCTAGGGTTTGTCTAAGTTCGTCCTAAGTTTGTCTAAGTTCGTCCCTAGTTAGTCCATTTGTAAGGACGAACTTAGATAAACCTTAGAATGAGACTAACGAGACTAACTCAAGACAAACAAAGACAAACTTTAGTCTCATTCTAAGGTTTGTCAAAGTTCGTTCCAAGTTAGTTTATTTCTAAGGACGAACTTAGACAAACCTTAGAATGAGACTAACGAGACTAACTTGGGCAAACAAAGACAAACTTTAGTATCGTTCTAAGGTTTGTCTAAGTTTGTCCCAAGTTTGTCTAAGTTCATCCCAAGTTAGTCTATTTCTACGGACGAACTTAGATAAATCTTAGAATGAGACTAACGAGACTAACTTGGGATGAACAAAGGCAAACTTTTGTCTTATTCTAAGGTTTGTCTAGGTTCGCCCCAAGTTAAGCTAAGTTAGTCCCAAGTTAGACTCTTTCTAAGGACGAACGTATACAAACCTTAGAATGAGACTAACGAGACTAACATGGGACGAACAAAGACAAACGTTAGTCTCATTCTAAGGTTTGTCTAGGTTCATTCAAAGTTAAGCTAAGTTCGTCCCAAGTTTGTCTCTTTATAAGGATGAACGTAGACAAACCTTCGAATGAGACTAACGAGACTAACTTGGGACTAACAAAGACAAACGTTAGTCTCATTCAAAGGTTTGTCAAAGTTTATCCCAAGTTAGCATAAGTTCATCCCAAGTTAGTCTATTTCTAAGGACGAACATAAACAAACCTTAGATTGAGACTAACGAGACTAATTTGGGACGAACAAAAACAAACTTTAGTCTCATTCTAAGGTTTGTTCGTCCCAAGTTAGTATATTTCTAAGGACGAACTTAGACAAACCTTAGAATGAAACACACGTGACTTACTTGGGACTAACAAAGACAAACTTTAGTCTCATTCTAAGGTTAGTCTATGTTCGTCTCAAGTTAGTCTATTTCTAAGGACGAACTTAGATAAACCTTAGAATGAGACAAACGAGACTAACTTGGGACGAACAAAGACAAACTTTAGTCTCATTCTAAGGTTTGTCTAACATCGTCCCAAGTTTGTCTAAATTCGCCCCATGTTAGTCTATTTCTAACGACGAACTTAGATAAACCTTAGAAATAGACTAACGAGACTAACTTGGGACGAACAAAGAAAACATTAGTCTCATTCAAAGGTTTGTCAAAGTTTATCCCAAGTTAGTCTAAGTTCATCCCAAGTTAGCCTATTTCTAAGGACGAACTTAGACAACCTTTTGAATGAGACTAACAAGACTAACTTGGGACGAACAAAGACAAACTTTAGTATCATTCTAAGGTTTGTCTAAGTTCGTCCCAAGTTTGTCTAAGTTCATCCCAAGTTAGTCTATTTCTAAGGACAAACATAGATAAACCTTAGAATGAGACTAACGTGACTAACTTGGGACGAAGAAAGACAAACTTTAGTCTCATTCTACGGTTTGTCTAAGTTCGTCCCAAGTTAGTGTCTTTCAAAGGACGAACTTAGACAAACCTTAGAATGAGACTAACGAGACTAACTTGAGAGGAAAAAAGGCAAACTTTAGTCTCATTCTAAGGTTTGTCAAATTTCATCCCAAGTTAGTCTATTTCTAATGACGAACTTAGACAAACCTTAGAATGAGACTAACGAGACTAACTTGGGATGAACAAAGACAAACTTTAGTCTCATTCAAAGGTTTGTCTATGTTCGTCCCAAGTTTGTCTAAGTTTGTCCCAAGTTAGTCTCTTTCTAAGGACGAACGAACTTAGACAAACCTTAGAATGAGACTAACGAGACTACCTTGGGACGAACAAAGACAAACTTTAGTATCATTCTAAGGTTTGTCTAAGTTCGTCCCAAGTTAGTCTATTTCTAAGGACGAACTTACATAAACCTTAGAATGAGGTTAACGAGACTAACTTGGGACGAAGAAAGAAAAACTTTAGTCTCATTCTAAGGTTTGTCTAAGTTCGTCCCAAATTAGTCTCTTTCAACGGACGAACTTAGACAAACCTTAGAATGAGACTAACTTGGGACGAACAAAGGCAAACGTTAGTCTCATTCTAAGGTTTGTCAAAGTTCATCCCAAGTTAGTCTAAGTTCATCCCAAGTTAGTCTATTTCTAAGGACGAACTTAGACAAACCTTAGAAATAGACTAACGTGGCTAACTTGGGACTAACAACGACAAACTTTAGTCTCATTCGAAGGTTTGTCTAAGTTTGTCCCTAGTTAGTCTATTTCTAAGGACAAACTTAGACAAACCTTAGAATGAGACTAACGAGACTAACTTGGGCAAACAAAGACAAACTTTAGTATCGTTCTAAGGTTTGTCTAAGTTTGTCCCAAGTTTGTTTAAGTTCATCCCAAGTTAGTCTATTTCTAAGGACGAACTTAGATAAATCTTTGAATGAGACTAACGAGACTAACTTGGGATGAACAAAGGCAAACTTTAGTCTCATTCTAAGGTTTGTCTAGGTTCGCCCCAAGTTAAGCTAGGTTAGTCCCAAGTTAGTCTCTTTCTAAGGACGAACGTATACAAACCTTAGAATGAGACTAAAGAGACTAACATGGGACGAACAAAGACAAACGTTAGTCTCATTCAAAGGTTTGTAAAAGTTTATCCCAAGTTTGTCTCTTTATAAGGATGAACGTAGACAAACCTTCGAATGCGACTAACGAGACTAACTTGGGACTAACAAAGACAAACGTTAGTCTCATTCAAAGGTTTGTCAAAGTTCGTCCCAAGTTAGTCTCTTTCAAAGGACGAAATTAGACAAACCTTAGAATGAGACTAACGAGACTAACTTGAGAGGAACAAAGGCAAACTTTAGTCTCATTCTAAGGTTTGTCAAATTTCATCCCAAGTTAGTCTATTTCTAATGACGAACTTAGACAAACCTTAGAATGAGACTAACGAGAATAACTTGGGACGAACAAAGACAAACTTTAGTCTCATTCAAAGGTTTGTCTAGGTTCATTCAAAGTTAAGCTAAGTTCGTCCCAAGTTTGTCTCTTTATAAGGATGAACGTAGACAAACCTTCGAATGAGACTGACAGAACCGCTTGTCGTCAGAGCGATTTGTGCAAATAAATTTATAATAGTCCGCTACTCGCAACTATACTACTAGGTAGTACTTGGTAAGTAGGGGTCGAACCCAAGGGAATTAGGGGAATAGGTTATTCTTTTAAGGGATTTGTCTAGCGAGAGAGCGTGTTTTAAGTTGGTTGAGGTTTTAGTGCTAACAACTACGTGACTTTTTGATTGGTTGCGGATTTGATTGCTGAAACGTAAATTACAGAAAAGTAAATACTGAAAATACAAAGGAGACTTACAGTGGGTGATGCGTGATTGGTAAGTCCTCCGGATTGTGAGCAGTTGATGGTTGTAGTTGATCGAACAGTAAAAGTACAGACAGAGGGGTTTTGTAATTGCGAGAGAAGTATTCGGTCTTGGGGGGCCTCGTATTATATCCTGTTCATTCTTTTAGCAACCCTTCTAAGTATTCAAACGTATATTGAGGCCCTTTAGTAGCACTCAATAAACTCTTGTTCTAAGCGATACTAATTCCTTCTTTCGAAGTATCTTAGCAGTAAGTGCATCCATTTGGTCCCTTTGGTCCAGTTTCCAAATGGTTTTTAAGATAGATCGAACTCCTCAGATAAGCTTTGCCCTTTCGTAGCTTCCACTTATCCGAGTATGTTCACGAATTCCCACAGTAGAGTTTTGCCCTTTCGTAGCTTCCACTCTACCTTGGAAATTCTGACCTTATAAATGGCACATAGAACAAGTTTTGAATACAGAGAAATGAAACTAAACGAAGTAAAACATTTTATAAAACAAGAACTCCCCTTCAACCGAATGAAGGGTTTAGTTACGAATATCCATGGAGTTGGACATCATAACTAGGATATTGAAGGGAATACTCAAGAACAAACAGGAGTAAAGAGAGAAGAGAAAGAGATTACTCAAGAACAAACAGGAGTAACTCTTGAACTGTAACTGAAAACTTGAGTACTCAAGAACCAACAGGAGTACTCAAGATCGAACTAAAGTATTTGAGAACAAACTGAACTTTTATTGATATCAAACCAAACTTTACATAGTAACAAACTTAGAGAGAGAAGTGTTTTACACAATTTTGGGATGTTTGTGGATGATTTGAAATGGGAAGGATGGCTTGGTATTTATAGCCATGGAGGAGAGGAATGAAGGGCCAAGATGAGGGCATGTGGTTTGGCATCCAAGGGTGGAGATGGGGGGAAGAGGAGAGGAGGGCAAGTGTCACAAGGGGAGAGGCGGCTTTGGGCATGGATGGAGGAGAGGGTGACATGTGGAGGAAGGGGAGAGGAGGAGGGGAGATGTGAGGAGGTAGCCGCCGGCCCATGTGGCAAGGGGAGAGTGGTTTGTGAGTTTTGTGCAGTTTGCACAAAACTATCAGTGTATTTCAGCTCCGGATTGCCTTCGGTTTCTCTTCGGTTTGATTTGTTTTGAATGATTCCAAGTCAGGATCTTTAGATTTCTTCATTCAGCGTCTGATCTTGACCTTGGATTGTCTCCTGATATCTTTTCTGTGCTAAAAGCTCTTCCTTAGCGTGTATTCTCTCTAAGCTCTGAAATACCCTGTAGAAATGTATCGGGACTAAAACATCGAAGTTAGATAGACAAACAGTCTAATTTGGTGGGTTTAACTGTGTTTATGATTCATACAATTGTGGTCCATCAGATAACCCCACACTTTTAGTTGTTCGTCCCGAACAATGCTTTATAAGGGCGTTACTAAGTAAGTTGGTTAAAATATGAAAGTAAGATAATGGTACTCGATTTCTCCTAATTCATGCATTACTTGTTACTAAATTAAACTGCGTAAATAAGTAGAAGAAACTTGATACTTGTACCTTTGTGCTGAGATGCAAATTAATTCGGATGTTTCGGGAGATAGCCCTTTTCAGGCTCCTGGACTACACCTTCGGGACCGTCTCGCACTATATGGTTTTCTTGTAGCTTTCTCTAGCACGTGATTCGATTCAGGTTTCAGTGAGTTGAGTACTTTGATTACTTTTGGCGAGGGACTGCTTTTTGTAGTGAATCGGCCTTTGGCCTTTGATTTGACGCCTTGAGTACTTCACTTTTGTTCGGTTAAAACCTTCACAATTTTGGGCCTGAGGCCTCTTGATTTGCTTCTTCGAACTTTTTGCGTCTTTGTGACTTGCTAGTCCATTTTCTCAAGCCTTCTTGGGAGGTCCAATCATCGCCCGCGAGCATATGGAAATACCTCCCCGCTCTCTCTCATCATTGCCGTTTCGCGCGAGTCAAAATGAGGGTAACTCATTTATTTTCCCGGCTACTTTGACTAGAGATAGGACGGTTTGATTCCCGTCCCGCCTTCTTCACTTTTTTATGCATAAACACTGCATGGCGGAGCTGACTTCAATCTTTACTGAAACCCGAAGTGCAGCCTCCACTGACTTCGAAAACCATATAGTTTGATCTGATCCTTCAAGTGCTTGCCAAGCCCCTCTAGGGCAATTTCTATCAACTCCACATCCCTAGATTATCTCGGCACAAAAGACAAATGAGAAGTTACATTCTAAGTTTTTAAACAGTTTGCATTTTCACAAGGTTGATGCATGAATTATGATCTATCTTTTTCACATTCTTAAGTTCATATTTTCAAAAAGATACTATTTAAAAAGAAAAGAAAAACATGCAGACGGTTCTCACCCCACACTTTTGAACGAAGGCGTGCCTTAGTTCAAAAGTCATGCAAATATATACAAAAGAAGGAAATGACATTAAGGAAAAAGAAGAACAGAACTCCCTTTTACTGTGTCGTGGAAATGACATGGCATGAGGCTGGATAATCGAGGGAGTCTGGCTGGGGCCTCGAACTCTCAGCGCAGGCCCGGTAAATTCACGGAAGCTGCCTGGCTGATCCGGTCTTGCTCCAAACTTAATTCCTACATGAAAGATATTCCTTCTATACAAAAAGTGGGTGAGAGCGCTTATTAGAAATTTAAATGACAGAAATTAAAAGTGCAGAAAAGTAAGATAGTGCCGGGTTACCTCCCGACCAGTGCACTTGTTTAACGTCGTTGGCTCGACGCAAAGGGGATCACCAGTTGGGATCCCATGGGCGGCTCAGGTCAAATTTTTGTGGGGCTATGCTGGCTTCGCCGTGGTAATGTTTGACTCGTTGCCCGTTTACCGTGAATTTACTTTTATTTTCCATGCTTTCCAACTCAAGCATTCCATGGTTGTATACTCTAGTCACAGTATAAGGGCCGGTCCATTTTGATTTTAGTTTGCCAGGCATCAACTTCAACCGTGAGGAAAAGAGTAGTACTTGTTGTCCTTCCTTAAATGAGCGGTGGAGGATGAATTTGTCATGATATAATTTCGTCCGTGCTTTGTAGTCTGTTTGCTCTTCATAGGCTTCAAGCCGCAATTCTTCAAGTTCGCATAGCTTAAGCTTCCTATCTAGTCCGGCAGCTTTTAATTCTGGATTGCACTTCTTGAGCGCCCAATAAGCTTTATGTTCTAACTCCACCGGAAGGTGGCATGCCTTTCCATAAACAAGCCGAAAGGGGGAGGTTCCAATTGGTGTCTTGTACGCTGTCCGATAAGCCCAAAGAGCTTCGTCCAGTCTCTGACTCCAATCTTTCCTACCTGGTTTCACCATTTTTTCTAGAATACTTTTGATTTCGCGGTTGGAGATCTCCGCTTGACCATTGGTTTGGGTATGATATGCTGTAGATGTTCGGTGGTGAACATGGTATCGTTTTAAGGTAGTAGCCATCATGCGGTTACAGAAATGAGTTCCTTGGTCACTTATTATGGCCTTGGGCACCCCATACCTACAAAATATATTAGTGCGCAAAAATTCTATGACAGTCTTTGCATCATCGCACCTCGTAGCCTTGGCTTCTACCCTTTTTGACACATAATCCACAACAACTAAGATGTATGTGTAACCGCATGAAACTGGAAATGGTCCCATAAAATCAAGACCCCAAACGTCGAAGACATCGTTGACTAATATGGGAACTTGAGGCATCTCATTTCTAGCTGACACATTTCCTACTCTTTGACACTTATCGCATTTTCTACATTTTTTATTGGCATCTTTAAATATTTCTGGCCAGAAAAAACCACTATCTAGGATTTTTCTAGCGGTTCTCTTAGGTCCAAAGTGTCCTCCGCATGCAAACTCATGGCAAAAGCTAATAACAGAAGCTATTTCATTATCAGGGATGCATCTCCTAAGTATTTGATCTGGTCCTATTTTCCATAAATAAGGATCATCCCAAAAGTATTGTTTAGCCTTATGTTTAAGTTTCATGCATTGTGCTTTAGTAAAAGAGGAAGGAAACGTACCTCCCACAAGGTAGTTGACGATTGAAGCATACCATGGTACTTTGGTTGAGATGGCGTATAGGTGCTCATCTGGAAATGCCTCGGTTATGTGCCCTTCTTCTTCCTTTCGGACAATTCTACTTAGGTGGTCGGCCACCGTATTCTCAATCCCTTTTTTGTCCCTTATTTCTACATCGAACTCTTGCAGCAGTAATATCCACCGTATGAGTCTTGGCTTGGCTTCCTTTTTCTTCATCAGGTAGCGGATGGCAGCATGGTCAGAATAAACTATTACTTTTGCTCCAAGCAAATATGGTCTGAATTTTTCTAGAGCGAAAACTACTGCCAAGAGTTCCTTTTCGGTGGTGGAGTAGTTCCGTTGGGCAGGATCTAGGGTTCGCGAAGCGTAGTAGATCACACCTGCCTTCTTATCGATCTTTTGGCCGAGAACTGCTCCTACAGCAAAGTCGCTTGCGTCGCACATGATTTCGAATGGTAGTTCCCAATTTGGTGTTTGGATGATGGGTGTGCTAGTGAGGGCTTTCTTTAGATCATCGAAGGCCTTTTTGCATGTGTCGGTGAATTCAAACGGAACTTCTTTTTGCAGGAGAGAGGATAGAGGCAACGCCTTTTTGGAGAAGTCTTTGATGAATCGTCGGTAGAATCCCGCATGCCCAAGGAAGGATTGGATGTCTCGGACAGTGGAGGGGTATGGAAGAGTCTTGATAAGATCTATTTTGGATTTATCCACTTCTATGCCTTCTTGTGAGACGACATGTCCTAAGACAACTCCGTGAGTTACCATGAAGTGGCATTTCTCGTAATTGAGCACGAGGTTCATTGAGACACATCGTGCCAGAACCGTGTTCAGGTTATCCAGGCAAGCGTCGAATGTATTGCCATAAATGGTGAAATCGTCCATGAAGACTTCAATGAATTCCCCGATCATGTCTGAAAAGATGCTGGTTACTACTCTTTGGAACGTTCCCGGGGCATTGCATAAGCCGAACGACATTCTTCTGAAGGCGAATGTACCGAATGGACAGGTGAATGTAGTCTTTTCTTGGTCTTCAGGTGCTATGGGGATCTGATTGTAGCCCGAGAATCCATCCAAGAAGCAGAAATATGGTTTGCCTGCTAGTCGGTCTAGCATTTGATCGATGAATGGTAGGGGAAAATGATCTTTTCTCGTGACAGCGTTTAACTTTCTGTAGTCGATGCACATTCTCCAACCATTCTTGATTCTCGTTGTTACCATGTTTCCCTCGGCATCTTCTTTGACCGTGATCCCACTTTTCATGGGAACCACGTGGACAGGACTCACCCATTGGCTATCTGAAATGGGATAGATAACGTCCGCATCAAGAAGTTTTTGTATTTCCTTTTGGACGATGTCCATCATGATTGGGTTGAGTCTTCGTTGAGGCTCTCTTGATGGTTTCGCTCTATCTTCAAGTAGAATACGGTGCATGCAAACGGCCGGGCTGACTCCTCTTAAATCGGCAAGTGTCCATCCGATAGCCAGCTTGTGTTGTTTCAGCACCTTTATCAAGTTTTGTTCCTGTCCTGCTTCCAAGCCACTCTTAATAATTACTGGAAGGGTGTTATTATCCCCGAGGAAGGCGTACTTGAGATGTCTAGGCAGGGGCTTCAATTCTATTTTTGGGGCTTGTATTACCGAGGGCAAGAAAGTATTTGATTTGAACAATTTTACCTCGTTGACTTCATATTCTACTGTGAGAGGCTCCGAGATCGTTAAGTGGGCCACTATTTCGTGCAAGTTTTCAGTTATTTTGTTTGAGCTTTCGGCTCCGTTGAGTATGGCTTCTAAGGGATCTGCTCTTGGTTCTGATTGAGTTTCTTGGACCAGGTCGTCCAAAGCATCGAGAGCGTGAACTTCCTCGAAATCCATGCGGTGCTTTATTGCTTGGAATATGTCGAAGCTGAAGACTTCTCCTTCTACTTCTATTGAGAGCATCCCACTTCCACAGTCTATTTTCATTTTTGCTGTTTTCAGAAATGGACGGCCGAGAAGAATGGGAGCATGATCCGTAGGTCCACCTATCTCCATTTTTAAGACTTAGAAGTCTGCTGGAAATACTAATTTGCCTACTTGAACCAGGACGTCTTCAATTTTGCCCTCGGGCTGTTTGCATGATCGATCAGCTAATTGAATAGTGAGACCGGTGGGTTTGAGTGGTCCAATCTTAAGGCATGAGTAGATAGAAAATGGAAGAACATTGATTGATGCCCCTAGGTCTAGGATGCAGTTATCGATCCTGATGTTGCCAATTTTGCATGGAATGGTGTAAGTTCCAGGATCTCCACATTTCGGGGGAACTTTCCGTTGCATGACTGCCGATACGTTCCTACTCATCAGCTCCTGATCATTTCCAGTATTCCTCCTCCGGTTGATACAAAGTTCCTTTAAAAACTTGGCATACCGAGGAATTTGCTTGATGGCTTCCAAGAGGGGGATGTTGATTTCAACCTTGCTGAACAACTCCAATACTTCCTTATCCATGACATGTTGTTTTTGCACGCGTGTAGATACTGGGAAAGGAAGTGTTGTGCTGATTCTAGGATTTTCGGTTCTGGGTATTAGGTCGGGCCTGTGTTCCTGGGACGTATTCTCTTCTTCTTCGGATGCGTCCCGTTCTTCCTCAATTATGTCGCCGTCTTTATTGGTTACTTCTTCCTCTAGAGTTTCGAGGGGCTCGGGCCTTGTCTGTTTTTCTTTGGGCAACCTTGGATTTTTGTCTTCTTTTTGCTCCAAAGTTTTGCCGACAATCGTTCTTCCACTCCTAAGAGTTACGGTATTCAAATTTTCCTGCGAGTTTTGAATGGTTTGGGACAGGAGTTTGCCGGGATTACTAGGGAGTGCGGATACTGATGCAGCGAGTTGGGCGATGTGCTTCTTCAAGTCTGATAATTCTTCTTTTGTTTCGATTTGGTTTTGATGCATAGTAGTATTTAACTGTTGCACTGTTCCAGTTAATTGCAGCATCATATCCTCAAGTGATTTGTTTGCCCCTTGATAATTCCCTGAGCTTGCATGGTACTGGTTTGACTCCTCCTGTTGGTATTGGCCTGCTGGTGGGGTGTTCTGGTTGTATGGTTGATAGAATGACTGGGCTAGTTGAGGGATAGCTGGTTGTGTCTCCTTCTGAGGATAGTTGTTGTGACGCCAGCTTGGGTTGGTTGATTGACCATTCTGTCTATTTTGTCCAGCTCTATCATTGTTGTTGCTGTTGTTGTATCCTTGGTATCCTCCCACTACATTTACTTCTGCAGGTTCCGCTTCTATTAATGTCGGGCATGTGTCAGTCTGGTGCTCCGTAGAACCGCAAAATTCACAAGGTTTTACAGGAACTGGTTGTCTTCGTATGATCTGAATCATCATCTCCTTTAATTGTTTCATCTCTTCAGTTATGGAGTTTACTGATGTTTCGGCTTGTGCTACCTTTTTTGATCGAGAGAATTCATCTTGACGAGCAGTCTCTTCTCTAAATCGGGCATTTTCAGCAACGTTGGCGATGAGATTCCTTATGCCACTCAATGATAGATTCATCATGGATCCCCCTGCTGAGGCATCCAAGAGCATTTTGTCTAAGGGTCTTAATCCATCAATGAGGTATTCGATGACGAGTTTCTCGAGCAGTCCAAGGGTACAGCAGCTCCATTCTAGGTGATTGAATTTTTCCAGGTAATCGTACATGGTTTCATTGGGACCCTGTTTGATTTCCTGTAGTTGCCTCCTTACTTGCATTGCTCTTCCCGCCGGATAGTATTTGTCTAAGAATTTCTTCTGCATTTGAGCCCATGTTCTGATGCTTCCGGAAGGCAATGAAAGGAACCAGTCGTTTGCCGAGTCTGTGAGGGAAAAATAGAACGCCTTTAACTTAAAGTCGTCCATATTCACTCGATTGGGTTTTAGGTTTTGGCAAATTCCATGCAGGCGTTGGAGGTGAGTTGTGGCGGATTCTCCTTGAGCTCCTGAGAATTTTGGCAAGCTGTGGGCCACTGTCGCGTTGATGGTTATGTTTTCTAATTCAGGGTTCTCGTAGATGCACCACGGCTGTGTTTCGAAATTAGGGGCATTTAATTCTCCCATAGTAGGTTCACGGTAGTTGTTGTCCCCATAGTAGTTGTCGAAGACAGGTTCTTGCCTAGGCATTTGTCGGGGTTGAGGATATGGTGGGTATCTAGGGGGCTGTACTGGACCAGCTGGGTTTCGGTCCTCGGGTGGTTCTTGGTTTCTTCGGGCAGCCTCTCTATCACGAGCTCTTCTGTTTCTGATGAGTTGTTCCGGATCATCGACGAATGGAACCTCATCATTTCGATCGTACAGGTTTATTTCTTCGTCATCCTGGTAGTCATGGTGGCTTTCTTCGTGAGACATGGTTGTTTTGAAGTGCGTATTGATTCGAACAACTTATCCGATGGCTAATTCCCCGGCAACGGCACCAATTTGACAGAACCGCTTGTCGTCAGAGCGATTTGTGCAAATAAATTTATAATAGTCCGCTACTCGCAACTATACTACTAGGTAGTACTTGGTAAGTAGGGGTCGAACCCAAGGGAATTAGGGGAATAGGTTATTCTTTTAAGGGATTTGTCTAGCGAGAGAGCGTGTTTTAAGTTGGTTGAGGTTTTAGTGCTAACAACTACGTGACTTTTTGATTGGTTGCGGATTTGATTGCTGAAACGTAAATTACAGAAAAGTAAATACTGAAAATACAAAGGAGACTTACAGTGGGTGATGCGTGATTGGTAAGTCCTCCGGATTGTGAGCAGTTGATGGTTGTAGTTGATCGAACAGTAAAAGTACAGACAGGGGGGTTTTGTAATTGCGAGAGAAGTATTCGGTCTTGGGGGGCCTCGTATTATATCCTGTTCATTCTTTTAGCAACCCTTCTAAGTATTCAAACGTATATTGAGGCCCTTTCGTAGCGCTCAATAAACTCTTGTTCTAAGCGATACTAATTCCTTCTTTCGAAGTATCTTAGCAGTAAGTGCATCCATTTGGTCCCTTTGGTCCAGTTTCCAAATGGTTTTTAAGATAGATCGAACTCCTCAGATAAGCTTTGCCCTTTCGTAGCTTCCACTTATCCGAGTATGTTCACGAATTCCCACAGTAGAGTTTTGCCCTTTCGTAGCTTCCACTCTACCTTGGAAATTCTGACCTTATAAATGGCACATAGAACAAGTTTTGAATACAGAGAAATGAAACTAAACGAAGTAAAACATTTTATAAAACAAGAACTCCCCTTCAACCGAATGAAGGGTTTAGTTACGAATATCCATGGAGTTGGACATCATAACTAGGATATTGAAGAGAATACTCAAGAACAAACAGGAGTAAAGAGAGAAGAGAAAGAGATTACTCAAGAACAAACAGGAGTAACTCTTGAACTGTAACTGAAAACTTGAGTACTCAAGAACCAACAGGAGTACTCAAGATCGAACTAAAGTATTTGAGAACAAACTGAACTTTTATTGATATCAAACCAAACTTTACATAGTAACAAACTTAGAGAGAGAAGTGTTTTACACAATTTTGGGATGTTTGTGGATGATTTGAAATGGGAAGGATGGCTTGGTATTTATAGCCATGGAGGAGAGGAATGGAGGGCCAAGATGAGGGCATGTGGTTTGGCATCCAAGGGTGGAGATGGGGGGAAGAGGAGAGGAGGGCAAGTGTCACAAGGGGAGAGGGGGAACACAAAGCCGCCGGCGGCTTTGGGCATGGATGGAGGAGAGGGTGACATGTGGAGGAAGGGGAGAGGAGGAGGGGAGATGTGAGGAGGTAGCCGCCGGCCCATGTGGCAAGGGGAGAGTGGTTTGTGAGTTTTGTGCAGTTTGCACAAAGCTATCAGTGTATTTCAGCTCCGGATTGCCTTCGGTTTCTCTTCGGTTTGATTTGTTTTGAATGATTCCAAGTCAGGATCTTTAGATTTCTTCATTCAGCGTCTGATCTTGACCTTGGATTGTCTCCTGATATCTTTTCTGTGCTAAAAGCTCTTCCTTAGCGTGTATTCTTTCTAAGCTATGAAATACCCTGTAGAAATGTATCGGGACTAAAACATCGAAGTTAGATAGACAAACAGTCTAATTTGGTGGGTTTAACTGTGTTTATGATTCATACAATTAGGGTCCATCAGAGACTAATGAGACTAACTTGGGACTAACAAAGACAAACGTTAGTCTCATTCTACGGTTTGTCTAAGTTCGTCCCAAGTTAGTCTCTTTCAAATGACGAACTTAGACAAACCTTAGAATGAGACTAACGAGACTAACTTCAGAGGAACAAAGGCAAACTTTAGTCTCATTCTAAGGTTTGTCAAATTTCATCCCAAGTTAGTCTATTTCTAATGACGAACTTAGATAAACCTTAGAATGAGACTAACGAGACTAACTTGGGACGAACAAAGACAAACTTTAGTCTCATTCAAAGGTTTGTCTATGTTCGTCCCAAGTTTGTCTAAGTTTGTCCCAAGTTAGTCTCTTTCTATGGACGAACTTAGACAAACCTTAGAATGAGACTAACGAGACTACCTTGGGACGAACAAAGACAAACTTTAGTATCATTCTAAGGTTTGTCTATGTTCGTCCCAAGTTTGTCTAAGTTCGTCCCAAGTTAGTCTATTTCTAAGGATGAACTTACATAAACCGTAGAATGAGGTTAACGAGACTAACTTGGGACGAAGAAAGAAAAACTTTAGTCTCATTCTAAGGTTTGCCTAAGTTCGTCCCAAGTTAGTCTCTTTCAACGGACGAACTTAGACAACTCTTAGAATGAGACTAATTTGGGACGAACAAAGGCAAACCTTAGTCTCATTCTAAGGTATGTCAAAGTTCATCCCAAGTTAGTCTAAGTTCGTCCCAAGTTAGTCTATTTCTAAGGACGAACTTAGACAAACCTTAGAAATAGACTAACGTGGCTAACTTGGGACTAACAACGACAAACTTTAGTCTCATTCGAAGGTTTGTCTAAGTTTATCCCTAGTTAGTCTATTTCTAAGGACAAACTTAGACAAACCTTAGAATGAGACTAATGAGACTAACGTGGGACGAACAAAGACAAACTTTAGTCTCATTCTACAGTTTGTCTAAGTTCGTCCAAAGTTTTTTCTAAGTTCGTCCTAAGTTAGTATATTTCTAAGGACGAACTTAGATAAACCTTAGAATGAGACTAACGAGACTAACTTGGGCAAACAAAGACAAACTTTTGTATCGTTCTAAGGTTTGTCTAAGTTTGTCCCAAGTTTGTCTAAGTTCATCCCAAGTTAGTCTATTTCTAAGGACGAACTTAGATAAATCTCAGAATGAGACTAACAAGACTAACTTGGGATGAACAAAGGCAAACTTTAGTCTAATTCTAAGGTTTGTCTAGGTTCGCCCCAAGTTAAGCTAAGTTAGACCCAAGTTAGTCTCTTTCTAAGGACGAACGTATACAAACCTTAGAATGAGACTAACGAGACTAACATGGGACGAACAAAGAAAAACGTTAGTCTCATTCAAAGGTTTGTAAAAGTTTATCCCAAGTTAGTGTATTTCTAAGGACGAACTTAGACAAACCTTAGAATGAGACTAACGTGACTAACTTGGGACTAACAAAGACAAACTTTAGTCTCATTCTAAGCTTTGTCTAGGTTCATTCAAAGTTAAGCTAAGTTCGTCCCAAGTTTGTCTCTTTATAAGGATGAACGTAGACAAACCTTCGAATGAGACTAACGAGACTAACTTGGGACTAACAAAGACAAACGTTAGTCTCATTCAAAGGTTTGTCAAAGTTTATCCCAAGTTAGCATAAGTTCATCCCAAGTTAGTCTATTTCTAAGGACGAACTTAAACAAACCATAGATTGAGACTAACGAGACTAACTTGGGATGAACAAAAACAAACTTTAATCTCATTCTAAGGTTTGTTCGTCCCAAGTTAGTATATTTATAAGGACGAACTTAGACAAACCTTAGAATGAAACACACGTGACTTACTTGGGACTAAAAAAGACAAACTTAGTCTCATTCTAAGGTTAGTCTATGTTCGTCTCAAGTTAGTCTATTTCTAAGGACGAACTTAAATAAACCTTAGAATGAGACAAACAAGACTAACTTGGGATGAACAAAGACAAACTTTAGTCTCATTCTAAGGTTTGTCTAACATCGTCCCAAGTTTGTCTAAATTCGCCCATGTTAGTCTATTTCTAAGGACGAACTTAGATAAACCTTAGAATGAGACTAACGAGACTAACTTGGGACGAACAAAGAAAACATTAGTCTCATTCAAAGGTTTGTCAAAGTTTATCCCAAGTTAGTCTAAGTTCATCCCAAGTTAGTCTATTTCTAAGGACGAACTTAGACAACCTTTTGAATGAGACTAACGAGACTAACTTGGGACGAACAAAGACAAACTTTAGTATCATTCTAAGGTTTGTCTAAGTTCATCCCAAGTTTGTCTAAGTTCATCCCAAGTTAGTCTATTTCTAAGGACAAACTTAGATAAACCTTAGAATGAGACTAACGAGACTAACTTGGGACGAAGAAAGACAAACTTTAGTCTCATTCTACGGTTTGTCTAGGTACGTCCCAAGTTAGTCTCTTTCAAAGGAAGAACTTAGACAAATCTTAGAATGAAACTAACGAGACTAACTTGAGAGGAACAAAGGCAAACTTTAGTCTCATTCTAAGGTTTGTCAAATTTCATCCCAAGTTAGTCTATTTCTAATGACGAACTTAGACAAACCTTAGAATGAGACTAACGAGACTAACTTGGGACGAACAAAGACAAACTTTAGTCTCATTCAAAGGTTTGTCTATGTTCGTCCCAAGTTTGTCTAAGTTTGTCCCAAGTTAGTCTCTTTCTAAGGACGAACTTAGACAAACCTTAGAATGAGACTAAAGAGACTACCTTGGGACGAACAAAGACAAACTTTAGTATCATTCTAAGGTTTGTCTAAGTTCGTCCCAAGTTTGTCTAAGTTCATCCCAAGTTAGTCTATTTCTAAGGACAAACTTACATAAACCTTAGAATGAGGTTAACGAGACTAACTTGGGACGAAGAAAGAAAAATTTTAGTCTCATGCTAAGGTTTGTCTAAGTTCGTCCCAAATTCGTCTCTTTCAACAGACGAACTTAGACAAACCTTAGAATCAGACTAACTTGGGACGAACAAAGGCAAACGTTAGTCTCATTCTAAGGTTTGTCAAAGTTCATCCCAAGTCAGTCTAAGTTCGTCCCAAGTTAGTCTATTTCTAAGGACGAACTTAGACAAACCTTAGAAATAGACTAACGTGGCTAACTTGGGACTAACAATGACAAACTTTAGTCTCATTCGAAGGTTTGTCTAAGTTTGTCCCTAGTTAGTCTATTTCTAAGGACAAACTTAGACAAACCTTAGAATGGGACTAACGTGACTAACTTGGGAGTAACAAAGACAAACTTTAGTCTCATTCTAAGGTTTGTCTAGGTTCATTCAAAGTTAAGCTAAGTTCGTCCCAAGTTTGTCTCTTTATAAGGATGAACGTAGACAAACCTTCGAATGAGACTAACGAGACAAACTTGGGACTAACAAGGACAAACTTTAGTATCATTCTAAGGTTTGTCTAAGTTCGTCCCAATTTTGTCTAAGTTCATCCCAAGTTAGTCTATTTCTAAGGACAAACTTAGATAAACCTTAGAATGAGACTAACGTGACTAACTTGGGACGAAGAAAGACAAACTTTAGTCTCATTCTACGGTTTGTCTAAGTTCATCCCAAGTTTGTCTAAGTTCGTCCCAAGTTAGTCTATTTCTAAAGACAAACTTACATAAACCTTAGAATGAGGTTAACGAGACTAACTTGGGACGAAGAAAGAAAAACTTTAGTCTCATTCTAAGGTTTGTCTAAGTTCGTCCCTAGTTAGTCTATTTCTAGGGACAAACTTAGACAAACCTTAGAATGAGACTAACTTGGGACGAACAAAGGCAAACGTTAGTCTCATTCTAAGGTTTGTCAAAGTTCATCCCAAGTTAGTCTAAGTTCGTCCCAAGTTAGTCTATTTCTAAGGACGAACTTAGACAAACCTTAGAAATAGACTAACGTGGCTAACTTGGGACTAACAACGACAAACTTTAGTCTCATTCGAAGGTTTGTCTAAGTTTGTCCCTAGTTAGTCTATTTCTAAGGACAAACTTAGACAAACCTTAGAATGAGACTAATGAGACAAACGTGGGACGAACAAAGACAAACTTTAGTCTCATTCTACGGTGTGTCTAAGTTTGTCCAAAGTTTTTTCTAAGTTCATCCTAAGTTAGTATATTTCTAAGGACGAACTTAGATAAACCTTAAAATGAGACTAACGAGACTAACTTGGGACGAACAATGACAAACTTTAGTCTCATTCTATGGTTTGTCTAAGTTTGTCCTAAGTTTGTCTAAGTTCTTCCCTAGTTAGTCTATTTGTAAGGACGAACTTAGATAAACCTTAGAATGAGACTAACGAGACTAACTCGAGACAAACAAAGACAAACTTTAGTCTCATTCTAAGGTTTGTCAAAGTTCGTTCCAAGTTAGTCTATTTCTAAGGACGAACTTAGACAAACCTTAGAATGAGACTAACGAGACTAACTTGGGCAAACAAAGACAAACTTTAGTATCGTTCTAAGGATTGTTTAAGTTCGTCCCAAGTTTGTCTAAGTTCATCCCAAGTTAGTCTATTTCTAAGGACGAACTTAGATAAATCTTAGAATGAGACTAACGAGACTAACTTGGGATGAACAAAGGCAAACTTTAGTCTCATTATAAGGTTTGTCTAGGTTCGCCCCAAGTTAAGCTAAGTTAGTCCCAAGTTAGTCTCTTTCTAAGGACGAACGTATACAAACCTTAGAATGAGACTAACGAGACTAACATGGGACGAACAAAGACAAACGTTAGTCTCATTCAAAGGTTTGTGAAAGTTTATCCCAAGTTAGTCTATTTCTAAGGACGAACTTAGACAAACCTTAGAATGAGACTAACGTGACTAACTTGGGACTAACAAAGACAAACTTTAGTCTCATTCTAAGGTTTGTCTAGGTTCATTCAAAGTTAAGCTAAGTTCGTCCCAAGTTTGTCTCTTTATAAGGATGAACGTTGACAAACCTTCGAATGAGATTAACAAGACTAACTTGGGACTAACAAAGACAAACGTTAGTCTCATTCAAAGGTTTGTCAAAGTTTATCCCAATGTTAGCATAAGTTCATCCCAAGTTAGTCTATTTCTAAGGACGAACTTAAACAAACCTTAGATTGAGACTAACGAGACTAACTTGGGACGAACAAAAACAAACTTTAGTCTCATTCTAAGGTTTGTTCGTCCCAAGTTAGTATATTTCTAAGGACGAACTTAGACAAACCTTAGAATGAAACACACGTGACTTACTTGGGACAAACAAAGACAAACTTTAGTCTCATTCTAAGGTTAGTCTATGTTCGTCTCAAGTTAGTCTATTTCTAAGGACGAACTTAGATAAACCTTAGAATGAGACAAACGAGACTAACTTGGGACGAACAAAGACAAACTTTAGTCTCATTCTAAGGTTTGTCTAACATCGTCCCAAGTTTGTCTAAATTCGCCCCATGTTAGTCTATTTCTAAGGACGAACTTAGATAAACCTTAGAATGGGACTAACGGGACTAACTTGGGACGAACAAAGAAAACATTAGTCTCATTCAAAGATTTGTCAAAGTTTATCCCAAGTTAGTCTAAGTTAATCCCAAGTTAGTCTATTTCTAAGGACGAACTTAGACAAACCTTAGAATGAGACTAACGTGACTAACTTGGGACCAACAAAGACAAACTTTAGTCTCATTCTAAGGTTTGTCTAGGTTCGCCCCAAGTTAAGCTAAGTTAGTTCCAAGTTAGTCTCTTTCTAAGGACGAACGTATACAAACCTTAGAATGCGACTAACAAGACTAACTTGGGACGAACAAAGACCAACTTTAGTCTCATTCTAAGGTTTGTCTAGGTTCATTCAAAGTTAAGCTAAGTTTGTCCCAAGTTTGTCTCTTTATAAGGATGAACGTAGACAAACCTTCGAATGAGACTAACTTGGGACTAACAAAGACAAACTTTAATCTCATTCGAAGGTTTGTCTAAGTTTGTCCCTAGTTAGTCTATTTCTAAGGACAAACTTAGACAAACCTTAGAATGAGACTAATGAGACTAACGTGGGAAGAACAAAGACAAACTTTAGTCTCATTCTAAGGTTTGTCTAAGTTCGTCCAATGTTTTTCTAAGTTCGTCCCAAGTTAGTATATTTCTAAGGACGAACTTAGATAAACCTTAAAATGAGACTAACGAGACTAACTTGGGACAAACAAAGACAAACTTTAGTCTCATTCTAAGGTTTGTCTAAGTTCGTCCCAGGTTTGTCTATGTTCGTCCCTAGTTAGTCTATTTGTAAGGACGAACTTAGATAAACCTTAGAATGGGACTAACGAGACTAACTCGAGACAAACAAAGACAAACTTTAGTCTCATTCTAAGGTTTGTCAAAGTTCGTTCTAAGTTAATCTATTTCTAAGGACGAACTTAGACAAACCTTAGAATGAGACTAACGAGACTAACTTAGGCAAACAAAGACAAACTTTAGTATCGTTCTAAGATTTGTCTAAGTTCGTCCCAAGTTTGTCTAAGTTCATCCTAAGTTAGTCTATTTCTAAGGAAGAACTTAGATAAATCTTAGAATGAGACCAACGAGACTAACTTGGGATGAACAAAGGCAAACTTTTGTCTCATTCTAAGGTTTGTGTAGGTTCTCCCCAAGTTAAGCTAAGTTAGTCCAAAGTTAGTCTCTTTCTAAGGACGAACGTATACAAACCTTAGAATGAGACTAACGAGACTAACTTGGGACGAACAAAGACAAACGTTAGTCTCATTCAAAGGTTTGTAAAAGTTTATCCCAAGTTAGTCTAAGTTCATCCCAAGTTAGTCTATTTCTAAGGACGAACTTAGACAAACCTTAGAATGAGACTAACGTGACTAACTTGGGACCAACAAAGACAAACTTTAGTCTCATTCTACGGTTTGTCTAGGTTCGTCCCAAGTTAATCTATTTCTAAGGACGAACTTAAAGAAACCTTAGATTGAGACTAACGAGACTAACTTGGGACGAACAAAAACAAACTTTAGTCTCATTTTAAGGTTTGTTCGTCCCAAGTTAGTATATTTCTAAGGACGAACTTAGACAAACCTTAGAATGAAACACACGTGACTTACTTGGGACTAACAAAGACAAACTTTAGTCTCATTCTAAGGTGAGTCTATGTTCGTCTCAAGTTAGTCTATTTCTAAGGACGAACTTAGATAAACCTTAGAATGTGACAAACGAGACTAACTTGGGACGAAAAAAGACTAACTTTCGTCTTATTCTAAGGTTTGTCTAAATTCGTCCCAAGTTTGTCTAAATTCGCCCCATGTTAGTCGATTTCTAAGGACGAACTTAGATAAACCTTAGAATGAGACTAACGAGACTAACTTGGGACGAACAAAGAAAACATTAGTCTCATTCAAAGGTTTGTCAAAGTTTATCCCAAGTTAGTCTAAGTTCATCCCAAGTTAGTCTATTTCTAAGGACGAACTTAGACAAACCTTAGAATGAGACTAACGTGACTAACTTGGGACCAAGAAAGACAAACTTTAGTCTCATTCCAAGGTTTGTCTAAGTTCGTCCCACGTTAATCTATTTCTAAGGACGAACTTAGACAAACCTTTGAATGAGACTAACGAGACTAACTTGGGACGAACAAAGACAAACTTTAGTCTCATTCTAAGGTTTGTCTAAGTTCATCCCAATTTTGTCTAAGTTCGTCCCAAATTAGTCTATTTCTAAGGACGAACTTAGATAAACCTTAGAATGAGACTAACGAGACTAACTTGGGACGAACAAAGACAAACTTTAGTCTCATTCTAAGGTTTGTCTAAGTTCTCCCCAAGTTTGTCTAAGTTCATACCTAGTTAGTCTATTTCTAAGGCCGAACTTACATAAACCTTAGAATGAGACTAACGAGACTAACTTCAGACGAACAAAGACAAACTTTAGTCTCATTCTAAGGTTTGTCGAAGATCGTCCCAAGTTAGTCTATTTCTAAGGACGAACTTAGACAAACTTTAGAATGAGACTAACGAGACTAACTTGGGATGAACAAAGACAAACTTTAGTATCATTCTATGGTTTTTCTAAGTTCGTCCCAAGTTAAGCTAAGTTAATCCCAAGTTAGTCTATTTCTAAGGACGAACTTAGACAAACCTAAGAATGAGACTAACGAGACTAACTTGGGACGAACAAAGACAAACTTTAGTCTAATTCTACGGTTTGTCTAGGTCCGTCCCAAGTTTGTATAAGTTCGTCCCAAGTTAGTCTCTTTCTAAGGACGAACTTAGACAAACCTTAGAATAAGACTAACGAGACTACCTTGGGACGAACAAAGGCAAACTTTAGTATCAATCTAAGGTTTGTCTAAGTTCATCCCAAGTTTGTCTAAGTTCGTCCCAAGTTAGTATATTTTTATGCACAAACTTACATAAACCTTAGAATGAGGTTAACGAAACTAACTTGGGATGAAGAAAGACAAACATTAGTCTCATTCTAAGGTTTGTCTAAGTTTGTCCCAAGTTAAGCTAAGTTCGTCCCAAGTTAATCTCTTTCAACGGACGAACTTAGGCAAACCTTAGAATGTGACTTACAAGACTAACTTGGGATGAACAAAGACAAACGTTAGTCTCATTCTAAGGTTTGTCAAAGTTCATTCCAAGTTAGTCTAAGTTCGTCCCAAATTAGTCTATTTCTAAGGATGAACTTAGACAAACATTAGAATGAGACTAACGTGGCTAACTTGGGACTAACAAAGACAAACTTTAGTCTCATTCGAAGGTTTGTCTTAGTTCATCCCAAGTTAGTCTATTTCTAAGGACAAACCTAGACAAACCTTAGAATGAGACTAATGAGACTAACTTGGGACGAACAAAGACAAACTTTAGTCTCATTCTAAGGTTTGTCTAAGTTCTCCCCAAGTTTGTCTAAGTTCATACCTAGTTAGTCTATTTCTAAGGCCGAACTTACATAAACCTTAGAATGAGACTAACGAGACTAACTTCAGACGAACAAAGACAAACTTTAGTCTCATTCTAAGGTTTGTCCAGGTCCGTCCCAAGTTAAGCTAAGTTCATCCCAAGTTAGTCTCTTTCTAAGGACGAACGTAGACAAACCTTAAAATGAGACTAACGAGACTAACTTGGGACGAACAAAGACAAACGTTAGTCTCATTCAATGGTTTGTCAAAGTTTATCCCAAGTTAGTCTAAGTTCATCCCAAGTTAGTCTATTTCTAAGGAAAAACTTAGACAAACCTTAGAATGAGACTAACGTGACTAACTTGGGACTAACAAAGACAAACTTTAGTCTCATTCTAAGGTTTGTCTAAGTGCGTCTCAAGTTAATCTATTTCTAAGGACGAACTTAGACAAACCTTAGAATGAGACTAACGAGACAAATTTGGACGAGCAAAGACAAACTTTAGTCTCATTCTAAGGTTTATCAAAGTTCATCCCAAGTTTATCTAAGTTCATCCTAAGGTAGTCTATTTCTAAGGACAAACATAGATATACCTTAGAATGAGACTAACGAGACTAACTTGGGACGAACAAAGACAAACGTTAGTCTCATTCAATGGTTTGTCAAAGTTTATCCCAAGTTAGTCTAAGTTCATCCCAAGATAGTCTATTTCTAAAGACAAACTTAGACAAACTTTAGAATGAGACTAACGTGACTAACTTGGGACTAACAAAGACAAACTTTAGTCTCATTCTAAGGTTTTTCTAAGTGCGTCTCAAGTTAATCTATTTCTAAGGATGAACTTAGACAAACCTTAGAATGAGACTAACGAGACTAACTTGGGACGAACAAAGACAAACTTTAGTCTCATTCTAAGGTTTGTCTAATTTCATCCCAAGTTTGTCTAAGTTGGTCCCAAATTAGCCTATTTCTAAGGACGAACTTTGACAAACCTTAGAATGAGACTAAAGTTTGTCTTTGTTCGTCCCATGTTAGTCTCGTTAGTCTCATTCTAAGCTTTATCTAAGTTCCTCCTTAGAAATAGTGATGAGGACCCTATACGCCTACAAGGTGATACATCGACTAAGGATGCTTATCTTGGTCCGATGACTAGGAATCGTGCTTAACAAATTCAGCAAGAGGTGAATGCGCTCCTAGCTAACTTTCAAGATGTTATTAATGAGAATTACATACTGCCTAAGTCTCGAGTGTTTCTTTTACTCGAGCTAAAGGAGCATACGAGGAGAATCAAGGCCTAGCTATTGGAGTGCATTTTCTGAAAACATCAATCAATGAAGAACATGTCAAGATTAATTTAAAGCTGAACGCAAAGAATGATAGCAAGCTTTCCGCGCCATGACTTACTGCACATCTAAAAATAAGAGTTCGCCCTTCCACTCTTCATTATGGACATCTCAATTCCAAGAGGAGGTGCAACTCCCCAAGCAATTAATGCAGCCACTAAGACATGAATATTGCACAAGGCTTAACCATGGCTGTACAATATCCAACTTGGCTACACAAGACTCAACCATGGTTGCACAAGACTTGAGGATGGCTGCACATGAATCAAAACACAAGACTTTGATTGTTTTTCTAGTATAAGTACCACATTTTCATTTCAGTTAGAAATAGAATACACATTACTTTGAATCTGATTTCTATATGAAAATTAGCCAAGTGCTATTTCTATTTCAATGAGAGATTTCTCTACCCCATTGCTCTTGTAATTTCCTAGTGATTTTGCAGAAGCGGTCGTTCGACGGCAACATTAGAGTGCTTCCAACTTCGTGCGTGGTTGTGTGGTTAGGAAACTTTGAGTGTGGTTAGGCGGGTACTTGTCGCAGGTTATTGCACTAGTAGTGGTTGGCATCAAGAATCGTCGGGCTGCACTATTATCACCCAATTGCTTTGAGTGGCTCCAACTGCTGAAATTCATCCAAATCCTACGTCGTGAAGATCGAAACCAACCCCCGTATCAAATAGACTAACTTGGGACGAACTTAGACAAACTTGGGATGAACTTAGACAAACCTTAAAATGAGACTAAAGTTTGTCTTTGTTCATCCCAAGTTAGTCTCGTTAGTCTCATTCTAAGGTTTATCTAAGTCCGTCCTTAGAAATAGACTAACTTGGGATGAACTTAGACAAACTTGGGATGAAATTAGACAAACCTTAGAATGAGACTAAAGTTTGTCTTTGTTCGTCCCAAGTTAGTCTCATTCTAAGGTTTGTCTAAGTTCGTCCTTAGAAATAGACTAACTTGGGACGAACATAGACAAACTTGGGATGGACTTTGACAAACCTTAGAATGAGACTAACGTTTGTCTTTGTTCGTCCCAAGTTAGTCTTGTTAATCTCATTCTAAGCTTTGTCTAGGTTCGTCCTCAGCAAGAGACTAACTTTGGACGAACATAGACAAACCTTAGATTGGGACTAATGTTTGTCTTTGTTCATCCCAAGTTAGTCTCGTTAGTCTCATTCTAAGGTTCGTCTAAGTTTGTCGTTAGGAAGAGTCTAAATTGGGATGAACTTAGACTAACTTGGGACGAACTTAGACAAACCTTCGAATGAGACTTACGTTTGTCTTTGTTCATCCCAAGTTAGTCTCGTTAATCTCATTCTAAGGTCTGTCTAAGTTCATCCTTAGAAAGAGACTAACTTGGGATAAACATAGACTAACTTGGGACAAACTTAGACAAACCTTAGATTGAGACTAACGTTTGTCTTTGTTCATCCCAAGTTAGTTTCATTCTAAGGTTTTTCTAAGTTCGTCATTAGAAAGAGACTAATTTTGGATGAACATAGGCAAACCTTAGAATGAGACTAAAGTTTGTCTTTGTTCGTCCCAAGTTAGTCTCGTTCGTCTCATTCTAAGGTTTGTCTAAGTTCGTCCTTAGAAAGAGACTAACTTGGGACGAACTTAGCTTAACTTGGGACAAACTTAGACAAACCTAAGAATGAGACTAATGTTTATTTTTCTTCGTCCCAAGTTAGTCTCCTTAGTCTCATTCTAAGGTTTGTCTAAGTTCGTCCTTAGAAATAGTCTAATTTGGGACGAACTTAGACTAACTTGGGACGAACAAAGATAAACGTTAGTCTCATTCTAAGGTTTGTCAAAGTTCATCACAAGTTTGTCTATGTTCGTCCCAAGTTAGTCTATTTCTAAGGACAAACTTAGACAAACCTTTGATTGGGACTAACTTGGGACGAACAAAGACAAACCTTAGATTGGGACTAACGTTTGTCTTTTTTCATCCCAAGTTAGTCTCGTTAGTCTCAATCTAAGGTTCGTCAAAGTTCGTCGTTAGGAAGAGTCTAAATTGGGACGAACTTGGACTAACTTGGGACGAACTTAGACAAACCTTTGAATGAGGCTTACGTTTGTCTTTGTTCGTCCCAAGTTAGTCTCGTTAATCTCATTCTAAGGTCTGTCTAAGTTCGTCCTTAGAAAGAGACTAACTTGGGACGTACATAGACTAACTTGGGACAAACATAGACAAACCTTAGATTGAGACTAACGTTTGTCTTTGTTCGTCCCAAGTTAGTCTAATTCTAAGATTTTTCTACGTTCGTCAATAGAAAGAGACTAATTTTGGATGAACTTAGACAAACATTAGAATGAGACTAAAGTTTGTCGTTGTTTGTCCCAAGTTAGTCTCGTTAGTCTCATTCTATGGTTTGTCTAAGTTCGTCCTTAAAAAGAGAATAACTTGGGACGAACTTAGCTTAACTCGGGACAAACTTAGACAAACCTAAGAATGAGACTAAAGTTTGTCTTTCTTTGTCCCAAGTTAGTCTCTTTAGTCTCATTCTAAGGTTTGTCTAAGTTCGTCCTTAGAAATAGTCTAACTTGGGACGAACTTAGACAAACTTGGGACGAACGTTGACAAACCTTAGAATGAGACTAATTTTTATCTTTGTTTGCCCCAAGTTAGTCTTATTAATCTCTTTCTAAGCTTTGTCTAAATCCATCCTTAGAAACAGACTAAGTTGGGACGAACTTAGACAAACCTTAGATTGAGACTAACCTTTGTCTTTGTTCGTCCCAAGTTAGTCTCGTTAGTCTCATTCTAAGGGTTGTCTAAATTCATCGTTAGAAAGAGACTAACTTGGGACAAACTTACAGTAACTTGGGATGAACTTAGATAAACCTTAGAATGAGACTAAAGTTTGTCTTTCTTCGTCCCAAGGTAGTCTCGTTAGTCTCATTCTAAGGTTTGTCTAAGTTCTACCTTAGAAAGAGACTAACTTGGGACAAACTTAGCTTAACTTGGAACGAACTTAGACAAACCTTAGAATGAGACTAAAGTTTGTCTTTCTTCGTCCCAAGTTAGTCTCGTTAGTCTCATTCTAAGGTTTATCTAAGTTTGTCCTTAGAAATAGACTAACTTGGGACGAACTTAGACAAACTTGGGACAAACTTAGACAAACCTTAGAATGAGACTAAAGTTTGTCTTTGTTCGTCCCAAGTTAGTCTCGTTAGTCTCATTCTAAGGTTTGTCTAAGTTCGTCCTTAGAAATAGACTAACTTGGGATGAACTTAGACAAACCTTGGAATGAGACTAAAGTTTATCTTTGTTAGTCCCAAGTTACTCACGTTAGTCTCATTCTAAGGTTTTTCTATGTTCGTCCTTAGAAATAGACTAACTTGGGATGAACTTAGACTAACTTGGGATGAACTTTGACAAACCTTAGAATGAGACTAACGTTTGTCTTTGTACTTTGCAAGTTAGTCTCGTTAGTCTCATTCTTAGTTTTGTCTAAGTTTGTCCTTAGAAAGAGACTAACTTGGGACGAACTTAGCTTAACTTGGGATGAACTTAGACAAACCTTAGAATGAGACTAAAGTTTGCCTTTCTTCGTCCCAAGTTAGTCTTGTAAGTCTCGTTCTAAAGTTTATCGAAGGTCGTCCTTAAAAATATACTAACTTGGGACGAACATAGACGAACTTGGGATGAACTTAGACAAACCTTAGAATGAGACTAAAGTTTGTCTTTGTTCGTCTTAAGTTACTCTCGTTAGTCTCATTCTAAGGGTTGTCTATGCTCGTCCATAGAAATATGCTAACTTGGGACGAACTTTGACAAACCTTAGAATGAGCCTAAAGTTTGTCTTTGTTCGTCCCATGTTAGTCTCGTTAGTCTCATTCTAAGGTTTATCTAAGTTCCTCCTTAGAAATAGTGATGAGGACCCTATACGCCTACAAGGTGATACATCGACTAAGGATGCTTATCTTGGTCCGATGACTTGGAATCGTGCTGAACAAATTCAGCAAGAGGTGAATGCGCTCCTAGCTAACTTTCAAGATGTTATTCATGAGAATTACATACTGCCTAAGTCTCGAGTGCTTCTTTTACTCAGGTTTTTATCTACGGGTGTAATTCGAGCTAAAGGAGCATACGAGGAGAATCAAGGCCTAGCTATTGGAGTGCATTTTCTGAAAACATCAATCAATGAAGAACATGACAAAGAATGATAGCAAGCTTTCTGTGCCATCACTTATTGCACATCTAAAAATAAGAGTTCCATAAGCTCTCTATCGTGGAATCGTCTCGTACTATATGGTTTCCTTGTAGCTTTCTCTAGCACGTGATTCGGTTCGGGTTTCACTGGTTTGAGTACTTTGATTTTTCTTTTGGCGAGGGACTGCTTTTGTAGTGAATCGGCCTTTGGCCTTTGATTTGACTCTTTGAGTACTTCACTTTTTGTTTGGTTAAAACCTTCACAATTTTGGGCCTTTGGCCTCTTGATTTGCTTCTTTGAGCTTTTTGCTTCTTTGTGACTTGCTAGTCCATTTTCTCATGCCTTTTTGGGAGGTCCAATCGTCGCCCGTGAGCATATGGAAATACCTCCCCGCTCCTCTCATCCTTGCCGTTTCGCGCGGGTCAAGATGAGGGTCGCTCATCTATTTTCTCGGCTACTTTGACTAGAGAGAGGACGGTCTGATTCCCGTCCTCGCCTTTTTTTTCTTTTTGCATAAACACTGCATGGCGGAGATGACTTCAATCTTCACTGAAACCCGAAGTGCAGCCTCTACTGACTTCGAAAACCATATAGTTTGATTCGATCCTTTGATTGCTTGCCAAGCCTCTCTAAGTCATTTCTATCAACTCCACATCCCTAGTTTATCTCAGCACAAAGGGACAAATGAGAAGTTACGTTCTAAGTTTTTAGACAGTTGAATTTTCACAAGGTAAATGCATGAATTTTAGATCTATCTTTTTCACATTCTTAAGTTCATATTTTCAAAAGGATAATATTAAAAAAATAAAGAAAAAACATGTTATTTATTTATGTACACATGCGGATCTCACCCCACACTTTTGAACGAAGGCGTGCCTTTCAGCACTACTTAGTTCAAAAGCCATGCAAGCAGACAATTACGAGAAGGAAATGATATTAAGGAAAGGTAAGATCAGAGCTCCCTTTTTGTGTCGAATGACATGGCATGAGGCTGGATAATCGAGGGAGTTCGGCTGGGGCCTTGAACTCTCAGCGCAGGCCCGATAAATTCACGGAAGCTGCCTGTCTGATCCGATTGTGCTCCAAAAACCAATTCCTAAATAGTCAAATCATTCTATGCACCAAGTGGGTGAGAGCGACTTATTGATAAAAACTAAATAACAGAAAATAAAAGACAGAAAATAAATAACTGAAAGTAAGATAGGTGTCGGGTTACCTCCCGACTAGTGCCTTTGTTTAACGTCGTTGGCTCGACAATACCTCAATCATGGATCATAAGGTCGGATCCCAGGGGTGAGTGAGGTCAAACTTCTTATTGGCAGCTCTTTTATCCTGCTCAAAGAACTTGTGGAGTGATGGGCTTGGTTTGGTTCTCCATTTGTTCGGCAGGTTCTTCTTTTCATAGCTCCGAGAAGGTGAGGCTCTCTTGACCATAGCTGCTGGTCCATCGAGTCGTGGTCTCTTGTTACTCCATCCCGGCTTCCATTCTTTGGGGCCATGCCTTTGCCGCTTCTTCCTGTACGAATGGTCGGCACCTTTGCGAGTTTGGAAGTTCAGCATTGTGCCATTGAATGTAGGCAACATCAAGCCTGTTTCCATGTGAAGCCTCTTCTTTGTGACAGTGACGAATGGTCGTCTTAGAACGAGCAGGGCCGCTTTGTTGAGTTGTGGTGAGTGAGAGCTCTATTGATGGCTTTTCTTGCCCTTGATTTGCCTCCAACTCCCCTTGCATCTCAGCATAGGTCACATCATCTTTGGTGGCTATGATTTGCATACAAACTGAGGGGAAAAGTTGGGGAACTTCCACCATAAGGGCCAGGTCTGCCTTAGGTGCTTCGATGGTTAGGGTCGGGCATGTTTCGGGTGCTTCGAGCGCAAGGACCGGGCCTGCCGTGATTTCCTCGGTTAGTTCGGTGGTGAGGTCTGGGTATGTCTCGGCTAGTTTGGTAGTGAAGTCCTGGACTTTATTTGGCTTGTCAAGTAGGGCCAGGACTTCTTCGGGCAGATTGGTGATGAGGACCGGGCCAGATTTGGGCAGTTCTTCTTCGGCCATTTGCGAGTCCTCATCCTTAGTTGGCTCCGTGGGCTCCAATACTGGCTCCATTAGAGCCACCTCCACGTCCATTACTGCCCTTGTACTGATGTCTTCTTCCAGGTTTGTTGCGGGCAGGCTCGTAATGGGTGTGGTGTTGGGCTCGTTTTGCACTGAGTCTACTTCCATCGTTGGTGCCTTATCTTCCGTTTGGTTCATCGGCCCTTGTTTTGTGCTTTCTGCCAAATCATCTATGAGTCGCCAAGTTTGAAACACAAATAAATTCATGATCGAGCCTCCCGCTGCATCGTTAAGTCTTTTTCGCTCAAGTGGCTTCATTCCACGAAGAAACCTTTGGAGAAGAACAGAGTCCGTGAATCCATGGTGCGGGGAGCTCGTTATAAGGGAATCGAAGTACCATACGTACTCGTCCAAAGTTTCGTCCCGGGATTGCTTTAGGTTGTTGATCTTCTCGCGGATTTTAAGTTCAAAAGATGGAGTGGCTCTTTGACATGGAGCGGTGCAATAATTTGGCAGGGGAAACTCTTTTAGAAATTTGGCTCGAAGATTTTCATAACAGCTTTCATACTCTGCACATAAGTAATACCACTCTATTACCGAGTCAGTTAGAGAAAATTTGAAGCATTTCAGCTTAAACTCCTCTAACGTCTCATTCTCAGGTTTCATGTGGCGGCAGATGTGATGAAACAGTTGGCAATGTAACACAGAGTCCTCTTCAATGGTACCTCTGAATTTGGGGAGACAGCTAAGCATTTCAAACATAAGGTTGCTGCCTTCATCATTCCAAGGCTCGCTTCCGCAGTACGACAACATGGTTGCGTAGAAGTGATTTCGAGAATCGAGAGAGAGAGAAAGAAAAGAAAAGAACAACTAATCCCATTAATTAACTAATTCCCCGGCAACGGCACCAATTTGACGGAGCCCACTGCACTGTCGTTAAGGTGCAATGTTCTCTGTACAAATAAATTTATATTTTCCGCTACTCGCAACTTCACTACTGGGTAGTAAGTGGTAAGTAGGGGTCGAACCCAAGGGAATTAGGGGGATACGTTGTTTTTTAAGGGATTTGTACAGCGAGGGAGCGTGTTTTAAGGTTGATTGAGATTTTAGCGGTTATGACTAAGTGACTTTTTTTTGGTTGTTTTTGGTTTTGAGTGCTGAAAAGTAAATTACAGAAAATAAATACTGAAAAGTAAAAAGAAAGACTTACAGTGGGTGATGCGTGATTTGCGAGTCCTCCGGTAGATGAGCGGTTGGTGATTGCAGATGATCGAGCAATTTATAAAAGTAAATACAGGAGGGTTTTGTAATTCAAGGAAAAAATTCGGTTTCAGGGGCCTTGTATCATAGCCTGTTTATTATTTTAGTAACCCTTCTAAGTATTCAAACGTGAATCAATGCCATTCTAAGCACTCGACTTGCAACACTGTCTAGCCTTTTGCAAAAGTGTTCGAAAGTGAATCGAGGCCATTCCAAGCACTCAACTTGCAACACCGTCTAGTCTTTTGCAAAAGTCGTAGAGCACTTGTTCTACTTAGACTAATACCCCATTCCAAGGTATATTAGCCTGTGTGCATCCATTTGGTCTTTCATTCCCGAGCAACCAAATGGTGTTTTAGAAAGGTCAAACTCCTCAGATAAGCTTTGCCATTCCAAGCATCCACTTATCCGAGTATGTTTACAAACCCCGCGGAAGAGCTTTGCCATTCCAAGCATCCACTCAACCTTGGAAGTTCTAACCTAATATATGGCACATAGAACAAGTTTTGAATACAGAGAAAAGAAACTAAAAGAATTAAAACATTTTATAATACAAGTACGCCCCTTTAACCGAATAAAGAGTTTAGCTACGAATATCCATAGAGGTGGATACCATAGCTTAATACTCGGGGGTTTTTGAAAACAGTAAGAGGAGAAGGGGTGGAATACTCAAGAACCAAGAGGAGTATTCCCAATTCCTACTGAATACTCAAGAACCAACAGGAGTATTCTCTAAAGTATAATACTCAAGACCCAACATGAGTATTATTTCAAAACCCAAACTTACAAAGTAACATAAACTTAGAGAGAGAAGTGAATTGTTGATTGTGGGATGTTACAAATGAGGAGGAGGAGCTCTCCTTTTATAGCCACAAGGGGAGGAGAATGGAGGGTGGAGATGGTGGCATGTGGTTTTGCATCCAAGGGTGGAGGAGGAGGGGAGGAGCATGTGGAGGAGAAGGCCACACATGGCACCACCTTGTGGTGGCTCAAAAGCCGCCGGTTTCAAGTCCAACTAGAGGGGACTTTTGGTGGCTTTGCCACCCTTTGCCTTGGGCCGCCGGTCATGGAGGAGGAAGGGGTGGTTTTGGCCACCCATGAGTCACCACAAAGCCAAAAGCCGCCGGTCACTTGATCCTTGGATGAGTTTTTGACAGTTTTGTGCAGTCTTTTCACAAAACTATCAGTCCAATTTGGATCCGGTCTGACTTTGGTTGTTCCTCGGTTGATTTTGAATTGAGTTATTCAATGTCAGGATCTTGAGATTTCTTCGTTCAGCGTCTGATCTTGACCTTGGAATGACTCGTAATATCTTTTCAGCGTAAAATCCTCTCCTTAGCGTGTTTTCTCTCTAAGCGCCAAAATACACATGTAGAAATATATCGGGACTAACAAGTAGAAGTTAGATAGACAAACAGTCTAATTTGGTGGGTTTTACTGTGTTTTTGATTCGTATAATTATGGTCCATCAGATCACCCCACACTTTTAGTTGTTCGTCCCGAACAATGCTATTAAAGGGCGGCACACTAAGTAAGTTTGTTGAAATATGAAAATTAGACTGTGGTACTAGATTTATCCTAATTCATGCATTGCTTACTTATTACCAAATTGAACTGTGTAAATAAATAGAAGAAACTTGATACTTGTACCTCCGTGCTGAGATGCAAATTATTCTGGATGTTTCGGGAGATAGCCCTTTTTAGGCTCCTGGACTGCAATCTTGGAATCGTCTCGTACTATATGGTTTCCTTGTAGCTTTCTCTAGCACGTGATTCGGTTCGGGTTTCACTGGTTTGAGTACTTTGATTTTTCTTTTGGCGAGGGACTGCTTTTGTAGTGAATCGGCCTTTGGCCTTTGATTTGACTCTTTGAGTACTTCACTTTTTGTTTTGTTAAAACCTTCACAATTTTGGGCCTTTGGCCTCTTGATTTGCTTCTTTGAGCTTTTTGCGTCTTTGTGACTTGCTAGTCCATTTTCTCAAGCCTTTTTGGGAGATTTAATCATCGCCCGCAAGCCTATGGAAATACCTCCCCGCTCCTCTCATCCTTGTCGTTTCGCGCGGGTCAAGATGAGGGTCGCTCATCTATTTTCTCGGCTACTTTGACTAGAGAGAGGACGGTCTGATTCCCGTCCTCACCTTTTTTTTCTTTTTGCATAAACACTGCATGGCGGAGATGACTTCAATCTTCACTGAAACCCGAATTCCAGCCTCTACTGACTTCAAAAACCATATAGTTTGATTCGATCCTTTGATTGCTTGCCAAGCCTCTCTAGGGCATTTCTATCAACTCCACATCCCTAGTTTATCTCAGCACAAAGGGACAAATGAGAAGTTACGTTCTAAGTTTTTAGACAGTTGAATTTTCACATGGTAAATGCATGAATTTTAGATCTATCTTTTTCACATTGTTAAGTTCATATTTTCAAAAAGATAATATTAAAAAAAAGAAAAAAGAAAAAACATGTTATTTATTTATGTACACATGCGGATCTCACCCCACACTTTTGAACGAAGGCGTGCCTTTCAGCACTACTTAGTTCAAAAGCCATGCAAGCAGACAATTACGAGAAGGAAATGATAATAAGGAAAGGTAAGATCAGAACTCCCTTTTCGAGTCGAATGACATGGCATGAGGCTGGATAATCGAGGGAGTTTTGCTGGGGCCTTGAACTCTCAGCGCATGCCAGGTAAATTCACGGAAGCTGCCAAGCTGATCCGATCGTGCTCCAAAAACCAATTCCTAAATAGTCAAATCATTCTATGCACCAAGTGGGTGAGAGGGACTTATTGATAAAAACTAAATAACAGAAAATAAAAGACAGAAAATAAATAACTGAAAGTAAGATAGGTGTCGGGTTACCTCCCGACTAGTGCCTTAGTTTAACGTCGTTGGCTCGACAATACCTCAATCATGGATCATAAGGTCCGATCCCAGGGGTGAGTGAGGTCAAACTTCTTATTGGCAGCTCTTTTATCCTGCTCAAAGAACATGTGGAGTGATGGGCTTGGTTTGGTTCTCCATTGGTTCGGCAGGTTCTTCTTTTCATAGCTCCGAGAAGGTGAGGCTCTCTTGACGATAGCTGCTGGTCCATCGAGTCGTGGTCTCTTGTTACTCCATCACGGCTTCCAATCTTTGGGGCCATGCCTTTGCCGCTTCTTCATGTACGAATGGTCGGCACCTTTGCGAGTTTGGAAGTTCAGCATTGTGCCATTGAATGTAGGCGACATCAAGCCTGTTTCCATGTGAAGCCTCTTCTTTGTGACAGCGACGAATGGTCGTCTTAGAACGAGCGAGTTTTCAGGGCCGCTTTGTTGAGTTGTGGTGAGTGAGAGCTCCATTGATGGCTTTTCTTGCCCTTGATATGCCTCCAACTCCCCTTGCATCTCAGCATAGGTCACATCATCTTTGGTGGCTGTGATTTGCTTACAAACTGAGGGGAAAAGTTGGGGAACTTCCACCATAAGGGCCAGGTCTGCCTTAGGTGCTTCGATAGTTAGGGTCGGGCATGTTTCGGGTGCTTCGAGCGCAAGGACCGAGCCTGCCGTGATTTCCTCGGTTAGTTCGGTGGTGAGGTCTGGGTATGTCTCGGCTAGTTTGGTAGTGAAGTCCGGGACTTTATTTGGCTCGTCAAGTAGGGCCGGGACTTCTTCGGGCAGATTGGTGATGAGGACCGGGCCAGATTTGGGCAGTTCTTCTTCGGCCATTTGCGAGTCCTCATCCTTAGTTGGCTCCGTGGGCTCCAATACTGGCTCCATTAGAGCCACCTCCACGTCCATTACTGCCCTTGTACTGATGTCTTCTTCCAGGTTTGTTGCGGACAGGCTCGTAATGGGTGTGGTGTTGGGCTCGTTTTGCACTGAGTCTACTTCCATCGTTGGTGCCTTATCTTCCGTTTGGTTCATCGGCCCTTGTTTTGTGCTTTCTGCCAAATCATCTATGAGTCGCCAAGTTTGAAACACGAATAAATTCATGATCGAGCCTCCCGCTGCATCGTTAAGTCTTTTTTGCTCAAGTGGCTTCATTCCACGAAGAAACCTTTGGAGAAGAACAGAGTCCGTGAATCCATGGTGCGGGCAGCTCGTTATAAGGGAATCGAAGTACCATACGTACTCGTCCAAAGTTTGGTCCCGGGATTGCTTTAGGTTGTTGATCTTCTCGTGGATTTTAAGTTCGAAAGATGGAGTGGCTCTTTGACAGGGAGCGGTGCAATAATTTGGCAGGGGAAACTCTTTTAGAAATTTGGCTCGAAGATTTTCATAACAGCTTTCATACTCTGCACATAAGTAATACCACTCTATTGCCGAGTCAGTTAGAGAAAATTTGAAGCATTTCAGCTTAAACTCCTCTAACGTCTCATTCTCAGATTTCATGTGGCGGCAGATGTGATGAAACAGTTGGCAATGTAACACGGAGTCCTCTTCAATGGTACCTCTGAATTTGGGGAGACAGCTAAGCATTTCAAACATAAGGTTGCTGCCTTCATCATTCCAAGGCTCGCTTCCGCAGTACGACGACATGGTTGCGTAGAAGTGATTTCGAGAATCGAGAGAGCGAAAGAAAAGAAAAGAACAACTAATCCCATTAATTAACTAATTCTCCGGCAACGACGCCAATTTGACGGAGCCCACTGCACTGTCGTTAAGGTGCAATGTTCTCTGTACAAATAAATTTATATTTTCCGCTACTCGCGACTTCACTACTGGGTAGTAAGTGGTAAGTAGGGGTCGAACCCAAGGGAATTAGGGGGATACGTTGTTCTTTAAGGGATTTGTACAGCGAGGGAGCGTGTTTTAAGGTTGATTGAGATTTTAGCGGTTATGACCAAGTGACTTTTTTTGGTTGTTTTTGGTTTTGAGTGCTGAAAAGTAAATTACAGAAAATAAATACTGAAAAGTAAAAAGAAAGACTTACAGTGGGTGATGCGTGATTTGCGAGTCCTCTGGTAGATGAGCGGTTGGTGATTGCAGATGTTCGAGCAATTTATAAAAGTAAATACAGGAGGGTTTTGTAATTCAAGGAAAACATTCGGTTTCAGGGGCCTTGTATCATAGCCTGTTTATTATTTTAGTAACCCTTCTAAGTATTCAAACGTGAATCAAGGCCATTCCAAGCACTCGACTTGCAACACTGTCTAGCCTTTTGCAAAAGTGTTCGAAAGTGAATCGAGGCCATTCCAAGCACTCAACTTGCAACACCGTCTAGTCTTTTGCAAAAGTCGTAGAGCACTTGTTCTACTTAGACTAATACCCCATTCCAAGATATATTAGCCTGTGTGCATCCATTTGGTCTTTCATTCCCGAGCAACCAAATGGTGTTTTAGAAAGGTCAAACTCCTCAGATAAGCTTTGCCATTCCAAGCATCCACTTATCCGAGTATGTTTACGAACCCCACGGAAGAGCTTTGCCATTCCAAGCATCCACTCAACCTTGGAAGTTCTAACCTAATATATGGCACATAGAACAAGTTTTGAATACAGAGAAAAGAAACTAAAAGAATTAAAACATTTTATAATATTAGTACGCCCCTTTAACCGAATAAAGAGTTTAGCTACGAATATCCATAGAGGTGGATACCATAGCTAAATACTCGGGGGTTTTTGAAAACAGTAAGAGGAGAAGGGGTGGAATACTCAAGAACCAACAGGAGTATTCCCAATTCCTACTGAATACTCAAGAACCAACAGGAGTATTCTCTAAAGTATAATACTCAAGAACCAACAGGAGTATTATTTCAAAAACCAAACTTACAAAGTAACATAAACTTAGAGAGAGAAGTGAATTGTTGATTGTGGGATGTTACAAATGAGGAGGAGGAGCTCTCCTTTTATAGGCTAAGGGGAGGAGAATGGAGGGTGGAGATGGTGGCATGTGGTGTTGCATCCAAGGGTGGAGGAGATGGGGAGGAGCTTGTGGAGGAGAAGGCCACACATGTCAACTTCTCATGGCTCACAAAAGCCGCCGGTTGCAATCGGAAGGGAGGGAGGAAGCCGCCGGTTGCAAGGAGGAGGGGAGGAGGAAGGAGGGGGTGAGTCACCCCATGACTCACCTCTTCCTTAAAGCCGCCAGTCACCTTGGCAAATGGATGAGTTTTGTGTGTTTTGTGCAGTCTTTTCACAAAACTATCAGCCCAATTTCACTCCGGTCTGACTTTGGTTGTTCCTCGGTTGAATTTGAATTGAGTAATTCAATGTCAGGATCTTGAGATTTCTTCGTTCAGCGTCTGATCTTGACCTTGGAATGACTCCTAATATCTTTTCAGCGTAAAATCCTCTCCTAAGCGTGTTTTCTCTCTATGCACCAAAATACCCTGTAGAAATATATCGGGACTAACAAGTAGAAGTTAGATAGACAAACAGTCTAATTTGGTGGGTTTTACTGTGTTTTTGATTCGTATAATTATGGTCCATCAGTTTGTCTAAGTTCGTCATTAGAAAGAGACTAACTTGGGACAAACTTAGACAAACCTTAGAATGAGACTAAAGTTTGTCTTTCTTTGTCCCAAGTTAGTCTTGTTAGTCTCATTCTAAGGTTTTTCTAAGTTCGTCCTTAGAAGGAGACTAACTTGGGACGAACTTCGCTTCACTTGGGACAAACTTAGACAACTCTTAGAATGAGACTAAAGTTTGTCTTTCTTCGTCCCAAGTTAGTCTCGTTAGTCTCATTCTAAGGTTTATCTAAGTAAGTCCTTAGAAATAGACTAACTTGGGACGAACTTAGACAAACTTGGGACAAACTTAGACAAACCTTAGAATGAGACTAAAGTTTGTTTTTGTTCGTCCCAAGTTAGTCTCGTTAGTCTCATTCTAAGGTTTGTCTAAGTTCATCCTTCGAAATAAACTAACTTGGGACGAACTTTGATAAACCTTAGAATGAGACTAAAGTTAGTCTTTGTTCGTCCCAAGTTAGTCTCATTAGTCTCATTCTAAGGTTTATCTAAGTTTGTCCTTAGAAATAGACTAACTTGGGCCGAACTTAGACAAACTTGAGACGAACTTAGACAAACCTTAGAATGAGACTAAAGTTTGTCTTTGTTCGTCCCAAGTTAGTCTCGTTAGTCTCATTCTAAGGTTTATCTAAGTTCTTCCTTAGAAATAGACTTACTTGTGATGAATTTAGACAAACTGGAGACGAACTTAGACAAACCTTAGAATGAGACTAAAGTTTGTCTTTGTTCGTCCCAAGTTAGTCTCGTTAGTCTCATTCTATGGTTTGTCTAAGTTCGTCCTTCGAAATAGAATAAATTGGGACGAACTTAGACAAACTTGGGACAAACATTGACAAACCATAGAATGAGACTAAATTGTCTTTCTTTGTCCCAAGTTAGTCTCTTTAGTCCCATTCTAAGGTTTATCTAAGTTTGTCCTCAGAAATAGACTAACTTGGGACGAACTTAGACAAACTTGGGATGAACTTTAACAAACCTTAGAATGAGACTGAAGTTTGTCTGTGTTCGTCCCAAGTTGGTCTCGTTAATCTCCTTCTAAGGTTTGTCTAAGTTCATCCTTAGAAATAGACAAACTTGGGATGAACTTTGACAAACCTTAATTGAGACTAAAGTTTGTGTCTGTTCTTTCCAAGTTAGTCTCATTTGTCTCATTCTAAGGTTTGTGTAAGTTCGTCCTTAGAAATAGACTAACTTGGGACGAACTTTGACAAACCTTAAATGAGACTAACGTTTGTCTTTGTTCATCCCAAGTTAGTCTCGTTAGTCTCATTCTAATGGTTGGCTAAGTTCGTCCTTAGAAAGAGACTAACTTGGGACGAACTTAAACAAACCTTAGATTGAGACTAAAGTTTGTCTTTCTTCGTCCCAAGTTAGTCTCGTTAGTCTCAATCTAAGGTTTATCTAAGTTCGTTCTTAGAAATAGATTAACTTAGGGCGAACTTAGACAAACTTGGGATGAACTTAAACAAACCTTAGAATGAGACTAAAGTTTGTCTTTGTTCATCCCAAGTTAGTCTCGTTAGTCTTATCCTAAAGTTTGTCTAAGTTCGTTCTTAGAAATAGACTAACTTGGGACGAACTTAGACAAACCTTAGATTGAGACTAACGTTTGTCTTTGTTCGTCCTAATTTAGTTTTCTTAGTCTCATTCTAAGGTTTGTCTAACTTCGTCCTTAGAAATAGACTAACTTGGGACAAAATAGACTAACTTGTCTAAGTTCGTCCCAAGTTAGTCTATTTCTAAGGATAAACTTTTACAAACCTTAGAATTAGACTAATGTTTGTCTTTGTTCGTCCCAAGTTAGTCTTGTTAATCTCATTCTATGGTTTGTCTAAGTTTTTCCTTAGAAAGAGACAAACTTGGGACGAACTTAGACTAACTTGGGACGAACTTAGACAAACCTTAGAATCGAGACTAACGTTTACCTTTGTTCATCCCAAGATAGTCTCGTTAGTCTCATTCTAAGGTTTGTCTAAGTTCGTCGTTAGAAAGAGAATAACATGGGACGAACTTATACTTACTTGGGACAACTTAGACAAACCTTAGAATGAGACTAAAGTTTGTCTTTCTTCGTCCCAAGTTAGTCTCGTTAGTCTCATTCTAAGGTTTATCTAAGTTCGTCCTTAGAAATAGACTAACTTGGGACGAACTTAGACAAACTTGGGACGAAATTAGACGAACTTTGGAATGAGACTAAAGTTTGTCTTTGTTCGCCCCAAGTTAGTCTCGTTAGTCTCATTCTAAGATTTATCTAAGTTCGTCCTCAGAAATAGATTAACTTAGGATGAACTTAGACAAACTGGGGAGGAACTTAGACAAACTTTAGAATGAGACTAAAGTTTGTCTTTGTTCGTCCCAAGTTAGTCTCGTTAGTCTCATTCTAAGGTTTGCCTGAGTTCATCCTTAGAAATAGACTAACTTCAGACGAACTTAGACAAACCTTAGATTGAGACTAACGTTTGTCTTTGTTCGTCCCAATTTAGTCTCGTTAGTCTCATTCTAAAGTTTGTCTAACTTTTTCCTTAGAAATAGACTAACTTGGGATGAACTTAGACAAATTGTGATGAACTTTGACAAACCTTAGAATGAGACTAACGGTTGTCTTTGTTCGTCCCAAGTTAGTCTCGTTAGTCTCATTCCAAGGTTTATCTAAGTTTGTCCTTAGAAATAGACTAAATTGGGATGAACTTAGACAAACTTGGGACAAACTTAGAGAAACCTTAGAATGAGACTAAAGTTGGTCCTTGTTCGTCCCAAGTTAGTCTCGTTAGTCTCATTCTAAGGTTTGTCTAAGTTTGTCCTTAGAAATAGACTAACTTGGGAAGAACTTAGAATAACTTTGGACGAACTTCGACAAACCTTAGAATGAGACTAAATTTTGTCTTTGTTTGTCCCAAGTTAGTCTCGTTAGTGTCATTCTAAGGTTTATCTAAGTTCGTCCTAATTTGTCTAAGTTCATCCCAATTTGTCTAAGGTTAACGAGACTAACTTGGGACGAACAAAGACAAACGTTAGTCTCATTCAAAGGTTTGTCTACGTTCGTCTCAAGTTTGTCTAAGTTCGGCCCAAGTTAGTCTATTTCTAAGGACGAACTTTGATAAACCTTAGAATGAGACTAACGAGACTAACTTGGGACAAACAAAGACAAACGTTAGTCTCATTCTATGGTTTGTCTAAGTTCGTCTCAAGTTTGTCAAAGTTCGGCCCAAGTTAGTCTATTTCTAAGGACGACCTTAGATAAACCTTAGAATGAGACTAATGAGACTAACTTGGGACGAACAAAGACTAACTTTAGTCTCATTCTAAGGTTTATCAAAGTTCGTCCCAAGTTAGTTTATTTCTAAGGATGAACTTAGACAAACCTTAGAATGAGACTTACGAGACTAACTTGGGACGAACAAAAACAAACTTTAGTCTCATTCTAAGGTTTGTCTAAGTTCGTCCCAAGTTAGTCTATTTCTAAGGACTTACTTAGATAAACCTTAGAATGAGACTAACGAGACTAACTTGGGACGAAGAAAGACAAACTTTAGTCTCATTCTAAGAGTTGTCTAAGTTCGTCCCAAGTTAAGCAAAGTTCGTCCCAAGTTAGTCTCTTTCTAAGGACGAACTTAGACAAACCTTAGAATGAGACTAACGAGACTAACTTGGGACGAACAAAGGTAAACGTTAGTCTTGATTCTAAGGTTTGTCTAAGTTCGTCCCAAGTTAGTCTAAGTTAGTCCTAAGTTTGTCTCTTTCTAAGGAAGAACTTAGACAAACCTTAGAATGAGATTAACGAGACTAACTTGGGATGAACAATGATGAACCTTAGTCTAATTCTAAGGTTTGTAAAAGTTCGTCCTTAGAAATAGACTAACTTGGGACGAACTTAGACAAGTTAGTCTATTTTGTCCTAAGTTAGTCTATTTCTAAGGACGAAGTTAGACAAACCTTAGAATGAGACTAACAAAACTAAATTAGGACGAACAAAGACAAACGTTAGTCTCAATCTAAGGTTTGTCTAAGTTCGTCCCAATTTAGTCTATTTCTAAGAACGAACTTAGACAAACTTTAGGATGAGACTAACGAGACTAACTTGGGATGAACAAAGACAAACTTTAGTCTCATTTTAAGGTTTGTTTAAGTTCATCTAAGTTCACCCTAAGTTAATATATTTCCAAGGATGAACTTAGATAAACCTTAGAATGAGACTAACGAGACTAACTTGGGACGAAGAAAGACAAACTTTAGTCTCAATCTAAGGTTTGTTTAAGTTCGTCCCAAGTTAGTCTCTTTCTACGGACGAACTTAGACAACCATTAGAATGAGACTAAAGAGACTAATTTGGGACAAACAAAGACAAACGTTAGTCTCGTTTAAGGTTTGTCAAAGTTTGTCCCAAGTTAGTCTATTTCTAAGGACGAACTTAGACAAACCTTAGAATGAGTCAAATGAGACTAACTTGGGACGAACAGAGACAAACTTTAGTCTCATTCTAAGGTTTGTTAAAGTTCGTCCCAAGGTTGTCTCAGTTCGTCCCAAGTTAGTCTATTTCTAAGGACGAACTTAGATAAACCTTAGAATGGGACTAAAGAGACTAACTTGGGACTAAAAAAGACAAACTTTAGTCTCATTCTATGGTTTGTCTATGTTTGTCCCAAGTTAGTCTAACTTCGTACCAAGTTATTCTATTTCTAAGGACGAACTTAGACAAACCTTAGAATGAGACTAACGAGACTAACTTGGGACGAATAAAGACAAGCTTTAGTCTCATTCTAAGGTTTGTCTAAGTTCGTCCCTAGTTTGTCTAAGTTCATCCCAAGTTAGTCTATTTCTAAGGAAAAACTTAGATAAACCTTAGAATGAGAGTAACGAGACTAACTTGGAACGAACAAAGACAAACGTTAGTCTCATTCTAAGGTTTGTCTAAGTTCGTCTCAAGTTTGTCTAAGTTCGTCCCAAGTTAGTCTATTTCTAAGGACGAACTTAGATAAACCTTATAATGAGACTAACGAGACTAACTTGGGACGAACAAAGACAAACGTTAGTCTCATTCTAAGGTTTGCCTAAGTTCGTCTCAAGTTTGTCTAAGTTTGGCCCAAGTTAGTCTATTTCTAAGGACGACCTTAGATAAACCTTAGAATGAGACTAATGAGACTAACTTGGGACGAACAAAGACTAACTTTAGTCTCATTCTAAGGTTTATCAAAGTTCGTCCCAAGTTAGTTTATTTCTAAGGATGAACTTAGACAAACCTTAGAATGAGACTTACGAGACTAACTTGGGACGAACAAAAACAAACTTTAGTCTCATTCTAAGGTTTGTCTAAGTTCGTCCCAAGTTAGTCTATTTCTAAGGACTTACTTAGATAAACCTTAGAATGAGACTAACGAGACTAACTTGGGACGAAGAAAGACAAACTTTAGTCTCATTCTAAGAGTTGTCTAAGTTCGTCCCATGTTAAGCAAAGTTCGTCCCAAGTTAGTCTCTTTCTAAGGACGAACTTAGACAAACCTTAGAATGAGACTAACGAGACTAACTTGGGACGAACAAAGGTAAACGTTAGTCTTGATTCTAAGGTTTGTCTAAGTTCGTCCCAAGTTAGTCTAAGTTCGTCCTAAGTTTGTCTCTTTCTAAGGAAGAACTTAGACAAACCTTAGAATGAGATTAACGAGACTAACTTGGGACGAACAAAGATGAACCTTAGTCTAATTCTAAGTTTTGTAAAAGTTCGTCCTTAGAAATAGACTAACTTGGGACGAACTTAGACAAGTTAGTCTATTTTGTCCTAAGTTAGTCTATTTCTAAGGACGAAGTTAGACAAACCTTAGAATGAGACTAACAAAACTAAATTAGGACGAACAAAGACAAACGTTAGTCTCAATCTAAGGTTTGTCTAAGTTCGTCCCAATTTAGTCTATTTCTAAGAACGAACTTAGACAAACTTTAGGATGAGACTAACGAGACTAACTTGGGATGAACAAAGACAAACTTTAGTCTCATTCTAAGGTTTGTTTAGTTCATCTCAAGTTTGTCTAAGTTCACCCTAAGTTAATCTATTTCCAAGGATGAACTTAGATAAACCTTAGAATGAGACTAACGAGACTAACTTGGTACGAAGAAAGACAAACTTTAGTCTCAATCTAAGGTTTGTTTAAGTTCGTCCCAAGTTAGTCTCTTTCTACGGACGAACTTAGACAACCATTAGAATGAGACTAAAGAGACTAATTTGGGACAAACAAAGACCAACGTTAGTCTCGTTTAAGGTTTGTCAAAGTTTGTCCCAAGTTAGTCTATTTCTAAGGACGAACTTAGACAAACCTTAGAATGAGTCAAATGAGACTAACTTGGGACGAACAGAGACAAACTTTAGTCTCATTCTAAGGTTTGTTAAAGTTCGTCCCAAGGTTGTCTCAGTTCGTCCCAAGTTAGTCTATTTCTAAGGACGAACTTAGATAAACCTTAGAATGGGACTAAAGAGACTAACTTGGGATGAAAGAAGACAAACTTTAGTCTCATTCTATGGTTTGTCTATGTTTGTCCCAAGTTAGTCTAAGTTCGTACCAAGTTATTCTATTTCTAAGGACGAACTTAGACAAACCTTAGAATGAGACTAACGAGACTAACTTGGGACGAACAAAGACATGCTTTAGTCTCATTCTAAGGTTTGTCTAAGTTCGTCCCTAGTTTGTCTAAGTTCATCCCAAGTTAGTCTATTTCTAAGGAAAAACTTTGATAAACCTTAGAATGAGAGTAACGAGACTAACTTGGAACGAACAAAGACAAACGTTAGTCTCATTCTAAGGTTTGTCTAAGTTCGTCTCAAGTTTGTCTAAGTTCGTCCCAAGTTAGTCTATTTCTAAGGACGAACTTAGATAAACCTTAGAATGAGACTAACGAGACTAACTTGGGACGAACAAAGACAAACGTTAGTCTCATTCTAAGGTTTGTCTAAGTTCGTCTCAAGTTTGTCTAAGTTCGGCCCAAGTTAGTCTATTTCTAAGGACGACCTTAGATAAACCTTAGAATGAGACTAATGAGACTAACTTGGGACGAACAAAGACTAACTTTAGTCTCATTCTAAGGTTTATCAAAGTTCGTCCCAAGTTAGTTTATTTCTAAGGATGAACTTAGACAAACCTTAGAATGAGACTTACGAGACTAACTTGGGACGAACAAAAACAAACTTTAGTCTCATTCTAAGGTTTGTCTAAGTTCGTCCCAAGTTAGTCTATTTCTAAGGACTTACTTAGATAAACCTTAGAATGAGACTAACGAGACTAACTTGGGACGAAGAAAGATAAACTTTAGTCTCATTCTATGGTTTGTCTATGTTCGTCCCAAGTTAGTCTAAGTTCATCCCAAGTTAGTCTATTTCCAAGGACGAACTTAGACAAACCTTAGAATGAGACTAACGAGACTAACTTGGGACGAACAAAGGTAAACGTTAGTCTTGATTCTAAGGTTTGTCTAAGTTCGTCCCAAGTTAGTCAAAGTTCGTCCTAAGTTTGTCTTTTTCTAAGGAAGAACTTAGACAAACCTTAGAATGAGATTAACGAGACTAACTTGGGACGAACAAAGATGAACCTTAGTCTAATTCTAAGGTTTGTAAAAGTTCGTCCTTAGAAATAGACTAACTTGGGACGAACTTAGACAAGTTAGTCTATTTTGTCCTAAGTTAGTCTATTTCTAAGGACGAAGTTAGACAAACCTTAGAATGAGACTAACAAAACTAAATTAGGACGAACAAAGACAAACGTTAGTCTCAATCTAAGGTGTGTCTAAGTTCGTCCCAATTTAGTCTATTTCTAAGAACGAACTTAGACAAACTTTAGGATGAGACTAACGAGACTAACTTGGGATGAACAAAGACAAACTTTAGTCACATTCTAAGGTTTGTTTAAGTTCATCTCAAGTTTGTCTAAGTTCACCCTAAGTTAATCTATTTCCAAGGATGAACTTAAATAAACCTTAGAATGAGACTAACGAGACTAACTTGGGACGAAGAAAGACAAACTTTAGTCTCAATCTAAGGTTTGTTTAAGTTCGTCCCAAGTTAGTCTCTTTCTAAGGACGAACTTAGACAACCATTAGAATGAGACTAAAGAGACTAATTTGGGACAAACAAAGACAAACGTTAGTCTCGTTTAAGGTTTGTCAAAGTTCGTCACAAGTTAGTCTATTTCTAAGGACAAACTTAGACAAACCTTAGAATGAGTCAAATGAGACTAACTTGGGACGAACATAGACAAACTTTAGTCTCATTCTAATGTTTGTTAAAGTTCGTCCTAAGGTTGTCTAAGTTCGTCCCAAGTTATTCTATTTCAAAGGACAAACTTAGACAAACCTTAGGATGAGACTAACGAGACTAACTTGGGACGAACAAAGACAAGCTTTAGTCTCATTCTAAGGTTTGTCTAAGTTCATCCCTAGTTTGTCTAAGTTCATCCCAAGTTAGTCTATTTCTAAGGAAGAACTTAGATAAACCTTAGAATGAGACTAACAAGACTAACTTGGGACGAACAAAGACAAACTTTAGTCTCATTCTAAGGTTTGTCTAAGTTCGTCTCAAATTTGTCTAAGTTCGGCCCAAGTTAGTCTATTTCTAAGGACGAACTTAGATAAACCTTAGAATGAGACTAACGAGACTAACTTGGGACGAACAAAGACAAACGTTAGTCTCATTCTAAGGTTTGTCTAAGTGCGTCTCAAGTTTGTCTAAGTTCGGCCCTAGTTAGTCTATTTCTAAGGACGACCTTAGATAACCCTTAGAATGAGACTAATGAGACTAGCTTGGGACGAACAAAGACTAACTTTAGTCTCATTCTAAGGTTTATCAAAGTTCGTCCCAAGTTAGTTTATTTCTAAGGATGAACTTAGACAAACCTTAGAATGAGACTTACGAGACTAACTTGGGACGAACAAAAACAAACTTTAGTCTCATTCTAAGGTTTGTCTAAGTTCGTCCCAAGTAAGTCTATTTCTAAGGACTTACTTAGATAAACCTTAGAATGAGACTAACGAGACTAACTTGGGACGAAGAAAGACAGACTTTAGTCTCATTCTAAGAGTTGTCTAAGTTCGTCCCAAGTTAGTCTCTTTCTAAGGACGAACTTAGAAAAACCTTAGAATGAGACTAACAAGACTAACTTGGGACAAAGAAAGACAAACTTTAGTCTCATTATAAGGTTTGTCTAAGTTTGTCCTAAGTAAGTCTAAGCTTGTCCCAAGTTAGTCTCTTTCTAACGACGAACTTAGACAACCCTTAGAATGAGACAAACGAGACTAACTTGGGACGAACAAAAACAAACTTTAGTCGTTCTAAGATTTGTCTAAGTTCGTCCCAAGTTTGTCTAAGTGCATCCCAAGTTAGTCTATTTCTAAGGACTTACTTAGATAAACCTTTGAATGAGACTAACGAGACTAACTTGGGAAGAAGAAAGACAAACTTTAGCCTCATTCTAAGAGTTGTCTAAGTTCGTCCCAAGTTAAGCGAAGTTCGTCCCAAGTTAGTCTCTTTCTAAGGACGAACTTAGAAAAACCTTAGAATAAGACTACCAAGACTAACTTGGGACAAAGAAAGACAAACTTTAGTCTCATTCTAAGGTTTGTCTAAGTTTGTTCTAGGTAAGTCTAAGTTTGTCCCAAGTTAGTCTCTTTCTAACGACGAACTTAGACAAACCTTAGAATGAGACTAACGAGACTAACTTGGGACGAACAAAGACCGACGTTAGTCTCAATCAAAGGTTTGTCTAAGCTCATCCCAAGTTTGTCCAAGTTCATCCCAAGTTTGTTTATTTCTAAGGATGAACATAGACAAACCTTAGATTGAGATTAACGAGACTAACTTGGGACGAACAAAGACAAACTTTAGTCTCATTCTAAGGTTTTTCAAAGTTCATCCCAAGTTAGTCTTTTTCTAAGGACGAACTTAGACAAACCTTAGAATCAGACTAACGACACTAACTTGGGATGAAGAAAGACAAACTTTGGTCTCATTCTAAGGTTTATCTACGTTTGTCCCAAGTTTGTCTAAGTTCGTCCCAAGTTAGTCTATTTCTAAGGACGAACTTAGACAAACCTTAGAATGAGACTAACGAGACTAACTTGGGACGAACAAAGACCAACTTTAGTCTCATTCTAAGGTTTGTCAAATTTCGTCCCAATTTGTCTAAGTTCATCCCAAGTTAGTCTATTTCTATGGAAAAAGTTAGACAAACCTTAGAATGAGACAAACGAGACTAAATTGGGATGAACAAAGACAAACAAAAGTCTCAATCTGAGGTTTGTAAGGTTTGTAAAAGTTTGTCCCAAGTTTGTCTCTTTCTAAGGAAGAACTTAGACAAGCCTTAGAATCAGATTAACGAGACTAACTTGGGACGAACAAAGATAAACGTTAGTCTAATTCTAAGGTTTGTAAAAGTTTGTTCCAATTTGTCTAAGTTTGTCCCAAGTTAGTCTGTTTCTAAGGACAAACTAAGACAAACCTTAGAATGAGACTAACGAGACTAAATTGGGATGAACAAAGACAAACGTTAGTCTCAATGTAAGGTTTGTCTAAGTTCGTCCCAAGTTATTCTATCTCAAAGGACAAACTTAGACAAACCTTAAAATGAGACTAACGAGACTAACTTGGGACGAACAAAGACAAACTTTAGTCTCATTCTAAGGTCTGTCTAATTTCGTCCCAAGTTAATCTAAGTTCGTCCCAAGTTAGCCTATTTCTAAGGACAAACTTAGACAAACCTTAGAATGAGACCAACGAGACTAACTTGGAACGAACAAAGACAAAATTTAGTCACATTCTTAGGTTTGTCTAAGTTCGTCCCAAGTTAAGCTAAGTTCATCCCAAGTTAGTCTCTTTCTAAGTATGAACTTAGACAAACCTTAGAATGAGCCTAACGAGACTAACTTGGGACGAAGAAAGACAAACTTTAGTCTAATTCTAAATTTGTGTAAGCACGTCCCAAGTTTGTGTAAGTTCGTCCCAAGTTCGTCTACTTCTAAGGACGAACTTAGGAAAACATTTGAATGAGATTAACGAGACTAACTTGGGACGAACAAAGAAAAACTTTAGTCTCATTCTAAGGTTTGTCAAAGTTCGTCCCAAGTTAGTCTAAGTTCATCCCAAGTTAGTCTATTTCTAAGGACGAACTTAGATAAACCTTAGAATGGGACTAAAGAGACTAACTTGGGAAGAAGAAAGATAAACTTTAGTCTCATTCTATGGTTTGTCTATGTTCGTCCCAAGTTAGTCTAAGTTCATCCCAAGTTAGTCTATTTCCAAGGACGAACTTAGACAAACCTTAGAATGAGAATAATGAGACTAACTTGGGGCGAACAAAGACAAACTTTAGTCTCATTATAAGGTTTGTCTATGTTCATCCCAAGTTTGTCTAAGTTCATCCCAAGTTTGTCTAATTTCGTCCCAAGTTAGTCTATTTCTAAGGATGAACTTAGATAAACCTTAGAATGAGACTAACGAGACTAACTTGGGACAAAGAAAGACAAGCCTTAATCTCATTCTAAGGTTTGCCTAAGTTCGTCCCAAGTTAGTCCATGTTCATTGATGGACCATAATTATACGAATCAAAAACACAGTAAAACCCACCAAATTAGACTGTTTGTCTATCTAACTTCTACTTGTTAGTCCCGATATATTTCTACAGGGTATTTTGGTGCTTAGAGAGAAAACACGCTAAGGAGAGGATTTTACGCTGAAAAGATATTACGAGTCATTCCAAGGTCAAGATCAGACGTTGAACGAAGAAATCTCAAGATCCTGACATTGAATTACTCAATTCAAAATCAACCGAGGAACAACCAAAGTCAGACCGGAGCGAAATTGGACTGATAGTTTTGTGAAAAGACTGCACAAAACTGTCAAAAACTCATCCATGGACCAAGTGACCGGCGGCTTTTGGCTTTGTGGTGACTCATGGGTGGCCAAAACCACCCCTTCCTCCTCCATGACCGGCGGCCCAAGGCAAAGGGTGGCAAACCCACCAAAAGTCCCCTCCATTTGGACTTGAAACCGGTGGCTTTTGAGCCACCACAAGGTGGTGCCATGTGTGGCCTTCTCCTCCACATGCTCCTCCCCTCCTCCTCCACCCTTGGATGCAAAACCACATGCCACCATCTCCACCCTCCATTCTCCTCCCCTTGTGGCTATAAAAGGAGAGCTCCTCCTCCTCATTTGTAACATCCTACAATCAACAATTCACTTCTCTCTCTAAGTTTATGTTACTTTGTAAGTTTGGGTTTTGAAATAATACTCCTGTTGGTTCTTGAGTATTATACTTTAGAGAATACTCCTATTGGTTCTTGAGTATTCAGTAGGAATTGGGAATACTCCTGTTGGTTCTTGAGTATTCCACCCCTTCTCCTCTTATTGTTTTCAAAAACCCCCGAGTATTTAGCTATGGTATCCACCTCTATGGATATTCGTAGCTAAACTCTTTATTCGGTTAAAGGGGCGTACTTGTATTATAAAATGTTTTAATTCTTTTAGTTTCTTTTCTCTGTATTCAAAACTTGTTCTATGTGCCATATATTAGGTTAGAACTTCCAAGGTTGAGTGGATGCTTGGAATGGCAAAGCTCTTCCGTGGGGTTCATAAACATACTCGGATAAGTGGATGCTTGCAATGGAAAAGCTTATCTGAGGAGTTTGACCTTTCTAAAACACTATTTGGTTGCTCGGGAATGAAAGACCAAATGGATGCACACAGGCTAATATACCTTGGAATGGGGTAATAGTCTAAGTAGAACAAGTGCTCTACGACTTTTGCAAAAGACTAGACGGTGTTGCAAGTTGAGTGCTTGGAATGGCCTCGATTCACTTTAGAACACTTTTGCAAAAGGCTTGACAGTGTTGCAAGTCAAGTACTTGGAATGGCCTTGATTCACATTTGAATACTTAGAAGGGTTACTAAAATAATAAACAGGCTATGATACAAGGCCCCTGAAACTGAATGTTTTCCATGAATTACAAAACCCTCCTGTATTTACTTTTATAAATTGCTCGATCATCTGCAATCACCAACCGCTCATCTACCGGAGGACTCGCAAATCACGCATCACCCACTGTAAGTCTTTCTTTTTACTTTTCAGTATTTATTTTCTGTAATTTACTTTTCAGCACTCAAAACCAAAAACAACCAAAAAAAGTCACTTAGTCATAACCGCTAAAATCTCAATCAACCTTAAAACACGCTCCCTCGCTGTACAAATCCCTTAAAGAACAACGTATCCCCCTAATTCCCTTGGGTTCGACCCCTACTTACCACTTACTACCCAGTAGTGAAGTCGCGAGTAGCGGAAAATATAAATTTATTTGTACAGAGAACATTGCACCTTAACAACAGTGCAGTGGGCTCCGTCAAATTGGCGCCGTTGCCGGGGAATTAGTTAATTAATGGGATTAGTTGTTCTTTTCTTTTCTTTCTCTCTCTCGATTCTCGAAATCACTTCTACGCAACCATGTCGTCGTACTGCGTAAGCGAGCCTTGGAATGATGAAGGCAGCAACCTTATGTTTGAAATGCTTAGCTGTCTCCCCAAATTCAGAGGTACCATTGAAGAGGACTCTGTGTTACATTGCCAACTGTTTCATCACATCTGCCGCCACATGAAACCTGAGAATGAGACGTTAGAGGAGTTTAAGCTAAAATGCTTCAAATTTTCTCTAACTGACTCGGCAATAGAGTGGTATTACTTATGTGCAGAGTATGAATGCTGTTATGAAAATCTTCGAGCCAAATTTCTAAAAGAGTTTCCCCTGCCAAATTATTGCACCGCTCCCTGTCAAAGAGCCACTCCATCTTTCGAACTTAAAATCCGCGAGAAGATCAACAACCTAAAGCAATCTCGGGACGAAACTTTGGACGAGTACGTATGGTACTTCGATTCCCTTATAACGAGCTGCCCGCACCATGGATTCACGGACTCTGTTCTTCTCCAAAGGTTTCTTCGTGGAATGAAGCCACTTGAGCGAAAAAGACTTAACGATGCAGCGGGAGGCTCGATCATGAATTTATTCGTGTTTCAAACTTGGCGACTCATAGATGATTTGGTAGAAAGCACAAAACAAGGGCCGATGAACCAAACGGAAGATAAGGCACCAACGATGGAAGTAGACTCAGTGCAAAACGAGCCCAACACCACACCCATTACGAGCCTGCCCGCAACAAACCTGGAAGAAGACATCAGTACAAGGGCAGTAATGGACGTGGAGGTGGCTCTAATGAAGCCAGTATTGGAGCCCACGGAGCCAACTAAGGATGAGGACTCGCAAATGGCCGAAGAAGAACTTCCCAAATCTGGCCCGGTCCTCATCACCAATCTGCCCGAAGAAGTCCCGGCCCTACTTGACGAGCCAAATAAAGTCCCGGACTTCACTACCAAACTAGCCGAGACATACCCAGACCTCACCACCGAACTAACCGAGGAAATCACGGCAGGCCCGGTCCTTGCGCTCGAAGCACCCGAAACATGCCCGACCCTAACTATCGAAGCACCTAAGGCAGACCTGGCCCTTATAATGGAAGTTCCCCAACTTTTCCCCTCAGTTTGTATGCAAATCACAGCCACCAAAGATGATGTGACCTATGCTGAGATGCAAGGGGAGTTGGAGGCAAATCAAGGGCAAGAAAAGCCATCAATGGAGCTCTCACTCACCACAACTCAACAAAGCGGCCCTGAAAACTCGCTCGTTCTAAGACGACCATTCGTCGCTGTCACAAAGAAGAGGCTTCACTTGGAAATAGGCTTGATGTCGCCTACATTCAATGGCACAATGCTGAACTTCCAAACTCACAATGAAGAAGCGGCAAAGGCATGGCCCCAAAGAATGGAAGCCGGGATGGAGTAACAAGAGACCACGACTCGATGGACCAGCAGCTATGGTCAAGAGAGCCTCACCTTCTCGGAGCTATGAAAAGAAGAACCTGCCGAACCAATGGAGAACCAAACCAAGCCCATCACTCCACAAGTTCTTTGAGCAGGATAAAAGAGCTGCCAATAAGAAGTTTGACCTCACTCACCCCTGGGATCCGACCTTATGATCCATGATTGAGGTATCGTCAAGCCAACGACGTTAAACAAGGCACTAGTCGGGAGGTAACCCGACACCTATCTTACTTTCAGTTATTTATTTTCTATCTTTTATTTTCTGTTATTTAGTTTTTATCAATAAGTCGCTCTCACCCACTTGGTGCATAGAATGATTTGACTATTTAGGAATTAGTTTTTGGAGCACGACCGGATCAGCCAGGCAGCTTCCGTGAGTTACCGGGCCTGCGCTTAGAGTTCAAGGCCCCATCCGAACTCCCTCGATTATCCAGCCTCATGCCATGTCATTCGACACAAAAAGGGAGTTCTGATCTTACCTTTCCTTAATATCATTTCCTTCTCGTAATTGTCTGCTTGCATGGCTTTTGAACTAAGTAGTTCTGAAAGGCACGCCTTCGTTCAAAAGTGTGGGGTGAGATCCGCATGTGTACATAAATAAATAACATGTTTTTCTTTTTCTTTTTTAATATTATCTTTTTGAAAATATGAACTTATGAATGTGAAAAAGATAGATCTAAAATTCATGCATTTACCTTGTGAAAATTCAACTGTCTAAAAACTTAGAACGTAACTTCTCATTTGTCCCTTTGTGCTGAGATAAACTAGGGATGTGGAGTTGATAGAAATGCCCTACAGAGGCTTGGCAAGCAATCAAAGGATCGAATCAAACTATATGGTTTTCGAAGTCAGTGGAGGCTGCACTTCGGGTTTCAGTGAAGATTGAAGTCATCTCCGCCATGCAGTGTTTATGCAAAAAGAAAAAAAGGCGAGGACGGGAATCTGACCGTCCTCTCTATAGTCAAAGTAGCCGAGAAAATAGATGAGCGACCCTCATCTTGACCCGCGCAAAACGACAAGGATGAGAGGAGCGGGGAGGCATTTCCATAGGCTTGCGGGCGATGATTGGACCTCCCAAAAAGGCTTGAGAAAATGGACTAGCAAGTCACAAAGATGCAAAAAGCTCAAAGAAGCAAATCGAGAGGCCAAAGGCCCAAAATTGTGAAGGTTTTAACCAAACAAAAAGTGAAGTACTCAAAGAGTCAAATCAAAGGCCAAAGGCCGATTCACTACAAAAGCAGTCCCTCGCCAAAAGAAAAATCAAAGTACTCAAACCAGTGAAACCTGAACCGAATCACGTGCTAGAGAAAGCTACAAGGAAACCATATAGTACGAGACGATTCCAAGATTGCAGTCCAGGAGCCTAAAAAGGGCTATCTCCCGAAACATCCAGAATAATTTGCATCTCAGCACGGAGGTACAAGTATCAAGTTTCTTCTATTTATTTACACAGTTCAATTTGGTAATAAGTAAGCAATGCATGAATTAGGATAAATCTAGTACCACAGTCTAATTTTCATATTTCAACAAACTTACTTAGTGTGCCGCCCTTTAATAGCATTGTTTGGGATGAACAACTAAAAGTGTGGGGTGATCTAATGGACCATAATTATACGAATCAAAAACACAGTAAAACCCACAAAATTAGACTGTTTGTCTATCTAACTTCTACTTGTTAGTCTCGATATATTTCTACAGGGTATTTTGGCGTTTAGAGAGAAAACACGCTAAGGAGAGGATTTTACGCTGAAAAGATATTACGAGTCATTCCAAGGTCAAGATCAGACGCTGAACGAAGAAATCTCAAGATCCTGACATTGAATTACTCAATTCAAATTCAACCGAGGAACAACCAAAGTCAGACCGGGGTGAAATTGGACTGATAGTTTTGTGAAAAGGCTGCACAAAACTCACAAAACTCATCCATTTGCCAAGGTGACCGGCGGCTTTAAGGAAGAGGTGAGTCATGGGGTGACTCACCCCCTCCTTCGTCCTCCCCTCGTCCTTGCAACCGGCGGCTTCCTCCCTCCCCTCCCATTGCAACCGGCGGCTTTTGTGAGCCATGAGAAGTTGACATGTGTGGCCTTCTCCTCCACAAGCTCCTCCCCATCTCCTCCACCCTTGGATGCAACACCACATGCCACCATCTCCACCCTCCATTCTCCTCCCCTTAGCCTATAAAAGGAGAGCTCCTCCTCCTCATTTGTAACATCCCACAATCAACAATTCACTTCTCTCTCTAAGTTTATGTTACTTTGTAAGTTTGGTTTTTGAAATAATACTCCTGTTGGTTCTTGAGTATTATACTTTAGAGAATACTCCTGTTGGTTCTTGAGTATTCAGTAGGAATTGGGAATACTCCTGTTGGTTATTGAGTATTCCACCACTTCTCCTCTTACTGTTTTCAAAAACCCCCGAGTATTTAGATATGGTATCCACCTCTATGGATATTCATAGCTAAACTCTTTATTCGGTTAAAGGGGCGTACTTGTATTATAAAATGTTTTAATTCTTTTAGTTTCTTTTCTCTGTATTCAAAAATTGTTCTATGTGCCATATATTAGGTTAGAACTGATGTTCCCATGGATGGCATGCTGTTGGCAAACGGCTTTAGACAGTTCAAGAAGGTGTTCAAGAAGAGTTCAATCACTGTCTTGAACTACAGTTCAGCGTACAGCAGACGCAATAAGATTTTTGTATCCAGAAGATCGACGAGATTATCTAATTGGGATCAATTGACGAGTCATTGACAGAACCGCTTGTCGTCAAAGCGATTGTGCAAATAAATTTATAATAGTCCGCTACTCGCAACTATACTACTGGGTAGTACTTGGTAAGTAGGGGTCGAACCCAAGGGAACTAGGGGAATAATTGTTCTTCGGGGGGAATTACGCAGCGTGGGAACGTGTTTAAGGTCGGTTGGTTGGTTTTAAAGCTACCAGCTATTTTGATTGATTGATTGGTTGGTTGGTTGATTTTAATACTGGAAAGTAAATTACTATTTTAATGATTAAGAGAAATGTTCGGTTTCAGGGGACTTGTATTATATCCTGTTTATCATTGACCATTAGTGAATCATCTAAGTATTCAAACGGTGAATCGAGGCTATTTACAGCTCAAGACTTGCAACACCGGTTTAAAGCAACTCCTGTTCTATTTCAGTCTAGCGCTAATACCCTATGGTATGCTAGCCTGGGTGCATCCACCTGATCTCACAGTTACGCTCGACCAGATGGGATTTAGGATGAGTCAAACTCCTCAGATAGCTTTGCTTGTTACAGCTTCCACTACCTGAGTATGATCACGAATTCCCACAGAAGAGCTTTGCTTGTTACAGCATCCACTCAACCTTGGAAACTCTGACTATATATGGCACATAGAACAAGTTTTGAATACTAAGACTAAACACTAAGTAAAAAGTCTTAAAACATTTATAATACAAGTGCGCCCCTTAGACCGAACTACTAGTTTAGCTACTATTCATCGCGCTAAACGTTATACTAAGGAAATAAAACAGTTGAATAAATACGAAGAAATACTTACAACCGTTGAAGCGCCAAGGGAGCTTTCCTTTATTTCCAAAGCAAAATTACAACATTACAAATATTACAACTTCTAGAGAGAGAAGTGAATTTGAGTTTTTGGTGTGTGAAATGAGGAGGAGGAGCTCCTCCTTATATAGCCATGGGAGGAGGAGGAGATGGCTACAAGTGTTGCATTTTGATTGGAGGAAGAAATCAAGGGAGGAGATGGCCACATGTGGAGGAAGGAGAGGAGGAGGAAGGTGGTGGTGACATGTGGAGGAGGGGCAAAAGCCGCCGGTCACCACCACCCCAAGCCGCCGGTAGGCGGTGGCCAAGGAGGAGGAGCTCCTCCCTTGGCCACCACTTCTTCAAGTGGCCGGTCATCCTTGTCCAATGTGAGATTTGTACAGTTTTGTGCAGTCTTTTCACAAAACTGTCAATGTGTTTCTTCTCCGGGCTGTCTTGACTCCACTCCTGATTCTTCTGATTAATTTGTTCTGGTCAATTTAACGTCAGGATCCTTGATATTTCTTCAGTCGGCATATGATCTTGACCTTGGATTGACTCTTGTTATCTTTTCAGCTTAAAATCCTCTCCTTAGCGTGTTTTCACTTCAGTCTCTAAAGTGCCCTGTGAAAATATATCGGGACTAACACGTAGACGTTAGATAGACAAACAGTCTAATTAAGGGGGTTTTACTGTGTTTCTGACTCGTATAACTTTGGTCCATCCGATTACCCCCCACTTTTAGTTGTTCGTCCCGAACAATGCTATTAAAGGGCGTAAGTTCTAAGTTTGTCTTTGGAATATGAAAATTAGACGGTGGTACTCGATCTATCCTAATTCATGCATTGCTTACTTATTACCAAATTAAACTGTGTAAATAAATAGAAGAAACTTAATACTTGTACCTCCGTGCTGAGATGCAAATTATATTGGATGTCTCGGGAGATAGCCCTTTTTAGGCTCCTGGACTGCAATCTTGGGATCGTCTCTTACTATATGGTTTTCTGGTAGCTTTCTCTAGCACGTGATTCGATTCGGGTTTCAGTGAGTTGAGCCTTTTTGATTTTCTTCTTTGGCGAGGGACTGCTTTTTTGTTGTAGTGAATCGGCCTTTGGCCGTTGATTTGACTTTTTTGAGTGCTTCACTTTTGCTCGGTTAAACCTTCACAATTTTGGGCCTTTGGCCTCTTTTGATTTTATTCTTTGAGTTTTTCGCCTTTTTGTGATTGCTAGTCCATTTTCTCGAGCCTTTTTGGGAGGTCCAATCATCGCCGCAAGCCTATGGAAATACCTCCCCGCTCCTCTTGTCTTTGTCGTTTTGCGCGGGTCAAGATGAGGGTCGCCCATCTATTTTCTCGGCTATTTTGACTAGAGAGAGGATGGTCTGATTCCCGTCCTCGCCTTTGCATAGATGCTTCTTGGCGGAGTTGACTTCAATTATTCACTGAAAACCCGAAGTGCAGCCTCCACTGACTTTGAAAACCATATAGTTTGATCTGATCCTTTGATTGCTTGCCAAGCCTCTCTAGGGCAGTTTATATCAACTCCACATCCCTAGTTATCTCAGCATAAAGGACAAATGGAAAGTTACATTCTAAGTTTTTAAACAGTTTGAATTTTCACAAGGTTAATGCATGAATTATGATTTATCTTTTTCACATTCTTAAGTTCATATTTTCAAAAAGGTACTATTACTAAAAAAAGAAAAAACAGCTGCATGTTATTTATGTACACAGGTGGTTCTCACCCCCCACTTTTGAACGAAGGCGTGCCTTAGTTCAAAAGTCATGCAAGCTTAAAACTAAATACTGAATTTAAATGACAGAAATTAAAGTGCGGAAAAGTAAGATAGTGTCGGGTTACCTCCCGACCAGTGCACTTGTTTAACGTCGTTGGCTCGACGATACATCGTTTGTGGTTCATTGGTTTGGGTCCCATGGGTGGCTGAGGTCAAACTTTGCCACCGTTCCAGTGTTGTTCCTTCCTGACTTCTTGTTGGAGTAAGAGCTCCATTGTTCTGGTGTTTTCTCTTTCCATTGTTTCTGAGAAGGCGGGAGACCTTTGACCATAGCTGCTGGTCTTGATACTTTTCTGGTCCCTAATGACAGGTCAGAAAACTGTGCACTGTGATCTGAGATAGGTGTTATGTCTGGCGGTTTCTTCGTGTCCGGGCGGCTCTTATTAATGTAGAGGTGTGCAATTTTTCCGCCAAACTTAAGTGATAATGACCCCTTGCCCACATCGATTCTTCCTTTAGTGGCGTAGAGGAATGGTCGTCCCAATATTATTGTCGGAGGATCGTCTTCTCTGGTTTCTTCTGTTGGTATTACATAGAAGTCTGCAGCAACGACGAGCTCTCCCACATGGAGTATTACATCTTCCAGTTCTCCAACCGGACGGATGCATGACTTGTCTCCTAGCTCGATATTTGAACGGGGAGGTTTCAACGGACCCAGTCCTAGTAAGTAATACAAGGAGGAAGGCATGGCGTTGACAGCAGCCCCAAGATCGACTAAGCATTTGTGGATCTGGGTTTCACCAATACAGCAAGTGATTGTAAAGGCTCCTGGGTCTTTATCTCTTTCCGGTTGTGACTCATGGTCTGAAACGAGGGCTCTTTCTATTCTTTGACCAGTCTGCCTATTCCTTGGCCTTAAGTTGTTGTCGTCGTCCCATCCTGATGCTGGTACGTTGGTGTGTATAATAGGCGGTGGTGTTATGCAGACGGTGAATGCATATCGTCCATTGTCGGCATGTGTAACCCATGTTTTGCCATTATTGGGGCGATCTTCCTCTTGATTCCAATCAGGCCGACGTCTGCGGTTGAAGTGATTGTTCGAGAGTTTGTAAGTTGGGGATCGTGCTACCTCTCCTAGTGTAGCCTTCATGCTTGAACTCTTTATCATGCTTATATTTGCCTTTGGATTTTGAACAGTCTGTGAAGGAAGTCTGCCAGGTTCAGTAGTGAGTGTAGACATGGCGGTGGCAAGCTGGGACATTTGTTTGGTCAATTCTGAGATTGCCCCGTCAGTTTTAGCCTGGTACTGGTGTAGCGAAGTTCCCAACTGATTAATGTTTCCCGTAAGCTCCTTCATCGTGTCGTTGAGCGACTTGCTTGGCTCCTGCTGATTGCTCGGCCTGGCTTGGTACTGATTTGGCCCTTTTTGGTGATATTGGCCTGTTGATGGAGTGTTCTGGTGATATTGTCGGTGGGGGGGTTGGTAGTATGACTGAGCTAGTTGAGGGACAGCTGGTTGTGTCTCCGTCTGAAGATAGCTGTTGTTGTTACGCCAGTCTGGGTTGGACGTTTGACCGTACTGTCTATTTTGTCCAGTTCTGACGTTGTTGCATCCTTGATATCCTCCCACTGCATTCACATCAGCCGGTTCTTCTTCTATCAATGTTGGGCATGCGTCCGTTTTGTGGTCCGTAGAACCGCAGAACTCGCAAGGTTTTACCGTAACTGGCAGTCTACGTATGATCTCAATCATCATCTCCTTTAACTGTTTCATTTCTTCAGTTATGGAGTTTACTGATGCCTCAGTTTGTGCTACCCTTTTTGATCGAGAGAATTCATCTTGGCGAGTGGTCTCTTCTCTAAATCGAGCATTTTTAGCAACGTTGGCGATGAGATTTCTGATGCCACTTAATGACAGATTCATCATGGACCCTCCTGCTGAGGCATCCAAGAGCATTTTGTCTAGTGGTCTTAATCCATCAATGAGGTACTCGATGACGAGTTTCTCGGGCAGTCCAAGGGTACAGCAGCTCCTTTCTAGGTGATTGAACTTTTCCAGGTAATCGTACATGGTTTCATTGGGACCTTGTTTGATTTCCTGTAGTTGCTTCCTTACATGAATTGCTCTTCCAGCCGGATAGTATTTATCTAAGAATTTCTTCTGCACCTGAACCCATGTTCTAATGCTTCCGGAAGGAAATGAAAGGAACCAGTCACTTGCCGAGTCAGTGAGGGAAAAATAGAACGCTTTTAACTTGAAGTCGTCCATATTTACTCGGTTGGGCTTTAGATTCTGGCAAATGCCATGTAGGCGTTGGAGGTGAGTTACGGCAGATTCTCCTTGAGATCCTGAGAATTTTGGCAGGCTGTGTGCCACTGATGCGTTGATGGTTATATTTTCTAATTCAGGGCTCTCATAGATACACCACGGCTGTGTCTCGAAATTAGGGGCATTTAACTCGCCCATCGTCGGTTCACGGTAGTAGTTATCTCCGTAGTAGTCATCGAACGCGGGTTCTCTTCTTGGCATGTATCGAGGTTGAGGTTGTGGTCGTGGGGGATGGATAGGAGGTTGTACTGGACCAGCTGCATTTCGGTCCTCGGGTAATTCTTGGTTTCTTCTGACTGCTTCCCTATCACGAGCTCTTCTGTTTCTGATGAGTTGTTCCGGATCGTCGACGAATGGAAACTGTACCTCATCATTCTGATCGTACAGGTTTATTTCTTCGTCATCCTGGAAGTCATGGTGACTTTCTTCGCGAGACATGGTTGTTTTGAAGCGCGTAACGGTTCAAAGAACAGTTATCCGATGACTAGTTCCCCGGCAACGGCGCCAATTTGACAGAACCGCTTGTCGTCAAAGCGATTGTGCAAATAAATTTATACTAGTCCGCTACTCGCAACTATACTACTGGGTAGTACTTGGTAAGTAGGGGTCGAACCCAAGGGAACTAGGGGAATAATTGTTCTTCGGGGGGAATTACGCAGCGTGGGAACGTGTTTAAGGTCGGTTGGTTGGTTTTAAAGCTACCAGCTATTTTGATTGATTGATTGGTTGGTTGGTTGATTTTAATACTGGAAAGTAAATTACTATTTTAATGATTAAGAGAAATGTTCGGTTTCAGGGGACTTGTATTATATCCTGTTTATCATTGACCATTAGTGAATCATCTAAGTATTCAAATGGTGAATCGAGGCTAGTTACAGCTCAAGACTTGCAACACCGGTTTAAAGCAACTCCTGTTCTATTTCAGTCTAGCGCCAATACCCTAAGGTATGCTAGCCTGGGTGCATCCACCTGATCTCACAGTTACGCTCGACCAGATGGGATTTAGGATGAGTCGAACTCCTCAGATAGCTTTGCTTGTTACAGCTTCCACTACCTGAGTATGATCACGAATTCCCACAGAAGAGCTTTGCCTGTTACATCATCCACTCAACCTTGGAAACTCTGACTATATATGGCACATAGAACAAGTTTTGAATACTAAGACTAAACACTAAGTTAATAGTCTTAAAACATTTATAATACAAGTGTGCCCCTTAGACCGAACTACTAGTTTAGCTACTATTCATCGCGCTAAACATTATACTAAGGAAATAAAACAGTTGAATAAATACGAAGAAATACTTACAACCGTTGAAGCGCCAAGGGAGCTTTCCTTTATTTCCAAAGCAAAATTACAACATTACAAATATTACAACTTCTAGAGAGAGAAGTGAATTTGAGTTTTTGGTGTGTGAAATGAGGAGGAGGAGCTCCTCCTTATATAGCCATGGGAGGAGGAGGAGATGGCTACAAGTGTTGCATTTTGATTGGAGGAAGAAATCAAGGGAGGAGATGGCCACATGTGGAGGAAGGAGAGGAGGAGGAAGGTGGTGGTGACATGTGGAGGAGGGGCAAAAGCCGCCGGTCACCACCACCCCAAGCCGCCTGTAGGCGGTGGCCAAGGAGGAGGAGCTCCTCCCTTGGCCACCACTTCTTCAAGTGGCCGGTTATCCTTGTCCAATGTGAGATTTGTACAGTTTTGTGCAGTCTTTTCACAAAACTGTCAATGTGTTTCTTCTCCGGGCTGTCTTGACTCCACTCCTGATTCTTCTGATTAATTTGTTCTGGTCAATTTAACGTCAGGATCCTTGATATTTCTTCAGTCGGCATATGATCTTGACCTTAGATTGACTCTTGTTATCTTTTCAGCTTAAAATCCTCTCCTTAGCGTGTTTTCACTTCAGTCTCTAAAATGCCCTGTGAAAATATATCGGGACTAACACGTAGACGTTAGATAGACAAACAGTCTAATTAAGGGGGTTTTACTGTGTTTCTGACTCGTATAACTTTGGTCCATCAGTCATCATTAAAGATCAGATATTCTAATGAATATCTTCAGCTTGGATTCGAGAATATTGGATGACTTGGCACGGAAGTAATCTCCAAAGATTGGATATGGCAGAGATTGAATATCGATCAAATATTTAGGAGTATCTCCAAAATATTTGACAAGGATATTCTGATTGGAGTCGGCCAGCGAGGAATTCTAAGATTCAGATATTCAAACGAATATCTACACATCAGATTAAAGGCGACGTGGCTGACTTGGGAAGGAAGTTTTCGAAGATACTTCCTGAAGATTGGATAAAGATACACATCAAATATTTAGGAATATTTCCTAAAATATTTGATGATGTGATCTGCAACAGATTTGGACTTTTGCCTTTACATATAAATACATGGCTAGGGCAACCAGATCTGCGTCGCTTCCTGAGAGAAAAGAAACAAACACGAGAGTTCGTGAGATTGGAGGAGGAGCGACCGCCGGTTGATTATTCCACACCGGAATATCAATGGGGAAGTAACAGTCTGTTCAGTGTGCTGTTCAGACAGTTCTTGAAGGACAACAAAGCGCACACACACACGCTAATCAAGCTACGTCTTTGAGAGAAGGCGACTGGACTTCCGAGAAGTCCAAGACTAGGCCGAGAGGGAAGTCTCGTCCTACCCATGGGGGATCGAGGGGAGTTGCGGTGAACCGAGATTGCAAATCCGAGAGACGGAGTGTTAGAGGCTAGGCTATTACATACAAGGCGTTGTGTAAGTGTAAGTCCACGAATAGCTCTAAACTCGTAATAAGATTTGTGTCCCTTTTTCGGGTGTGAGAAACCCCCCAGAGTAGGTGAGGCCGAACTGGGTTATCATATCGTGTGTGCTCCTATTTGTTCTATTTTTAGTACTGTCTGCTAAGGTGTTCTAGTCTCTGTTTGAACACAACCTGAATTTGTCCAACAAGTGTTCGAGACGCAGTTCGAACACCATCTAGAACTCGTCTTGACTAAGACAAGTAGATTTCAATTGGTATCAGAGCAGGTACTCGACATACAGAGTGTGATCCGGCGACAATTTAAGATGAGTTTGAAGGAAGGACAGAGCACTAACCCACCACCGTTGCTTGAAGGGCCGAATTATGCCTATTGGAAATCCAAGATGAAAGCCTTTCTGAAATCCCTCGATGAAAGGGCTTGGAGAGCTGTAATGATAAGATGGACATAACCCATGATGGCCAACCCTGAAGGAGTTGTTATGCCAAAACCTGAAGCTCTGTGGTCTGAAGCAGATGATGTAGCGGCTGTTGGGAATTCAAAGGCCCTGAATGCAATCTTCTATGGAGTGGACGAGAACGTGTTCAAACTGATTGCTGAATGTGTGGTGGCCAAGGAAGCATGGGATATTCTCAGAATAGCCTATGAGGGTCCAAACAGTGAATCTAACGATGAAGAAGAAGAACATGAGAATGTCAATCTCGTCGGACTTGTAGTCACTATTGAAGACTGCAGTGAGACAAGTGAAAATCCATACTCTAGTGCACTGTCTGAACAGCCTGTTGACGACGCATCAAGCAGTGATGACGAAGGACTTGCTCATGAGACCTCGACCGAGACGTACAGGGAACTCTATGGGAAGTGGCTATTGGTGATTGATCTGAACAAGAAGCTCACAGAAACAGTGGCAAGCCTGACAGAAGAAAAAGATAAAAAGTGGCAGGAGGTTGAACACCTCGTTGCACAGAAGGTGGAATTGCTTGACACCGTATCGGTTCTGAAAGTTGAGATGGAGAAAATTAGAGAAATAGATCCTGCAGGCTTGGTGGAGCTAAGGAGAAAGAATGCTGAGTTTAGCCGCAAAGAAGTTCATCTTCTGAACAAGGTAGAATCCCTGGAGTTACAAATTGAGATGGAGAGACATAATCATGATGCTACTATGAAAGAATTGAGCAAGTTCAAAGGATCGGCAAAGATGCAAAACTCAGGCTCAAAGAACTTGGAATCCATACTCAGATCCCAAAGAATTAAAGATGGACATAGAGGTCTCGGCTTCAATGATAACAGTGGCTCAGATAAGACTTCGTCTGTTAAGGCAAAGCTGAAACCTGCACAGAGAGCAGAACAGAGTGTGAACTGCTACCCTGAGAAGCAGCTTGGGAATCAAGGAAGAAAGCAGCTCATGCCCAACCGTAGAAGACATGGTATTGAATGGAGGAGGAAGAATCGTACATGTTGGTATTGCTATCAGATGGGGCACATCAAATCAAGGTGCCGACTACTTCTAGCTGAGCAAAAAGTAATGGAATCCAGAGTCATCCCTCGAGTCAGACAAGTCTGGAAACCAAAAACAAGGAAAGAAGTGTGCTTCGTTGCTCTTAGCTCATTCAGTCACATGAAGGAAGAATGTTGGTACCTCGACAGTGGATGCTTTGTTGCTCTTTGCAAGCGTCAGTTTGTAACTTTTGGAGATGGAGGGAAGGGCCAGGTGATCGGCTATGGGACATTGAAGGTTCCGGATCTACCTGAGCTCGAGGATATCCTCCTCGTCGATGGGTTAAAGGTGAACCTGATCAGTATCAGTAGATTGTGTGATGAAGGACAGTCTGTTACATTCACTCGTGATTCCTGTCAAGTACTGGATAGGAATGGAGACACACTGTTGGAAGGAAGAAGGTCAACAAACAAAAGCTACTGCCTAGGCACAGTTAGAACAAGAGCTGCCACTGGTTGTCTGACAAACACGATACATGAGATGGAATTGCAAGGGACAGGTATGGTGTCCTCTTCTAGAAAGGTAAAAGACAAAGATGCCATAAACTCAGCTCCAAAAGATGATGAATGTAGAGGTGGGACATCGTCTGAAACACCCGTTCAGACCAAGTCTATAGAAGATAAAGTCCCAGGAGGTCCAGCTGATGAAGCCACACGTACTCCAGCTGGGACACTTGACAATGCACCTGCGCTGCAACCCTCATGGAGAATTAAGAGTCGAGCGAATGAGATCAAGTGTCAAGAGCAGGCTTCCTGTTCATCCAGTCCGAAGAATGTCATCAAAGCTTTTATTGATGAGATTTGGGTGGTGGCCATTCACGTGGAACTGGAAGAGCTCATCAGATATGAAGCATGGAAAGTATATCATCTTGTGCACAGTCACGAACTGAAGGCGACTATATACGGACTCACACAAGTGCCCAAAGCATGGTACGAGACTTTTCTTATCGACCATGGCTATGAGCGAGCGGGAGAAGAGAAGCATATGTTCGTCACGGGTACACAGAAGCTGGTTGGCCAGTTCGTGAGACAGATGCAAAAGGAGCTCCAGCTGACCATGATGGGAGAGATGAAACACCTTCCTGGAACATATATTGACCATGTGCTGGGAGAGCGGGAGAGTATCGCTGCAGGGAGCTGCTGCACTCAGGTCCTATGTATGAAGCAGAATCTGTCTGAACACGGAGTGGAATGGGTGAAGAAGTTTCTGCCCAAGAACCCAGTACAACACTCCATGAGCAGATATCACTTCATCAGAGAGCTAGTGGAGAAGAAGGTTATCACATCGAAACACATGACCACTGTTACTGCCGTACTCACCATGCCACTAGACGCCGCTCAGTTCGAAACACGATCCTCTCTGGGTCTGCGTGTTATCGCCAACTAAGTGTTCCAGACGGAGGTCAGCCAAGAGCAGAGTCCCAGCAAATCAGATGGGCTGACCTACCAAAGAAGAGGGCTGGAACAGATGGTACGTGGTTGGAACTGATTACTAAGTTCAACATATTTATAGCTTTATGAGGCGTTGGAGCATATCAAGGAGGAGAGAGGTGATTGCACAAATATCTCAAGAGATATACACATAACTGTTTTTGGCAAGTGGAGGAGTCCAAATATTTGCAAATCAAAAGGCAGTCGAATCGAAGTCGGATGAGGATACAATATCAGCAAACCCTAAGATCACAGAAGAGAAAAACAAGGGAGAAGAGGCGGCGGTGACGGAACTTAAAGAAGCTACTTCAAAGGCGTCAACCACTAATCCTGATCCAACTAAAGGGAGTGTGCAGACTGCAAAGGAAAATCAGGCGATGGCTGAACCACCCCTCAATGAGGTAATCCCTTGTTCTCACTCCCAAGCTACTGCACTCAATTTTGTTGATGAGGAAGTACGGGCGATTGGTAAAGATTTAGTGAGTCAAAAGGGTGACAAAGTGGTTAATGGGAAACTGAAGGGTTTGAAACCTGCTGTAGATTCTGTGGCCGATGCTGCAGAAGAAGGTGAAGCCAGTAGGGCTAAGATTGTGGTTCTGATAAGCAGAAGCTGGTAAATGCAAAGGTAGATGCCACTGGCTCCGTGCTGAAGGAGATAGGAAAGCAGAAGGAAGGGACTGTTAGTCAAAAAGAAGTTGTGACTGATATGCCAAGGAAGCTGAAACAGTCAGTCGATCTAGTTGTGGAGTTGCTGAAGACTGTTCCATAAGAGCTTGAGGATGAAAAACACACAAGAGGATGATGAGGACTCAGTTTCATTGGCTGAGCTCAAGAAGTCTGAAAAGAAGAAACCGAAGAAGAAAGTGATCATCCAAGCATGCTCGACTGAAGTAACTACCAAGAGGGATGATAAGCGAACAGATGCAGGGGGAGCAAGTGCATCCAAGAAAAGGAAGAGGAGCGCTCCTGGATCTGTTCCGCCTAGTGTACCAACTGGAGTGTCTAAGCATGGAATGTGGTTTGTCAGTATAGACGCAGCAGCTAAGTGAAAGGGAGTACAGAAAAGGAAGATCATCCCTGAAAGGCTTCTTAATGAGAAGACAGTTCCATCCCAGTAGCAGATCTGACTATATTCTTCTCGATGTTGTTCTTCGTCACCATAGTCAACTGGAAGCCTACATCTCATAGAACCACGGTCAGCAAGGAGATGTGACAGCTGCTCTACCAGATTGGAAACAGGATGCGCTTTGACATGGGAAGAATTATGTTCGACCAGATTGCAGAACACGCCATATCTACAAAGTCTCTGCACTAGATAATCTTCCCATCGCTTATCTATGAGCTGATCATCAACCAGCATCCAGATTTGAAGACTGACCAGGACAGACTATCAAGTGCTCTGTTGAAGTTGGTAGTTGATCACAAGCTGTTCAAAGGTCGACATAAGAATGATCTGAAGGACCCCGAGCTGAAGAGGAAAGATGCACCTGAGTCTTCCATAAGGAGAGCTGCTAGTGAGAAGTTGTCCCGAGCTGAACGCGGACAGCTACTAGAGGAGGTGAAGCCTATACTGAAGGTCGAATAAGCGCAGAGGACAAGAATAAATAAATTGGCGTGCGCTCTGCGTTATCCCAGTGATGATAAAGAAGACGGAGAGAGTTGATGTCCTGCTTGAAGAAAAGACATGCTGCCATGAGCCAAAGAAAGGTATGCCCGGAGAAGGACTACCACGCGGCAGTACTGGACAAGCTGAATCAGTTTAAGAAACCAGATCATCAAAAACTTGTCATTTGCTGAGCCGTGGTCAAACAGTTGCTGAGACACCATGGTTCGACAGACTCACAGCATGTGTCACTGTCCCAGGCTATGTTCGAGGGGGAGTTGACAAGATTCCAGATGCCGAGGAGACCAGGTTGTTTGATTGGACCCCTTGCCGATTTGTGGCAAAAAGGGGGAGTGTTTTGGGAGTGACTGGTTAGTTCCTTCAAGTGTGTCTAAAGCCTAGATTGGGTTTTGCCAAAAATGCCAAGGGGGAGATTGATGTTCCCATGGATGGCATGCTGTTGGCAAAACAGCTTTAGACAGTTCAAGAAGGTGTTCAAGAAGAGTTCAATCACTGTCTTGAATTGCAGTTCAGCGTACAAAAGACGCATGAAGATTTTCGTATCCAGAAGATCGACGAGATTATCTGATTGGGATCAATTGACGAGTCATCATTAAAGATCAGATATTCAAATGAATATCTTCAGCTTGGATTCGAGAATATTGGATGACTTGGCACAGAAGTAATCTCCAAAGATTGGATATGGAAGAGATTGAATATCGATAAAATATTTAGGAGTATCTCCAAAATATTTGACAAGGATATTCTGATTGGATTCGGCCAGCGAGGAATTCGAAGATTCAGATATTCAAACGAATATCTACATATCAGATTAAAGGCGACGTGGCTGACTTGGGAAGGAAGTTTTCGAAGATACTTCCTGAATATTGGATAAAGATACACATCAAATATTTAGGAATATTTCCTAAAATATTTGATGATGTGATCTGCAACAGATTTGGACTTTTGCCTTTACATATAAATACATGGCTAGGGCAACCAGATTTGCGTCGCTTCCTGAGAGAAAAGAAACAAACACGAGAGTTCGTGAGATTGGAGGAGGAGCGACCGCCGGTTGATTATTCCACACCGGAATATCAACGGGGAAGTAACAGTCTGTTCAGTGTGCTGTTCAGACTGTTCTTGAAAGACAACAAAGCGCACACACACACGGTAATCAAGCTACGTCTTTGAGAGAAGGCGACTGGACTTCCGAGAAGTCCAAGACTAGGCCGAGAGGGAAGTATCGTCCTACCCATAGGGGATCGAGGGGAGCTGCGGTGAACCGAGATTGCAAATCCGAGAGACGGAGTGTTAGAGGCTAGGCTATTACAAACAAGGCGTTGTGTAAGTGTAAGTCCCCGAATAGCTCTAAACTCGTAATAAGATTTGTGTCCCTTTTTCGGGTGTGGGAAACCCCCCAGAGAAGGTGAGGTCGAACTGGGTTATCATATCGTGTGTGCTCCTATTTGTTCTATTTTCAGTACAGTCTGCTAAGGTGTTCTAGTCTCTGTTTGAACACAACCTGAAACTATCCAACAAGTGTTCGAGACACAGTTCGAACACCATCTAGAACTCGTCTAGACTAAGACAAGTAGATTTCAAGAACTTCCAAGGTTGAGTGGATGCTTGGAATGGCAAAGCTCTTCCGTGGGGTTCGTAAACATACTCGGATAAGTGGATGCTTGGAATGGCAAATCATATCTGAGGAGTTTGACCTTTCTAAAACACCATTTGGTTGCTCGGGAATGAAAGACCAAATGGTTGCACACATGCTAATATACCTTGGAATGGGGTATTAGTCTAAGTAGAACAAGTGCTCTACGACTTTTGCAAAAGACTAGACGGTGTTGCAAGTTGAGTGCTTGGAATGGCCTCGATTCACTTTCGAACACTTTTACAAAAGGCTAGACAGTGTTGCAAGTCGAGTGCTTGGAATGGCCTTGATTCACGTTTGAATACTTAGAAGGGTTACTAAAATAAGAAACAGGCTATGATACAAGGCCCCTGAAACCGAATGTTTTCCTTGAATTAAAAAACCCTCCTGTATTTACTTTTATAAATTGCTCGATCATCTGCAATCACCAACCGCTCATCTACCGGAGGACTCGCAAATCACGCATCACCCACTGTAAGTCTTTCTTTTTACTTTTCAGTATTTATTTTCTATAATTTACTTTTCAGCACTCAAAACCAAAAACAACCAAAAAAAAGTCACTTAGTCATAACCGCTAAAATCTCAATCAACCTTAAAACACGCTCCCTCGCTGTACAAATCCCTTAAAGAACAACGTATCCCCCTAATTCCCTTGGGTTCGACCCCTACTTACCACTTACTACCCAGTAGTGAAGTCGCGAGTAGCGGAAAATATAAATTTCTTTGTACAGAGAACATTGCACCTTAACGACAGTGCAGTGGGCTCCGTCACAAACCTTAGAATGAGACGAACGAGACTAACTTGGGACGATCAAAGACAAACGTTAGTCTCAATCAAAGGTTTGTCTAAGCTCGTCCCAAGTTTGTCTAAGTTCGTCCTAAGTTAGTTTGTTTCTAAGGATGAACATAGACAAACCTTAGATTGAGATTAACGAGACTAACTTGGGACGAACAGAGACAAAAGTTCATCCTAAGTTAGTCTATTTCTTAGGACGAACTTAGATAAACCTTAGAATAAGACTAACGAGACTAACTTGGGGCGAACAAAGAAAAACTTTAGTCTCATTCTAAAGTTTGTCTAAGTTCGTCCCAAGTTTGTCTAAGTTCATCGCAAGTTAGTCTATTTCTAAGGACGAACTTAGATAAACCTTAGAATGAGACTAACGAGACTAACTTGGGACGAAGAAAGACAAACTTTAGTCTCATTCGAAGGTTTGTCTAAGTTGTCCCAAGTAAGTATAAGTTCGTCCCATGTTATTCTCTTTCTAACGACGAACATAGACAAACCTTAGAATAAGACTAACGAGAGTAACTTGGGACGAACAAAGGTAAACGTTAGTCTCGATTCTAAGGTTTGTCTAAGTTCGTTCCAAGTTAGTCTAAGTTCGTCTCAAGTTTGTCTCTTTCTAAGGAATAACTTAGACAAACCTTAGAATGAGATTAACGAGACTAACTTGGGATGAACAAAGACAAACGTTAGTCTAATTCTAAGGTTTGTAAAAGTTCGTCCTTAGAAATAGACTAACTTGGGACGAACTTAGACAAGTTTGTCTATTTTGTCCCAAGTTAGTCTATTTCTAAGCACGAAGTTAGACAAACCTTAGAATGAGGCTAACAAAACTAAATTAGGACGAACAAAGATAAACGTTAGTCTCAATCTAAGGTTTGTCTAAGTTCGTCCCAAGTTAGTCTATTTCTAAGAACGAACTAAGACAAACTTTAGGATGAGACTAACGAGACTAACTTGGGATGAACAAAGACAAACTTTAGTCTCATTCTAAGGTTTGTTTAAGTTCATCCCAAGTTTGTCTAAGTTCGCCCTAAGTTAATCTATTTCTAAGGACGAACTTAGATAAACCTTAGAATGAGACTAACGAGACTAACTTGGGACGAAGAAAGACAAAGTTTAGTCTCAATCTAAGGTTTGTTTAAGTTCGTCCCAAGTTAGTCTCTTTCTAAGGACGAACTTAGACAACCATTAGAATGAGACTAACGAGACTAACTTGGGACGAACAAAGACAAACGTTAGTCTCATTTAAGGTTTGTCAAAGTTCATCCCAAGTTAGTCTATTTCTAAGGACGAACTTAGACACACCTTACAATGAGACAAATGAGACTAACTTGGGACGAACAGACACAAACTTTAGTCTCAATTAAGGTTTGTCAAAGTTCATCCCAAGTTTGTCTATTTCTAAGGATGAACTTAGACAAACCCAAGAATGAGATTAACGAGACTAACTTGGGACGAACAGAGACAAACTTTAGTCTCATTCTAAGGTTTGTTAAAGTTCGTCCCAAGGTTGTCTCAGTTCGTCCCAAGTTAGTCTGTTTCTAAGGACGAACTTAGATAAACCTTAGAATGGGACTAAAGAGACTAACTTGGGACGAAAAAAGACAAACTTTAGTCTCATTCTATGGTTTGTCTATGTTTGTCCCAAGTTAGTCTAAGTTCGTCCCAAGTTATTCTATTTCTAAGGACGAACTTAGACAAACCTTAGAATGAGACTAACGAGACTAATTTGGGACGAACAAAGACAAGCTTTAGTCTCATTCTAAGGTTTGTCTAAGTTCGTCCCTAGTTTGTCTAAGTTCATCCCAAGTTAGTATATTTCTAAGGAAGAACTTAGATAAACCTTAGAATGAGACTATCGAGACTAACTTGGGACGAACAAAGACAAACGTTAGTCTCATTCTAAGGTTTGTCTAAGTTCATCTCAAGTTTGTCTAAGTTCGGCCCAAGTTAGTCTTTTTCTAAGGACGAACTTAGATAAACCTTAGAATGAGACTAATGAGACTAACTTTGGACGAACAAAGACTAACTTTAGTCTCATTCTAAGGTTTATCAAAGTTCGTCCCAAGTTAGTTTATTTCTAAGGATGAACTTAGACAATCCTTAGAATGAGACTTACGAGACTAACTTGGGATGAACAAAAACAAACTTTAGTCTCATTCTAAGGTTTGTCTAAGTTCGTCCCAAGTTTGACTAAGTTCGTCCCAAGTTAGTCTATTTCTAAGGACTTACTTAGATAAACCTTAGAATGAGACTAACGAGACTAACTTGGGATGAAGAAAGACAAACTTTAGTCTCATTCTAAGAGTTGTCTAAGTTCGTCCCAAGTTATGCGAAGTTCATCCCAAGTTAGTCTCTTTCTAAGGACGAACTTAGAAAAACCTTAGAATGAGACTAACAAGACTAACTTGGGACGAACAAAGACAAACGTTAGTCTCAATCAAAGGTTTGTCTAAGCTCGTCCAAGTTTGTCTCAGTTTGTCCCAAGTTAGTTTATTTCTAAGGATCACTACTACAGAACAGTCACTACGCATCGGTTCAAAAATAACGATAGGCATCGGTTTAACTTTATGCGTCGGTTTTTTAAAAAACCGATGCATATAGTTTACAATATGCATCGGTTTTAAAAAACCGAAGCATATTGAAAATGATATGTATCGGTTTTTAAAACACCAAAGCATATTGTAAAGGATATGCATCGGTTTCTAAAAAACCGAAGCATATTGTAAACGATATGCATCGGTTTTTTAAAAAACCGACGCATAAACTGAGTAAAAACAACGACACTTAGGTTTATTTCACAAAATCTTCAGTCCGCCTCTCATCTCAGTCGCAATTCGTCAGTCCACCTCCTTCAACTTCAAAATCGCCTCCATCGCAATCGTCAGTCCGCCTCTCACTCAGTCGCCTCCGTCCGCATCCGTCGCATCCGTCCCATCTGCATCCGTCGAATCCTTCTGCATCCGTCCCTCCGTCGCAATTCGTATTCCCAGGTATGATATTGAGTCAAATGGGACATATTATACATAGAGGGATGCATCACTTGTTTGCCAGTGGATTGTATAGGGTTTGGGCGATTTGGGCGTGTGTAGGGTTTAATTTCAGCGTGTGTAGGGTTTATGGTGACATGTAACCCGATTTGGGGTGTTGTGTAGGCTTGGTGAATCCATTTTTAGAGTATGATTTAGTATGTAATAATGGAAGAAATGGTGTTACGTCCGTCTACATGTTTCTTTTTAATGAATTTTGGTGTGTAATTATATGTCGATATGGTATACGCATTTATAGTAACATGTTGTTGAAACCATTTGTAATTCATTTCTAACTCGTGTCTGTTACTACTTGTAGTCAATTGTTAGTCGATTTGCAAGAGAAAGCTTCTCCTCTCCAACTTTATCCAACGACCATCTATAATTCCTGGTATTTGATGGTTTTCATTCATTCTTATTTTCCGATTAACATCATATGGAGTTTGAATTTATTTTTCCTTGTTTAATAATTTGGTTTTGTTGTTTATAGCTCTAGACCGTACTTGTTGCAGACCCACTATTAAGCTTCTTCTTCGCGCGCTTTTTATAAAAGGTGAACATCACGATTAAACTAATTCACTACTTAGGTTTCCATTCATTTGGATATTTGATTTTCTTTCTTAATTTACTAATTGTTGGAGTGCATGTAATTCACTCAAATATAATTGTTTGTTCGTGTAAATTTGGAGTATGTAACTAATAATATTTACACGTTTCATGTAGTGAAATTATAATGAATCGAGAGTGGGTGTCCGGTAATAGGTTGAGCGATGAGTACGAATCAGGGATTATGGATTTCTGTACGTTTGCGTCGGCATATGCGTCTAGAAACAATATTGAACGTGTCTTTTGTCCGTGTATGGGTTGTTGGAATTTCAAAAAGGTCAAACCGAAGAAGTTACGTAAACACCTTTTGTTAAAGGGGATTAACCCACAACATACGGAGTGGTATTTGCATGGCGAGGGTGAACAACAAAACTTTGAGCCTCCACCCGTAGAAAGCTTGCCGGAGGACAATGATGATTGGGAAGAGGATAATCTAATTGATATGGTTAACAACGTCGCCAATGATTTTGTTGATACGCCACATGTTTTGGAGTCGTTGAGGAATGACTCTGAATTACCATTGTATGAAGAATGTTCCATATATACAAGGCTATCAGCAACGTTGAAGTTGTTCAATCTCAAAGTGAAAAATGGATGGAGCAACAAGAGTTTTACTGAATTATTGGTGCTGGTGAAGGATATGCTTCGTTAGGATAACACCCTACCTAATCGTACTTACCAGGCTAAAAGGTTATGTGTCCCATGGGCCTCGAGTACAAGAAAATACATGCGTGTCCCAATGATTGTATCTTATATCGAAATGCTTTTAGTGAACTCAAAGAATGTCCGGTGTGCAAGGCTTCTCGCTACGAGCTAAACAAAGAACCGAAAGGTAAATCTAAGGGCACTCCTTCGAAAGTACTATGGTATCTTCCACCGATCCCCAGGTTTCAGAGATTATTTGCTGACACAGAAGATTCCAATAATATGCATTGGCATGCTGAGAAACGTGTTACTGATACGAAAATGCGTCATCCTGCTGATTCACTGCAATGGGCTAAAGTAGATAACACATTCCCAGTGTTTGGAGCAGAGTCTAGAAATTTACGGCTTGGCCTTTCTACTGATGGAGTGAATCCACATGGAAATCTCAGTAGTCAGCATAGTACATGGCCTGTGATTTTGGTTATCTATAACCTACCTCCCAAGTTAACCATGAAGCGTAGATACATGATGCTTTCTTTATTGATATCGGGTCCGCGACAACCTGGAAATGATATTGATGTATACTTGGCTCCTCTGATAGATGATTTAAAGCTTTTATGGGATGAAGGAGTACGCACATATGACGCATCGAGGCAAGAATATTTCAATATGCGTGCTATGCTGATGTGTACAATAAATGACTTTCCAGCCTATGGTAATTTGTCGGGATACAGTATTAAAGGGTACAAAGCTTGTCCTATATGCGGGGAAGGGACATATGCACGCCATTTAAGCCATTGTCGAAAAATGGTTTATATGGGACATCGACGTTTCTTACCGAGACATCATCCTTATAGGCGAAAGAAAGCTGCCTTCAATGGTGAGACTGAGCACGGAATAGAACCGCAACCAGCTTCTGGCGATGAAATATTTCAAAAAATTCAGAATATTACAAATCGATTCGGGAAACCATATTCGCGCACCGAAAGTGCTCCATGGAAGAAGCGGTCGATATTTTTCGATCTCCCTTATTGGCATTCTCTTGACATCAGACATTGTATTGATGTGATGCATGTTGAAAAGAATATATGTGAAAGTCTGCTTAGTACTGTATTAAACATTCCTGGAAAGACAAAAGATGGAGTTAAAGCAAGACTCGATATGCAGGAGATGAATATTCGTACCAAATTAGCACCAGAACTTCGAGGGCAGCGTACATATTTGCCTCAGTCGTGCACCACACTCTCTAAGAGCGAGAAAACTAGTTTGTGCGGATGTCTGAAGGGAGTTAAAGTTCCATATGGGTTCTCTTCAAATATTGCCAGCTTGGTTTCAATGAAGGATCTGCGGTTGAATGGATTAAAATCTGATGACTGTCATACATTAATGCAACAACTCCTGCCTATTGCAATCAGAGGTATTATGTCCCCCAAAGCTCGGACAGCTGTACAAAGACTTTGTGTTATTTTTAGCTCCTTATGTTCTAAGGTTATTGACACATCGGAGCTTGATGGACTACAACGGCAGATAGTTGTTACACTTTGCCAACTAGAGATGTTTTTCCCTCCCAGTTTTTTCGATATAATGGTGCATCTTACGGTTCATTTGAGATGGATGTATCCTTTTGAGAGGTATATGAAGGTTCTTAAGAGCTATGTGAAGAATAGACAAAGTCCCGAAGGATGTATAGTGCAAGGATATATAGCTGAAGAGGCTGTTGAATTTTGCACTAACTTTTTGGGAAATACAACTGCGGTTGGGGCTCCAAGGCCACGTCATTTTGATTGATTCTCGGGAAAAAGCACAAGTGGACATCAATTGATGCCTAAGTCATTTGATGAGTTAACGGAAGCTCATTTCTATGTACTGCAACATATACCTGAATTAACACCTTTTATCGAGGACCACATGAACATACTGAGGAGTAAATATCGAGGGAAATCTGAGCAGTGGTTGCAAAAAGAACACAGTCGGTCATTTTGTGAATGGCTAAGGAGTAATGAGGTTTTAAATAATCTGAGCAACTCTGAAGAAGAAATTGATGACGTTGTCAAGTGGCTCCTGGCAAGCCCAAGACCTATTGTACAAACGTGGATAGCTTATGATATTAATGGATTTTGTTTTCAAACAAAAGATCAAGATGAGCACACCGTTGTGCAAAACAGTGGTGTCACACTTTGAAATTATATCCCCTGTTCAAGCTTGTGTTCAGGGTACTGTTGCGACAGACCTTGAACTCTTTTGCACAACAGTTCAGCTAACAGTTCAAGACAGAGTTTGAACTCGTATCACAACAGTTCAGCAAATAGACGAAAGCAGTAGAACTCATAGACTTATAACCCAGTTCGGCTCTGCCTACTCTGGGGGGTTTCCCACACCCGAAAAAGAGACAGCAAATCTTTATTACGAGTATAGGGTTTACACAGGGACTTACACTTACACCTTGTAATGGCCTAACCTCAATACTCCGTGTCTCAGATTTGCAACCGAGGTTCACCGCAATTCCCCTCGATCCCCTTCGTTCAGCCCTTCTGTCAGAACATTCTCGACCTTCTCCAGATGCTCGGATGCTTTCTCTCGAAAGCTTGTTTACCTTTGTTGTGTGCGGCAGTTGATACGCTGCAGGCAGTCTGTGTAGCACTTGAGCAGACTGCACTTGCACCGATGTATTTCCAATGAGAAAACACAATCGGCCGTCGCTTTCTTCTTCTCCAATCAGCAGGATATGCTCGTGTGTAGTTGATCTTTGAAAGCGATAGCGAATAAGGGTGCCCTAGCATTGTATTTATATGCTTGGACGAAACCCTAATTCGCACAAGATAATCCCATCAAATATTTAGGAAATATTCCTAAATATTTGATGTATATCTTTTGAATCGGTTGGAAGGTAATCTGAAGTCTTCTTGCCCAAGTAAGCTTTGCCGCCTTAATGTAAATATTCATTCGAATATCTATTGCTCGAATAAGTCACTGGCCGCCTTCAACTTGACGAGACCTTCGTAGTCCAATATCTTCCGGGAAATATCCTTGCGTCTTATCCATGCTGTGTATGAGTACTAGGATATGTTCGAACTCCCCCTGAACACCTGCTCGAACTGGCTAAGCTACGTTTTGCCAAATACATGCCACTTAAGGGAACATCAATCTCCCCCTTGGCATTTTGGCAAAACCAGATCTACTAGATAACTAAGTCTATCAAACTATCTAGACAGTAGACAACTTTAAGGGAAACAAGAATTGTCTCCTCCAAAATACTCCCCCTTTTTGCCACAAACTGGAAAGGGGTGCGATCCGAGTTCGAACAGTCAATTAAAATGTGCCAGAACAAGCACTAAGTACGAAAGTTTTAAACAAATAGTTCAGGGAGATAGTTTTTAGAGGACCTTCATGCAGATGTTTCTTCAATTGAATCATCCTCAGAAGGTGTAGTCTCGGACTCATCGTCACTCGGGAAGCTGAGGGCACGAGCAAGCTTGTTGATCCACCTGCGTTGCTCCTTGTCCACTTCGATGATTATATTCAGGTCCCTGAGCAGCTGACTCCTCTCATCCTGGCCCATCCTGGCTCCCCCTAGACTTGACTCCGCAGAACCCTTTCCTTTCTGATTATCCTTCTTGAGATCGTTCACGTGACGTCCTTTGAACAACTTGTGGTTAACGATGAACTTGCTGGGTGCCTTTGTGAGATGGTCAGGCGAGGACTTCAAATCTGGAGCTTGATGGATGATCAGCTCATAAATCAGAGATCGGAAGCAGATCTGGTGCAGAGTTCTCATCGATGTAGCATGTTCAACAATCTGTTTGAACATTATTCTGCCCAGGTTGAACTTCAACTTGTTCCCTATCTGATAAATCAGTTGGGCCATGTCCTTGTTGACAGTAAAGCGATGAGTAGACGGCCTCCAGTTGAACACATCTATGAAAAACATCACTAAATAGAATGTAGACAGATCCGCTGTATGCACAACTATCTCAGGCCTCCACTGGACAGAGCCTGCAAAGACGGTGCTCACTATCTTCTCAAAGCTGGATTCTTCTTCATCAACAGCTGGGTCGTCCATGGAGAAGTATACATTGATCAACTCTGGATCAATCTTGATCCTTCTTCCTCTAACATAGAAGACCCCATACTCTGCTTCTCCAATGACCCCAAACTTTGGAGGCAAGTTTGCCATGGCCTCACGCACCAGCTGTTCGTTGAACGGCTTGCATCTGTCCAATGTCCAGAACAGATCCGACTCTTTAAGCACCTCAACCACTTCCTTCCCTTTGTAACTAGACGCATCCAGCAGTCTCTCAGGTATAATTTTCCTTTTCAGCACACAATCCCATTTCAAGGCAGCTTCTTTAGTCACGAACCACACTCCTTTCTTGACCTTACCAACTGGGACAGCCTGAGATTCAGGGGCTGGGACTTCACATCTCCCAGCATCTTCAGAGATGGGAACTGCAGCAACGCGCTTCCTTTTCTTGGAAGAGCCAGCTCCCCCTGCACCACTGCTGACTTCAGCAACCTTCTGAGCTGGTTCCTTTGTAGTCGTAGCAAAGGCTACCTTTTTCTTTCCCCCCCCCCCTTCGTTGTCCTTTTGAGATTGACAAGGGCAACACTGTCTTGGTCATCTTCTGAAAGGGTAACACTTTTTGCTGCTGACATAGAAGCATCCTTACGAATGGATGACCCATCTTCCTCCAAATGATCCCTACGACGATCATCTTGAACTGCTATTGTCTCTTCACTCATTACTGTCTCTGGAACTACTCCAGTCTCAACTTCAGTCTGAACACTTTGTTTCGCGGTTGGAACACTTGTGACTTTTTCAGTAGCAGACTCTTCTGCTTTAACAGCCAGGTTTCGCAGACCTTCCTCTGGAGCTGGTGCTGTTTGAGCTTTGGTCTGAACAGAGGGTTCCACTGTTGAACCGCTTGCAGCTTTCTCTACAGCTCTTCTAGTCTCAACACCAGGCTGAACACTTGGTTCCATAGGTGGAACACTTGTAGTTTTTTCTGCATTAGATTCTTTTGCCCCTACAGCCTGATCATACTTAGCATCTTCCGGACTTGCCACTTCCTGATCCTTCTCCTTTTCCAGGTCTTCCATGACATCATCAATGTCTTTGTATAACTTCTCCAACTCCTCATCCTTTTCTGCTGGGTCTGATTCTTTCAACACATCTGTCTCTCCTGATGGATTAATCTCCTCTGCCATAGCCTCATCATGCAAAACCGGAACCTTCTTCAGTGATTCCTCCTTGATTTTCAGACGGATCAGCATCATTAATCACCAGGTTCCTCCTCCCCGAGGACTTAATAAACCTCTCTGTTTCTTCATCTGACATTGCAATCTTTCTACCTCGAGTGGCATAGATCTGGGCTAGGTATTTCCTGGGAGAGTCACTAGCCCGCTTGACCTTCTTTCTGCGACCAGCCTTTGGAGGAATGTATCCTGTGGCAAAGATCTTTTCCCTCCAAGTTCCTGAACCTCCAGCCACCTTGCTGGGTTCCTTTTCTTCCACACTCTTGACGGAATCCTTTTCAATAACCGCACTGCCGGCTTCGTCAACCGCCACAGCCTTACCACTCTCACGATTTCTATCATCACCACCAAGCACTGCCCTGCTAGATTCAACACCAACAACCCTAACACTACTAACATCCTTTCCACCATTATCACCAATTACAGCCCTACTGGCTTTATCACCGTCAACCGACTTAACAACCTTCTCAACGTCCACAATCTTTTCAATAATATTTGCAGAAACTGAAGGAACGGTTGGGAATACCTCAGATTGGGGACGAACTTCTTGAGAAGAACCGGCATCTAATGTGACAGTCGAGTCCACCGTGGTTGACTGAGGGATTTCAGCAGAAGACTTCTTCTCTTGGGCCAAAGATTCGGTGGCGGATTGTAAAGGCGATGCCTTTTTCACTGTCGGAGCTTTCGATTTCGGATTTTTGGATTTCGCCGCCAAAGTTTTTGAAGACTGCATGCTCTCTTTGTTCTTCTCAGCGGATTTGAGGCCGGATTTTGCTGACTTTCTGGTGTTTACCATCGTTGCGGAGGGGGAAACGATTGAGAGAGAAGTTGCCGTTCTTAGGGTTTTGGGGACGAAAGAGAGAAGATAATTGAACACACTCAACTGTTTTTGTGTTTCAAAAGTATCCTCCGGCCTTTTCAACTTCCCAAATTGGACTACCCTTGATTCAAATAACGGCAGGAAAAATCTTCGAGAATATTATAAAAAAATTGGTTTTCACGTGCTGTACCTTCTGTTCCAGCTCTCTTCATTAGGTGGTCAGTCCAACTGTTCAGCTGGAGATTCAACTATGACTGACCACCGTTGGATGCTTTCAGTGGTTGACACCACACAGACCCACTGGGGATCTGGGTGTTCCACTCCGTGACCTGCCATAGGGGTTGACAAAGGTATGCTACCTCAGAGTTACCATCTTCTGTGAGCATTCATATTTTCTTGTACGGCTCCAGGCAAATTTCTGTGGGCAGTGTACGAACTCCTTCCGTAACTGTGATACCTTCTGATTCAACAATTTCATGGGACACCCGAAAACATGGATTTGTGCGCATCTCCAATCAGATCTTGTGTGCAAGGTCTTATCCACTCCCCCTCGCAGAAAACTATGTTGAGTGGTTGCACAAGTAGGAGCAGCGGGGTGCTGGCCATGGCTCTCGTCGTTCATTGATGCCTTCAGACCCATCCTAATAGTGTAGCAGTTGTTGGCATCCCTTTTTCCTTTCATCAGAGTATCACCATTCTGGTCTAGTACAAGACACGAGTAGCTAGAGAATGACACATAGTGTCCATCGTCACACAGTTGACTGATGCTGATAAGATTCCTAGTCAGTCCTTTGACAAGGAGGTTGTTCTTGAGTGCAGGGAGATCCGGAACCATCAATGTCCCACAGCCGATCACCTGACCCTTTCCACCATCCCCGAAGGTGACGAACCACATCTACTCAACATGTCTAATATGGGTAAGATATTGAGAGTTACCTGTCATGTGGGCGGAGCATCCGCTGTCGAAGTGCCAAAGATTCGGTGGCGGATTGTAAAGGCGACGCCTTTTTCACTGTCGGAGCTTTCGATTTCGGATTTTTGGATTTCGCCGCCAGAGTTTTTGAAGACTGCATGCTCTCTTTGTTCTTCTCAGCGGATTTGAGGCCGGATTTTGCTGACTTTCTGGTGTTTACCATCGTTGCGGAGGGGGAAACGATTGAGAGAGAAGTTGCCGTTCTTAGGGTTTTGGGGACGAAAGAGAGAAGATAATTGAACACACTCAATTGTTTTTGTGTTTCAAAAGTATCCTCCGGCCTTTTCAACTTCCCAAATTGGACTACCCTTGATTCAAATAACGGCAGGAAAAATCTTCGAGAATATTATAAAAAAATTGGTTTTCACGCGCTGTACCTTCTATTCCAGCTCTCTTCATTAGGTGGTCAGTCCAACTGTTCAGCTGGAGATTCAACTATGACTGACCACCGTTGGATGCTTTCAGTGGTTGACACCACACAGACCCACTGGGGATCTGGGTGTTCCACTCCGTGACCTGCCATAGGGGTTGACAAAGGTATGCTGCCTCAGAGTTACCATCTTCTGTGAGCATTCATATTTTCTTGTACGGCTCCAGGCACATTTCTGTGGGCAGTGTACGAACTCCTTCCGTAACTGTGATACCTTCTGATTCAACAATTTCATGGGACACCCGAAAACATGGATTTGTGCGCATCTCCAATCAGATCTTGTGTGCAAGGTCTTATCCACTCCCCCTCGCAGAAAACTATGTTGAGTGGTTGCACAAGTAGGAGCAGCGGGGTGCTGGCCATGGCTCTCGTCGTTCATTGATGCCTTCAGACCCATCCTAATAGTGTAGCAGTTGTTGGCATCCCTTTTTCCTTTCATCAGAGTATCACCATTTTGGTCTAGTACAAGACACGAGTAGCTAGAGAATGACACATAGTGTCCATCGTCGCACAGTTGACTGATGCTGATAAGATTCCTAGTCAGTCCTTTGACAAGGAGGTTGTTCTTGAGTGCAGGGAGATCCGGAACCATCAATGTCCCATAGCCGATCACCTGACCCTTTCCACCATCCCCGAAGGTGACGAACCACATCTACTCAACATGTCTAATATGGGTAAGATATTGAGAGTTACCTGTCATGTGGGCGGAGCATCCGCTTTCGAAGTGCCAACTATCATGCGATGTGTAGCTTGAGGTGTAGCAGGCCACCATGCAAACGGTTCGGTCTGCCTTTTGAACCCAGACTTGTTTCTGTTGCGGTATGGTGCGTTGATGGAAAGCACGTCGTTCGGCTAGAAACAGGCGACACTTCAGTTTGATGTGTCCCATCTAGTTGCAATACCAGCAAGTGCGCCACTCTTTCCTTTGCGTTGAATGAGAGCCGAAGTGCACCGTACCAGCCCTTCTTTGACCACTATTGGGTAGTTCTTGGTGCAAGTCTACTTTTCGTCTAGGGTGCTGTCTCACCTTCTGTTCTGACTTCTGTTCCGACACGGGTCTCGTTTTAACAAATGTTGTACCTTTTGAGCTATCTTCTCCTGTGAACCCCAATCCTCTATGTCCGGACTCCATTCTTTGAGATCTAAGAATATCATTTAAGTTTTTAGTGCCAGAGTTAAGCATTCTTACCGACTCTTTGAGGTGATTGAGTTCCTCCTTAGTGTCAGAGTGTTCCATCTTCTCAGATTCTAGCTGAAGTTCCAGCTGTTCTACCCTCCTTAGTTGGAACACTTCTTTGCGCTGCAGATCTATGATTGTTTTTCTTAGACCCGCCATGCCTACAGGATGAGTGTCCCGATCCTTCTCCATTTCGACTTTCAGAGAGGAGACAGTACCCAGGAGTTCTGTTTTCTGAGCAAGAAGATCCAACCTTTCCTGCCTTATTTCAGCCAGTTGAGAATTCAGTGAGTCAATTGTACCTTCCAGTTCCACCTTTAGTGTCAGCAGTATCTCGACCTCCTGCCATACCTTGTCCTTTTCCATAGTGACGCTTGCAACTGTGTCATTTAGCTTCTTGTTGATCTTGATCAGAAGTAGCCACTTCTCATATAGATCTTTATATGTCTGAGCCAGAGAATCCTGCGTGAGTTCTTCATTGTCACTATCTGAGAGATCTTCACTTGGGAGTTCCAACTGTGATGGAACTATTTCACTGGTGTCGCTGCACTCACCCAGAGTAGTGACAGTGGCCACAAAATTTGTGGTCTCACCTTTTTCTTCGTCTGACTCACTGTCGCTGAAGCTAGCAACCATTGCCTTCTTCTTCATGAGTGTATTCGCACATTGGGAGGCAATGTGTCCAAACCCCTTGCATTCATGGCACTGAATTTCTTCCTTTCCTTTGTCAGAGGAGTCTTGTCTCATGTCTCTAGATCTTGACCTGTCAGGTTTCCAGTTTCGGAAGCTATTTGATGAAGGCTGTCCCTATTCTGGTCCACGTCTGTTGATTTTCCACACCATTCTGCCAAAATTCCGAGCCATCATGGCCAGTTGTTCAGTAGTGCAGCCACCATCCTATTTGTATTCAAACATGTCTGCCTTGAGGGCGATTCCCTTCACTTCCCCAGGTTGGAAATCATGATTGATCTCGTAGGTTCTGAGAGAACCCATCAGCTCGTCCAGTTTCAGTTTGGCAATGTCGTGCATTTCCTCTATGGCCGTGACCTTCATGGCAAACCTAGGAGGGAGTGATCTCAGGACTTTACTGGCCAATCTTTCTTCATCAATGGGTTTTTCGAGAGTAGACGCCTCGTTGGACAGTTCCAGAACTCTGGTGTTGTACTCAGTGATGGTTTCACTCTCTTTCATCTTCATCTCTTCGAACCTGATTGTGACAGCTTGCATGCGAGAGTTGTGAACTTTGTCTGTACCTTCAAAGGCTGTTTGGAGGATATCCCATGCTTCCTTGGCCACTTCACAATTGATGATTAGCTTCATGACGTTTTCATCTACTGCCGAGAAAATTGCGTTCATAGCCTTTGAGTTTCCCATAGAAGCTTTGTCCTCCTCTTCAGTCAACAGTGCTTCTGGTTTTGCGATTGGTTCTCCAGTGAGGTTGTTCATCCTGGGTTACGTCCACCCTTTCAGAACAGCCTTCCATGCCTTTTCATCTAGAGATTTCAGGAAGGATCTCATCACGGGCTTCCAGGTGGCATAGTTCGATCCTTCGAGTAGTGGGGGTCTGGTGATGCTTTGTCCTTCCTTCAGAGTCATCTTGAACAGTTTCAGATCCCACTCAGTGTGTCGAGTGTTTGCTCTGATACCAATTGAAATTATATCCCCTGTTCAAGCTTGTGTCCAGGGTACTGTTGCGACAGACCTTGAACTCTTTTGCACAACAGTTCAGCTAACAGTTCAAGACAGAGTTTGAACTCGTATCACAACAGTTCAGCAAATAGACGAAAGCAGTAGAACTCATAGACTGATAACCCAGTTCGGCTCCGCCTACTCTGGGGGGTTTCCCACACCCGAAAAAGGGACAGCAAATCTTTATTACGAGTATAGGGTTTACACAGGGACTTACACTTACACCTTGTAATGGCCTAACCTCAATACTCCGTCTCTCAGATTTGCAACCGAGGTTCACCGTAATTCCCCTCGATCCCCTTCGTTCAGCCCTTCTGCCCGAACGTTCTCGACCTTCTCCAGAAGCTCGGATGCTTTCTCTCGAAAGCTTGTTTACCTTTGTTGTGTGCGGCAGTTGATACGCTTCTGGCAGTCTGTGTAGCACTTGAGCAGACTGCACTTGCACCGATGTATTTCCAATGAGAAAACACAACCGGTCGTCGCTTTCTTCTTCTCTAATTAGCAGGATATGCTCGTGTGTAGTTGATCTTTGAAAGCGATAGCGAATAAGGGTGCCCTAGCATTGTATTTATATGCTTGGACGAAACCCTAATTCGCACAAGATAATCCCATCAAATAATTAGGAAATATTCCTAGATACTTGATGTATATCTTTTGAATCGGTTGGAAGATAATCCGAAGTCTTCTTGCCCAAGTAAGCTTTTCCGCCTTAATGTAAATATTCATTCGAATATCTATTGCTCGAATAAGTCGCTGGCCGCCTTCAACTTGACGAGATCTTCGTAGTCCAATATCTTCCAGGAAATATCCTTGCGTCTTATCCACGCTGTGTATGAGTACTAGGATATGTTCGAACTCCCCCTGAACACCTGCTCGAACTGTCTAAGCTACGTTTTGCCAAATACATGTCACTTAAGGGAACATCACACTTGTTGCCGAAACCACTCATGTTTCTAGCGCAAGAGATCGGAATCCAATATCTGTGCCTATGAATTACTTTGGGATTATCCAAGAAATATGGGAGTTGGATTACGTAAACTTTCGAGTACCTGTTTTTAAATGTAAATGGGTTAACAATTCAGCGGTTCATATCGATGAGTTTGGAATGACATTTGTCGATTTTCGAAGAGAGGGATCTAAGGATGAGCCATTCATTATGGCCGAACAAGCAAGACAAGTATTTTACGTCAAAGACCCTTCGAACAACAATCAGTATGTTGTGATAAATGGAAAACAACAATTAATAAGTGGTACATCTGAAGAGATGAATGTGGATTGCCTACCCGTTTGTACGACAGTTCCAGTAGCCAACGATGATAGCGAAGTTGATGATGAAGTACGGTTGCGAGAAGATCATGGCGAAGGAATATGGATTGATAAAGAAACTTAATTTGTGCGTATGTTGTATATGCTACTTATTTCAAACAAGTAGCACACATCATTTTATTTGTTAAAAAAACACACATCATTTTATTTGTTTAATAAGTAGCAAGTAGCACACATCATTTTATGTTATAAACACACATCATTTTATGTTATAAACACACATCATTTTATTTGTTATAAGAACAAGTAGCACACATCATTTTATATGTTAAAGAAACACACATCATATGGTGTTGTTTAATAATCGTCTTCATTTATGTATCCATATATTTAATGTGTTTAATTTGACATTTAATGTGACTTCTTTACAGGATCATGGCTAGCAGCAGCAGCAGCAGCGGTGAGGATACTTTTTGTGTCTCTACCCGCACACCAAAACAGAAGAAAGGCCATGTATACATGTCGGTGTTGGTTAAGCAACACACAAAGGCTGGTACCAAGCTTACGGTCAACTTCGATAGTAAGGGGAATCCCAAAGGAAAGAATGGAACTAATTGGAGAAGCTACTTGGATACGGTGGCTCGTTCTCGAATTCCTATCACTTATAATGATTGGAGGAAAGTTCCTGACCATTATAAGCTCACTTTGTGGAGAGATGCAACTGTAAGTTTTTCTTTAATTGACACTTATATTTGTCAGCGAAGTTGATTATTTTTTTTAATTATAACTTGTTATCTGTCTCTTTAGGTAATTTTTGATGGATGCGAGCCGCATAAAAAGCATGAGATGAAGGTCGCTGGTAGCATATGGAAGAATTCAAGTCAAGACTGGCAAAAGAGTACATCCACGGTGCCAAGGAAAATGAAGATTCTTTGGATGAGTATAAGTATCTTGACAAAGTTACCTGGGCGATATTTAAGGAGCAGAGGCTCTCCGAAAATGCTATGAAGTTAAGAGAGACAAACAAAGAGCTTGTGAAGAAGAATGTGTATGCACACATACTTGGTCGAGGAGGCTACAGACAACTTGAAGAAAAAATGACAACTGAGAAGATAAACGAGTTATTTGCGGGGGGCGCAATTGAAGAGGTGCATTCTTCTGTCAATATAGAGAGACATGAGCTGTGGAAGAGGGGGCGAAAGAAGAAAAATGACGAGTACGTCAACGAGGCATCCCAGCGAGTGGCAACAAGGATCGTAAGTTAATTTTCATGTCAATTTCAATAGTTAATATCATACACTAAATTTTGGTATTTAATGATTGTTTTATATAGGCTGAGTTAGTGGAAAGCTTCTCTCAAGTTAGTGGAAAGCTTCTCGTCTCGTAATCGACAACATGACATACTGACTGAGGCGATTAGGATGCCGGAGCCGAAAGGACGCACCCGAGGAGTCGGGTCACACATCCCGTGGAGAGTTGGGTTACCAATCTCATCCTCCTCGGGTCGCACACCCAGGTCAAGTAATATTCGAATAGATGCGTCCGATCACTGCAACCATCACGTTCCCATTGATTCAGACCCGTGGGAGAGCATACCAGAGGTACATTTACAATTATGCAATTTATTATTTATGTTGGTTAAATGTAGGTAATATTTTTTATGTTTGTTTATAAATTATTACTCCTACTAACAAGGCGGCCTTAAGAGTCTATTCTACATCGAGGGGCAACTTGAAGGTGACAAACAGCTTGTGGCTATCGGTCGAACCGTAAATGGCCGATTTGTTAACTTTCGAGCAATACCCAAAGAAAACGTGAAGGTGAAGGTCGATAAAGCACTTATACGAGGTCAAGGTGCAGCATTGCCAACAGCCCATCCAAAGCTTTCAAATGTTGGAGAAGCAGTTAACCATCACGTGGCTTGGCCGAAAGACTTGGTCGTTGTCGATAAAAGGGTGAGATCATCAAATATTATAACTTTATTTGCTTCATTGTGTTAAACTACAAGTAAAATAAGATATTGGATGTTCACAGAGATTTAACATGCAGGCATATAACTTACACTTTTACGAGACTTTGCCACTTACTGGCGATGATTTCGTGGATGAAATGTCCGTGGACTGTAGACTTCTACGTGAGGTGTGGAAGACTTTGGGTAGAAACACGATTGTAGTACAAGCCAATGCTGAGGTGTTCGGTGACGACTACGATATCTACTTGGGTGACGAGGAAGTCACGGACATATTAAAGTTTAATGAGTTGGGGAACACAACATCTGAGTTATATATATGGTAATATTTATATCTTTTAATCATTTTTTTGCAATTAGTCTAACTAACACAAGTTTTTACTTTGTAGTCATTTACATGATCAGATTGTTCATTCGGATATCAAGTTTGGTTTTTTTATTCTGTCATTAATGACCCCAACCATAGACAATAATGAGAGATTAGCGACGTTCGTGGGAAGATTGAATATGCCAGACAGAGACCAAATTTTTTGCTACTTCCTCCCTTATGTTGATCACATACATCATCACTTATTTTATAAGTTGTTAACTTCTATTCTGAACACATTTGTTTTTAAGTTAATTAGTCGGTTTTTTTAGGTGGCATTGGATGTTAGGCGTCGTTTTTCCTAGACAACATACAGTTCTTTGGCTTGATTCATCGACGAAAGGGAAGCCTATAAACGCTGATGCAAAACCGTTGGTGAATATGTAAGTTTGGAAATTGATTCTATCTGCTTATAAGTTGTGTTGAAAAGTCACTAATAATTACATTATTTTGTTTGTTTTAGGGGATTAGAACGATACTACCAAGGATGTGTACCGAGGAGTACACGTAAAGTAGAGTGGAAGAAAGTTTTGGTATTCACAAGCTAGACACTTTTACTAAATATTTTTTTTCATTTATAAAGTATGTTAACCGCAAATCTTGATATCGTGCAGTGTCCAAGACAACCACCTAGTCATTTTTGTGGTTATTATGTCCTTCAATTTATTCGGGACATTATGGCATTTGTACGGGCTAATAATGGTGCGGATGTTGAAGACATTAACCAAGTGAGCTTTTTAGAGATATATATGCATATGTTATTCATTTAACTGTTTACTTGTTGATTGTTTATTTTTTTCTCTTGTTTTCACTCTTTAATTGTTGATTTAGCTTTTTAGATGTTAGTCGTTGATTAAGCTTTTTTTTCACTCTTTACTTTTTGACTAATTAGTTCTCTCTTGTTTTTTATATAGTATTGCTTTCCTAATGGAGTCGAGTCATACGATATGGACAAGTTGCTTGAAATTCGGGATGAAATCGCCAACTACATACGTGAATATCTGACCACTCATCCTGCGGTATAAGACATTATACTTAGATCACATTTGTTATGTGATGTTTTGTGGTGTGTATTTGTACTAAAGAGACAATATTATATGTTGTGTATGTATGAATGACGATATTGTATTGCAAATTCAGTGTAATGATGTTTAGCATGTAAATTGTATTGCATTTGGAAGTTGGAACAGCAGGGTTTATTATAGATGTTTAATTTCAGGTGGATTTGAGCTTTTGTAGAGCCAAATATGCCTTTTTTTTTGGGGAGCTTATGCATCGATTTTGTAAGAAACCGATGCATAATGTGAATCGGTCCGAAGCCTTATGCATCGGTTTATATTAAAACCGATGCATATTATTCTCCTCTTATGCGTCAGTTTTCTAAAAAACCGATGCATAAAGTTCGACCATTATGCGTCGGTTCTAGAAAAAACCGTTGCATAAGGGTAGGACATTATGCATCGGTTTTTAAAGAACATATGCATAATGTCCGACCATTATGCAACGCTTCATTATGCATCGGAATTGAAACCGATGCATAAGACCCCAAAAAACCGACGCATAATCCCTCTTCTGTAGTAGTGGATGAACATAGACAAACCTTAGATTGAGATTAACGAGACTAAATTGGGACGAACAAAGACAAACTTTAGTCTCATTCTAAGGTTTTTCAAAGTTCATCCCAAGTTTGTCTAAGTTCATCCCAAGTTAGTATATTTCTAAGGACGAACTTAAATAAACCTTAAATTGAGACTAACGAGACTAACTTGGGACAAAGAAAGACAAACTTTAGTCTCATTCTAAGGTTTGTCTAAGTTCATCCCAAGTTATTCTAAGTTCATCCCAAGTTAGTCTATTTCTAAGGACGAACTTAGACAAACCTTAGAATGAGACTAACGAGACAAACTTGGGACGAACAAAGACCAACTTTAGTCTCATTCTAAGGTTTCTCTAAGTTTGTCCCAAGTTTGTCTAAGTTCATCCAAAGTTAGTCTATTTCCAAGGACAAACTTAGATAAACCTTAGAATGAGACTAACGAGACTAACTTGGGACGAACAAAGACAAACGTTAGTGACAGGTTGCTTGTCGTCAGAGCAAAATGTGCAAATAAATTTATAAGTCCACTACTCGCGACTTAACTACTGGGAAGCAAGTGGTAAGTAGGGGTCGAACCCAAGGGAATTAGGGGCATAAGCTATTCTTTGAGGCGATTGTACAGCGAGGGAGCGTGTTTTTAGGTTGGTTGGTTGGTTTTGGTTTTTGGTGTGGAAAAGTAAATGACATAAAAGTAAATACTGAAAATAAACAGGAAGACTTACAGCGGTTGTTGCGTGATCGGCAAGTCTTGCCGAACGTCAGCAGTTGATAGTGTAGTTTATACTAAGAAAGTAAAGTGCAGGTGATGTTTTAAGTCAAGAAAAGATTCGGTTTCAGGGGCCTTGTATCATAGTTGTTTATCATTGACCGCTAATGATCATACTACGTGTTCAAAGATGAATCGAGGCTATTTCTAGCACAAGACTTGCAATATCGTTTAAAACACTTGTTCTATTTTAGACTAATTCCTCCTTTCGAAGTATCTTAGCCTTATGTGCATCCATTTGATCTTCAGTTACGATCAACCAAATGGTTTTTGAAATAGGTCGAACTCCTCAGATAAGCTTTGCCCGTTAAAGCATCCACTTACCCGAGTATGTTCACGAACCCCACGGAAGAGCTTTGCCCGTTAAAGCTTCCACTCAACCTTGGAAGTTCTAACCTGTTATATGGCACATAGAACAAGTTTTGAACACATAGAGGCACTAAGTGCAGGGTCTAAAACATTTTATGACACAAGTACACTCCTTTAACCGAATAAAGGGTTTAGCTACGAATATCCATGGAAGAGGACATCATAACTAAGTACTTGAAAAGGTTTTTGAAAGACAGTAAAGTAAAGTTTTCGAAAGTAAAGACAGTAAGGGAAAGGGGGTGAGTACTTCAAGAACCGACAAGAGTACTCAAGAATAATAAAGTAAAGCTTGAGTACTCAAGAACCGACAAGAGTACTCAAGAACGATCTACAATATTCAAGAACCAACAAGAATATTATAGATTTCAAACCAAGCTTACAAAGTACCAAAACTAGAGAGATAAGTGTTTTTGAGATTTTAGGATTATTTACAAGTGAAGAGAGGCTTGTATTTATAGCCAAAAGGGAGGGGAATGGAGGGCTAAGATGAAAGCACATGGCTTCGTCCAAGGGAAGCTCCATGGGAGGTAAGAGCCACCGGTTAGAGGTCATCAATGGAGGAGAGCTTCCTCCCAAGATCACCTCCTCCCAAAAGCCGCCGGTCATGGAGGATAAGGATGAGTTTTGTGTGAGTTTTGTGTGAGTTTTGTGATGTTTTCACAAAACTATCAGTCTATTTCGGCCCCGGACTTACTTTGGTTGTTCCTCGGTTGCATTTGTATTGAGTGATTCCACGTCAGGATCTTGAGATTTCTTCATTCAGCGTTTGATCGTGACCTTGGACTGACTCGTAATATATTTTCAGTGTAAAATCCTCTCCTTAGCGTGTATTCTCTCTAGTCTCCGAAATTCCCTGTAGATAAATATCGGAACTAACAAGCAAAAGTTAAATAGACAAATAGTCTAATTTAGTGGGTTTAACTGTGTTTATGATTCGTATAATTATGGTCCATCAGATCACCCCACACTTTTAGTTGTTCGTCCCGAACAATGCTATTAAAGGGCGGCACACTAAGTAAGCTTTTAAAATATGAAAGTTAGACTGTGGGACTCGATTTATCCTAATTCATGCATTACTTACTTATTACCAAATTGAACTGTGTAAATAAATAGAAGAAACTTGATACTTGTACCTTCGTGCTGAGATGCAAATTATTTTGGATGTTTCGGGAGATAGCCCTTTTTAGGCTCCTGGACTGCATTCTCGGGACCGTCTCGCACTATATGGTTTTCTTGTAGCTTTCTCTAGCACGTGATTCGGTTCGGGTTTCAATGGTTTGGTCTTTGATTTTCTTTTGGCGAGGGACAGCTTTTGTAGTGAATCGGCCTTTGGCCTTTGATTTGACTCTTTGAGTACTTCACTTTTTGTTCGGTTAAAACCTTCACAATTTTGGGCCTTTGGCCTCTTGATTTGCTTCTTTGAGCTTTTTGCTTCTTTGTGACTTGCTAGTCCATTTTCTCATGCCTTTTTGGGAGGTCCAATCGTTGCCCGCGAGCATATGGAAATACCTCCCCGCTCCTCTCATCCTTGCCGTTTCGCGCGGGTCAAGATGAGGGTCGTTCATCTATTTTCTCGGCTACTTTGACTAGAGATAGGACGGTCTGATTCCCGTCCTCGCCTTTTTTTCTTTTTGCATAAACACTGCATGGCGGAGATGACTTCAATCTTCACTGAAACCCGAAGTGCAGCCTCCACTGACTTCGAAAACCATATAGTTAGATTCGATCCTTCGAGTGCTTGCCAAGCCTCTCTAGGGCAGTTTATGTCAACTCCACATCCCTAGTTTATCTCAGCACAAAGAGACAAATGAGAAGTTACATTCTAAGTTTTTAAACAGTTGAATTTTCACAAGGTTAATGCATGAATTATGATCCATCTTTTTCACATTCTCAAGTTCATATTTTCAAAAAGATAATATTAAGGGAAAAGGAAAAACATGTTATTTATTTACAAAGGTGGATCTCACCCCACACTTTTAAACGAAGGCGTGCCTTTCAGCACAACTTAGTTCAAAAGCCATGCAAGCAGACATTATACGAGAAGGAAATGACATTAAGGAAAAGGGAAGAACAGAATTCCCTTTAAAATGTCGAGCGAACGACATGGCATGAGGCTGGATAATCAAGGGAGTTCGGCTGGGGCCTTGAACTCTCAGCGCAAGCCCGGTAATTCACGGAAGCCTTAGAATGAGACTAACGAGACTAACTTGGGACGAACAAAGACAAACTTTAGTCTCATTCTAAGGTTTGTCTAAGTTCGTCCCAAGTTTGTCTAAGTTCATCCTAAGTTAGTCTATTTTTGAGGACGAACTTAGATAAACCTTAGAATGAGACTAACGAGACTAACTTGGGGCGAACAAAGACAAACTTTAGTCTCATTCTAAAGTTTTTCTAAGTTCGTCCGAAGTTTGTCTAAGTTTGTCCCAAGTTAGTCTATTTCTAAGGACGAACTTAGATAAACCTTAGAATGAGACAAACGAGACTAACCTGGGACGAAGAAGGACAAACTTTAGTCTCATTCTAAGGTTTGTCTAAGTTCGTCCGAAGTTAGTCTATTTCTAAGGACGAACTCAGGCAAACCTTAGAATGAGACTAACGAGACTAACTTGGGACGAACAAAGACAAACTTTAGTCTCATTCTAAGGTTTGTCTAAGTTCGTCCCAAGTTTGTCTAAGTTCATCCTAAGTTAGTCTATTTTTGAGGACGAACTTAGATAAACCTTAGAATGAGACTAACGAGACTAACTTGGGGCGAACAAAGAAAAACTTTAGTCTCATTCTAAAGTTTGTCTAAGTTCGTTCGAAGTTTGTCTAAGTTTGTCCCAAGTTAGTCTATTTCTAAGGACGAACTTAGATAAACCTTAGAATGAGACTAACGAGACTAACTTGGGACGAAGAAGGACAAACTTTAGTCTCATTCTAAGGTTTGTCTAAGTTGTCCCAAGTAAGTATAAGTTCGTCCCATGTTATTCTCTTTCTAACGACGAACTTAGACAAACCTTAGAATGAGACTAACGAGACTAACTTGGGACGAACAAAGGTAAACGTTAGTCTCAATCTAAGGTTTGTCTAAATTCGTCCCAAGTTAGTCTATTTCTAAGGACGAACTTAGACAAACCTTAGGATGAGACTAACGAGACTAACTTGGGACGAACAATGGCAAACATTAGTCTCATTCCATGGTTTATCTAAGTTCGTCCTTAGAAATAGATTTACATGGGGTGAACTTAGACAAGCTTGGGACGATCTTAGACAAACCTTAGAATGAGACTAAAGTTTGTCTTTGTTCGTCTTAAGTTAGTCTTGTTAGTCTCATCCTAAGGTTTGTCTAAGTTCATCCTTAGAAATAGACTAACTTGGGACGAACTTAGACAAACCTTAGATTGAGACTAACGTTTGTCTTTGTTCGTCCCAATTTAGTTTTGTTAGTCTCATTCTAAGGTTTGTATAACTTCATCCTTAGAAATAGACTTACTTGGGATGAACTTAGACTAACTTGGGATGAACTTAGACAAACCTTTGATTGAGACAAACGTTTGTCTTTGTTCGTCCCAAGTTAGTCTCGTCATCATCGTTAGAAAGAGTCTAACTTGGGATGAACTTGGACTAACTTAGACAAACCTTAGAATGAGACTAAAGCTTGTCTTTCTTCGTCCCAAGTTAGTCTCGTTAGTCTCATTCTAAGGTTTATCTAAGTTCATCCTTAGAAATAGACTAACTAGTGACGAACTTAGACAAACTTGGGATGAACTTAGACAAACTTGGGACGAACTTAGACAAACCATAGAATGAGACTAAAGTTTTTCTTTGTTCGTCCCAAGTTAGTCTCATTATTCTCATTCTAAGGTTTGTCTAAGTTCGTCCTTGGAAATAGACTAACTTGGGACGAACTTAGACTAACTTGGGACAAACATAGACAAACCATAGAATGAGACTAAAGTTTATCTTTCTTCGTCCCAAGTTGTCCTCTTTAGTCCCATTCTAAGGTTTATCTAAGTTCGTCCTTAGAAATAGACTAACTTGGGACGAACTTAGACAAACTTGGGACGAACTTTAACAAACCTTAGAATGAGACTAAATTTTGTCTCTGTTCGTCCCAAGTTAGTCTCGTTAATCTCATTCTAAGGTTTGTCAAAGTTTGACAAACCTTAATTGAGACTAAAGTTTGTGTCTGTTCGTCCCATGTTAGTCTCATTTGACTCATTCTAAGGTTTGTCTAAGTTCGTCCTTAGAAATAGACTAACTTGGGACGAACTTTGACAAACCTTAAACGAGACTAACGTTTGTCTTTGTTTGTCCCAAGTTAGTCTCGTTAGTCTCATTCTAATGGTTGTCTAAGTTCGTCCTTAGAAAGAGACTAAATTGGGACGAACTTAAACAACCTTAGATTGAGACTAAAGTTTGTCTTTCTTCGTCCCAAGTTAGTCTCGTTAGTCTCATTCTAAGGTTTATCTAAGTTCATCCTTGGAAATAGATTAACTTAGGGCGAACTTAGAGAAACTTGAGATGAACTTAAACAAACCTTAGAATGAGACTAAAGTTTGTCTTTGTTCATCCCAAGTTTGTCACGTTAGTCTCATCCTAAAGTTTGTCTAAGTTCGTTCTTAGAAATAGACTAAATTGGGACGAACTTAGACAAACCTTAGATTGAGACTAACGTTTGTCTTTGTTCGTCCTAATTTAGTTTTGTTAGTCTCATTCTAAGGTTTGTCTAACTTCGTCCTTAGAAATAGACTAACTTGGGATGAACTTAGACAAATTGGGATGAACTTTGACAAACCTTAGAATGAGACTAACGTTTGTCTTTGTTCGTCCCAAGTTAGTCTCATTAGTCTCATTCTAAGGTTTATCTAAGTTTGTCCTTAGAAATAGACTAACTTGGAATGAACTTTGACAAACTTGGGACAAACTTAGAGAAACCGTAGAATGAGACTAAAGTTGGTCTTTGTTCGTCCCAAGTTAGTCTCGTTAGTCTCATTCTAAGGTTTGTCTAAGTTCGTCCTTAGAAATATAACTTGGGATGAACTTAAAATAACTTGGGACGAACTTAGACAAACCTTAGAATGAGACTAAAGTTTGTGTTTCTTTGTCCCATGTTAATCTCGTTATTCTCATTCTAAGGTTTATCTAAGTTCGTCCTTAGAAATAGACTAACTTGGGAAGAACTTAGACAAACTTGGGATGACCTTTGAATAACCTTAGAATGAGACTAAATTTTGTCTTTGTTCGTCCCAAGTTAGTCTCGTTAATCTCAATCTAAGGTTTGTCTATGTTCATCCTTAGAAATAAACTAACTTGGGACGAACTTAGACAAACTTGGGACGAGCTTAGACATACCTTTGATTGAGACTAACGTTTGTCTTTGTTCGTCCCAAGTTAGTCTCGTTAGTCTCATTCTAAGGTTTGTCTAAGTTCGTCGTTAGAAAGAGACTAACTTGGGACAAACTTAGACTTACTTAGGACAAACTTAGACAAACCTTAGAATGAGACTAAAGTTTGTCTTTCTTTGTCCCAAGTTAGTCTTGTTAGTCTCATTCTAAGGTTTTTCTAAGTTCGTCCTTAGAAAGAGACTAACTTGGGACGAATTTCGCTTAACTTGGGACGAACTTAGCCAACTCTTAGAATGAGACTAAAGTTTGTCTTTCTTCGTCCCAAGTTAGTCTCGTTAGTCTCATTCTAAGGTTTATCTTAGTAAGTCCTTAGAAATAGACTAACTTGGGACGAACTTAGTCAAACTTGGGACGAACTTAGACAAACCTTAGAATGAGACTAAAGTTTGTTTTTGTTCGTCCCAAGTTAGTCTCGTAAGTCTCATTCTAAGGTTTGTCTAAGTTCATCCTTAGAAATAAACTAACATGGGACGAACTTTGATAAACCTTAGAATGAGACTAAAGTTAGTCTTTGTTCGTCCCAAGTTAGTCTCAATAGTCTCATTCTAAGGTTTATCTAAGTTCGTCCTTAGAAATAGACTAACTTGGGCCGAACTTAGACAAAATTGAGACGAACTTAGACAAGCCTTAGAATGAGACTAACGTTTGTCTTTGTTCGTCCCAAGTTAGTCTCGTTAGTCTCATTCTAAGGTTTATCTAAGTTCTTCCTTAGAAATTGACTAACTTGGGATGAACTTAGACAAACTGGGGACGAACTTAGACAAACCTTAGAATGAGACTAAAGCTTGTCTTTGTTTGTCCCAAGTTAGTCTCGTTAGTCTCATTCTAAGGTTTGTCTAAGTTTGTCCTTAGAAATAGAATAACATGGGACGAACTTAGACTAACTTGGGACAAACATAGACAAACCATAGAATGAGACTAAAGTTTGTCTTTTTTCATCCCAAGTTAGTCTCTTTAGTCCCATTCTAAGATTTATCTAAGTTCGTCCTTAGAAATAGACTAACTCGGGACGAACTGAGACAACTTTGGGATGAACTTTAAAAAACCTTAGAATGAGACTAAAGTTTGTCTCTGTTCGTCCCAAGTTAGTCTCGTTAATCTCATTCTAAGGTTTGTCTAAGTTCATCCTTAGAAATACACAAACTTGGGATGAACTTTGACAAACCTTAATTGAGACTAAAGTTTGTGTCTGTTCGTCCCAAGTTAGTCTCATTTGTCTCATTCTAAGGTGTGTCTAAGTTCGTCCTTAGAAATAGACTAACTTAGGACGAACTTTGACAAACCTTAAATGAGACTAACGTTTGTCTTTGTTCGTCCCAAGTTAGTCTCGTTAGTCTCATTCTAATGGTTGTCTAAGTTCGTCCATAGAAAGAGATTAACTTGGGACAAACTTAAACAAACCTTAGATTGAGACTAAACTTTGTCTTTCTTCATCCCAAGTTAGTCTCGTTAGTCTCATTCTAAGGTTTATCTAAGTTCGTCCTTAGAAATAGATTAACTTAGGGCGAACTTAGACAAACTTGGGATGAACTTAAACAAACCTTAGAATGAGACTACAGTTTGTCTTTGTTCATCCCAAGTTAGTCTCGTTAGTCTCATCCTAAAGTTTGTCTAAGTTCATTCTTAGAAATAGACTAAGTTGGGATGAACTTAGACAAACCTTAGATTGAGACTAACATTTATCTTTGTTCGTCCTAATTTAGTTTTGTTAGTCTCATTCTAAGGTTTGTCTAACTTCGTCTAACTTCATCCATCGAAATAGACTAACTTGGGACAAAATAGACTAACTTGTCTAAGTTCGTCCCAAGTTAGTCTATTTCTAAGGACGAACTTTTACAAACCTTAGAATTAGACTAACGTTTGTCTTTGTTCGTCCCAATTTAGTCTCGTTAATCTCATTCTAAGGTTTGTCTAAGTTCTTCCTTAGAAAGAGACAAACTTGATACGAACTTAGACTAACTTGGAACGAACTTAGACAAACCTTAGAATCGAGACTAACGTTTACCTTTGTTCGTCCCAAGTTACTCTCGTTAGTCTCATTCTAAGGTTTGTCTAAGTTCGTCGTTAGAAAGAGAATAACATGGGACGAACTTATACTTACTTGGTCCAACTTAGACAAACCATAGAATGAGACTAAAGTTTGTCTTTCTTCGTCCCAAGTTAATCTCGTTAGTCTCATTCTAAGGTTTATCTAAGTTCGTCCTTAGAAATAGACTAACTTGGGACGAACTTAGACAAACTTTAGAATGATACTAAAGTTTGTCTTTGTTCGCCCCAAGTTAGTCTCGTTAGTCTTACTCTAAGGTTTATCTAAGTTCATCATCAGAAATAGACTAACTTAGGATGAACTTTTGTCTTTGTTCGTCCGAAGTAAGTCTCATTAATCTCAATCTAAGGTTTGTCTATGTTCATCCTTAGAAACAAACTAACTTGGGACGAACTTAGACAAACTTGGGACGAGCTTAGACAAACCTTTGATTGAGACTAACGTTTGTCTTTGTTCGTCCCAAGTTAGTCTCGTTGGTCTCATTCTAAGGTTTGTCTAAGTTCGTTGTTAGAAATAGACTAACTTGGGACAAACTTAGACTTACTTAGGACAAACTTAGACAAACCTTAGAATGAGACTAAAGTTTGTCTTTCTTTGTCCCAAGTTAGTCTTGTTAGTCTCATTCTAAGGTTTTTCTAAGTTTGTCCTTAGAAGGACACTAACTTGGGACAAACTTCGCTTCACTTGGGACGAACTTAGATAAACCATAGAATGAGACTAATGTTTGCCTTTGTTCGTCCCAAGTTAGTCTCGTTAGTCTCATCCTAAGGTTTGTCTAAGTTCGTCTTTAGAAATAGACTAACTTGGGACGAATTTAGACAAACCTTAGATTGAGACTAACGTTTACCTTTGTTCGTCCCAAGTTAGTCTCGTTAGTCTCATTCTAAGGTTTGTCTAAGTTCGTCGTTAGAAAGAGAATAACATGGGACGAACTTATACTTACTTGGGACAACTTAGACAAACCTTAGATAAGACTAAAGTTTGTCCTTCTTCGTCCCAAGTTAGTCTCGTTAGTCTCATTCTAAGGTTTATCTAAGTTCGTCCTTAGAAATAGACTAACTTGGGACAAACTTAGACAAACTTCGAACGAACTTAGACAAACTTTAGAATGAGACTAAAGTTCGTCTTTGTTCGCCCCAAGTTAGTCTCGTTAGTCTCATTCTAAGGTTTATCTAAGTAAGTCCTTAGAAATAGACTAACTTGGGATGAACTTAGACAAACTTGGGACAAACTTAGACAAACCTTAGAATGAGACTAAAGTTTGTTTTTGTTCGTCCCAAGTTAGTCTCGTTAGTCTCATTCTAAGGTTTGTTTAAGTTCATCCTTAGAAATAAACTAACTTGGGACGAACTTCGATAAACCTTAGAATGAGACAAAAGTTAGTCTTTGTTCGTCCCAAGTTAGTCTCATTAGTCTCATTCTAAGGTTTATCTAAGTTCGTCCTTAGAAATAGACTAACTTGTGCCGAACTTAGACAAACTTGAGACGAACTTAGACAAACCTTAGAATGAGACTAACGTTTCTCTTTGTTCGTCCCAAGTTAGTCTCGTTAGTCTCATTCTAAGGTTTATCTAAGTTCTTCCTTAGAAATAGACTAATTTGGGATGAACTTAGACAAACTGGGGACGAACTTTGATAAATCTTAGAATGAGACTAAAGTTTGTCTTTGTTCGTCCCAAGTTAGTCTCGTTAGTCTCATTCTAAGGTTTGTCTAAGTTCGTCCTTAGAAATAGAATTAATTTGGACGAACTTAGACTAACTAGGGACAAACATAAACAAACCATAGAATGAGACGAAATTTTGTCTTTCTTCGTCCCAACTTAGTCTCTTTAGTCCCATTCTAAGGTTTATCTAAGTTTGTCCTTAGAAATAGACTAACTTGGGACAAACTTAGACAAACTTGGGACGAACTTTAACAAACCATAGAATGAGACTGAAGTTTGTCTCTGTTCGTCCCAAGTTAGTCTCGTTAATCTCATTCTAAGGTTTGTCTAAGTTCATCCTTAGAAATAGACAAACTTGGGATGAACTTTGACAAACCTTAATTGAGACTAAAGTTTGTGTCTGTTCGTCCCAAGTTAGTCTCATTTGTCTCATTCTAAGGTTTGTCTAAGTTCGTCCTTAGAAATAGACTAACTTGGGACGAACTTTGACAAACCTTAAATGAAACTAACATTTGTCTTTGTTCGTCCCAAGTTAGTCTCGTTAGTCTCATTCTAATGGTTGGCTAAGTTCGTCCTTAGAAAGAGACTAACTTGGGACGAACTTAAACAAACCTTAGATTGAGACTAACTTGGGACGAACAAAGAAAAACTTTAGTCTCATTCTATGGTTTGTCTAAGTTCATCCCAAGTAAGTCTATATCTAAGGACGAACTTAGATAAACCCTAGAATGAGACTAACTTGGGACGAGCAAAGACAAACTTTGGTCTCTTTCTAAGGTTTGTCTAAGTTCGTCCCAAGTTTGTCTAAGTTCATCCCAAGTTAGTCTATTTCTAAGGACGACCTTAGATAAACCTTAGAATGAGACTAACAAGACTAACTTGGGACGAACAAAGACAAAATATAGTCTCATTCAAAGGTTTGTCTAAGTTAGTCCCAAGTTAGTCTAAGTTCATCCCAAGTTAGTCTCTTTCTAAGGACGAACTTAGACAAACCTTAGAATGAGACTAACGAGACTAACTTGGGACGAACAAAGAGAAACGGTACTCCCATTCTATGGTTTGTCAAAGTTCATCCCAAGTTAGTCTATTTCTAAGGATGAACTTAGACAAACCTTAGAATGAGACAAACTTGGGACAAACAAAGACAAACTTTAGTCTCATTCTAAGGTTTGTCTAAGTTTGTCCCAAGTTAGTCTATTTCTAAGGGCAAACTTAGATAAACCTTAGAATGAGACTAACGAGACTAACTTAGGACGAACAAAGACAAATGTTAGTCTCATTCTAAGGTTTGTCTAAGTTCGTCCCAAGTTTGTCTATTTCTAAGGATGAACTTAGACAAACCTAAGAATGAAACTAACGAGACTAACTTGGGACGAACAAAGACAAACTTTAGTCACATTCTAAGGTATGTCTAAGTTCGTCCCAAGGTTGTCTAAGTTCGTCCCAAGTTAGTCTATTTCTAAGGACGAACTTAGACAAACCTTAGAATGAGACTAACAAGATTAACTTGGGACTAACAAAGACAAACGTTAGTCTCATTCTAAGGTTCGTCAAAGTTCGTCCCAAGTTTGTCTAAGTTCATCCCAAGTTAGTCTATTTCTAAGGAAGAACTTAGACAAACCTTAGAATGAGACTAACGAGACTAACTTGGGACGAACAAAGACAAACTTTAGTCTCATTCTAAGGTTTGTCTAAGTTCGTCCCAAGTTTGTCTAAGTCCGTCACAAGTTAGTCTCTTTCTAATTTTTTTTATTTTAAAAATTGGACGGTGCCAGCGCCTTCTCTTAGTAGGGATCCAAAAAGCCTGGACCGTGGCTAATACAAAAGCCGTCCCTCAAGCGCCATGAGATAGTTATAATACCTATCGCCTTAAAAATGCCGAACAAGACAAGGATAACACCTAGGAACAACAAGCACAAAACACAATGAGAGTCACAACATGAGCCACATGGGCTAAGGTAGAACAAGACCACAGATCACAAACAAATAAGCCACAACACAACAAGACCACCTTGATACAAGCCTTAAACCCATCAGAAGGTTAAAAACAAGAACCTGTTATACAACACATCGACATAGAACAAAAAAAAGGGACCAGACCAGCCTTACGAACTGGCAAAAGTTCCATTCACCCTGAGACTGTGACCGGCCTGGTTTGAACTCCAGCCAGCATACACACAACAGCCGACCGGTTTAGGGTGAAGTCGCACAAGCCTGGGACCTAAGCATCACCTAAGAAAATATTACATGCACCATTGTGAGGATACTGATGAGGCACTTGATCTTGATCGCCAGCTGCATCATTCCCATAGCTAGTAATACAAATATTGAGGTCCCAATAGTGGCAACTGATCTTATGGATGTGACAGATGCTTGTCGTCAGAGCAAATGTACAAATAATATTTATAAAGTCCGCTACTCGCGACTTCACTACTGGGTAGCTAGTGGTAAGTAGGGGTCGAACCCAAGGGAATTAGGGGGATATGTGTTCTTTACGGGTTTGCCACGATAGTGAATACTGTTGTGGATTGAACAGCGAGGGAGCATTTTTTAGGTTGATTGAGACTTCAATACTAACGTCTAACTGATTGGTTGGTTGGTTTTGGTTTTTAGTGGGGAAAAGTAAATTACAGAAAAGTAAATACTGAAAATACAAAGAAGACTTACAGCGGGTGATGCGTGATTGTCAAGTCCTCCGGTAGGTGAGCAGTTTATACTAAGAAAGTAAAATGTAGATGGTGTTTTGAATCAGGGGAAAGCATTCGGTTTTGGGACTCTTCTTGTGACACATCTATCATTGACTTCAATAGATTTCTTTTATACTTCTGCGTGTGGTTATCCCGACAAAGGTGACAACCCAAATACCCCGACAAAGGTGGTACTCCACACCCTTAACCTGTCAAGTTGTTACGTGGTTGTCCCGACAAAGGTGACAACCCAAATACCCCGACAAAGGTGGTACTCCACAACAAGTTTGACAAAGCCTTAGGTTTCTAGTCTTTTTTCTAGCTCGAATAACCCGACAAAGGTGTTACTCTAACTAGATTTCAAAGACTAAGATTGAATAACCCGACAAAGGTGTTACTCAACCTCGATCTCCAAGACTAGAGAAGCGTAAAAGAATATTGAGTGCAAAAATCTCAAGATGTTGGCACAAGGGTGTGAACCCTTAACCAAATAAAGAGTTTAGCTACGAATATCCATAGAGGTGGATACCATAGCTAAATACTCGGGGGTTTTTGAAAACAGTAAGAGGGAAAGGGGTGGAGTACTCAAGAACCAACAGGAGTACTCCCAATTTCCTACTGAATACTCAAGAACCAACAGGAGTATTCCCTAAAGTATAATACTCAAGAACCAACAGGAGTATTATTTCAAAACCGAACCAAACTTACATAGTAACAAACTTACAGAGATAAGTGTTTTTACAATTTTTGGATGATTAAAATGAGGGAGGAGCTCCATATTTATAGCCATGGAGGAGGAGGAGATGAGGACACTTGTTGCATGGAGATTGGATGAGCAAATCAAGGGAGGAGAAGCCACCACATGGAGGAGGAGGAGAGGGCGGTGGAAGCCGCCGGTAGGCGGTGGTGGAGGAGGAGGGAAGGTGGCTTTTGCCACCTCCAAGCCAAGTAGCCGGTCATCTTGGGAGGAGGGGGGAGGAGCCGCCGGTAGGAGGTGGTGGAATGGGGTGGCTTTCCTCCCTTGGCCACCTCTTCTTCAAGTGGCCGGTCATCTTGCCCATATGTGAGTTTTGTACAGTTTTGTGCAGTCTTTTCACAAAACTGTCTGTGTATTTTGGCCCCGGGCTGACTTGATTCCTCTTTGGTTTGATTTGTTTTGATTGATTCCATGTCAGGATCCTTTAGATTTCTTCAGTCGGCATATGATCTTGACCTTGGATTGACTCCTGATATCTTTTCAGCATAAAATCCTCTCCTTAGCGTGTTTTCACTTTAATCTCTAAAATGCCCTGTGGAAATATATCGGGACTAACAAGTAGAAGTTAGATAGACAAACAGTCTAATTTGGTGGGTTTAACTGTGTTTATGATTCATACAATTATGGTCCATCAGATTACCCCCCACTTTTAGTTGTTCGTCCCGAACAATGCTTTATAAGGGCGTTACTAAGTAAGTTGGTCGAAATATGAAAATAAGACTGTGGTACTAGACTTTTCCTAATTCATGCATTACTACTTGTTACTAAATTAAACCGTGAAAATAATTAGAAATAACTTGATACGTGTACCTTCGTGCTGAGATGCAAATTATTTCGGATGTTTCGGGAGATAGCTCTTTTCAGGTCCAGGATGGAATCCTCGGGATTGTCTCGCACTATATGGTTTTCTTGTAGCTTTCTCAAGCACGTGATTCGATTCGGGTTTCAGTGAGTTGAGCCTTTTTGATTTTTCTTCTTTGGCGAGGGACTGCTTTTTTGTAGTGGTTCTGCCTTTGGCTTTTGATTTGATCTTTTTTGAGTGCTTCACTTTTGCTCGGTTAAAACCTTCACAATTTTGGGCCTTTGGCCTCTTTTGATTTTCTTCTTTGAGTTTTTTGCTTCTTTGTGACTTGCTAGTCCATTTTCTCAGCCTTGTTGGGAGGTCCAATCATCGCCCATAAGCCTATGGAAATACCTCCCCGCTCCTCTCTTTTTTGCCGTTTTCACGCGGGTCAAGGTGAGGGTCGCTCAACTATTTTCTCGGCTACTTTGACTGTCGTTTCGCGTGGGTCAAGATGAGGGTCGCTCATCTATTTTCTCGGCTACTTTGAACGGAGAGAGGACGGTTTGATTCCCATCCTCGCCTTTGCATAGATGCTTCTTGGCGGAGATGACTTCAATTATTCACTGAACCCCGAAGTGCAGCCTCCACTGACTTCGAAAACCATATAGTTAGATTCGATCCTTCGATTGCTTGCCAAGCCTTTCTAGGGCAGTTTATATCAACTCCACATCCCTAGTTTATCTCAGCACAAAGGGACAAATGAGAAGTTACATTCTAAGTTTTTAAACAGTTGAATTTTCACAAGGTTAATGCATGAATTTTGGTCTATCTTTTTCACATTCTTAAGTTCATATTTTCAAAAAGATACTATTACTAAGAAAAAAAACAGCAAGCATGTTATTTATGTACACAGGTGGTTCTCACCCCCCACTTTTGAACGAAGGCGTGCCTTAGTTCAAAAGTCATGCAAGCTTAAAACTAAATTACTGAATTTAAATGACAGAAATTAAAGTGCAGAAAAGTAAGATAGTGTCGGGTTACCTCCCGACCAGTGCACTTGTTTAACGTCGTTGGCTCGACGATACCTCATTTGTGGATCACTGGTTTGGGTCCCATGGGTGGCTCAAGTCGAACTTTGCCACCGTTCCTGTGTTGTTTCTTCCTGACTTCTTGCTGGAGTAAGAGCTCCATGGTTTTGGTGTTTTCTCTTTCCATTGTTTCTGAGAAGGCGGGAGACCTTTGACCATAGCTGCTGGTCTTGTTATTTTTTTGGTCTCTAATGACAGGTCAGAAAACTGTGCACCGTGATCTGAGATAGGTGTTATGTCTGGCGATTTCTTTCTGTCCGGGCGGCTCTGATCAATGTAGAAGTGTGCAATTTTGCCGCCGAACTTAAGCGATAATGAGCCCTTGCCCACATCGATTCTTGCTTTAGTGGCGAAGAGGAATGGTCGTCCCAATATTATTGTTGGTGGGTCGTCTTCGCAGGTCTCTTCTGTTGGTATTACATAGAAGTCTGCAGCAACGACGAGTTCTCCCACATGGAGTATTACATCTTCCAGTTCTCCAACCGGGCGGATGCATGATTTATCTCCTAGCTCGATGTTTGACCTGGGTGGTTTTAATGGACCAAGTCCTAGTAAGTAATACAAGGAGGAAGGCATGGCGTTGACAGCAGCCCCAAGATCGACTAAGCATTTATGGATCTGAGTTTCACCAATACCGCAAGTGATTGTAAAGGCCCCAGGGTCTTTATTTCTTTCCGGTAGTGGCTCATGATCTGTAGTGAGGGCTATTTCTATTGTCGGGCTATTCTGCCCCTTCCCTGGCTTAGGATTTGCATACTCAGACCCTTTAACATTTTGCTTCGAAGCATAAGTATTAGTTGGGGAGTCCCAACCAGATGCTGTTATGTCAAAGTGTGTGATCGGCGGCGGTGTTATGCAAACAGTGAATGCGTACCGTCCATTGTCAGCATGTGTAACCCATGTTTCGCCATCATTGGGTCGGTCTTCTTCTTGATTCCAATTAGGTCGATGCCTACGGTTGAAGTGATTGTTCGTAAGTCTGTAGGTTGGGGACAGTGTTACTTCTCCTATTGTAACCTTCATGTTTGACCTCCTTATCATGCTTATGTTCGCCTTTGGATTTTGGACGGTCTGTGAAGGGAGTCTGCCAGGTTCAGTAGTGAGTGTTGACATTGCGGTGGCGAGCTGGGACATTTGTTTGGTCAATTCTGAAATTGCCCCGTCAGTTTTTGCCTGGTACTGGTGTAGTGAAGTACCCAATTGATTAACGTTTCCCGCGAGCTCCTTCATCGTGTCATTGAGCGACTTGCTTGGTTCCCGCTGATTGCTCGGGCCGGCTTGGTGCTGATTTGGCCCTTTTTACTGATATTGGCCTACCGATGGAGCGTTCTGGTTATATTGTCGGTGGGGGATTTGGTAGAATGAATGCGCTAGTTGAGGGACAGCTGGTTGTGCCTCCTTCTGAAGATAGCTGTTGTTGTTACGCCAGACCGGGTTGGATGTTTGATCGTACTGTCTGTTTTGTCCAGCTCTGTCGTTGTATCCTTGATATCCTCCTACTATATTTACTTCCGCCGGTTCTTCTTCTATCAATGTTGGGCATGCGTCAGTTTTGTGGTCTGTAGAACCACAGAACTCGCAAGGGTTTACCGGAACTGGTTGTCTACGTATGATCTCGATCATCATCTCCTTTAACTATTTTATCTCTTCAGTCATGGAGTTTACTGATACCTCGGCTAGTGCTACCTTTTTTGATCGAGAGAATTCATCTTGACGAGTAGTCTCTTCTCTAAATCGGGCATTTTCAGCAACGTTGGCGATGAGATTCCTTATGCCACTCAATGATAGATTCATCATGGATCCTCCAGCTGAGGCATCCAAGAGCATTTTGTCTAAGGGTCTTAATCCATCAATGAGGTACTCGATGATGAGTTTCTCGGGCAGTCCAAGGGTACAGCAGCTTCTTTCTAGGTGATTGAACTTTTCCAGGTAATCGTACATGGTTTCATTGGGACCTTGTTTGATTTCCTGTAGTTGCCTCCTTACTTGCATTGCTCTTCCAGCCGGATAGTATTTGTCTAAGAATTTCTTCTGCATCTGAGCCCATGTTCTGATGCTTCCGGAAGGCAATGAAAGGAACCAGTTGCTTGCCGAGTCTATGAGGGAAAAATAGAACGCCTTTAACTTGAAGTCGTCCATATTCACTTGATTGGGCTTTAGATTCTGGCAAATGCCATGTAGGCGTTGGAGGTGAGTGGTCGCAGATTCTCCAAGAGCTCCTGAGAATTTGGGCAAGCTGTGTGCCACTGATGCGTTGATGGTTATGTTTTCTAATTCAGGGCTCTCATAGATGCACCACGGCTGTGTCTCGAAATTAGGGGCATTTAACTCGCCCATAGTTGGTTCACGGTAGTAATTATCCCCGTAGTAGTCGTCGAAAGCGGGTTCTCATCTTGGCATATATCGAGGTTGAGGTTGTGGTCGTGGAGGATGGATAGGAGGTTGTACTGGACCAGCTGCATTTCGGTCCTCGGGTAATTCTTGGTTTCTTCTGACTGCTTCCCTATCACGAGCTCTTCTGTTCCTGATGAGTTGTTCCGGATCATCGACGAATGGAAACGGTACCTCATCATTTTGATCGTACAGGTTTATTTCTTCGTCATCCTGGTAGTCATGGTGACTTTCTTCGCGAGACATGGTTGTTTTGAAGCGCGTAACGATTCAAAGAACTTTATCCGATGGCTGATTCCCCGGCAACGGCGCCAATTTGACAGATGCTTATCGTCAGAGCAAATGTACAAATAATATTTATAAAGTCCGCTACTCGCGACTTCACTACTGGGTAGCTTGTGGTAAGTAGGGGTCGAACCCAAGGGAATTAGGGGAATATGTGTTCTTTACGGGTTTGCCACGATAGTGAATACTGTTGGGGATTGAACAGCGAGGGAGCGTTTTTTAGGTTGATTGAGAGTTCAATACTAACGTCTAAGTGATTGGTTGGTTGCTTTTGGTTTTTAGTGCGGAAAAGTAAATTACAGAAAAGTAAATACTGAAAATACAAAGAAGACTTACAGCGGGTGATGCGTGATTGTCAAGTCCTCCGGTAGGTGAGCAGTTTATACTAAGAAAGTAAAATGCAGATGGTGTTCTAAATCAGGGGAAAGCATTCGGTTTTGGGACTCTTCTTGTGACACATCTATCATTGACTTCAATAGATTTCTTTTATACTTCTGCGTGTGGTTATCCCGACAAAGGTGACAACCCAAATACCCCGACAAAGGTGGTACTCCACACCCTTAACCTGTCAAGTTGTTATGTGGTTGTCCCGACAAAGGTGACAATCCAAATACCCCGACAAAGGTGGTACTCCACAACAAGTTTGACAAATCCTTAGGTTTCTAGTCTTTTTTCTAGCTCGAATAACCCGACAAAGGTGTTACTCTAACTAGATTTCAAAGACTAAGATTGAATAACCCGACAAAGGTGTTACTCAACCTCGATCTCCAAGACTAGAGAAGCGTAAAACAATATTGAGTGCAAAAATCTCAAGATGTTGGCACAAGGGTGTGAACCCTTAACCGAATAAAGTGTTTAGCTACGAATATCCATAGAGGTGGATACCATAGCTAAATACTCAGGGGTTTTTGAAAACAGTAAGAGGGAAAGGGGTGGAGTACTCAAGAACCAACAGGAGTACTCCCAATTTCCTAATGAATACTCAAGAACCAACAGGAGTATTCCCTAAAGTATAATACTCAAGAACCAACAGGAGTATTATTTCAAAACCGAACCAAACTTACATAGTAACAAACTTAGAGAGATAAGTGTTTTTACAATTTTTGGATGATTAAAATGAGGGGAGGAGCTCCATATTTATAGCCATGGAGGAGGAGGAGATGAGGACACTTGTTGCATGGAGATTGGATGAGCAAATCAAGGGAGGAGAAGCCACCACATGGAGGAGGAGGAGAGGGCGGTGGAAGCCGCCGGTAGGCGGTGGTGGAGGAGGAGGGAAGGTGGCTTTTGCCACCTCCAAGCCAAGTAGCCGGTCATCTTGGGAGGAGGGGGGAGGAGCCGCCGGTAGGAGGTGGTGGAATGGGGTGGCTTTCCTCCCTTGGCCACCTCTTCTTCAAGTGACCGGTCATCTTGCCCATATGTGAGTTTTGGACATTTTTGTGCAGTCTTTTCACAAAACTGTCATTGTATTTTGGCCCCGGGCTGACTTGATTCCTCTTTGGTTTGATTTGTTTTGATTGATTCCATGTCAGGATCCTTTAGATTTCTTCAGTCGGCATATGATCTTGACCTTGGATTGACTCCTGATATCTTTTCAGCATAAAATCCTCTCCTTAGCGTGTTTTCACTTTAATCTCTAAAATTCCCTGTGGAAATATATCGAAACTAACAAGTAGAAGTTAGATAGACAAACAGTCTAATTTGGTGGGTTTAACTATGTTTATGATTCATACAATTATGGTCCATCAGGATGCCATCAGCCCCGCACCAAGTAGGGAGCCTTAGATAGTCCGCAGTTATGGCTATTTGAACCGCCTTCGGTAACTCCTTGATTGTCTTGAAGCTTCTGTGCTCGTCAGAAACCTTGTAGTTGGAAAGGGCAATGGCAGGTTGATTAGCTGAGGGATTAGTCTCTTTCTAAGGACGAACTTAGACAACCCTTAGAATGAGACTAACGGGACTAACTTGGGACGAACAAAGACAAACTTTAGTCTCATTCTATGGTTTGTCGAAGTTCCTCCCAAATTTGTCTAAGTTTGTCCCAAGTTAGTCTATTTCTAAGGATGAACTTAGATAAACCTTAGAATGAGACTAACAAGACTAATTTGTAAGGAAGAAAGACAAACTTTAGTCTCATTCTAAGGTTTGTCTAAGTTCGTCCCAAGTTAGTCTAAGTTCATCCCCAGTTAGTCTATTTCTAAGGACAAACTTTGATAAACCTTAGTGAATTTATATCCCCTGTTCAAGCTTGTGTCCAAGATATAGTTGCGACAGACCTTGAACTCTTTGCACAACAGTTCACCAGACAGTTCAAGGTTCAGTTGCGACACACCTTGAACTCGTATCACAATAGTTCGGAAAACAGAACGAAAGTAGAAGGACGCACAGAATGATAACCCAGTTCGGCCAGGCCTACTCTGGGGGGTTTCCCACACCCTAGAAGGGACATCAAATCTTTATTACGAGTTAGAGCTACAAGTGGACTTACGCTTACACCTTGTAATCGTCTAGCCTCTAACACTACGTCTCTCAGATTTGCAACCGAGGTTTACAGTAGTTAACCTCGATCCCCTTCGTTCGAACCTGCAGTCCGAACGTTCTCGACCTTCTCCAGAAGCTCGGATGCTTTCTCTCGAAAGCTTGTTCACATTTATTGTGTGCGGCAGCTTGATCGCTTCCAGGCAGTCTCAGTTGCACTTGACAAGACTGCTCTTGCACCGATGCGTTTCCAGTGGGGAAACACAGCCGGCCGTCGCTTTCTTCCTTCCCAATCGATAGTGTATGCTCGTGTATGTTTGATCTTGAAAGCGATGCAGAATAAGGGCGCCCTAGCATTGTATTTATATGCTAGGACGAAACCCTAATTTGCACAAGATAATCCCATCAAATATTTAGGAAATATTCCTAGATATTTGATGTATATCTTTCTCAAATCGGTTGGAAGAATATACGAAGTCTTCTTGCCCAAGTAAGCAGCGCCGCCTTCAATGTAGATATTCAATCGAATATCTTATGCTTGAATAAGTCACTGGCCGACTTAACTTGGCGATATCTTCGCTGTCCAATATCCTTCCATAAAATATCCTTGCGTCTGCTCCACGTTGTATGTGAGTACTAGGATATGTTTGAGCTCCCTTTGAACTCCTGCTCGAACTGGCTAAGCTACGTTTTGCCAAATACATGCCACTCAAGGGAACATACATCTCCCCCTTGGCATTTTGGCAAAACCAGATCTACTAGATAACTACGTCTATCTAACAATCTAGACAATAGACAACTTTGAGGGAAAAAAATTGTCTCCTAAAAAATACTCCCCCTTTTTGCCACAAACTATCAACGGGTACAAACCAAGTTCGAACAGCCAATCAAAATGTGCCAGAACAAGCACTAAGTACGAAAGTTTTAAACAAATAGTTCAAGGAGATAGTGTTTTTAGAGGACCTTCATGCAGATGACCCGTCATCAGTGGCATCCTCAGAAGCAGTATCATCAAATTCATCCTCACTTGGGTAGATGAGGGCACGAGCGAGCTTGTTGATGCGCTTGCGTTGCTCCTTGTCCACTTCGATGATGACATTCAGGTCATTGAGCAGTTGGCTCCTCTCATCTCGGCCCATCCTGGCTCCCCCTCGACTCGACTCCGCAACGCCCTTTCCTTTCTGGTTCCCATCCTTGAGATCGTTCACGTGACGCCCTTCAAACAACTTGTGGTCAACGACGAACTTGTTGGGTGCCTTTGTGAGATGGTCAGCCGAGGCCTTCAAATCTGGAGCTTGATGGATGATCAGCTCATATATCAGAGACGGGAAGCAAATCTTGTGCATAGTTCTCATCGAAGTGGCATATTCAGCAATCTGTTTGAACATCACTCTGCACAGGTTGAACTTCAGCTTATTCCATATCGGATAAATCAGTTGGGCCATGTCCTTATTGACAGTAGAGCGATGAGTAGACGGCCTCCAGTTGAAAACAGCAATGAAAAACAGCATTGAATAGAACGTCGACAGATCCGATGTATGTACAACTGACTCAGGCCTCCACCGAACAGAGCCTGCAGTGATGGTGCTCACAATCTTCTCAAAACTTGATTCCTCTTCATCAACTGCTGGGTCGTCCATGGAGAAGTATACATTGATCAGCTCAGGATCAATCTTGATCCTTCTTCCTCTAACATAGAAGGCCCCATAATCTGCTTCTCCAATGACCCCAAACCCTGGAGGAAGGTTTACCCTGGCTTCACGCACCAATTGCTCATTGAACGGCTTACATCTGTCCAACGTCCAGAACAGATCAGATTCCTTGAGCACCTCAATCACTTCCTTTCCCTTGTATCGGGACTCATCTAGCAACCCTTCAGGAATGATTTTCCTTTTCAGCACACAACTCCATTTCAACGCAGCGTCTTTATTAATGAACCACACTCCTTTCTTGACCTTACCCACTGGAATAATCTCAGACTCAGGGGCTGGGACTTCGCATCTCCCAGCATCTTCAGAGACGGGAACCGAAGCAACGCGCTTCCTTTTCTTGGAAGAGCCGACTCCCCCTGCACCATTGCTGACCTCAGCAACCTTCTGAACTGATCCCTTTGCAGACTTTGCAAAGTCTACCTTCTTCTTCTCCTTCTTTGTCCTTTTGAGATTGACAAGAGGGACAAGGTCCTGGTCATCTTCCGAAAGACTAGCTTCCTTTGACACTGGCTTTGCAGATACCCCATGAACCGATGTACCATCCTCCTCTATATGATCAGTACAAAGATCACCTTGAATGACTACTGGTACAGCCACTGTCTCCTTAGCCAAAACTTCCTCTGGAGCTGATGCAGTTTGAGCTTCAGTCTGAACAGATGGTTCCCCAGTTGGAACGCTTGTAGCTTTCTCTGCAACTCTTCCAGTCTCAACACCAGACGGAACACTCGGTTCCACAGTTGGAACACTTGAAGCTTTCTCTGCAACAGACTCTTCTGCCCCAACGGCCTGATCACGTGGAACTTCGTCTGAACTTGCCACTCCTCTATCCTTTTCCTTTTCCAGATCTTCCATGACATCATCAATGTCTTTGTACATCTTCTCCAACTCCTCATCCTTTTCAGCTGGGTCTGATTCTTCTGGTATGGATACTTTCAACACAACAAGATTCTCTGGTGGATGAACCATCTCGGGCACAATCTCCTCTTGCTCACTGATTGGTTCACCTTCTGAACCTCCAATCTTCTTGTTCGAGCCATCGTCAGATTCCTCATTAATCACTAGCTTCCTCTTCCCCGAGGCCTCAGGAAGTTTCTCTGTTTCCTCATCAGACATTGCTATAAGCTTTCCTCTGATTGTACTAATCTTAGCCAGACATTGTTTTGGAGACACAACTCGATGAGTCCCCTTCTTTCTTTGTAAACCTCTCGGACGAATATACCCAAAGGCATGGATTTTCTCCCTCCATGTTGCTGACCCTCCAGCCACCTTGCTGGGTTCACTATCTTCAACATGCGTGACAGATTTATTTCCAGTGACAGTACTACCGGCCTTGTCACCAACAATCTCCTTATCACTAATCGCAACACCACTATTACCAGTACCAATAACAGCCCTACTGGCTTTATCACAGTCAACAGACTTCCCCTCCTTCTCAACACCCACATTCAGATCTTCGTCCTCCACAATCGTTTCAACAATAGGAATATTTGCAGAAACTGAAGGGACAGTTGGAATTACCTCAGATTGGGGATGGGCTTCTTGAGTCGTACCAGTATCTAATGAGTCCACCGTGGTTGACTGAGGGATTTTCTTTGCTTCGGCCAAAGATTTGGTGTCGGAGCGTAAAGGCGACGCCTTTTACACCTTCGGAGCTTTTGATTTTGGGATTTGGGGTTTCGCCTCCAGAGCTTTTGAGGACTGCATGCTTTTCTTCTTTTCAGCAGATTTGACGCCGGACTTAGATGATTTCCTGGTGTTCACCGTCACTGTTGAATAGATGAGCGGTTGAGAGAGAAGTCGCTGAGAGTCGTTCTAGGGTTTGGGCGAGAGAGAGAGTAGACTGCAACTCTTCCAGTCTCAACACCAGACTGAACACTCGGTTCCACAGTTGGAACACTTGAAGCTTTCTCTACAACAGACTCTTCTGCCCCAACGGCCTGATCACGTGGAACTTTGTCTGAACTTGCCACTCCTCTATCCTTTTCCTTTTCCATATCTTCCATGACATCATCAATGTCTTTGTACATCTTCTCCAACTCCTCATCCTTTTCAGCTCGGTCTGATTCTTCTGGTATGGATTCTTTCAATACAACAAGATTCGCTGGTGGATGAACCATCTCGGGCACAATCTCCTCTTGCTCAATGACTGGTTCACCTTCTGAACCTCCAATCTTCTTGTCCGAGCCATCGTCAGATTCCTCATTAATCACTAGCTTCCTCTTCCCCGAGGCCTCAAGAAGTTTCTCTGTTTCCTCATCAGACATTGCTATAAGCTTTCCTCTGATTGTACTAATCTTGGCCAGACATTGTTTTGGAGACACTACTCGACGAGTCCCCTTCTTTCTTCGTAAACCTCTCGGACAAATATACCCAGAGGCATGGATTTTCTCCCTCCATGTTGCTGACCCTCCAGCCACCTTGCTGGGTTCACTATCTTCAACATGCTTGACAGATTTATTTCCAGTGACAGTACTACCGGCCTTGTCACCAACAATCCCCTTATCACTAATAGCAACACCACTATTACCAGTACCAATAACAGCCGTACTGGCTTCATCACCGTCAACAGACTTCCCCTCCTTCTCAACACCCACATTCAGATCTTCGTCCTCCACAATCTTTTCAGCAATAGGAATATTTTCAGAAACTGAGGGGACAGTTGGAATTACCTCAGATTGGGGACGGACTTCTTGAGTCGTACCAGTATCTAATGAGTCCACCGTGGTTGACTAAGGGATTTTCTTTGCTTCGGCCAAAGATTTGGTGTCTGAGCGTAAAGGCGACGCCTTTTACACCTTCGGAGCTTTTGATTTTGGGATTTGGGGTTTCTCCGCCAGAGCTTTTGAGGACTACACGCTTTTCTTCTTTTCCGCAGATTTGACGCCGGACTTAGATGATTTCCTGGTGTTCACCGTCACTGTTGAATAGATGAGCGGTTGAGAGAGAAGTCGCGGAGAGTCGTACTAGGGTTTGGGCGAGAGAGAGAGTAGACTGCAACTCTTCCAGTCTCAACACCAGACTGAACACTCGGTTCCACTGTTGGAACACTTGAAGCTTTCTCTACAACAGACTCTTCTGCCCCAACGGCCTGATCACGTGGAACTTCGTCTGAACTTGCCACTCCTCTGTCCTTTTCCTTTTCCAGATCTTCCATGACATCATCAATGTCTTTGTACATCTTCTCCAACTCCTCATCCTTTTCAGCTGGGTCTGATTCTTCTGGAATGGATTCTTTCAATACAACAAGATTCTCTGGTGGATGAACCATCTCGGGCACAATCTCCTCTTGCTCAATGACTGGTTCACCTTCTGAACCTCCAATCTTCTTGTCCGAGCCATCGTCAGATTCCTCATTAATCACTAGCTTCCTCTTCCCCGAGGCCTCAAGAAGTTTCTCTGTTTCCTCATCAGACATTGCTATAAGCTTTCCTCTGATTGTACTAATCTTGGCCAGACATTGTTTTGGAGACACAACTCGACGAGTCCCCTTCTTTCTTCGTAAACCTCTCGGACGAATATACCCAGAGGCATGGATTTTCTCCCTCCATGTTTCTGACCCTCCAGCCACCTTGCTGGGTTCACTATCTTCAACATGCTTGACAGATTTATTTCCAGTGACAGTACTACCGGCCTTGTCATTAACAATCCCCTTATCACTAATAGCAACACCACTATTACCAGTACCAATAACAGCCCTACTGGCTTCGTCACCGTCAACAGACTTCCCCTCCTTCTCAACACCCACATTCAGATCTTCGTCCTCCACAATCTTTTCAGCAATAGGAATATTTGCAGAAACTGAAGGGACAGTTGGAATTACCTCAGATTGGGGACGGACTTCTTGAGTCGTACCAGTATCTAATGAGTCCACCGTGGTTGACTAAGGGATTTTCATTGCTTCGGCCAAAGATTTGGTGTCGGAGCGTAAAGGCGACGCCTTTTACACCTTCGGAGCTTTTGATTTTGGGATTTGGGGTTTCTCCGCCAGAGCTTTTGAGGACTGCACGCTTTTCTTCTTTTCCGCAGATTTGACGCCGGACTTAGATGATTTCCTGGTGTTCACCGTCACTGTTGAATAGATGAGCGGTTGAGAGAGAAGTCGCGGAGAGTCGTTCTAGGGTTTGGGCGAGAGAGAGAGTAGACTGCAACTCTTCCAGTCTCATCACCAGACTGAACACTCGATTCCACAGTTGGAACACTTGAAGCTTTCTCTACAACAGACTCTTCTGCCCCAACGGCTTGATCACGTGGAACTTCGTCTGAACTTGCCACTCCTCTATCCTTTTCCTTTTCCAGATCTTCCATGACATCATCAATGTCTTTGTACATCTTCTCCAACTCCTCATCCTTGTCAGCTTGGTCTGATTCTTCTGGAAAGGATTCTTTCAATACAACAAAATTCTCTGGTGGATGAACCATCTCGGGCAGAATCTCCTCTTGCTCACTGATTGGTTCACCTTCTGAACCTCCAATCTTCTTGTCCGAGCCATCGTCAGATTCCTCATTAATCACTAGCTTCCTCTTCCCCGAGGCCTCAAGAAGTTTCTCTGTTTCCTCATCAGACATTGCTATAAGCTTTCCTCTGATTGTACTAATCTTGGCCAGACATTGTTTTGGAGACACAACTCGACGAGTCCCCTTCTTTCTTCGTAAACCTCTCGGACGAATATACCCAGAGGCATGGATTTTCTCCCTCCATGTTGCTGACCCTCCAGCCACCTTGCTGGGTTCACTATCTTCAACATGCTTGATAGATTTATTTCCAGACAGTACTACCGGCCTTGTCACCAACAATCTCCTTATCACTAATAGCAACACCACTATTACTAGTACCAATAACAGCCCTACTGGCTTCGTCACCATCAACAGACTTCCCCTCCTTCTCAACACCCACATTCAGATCTTCGTCCTCCACAATCTTTTCAGCAATAGGAATATTTGCAGAAACTGAAGGGACAGTTGGAATTACCTCAGATTGGGGACGGACTTCATGAGTCGTACCAGTATCTAATTAGTCCACCATGGTTGACTAAGGGGTTTTCTTTGCTTCGGCCAAAGATTTGGTGTCGGAGCGTAAAGGCGACACCTTTTACACCTTCAGAGCTTTTGATTTTGGGATTTGGGGTTTCGCCGCTAGAGCTTTTGAGGACTGTATGCTTTTCTTCTTTTCAGCGGATTTGACGCCGGACTTAGATGATTTCCTGGTGTTCACCGTCACTGTTGATTAGATGAGCGGTTGAGAGAGAAGTCGCTGAGAGTCGTTCTAGGGTTTGGGCGAGAGAGAGAGTGGACTGCAACTCTTCCAGTCTCAACACCAGACTGAACACTCGGTTCCACAGTTGGAACACTTGAAGCTTTCTCTACAACAGACTCTTCTGCCCCAACGGCCTGATCACGTGGAACTTCGTCTGAACTTGCCACTCCTCTATCCTTTTCCTTTTCCAGATCTTCCATGACATCATCAATGTCTTTGTACATCTTCTCCAACTCCTCATCCTTTTCAGCTCGGTCTGATTCTTCTGGTATGGATTCTTTCAATACAACAAGATTCGCTGGTGGATGAACCATCTCGGGCACAATCTCCTCTTGCTCAATGACTGGTTCACCTTCTGAACCTCCAATCTTCTTATCCGAGCCATCGTCAGATTCCTCATTAATCACTTGCTTCCTCTTCCCCGAGGCCTCAAGAAGTTTCTCTGTTTCCTCATCAGACGTTGCTATAAGCTTTCCTCTGATTGTACTAATCTTGGCCAGACATTGTTTTGGAGACACAACTCGACGAGTCCCCTTCTTTCTTCGTAAACCTCTCGGACGAATATACCCAGAGGCATGGATTTTCTCCCTCCATGTTTCTGACCCTCCAGCCACCTTGCTGGGTTCACTATCTTCAACATGCTTGACAGATTTATTTCCAGTGACAGTACTACCGGCCTTGTCACCAACAATCCCCTTATCACTAATAGCAACACCACTATTACCAGTACCAATAACAGCCCTACTGGCTTCGTCACCGTCAACAGACTTCCCCTCCTTCTCAACACCCACATTCAGATCTTCGTCCTCCACAATCTTTTTAGCAATAGGAATATTTGCAGAAACTGAAGGGACAGTTGGAATTACCTCAGATTGGGGACGGACTTCTTGAGTCGTACCAGTATCTAATGAGTCCACCGTGGTTGACTAAGGGATTTTCTTTGCTTCGGCCAAAGATTTGGTGTCGGAGCGTAAAGGCGATGCCTTTTACACCTTCGGAGCTTTTGATTTTGGGATTTGGGGTTTCTCCGCCAGAGCTTTTGAGGACTGCACGCTTTTCTTCTTTTCCGCAGATTTGACGCCGGACTTAGATGATTTCCTGGTGTTCACCGTCACTGTTGAATAGATGAGCGGTTGAGAGAGAAGTCGCGGAGAGTCGTTCTAGGGTTTGGGCGAGAGAGAGAGTAGACTGCAACTCTTCCAGTCTCATCACCAGACTGAACACTCGGTTCCACAGTTGGAACACTTGAAGCTTTCTCTACAACAGACTCTTCTGCCCCAACGGCCTGATCACGTGGAACTTCGTCTGAACTTGCCACTCCTCTATCCTTTTCCTTTTCCAGATCTTCCATGACATCATCAATGTCTTTCTACATCTTCTCCAACTCCTCATCCTTTTCAGCTGGGTCTGATTCTTCTGGAATGGATTCTTTCAATACAACAAAATTCTCTGGTGGATGAACCATCTCGGGCAGAATCTCCTCTTGCTCACTGATTGGTTCACCTTCTGAACCTCCAATCTTCTTGTCCGAGCCATCGTCAGATTCCTCATTAATCACTAGCTTCCTCTTCCCCGAGGCCTCAAGAAGTTTCTCTGTTTCATCATCAGACATTGCTATAAGCTTTCCTCTGATTGTACTAATCTTGGCCAGACATTGTTTTGGAGACACAACTCGACGAGTCCCCTTCTTTCTTCGTAAACCTCTCGGACAAATATACCCAGAGGCATGGATTTTCTCCCTCCATGTTGCTGACCCTCCAGCCACCTTGTTGGGTTCACTATCTTCAACATGCTTGATAGATTTATTTCCAGTGACAGTACTACCGGCCTTGTCACCAACAATCTCCTTATCACTAATAGCAACACCACTATTACCAGTACCAATAACAGCCCTACTGGCTTCGTCACCGTCAACAGACTTCCCCTCCTTCTCAACACCCACATTCAGATCTTCGTCCTCCACAATCTTTTCAGCAATAGGAATATTTGCAGAAACTGAAGGGACAGTTGGAATTACCTCAGATTGGGGACGGACTTCATGAGTCGTACCAGTATCTAATGAGTCCACCGTGGTTGACTAAGGGATTTTCTTTGCTTCGGCCAAAGATTTGGTGTCGGAGCGTAAAGGCGACACCTTTTACACCTTCAGAGCTTTTGATTTTGGGATTTGGGGTTTCGCCGCTAGAGCTTTTGAGGACTGCATGCTTTTCTTCTTTTCAGCGGATTTGACGCCGGACTTAGATGATTTCCTGGTGTTCACCGTCACTGTTGAATAGATGAGCGGTTGAGAGAGAAGTCGCTGAGAGTCGTTCTAGGGTTTGGGCGAGAGAGAGAGTGGACTGCAACTCTTCCAGTCTCAACACCAGACTGAACACTCGGTTCCACAGTTGGAACACTTGAAGCTTTCTCTACAACAGACTCTTCTGCCCCAACGGCCTGATCACGTGGAACTTCGTCTGAACTTGCCACTCCTCTATCCTTTTCCTTTTCCAGATCTTCCATGACATCATCAATGTCTTTGTACATCTTCTCCAACTCCTCATCCTTTTCAGCTCGGTCTGATTCTTCTGGTATGGATTCTTTCAATACAACAAGATTCGCTGGTGGATGAACCATCTCGGGCACAATCTCCTCTTGCTCAATGACTGGTTCACCTTCTGAACCTCCAATCTTCTTATCCGAGCCATCGTCAGATTCCTCATTAATCACTAGCTTCCTCTTCCCCGAGGCCTCAAGAAGTTTCTCTGTTTCCTCATCAGACGTTGCTATAAGCTTTCCTCTGATTGTACTAATCTTGGCCAGACATTGTTTTGGAGACACAACTCGACGAGTCCCCTTATTTCTTCGTAAACCTCTCGGACGAATATACCCAGAGGCATGGATTTTCTCCCTCCATGTTTCTGACCCTCCAGCCACCTTGCTGGGTTCACTATCTTCAACATGCTTGACAGATTTATTTCCAGTGACAGTACTACCGGCCTTGTCACCAACAATCCCCTTATCACTAATAGCAACACCACTATTACCAGTACCAATAACAGCCCTACTGGCTTCGTCACCGTCAACAGACTTCCCCTCCTTCTCAACACCCACATTCAGATCTTCGTCCTCCACAATCTTTTTAGCAATAGGAATATTTGCAGAAACTGAAGGGACAGTTGGAATTACCTCAGATTGGGGACGGACTTCTTGAGTCGTACCAGTATCTAATGAGTCCACCGTGGTTGACTAAGGGATTTTCTTTGCTTCGGCCAAAGATTTGGTGTCGGAGGGTAAAGGCGATGCCTTTTACACCTTCGGAGCTTTTGATTTTGGGATTTGGGGTTTCTCCGCCAGAGCTTTTGAGGACTGCACGCTTTTCTTCTTTTCCGCAGATTTGACGCCGGACTTAGATGATTTCCTGGTGTTCACCGTCACTGTTGAATAGATGAGCGGTTGAGAGAGAAGTCGCGGAGAGTCGTTCTAGGGTTTGGGCGAGAGAGAGAGTAGACTGCAACTCTTCCAGTCTCATCACCAAACTGAACACTCGGTTCCACAGTTGGAACACTTGAAGCTTTCTCTACAACAGACTCTTCTGCCCCAACGGCCTGATCACGTGGAACTTCGTCTGAACTTGCCACTCCTCTATCCTTTTCCTTTTCCAGATCTTCCATGACATCATCAATGTCTTTCTACATCTTCTCCAACTCCTCATCCTTTTCAGCTGGGTCTGATTCTTCTGGAATGGATTCTTTCAATACAACAAAATTCTCTGGTGGATGAACCATCTCGGGCAGAATCTCCTCTTGCTCACTGATTGGTTCACCTTCTGAACCTCCAATCTTCTTGTCCGAGCCATCGTCAGATTCCTCATTAATCACTAGCTTCCTCTTCCCCGAGGCCTCAAGAAGTTTCTCTGTTTCATCATCAGACATTGCTATAAGCTTTCCTCTGATTGTACTAATCTTGGCCAGACATTGTTTTGGAGACACAACTCGACGAGTCCCCTTCTTTCTTCGTAAACCTCTCGGACAAATATACCCAGAGGCATGGATTTTCTCCCTCTATGTTGCTGACCCTCCAGCCACCTTGTTGGGTTCACTATCTTCAACATGCTTGATAGATTTATTTCCAGTGACAGTACTACCGGCCTTGTCACCAACAATCTCCTTATCACTAATAGCAACACCACTATTACCAGTACCATTAACAGCCCTACTGGCTTCGTCACCGTCAACAGACTTCCCCTCCTTCTCAACACCCACATTCAGATCTTCGTCCTCCACAATCTTTTCAGCAATAGGAATATTTGCAGAAACTGAAGGGACAGTTGGAATTACCTCAGATTGGGGACGGACTTCTTGAGTCGTACCAGTATCTAATGAGTCCACCGTGGTTAACTAAGGGATTTTCTTTGCTTCGGCCAAAGATTTGGTGTCGGAGCGTAAAGGCGACGCCTTTTACACCTTCATAGCTTTTGATTTTGGGATTTGGAGTTTCGCCGCTAGAGCTTTTGAGGACTGCATGCTTTTCATCTTTTCAGCGGATTTGACGCCGGACTTAGATGATTTCCTGGTGTTCACCGTCACTGTTGAATATATGAGCGGTTGAGAGAGAAGTCGCTGAGAGTCGTTCTAGGGTTTGGGCGAGAGAGAGAGTGGACTGCAACTCTTCCAGTCTCAACACCAGACTGAACACTCGGTTCCACAGTTGGAACACTTGAAGCTTTCTCTACAACAGACTCTTCTGCCCCAACGGCCTGATCACGTGGAACTTCGTCTGAACTTGCCACTCCTCTATCCTTTTCCTTTTCCAGATCTTCCATGACATCATCAATGTCTTTGTACATCTTCTCCAACTCCTCATCCTTTTCAGCTGGGTCTGATTCTTCTGGTATGGATACTTTCAACACAACAAGATTCTCTGGTGGATGAACCATCTCGGGCACAATCTCCTCTTGCTCACTGATTGGTTCACCTTCTGAACCTCCAATCTTCTTGTCCGAGCCATCGTCAGATTCCTCATTAATCACTAGCTTCCTGTTCCCCGAGGCCTCAAGAAGTTTCTCTGTTTCCTCATCAGACATTGCTATAAGCTTTCCTCTGATTGTACTAATCTTGGCCAGACATTGTTTTGGAGACACAACTCGAAGAGTCCCCTTCTTTCTTCGTAAACCTCTCGGACGAATATACCCAGAGGCATGGATTTTCTCCCTCCATGTTGCTGACCCTCCAGCCACCTTGCTGGGTTCACTATCTTCAACATGCTTGACAGATTTATTTCCAGTGACAGTACTACCGGCTTTGTCACCAACAATCTCCTTATCACTAATAGCAACACCACTATTACCAGTACCAATAACAGCCCTACTGGCTTCGTCACCGTCAACAGACTTCCCCTCCTTCTCAACACCCACATTCAGATCTTCGTCCTCCACAATCTTTTCAGCAATAGGAATATTTGCAGAAACTGAAGGGACAGTTGGAATTACCTAAGATTGGGGACGGACTTCTTGAGTCGTACCAGTATCTAATGAGTCCACCGTGGTTGACTAAGGGATTTTCTTTGCTTCGGCCAAAGATTTGGTGTCGTAGCGTAAAGGCGACGCCTTTTACACCTTCAGAGCTTTTGATTTTGGGATTTGGGGTTTTGCCGCTAGAGCTTTTGAGGACTGCATGCTTTTCTTCTTTTCAGCGGATTTGACGCCGGACTTAGATGATTTCCTGGTGTTCACCGTCACTGTTGAATAGATGAGCGGTTGAGAGAGAAGTCGCTGAGAGTCGTTCTAGGGTTTGGGCGAGAGAGAGAGTAGACTGCAACTCTTCCAGTCTCAACACCAGACTGAACACTCGGTTACACAGTTGGAACACTTGAAGCTTTCTCTACAACAGACTCTTCTGCCCCAACGGCCTGATCACGTGGAACTTTGTCTGAACTTGCCACTCCTCTATCCTTTTCCTTTTCCAGATCTTCCATGACATCATCAATGTCTTTGTACATCTTCTCCAACTCCTCATCCTTTTCAGCTGGGTCTGATTCTTCTGGTATGGATTCTTTCAATACAACAAGATTCTCTGGTGGATGAACCATCTCGGGCACAATCTCCTCTTGCTCACTGATCGGTTCACCTTCTGAACCTCCAATCTTCTTGTCCGAGCCATCGTCAGATTCCTCATTAATCACTGGCTTCCTCTTCCTCGAGGCCTCAAGAAGTTTCTCTGTTTCCTCATCAGACATTGCTATAAGCTTTCCTCTGATTGTACTAATCTTGGCCAGACATTGTTTTGGAGACACAACTCGACGAGTCCCCTTCTTTCTTCGTAAACCTCTCGGACGAATATACCCAGAGGCATGGATTTTCTCCCTCCATGTTGCTGACCCTCCAGCCACCTTGCTGGGTTCACTATCTTCAACATGCTTGACAGATTTATTTCCAGTGACAGTACTCCCGGCCTTGTCACCAACAATCTCCTTATCACTAATAGCAACACCACTATTACCAATACCAATAACAGCCCTACTGGCTTCGTCACCGTCAATAGACTTCCCCTCCTTCTCAACACCCACATTCAGATCTTCGTCCTCCACAATCTTTTCAGCAATAGGAATATTTGCAGAAACTGAAGGGACAGTTAGAATTACCTCAGATTGGGGATGGGCTTCTTGAGTCGTACCAGTATCTAATGAGTCCACCGTGGTTGACTGAGGGATTTTCTTTGCTTCGGCCAAAGATTTGGCGTCGGAGCGTAAAGGCGACGCCTTTTACACCTTCGGAGCTTTTGATTTTGGGATTTGGGATTTCGCCTCCAGAGCTTTTGAGGACTGCATTCTTTTCTTCTTTTCAGCGGATTTGACGCCGGACTTAGATGATTTCCTGGTGTTCACCGTCACTGTTGAATAGATGAGCGGTTGAGAGAGAAGTCGCTGAGAGTCGTTCTAGGGTTTGGGCGAGAAAGAGAGTAGACTGCAACTCTTCCAGTCTCAACACCAGACTGAACACTCGGTTCCACAGTTGGAACACTTGAAGCTTTCTCTACAACAGACTCTTCTGCCCCAACGGCCTGATCACGTGGAACTTCGTCTGAACTTGCCACTCCTCTATCCTTTTCCTTTTCCAGATCTTCCATGACATCATCAATGTCTTTGTACATCTTCTCCAACTCCTCATCCTTTTCAGCTCGGTCTGATTCTTCTGGTATGGATTCTTTCAATACAACAAGATTCGCTGGTGGATGAACCATCTCGGGCACAATCTCCTCTTGCTCAATGACTGGTTCACCTTCTGAACCTCCAATCTTCTTATCCGAGCCATCGTCAGATTCCTCATTAATCACTAGCTTCCTCTTCCCCGAGGCCTCAAGAAGTTTCTTTGTTTCCTCATCAGACGTTGCTATAAGCTTTCCTCTGATTGTACTAATCTTGGCCAGACATTGTTTTGGAGACACAACTCGACGAGTCCCCTTCTTTCTTCGTAAACCTCTCGGATAAATATACCCAGAGGCATGGATTTTCTCCCTCCATGTTGCTGACCCTCCAGCCACCTTGCTGGGTTCACTATCTTCAACATGCTTGACAGATTTATTTCCAGTGACAGTACTACCGGCCTTGTCACCAACAATCCCCTTATCACTAATAGCAACACCACTATTACCAGTACCAATAACAGCCGTACTGGCTTCATCACCGTCAACAGACTTCCCCTCCTTCTCAACACCCACATTCAGATCTTCGTCCTCCACAATCTTTTCAGCAATAGGAATATTTTCAGAAACTGAAGGGACAGTTGGAATTACCTCAGATTGGGGACGGACTTCTTGAGTCGTACCAGTATCTAATGAGTCCACCGTGGTTGACTAAGGGATTTTCTTTGCTTCGGCCAAAGATTTGGTGTCTGAGCGTAAAGGCGACGCCTTTTACACCTTCGGAGCTTTTGATTTTGGGATTTGGGGTTTCTCCGCCAGAGCTTTTGAGGACTACACGCTTTTCTTCTTTTCCGCAGATTTGACGCCGGACTTAGATGATTTCCTGGTGTTCACCGTCACTGTTGAATAGATGAGCGGTTGAGAGAGAAGTCGCGGAGAGTCGTACTAGGGTTTGGGCGAGAGAGAGAGTAGACTGCAACTCTTCCAGTCTCAACACCAGACTGAACACTCGGTTCCACTGTTGGAACACTTGAAGCTTTCTCTACAACAGACTCTTCTGCCCCAACGGCCTGATCACGTGGAACTTCGTCTGAACTTGCCACTCCTCTATCCTTTTCCTTTTCCAGATCTTCCATGACATCATCAATGTCTTTGTACATCTTCTCCAACTCCTCATCCTTTTCAGCTGGGTCTGATTCTTCTGGAATGGATTCTTTCAATACAACAAGATTCTCTGGTGGATGAACCATCTCGGGCACAATCTCCTCTTGCTCAATGACTGGTTCACCTTCTGAACCTCCAATCTTCTTGTCCGAGCCATCGTCAGATTCCTCATTAATCACTAGCTTCCTCTTCCCCGAGGCCTCAAGAAGTTTCTCTGTTTCCTCATCAGACATTGCTATAAGCTTTCCTCTGATTGTACTAATCTTGGCCAGACATTGTTTTGGAGACACAACTCGACGAGTCCCCTTCTTTCTTCGTAAACCTCTCGGACGAATATACCCAGAGGCCTGGATTTTCTCCCTCCATGTTGCTGACCCTCCAGCCACCTTGCTGGGTTCACTATCTTCAACATGCTTGATAGATTTATTTCCAGTGACAGTACTACCGGCCTTGTCACCAACAATCTCCTTATCACTAATAGCAACACCACTATTACTAGTACCAATAACAGCCCTACTGGCTTCGTCACCATCAACAGACTTCCCCTCCTTCTCAACACCCACATTCAGATATTCGTCCTCCACAATCTTTTTAGCAATAGGAATATTTGCAGAAACTGAAGGGACAGTTGGAATTACCTCAGATTGGGGACGGACTTCATGAGTCGTACCAGTATCTAATGAGTCCACCGTGGTTGACTAAGGGATTTTCTTTGCTTCGGCCAAAGATTTGGTGTCGGAGCGTAAAGGCGACACCTTTTACACCTTCAGAGATTTTGATTTTGGGATTTGGGGTTTCGCCGCTAGAGCTTTTGAGGACTGCATGCTTTTCTTCTTTTCAGCGGATTTGACGCCGGACTTAGATGATTTCCTGGTGTTCACCGTCACTGTTGAATAGATGAGCGGTTGAGAGAGAAGTCGCTGAGAGTCGTTCTAGGGTTTGGGCGAGAGAGAGAGTGGACTGCAACTCTTCCAGTCTCAACACCAGACTGAACACTCGGTTCCACAGTTGGAACACTTGAAGCTTTCTCTACAACAGACTCTTCTGCCCTAACGGCCTGATCACGTGGAACTTCGTCTGAACTTGCCACTCCTCTTTATTTTCCTTTTCCAGATCTTCCATGACATCATCAATGTCTTTGTACATCTTCTCCAACTCCTCATCCTTTTCAGCTGGGTCTGATTCTTCTGGTATGGATACTTTCAACACAACAAGATTCTCTGGTGGATGAACCATCTCGGGCACAATCTCCTCTTGCTCACTGATAGGTTCACCTTCTGAACCTCCAATCTTCTTGTCCGAGCCATCGTCAGATTCCTCATTAATCACTGGCTTCCTCTTCCCCGAGGCCTCAAGAAGTTTCTCTGTTTCCTCATCAGACATTGCTATAAGCTTTCCTCTGATTGTACTAATCTTGGCCAGACATTGTTTTGGAGACACAACTCGACGAGTCCCCTTCTTTCTTCGTAAACCTCTCGGACGAATATACCCAGAGGCATGGATTTTCTCCCTCCATGTTGCTGACCCTCCAGCCACCTTGCTGGGTTCACTATCTTCAACATGCTTGACAGATTTATTTCCAGTGACAGTACTACCGGCCTTGTCACCAACAATCTCCTTATCACTAATAGCAACACCACTATTACCAGTACCAATAACTGCCCTACTGGCTTCGTCACCGTCAATAGACTTCCCCTTCTTCTCAACACCCACATTCAGATCTTCGTCCTCCACAATCTTTTCAGCAATAGGAATATTTGCAGAAACTGAAGGGACAGTTGGAATTACCTCAGATTGGGGACGGGCTTCTTGAGTCGTACCAGTATCTAAAGAGTCCACCGTGGTTGACTGAGGGATTTTCTTTGCTTCGGCCAAAGATTTGGTGTCGGAGCGTAAAGGCGACGCCTTTTACACCTTCGGAGCTTTTGATTTTGGGATTTGGGGTTTCGCCGTTAGAGCTTTTGAGGACTGCATGCTTTTCTTCTTTTCAGCGGATTTGACGCCGGACTTAGATGATTTCCTGGTGTTCACCGTCAATGTTGAATAGATGAGCGGTTGAGAGAGAAGTCGCTGAGAGTCGTTCTTGGGTTTGGGCGAGAGAGAGAGTGGACTGCAACTCTTCCAGTCTCAACACCAGACTGAACACTCGGTTCCACAGTTGGAACACTTGAAGCTTTCTCTACAACAGACTCTTCTGCCCCAACGGCCTGATCACGTGGAACTTCGTCTGAACTTTCCACTCCTCTATCCTTTTCCAGATCTTCCATGACATCATCAATGTCTTTGTACATCTTCTCCAACTCCTCATCCTTTTCGGCTGGGTCTGATTCTTCTGGTATGGATACTTTCAACACAACAAGATTCTCTGGTGGATGAACCATCTCGGGCACAATCTCCTCTTGCTCACTGATTGGTTCACCTTCTGAACCTCCAATCTTCTTGTCCGAGCCATCGTCAGATTCCTCATTAATCACTAGCTTCCTCTTCCTCGAGGCCTCAAGAAGTTTCTCTGTTTCCTCATCAGACATTGCTATAAGCTTTCCTCTGATTGTACTAATCTTGGCCAGACATTGTTTTGGAGACACAACTCGACGAGTCCCCTTCTTTCTTCGTAAACCTCTCGGACGAATATACCCAGAGGAATGGATTTTCTCCCTCCATGTTGCTGACCCTCCAGCCACCTTGCTGGGTTCACTATCTTCAACATGCTTGACAGATTTATTTCCAGTGACAGTACTACCGGCTTTGTCACCAACAATCTCCTTATCACTAATAGCAACACCACTATTACCAGTACCAATAACAGCCCTACTGGCTTCGTCACCGTCAACAGACTTCCCCTCCTTCTCAACACCCACATTCAGATCTTCGTCCTCCACAATCTTTTCAGCAATAGGAATATTTGTAGAAACTGAAGGGACAGTTGGAATTACCTAAGATTGGGGACGGACTTCTTGAGTCGTACCAGTATCTAATGAGTCCACCGTGGTTGACTAAGGGATTTTCTTTGCTTCGGCCAAAGATTTGGTGTCGGAGCGTAAAGGCGACGCCTTTTACACCTTCGGAGCTTTTGATTTTGGGATTTGGGGTTTTGCCGCTAGAGCTTTTGAGGACTGCATGCTTTTCTTCTTTTCAGCGGATTTGACGCCGGACTAAGATGATTTCCTGGTGTTCACCGTCACTGTTGAATAGATGAGCGGTTGAGAGAGAAGTCGCTGAGAGTCGTTCTAGGGTTTGGGCGAGAGAGAGAGTAGACTGCAACTCTTCCAGTCTCAACACCAGACTGAACACTCGGTTCCACAGTTGGAACACTCGAAGCTTTCTCTACAATAGACTCTTCTGCCCCAACGGCCTGATCACGTGGAACTTTGTCTGAACTTGCCACTCCTCTATCCTATTCCTTTTCCAGATCTTCCATGACATCATCAATGTCTTTGTACATCTTCTCCAACTCCTCATCCTTTTCAGCTCGGTCTGATTCTTCTGGTATGGATTCTTTCAATACAACAAGATTCTCTGGTGGATGAACCATCTCGGGCACAATCTCCTCTTGCTCACTGATTGGTTCACCTTCTGAACCTCCAATCTTCTTGTCCGAGCCATCGTCAGATTCCTCATTAATCACTGGCTTCCTCTTCCCCGAGGCCTCAAGAAGTTTCTCTGTTTCCTCATCAGACATTGCTATAAGCTTTCCTCTGATTGTACTAATCTTGGCCAGACATTGTTTTGGAGACACAACTCGACGAGTCCCCTTCTTTCTTCGTAAACCTCTCGGACGAATATACCCAGAGGCATGGATTTTCTCCCTCCATGTTGCTAACCCTCCAGCCACCTTGCTGGGTTCACTATCTTCAACATGCTTGACAGCTTTATTTCCAGTGACAGTACTACCGGCCTTGTCACCAACAATCTCCTTATCACTAATAGCAACACAACTATTACCAGTACCAATAACAACCCTACTGGCTTCATCACCGTGAACAGACTTCCCCTCCTTCTCAACACCCACATTCAGATCTTCGTCCTCCACAATCTTTTCAGCAATAGGAATATTTGCAGAAACTGAAGGGACAGTTGGAATTACCTCAGATTGGGGACGGACTTCTTGAGTCGTACCAGTATCTAATGAGTCCACCGTGGTTGACTGAGGGATTTTCTTTGCTTCGGCCAAAGATTTGGTGTCGGAGCGTAAAGGCGACGCCTTTTACACCTTCGGAGCTTTTGATTTTCGGATTTGGGGTTTCGCCGCCAGAGCTTTTGAGGACTGCATGCTTTTCTTCTTTTCAGCGGATTTGACGCCGGACTTAGACGATTTCCTGGTGTTCACCATTGCTGTGGAATAGATGAGCGGTTGAGAGAGAAGTCGCTGAGAGTCGGTTTAGGGTTTGGGCGAGAGAGAGAGTAGACTGCAACTCTTCCAATCTCAACACCAGACTGAACACTCGGTTCCACAGTTGGAACACTTGAAGCTTTCTCTGCAACAAACTCTTCTGCCCCAACGGCCTGATCACGTGGAACTTTGTCTGAACTTGCCACTCCTCTGTCCTTTTCCTTTTCCAGATCTTCCATGACATCATCAATGTCTTTGTACATCTTCTCCAACTCCTCATCCTTTTCAGCTGGGTCTGATTCTTCTGGTATGGATACTTTCAACACAACAAGATTCTCTGGTGGATGAACCATCTCGGGCACAATCTCCTCTTGCTCACTGATTGGTTCACCTTCTGAACCTCCAATCTTCTTGTCCGAGCCATCGTCAGATTCCTCATTAATAACTAGCTTCCTCTTCCCCGAGGCCTCAAGAAGTTTCTCTGTTTCCTCATCAGACATTGCTATAAGCTTTCCTCTGATTGTACTAATCTTGGCTAGACATTGTTTTGGAGACACAACTCGATGAGTCCCCTTCTTTCTTCGTAAACCTCTCGGACGAATATACCCAGAGGCATGGATTTTCTCCCTCCATGTTGCTGACCCTCCAGCCACCTTGCTGGGTTCACTATCTTCAACATGCTTGACAGATTTATTTCCAGTGACAGTACTACCGGCCTTGTCACCAACAATCTCCTTATCACTAATAGCAACACCACTATTACCAGTACCAATAACAGCCCTACTGGCTTCATCACCATCAACAGACTTCCCCTCCTTCTCAACACCCACATTCAGATCTTGGTCCTCCACAATCTTTTCAACAATAGGAATATTTGTAGAAACTGAAGGGACAGTTGGAATTACCTCAGATTGGGGACGGACTTCTTGAGTCGTACCAGTATCTAATGAGTCCACCGTGATTGATTGAGGGATTTTCTTTGCTTCGGCCAAAGATTTGGTGTCGGAGCGTAAAGGCGACGCCTTTTACACCTTCGGAGCTTTTGATTTTGGGATTTGGGGTTTCGTCGCCAGAGCTTTTGAGGACTGCATGCTTTTCTTTTTTTCAACAGTTGACGCCAGACTTAGATGATTTCCTGGTGTTCACCATCGCTGTGGAATAGATGAGCGGTTGAGAGAGAAGTCGCTGAGAGTCGTTCTAGGGTTTGGGCGAGAGAGAGAGTAGACTGCGAACTGATTTGTGTTTCAAAAGAAGTACTCTAGCCTTTTCAACTTCCCAAGTTAGTCTATTTCTAACGACGAACTTAGATAAACATTAGAATGAGACTAACAAGACTAACTTGGGACGAACAAAGACAAACGTTAGGCTCATTATAAGGTTTGTCTAAGTTCATCCCAAGTTTGTCAAAGTTCGTCCCAAGTAAGTCTATTTCTAACGACAAACTTAGATAAACCTAATAATGAGACTAATGAGACTAACTTGGGACGAACAAAGACAAACGTTAGTCTCAATCTATGGGTTTTCTTAGTTTGTCCCAAGTTAGTCTAAGTTAGTCCCAAGTTAGTCTCTTTCTAAGAACGAACTTAGACAATCCTTAGAATGAGACTAACGAGACTAACTTGGGACGAACAGAGACAAACGTTAGTCTCATTCTAAGGTTTGTCAAAGTTCATCCCAAGTTTGTCTAAGTTCGATCCAGGTTAGTCTATTTCTAAGGATGAACTTAGACAAACCTTAGAATGAGACTAACGAGACTAACTTGGGACGAATAAAGACAAACTTTAGTCTCATTCTAAGATTTGTCTAAGTTCTTCCAAGTTTATGTTAGTTTGTCTGAAGTTAGTCTATTTCTAAGGATGGACTTAGATAAACATTAGAATGATACTAACGAAGCTAACTTGGGACGAACAAAGACAAACGTTAGTCTCATTCTAAGGTTTCTCAAAGTTCGTCCCAAGTTAGTGTATTTCTAAGGACAAACTTAGATAAGCCTTTGAATGAGACTAACATAGGACGAACAAAGACAAACTTTAGTCTAATTCTAAGGGTTGTCTAAGTTCGTCCCAAGTTAGTCTAAGTTCGTCCGAAATTAGTCTCTTTGTAAGGACGAACTTAGACAAACCTTAGAATGAGACTAACGAGACTAACTTGGGATGACCAAAGACAAACGTTAGTCTCATTCCAAGGTTTGTCAAAGTTTGTCAAAGTTCATCCCAAGTTAGTCTTTTTCTATGGACGAACTTAGAGAAACCTTAGAATCAGACTAACGAGACTAACTTGGAACGAACAAAGACAAACTTTAGTCTCATTCTAAGGTTTGTCTAAGTTCGTCCCAAGTTAGTCTATTTCTAAGGACGTACTTCAATAAACCATAGAATGAGACTAACGAGACTAACTTGGGACAAACAAACACAAACTTTAGCCTCATTCTAAGGTTTGTCTCAGTTCATCCCAAGTTTGTCTAAGTTCGATCCGAGTTATTCTATTTCTAAGGACGAACTTAGACAAACTTTAGAATGAGACTAACGAGACTATCTTGGGACGTACAAAGGCAAACTCTAGTCTCATTCTAAGGTTTGTCTAAGTTCTTCCAAGTTTGTCTAAGTTTTTCTCAAGTTGGTCTATTTCTAAGGACGAAGTTAGATAAACATTCGAATGAGACTAACGAGACAAACTTGGGATGAACAAAGACAAACTTTATTCTGATTCTAACATTTGTCTAAGTCTATCCCAAGTTTTTCTAAGTTCGTCCCAACTAAGTTTATTTCTAAGGACGAACTTGGATAAACCTTAGAATGAGACTATCAAGACTAACTTTGGACGAACAAAGACAAACTTTAGTCTCATTCTAAGGTTTGTCTAAGTTCGTCCTAAGTTAGTCTAAGTTCGTCCCAAGTTTGTCTATTTCTAAGGACTAACTTAGATAAACCTTATAATAAGACTACCGAGACTAACTTTGGACGAACAAAGACAAACTTTAGTCTCATTCTAAGGTTTATCTAAGTCCGTCCCAAGTTTGTCTAAGTTCGTCCCAAGTTAGTCTATTTCTAAGGATGAACTTAGATAAACCTTAGAATGATACTAACGAGAGTAACTTGGGACGAACAAAGACAAACTTTAGACTCATTCTATGGTGTGTCAAATTTTGTCACAAGTTAGTCTATTTCTAAGGACGAACTTAGACAAACCTTAGAATGAGACTAGCGAGACTAACTTGGGACGAACAAAGACAAATTTTAGTCTCATTCTAAGGTTTGTCTAAGTTCTTCCAAGTTTGTCTAAGTTTGTCTCAAGTTAGTCTATTTCTAAGGAAGAACTTAGATAAACATTAGAATGAGACTAACGAGACTAACATTGGACGAACAAAGACAAACTTTAGTCTCATTCTAAGGTTTGTCAAATTTTGTCCCAAGTTAGTTTATTTCTAAGGACGAACTTAGACAAACCTTAGAATGAGACTAGCGAGACTAACTTGGGATGAACAAAGACAAACTTTAGTCTCATTCTAAGGTTTGTCTAAGTTCGTCCCAAGTTAGTCTAATTTCGCCCCAAGTAAGTCTATTTCAAAGGACGAACTTAGATAAACCTTATAATGGGACTAACGAGACTAACTCGGGACGAAGAAAGACAAACTTTAGTCTAATTCTAAGGTTTATCTAAGTTCATCCCAAGTTCGTCTAAGTTCATCCCAAGTTAGTCTATTTGTAAGGACAAACTTAGATAAACCTTAGAATGAGACTAACGACACTAACCTGGGACGAACAAAGACAAACTTTAGTCTCATTCTAAAGTTTGCCAAAGTTCGTCCCAAGTTAGTGTATTTATAAAGATGAACTTAGATAAACCTTAGAATGAGACTAACGAGACTAACGAGGCTAACTTGGCACAAACAAACACAAACTCTAGTCTCATTCTATGGTTTGTCTCAGTTCGTCCCAAGTTTGTCTAAGTTCGTCCCAAGTTAGTCTATTTATGAAGACGGACTTAGATAAACCTTAGGAAGAGACTAACGAGACTAACTTGGGACGAAGAAAGACAAACTTTAGTCTCATTCTAAGGTTTGTCTAAGTTCGTCCCAAGTTTGTCTATTTCTAAGGACAAACTTAGATAAACCTTAGAATGAGACTAACGACACTAACTTGGGACGAACAAAGACAAACTTTAGTCTCATTCTAAGGTTTGTCTAAGTTCGTCCCAAGTTAGTCTATTTCAAAGGATGAACTTAGATAAACATTATAATGAGACTAACGAGACTAACTTGGGACGAACAAAGACAAACGTTAGTGTCAATCTACGGTTTTTCTAAGTTGGTCCCAAGTTAGTCTAAGTTCGTCCCAAGTTAGTCTCTTTCTAAGGACGAACTTAGACAATCCTTAGAATGAGACTAACGAGACTAACTTGGGACGAACAAAGACAAATGTTAGTCTCATTCTAAGGTTTGTCAAAGTTCATCCCAAGTTTGTCTAAGTTCGATCCAAGTTAGTCTATTTCTAAGTCTGAACTTAGACAAACCTTAGAATGAGACTAACGAGACAAACTTGGGACGAATAAAGACAAACTTTAGTCTCATTCTAAGATTTGTCTAAGTTCTTCCAAGTTTGTCTAAGTTTGTCTCAAGTTAGTCTATTTCTAAGGACGAACTTAGATAAACATTAGAATGAGACTAACGAAGCTAACTTGGGACGAACAAAGACAAACTTTAGTCTCATTCTAAGGTTTGACAAAGTTTATCCTAAGTTTGTCTAGGTTCGTCAAAAGTTAGTCTTTTTCTAAGGACGAACTTAGACAAACCTTAGAATCAGACTAACGAGACTAACTTGGAACGAACAAAGACAAACTTTAGTCTCATTCTAAGGTTTGTCTAAGTTCGTCCCAAGTTAGTCTAATTCAAAGGACGAACTTAGATAAACCTTATAATGAGACTAACGAGACTAACTTGGGACGAACAAAGACAAAAGTTTGTGTCAATCTACGGTTTTTCTAAGTTAGTCCCAATTTAGTCTAAGTTCGTCCCAAGTTAGTCTCTTTCTAAGGACGAACTTAGACAATCCTTAGAATGAGACTAACGAGACTAACTTGGGAAGAACAAAGACAAACGTTAGTCTCATTATAAGGTTTGTCAAAGTTCATCCCAAGTTTGTCTAAGTTCGATCCAAGTTAGTCTATTTCTAAGGATGAACTTAGACAAACCTTAGAATGAGACTAACGAGACTAACTTGGGATGAATAAAGACAAACTTTAGTCTCATTCTAAGATTTGTCTAAGTTCTTCCAAGTTTGTCTAAGTTTGTCTCAAGTTTGCCTATTTCTAAGGACGAACTTAGATAAACATTAGAATGAGACTAACGAAGCTAACTTGGGACGAACAAAGACAAACTTTAGTCTCATTCTAAGGTTTGACAAAGTTTGTCCTAAGTTTGTCTAAGTTCGTCCCAAGTTAGTCTTTTTCTAAGGACGAACTTAGACAAACCTTAGAATCAGACTAACGACACTAACTTGGGACGAAGAAAGACAAACTTTGGTCTCATTCTAAGGTTTATCTACGTTTGTCCCAAGTTTGTCTAAGTTTGTCCCAAGTTAGTCTATTTCTAAGGATGAACTTAGATAAACCTTTGAATGAGACTAACGACACTAACTTGGGACGAACAAAGAGAAACTTTAGTCTCATTCTAAGGTTTGTCAAAGTTTGTGCCAAATTAGTCTATTTCTAAGGACGAACATAGATAAACCTCAGAATGAGACTAACGTGACTAACTAGACTAACTTTGGACGAAGAAAGACAAACTTTGGTCTCATTCTATGGGTTATCTACGTTTGTCCCAAGTTTGTCTAAGTTCGTCCCAAGTTAGTCTATTTCTAAGGATGAACTTAGATAAACCTTAGAATGAGACTAACGACACTACTTTGGGACGAACAAAGACAAACTTTAGTCTCATTCTAAGGTTTGTCTAAGGTTGTCCCAAGTTAGTCTATTTCTAAGGACGAACTTAGATAAACCATAGAATGAGACTAACGAGACTAACTTGGGACGAACAAAGACAAACTTTAGTCTCATTCTAAGGTTTGTCTAAGTTCGTCCCAACTTAGTCTATTTCTAAGGACGAACTTAGATAAACCTTAAAATGAGACTAACGAGACTAACTTGGGCCGAAGAAAGACAAACTTTATTCTCATTCTAAGGTTTGTCTAAGTTTGAACCAAGTTAGTCTAAGTTCGTCCCAACTTAGTCTGTTTGTAACGACGAACTCAGACAAACCTTAGAATTAGACTAACGAGACTAACTTCGGACGAAGAAAGAAAAACTTTACTCTCATTCTAAGGTTTGTCTAAGTTCGTCCCAAGTTTGTCTATTTCTAAGGACGAACTTAGATAAACCTTAGAATGAGACTAACGAGACTAACTTGGGACGAACAAAGACAAACTTTAGTCTCATTCTAAGGTTTGGCTAAGTTTTTCCCAAGTTTGTCTAAGTCGTCCCAATTTAGTCTATTTCTAAGGACGAACTTGGATAAACCTTATAATGAGACTAACGAGACTTACTTGGGACAAACAAAGACAAACTTTAGTCTCATTCTATGGTTTGTCTAAGTTCGCCCCAAGTTTGTCTAAGTTCGTCCCAAGTTAGTCTATTTCTAAGGATGGACTTAGATAAACCTTAGAATGAGACTAAATTGGGACGAGCAAAGACAAAAGTTAGTCTAATTCTATGGTTTTTCTAAGTTCGTCCCAAGTTTGTCTAAGTTCGTCCCAAGTTAGTCTCTTTCTAAGGACGAACTTAGACAAACCTTAGAATGAGATTAACGAGACTAACTTGGGACGAAGAAAGATATACTTTAGTCTCATTCTAAGGTTTCTCTAAGTTCGTCCCAAGTTAATCTAAGTTCGTCACAAGTTAGTCTATTTCTAAGGACGAACTTAGATAATCATTAGAATGAGACTAACAAGACTAACTTGGGACAAACAAAGACAAACGTTAGGCTCATTCTAAGGTTTGTCTAAGTTCATCCCAAGTTTGTCTACGTTTTTCCCAAGTAAGTCTATTTCTAAGGACGAACGTAGATAAACCTTATGATGAGACTAACGAGACTAACTTGGGACGAACAAAGACAAAAGTTAGTCTCAATCTACGGTTTTTCTTAGTTTGTCCCAAGTTAGTCTATGTTAGTCCCAAGTTAGTCTCTTTCAGAGGAAGAACTTAGACAATCCTTAGAATGAGACTAACGAGACTAACTTGGGACGAATAAAGACAAACTTTAGTCTCATTCTAAGGTTTGTCTAAGTTCGTCCCAAGTTAGTCTATTTCAAAGGACGAACTTAGATAAACCTTAGAATGAGACTAACGAGACTAACTTCGGACAAACAAACAAAAACTTTAGCCTCATTCTAAGGTTTGTCTAAGTTCATCCCAAGTTTGTCTAAGTTCGATCCAAGTCATTCTATTTCTAAGGACGAACTTAGAGAAACTTTAGAATGAGACTAACGAGACTAGCTTGGGACGTACAAAGGCAAACTTTAGTCTCATTCTAAGGTTTGTCTAAGTTCTTCCAAGTTTGTCTAAGTTTTTCTCAAGTTAGTCTATTTCTAAGGATGAAGTTAGATAAACATTCGAATGAGACTAACGAGACAAACTTGGGACGAACAAGACAAACTTTAGCCTCATTCTAACGTTTGTCTAAGTCTATCCCAAGTTTGTCTAAGTTCGATCCAAGTTAATCTATTTCTAAGGACGAACTTGGATAAACCTTAGAATGAGACTAGCGAGACTAACTTTGGACGAACAAAGACAAACTTTAGTCTCATTCTAAGGTTTGTCTAAGTCCGTCCTAAGTTTGTCTAAGTTCATCCCAAGTAAGTCTATTTCTAAGGACGAACTTAGATAAACCTTAGAATGAGACTAACGACACTAACTTGGGACGAACAAAGACAAACTTTAGTCTCATTCTAAGGTTAGTCTAAGTTCGTCCCAAGTTAGTCAATTTCAAAGGATGAACTTAGATAAACATTATAATGAGACTAACGAGACTAACTTGGGACGAACAAAGACAAACGTTAATGTCAATCTACGGTTTTTCTAAGTTCGTCCCAAGTTAGTCTAAGTTCGTCACATGTTAGTCTACTTCTAAGGACGAACTTAGATAATCATTAGAATGAGACTAACAAGACTAACTTGGGACAAACAAAGACAAACGTTAGGCTCATTCCAAGGTTTGTCTAAGTTCGTCCCAAGTTTGTCTACGTTTTTCCCAAGTAAGTCTATTTCTAAGGACGAACGTAGATAAACCTTATAATGAGACTAACGAGACTAACTTGGGACGAACAAAGACAAAAGTTAGTCTCAATCTACGGTTTTTCTTAGTTTGTCCCAAGTTAGTCTATGTTAGTCCCAAGTTAGTCTCTTTCAGAGGAAGAACTTAGACAATCCTTAGAATGAGACTAACGAGACTAACTTGGGACGAATAAAGACAAACTTTAGTCTCATTCTAAGGTTTGTCTAAGTTCGTCCCAAGTTAGTCTATTTCTAAGGACGAACTTAGATAAACCTTAGAATGAGACAAACGAGACTAACTTCGGACAAACAAACAAAAACTTTAGCCTCATTCTAAGGTTTGTCTAAGTTCATCCCAAGTTTGTCTAAGTTCGATCCAAGTCATTCTATTTCTAAGGACGAACTTAGAGAAACTTTAGAATGAGACTAACGAGACTAGCTTGGGACGTACAAAGGCAAACTTTAGTCTCATTCTAAGGTTTGTCTAAGTTCTTCCAAGTTTGTCTAAGTTTTTCTCAAGTTAGTCTATTTCTAAGGATGAAGTTAGATAAACATTCGAATGAGACTAACGAGACAAACTTGGGACGAACAAGACAAACTTTAGTCTCATTCTAACGTTTGTCTAAGTCTGTCCCAAGTTTGTCTAAGTTCGTCCCAACTAAGTGTATTTCTAAGGATGAACTTGGATAAACCTTAGAATGAGACTAGCGAGACTAACTTTGGACGAACAAAGACAAACTTTAGTCTCATTCTAAGGTTTGTCTAAGTCCGTCCTAAGTTTGTCTAAGTTCATCCCAAGTAAGTCTATTTCTAAGGACGAACTTAGATAAACCTTAGAATGAGACTAACGACACTAACTTGGGACGAACAAAGACAAACTTTAGTCTCATTCTAAGTTTAGTCTAAGTTCGTCCCAAGTTAGTCAATTTCAAAGGATGAACTTAGATAAACATTATAATGAGACTAACGAGACTAACTTGGGACGAACAAAGACAAACGTTAATGTCAATCTACGGTTTTTCTAAGTTCGTGCCAAGTTAGTCTAAGTTCGTCCCAAGTTAGTCTCTTTCTAAGGACGAACTTAGACAATCCTTAGAATGAGACTAACGAGACTAACTTGGGACGAACAAAGACAAACGTTAGTCTCATTCTAAGGTTTGTCAAAGTTCATCCCAAGTTTGTCTAAGTTCGATCCAAGTTAATCTATTTCTAAGTCTGAACTTAGACAAACCTTAGAATGAGACTAACGAGACAAACTTGGGACGAATAAAGACAAACTTTAGTCTCATTCTAAGATTTGTCTAAGTTCTTCCAAGTTTGTCTAAGTTTGTCTCAAGTTAGTCTATTTCTAAGGATGAACTTAGATAAACATTAGAATGAGACTAACGAAGCTAACTTGGGACGAACAAAGACAAACTTTAGTCTCATTCTAAGGTTTGTCTAAGTTCGTCCCAAGTTAGTCTATTTCAAAGGATGAACTTAGATAAACATTATAATGAGACTAACGAGACTAACTTGGGACGAACAAAGACAAGCGTTAGTGTCAATCTACGGTTTTTCTAAGTTCGTGCCAAGTTAGTCTAAGTTAGTCCCAAGTTAGTCTCTTTCTAAGGACGAACTTAGACAATCCTTAGAATGAGACTAACGAGACAAACTTGGGACGAATAAAGACAAACTTTAGTCTCATTCTAAGATTTGTCTAAGTTCTTCCAAGTTTGTCTAAGTTTGTCTAAGTTTGTCTCAAGTTAGCCTATTTCTAAGGACGAACTTAGATAAACATTAGAATGAGACTAACGAAGCTAACTTGGGACGAACAAAGACAAACTTTAGTCTCATTCTAAGGTTTGACAAAGTTTGTCCTAAGTTTGTCTAAGTTCATCCCAAGTTAGTCTTTTTCTAAGGACGAACTTAGACAAACCTTAGAATCAGACTAACGAGACTAACTTGGAACGAACAAAGACAAACTTTAGTCTCATTCTAAGGTTTGTCTAAGTCGTCCCAATTTAGTCTATTTCTAAGGACGAACTTGGATAAACCTTATAATGAGACTAACGAGACTAACTTGGGACAAACAAAGACAAACTTTAGTCTCATTCTATGGTTTGTCTAAGTTCGCCCCAAGTTTGTCTAAGTTCGTCCCAAGTTAGTCTATTTCTAAGGATGGACTTAGATAAACCTTAGAATGAGACTAAATTGGGACGAGCAAAGACAAAAGTTAGTCTAATTCTATGGTTTTTCTAAGTTCGTCCCAAGTTTGTCTAAGTTCGTCCCAAGTTAGTCTCTTTCTAAGGACGAACTTAGACAAACCTTAGAATGAGACTAACGAGACTAACTTGGGACGAAGAAAGATATACTTTAGTCTCATTCTAAGGTTTCTCTAAGTTCGTCCCAAGTTAGTCTAAGTTCGTCACAAGTTAGTCTATTTCTAAGGACGAACTTAGATAATCATAAGAATGAGACTAACAAGACTAACTTGGGACGAACAAAGACAAATGTTAGGCTCATTCTAAGGTTTGTCTAAGTTCGTCCCAAGTTTGTCTAAGTTTTTCCCAAGTAAGTCTATTTCTAAGGACGAACGTAGATAAACCTTATAATGAGACTAACGAGACTAACTTGGGGCGAACAAAGACAAAAGTTAGTCTCAATCTACGGTTTTTCTTAGTTTGTCCCAAGTTAGTCTAAGTTAGTCCCAAGTTAGTCTCTTTCAAAGGAAGAACTTAGACAATCCTTAGAATGAGACTAACGAGACTAACTTGGGACGAATAAAGACAAACTTTAGTCTCATTCTAAGGTTTGTCTAAGTTCGTCCCAAGTTAGTCTATTTCTAAGGACGAACTTAGATAAACCGTAGAATGGGACTAACGAGACTAACTTCGGACAAACAAACACAAACTTTAGCCTCATTCTAAGGTTTGTCTAAGTTCATCCCAAGTTTGTCTATGTTCGATCCAAGTCATTCTATTTCTTAAGGACGAACTTAGACAAACTTTAGAATGAGACTAACGAGACTAGCTTGGGATGTACAAAGGCAAACTTTAGTCTCATTCTAAGGTTTGTCTAAGTTCTTCCAAGTTTGTCCAAGTTTTTCTCAAGTTAGTCTATTTCTAAGGATGAAGTTAGATAAACATTTGAATGAGACTAACGAGACAAACTTGGGACGAACAAAGACAAACTTTAGTCTCATTCTAACATTTGTCTAAGTCTATCCCAAGTTTGTCTAAGTTCGTCCCAACTAAGTCTATTTCTAAGGACGAACTTGGATAAACCTTCGAATGAGACTAGCGAGACTAACTTTGGACGAACAAAGACAAACTTTAGTCTCATTCTAAGGTTTGTCTAAGTTCGTCCTAAGTTTGTCTAAGTTCGTCCCAAGTAAGTCTATTTCTAAGGACGAACTTAGATAAACCTTAGAATGAGACTAACGACACTAACTTGGGACGAACTAAGACAAACTTTAGTCTCATTCTAAGGTTAGTCTAAGTTCGTCCCAAGTAAGTCTATTTCAAAGGATGAACTGAGATAAACATTATAATGAGACTAACGAGACTAACTTGGGACGAACAAAGACAAACGTTAGTGTCAATCTACGGTTTTTCTAAGTTCGTGCCAAGTTAGTCTAAGTTCGTCCCGAGTTAGTCTCTTTCTAAGGACGAACTTAGACAATCCTTAGAATGAGACTAACGAGACTAACTTGGGACGAATAAAGACAAACGTTAGTCTCATTATAAGGTTTGTCAAAGTTCATCCCAAGTTTGTCTAAGTTCGATCCAAGTTAATCTATTTCTAAGTCTGAACTTAGGCAAACCTTAGAATGAGACTAACGAGACAAACTTGGGACGAATAAAGACAAACTTTAGTCTCATTCTAAGATTTGTCTAAGTTCTTCCAAGTTTGTCTAAGTTTGTCTCAAGTTAGTCTATTTCTAAGGACGAACTTAGATAAACATTAGAATGAGACTAACGAGGCTAACTTGGGACGAACAAAGACAAACTTTAGTCTCATTCTAAGGTTTGTCTAAGTTCGTCCCAAGTTAGTCTATTTCAAAGGATGAACTTAGATAAACATTATAATGAGACTAACGAGACTAACTTGGGACGAACAAAGACAAACGTTAGTGTCAATCTATGGTTTTTCTATGTTCGTCCCAAGTTAGTCTAAGTTTGTCCCAAGTTAGTCTCTTTCTAAGGACGAACTTAGACAATCCTTAGAATGAGACTAACGACTAACTTGGGACGAACAAAGACAAACGTTAGTCTCATTTTAAGGTTTGACAAAGTTTGTCCTAAGTTTGTCTAAGTTCGTCCCAAGTTAGTCTTTTTCTAAGGATGAACTTAGACTAACCTTAGAATCAGACTAACGAGACTAACTTGGAACGAACAAAGACAAACTTTAGTCTCATTCTAAGGTTTGTCTAAGTTCGTCCCAAGTTAGTCTATTTCAAAGGACGAACTTAGATAAACCTTATAATGAGACTAACGAGACTAACTTGGGATCAACAAAGACAAACGTTAGTGTCAATCTACGGTTTTTCTAAGTTCGTCCCAATTTAGTCTAAGTTCGTCCCAAGTTAGTCTCTTTCTAAGGACGAACTTAGACAATCCTTAGAATGAGACTAACGAGACTAACTTGGGAAGAACAAAGACAAACGTTAGTCTCATTTTACGGTTTGTCAAAGTTCATCCCAAGTTTGTCTAAGTTCGATCCAAGTTAGTCTATTTCTAAGGATGAACTTAGACAAACCTTAGAATGAGACTAACGAGACAAACTTGGGACGAATAAAGACAAACTTTAGTCTCATTCTAAGATTTGTCTAAGTTCTTCCAAGTTTGTCTAAGTTTGTCTAAGTTTGTCTCAAGTTAGCCTATTTCTAAGGACGAACTTAGATAAACATTAGAATGAGACTAACGAAGCAAACTTGGGACGAACAAAGACAAACTTTAGTCTCATTCTAAGGTTTGACAAAGTTTGTCCTAAATTTGTCTAAGTTCATCCCAAGTTAGTCTTTTTCTAAGGACGAACTTAGACAAACCTTAGAATCAGACTAACGAGACTAACTTGGAATGAACAAAGACAAACTTTAGTCTCATTCTAAGGTTTGTCTAAGTTTGGCCCAAGTTAGTCTATTTCAAAGGACGAACTTAGATAAACCTTATAATGAGACTAACGAGACTAACTTGGGATGCACAAAGACAAACGTTAGTCTCATTATAAGGTTTGTCAAAGTTCATCCCAAGTTTGTCTAAGTTCGATCCAAGTTAGTCTATTTCTAAGGATGAACTTAGACAAACCTTAGAATGAGACTAACGAGACTAACTTAGGACGAATAAAGACAAACTTTAGTCTCATTCTAAGATTTGTCTAAGTTCGTCCAAGTTTGTCTAAGTTTGTCTAAGTTTGTCTCAAGTTAGCCTATTTCTAAGGACGAACTTAGACAAACCTTAGAATCAGACTAACGAAGCTAACTTGGAACGAACAAAGATTAACTTTAGTCTCATTCTAAGGTTTGTCTAAGTTCGTCCCAAGTTAGTCTATTTCAAAGGACAAACTTAGATAAACCTTAGAATGAGACTAACAAGACTAACTTGAGACGAACAAAGACAAACTTTAGTCTAATTCTAAGGTTTGTCTAAGGTTGTCCCAAGTTAGTCTATTTCTAAGGACGAACTTAGATAAACCATAGAATGAGACTAACGAGACTAATTTGGCACGAACAAAGACAAACTTTAGTCTCATTCTAAGGTTTGTCTAAGTTCGTCCCAACTTAGTCTATTTCTAAGGAAGAACTTAGATAAACCTTAGAATGAGACTAACGAGACTAACTTGGGCCGAAGAAAGACAAACTTTATTCTCATTCTAAGGTTTGTCTAAGTTTGAACCAAGTTAGTCTAAGTTCGTCCCAACTTAGTCTGTTTCTAACGACGAACTCAGACAAACCTCAAAATTAGACGAACGAGACTAACTTGGGACGAAGAAAGACAAACTTTACTCTCATTCTAAGGTTTGTCTAAGTTCGTCCTAAGTTTGTCTATTTCTAAGGACGAACTTAGATAAACCTTAGAATGAGACTAACGAGACTAACTTGGGACAAACAAAGACAAACTTTAGTCTCATTATAAGGTTTGGCTAAGTTTTTCCCAAGTTTGTCTAAGTCGTCCCAATTTAGTCTATTTCTAAGGACGAACTTAGATAAACCTTAGAATGAGACTAACGAGACTAACTTGGGACAAACAAAGACAAACTTTTGTCTCATTCTATGGGTTGTCTAAGTTCTCCCCAAGTTTGTCTAAGTTCGTCCCAAGTTAGTCGATTTCTAAGGATGGACTTAGATAAACCTTAGAATGAGACTAAATTGGGACGAGCAAAGACAAAAGTTAGTCTAATTCTATGGTTTTTCTAAGTTCGTCCCAAGTTTGTCTAAGTTCGTCCCAAGTTAGTCTCTTTCTAAGGACGAACTTAGACAAACCTTAGAATGAGACTAACGAGACTAACTTGGGACGAAGAAAGATATACTTTAGTCTCATTCTAAGGTTTCTCTAAGTTCGTCCCAAGTTAGTCTAAGTTCGTCACAAGTTAGTCTATTTCTAAGGACGAACTTAGATAATCATTAGAATGAGACTAACAAGACTAACATGGGACCAACAAAGACAAACGTTAGGCTCATTCTAAGGTTTGTCTAAGTTCGTCCCAAGTTTGTCTAAGTTTTTCCCAAGTAAGTCTATTTCTAAGGACGAACTTAGATAAACCTTATAATGAGACTAACGAGACTAACTTGGGATTAACAAAGACAAACGTTAGTGTCAATCTACGGTTTTTCTAAGTTCGTCCCAATTTAGTCTAAGTTCGTCCCAAGTTAGTCTCTTTCTAAGGACGAACTTAGACAATCCTTAGAATGAGACTAACGAGACTAACTTGGGAAGAACAAAGACAAACGTTAGTCTCATTATAAGGTTTGTCAAAGTTCATCCCATGTTTGTCTAAGTTCGATCCAAGTTAGTTTTTCTAAGGATGAACTTAGACAAATCTTAGAATGAGACTAACGAGACTAACTTGGGACGAATAAAGACAAACTTTAGTCTCATTCTAAGATTTGTGTAAGTTCTTCCAAGTTTGTCTAAGTTTGTCTCAAGTTAGCCTATTTCTAAGGACGAACTTAGATAAACCTTAGAATGAGACTAACGAGACTAACTTGGGACGAACAAAGACAAACGTTAGTCTCATTCTAAGGTTTGACAAAGTTTGCCCTAAGTTTGTCTAAGTTCGTCCCAAGTTAGTCTTTTTGTAAGGACGAACTTAGACAAACCATAGAATCAGACTAACGAGACTAACTTGGAACGAACAAAGACAAACTTTAGTCTCATTCTAAGGTTTGTCTAAGTTCGTCCCAAGTTAGTCTATTTCAAAGGATGAACTTAGATAAATCTTATAATGAGACTAACGAGACTAACTAGGGACGCACAAAGACAAACGTTAGTGTCAATCTACAGTTTTTCTAAGTTCGTCCCAATTTAGTCTAAGTTCGTCCCAAGTTAGTCTCTTTCTAAGGACGAACTTAGACAATCCTTAGAATGAGACTAACGAGACTAACTTGGGAAGAACAAAGACAAACGTTAGTCTCATTATAAGGTTTGTCAAACTTCATCCCAAGTTTGTCTAAGTTCGATCCAAGTTAGTCTATTTCTAAGGATGAACTTAGACAAACCTTAGAATGAGACTAACGAGACTTAATTGGGACGAATAAAGACAAACTTTAGTCTCATTCTAAGATTTGTCTAAGTTCTTCCAAGTTTGTCTAAGTTTGTCTCAAGTTAGCCTATTTCTAAGGACGAACTTAGATAAACATTAGAATGAGACTAACGAAGCTAACTTGGGACGAACAAAGACAAACTTTAGTCTCATTCTAAGGTTTGACAAAGTTTGTCCTAAGTTTGTCTAAGTTCGTCCCAAGTTAGTCTTTTTCTAAGGACGAACTTAGACAAACCTTAGAATCAGACTAACGACACTAACTTGGGACGAAGAAAGACAAACTTTGGTCTCATTCTAAGGTTTATCTACGTTTGTCCCAAGTTTGTCTAAGTTCGTCCCAAGTTAGTCTATTTCTAAGGATGAACTTAGATAAACCTTAGAATGAGACTAACGATACTAACTTGGGACGAACAAAGACAAACTTTAGTCTCATTCTAAGGTTTGTCAAAGTTCGTGCCAAATTAGTCTATTTCTAAGGACAAACTTAGATAAACCTCAGAATGAGACTAACGAGACTAACTTTGGACGAACAAAGACAAACTTTTGTCTAATTCTAAGGTTTGTCTAAGTTCATCCCAAGTTTGTCTAAGTTCGTTTCAATTAAGTATATTTCTAAGGATGAACTTAGACAAACCTTAGAATGAGACTAACGAGACTAACTTGGGACGAATAAAGACAAACTTTAGTCTCATTCTAAGATTTGTGTAAGTTCTTCCAAGTTTGTCAAAGTTTGTCTCAAGTTAGCCTATTTCTAAGGACGAACTTAGATAAACCTTAGAATGAGACTAACGAGACTAACTTGGGACGAACAAAGACAAACGTTAGTCTCATTCTAAGGTTTGACAAAGTTTGCCCTAAGTTTGTCTAAGTTCGTCCCAAGTTAGTCTTTTTGTAAGGACGAACTTAGACAAACCATAGAATCAGACTAACGAGACTAACTTGGAACGAACAAAGACAAACTTTAGTCTCATTCTAAGGTTTGTCTAAGTTCGTCCCAAGTTAGTCTATTTCAAAGGACGAACTTAGATAAATCTTATAATGAGACTAACGAGACTAACTTGGGACGCACAAAGACAAACGTTAGTGTCAATCTACAGTTTTTCTAAGTTCGTCCCAATTTAGTCTAAGTTCGTCCCAAGTTAGTCTCTTTCTAAGGACGAACTTAGACAATCCTTAGAATGAGACTAACGAGACTAACTTGGGAAGAACAAAGACAAACGTTAGTCTCATTATAAGGTTTGTCAAACTTCATCCCAAGTTTGTCTAAGTTCGATCCAAGTTAGTCTATTTCTAAGGATGAACTTAGACAAACCTTAGAATGAGACTAACGAGACTTAATTGGGACGAATAAAGACAAACTTTAGTCTCATTCTAAGATTTGTCTAAGTTCTTCCAAGTTTGTCTAAGTTTGTCTCAAGTTAGCCTATTTCTAAGGACGAACTTAGATAAACATTAGAATGAGACTAACGAAGCTAACTTGGGACGAACAAAGACAAACTTTAGTCTCATTCTAAGGTTTGACAAAGTTTGTCCTAAGTTTGTCTAAGTTCGTCCCAAGTTAGTCTTTTTCTAAGGACGAACTTAGACAAACCTTAGAATCAGACTAACGACACTAACTTGGGACGAAGAAAGACAAACTTTGGTCTCATTCTAAGGTTTATCTACGTTTGTCCCAAGTTTGTCTAAGTTCGTCCCAAGTTAGTCTATTTCTAAGGATGAACTTAGATAAACCTTAGAATGAGACTAACGATACTAACTTGGGACGAACAAAGACAAACTTTAGTCTCATTCTAAGGTTTGTCAAAGTTCGTGCCAAATTAGTCTATTTCTAAGGACAAACTTAGATAAACCTCAGAATGAGACTAACGAGACTAACTTTGGACGAACAAAGACAAACTTTTGTCTAATTCTAAGGTTTGTCTAAGTTCATCCCAAGTTTGTCTAAGTTCGTTTCAATTAAGTATTTTTCTAAGGATGAACTTAGATAAACCTTAGAATGAGAATATCGAGACTAACTTGGGATGAACAAAGACAAACTTTAGTCTCATTCTAATGTTTGTCAAATTTTGTCCCAAGTTAGTTTATTTCTAAGGACGAACTAAGACAAACCTTAGAATGAGACTAGCGAGACTAACTCGGGATGAACAAAGACAAACTTTAGTCTCATTCTAAGGTTTGTCTAAGTTCATCCTAAGTTTGTCTAAGTTCGTCCCAAGTAAGTCTATTTCAAAGGACGATCTTAGATAAACCTTATAATGAGACTAACAAGACTAACTCGGGACGAAGAAAGACAAACTTTAGTCTCATTCTAAAGTTTATCTAAGTTCATCCCAAATTCGTCTAAGTTTTTCCCAAGTTAGTCTATTTGTAAGGACGAACTTAGATAAACCTTAGAATGAGACTAACGACACTAACTTGGGACGAACAAAGACAAACTTTAGTCTCATTCTAAAGTTTGCCAAAGTTCGTCCCAAGTTAGTGTATTTATAAAGATGAACTTAGATAAACCTTAGAATGAGACTAACGAGACTAACGAGACTAACTTGGCACAAACAAACACAAACTTTAGTCTCATTCTATGGTTTGTCTCAGTTCGTCCCAAGTTTGTCTAAGTTCGTCCCAAGTTAATCTATTTATGAAGACGGACTTAGATAAACCTTAGGAAGAGACTAACGAGACTAACTTGGGACGAAGAAAGACAAACTTTAGTCTCATTCTAAGGTTTGTCTAAGTTGGTCCCAAGTTAGTCTAAGTTCGTCCCAAGTTTGTCTATTTCTAAGGACGAACTTAGAAAAACCTTAGAATGGGACTAACGGTACTAACTTGGGACGAACAAAGACAAACTTTAGTCTCATTCTAAGGTTTGTCTAAGTTCGTCCCAAGTTAGTCTATTTCAAAGGATGAACTTAGATAAACATTATAATGAGACTAACGAGTCTAACTTGGGACGAACAAAGACAAACGTTAGTGTCAATCTACATTTTTTCTAAGTTCGTCCCAAGTTAGTCTAAGTTCGTCCCAAGTTAGTCTCTTTCTAAGGACGAACTTAGACAATCCTTAGAATGAGACTAACGAGACTAACTTGGGACAAACAAAGACAAACGTTAGTCTCATTCTAAGGTTTTTCAAAGTTCATCCCAAGTTTGTCTAAGTTCGATCCAAGTTAGTCTATTTCTAAGTCTGAACTTAGACAAACCTTAGAATGAGACTAACGGGACAAACTTGGGGCGATTAGAGACTAACTTTAGTCTCATTCTAAGGTTTGTCTAAGTTCGTCCCAAGTTAGTCTATTTCAAAGGATGAACTTAGATAAACATTATAATGTGACTAACGAGACTAACTTGGGACGAACAAAGACAAACGTTAGTGTCAATCTATGGTTTTTCAATGTTCGTCCCAAGTTAGTCTAAGTTTGTCCCAAGTTAGTCTCTTTCTAAGGACGAACTTAGACAATCCTTAGAATGAGACTAACGAGACTAACTTGGGACGAACAAAGACAAACGTTAGTCTCATTCTAAGGTTTGACAAAGTTTGTCCTAAGTTTGTCTAAGTTCGTCCCAAGTTAGTCTTTTTCTAAGGACGAACTTAGACAAACCTTAGAATCAGACTAACGAGACTAACTTGGAACGAACAAAGACAAACTTTAGTCTCATTCTAAGGTTTGTCTAAGTTCGTCCCAAGTTAGTCTATTTCAAAGGACGAACTTAGATAAACCTTATAATGAGACTAACGAGACTAACTTGGGATCAACAAAGACAAACGTTAGTGTCAATCTACGGTTTTTCTAAGTTCGTCCCAATTTAGTCCAAGTTCGTCCCAACTTAGTCTCTTTCTAAGGACGAACTTAGACAATCCTTAGAATGAGACTAACGAGACTAACTTGGGAAGAACAAAGACAAACGTTAGTCTCATTATAAGGTTTGTCAAAGTTCATCCCAAGTTTGTCTAAGTTCGATCCAAGTTAGTCTATTTCTAAGGATGAACTTAGACAAACCTTAGAATGAGACTAACGAGACTAACTTGGGACGAATAAAGACAAACTTTAGTCTCATTCTAAGATTTGCCTAAGTTCTTCCAAGTTTGTCTAAGTTTGTCTCAAGTTAGCCTATTTCTAAGGACGAACTTAGATAAACATTAGAATGAGACTAACGAAGCTAACTTGGGACGAACAAAGACAAACTTTAGTCTCATTCTAAGGTTTGACAAAGTTTGTCCTAAGTTTGTCTAAGTTCGTCCCAAGTTAGTCTTTTTCTAAGGACGAACTTAGACAAACCTTAGAATCAGACTAACGAGACTAACTTGGAACGAACAAAGACAAACTTTAGTCTCATTCTAAGATTTGTCTAAGTTCGTCCCAAGTTAGTCTATTTCAAAGGACGAACTTAGATAAACCTTATAATGAGACTAACGAGACTAACTTGGGACGCACAAAGACAAACGTTAGTGTCAATCTACAGTTTTTCTAAGTTCGTCCCAATTTAGTCTAAGTTCGTCCCAAGTTAGTCTCTTTCTAAGGACGAACTTAGACAATCCTTAGAATGAGACTAACAAGACTAACTTGGGAAGAACAAAGACAAACGTTAGTCTCATTATAAGGTTTGTCAAAGTTCATCCCAAGTTTGTCTAAGTTCGATCCAAGTTAGTCTATTTCTAAGGATGAACTTAGACAAACCTTAGAATGAGACTAACGAGACTTACTTGGGACGAATAAAGACAAATTTTAGTCTCATTCTAAGATTTGTCTAAGTTCTTCCAAGTTTGTCTAAGTTTGTCTCAAGTTAGCTTATTTCTAAGGACGAACTTAGATAAACATTAGAATGAGACTAACGAAGCTAACTTGGGACGAACAAAGACAAACTTTAGTCTCATTCTAAGGTTTGACAAAGTTTGTCCTAAGTTTGTCTAAGTTCGTCCCAAGTTAGTCTTTTTCTAAGGACGAACTTAGACAAACCTTAGAATCAGACTAACGACACTAAATTGGGACGAAGAAAGACAAACTTTGGTCTCATTCTAAGGTTTATCTACGTTTGTCCCAAGTTTGTCTAAGTTCGTCCCAAGTTAGTCTATTTCTAAGGATGAACTTAGATAAACCTTAGAATGAGACTAACGACACTAACTTGGGACGAACAAAGACAAACTTTAGTCTCATTCTAAGGTTTGTCAAAGTTCGTGCCAAATTAGTCTATTTCTAAGGACGAACTTAGATAAACCTCAGAATGAGACTAACGAGACTAACTTTGGACGAACAAAGACAAACTTTAGTCTAATTCTAAGGTGTGTCTAAGTTCATCCCAAGTTTGTCTAAGTTCGTTTCAATTAAGTATATTTCTAAGGATGAACTTAGATAAACCTTAGAATGAGAATAACGAGACTAACTTGGGACGAACAAAGACAAACTTTAGTCTCATTCTAAGGTTTGTCAAATTTTGTCCCAAGTTAGTTTATTTCTAAGGACGAACTTAGACAAACCTTAGAATGAGACTAGCGAGACTAACTCGGGATGAACAAAGACAAACTTTAGTCTCATTCTAAGGTTTGTCTAAGTTCATCCTAAGTTTGTCTAAGTTCGTCCCAAGTAAGTCTATTTCAAAGGACGAACTTAGATAAACCTTATAATGAGACTAACAAGACTAACTCGGGACGAAGAAAGACAAACTTTAGTCTCATTCTAAAGTTTATCTAAGTTCATCCCAAATTCGTCTAAGTTTGTCCCAAGTTAGTCTATTTGTAAGGACGAACTTAGATAAACCTTAGAATGAGACTAACGACACTAACTTGGGACGAACAAAGACAAACTTTAGTCTCATTCTAAAGTTTGCCAAAGTTCGTCCCAAGTTAGTGTATTTATAAAGATGAACTTAGATAAACCTTAGAATGAGACTAACGAGACTAACGAGACTAACTTGGCACAAACAAACACAAACTTTAGTGTTATTCTATGGTTTGTCTCAGTTCGTCCCAAGTTTGTCTAAGTTTGTCCCAAGTTAATCTATTTATGAAGACGGACTTAGATAAACCTTAGGAAGAGACTAACGAGACTAACTTGGGACGAAGAAAGACAAACTTTAGTCTCATTCTAAGGTTTGTCTAAGTTCGTCCCAAGTTAGTCTAAGTTCGTCCCAAGTTTGTCTATTTCTAAGGACGAACTTAGATAAACCTTAGAATGAGACTAACGACACTAACTTGGGATGAACAAAGACAAACTTTAGTCTCATTCTAAGGTTTGTCTAAGTTCGTCCCAAGTTAGTCTATTTCAAAGGATGAACATAGATAAACATTATAATGAGACTAACGAGTCTAACTTAGGACGAACAAAGACAAACGTTAGTGTCAATCTACGGTTTTTCTAAGTTCGTCCCAAGTTATTCTAAGTTCGTCCCAAGTTAGTCTCTTTATAAGGACGAACTTAGACAATCCTTAGAATGAGACTAACGAGACTAACTTGGGACAAACAAAGACAAACGTTAGTCTCATTCTAAGGTTTGTCAAAGTTCATCCCAAGTTTGTCTAAGTTCAATCCAAGTTAGTCTATTTCTAAGTCTGAACTTAGACAAACCATAGAATGAGACTAACGAGACAAACTTGGGACGAATAAAGACTAACTTTAGTCTCATTCTAAGATTTGTCTAAGTTCTTCCAAGTTTGTCTAAGTTTGTCTCAAGTTAGTCTACTTCTAAGGACGAACTTAGATAAACATTAGAATGAGACTAACGAAGCTAACTTGGGACGAACAAAGACAAACTTTAGTCTCATTCTAAGGTTTGACAAAGTTTGTCCTAAGTTTGTCTAAGTTCGTCCAAAGTTAGTCTTTTTCTAAGGACGAACTTAGACAAACCTTAGAATCACACTAGTGAGACTAACTTGGAACGAACAAAGACAAACTTTAGTCTCATTCTAAGGTTTGTCTAAGTTCGTCCCAAGTTAGTCTATTTCAAAGGACGAACTTAGATAAACCTTATAATGAGACTAACGACACTAACTTGGGACGAACAAAGACAAAAGTTAGTGTCAATCTACGGTTTTTCTAAGTTAGTCCCAATTTTATTCTAAGTTCGTCCCAAGTTAGTCTCTTTCTAAGGACGAACTTAGACAATCCTTAGAATGAGACTAACTTGGGAAGAACAAAGACAAACGTTAGTCTTATTAAAATGTTTGTCAAAGTTCATCCCAAGTTTGTCTAAGTTCGATCCAAGTTAGTCTATTTCTAAGGATGAACTTAGACAAACCTTAGAATGAGACTAACGAGACTAACTTGGGACGAATAAAGACAAACTTTAGTCTCATTCTAAGATTTGTCTAAGTTCTTCCAAGTTTGTCTAAGTTTGTCTCAAGTTAGCTTATTTCTAAGGACGAACTTAGATAAGCATTAGAATGAGACTAACGAAGCTAACTTGGGACGAACAAAGACAAACTTTAGTCTCATTCTAAGGTTTGACAAAGTTTGTCCTAAGTTTTTCTAAGTTCGTCCCAAGTTAGTCTTTTTCTAAGGACGAACTTAGACAAACCTTAGAATCAGACTAACGACACTAACTTGGGACGAAGAAAGACAAACTTTGGTCTCATTCTAAGGTTTATCTACGTTTGTCCCAAGTTTGTCTAAGTTCGTCCCAAGTTAGTCTATTTCTAAGGACGAACTTAGATAAACCTTAGAATGAGACTAACGAGACTAACTTGGGCCAAATAAAGACAAACTTTATTCTCATTCTAAGGTTTGTCTAAGTTTGAACCAAGTTAGTCTAAGTTCGTCCCCACTTAGTCCATTTCTAAACACAGACAAACCTTAGAATTAGACTAACGAGACTAACTTGGGACGAAGAAAGAAAAACTTTACTCTCATTCTAAGGTTTGTCTAAGTTCGTCCTAAGTTTGTCTATTTCTAAGGACGAACTTAGATAAACCTTAGAATGAGACTAAGGAGACTAACTTGGGACAAACAAAGACAAACTTTAGTCTCATTATAAGGTTTGGCTAAGTTTTTCCCAAGTTTGTCTAAGTCGTCCCAATTTAGTCTATTTCTAAGGACGAACTTAGATAAACCTTAGAATGAGACTAACGAGACTAACTTGGGACAAACAAAGACAAACTTTAGTCTCATTCTATGGTTTGTCTAAGTTCGCCCCAAGTTTGTCTAAGTTCGTCCCAAGTTAGTCTATTTCTAAGGATGGACTTAGATAAACCTTAGAATGAGACTAAATTGGGACGAGCAAAGACAAAAGTTAGTCTAATTCTATGGTTTTTCTAAGTTCGTCCCAAGTTTGTCTAAGTTCGTCCCAAGTTAGTCTCTTTCTAAGGACGAACTTAGACAAACCTTAGAATGAGACTAACGAGACAAACTTGGGACGAAGAAAGATATACTTTAGTCTCATTCTAAGGTTTCTCTAAGTTCATCCCAAGTTAGTCTAAGTTCGTCACAAGTTAGTCTATTTCTAAGGACGAACTTAGATAATCATTAGAATGAGACTAACAAGACTAACTTGGGACGAACAAAGACAAACGTTAGGCTCATTCTAAGGTTTGTCTAAGTTCGTCCCAAGTTTGTCTAAGTTAGTCCCAAGTTAGTCTCTTTCAAAGGAAGAACATAGACAATCCTTAGAATGAGACTAACGAGACTAACTTGGGACGAATAAAGACAAAGTTTAGTCTCATTCTAAGGTTTGTCTAAGTTCGTCCCAAGTTAGTCTATTTCTAAGGACGAACTTAGATAAACCTTAGAATGAGACTAACGAGACTAACTTCGGGCAAACAAACACAAACTTTAGCCTCATTCTAGGGTTTGTCTAAGTTCATTCCAAGTTTGTCTAAGTTCGATCCAAGTCATTCTATTTCTAAGGACGAACTTAGACAAACTTAGAATGAGACTAACGAGACTAGCTTGGGACGTACAAAGGCAAACTTTAGTCTCATTCTAAGGTTTGTCTAAGTTCTTCCATGTTTGTCTAAGTTTTTCTCAAGTTAGTCTATTTCTAAGGATGAAGTTAGATAAACATTCGAATGAGACTAACGAGACAAACTTGGGACGAACAAAGACAAACTTTAGTCTCATTCTAACGTTTGTCTAAGTCTATCCCAAGTTTGTCTAAGTTCGTCCCAACTAAGTCTATTTCTGAGGATGAACTTGGATAAACCTTAGAATGAGACTAGCGAGACTAACTTTGGACGAACAAAGACAAACCTTAGTCTCATTCTAAGGTTTGTCTAAGTTCGTCCTAAGTTTGTCTAAGTTCGTCCCAAGTAAGTCTATTTCTAAGGACGAACTTAGATAAACCTTAGAATGAGACTAACGACACTAACTTGGGACGAACAAAGACAAACTTTAGTCTCATTCTAAGGTTAGTCTAAGTTCGTCCCAAGTTAGTCTATTTCAAAGGATGAACTTAGATAAACATTATAATGAGACTAACGAGACTAACTTGGGACGAACAAAGACAAACGTTAGTGTCAATCTACGGTTTTTATAAGTTCGTCCCAAGTTAGTCTAACTTCGTCCCAAGTTAGTCTCTTTCTAAGGACGAACTTAGACAATCCTTAGAATGAGACTAACGAGACTAACTTGGGACGAACAAAGACAAACGTTACTCTCATTCTAAGGTTTGTCAAAGTTCATCCCAAGTTTGTCTAAGTTCGATCCAAGTTAATCTATTTCTAAGTCTGAACTTAGACAAACCTTAGAATGAGACTAACGAGACAAACTTGGGACGAATAAAGACAAACTTTAGTCTCATTCTAAGATTTGTCTAAGTTCTTCCAAGTTTGTCTAAGTTTGTCTCAAGTTAGTCTATTTCTAAGGACGAACTTAGATAAACATTAGAATGAGACTAACGAAGCTAACTTGGGTCGAACAAAGACAAACTTTAGTCTCATTCTAAGGTTTGTCTAAGTTCGTCCCAAGTTAGTCTATTTCAAAGGATGAACTTAGATAAACATTATAATGAGACTAACGAGACTAACTTGGGACGAACAAAGACAAACGTTAGTGTCAATCTACGGTTTTTCTAAGTTCGTCCCAAGTTAGTCTCTTTCTAAGGACGAACTTAGACAATCCTTAGAATGAGACTAACGAGACTAACTTGGGACGAACAAAGACAAACATTAGTCTCATTCTAAGGTTTGACAAAGTTTGTCCTAAGTTTGTCTAAGTTCGTCCCAAGTTAGTCTTTTTCAAAGGATGAACTTAGACAAACCTTAGAATCAGACTAACGAGACTAACTTGGAACGAACAAAGACAAACTTTAGTCTCATTCTAAGGTTTGTCTAAGTTCGTCCCAAGTTAGTCTATTTCAAAGGACGAACTTAGATAAACCTTATAATGAGACTAACGAGACTAACTTGGGACGAACAAAGACAAACGTTAGTGTCAATCTACGGATTTTCTAAGTTCATCCCAATTTAGTCTAAGTTCGTCCCAAGTTAGTCTCTTTCTAAGGACGAACTTAGACAATCCTTAGAATGAGACTAACGAGACTAACTTGGGAAGAACAAAGACAAACGTTAGTCTCATTATAAGGTTTGTCAAAGTTCATCCCAAGTTTGTCTAAGTTCGATCCAAGTTAGTCTATTTCTAAGGATGAACTTAGACAAACCTTAGAATGAGACTAACGAGACTAACTTGGGACGAATAAAGACAAACTTTAGTCACATTCTAAGATTTGTCTAAGTTCTTCCAAGTTTGTCTAAGTTTGTCTCAAGTTAGCCTATTTCTAAGGACGAACTTAGATAAACATTAGAATGAGACTAACGAAGCTAACTTGGGACGAACAAAGACAAACTTTAGTCTCATTCTAAGGTTTGACAAAGTTTGTCCTAAGTTTGTCTAAGTTCGTCCCAAGTTAGTCTTTTTCTAAGGACGAACTTAGACAAACCTTAGAATCAGACTAACGAGACTAACTTGGAACGAACAAAGACAAACTTTAGTCTCATTCTAAGGTTTGTCTAAGTTAGTCCCAAGTTAGTCTATTTCAAAGGACGAACTTAGATAAACCTTATAATGAGACTAACGAGACTAACTTGGGAAGAACAAAGACAAACGTTAGTGTCAATCTACGGTTTTTCTAAGTTCGTCCCAATTTAGTCTAAATTCGTCCCAAGTTAGTCTCTTTCTAAGGACGAACTTAGACAATCCTTAGAATGAGACTAACGAGACTAACTTGGGAAGAACAAAGACAAACGTTAGTCTCATTATAAGGTTTGTCAAAGTTCATCCCAAGTTTGTCTAAGTTCGATCCAAGTTAGTCTATTTCTAAGGATGAACTTAGACAAACCTTAGAATGAGACTAACGAGACTAACTTGGGACGAATAAAGACAAACTTTAGTCTCATTCTAAGATTTTTCTAAGTTCTTCCAAGTTTTTCTAAGTTTGTCTCAAGTTAGCCTATTTCTAAGGACGAACTTAGATAAACATTAGAATGAGACTAACGAAGCTAACTTGGGACGAACAAAGACAAACTTTAGTCTCATTCTAAGGTTTGACAAAGTTTGTCCTAAGTTTGTCTAAGTTCGTCCCAAGTTAGTCTTTTTCTAAGGACGAACTTAGACAAACCTTAGAATCAGACTAACGACACTAACTTGGGACGAAGAAAGACAAACTTTGGTCTCATTCTAAGGTTTATCTACGTTTGTCCCAAGTTAGTCTAAGTTCGTCCCAAGTTAGTCTATTTCTAAGGATGAACTTAGATAAACCTTAGAATGAGACTAACGACACTAACTTGGGACGAACAAAGACAAACTTTAGTCTCATTCTAAGGTTTGTCAAAGTTCGTGCCAAATTAGTCTATTTCTAAGGACGAACTTAGATAAACCTCAAAATGAGACTAACGAGACTAACTTTGGACGAACAAAGAAAAACTTTAGTCTCATTCTAAGGTTTGTCTAAGTTCGTCCCAAGTTAGTCTATTTCAAAGGATGAACTTAGATAAACATTATAATGAGACTAACGAGACTAACTTGGGACGAACAAAGACAAACGTTAGTGTCAATCTACGGTTTTTCTAAGTTCGTCCCAAGTTAGTCTAAGTTCGTCCCAAGTTAGTCTCTTTCTAAGGACGAACTTAGACAATCCTTAGAATGAGACTAACGAGACTAACTTGGGACGAACAAAGACAATTGTTAGTCTCATTCTAAGGTTTGTCAAAGTTCATCCCAAGTTTGTCTAAGTTCGATCCAAGTTAGTCTATTTCTTAGTCTGAACTTAGACAAACCTTAGAATGAGACTAACAAGACAAACTTGGGATGAATAAAGACAAACTTTAGTCTCATTCTAAGATTTGTCTAAGTTCTTCCAAGTTTGTCTAAGTTTGTCTCAAGTTAGTCTATTTCTAAGGACGAACTTAGATAAACATTAGAATGAGACTAACGAAGCTAACTTGGGACGAACAAAGACAAACTTTAGTCTCATTCTAAGGTTTGACAAAGTTTGTCCTAAGTTTGTCTAAGTTCGTCCCAAGTTAGTCTTTTTCTAAGGACGAACTTAGACAAACCTTAGAATCAGAATAACGAGACTAACTTGGAACGAACAAAGACAAACTTTAGTCTCATTCCAAGGTTTGTCTAAGTTCGCCCCAAGTTAGTCTATTTCAAAGGACGAACTTAGATAAACCTTATAATGAGACTAACGAGACTAACTTGGGACGAACAAAGACAAACGTTAGTGTCAATCTACGGTTTTTCTAAGTTCGTCTCAATTTAGTCTAAGTTCGTCCCAAGTTAGTCTCTTTCTAAGGACGAACTTAGACAATCCTTAGAATGAGACTAACGAGACTAACTTGGGAAGAACAAAGACAAACGTTAGTCTCATTATAAGGTTTGTCAAAGTTCATCCCAAGTTTGTCTAAGTTCGATCCAAGTTAGTCTATTTCTAAGGATAAACTTAGACAAACCTTAGAATGAGACTAACGAGACTAACTTGGGACGAATAAAGACAAACTTTAGTCACATTCTAAGATTTGTCTAAGTTCTTCCAAGTTTGTATTAGTTTGTCTCAAGTTAGCCTATTTCTAAGGACGACCTTAGACAATCCTTAGAATGAGACTAACGAGACTAACTTGGGACGAACAAAGACAAACGTTAGTCTCATTCTAAGGTTTGACAAAGTTTGTCCTAAGTTTGTCTAAGTTCGTCCCAAGTTAGTCTTTTTCTAAGGATGAACTTAGACAAACCTTAGAATCAGACTAACGAGACTAACTTGGAACGAACAAAGACAAACTTTAGTCTCATTCTAAGGTTTGTCTAAGTTCGTCCCAAGTTAGTCTATTTCAAAGGACGAACTTAGATAAACCTTATAATGAGACTAACGAGACTAACTTGGGACGAACAAAGACAAACGTTAGTGTCAATCTACGGTTTTTCTAAGTTCATCCCAATTTAGTCTAAGTTCGTCCCAAGTTAGTCTCTTTCTAAGGACGAACTTAGACAATCCTTAGAATGAGACTAACGAGACTAACTTGGGAAGAACAAAGACAAACGTTAGTCTCATTATAAGGTTTGTCAAAGTTCATCCCAAGTTTGTCTAAGTTCGATCCAAGTTAGTCTATTTCTAAGGACGAACTTAGATAAACCTTAGAATGAGACTAACGACACTAACTTGGGACGAACAAAGACAAACTTTAGTCTCATTCTAAGGTTTGTCTAAGTTCATCCCAAGTTAGTCTATTTCAAAGGATGAACTTAGATAAACATTATAATGAGACTAACGAGTCTAACTTGGGACGAACAAAGACAAACGTTAGTGTCAATCTACGGTTTTTCTAAGTTCGTCCCAAGTTAGTCTAAGTTCGTCCCAAGTTAGTCTCTTTCTAAGGACGAACTTAGACAAACCTTAGAATGAGACTAACGAGACAAACTTGGGAAGAATAAAGACAAACTTTAGTCTCATTCTAAGATTTGTCTAAGTTCTTCCAAGTTTGTCTAAGTTTGTCTCAAGTTAGCCTATTTCTAAGGACGAACTTAGATAAACATTAGAATGAGACTAACGAAGCTAACTTGGGACGAACAAAGACAAACTTTAGTCTCATTCTAAGGTTTGACAAAGTTTGTCCTAAGTTTGTCTAAGTTCGTCCCAAGTTAGTCTTTTTCTAAGGACGAACTTTGACAAACCTTAGAATCAGACTAACGACACTAACTTGGGACGAAGAAAGACAAACTTTGGTCTCATTCTAAGGTTTATCTACGTTTGTCCCAAGTTTGTCTAAGTTCGTCCCAAGTTAGTCTATTTCTAAGGATGAACTTAGATAAACCTTAGAATGAGACTAACGACACTAACTTGGGACGAACAAAGACAAACTTTAGTCTCATTCTAAGGTTTGTCAAAGTTCGTGCCAAATTAGTCTATTTCTAAGGACGAACTTAGATAAACCTCAGAATAAGACTAACGAGACTAACTTTGGACGAACCAAGACAAACTTTAGTCTAATTCTAAGGTTTGTCTAAGTTCATCCCAAGTTTGTCTAAGTTCGTCTCAATTAAGTATATTTCTAAGGATGAACTTAGATAAACCTTAGAATGAGAATAACGAGACTAACTTGGGACGAACAAAGACAAACTTTAGTCTCATTCTAAGGTTTGTCAAATTTTGTCCCAAGTTAGTTTATTTCTAAGGACGAACTTAGACAAACCTTAGAATGAGACTATGTAATTATATCTCCTGTTCAAGCAAGTGTTTACGGTAGAGTTCGGACAGACCTTGAACTCTCTTTACAACAGTTCAAGGTGCAGTTAAGACAGGTCTTGAACACTAACAAAATAGTTCAGTAAACAGAATAAAGGGCAGGAGCACGCACAGATTGATAACCCAGTTCGGCTTCGCCTACTCTGGGGGGTTTCCCACACCCGAAAAAGGGACAACAAATCTTATTACGAGTTTAGGGTAACAGGAGGTCTTACTCTTACACAACACCTTGTTTGTAATGGCCTCACCACTAACACTCCGTCTCTCAGATTTGCAACCGAGGTTTGTAGCAACTCCCCTCGATCCCCTTCGTCCAGACCTACCGTCCGAACGTGCTCGACCTTCACTTGAAGCTCGGATGCTTTCCTTCGAAAGCTTGTTTGCCTTGGTTGTGTGCGCTTGTACGATTGCTTCCAGGTAGTCAGAGTTGCACTTGCTAAGACTACTCTTACACCGATGAGTTTCCAGTAGGGAAAGCTCAATCGGCTGTCGCTCCTCCTCCAATCAGTAGGATTTTCTCGTGTTTATTTTCTCAGCAGGAGCGAAGCTTAATCTGGACGCCCTAGCCTCCTTTTTATAGGCTTTGGAGAAGACAGATCCGGATCTGAATATCCTGATAATAAATCGGAGATACTTCAGAATATTTGCAGAATATCCAACCAAAACCAATCTCCGAAGATGACTTCTGCGCCAAGCCACCCGACAACTTCTCAACCAATCTGCACAGATCTGATCCCGTATCTGATCTGTTGAGATGACTCCATGATGTGTTCCAATCAAATTCTCTCATCGAAATCTTCGGGGGATCCATATCCTTATTCAAATATTCAAGAGATATTCTCTTTTTGAAGGATGATCCGATGGGCTTTAAATCTGGTAAGATAATCTTCGAATGATATCCTGAGTATCTGTTTCTTCATTGACCGACTTCAAACGAAAAAGATCCTCAATCCCAGATCCTCAATCTTCAGAATCTTCTGAATCCAGATCATGCGTCTTCTGCACGCTGTACTTCTGTTCCAGTGCGTGATGGAACTCTTCTTCAACTCTAGCTCGAACTGTCTAAAGCCTGTCTAAAGCCGTTTTGCCAGAGCCTTGCCATCCATGGGAACATCAATCTCCCCCTTGGCATTTTGGCAAAACAAATCAATACTTTAGACAGAACTTGAGGAACCAAAACAGTTACATCAACACACTCCCCCTTTTTGCCACAAACTGGCAAGGGGTCCAATCGAGCCACCTGGTTTCTTCTGGAATCTTGTCAACGCCCCCCTCGAACATGGCCTGGGACAGTGACACATGCCGTGAGTCTGTCGGACCATGGTGTTTCAACTTGCTCCAATCAGTGTAGCCAATGCCTCTACATCCTCCAATCAATCTCTGGGACTTCAAAATTGCATCTAGGTCTTTTGATCCAAAGATTCTCATCTTCACTGATTGCTTGAAATGATTCAGCTAGTCCTTTACTGCCACGTGGTAGTCCATCTCCAGACATATCTCTCTTTGGCTCATGTCAGCATGTCTTTTCTTTAATCAGGACATCAACTCTCTCTGTCTTCTTTATCATCACTGGGCTGTTGTAGAGCGCGCACCAATTGATCGATTCGTGTCCTCTACGCCTGTGTGACCTCAAGTAGTTGTCCGCGTTCAGCTCGGGACAACTTCTCACTAGAAGTACTCCTGATGGAAGACTTAGGTGCGTTCTTCCTGTTCAACCCGGGGTCCTCCAGATCCTTCTTATGACGACCCTTGAACAGCTCGTAAAAGCGATGGGAAGAATATCTGGTGCAGAGACTTGGTAGATATGGCGTGTTCTGCATCTTTGGATGGTCCACAGTCAGATCAGTCTCCTTCAAGAGCTAAAAGATCTCCTCTCCTTTGTACTTCTTCTCATCAAGCATCCTTTCAGTAAAGATCCTTCTGTTCTGCCCTGCTTTCCACTTGGCTGCTATGACTGTACTGGCACACCATACTTCATGCTTAGTCACTCCAGATGGTACACTGGTCGGAACAGACCTTGGAACACTTCTCTTCCTTTTCATTGATGCACTTGCTCCCCCTGCATCTGTTCTCTTACCATCTGTCTTGGAGTTACTTTAGTCGAGCATGCTTGGATGACCACTTTCTTCATTGGTCTCATCTTTTCGGACTTCTTGAGCTCAGCCAATGAGACTAAGTCCTGATTGACCTCACAATCTCCTTTATCTGGTGCCTCCAGAACAGCTTCTTGCATCTTCATATCCGGGTTAGCTGGCTGTTCAAGATCTATCAGAACAGACACTTTCTCAGCAGCCATGTCGATCTCTAAATTCTCTACAGACTCAACAGGCTCATCTTTGTCGTGAGTGAAAGTCCGTTCCTTCTACAAATCCTGGACAACCTCATCAACGTCCTTGTTCATTTCACCAAGCTTGACATCGTCCTCCTCAGATGGATCTGAGACTCATGCACCATCAACCTCTTCCTGATCAGAAAATTGCATCTCTACATCTGTATTAGCTGGATGTTCCAACACGGCCGGCACAGCTGGTCCAGCAGATCCTTTTTCTTCAACCGGTTCATTTTCTGATAGTGTTGCAGAACTAGTATGCACATCTCCTCAAGATTACTGTCTTCTTCAGATGGGTCTGATTTATTAGTGACAACATCTTCATACTCTTGATGCTCCTCTCTGTCACCTTCTCTTCATCGACTACCTCAGCAGTCTTTTCTGCAAAAACATTCATCCAACTCTTCATCAAGAACCAGACTTCTCTTGCTAGTAGGTTCAACACCCTGCTCAATTTCAGAGTCTGACAAATCAAGATTTCTCCCCCTCACAGCACTGATTTATGTAGCGTATTTCCTGGGAGTCCCATTCCTTCTAGGTACGACTTTCCTGCGAAACTATCTGTTCCAGCCTTTTCTCTTAAAATGGTCAGTCCAACTGTTTAGCTGGAGTTCCGTCTGTGACTGACCACGTACTGGAGAACTTAGTTCGAGATGACACACAGACCCAAGGAGGATCTGAGCGTTTCATGCTGAGCTGCATCTAGTGGTTTGGTGAAGATGTCAGCCAATTGCTTGTCCGTTGTCACATGCGTTAGAGTTACCACCTTCCGTTCAACCAATTCTCTGATGAAATGGTGCCTGATATCTATGTGTTTTGTCCTGGAGTGCTGTACTGGATTTTTTGAGATGCTGATTGCGCTCATATTGTCACAGTACAAGGTCATCTCCTTCTGTGTAATTCCGTATTCAGACAGCATTTGTTTCATCCATAGAAGTTGAGTGCAGCTGCTTCCTGCAGCAATGTATTCCGCTTCAGCCGTAGATAGTGAGATGCTGTTTTGCTTTTTGCTGAACCAAGAAACTAGGTTATTTCCCAGGAAGAAGCATCCTCCAGATGTGCTCTTCCGATCCTCAGCATTTCCTGCCCAGTCAGCATCGCAGTAGCCAACCAGATGTGAGTTGGTGTCCTTGGTGTACCAGATTCCAAATTCAACAGTCCCGCACACATATTTTATGATTCTCTTAACTTGTAGGAGATGACTTTCTTTCGGATCCGCCTGGTACCTTGCACAAACTCCTACAGCATACGTAATGTCTGGTCTGCTGGCTGTCAAGTAGAGGAGGCTTCCAATCATACTCCTATACAGCGTCTGATCGACCTTTGTTCCTGCCTCGTCTTTAGTTATCTTTATGTGGGTTGCAGCCGGAGTTCGTTTGTGACTTGCCTTCTCAAGATCAAATTTCTTTATCAGATTCTTGGCATACTTGCTTTGCGAGATAAAAATGCCATCTTCCTTTTGAGTCACTTAAAGACCTAGAAAGTAATTCATCTCCCCGACCATGCCCATTTTGAACTCCTTCTGCATCTGTTCTACGAACTGATCTACTAGTTTCTGGGTGTTGGATCCGAACACAATATCGTCAACATAGATTTGTGCGATAATAAAATCTGACCTTATGTGTTTAACGAAAAGGGTCTTGTCCACTCCCCCTCGCACATATCCATGATCGACGAGGAAGACCGTGAGGCGTTCATACCAAGCTCTAGGCGCTTGTTTGAGACCATACAAGGCTTTCTTCAGGTGATACACCGAATCAGGATGATGAGGATCCTCAAATCCTTTCGGCTGAGCCACATAAACTTCCTCATTCAGAAACCCGTTTAGGAACGCACTTTTCACGTCCATCTGGAACAGTCGAAACTTTAAGTGGCATGCCAGAGCAAGAAGTAAGCGAATGGCTTCAAGGCGTGCTACCGGAGCAAAAGTTTCCTCAAAGTCAATTCCTTCTATTTGTGTGTAGCCTTGTGCAACCAGACGAGCTTAGTTTCTGGTGATGTTTCCTGACGCGTCGGATTTATTTTTGAAAATCCATTTTGTCCCAATGACGTTGATCCCATCAGGCCTTGGAACCAGATCCCAAACATCATTCCGAGCAAATTCTTCCAATTCCTCCTGCATGGCAAGGACCCAATACTCATCAAGTAATGCTTCCTTTACGTTTTTCGGCTCAATTGAGGAGAGGAAACACGAGCAGGCAGCCAATTCTCGGAAGTTGATCTGTTTACTGCGAGTTTGTATTCCATCACGTGGTGATCCAATGACCTCAGAGATCGGGTGATCCCTGGCAATTCGTCGGGAGGGTTGCAAGGTTGAGACATCCTCCTGAGTGTTACTGATATCGGCTTCGGCAGATGAGGAACTTCCAGGGACGATGTCAGTGGATGGTGAGTCACCGTTAGTGTTGTTGGAAGTGTTAGGTTCTCCTTCAGTGTGCTGGGAAGATGGTTGTGTCTCAGGTGCTGTGCAAGAACTATCGTCACTGTCGTCAGAGATAGCCTGTACAACCACTTCATCCTTGACTTTGACATTAATTGATTCCATGACTGTACCTGTCCGCTTGTTGAACACCCGGTATGCACGGCTGTTTGAGGAATACCCCAGAAAAAATCCTTCATCACTCTTTGGGTCCAGCTTCTGTCGGTACTCCCTGTCATTCAGAATATAGCACTCACTTCCAAATATGTGAAAGTATTTGACAGTGGGCTTCTTTCCTTTCCAGAGTTCATAGCACGTCTTTTCCGTTCCAGTGTGAATAGAAACTCGATTTAAAATGTGACATGCCGTGTTCATGGCTTCGGACCAAAACTTCAGAGGAATATTCTTGGCATGGATCATCACCCGGGCCATCTCTTGAATGGTACGATTTTTCCGTTCCACAACTCCATTTTGCTGAGGCGTGATTGCCGAAGAAAACTGATGAGCTATTCCATGTTTCATACAGTAGTTTCTCATAGTAGCATTCTTGAATTCGGTGCCGTTATCACTCCTGATGGACACCAGTTTTTCTCCTCTGTCGTCCCTCTCTCGTTGGATCAAGGTAGCGAGTTCGATGAATTGTTGAGCAGCTTCAGTCTTGTATCGAAGAAACCTTATCCAAGTGAATCTGGTGAAGTCATCGACACATACCAGCACATACTTCTTCCCTCCATAGCTCTCAGTTTGCATTGGTCCCATTAAGTCCATATGGATCAGTTCCAATGGTCGGCTGGTACTGATTTGTGAGACCTTAGGATGAGAGGCTTTGGTTTGTTTCCCGATCTGGCAATCTCCACACACAACATCCGGATTTCCTTTTACATTTGGCATTCCTCGGATGAGTTCAGATGAGCCGAGTTTCTTCAGTGTCTTGAGATTTAGATGACCCAAACGTCTGTGCCAAAGAGACATCTCATCTGCTTGGCTGGACAAGCAAGCTGTTGAAGAATCTATTCCAGTTGAGCCGATGAGATAACAGTTGTTGGCTGCTCTGCTTCCCTTCATCAGGATCCCTCCATCTTTATCGAGAACATGGCATGAGTTGTGAGTGAATTTGACATGATATCCCCCGTCGCAGAGTTGACTAATGCTGATAAGGTTCACTTTTAGTCCTTCCACTAGAACCGTGTCTTTGAGGACAGGTAAATCCGGAACCTTCAATGTCCCACAGCCGATCACCTGTCCCTTTCCACCATCTCCAAATGTGACGAACTGTTTTGTAACAACAGGTCGAATCTTTGCAAGGAACTTGGAGTTTCCCGTCAGATGTGCGGAGCATTCGCTGTCGAAGTACCAGCGATCCTTCTCCATGTTACTTGAGGAGCTGAATGCAACCATGCACACATTATTACTTCTGTAATCTCTTATACAACTATGGACGGTGCTTGATGGTGGCTTTCCCTGTTTTTCAGTAATCTTGAACAGTTCCAGGATCCCACTCAGTGTGTCGAGTGTTTGCTCTGATACCATATGTAATTATATCTCCTGTTCAAGCAAGTGTTTACGGTAGAGTTCGGACAGAACTTGAACTCTCTTTACAACAGTTCAAGGTTCAGTTAAGACAGGTCTTGAACACTAACACAACAGTTCAGTAAACAGAATAAAGGGCAGGAGCACGCACAGATTGATAACCCAGTTCGGCTTCGCCTACTCTGGGGGTTTCCCACACCCGAAAAAGGGACAACAAATCTTATTACGAGTTTAGGGTAACAGGAGGTCTTACTCTTACACAACACCTTGTTTGTAATGGCCTCACCACTAACACTCCGTCTCTCAGATTTGCAACCGAGGTTTGTAGCAACTCCCCTCGATCCCCTTCGTCCAGACCTACCGTCCGAATGTGCTCGACCTTCACTTGAAGCTCGGATGCTTTCCTTCGAAAGCTTGTTTGCCTTGGTTGTGTGCGCTTGTACGATTGCTTCCAGGTAGTCTGAGTTGCACTTGCTAAGACTACTCTTACACCGATGAGTTTCCAGTAGGGAAAGCTCAATCGGCTGTCGCTCCTCCTCCAATCAGTAGGATTTTCTCGTGTTTATTTTCTCAGCAGGAGCGAAGCTTAATCTGGACGCCCTAGCCTCCTTTTTATAGGCTTTGGAGAAGACAGATCCGGATCTGAATATCCTGATAATAAATCGGAGATACTTCAGAATATTTGCAGAATATCCAACCAAAACCAATCTCCGAAGATGACTTCTGCGCCAAGCCACCCGACAACTTCTCAACCAATCTGCATAGATCTGATCCCGTATCTGATCTGTTGAGATGACTCCATGATGTGTTCCAATCAAGTTCTCTCATCGAAATCTTCGGGGGATCCATATCCTTATTCAAATATTCAAGAGATATTCTCTTTTTGAAGGATGATCCGATGGGCTTTAAATCTGGTAAGATAATCTTCGAATGATATCCTGAGTATCTGTTTCTTCATTGACCGACTTCAAACGAAAAAGATCCTCAATCCCAGATCCTCAATCTTCATAATCTTCTGAATCCAGATCATGCATCTTCTGCACGCTGTACTTCTGTTCCAGTGCGTGATGGAACTCTTCTTCAACTCTAGCTCAAACTGTCTAAAGCCTGTCTAAAGCCGTTTTGCCAGAGCCATGCCATCCATGGGAACATCAGACTAGCGAGACTAACTCGGGATGAACAAAGACAAACTTTAGTCTCATTCTAAGGTTTGTCTAAGTTCATCCTAAGTTTGTCTAAGTTCATCCCAAGTAAGTCTATTTCAAAGGAGGAACTTCGATAAACCTTATAATGAGACTAACAAGACTAACTCGGGACGAAGAAAGACAAACTTTAGTCTCATTCTAAAGTTTATCTAAGTTCATCCCAAATTCGTCTAAGTTTGTCCCAAGTTAGTCTATTTGTAAGGACGAACTTAGTTAAACCTTAGAATGAGACTAACGACACTAACTTGGGACGAACAAAGACAAACGTTAGTCTCATTCTAAGGTTTGTCAAAGTTCATCCCAAGTTTGTCTAAGTTCGATCCAAGTTAGTCTATTTCTAAGTCTGAACTTAGACAAACCTTAGAATGAGACTAACGAGACAAACTTGGGACGAATAAAGACAAACTTTAGTCTCATTCTAAGATTTGTACAAGTTCTTCCAAGTTTGTCTAAGTTTGTCTCAAGTTAGCCTATTTCTAAGGACGAACTTAGATAAACATTAGAATGAGACTAACGAAGCTAACTTGGGACGAACAAAGACAAAGTTCGTCCCAAGTTAGTGTATTTATAAAGATGAACTTAGATAAAACTTAGAATGAGAATAACGAGACTAACGAGACTAACTTGGCACAAACAAACACAAACTTTAGTCTCATTCTATGGTTTGTCTCAGTTCGTCCCAAGTTTGTCTAAGTTCGTCCCAAGTTAATATATTTATGAAGACGGACTTAGATAAACCTTAGGAAGAGACTAACGAGACTAACTTGGGACGAAGAAAGACAAACTTTAGTCTCATTCTAAGGTTTGTCTAAGTTCGTCCCAAGTTAGTCTAAGTTCGTCCCAAGTTTGTCTATTTCTTAGGACGAACTTAGATAAACCTTAGAATGAGACTAACGACACTAACTTGGGACGAACAAAGACAAACTTTAGTCTCATTCTAAGGTTTGTCTAAGTTCATCCCAAGTTAGTCTATTTCAAAGGATGAACTTAGATAAACATTATAATGAGACTAACGAGTCTAACTTGGGACGAACAAAGACAAACGTTAGTGTCAATCTACGGTTTTTCTAAGTTCGTCCCAAGTTAGTCTAAGTTCGTCCCAAGTTAGTCTCTTTCTAAGGACGAACTTAGACAATCCTTAGAATGAGACTAACGAGACTAACTTGGGACAAACAAAGACAAACGTTAGTCTCATTCTAAGGTTTGTCAAAGTTCATCCCAAGTTTGTCTAAGTTCGATCCAAGTTAGTCTATTTCTAAGTCTGAACTTAGACAAACCTTAGAATGAGACTAACGAGACAAACTTGGGACGAATAAAGACAAACTTTAGTCTCATTTCAAGATTTGTCTAAGTTCTTCCAAGTTTGTCTAAGTTTGTCTCAAGTTAGCCTATTTCTAAGGACGAACTTAGATAAACATTAGAATGAGACTAACGAAGCTAACTTGGGACGAACAAAGACAAACTTTAGTCTCATTCTAAGGTTTGACAAAGTATGTCCTAAGTTTGTCTAAGTTCGTCCCAAGTTAGTCTTTTTCTAAGGACGAACTTAGACAAACCTTAGAATCAGACTAACGACACTAACTTGGGACGAAGAAAGACAAACTTGGGTCTCATTCTAAGGTTTATCTACGTTTGTCCCAAGTTTGTCTAAGTTCGTACCAAGTTGGTCTATTTCTAAGGATGAACTTAGATAAACCTTAGAATGAGACTAACGACACTAACTTGGGACGAACAAAGACAAACTTTAGTCTCATTCTAAGGTTTGTCAAAGTTCGTGCCAAATTAGTCTATTTCTAAGGACGAACTTAGATAAACCTCAGAATAAGACTAACGAGACTAACTTTGGACGAACCAAGACAAACTTTAGTCTAATTCTAAGGTTCGTCTAAGTTCATCCCAAGTTTGTCTAAGTTTGTTTCAATTAAGTATATTTCTAAGGATGAACTTAGATAAACCTTAGAATGAGAATAACGAGACTAACTTGGGACGAACAAAGACAAACTTTAGTCTCATTCTAAGGTTTGTCAAATTTTGTCCCAAGTTAGTTTATTTCTAAGGACGAACTTAGACAAACCTTAGAATGAGACTAGCGAGACTAACTCGGGATGAACAAAGACAAACTTTAGTCTCATTCTAAGGTTTGTCTAAGTTCATCCTAAGTTTGTCTAAGTTCGTCCCAAGTAAGTCTATTTCAAAGGACGAATTTAGATAAACCTTATAATGAGACTAACAAGACTAACTCGGGACGAAGAAAGAAAAACTTTAGTCTCATTCTAAAGTTTATCTAAGTTCATCCCAAATTCGTCTAAGTTTGTCCCAAGTTAGTCTATTTGTAAGGACGAACTTAGACAAACCTTAGAATCAGACTAATGACACTAACTTGGGACGAAGAAAGACAAACTTTGGTCTCATTCTAAGGTTTATCTACGTTTGTCCCAAGTTTGTCTAAGTTCGTCCCAAGTTAGTCTATTTCTAAGGATAAACTTAGATAAACCTTAGAATGAGACTAACGACACTAACTTGGGACGAACAAAGACAAACTTTAGTCTCATTCTAAGGTTTGTCAAAGTTCGTGCCAAATTAGTCTATTTCTAAGGATGAACTTAGATAAACATTATAATGAGACTAACGAGACTAACTTGGGACGAACAAAGACAAACGTTAGTGTCAATCTACGGTTTTTCTAAGTTCGTCCCAAGTTAGTCTAAGTTCGTCCCAAGTTAGTCTCTTTCTAAGGACGAACTTAGACAATCCTTAGAATGAGACTAACGAGACTAACTTGGGACGAACAAAGACAAACTTTAGTCTCATTCTAAGGTTTGTCAAAGTTCATCCCAAGTTTGTCTAAGTTCGATCCAAGTTAGTCTATTTCTTAGTCTGAACTTAGACAAACCTTAGAATGAGACTAACGAGACAAACTTGGGACGAATAAAGACAAACTTTAGTCTCATTCTAAGATTTGTCTAAGTTCTTCCAAGTTTGTCTAAGTTTGTCTCAAGTTAGTCTATTTCTAAGGACGAACTTAGATAAACATTAGAATGAGACTAACGAAGCTAACTTGGGACGAACAAAGACAAACTTTAGTCTCATTCTAAGGTTTGACAAAGTTTGTCCTAAGTTTGTCTAAGTTCGTCCCAAGTTAGTCTTTTTCTAAGGACGAACTTAGACAAACCTTAGAATCATAATAACGAGACTAACTTGGAACGAACAAAGACAAACTTTAGTCTCATTCTAAGGTTTGTCTAAGTTCGCCCCAAATTAGTCTATTTCAAAGGACGAACTTAGATAAACCTTATAATGAGACTAACGAGACTAACTTGGGACGAACAAAGACAAACGTTAGTGTCAATCTACGGTTTTTCTAAGTTCGTCTCAATTTAGTCTAAGTTCGTCCCAAGTTAGTCTCTTTCTAAGGACGAACTTAGACAATCCTTAGAATGAGACTAACGAGACTAACTTGGGAAGAACAAAGACAAACGTTAGTCTCATTATAAGGTTTGTCAAAGTTCATCCCAAGTTTGTCTAAGTTCGATCCAAGTTAGTCTATTTCTAAAGGTAAACTTAGACAAACCTTAGAATGAGACTAACGAGACTAACTTGGGACGAATAAAGACAAACTTTAGTCACATTCTAAGATTTGTCTAAGTTCTTCCAAGTTTGTCTAAGTTTTTCTCAAGTTAGCCTATTTCTAAGGACGACCTTAGACAATCCTTAGAATGAGACTAACGAGACTAACTTGGGACGAACAAAGACAAACGTTAGTCTCATTCTAAGGTTTGACAAAGTTTGTCCTAAGTTTGTCTAAGTTCGTCCCAAGTTAGTCTTTTTCTAAGGATGAACTTAGACAAACCTTAGAATCAGACTAACGAGACTAACTTGGAACGAACAAAGACAAACTTTAGTCTCATTCTAAGGTTTGTCTAAGTTCGTCCCAAGTTAGTCTATTTCAAAGGACGAACTTAGATAAACCTTATAATGAGACTAACGAGACTAACTTGGGACGAACAAAGACAAACGTTAGTGTCAATCTACGGTTTTTCTAAGTTCATCCCAATTTAGTCTAAGTTCGTCCCAAGTTAGTCTCTTTCTAAGGACGAACTTAGACAATCCTTAGAATTAGACTAACGAGACTAACATGGGAAGAACAAAGACAAACGTTAGTCTCATTATAAGGTTTGTCAAAGTTCATCCCAAGTTAGTCTATTTCAAAGGATGAACTTAGATAAACATTATAATGAGACTAACGAGTCTAACTTGGGACGAACAAAGACAAACGTTAGTGTCAATCTACGATTTTTCTAAGTTCGTCCCAAGTTAGTCTAAGTTCGTCCCAAGTTAGTCTCTTTCTAAGGACGAACTTAGACAATCCTTAGAATGAGACTAACGAGACTAACTTGGGACAAACAAAGACAAACGTTAGTCTCATTCTAAGGTTTGTCAAAGTTCATCCCAAGTTTGTCTAAGTTCGATCCAAGTTAGTCTATTTCTAAGTCTGAACTTAGACAAACCTTAGAATGAGACTAACGAGACAAACTTGGGACGAATAAAGACAAACTTTAGTCTCATTTCAAGATTTGTCTAAGTTCTTCCAAGTTTGTCTAAGTTTGTCTCAAGTTAGCCTATTTCTAAGGACGAACTTCGATAAAAATTAGAATGAGACTAACGAAGCTAACTTGGGACGAACAAAGACAAACTTTAGTCTCATTCTAAGGTTTGACAAAGTTTGTCCTAAGTTTGTCTAAGTTCGTCCCAAGTTAGTCTTTTTCTAAGGACGAACTTAGACAAACCTTAGAATCAGACTAACGACACTAACTTGGGACGAAGAAAGACAAACTTTGGTCTCATTCTAAGGTTTATCTACGTTTGTCCCAAGTTTGTCTAAGTTCGTCCCAAGTTAGTCTATTTCTAAGGATGAACTTAGATAAACCTTAGAATGAGACTAACGACACTAACTTGGGACGAACAAAGACAAACTTTAGTCTCATTCTAAGGTTTGTCAAAGTTCGTGCCAAATTAGTCTATTTCTAAGGACGAACTTAGATAAACCTCAGAATAAGACTAACGAGACTAACTTTGGACGAACCAAGACAAACTTTAGTCTAATTCTAAGGTTTGTCTAAGTTCATCCCAAGTTTGTCTAAGTTCGTTTCAATTAAGTATATTTCTAAGGATGAACTTAGATAAACCTTAGAATGAGAATAACGAGACTAACTTGGGACGAACAAAGACAAACTTTAGTCTCATTCTAAGGTTTGTCAAATTTTGTCCCAAGTTAGTTTATTTCTAAGGACGAACTTAGACAAACCTTAGAATGAGACTAGCGAGACTAACTCGGGATGAACAAAGACAAACTTTAGTCTCATTCTAAGGTTTGTCTAAGTTCATCCTAAGTTTGTCTAAGTTCGTCCCAAGTAAGTCTATTTCAAAGGACGAACTTAGATAAACCTTATAATGAGACTAACAAGACTAACTCGGGACGAAGAAAGACAAACTTTAGTCTCATTCTAAAGTTTATCTAAGTTCATCCCAAATTCGTCTAAGTTTGTCCCAAGTTAGTCTATTTGTAAGGACGAACTTAGATAAACCTTAGAATGAGACTAACGACACTAACTTGGGACGAACAAAGACAAACTTTAGTCTCATTCTAAAGTTTGCCAAAGTTCGTCCCAAGTTAGTGTATTTATAAAGATGAACTTAGATAAACCTTAGAATGAGACTAACGAGACTAACGAGACTAACTTGGCACAAACAAACACAAACTTTAGTCTCATTCTATGGTTTGTCTCAGTTCGTCCCAAGTTTGTCTAAGTTCGTCCCAAGTTAATCTATTTATGAAGACGGACTTAGATAAACCTTAGGAAGAGACTAACGAGACTAACTTGGGACGAAGAAACACAAACTTTAGTCTCATTCTAAGGTTTGTCTAAGTTCATCCCAAGTTAGTCTAAGTTCGTCCCAAGTTTGTCTATTTCTAAGGATGAACTTAGACAAACCTTAGAATGAGACTAACGACACTAACTTGGGACGAACAAAGACAAACTTTAGTCTCATTCTAAGGTTTGTCAAAGTTCATCCCAAGTTAGTCTATTTCAAAGGATGAACTTAGATAAACATTATAATGAGACTAACGAGTCTAACTTGGGACGAACAACGACAAACGTTAGTGTCAATCTACGGTTTTTCTAAGTTCGTCCCAAGTTAGTCTAAGTTCGTCCCAAGTTAGTCTCTTTCTAAGGACGAACTCAGACAATCCTTAGAATGAGACTAACGAGACTAACTTGGGACAAACAAAGACAAACGTTAGTCTCATTCTAAGGTTTGTCAAAGTTCATCCCAAGTTTGTCTAAGTTAGTCTTTTTCTAAGGATGAACTTAGACAAACCTTAGAATCAGACTAACTAAACTAACTTGGAACGAACAAAGACAAACTTTAGTCTCATTCTTAGGTTTGTCTAAGTTCGTCCCAAGTTAGTCTATTTCAAAGGACGAACTTAGATAAACCTTATAATGAGACTAACGAGACTAACTTGGGACGAACAAAGACAAACGTTAGTGTCAATCTACGGTTTTTCTAAGTTCGTCTCAATTTAGTCTAAGTTCGTCCCAAGTTAGTCTCTTTCTAAGGACGAACTTAGACAATCCTTAGAATGAGACTAACGAGACTAACTTGGGAAGAACAAAGACAAACGTTATTCTCATTATAAGGTTTGTCAAAGTTCATCCCAAGTTTGTCTAAGTTCGATCCAAGTTAGTCTATTTCTAAGGATGAACTTAGACAAACCTTAGAATGAGACTAACGAGACTAACTTGGGACGAATAAAGACAAACTTTAGTCACATTCTAAGATTTGTCTAAGTTCTTCCAAGTTTGTCTAAGTTTGTCTCAAGTTAGCCTATTTCTAAGGACGAACTTAGATAAACATTAGAATGAGACTAACGAAGCTAACTTGGGACGAACAAAGACAAACTTTAGTCTCATTCTAAGGTTTGACAAAGTTTGTCCTAAGTTTGTCTAAGTTCGTCCCAAGTGAGTCTTTTTCTAAGGACGAACTTAGACAAACCTTAGAATCAGACTAACGAGACTAACTTGGAACGAACAAAGATAAACGTTAATCTCATTCTAAGGTTTGTCTAAGTTCGTCCCAAGTTAGTCTATTTCAAAGGACGAACTTAGAGAAACCTTATAATGAGACTAACGAGACTAACTTGGGACGAACAAAGACAAACGTTAGTGTCAATCTACGGTTTTTCTAAGTTCGTCCCAATTTAGTCTAAGTTCATCCCAAGTTAGTCTCTTTCTAAGGACGAACTTAGACAATCCTTAGAATGAGACTAACGAGACTAACTTGGGAAGAACAAAGACAAACGTTAGTCTCATTATAAGGTTTGTCAAAGTTCATCCCAAGTTTGTCTAAGTTCGATCCAAGTTAGTCTATTTCTAAGGATGAACTTAGACAAACCTTAGAATGAGACTAACGAGACTAACTTGGGACGAATAAAGACAAACTTTAGTCTCATTCTAAGATTTGTCTAAGTTCTTCCAAGTTTGTCTAAGTTTGTCTCAAGTTAGCCTATTTCTAAGGACGAACTTAGATAAACATTAGAATGAGACTAACGAAGCTAACTTGGGACGAACAAAGACAAACTTTAGTCTCATTCTAAGGTTTGACAAAGTTTGTCCTAAGTTTGTCTAAGTTCATACCAAGTTAGTCTTTTTCTAAGGACGAACTTTGACAAACCTTAGAATCAGACTAACGACACTAACTTGGGACGAAGAAAGACAAACTTTGGTCTCATTCTAAGGTTTATCTACGTTTGTCCCAAGTTTGTCTAAGTTCGTCCCAAGTTAGTCTATTTCTAAGGATGAACTTAGACAATCCTTAGAATGAGACTAACGAGACTAACTTGGGACGAACAAAGACAAACGTTAGTCTCATTCTAAGGTTTGACAAAGTTTGTCCTAAGTTTGTCTAAGTTCGTCCCAAGTTAGTCTTTTTCTAAGGATGAACTTAGACAAACCTTAGAATCAGACTAACGAGACTAACTTGGAACGAACAAAGACAAACTTTAGTCTCATTCTAAGGTTTGTCTAAGTTCGTCCCAAGTTAGTCTATTTCAAAGGACGAACTTAGATAAACCTTATAAGGAGACTAACGAGACTAACTTGGGACGAACAAAGACAAACATTAGTGTCAATCTACGGTTTTTCTAAGTTCATCCCAATTTAGTCTAAGTTCGTCCCAAGTTAGTCTCTTTCTAAGGACGAACTTAGACAATCCTTAGAATGAGACTAACGAGACTAACTTGGGAAGAACAAAGACAAACGTTAGTCTCATTATAAGGTTTGTCAAAGTTCATCCCAAGTTTGTCTAAGTTCGATCCAAGTTAGTCTATTTCTAAGGATGAACTTAGATAAACATTATAATGAGACTAACGAGTCTAACTTGGGACGAACAACGACAAACGTTAGTGTCAATCTACGGTTTTTCTAAGTTCGTCCCAAGTTAGTCTAAGTTCGTCCCAACTTAGTCTCTTTCTAAGGACGAACTTAGACAATCCTTAGAATGAGACTAACGGGACTAACTTGGGACGAACAAAGACAAACGTTAGTCTCATTCTAAGGTTTGTCAAAGTTCATCCCAAGTTTGTCTAAGTTCGATCCAAGTTAATCTATTTCTAAGTCTGAACTTAGAAAAACCTTAGAATGAGACTAACGAGACAAACTTGGGACGAATAAAGACAAACTTTAGTCTCATTCTAAGATTTGTCTAAGTTCTTCCAAGTTTGTCTAAGTTTGTCTCAAGTTAGTCTATTTCTAAGGACGAACTTAGATAAACATTAGAATGAGACTAACGAAGCTAACTTGGGACGAACAAAGACAAACTTTATTCTCATTCTAAGGTTTGTCTAAGTTCGTCCCAAGTTAGTCTATTTCAAAGGATGAACTTAGATAAACATTATAATGAGACTAACGAGACTAACTTGGGACGAACAAAGACAAACGTTAGTGTTAATCTACGGTTTTTCTAAGATCGTCCCAAGTTAGTCTCTTTCTAAGGACGAACTTAGACAATCCTTAGAATGAGACTAACGAGACTAACTTGGGACGAACAAAGACAAACGTTAGTCTCATTCTAAGGTTTGACAAAGTTTGTCCTAAGTTTGTCTAAGTTCATCCCAAGTTAGTCTTTTTCTAAGGATGAACTTAGACAAACCTTAGAATCAGACTAACGAGACTAACTTGGAACGAACAAAGACAAACTTTAGTCTCATTCTAAGGTTTGTCTAAGTTCGTCCCAAGTTAGTCTATTTCAAAGGACGAACTTAGATAAACCTTATAATGAGACTAACGATACTAACGAGACTAACTTGGGACGAACAAAGACAAACGTTAGTGTCAATCTACGGTTTTTCTAAGTTCATCCCAATTTAGTCTAAGTTCGTCCCAAGTTAGTCTCTTTCTAAGGACGAACTTAGACAATCCTTAGAATGAGACTAACGAGACAAACTTGGGAAGAACAAAGACAAACGTTAGTCTCATTATAAGGTTTGTCAAAGTTCATCCCAAGGTTGTCTAAGTTCGATCCAAGTTAGTTTATTTCTAAGGATGAACTTAGACAAACCTTAGAATGAGACTAACGAGACTAACTTGGGATGAATAAAGACAAACTTTAGTCACATTCTTAGATTTGTCTAAGTTCTTCCAAGTTTGTCTAAGTTTGTCTCAAGTTAGCCTATTTCTAACGACGAACTTAGATAAACATTAGAATGAGACTAACGAAGCTAACTTGGGACGAACAAAGACAAATTTTAGTCTCATTCTAAGGTTTGACAAAGTTTGTCCTAAGTTTGTCTAAGTTCGTCCCCAGTTAGTCTTTTTCAAAGGACGAACTTTGACAAACCTTAGAATCTGACTAACGAGACTAACTTGGAACGAACAAAGACAAACTTTAGTCTCATTCTAAGGTTTGTCTAAGTTCGTCCCAAGTTAGTCTATTTCAAAGGACGAACTTAGATAAACCTTATAATGAGACTAACGAGACTAACTTGGGATGAACAAAGACAAACGTTAGTGTCAATCTACCGTTTTTCTAAGTTCGTCCCAATTTAGTCTAAGTTCGTCCCAAGTTAGTCTCTTTCTAAGGACGAACTTAGACAATCCTTAGAATGAGACTAACGAGACTAACTTGGGACGAACAAAGACAAACGTTAGTCTCATTCTAAGGTTTGTCAAAGTTCATCCCAAGTTTGTCAAAGTTCGATCCAAGTTAATCTATTTCTAAGTCTGAACTTAGACAAACCTTAGAATGAGACTAACGAGACAAACTTGGGACGAATAAAGACAAACTTTGGTCTCATTCTAAGATTTGTCTAAGTCCTTCCAAGTTTGTGTAAGTTTGTCTCAAGTTAGTCTATTTCTAAGGACGAACTTAGATAAACATTAGAATGAGACTAACGAAGCTAACTTGGGATGAACAAAGACAAACTTTAGTCTCATTCTAAGGTTTGTCTAAGTTCGTCCCAAGTTAGTCTATTTCAAAGGATGAACTTAGATAAACATTATAATGAGACTAACGAGACTAACTTGGGACGAACAAAGACAAACGTTAGTGTCAATCTACGGTTTTTCTAAGTTCGTCCCAAGTTAGTCTCTTTCTAAGGACGACCTTAGACAATCCTTAGAATGAGACTAACGAGACTAACTTGGGACGAACAAAGACAAACGTTAGTCTCATTCTAAGGTTTGACAAAGTTTGTCCTAAGTTTGTCTAAGTTCGTCCCAAGTTAGTCTTTTTCTAAGGATGAACTTAGACAAACCTTAGAATCAGACTAACGAGACTAACTTGGAACGAACAAAGACAAACTTTAGTTTCATTCTAAGGTTTGTCTAAGTTCATCCCAAGTTAGTCTATTTCAAAGGACGAACTTAGATAAACCTTATAATGAGACTAACGAGACTAACGAGACTAACTTGGGACGAACAAAGACAAACGTTAGTGTCAATCTACGGTTTTTCTAAGTTCATCCCAATTTAGTCTAAGTTCGTCCCAAGTTAGTCTCTTTCTAAGGACTAACTTAGACAATCCTTAGAATGAGACTAACGAGACAAACTTGGGAAGAACAAAGACAAACGTTAGTCTCATTATAAGGTTTGTCAAAGTTCATCCCAAGGTTGTCTAAGTTCGATCCAAGTTAGTCAATTTCTAAGGATGAACTTAGACAAACCTTAAAATGAGACTAACGAGACTAACTTGGGATGATTAAAGACAAACTTTAGTCACATTCTTAGATTTGTCTAAGTTCTTCCAAGTTTGTCTAAGTTTGTCTCAAGTTAGCCTATTTCTAAGGACGAACTTAGATAAACATTAGAATGAGACTAACGAAGCTAACTTGGGACGAACAAAGACAAACTTTAGTCTCATTCTAAGGTTTGACAAAGTTTGTCCTAAGTTTGTCTAAGTTCATCCCAAGTTAGTCTTTTTCTAAGGACGAACTTAGACAAACCTTAGAATCTGACTAACGAGACTAACTTGGAACGAACAAAGACAAACTTTAGTCTCATTCTAAGGTTTGTCTAAGTTCGTCCCAAGTTAGTCTATTTCAAAGGACGAACTTAGATAAACCTTATAATGAGACTAACGAGACTAACTTGGGATGAACAAAGACAAACGTTAGTGTCAATCTACGGTTTTTCTAAGTTCGTCCCAATTTAGTCTAAGTTCGTCCCAAGTTAGTCTCTTTCTAAGGACGAACTTAGACAATCCTTAGAATGAGACTAACGAGACTAACTTGGGACGAACAAAGACAAACGTTAGTCTCATTCTAAGGTTTGTCAAAGTTCATCCCAAGTTTGTCTAAGTTAGTCTTTTTCTAAGGATGAACTTAGACAAACCTTAGAATCAGACTAACTAAACTAACTTGGAACGAACAAAGACAAACTTTAGTCTCATTCTTAGGTTTGTCTAAGTTCGTCCCAAGTTAGTCTATTTCAAAGGACGAACTTAGATAAACCTTATAATGAGACTAACGAGACTAACTTGGGACGAACAAAGACAAACGTTAGTGTCAATCTACGGTTTTTCTAAGTTCATCTCAATTTAGTCTAAGTTCGTCCCAAGTTAGTCTCTTTCTAAGGACGAACTTAGACAATCCTTAGAATGAGACTAACGAGACTAACTTGGGAAGAACAAAGACAAACGTTATTCTCATTATAAGGTTTGTCAAAGTTCATCCCAAGTTTGTCTAAGTTCGATCCAAGTTAGTCTATTTCTAAGGATGAACTTAGACAAACCTTAGAATGAGACTAACGAGACTAACTTGGGACGAATAAAGACAAACTTTAGTCACATTCTAAGATTTGTCTAAGTTCTTCCAAGTTTGTCTAAGTTTGTCTCAAGTTAGCCTATTTCTAAGGACGAACTTAGATAAACATTAGAATGAGACTAACGAAGCTAACTTGGGACGAACAAAGACAAACTTTAGTCTCATTCTAAGGTTTGACAAAGTTTGTCCTAAGTTTGTCTAAGTTCGTCCCAAGTGAGTCTTTTTCTAAGGACGAACTTAGACAAACCTTAGAATCAGACTAACGAGACTAACTTGGAACGAACAAAGATAAACGTTAATCTCATTCTAAGGTTTGTCTAAGTTCGTCCCAAGTTAGTCTATTTCAAAGGACGAACTTAGAGAAACCTTATAATGAGACTAACGAGACTAACTTGGGACGAACAAAGACAAACGTTAGTGTCAATCTACGGTTTTTCTAAGTTCGTCCCAATTTAGTCTAAGTTCATCCCAAGTTAGTCTCTTTCTAAGGACGAACTTAGACAATCCTTAGAATGAGACTAACGAGACTAACTTGGGAAGAACAAAGACAAACGTTAGTCTCATTATAAGGTTTGTCAAAGTTCATCCCAAGTTTGTCTAAGTTCGATCCAAGTTAGTCTATTTCTAAGGATGAACTTAGACAAACCTTAGAATGAGACTAACGAGACTAACTTGGGACGAATAAAGACAAACTTTAGTCTCATTCTAAGATTTGTCTAAGTTCTTCCAAGTTTGTCTAAGTTTGTCTCAAGTTAGCCTATTTCTAAGGACGAACTTAGATAAACATTAGAATGAGACTAACGAAGCTAACTTGGGACGAACAAAGACAAACTTTAGTCTCATTCTAAGGTTTGACAAAGTTTGTCCTAAGTTTGTCTAAGTTCATCCCAAGTTAGTCTTTTTCTAAGGACGAACTTTGACAAACCTTAGAATCAGACTAACGACACTAACTTGGGACGAAGAAAGACAAACTTTGGTCTCATTCTAAGGTTTATCTACGTTTGTCCCAAGTTTGTCTAAGTTCGTCCCAAGTTAGTCTATTTCTAAGGATGAACTTAGACAATCCTTAGAATGAGACTAACGAGACTAACTTGGGACGAACAAAGACAAACGTTAGTCTCATTCTAAGGTTTGACAAAGTTTGTCCTAAGTTTGTCTAAGTTCGTCCCAAGTTAGTCTTTTTCTAAGGATGAACTTAGACAAACCTTAGAATCAGACTAACGAGACTAACTTGGAACGAACAAAGACAAACTTTAGTCTCATTCTAAGGTTTGTCTAAGTTCGTCCCAAGTTAGTCTATTTCAAAGGACGAACTTAGATAAACCTTATAAGGAGACTAACGAGACTAACTTGGGACGAACAAAGACAAACATTAGTGTCAATCTACGGTTTTTCTAAGTTCATCCCAATTTAGTCTAAGTTCGTCCCAAGTTAGTCTCTTTCTAAGGACGAACTTAGACAATCCTTAGAATGAGACTAACGAGACTAACTTGGGAAGAACAAAGACAAACGTTAGTCTCATTATAAGGTTTGTCAAAGTTCATCCCAAGTTTGTCTAAGTTCGATCCAAGTTAGTCTATTTCTAAGGATGAACTTAGACAAACCTTAGAATGAGACTAACGAGACTAACTTGGGACGAATAAAGACAAACTTTAGTCACATTCTAAGATTTGTCTAAGTTCTTCCAAGTTTGTCTAAGTTTGTCTCAAGTTAGCCTATTTCTGAGGACGAACTTAGATAAACATTAGAATGAGACTAACGAAGCTAACTTGGGACGAACAAAGACAAACTTTAGTCTCATTCTAAGGTTTGACAAAGTTTGTCCTAAGTTTGTCTAAGTTCATCGCAAGTTAGTCTTTTTCTAAGGACGAACTTAGACAAACCTTAGAATCAGACTAACGAGAGTAACTTGGAACGAACAAAGACAAACGTTAGTCTCATTCTAAGGTTTGTCTAAGTTCGTCACAAGTTAGTCTATTTCAAAGGACGAACTTAGAGAAACCTTATAATGAGACTAACGAGACTAACTTGGGACGAACAAAGACAAACGTTAGTGTCAATCTACGGCTTTTCTAAGTTCGTCCCAATTTAGTCTAAGTTCGTCCCAAGTTAGTCTCTTTCTAAGGACGAACTTAGACAATCCTTAGAATGAGACTAACGAGACTAACTTGGGAAGAACAAAGACAAACGTTAGTCTCATTATAAGGTTTGTCAAAGTTCATCCCAAGTTTGTCTAAGTTCGATCCAAGTTAGTCTATTTCTAAGGATGAACTGAGACAAACCTTAGAATGAGACTAACGAGACTAACTTGGGACGAATAAAGACAAACTTTAGTCACATTCTAAGATTTGTCTAAGTTCTTCCAAGTTTGTCTAAGTTTGTCTCAAGTTAGCCTATTTCTGAGGACGAACTTAGATAAACATTAGAATGAGACTAACGAAGCTAACTTGGGACGAACAAAGACAAACTTTAGTCTCATTCTAAGGTTTGACAAAGTTTGTCCTAAGTTTGTCTAAGTTCGTCCCAAGTTAGTCTTTTTCTAAGGACGAACTTAGACAAACCTTAGAATCAGACTAACGAGAGTAACTTGGAACGAACAAAGACAAACGTTAGTCTCATTCTAAGGTTTGTCTAAGTTCGTCACAAGTTAGTCTATTTCAAAGGACGAACTTAGAGAAACCTTATAATGAGACTAACGAGACTAACTTGGGACGAACAAAGACAAACGTTAGTGTCAATCTACGGCTTTTCTAAGTTCGTCCCAATTTAGTCTAAGTTCGTCCCAAGTTAGTCTCTTTCTAAGGACGAACTTAGACAATCCTTAGAATGAGACTAACGAGACTAACTTGGGAAGAACAAAGACAAACGTTAGTCTCATTATAAGGTTTGTCAAAGTTCATCCCAAGTTTATCTAAGTTCGATCCAAGTTAGTCTATTTCTAAGGATGAACTTAGACAAACCTTAGAATGAGACTAACGAGACTAAGTTGGGACGAATAAAGACAAACTTTAGTCTCATTCTAAGATTTGTCTAAGTTCTTCCATGTTTGTCTAAGTTTGTCTCAAGTTAGCCTATTTCTAAGGATGAACTTAGATAAACATTAGAATGAGACTAACGAAGCTAACTTGGGACGAACAAAGACAAACTTTAGTCTCATTCTAAGGTTTGACAAAGTTTGTCCTAAGTTTGTCTAAGTTCGTCCCAAGTTAGTCTTTTTCTAAGGACGAACTTAGACAAACCTTAGAATCAGACTAACGACACTAACTTGGGACGAAGAAAGACAAACTTTGGTCTCATTCTAAGGTTTATCTACGTTTGTCCCAAGTTTGTCTAAGTTCGTCCCAAGTTAGTCTATTTCTAAGGATGAACTTAGATAAACCTTAGAATGAGACTAACGACACTAACTTGGAACGAACAAAGACAAACTTTAGTCTCATTCTAAGGTTTGTCAAAGCTCGTGCCAAATTAGTCTATTTCTAAGGACGAACTTAGATAAACCTCAGAATGAGACTAACGAGACTAACTTTGGACGAACAAAGACAAACTTTAGTCTAATTCTAAGGTTTGTCTAAGTTCGTCCCAAGTTAGTCTATTTTCTAAGGACGAATTTAGATAAACATTAGAATGAGACTAACTAGACTAACTTGGGACGAAGAAAGACAAACTTTGGTCTCATTCTATGGGTTATCTACTTTTGTCCCAAGTTTTTCTAAGTTCGTCCCAAGTTAGTCTATTTCTAAGAATGAACTTAGATAAACCTTATAATGAGACCAACAAGACTAACTCGTGATGAAGAAAGCCAAACTTTGGTCTCATTCTAAGGTTTATCTAAGTTCGTCCCAAATTCGTCTAAGTTTGTCCCAAGTTAGTCTATTTGTAAGGACGAACTTAGATAAACCTTAGAATGAGACTAACGACACTAACATGGGACGAACAAAGACAAACTTTAGTCTCATTCTAAAGTTTGCCAAAGTTCGTCCCAAGTTAGTGTATTTATAAAGATGAACTTAGATAAACCTTAGAGTGGGACTAACGAGACTAACGAGACTAACTTAGCACAAACAAACACAAACTTTAGTCTCATTCTATGGTTTGTCTCAGTTCGTCCCAAGTTTGTCTAAGTTCGTCCCAAGTTAGTCTATTTATGAAGACGGACTTAGATAAACCATAGGAAGAGACTAACGAGACTAACTTGGGACGAAGAAAGACAAACTTTAGTCTCATTCTAAGGTTTGTCTAAGTTCATCCCAGGTTAGTCTATTTCAAAGGATGAACTTAGATAAACATTATAATGAGACTAACGAGACTAACTTGGGACGAACAAAGAGAAACGTTAGTGTCAATCTACGGTTTTTCTAAGTTCGTCCCAAGTTAGTCTATTTCTAAGGACGAACTTAGACAATCCTTAGAATGACACTAACGAGACTAACTTGGGACGAACAAAGACAAACGTTAGTCTCATTCTAAGGTTTGTCAAAGTTCATCCCAAGTTTGTCTAAGTTCAATCCAAGTTAGTCTATTTCAAAGTCTGAACTTTGACAAACCTTAGAATGAGACTAACGAGACAAACTTGGGACGAATAAAGACAAACTTTAGTCTCATTCTAAGATTTGTCTAAGTTCTTCCAAGTTTGTCTAAGTTTGTCTCAAGTTAGTCTCTTTCTAAGGACGAACTTAGATAAACATTAGAATGAGACTAACGAAGCTAACTTGGGACGAACAAAGACAAACTTTAGTCTCATTCTAAGGTTTGACAAAGTTTGTCCTAAGTTTGTCTAAGTTCGTCCCAAGTTAGTCTTTTTCTAAGGACGAACTTAGACAAACCTTAGAATCAGACTAACGAGACTAACTTGGAACGAACAAAGACAAACTTTAGTCTCATTCTAAGGTTTGTCTAAGTTCGTCCCAAGTTAGTCTATTTCAAAGGACGAACTTAGATAAACCTTATAATGAGACTAACGAGACTAACTTGGGACGAACAAAGACAAACGTTAGTGTCAATCTACGGTTTTTCTAAGTTCATCCCAATTTAGTCTAAGTTCGTCCCAAGTTAGTCTCTTTCTAAGGACGAACTTAGACAATCCTTAGAATGAGACTAACGAGACTAACTTGGGACGAACAAAGACAAACGTTAGTCTCATTCTAAGGTTTGTCAAAGTTCATCCCTAGTTTGTCTAAGTTCGATCCAAGTTAGTCTATTTCTAAGTCTGAACTTAGACAAACCTTAGAATGAGACTAACGAGACAAACTTGGGACGAATAAAGACAAACTTTAGTCTCATTCTAAGATTTGTCTAAGTTCTTCCAAGTTTGTCTAAGTTTGTCTCAAGTTAGTCTATTTCTAAGGACGAACTTAGATAAACATTAGAATGAGACTAACGAAGCTAACTTGGGACGAACAAAGACAAACTTTAGTCTCATTCTAAGGTTTGACAAAGTTTGTCCTAAGTTTGTCTAAGTTCGTCCCAAGTTAGTCTTTTTCTAAAGATGAACTTAGACAAACCTTAGAATCAGACTAACGAGATTAACTTGGAACGAACAAAGACAAACTTTAGTCTCATTCTAAGGTTTGTCTAAGTTTGTCCCAAGTTAGTCTATTTCAAAGGACGAACTTAGATAAACCTTATAATGAGACTAACGAGACTAACTTGGGACGAACAAAGACAAACGTTAGTGTCAATCTATAGTTTTTCTAAGTTCGTCCCAATTTAGTCTAAGTTCGTCCCAAGTTAGTCTCTTTCTAAGGACGAACTTAGACAATCCTTAGAATGAGACTAACGAGACTAACTTGGGAAGAACAAAGACAAACGTTAGTCTCATTATAAGGTTTGTCAAAGTTCATCCCAAGTTTGTCTAAGTTCGATCCAAGTTAGTCTATTTCTAAGGATGAACTTAGACAAACCTTAGAATGAGACTAACGAGACTAACTTGGGACGAATAAAGACAAACTTTAGTCTCATTCTAAGATTTGTCTAAGTTCTTCCAAGTTTGTCTAAGTTTGTCTCAAGTTAGCCTATTTCTAAGGACGAACATAGATAAACATTAGAATGAGACTAACGAAGCTAACTTGGGACGAACAAAGACAAACTTTAGTCTCATTCTAAGGTTTGACAAAGTTTGTCCTAAGTTTGTCTAAGTTCGTCCCAAGTTAGTCTTTTTCTAAGGACGAACTTAGACAAACCTTAGAATCAGACTAACGACACTAACTTGGGACGAAGAAAGACAAACTTTGGTCTCATTCTAAGGTTTATCTACGTTTGTCCCAAGTTTGTCTAAGTTCCTCCCAAGTTAGTCTATTTCTAAGGATGAACTTAGGTAAACCTTAGAATGAGACTAACGACACTAACTTGGGACGAACAAAGACAAACTTTAGTCTCATTCTAAGGTTTGTCAAAGTTCGTGCCAAATTAGTCTATTTCTAAGGACGAACTTAGATAAACCTCAAAATGAGACTAACGAGACTAACTTTGGACGAACAAAGACAAACTTTAGTCTCATTCTAAGGTTTGTCTAAGTTCGTCCCAAGTTAGTCTATTTCAAAGGATGAACTTAGATAAACATTATAATGAGACTAACGAGACTAACTTGGGACGAACAAAGACAAACGTTAGTGTCAATCTACGGTTTTTCTAAGTTCGTCCAAAGTTAGTCTAAGTTCGTCCCAAGTTAGTCTCTTTCTAAGGACGAACTTAGACAATCCATAGAATGAGACTAACGAGACTATCTTGGGACGAACAAAGACAAACGTTAGTCTCATTCTAAGGTTTGTCAAAGTTCATCCCAAGTTTGTCTAAGTTCGATCCAAGTTAGTCTATTTCTAAGTCTGAACTTAGACAAACCTTTGAATGAGACTAACGAGACAAACTTGGGACGAATAAAGACAAACTTTAGTCTCATTCTAAGATTTGTCTAAGTTCTTCCAAGTTTGTCTAAGTTTGTCTCAAGTTAGTCTATTTCTAAGGACGAACTTAGATAAACATTAGAATGAGACTAACGAAGCTAACTTGGGACGAACAAAGACAAACTTTAGTCTCATTCTAAAGTTTGGCAAAGTTTGCCCTAAGTTTGTCTAAGTTCGTCCCAAGTTAGTCTTTTTCTAAGGACGAACTTAGACAAACCTTAGAATCAGAATAACGAGACTAACTTGGAACGAACAAAGACAAACTTTAGTCTCATTCTAAGGTTTGTCTAAGTTCGTCCCAAGTTAGTCTATTTCAAAGGACGAACTTAGATAAACCTTATAATGAGACTAACGAGACTAACTTGGGACGAACAAAGACAAACGTTAGTGTCAATCAACGGTTTTTCTAAGTTCGTCTCAATTTAGTCTAAGTTCGTCCCAAGTTAGTCTCTTTCTAAGGACGAACTTAGACAATCCTTAGAATGAGACTAACGAGACTAACTTGGGAAGAACAAAGACAAACGTTAGTCTCATTATAAGGTTTGTCAAAGTTCATCCCTAGTTTGTCAAAGTTCGATCAAAGTTAGTCTATTTCTAAGTCTGAACTTAGACAAACCTTAGAATGAGACTAACGAGACAAACTTGGGACGAATAAAGACAAACTTTAGTCTCATTCTAAGATTTGTCTAAGTTCTTCCAAGTTTGTCTAAGTTTGTCTCAAGTTAGTCTATTTCTAAGGACGAACTTAGATAAACATTAGAATGAGACTAACGAAGCTAACTTGGGACGAACAAAGACAAACTTTAGTCTCATTCTAAGGTTTGACAAAGTTTGTCCTAAGTTTGTCTAAGTTCGTCCCAAGTTAGTCTTTTTCTAAGGACGAACTTAGACAAACCTTAGAATCAGACTAACGAGATTAACTTGGAACGAACAAAGACAAACTTTAGTCTCATTCTAAGGTTTGTCTAAGTTTGTCCCAAGTTAGTCTATTTCAAAGGACGAACTTAGATAAACCTTATAATGAGACTAACGAGACTAACTTGGGACGAACAAAGACAAACGTTAGTGTCAATCTATAGTTTTTCTAAGTTCGTCCCAATTTAGTCTAAGTTCGTCCCAAGTTAGTCTCTTTCTAAGGACGAACTTAGACAATCCTTAGAATGAGACTAACGAGACTAACTTGGGAAGAACAAAGACAAACGTTAGTCTCATTATAAGGTTTGTCAAAGTTCATCCCAAGTTTGTCTAAGTTCGATCCAAGTTAGTCTATTTCTAAGGATGAACTTAGACAAACCTTAGAATGAGACTAACGAGACTAACTTGGGACGAATAAAGACAAACTTTAGTCTCATTCTAAGATTTGTCTAAGTTCTTCCAAGTTTGTCTAAGTTTGTCTCAAGTTAGCCTATTTCTAAGGACGAACATAGATAAACATTAGAATGAGACTAACGAAGCTAACTTGGGACGAACAAAGACAAACTTTAGTCTCATTCTAAGGTTTGACAAAGTTTGTCCTAAGTTTGTCTAAGTTCGTCCCAAGTTAGTCTTTTTCTAAGGACGAACTTAGACAAACCTTAGAATCAGACTAACGACACTAACTTGGGACGAAGAAAGACAAACTTTGGTCTCATTCTAAGGTTTATCTACGTTTGTCCCAAGTTTGTCTAAGTTCGTCCCAAGTTAGTCTATTTCTAAGGATGAACTTAGATAAACCTTAGAATGAGACTAACGACACTAACTTGGGACGAACAAAGACAAACTTTAGTCTCATTCTAAGGTTTGTCAAAGTTCGTGCCAAATTAGTCTATTTCTAAGGACGAACTTAGATAAACCTCAAAATGAGACTAACGAGACTAACTTTGGACGAACAAAGACAAACTTTAGTCTCATTCTAAGGTTTGTCTAAGTTCGTCCCAAGTTAGTCTATTTCAAAGGATGAACTTAGATAAACATTATAATGAGACTAACGAGACTAACTTGGGACGAACAAAGACAAACGTTAGTGTCAATCTACGGTTTTTCTAAGTTCGTCCAAAGTTAGTCTAAGTTCGTCCCAAGTTAGTCTCTTTCTAAGGACGAACTTAGACAATCCATAGAATGAGACTAACGAGACTATCTTGGGACGAACAAAGACAAACGTTAGTCTCATTCTAAGGTTTGTCAAAGTTCATCCCAAGTTTGTCTAAGTTCGATCCAAGTTAGTCTATTTCTAAGTCTGAACTTAGACAAACCTTTGAATGAGACTAACGAGACAAACTTGGGACGAATAAAGACAAACTTTAGTCTCATTCTAAGATTTGTCTAAGTTCTTCCAAGTTTGTCTAAGTTTGTCTCAAGTTAGTCTATTTCTAAGGACGAACTTAGATAAACATTAGAATGAGACTAACGAAGCTAACTTGGGACGAACAAAGACAAACTTTAGTCTCATTCTAAAGTTTGGCAAAGTTTGCCCTAAGTTTGTCTAAGTTCGTCCCAAGTTAGTCTTTTTCTAAGGACGAACTTAGACAAACCTTAGAATCAGAATAACGAGACTAACTTGGAACGAACAAAGACAAACTTTAGTCTCATTCTAAGGTTTGTCTAAGTTCGTCCCAAGTTAGTCTATTTCAAAGGACGAACTTAGATAAACCTTATAATGAGACTAACGAGACTAACTTGGGACGAACAAAGACAAACGTTAGTGTCAATCAACGGTTTTTCTAAGTTCGTCTCAATTTAGTCTAAGTTCGTCCCAAGTTAGTCTCTTTCTAAGGACGAACTTAGACAATCCTTAGAATGAGACTAACGAGACTAACTTGGGAAGAACAAAGACAAACGTTAGTCTCATTATAAGGTTTGTCAAAGTTCATCCCTAGTTTGTCAAAGTTCGATCCAAGTTAGTCTATTTCTAAGTCTGAACTTAGACAAACCTTAGAATGAGACTAACGAGACAAACTTGGGACGAATAAAGACAAACTTTAGTCTCATTCTAAGATTTGTCTCAGTTCTTCCAAGTTTGTCTAAGTTTGTCTCAAGTTAGTCTATTTCTAAGGACGAACTTAGATAAACATTAGAATGAGACTAACGAAGCTAACTTGGGACGAACAAAGACAAACTTTAGTCTCATTCTAAGGTTTGACAAAGTTTGTCCTAAGTTTGTCTAAGTTCGTCCCAAGTTAGTATTTTTCTAAGGACGAACTTAGACAAACCTTAGAATCAGACTAACGAGATTAACTTGGAACGAACAAAGACAAACTTTAGTCTCATTCTAAGGTTTGTCTAAGTTTGTCCCAAGTTAGTCTATTTCAAAGGACGAACTTAGATAAACCTTATAATGAGACTAACGAGACTAACTTGGGACGAACAAAGACAAACGTTAGTGTCAATCTACAGTTTTTCTAAGTTCGTCCCAATTTAGTCTAAGTTCGTCCCAAGTTAGTCTCTTTCTAAGGACGAACGTAGACAATCCTTAGAATGAGACTAACGAGACTAACTTGGGAAGAACAAAGACAAACGTTAGTCTCATTATAAGGTTTGTCAAAGTTCATCCCAAGTTTGTCTAAGTTCGATCCAAGTTAGTCTATTTCTAAGGATGAATTTAGACAAACCTTAGAATGAGACTAACGAGACTAACTTGGGACGAATAAAGACAAACTTTAGTCTCATTCTAAGATTTGTCTAAGTTCTTCCAAGTTTGTCTAAGTTTGTCTCAAGTTAGCCTATTTCTAAGGACGAACATAGATAAACATTAGAATGAGACTAACGAAGCTAACTTGGGACGAACAAAGACAAACTTTAGTCTCATTCTAAGGTTTGACAAAGTTTGTCCTAAGTTTGTCTATGTTCGTCCCAAGTTAGTCTTTTTCTAAGGACGAACTTAGACAAACCTTAGAATCAGACTAACGACACTAACTTGGGACGAAGAAAGACAAACTTTGGTCTCATTCTAAGGTTTATCTACGTTTGTCCCAAGTTTGTCTAAGTTCGTCCCAAGTTAGTCTATTTCTAAGGATGAACTTAGATAAACCTTAGAATGAGACTAACGACACTAACTTGGGACGAACAAAGACAAACTTTAGTCTCATTCTAAGGTTTGTCAAAGTTCGTGCCAAATTAGTCTATTTCTAAGGACGAACTTAGATAAACCTCAAAATGAGACTAACGAGACTAACTTTGGACGAACAAAGACAAACTTTAGTCTCATTCTAAGGTTTGTCTAAGTTCGTCCCAAGTTAGTCTATTTCAAAGGATGAACTTAGATAAACATTATAATGAGACTAACGAGACTAACTTGGGACGAACAAAGACAAACGTTAGTGTCAATCTACGGTTTTTCTAAGTTTGTCCAAAGTTAGTTTAAGTTCGTCCCAAGTTAGTCTCTTTCTAAGGACGAACTTAGACAATCCTTAGAATGAGACTAACGAGACTATCTTGGGACGAACAAAGACAAACGTTAGTCTCATTCTAAGGTTTGTCAAAGTTCATCCCAAGTTTGTCTAAGTTCGATCCAAGTTAGTCTATTTCTAAGTCTGAACTTAGACAAACCTTAGAATGAGACTAACGAGACAAACTTGGGACGAATAAAGACAAACTTTAGTCTCATTCTAAGATTTGTCTAAGTTCTTCCAAGTTTGTCTAAGTTTGTCTCAAGTTAGTCTATTTCTAAGGACGAACATAGATAAACATTAGAATGAGACTAACGAAGCTAACTTGGGACGAACAAAGACAAACTTTAGTCTCATTCTAAGGTTTGACAAAGTTTGTCCTAAGTTTGTCTAAGTTCGTCCCAAGTTAGTCTTTTTCTAAGGATGAACTTAGACAAACCTTAGAATCAGACTAACGAGATTAACTTGGAACGAACAAAGACAAACTTTAGTCTCATTCTAAGGTTTGTCTAAGTTTGTCCCAAGTTAGTCTATTTCAAAGGACGAACTTAGATAAACCTTATAATGAGACTAACGAGACTAACTTGGGACGAACAAAGACAAACGTTAGTGTCAATCTATAGTTTTTCTAAGTTCGTCCCAATTTAGTCTAAGTTCGTCCCAAGTTAGTCTCTTTCTAAGGACGAACTTAGACAATCCTTAGAATGAGACTAACGAGACTAACTTGGGAAGAACAAAGACAAACGTTAGTCTCATTATAAGGTTTGTCAAAGTTCATCCCAAGTTTGTCTAAGTTCGATCCAAGTTAGTCTATTTCTAAGGATGAACTTAGACAAACCTTAGAATGAGACTAACGAGACTAACTTGGGACGAATAAAGACAAACTTTAGTCTCATTCTAAGATTTGTCTAAGTTCTTCCAAGTTTGTCTAAGTTTGTCTCAAGTTAGCCTATTTCTAAGGACGAACATAGATAAACATTAGAATGAGACTAACCAAGCTAACTTGGGACGAACAAAGACAAACTTTAGTCTCATTCTAAGGTTTGACAAAGTTTGTCCTAAGTTTGTCTAAGTTCGTCCCAAGTTAGTCTTTTTCTAAGGACGAACTTAGACAAACCTTAGAATCAGACTAACGACACTAACTTGGGACGAAGAAAGACAAACTTTGGTCTCATTCTAAGGTTTATCTACGTTTGTCCCAAGTTTGTCTAAGTTCGTCCCAAGTTAGTCTATTTCTAAGGATGAACTTAGATAAACCTTAGAATGAGACTAACGACACTAACTTGGGACGAACAAAGACAAACTTTAGTCTCATTCTAAGGTTTGTCAAAGTTCGTGCCAAATTAGTCTATTTCTAAGGACAAACTTAGATAAACCTCAAAATGAGACTAACGAGACTAACTTTGGACGAACAAAGACAAACTTTAGTCTCATTCTAAGGTTTGTCTAAGTTCGTCCCAAGTTAGTCTATTTCAAAGGATGAACTTAGATAAACATTATAATGAGACTAACGAGACTAACTTGGGACGAACAAAGACAAACGTTAGTGTCAATCTACGGTTTTTCTAAGTTCGTCCAAAGTTAGTCTAAGTTCGTCCCAAGTTAGTCTCTTTCTAAGGACGAACTTAGACAATCCTTAGAATGAGACTAACGAGACTATCTTGGGACGAACAAAGACAAACGTTAGTCTCATTCTAAGGTTTGTCAAAGTTCATCCCAAGTTTGTCTAAGTTCGATCCAAGTTAGTCTATTTCTAAGTCTGAACTTAGACAAACCTTAGAATGAGACTAACGAGACAAACTTGGGACGAATAAAGACAAACTTTAGTCTCATTCTAAGATTTGTCTAAGTTCTTCCAAGTTTGTCTAAGTTTGTCTCAAGTTAGTCTATTTCTAAGGACGAACTTAGATAAACATTAGAATGAGACTAACGAAGCTAACTTGGGACGAACAAAGACAAACTTTAGTCTCATTCTAAAGTTTGGCAAAGTTTGTCCTAAGTTTGTCTAAGTTCGTCCCAAGTTAGTCTTTTTCTAAGGACGAACTTAGACAAACCTTAGAATCAGAATAACGAGACTAACTTGGAACGAACAAAGACAAACTTTAGTCTCATTCTAAGGTTTGTCTAAGTTCGTCCCAAGTTAGTCTATTTCAAAGGACGAACTTAGATAAACCTTATAATGAGACTAACGAGACTAACTTGGGACGAACAAAGACAAACGTTAGTGTCAATCAACGGTTTTTCTAAGTTCGTCTCAATTTAGTCTAAGTTCGTCCCAAGTTAGTCTCTTTCTAAGGACGAACTTAGACAATCCTTAGAATGAGACTAACGAGACTAACTTGGGAAGAACAAAGACAAACGTTAGTCTCATTATAAGGTTTGTCAAAGTTCATCCCTAGTTTGTCAAAGTTCGATCCAAGTTAGTCTATTTCTAAGTCTGAACTTAGACAAACCTTAGAATGAGACTAACGAGACAAACTTGGGACGAATAAAGACAAACTTTAGTCTCATTCTAAGATTTGTCTAAGTTCTTCCAAGTTTGTCTAAGTTTGTCTCAAGTAAGTCTATTTCTAAGGACGAACTTAGATAAACATTAGAATGAGACTAACGAAGCTAACTTGGGACGAACAAAGACAAACTTTAGTCTCATTCTAAGGTTTGACAAAGTTTGTCCTAAGTTTGTCTAAGTTCGTCCCAAGTTAGTCTTTTTCTAAGGACGAACTTAGACAAACCTTAGAATCAGACTAACGAGATTAAATTGGAACGAACAAAGACAAACTTTAGTCTCATTCTAAGGTTTGTCTAAGTTTGTCCCAAGTTAGTCTATTTCATAGGACAAACTTAGATAAACCTTATAATGAGACTAACGAGACTAACTTGGGACGAACAAAGACAAACGTTAGTGTCAATCTATAGTTTTTCTAAGTTCGTCCCAATTTAGTCTAAGTTCGTCCCAAGTTAGTCTCTTTCTAAGGACGAACTTAGACAATCCTTAGAATGAGACTAACGAGACTAACTTGGGAAGAACAAAGACAAACGTTAGTCTCATTATAAGGTTTGTCAAAGTTCATCCCAAGTTTGTCTAAGTTCGATCCAAGTTAGTCTATTTCTAAGGATGAACTTAGACAAACCTTAGAATGAGACTAACGAGACTAACTTGGGACGAATAAAGACAAACTTTAGTCTCATTCTAAGATTTGTCTAAGTTCTTCCAAGTTTGTCTAAGTTTGTCTCAAGTTAGCCTATTTCTAAGGACGAACATAGATAAACATTAGAATGAGACTAACGAAGCTAACTTGGGACGAACAAAGACAAACTTTAGTCTCATTCTAAGGTTTGACAAAGTTTGTCCTAAGTTTGTCTAAGTTCGTCCCAAGTTAGTCTTTTTCTAAGGACGAACTTAGACAAACCTTAGAATCAGACTAACGACACTAACTTGGGACGAAGAAAGACAAACTTTGGTCTCATTCTAAGGTTTATCTACGTTTGTCCCAAGTTTGTCTAAGTTCGTCCCAAGTTAGTCTATTTCTAAGGATGAACTTAGATATACCTTAGAATGAGACTAACGACACTAACTTGGGACGAACAAAGACAAACTTTAGTCTCATTCTAAGGTTTGTCAAAGTTCATCCCAAGTTTGTCTAAGTTCGATCCAAGTTAGTCTATTTCTAAGGATGAACTTAGACAAACCTTAGAATGAGACTAACGAGACTAACTTGGGACGAATAAAGACAAACTTTAGTCTCATTCTAAGGTTTGTCAAAGTTCATCCCAAGTTTGTCTAAGTTCGATCCAAGTTAGTCTATTTCTAAGGACGAACTTAGACAATCCTTAGAATGAGACTAACGAGACTATCTTGGGACGAACAAAGACAAACGTTAGTCTCATTCTAAGGTTTGTCAAAGTTCATCCCAAGTTTGTCTAAGTTCGATCCAAGTTAGTCTATTTCTAAGTCTGAACTTAGACAAACCTTAGAATGAGACTAACGAGACAAACTTGGGACGAATAAAGACAAACTTTAGTCTCATTCTAAGATTTGTCTAAGTTCTTCCAAGTTTGTCTAAGTTTGTCTCAAGTTAGTCTATTTCTAAGGACGAACTTAGATAAACATTAGAATGAGACTAACGAAGCTAACTTGGGACGAACAAAGACAAACTTTAGTCTCATTCTAAAGTTTGGCAAAGTTTGTCCTAAGTTTGTCTAAGTTCGTCCCAAGTTAGTCTTTTTCTAAGGACGAACTTAGACAAACCTTAGAATCAGAATAACGAGACTAACTTGGAACGAACAAAGACAAACTTTAGTCTCATTCTAAGGTTTGTCTAAGTTCGTCCCAAGTTAGTCTATTTCAAAGGACGAACTTAGATAAACCTTATAATGAGACTAACGAGACTAACTTGGGACGAACAAAGACAAACGTTAGTGTCAATCAACGGTTTTTCTAAGTTCGTCTCAATTTAGTCTAAGTTCGTCCCAAGTTAGTCTCTTTCTAAGGACGAACTTAGACAATCCTTAGAATGAGACTAACGAGACTAACTTGGGAAGAACAAAGACAAACGTTAGTCTCATTATAAGGTTTGTCAAAGTTCATCCCTAGTTTGTCAAAGTTCGATCCAAGTTAGTCTATTTCTAAGTCTGAACTTAGACAAACCTTAGAATGAGACTAACGAGACAAACTTGGGACGAATAAAGACAAACTTTAGTCTCATTCTAAGATTTGTCTAAGTTCTTCCAAGTTTGTCTAAGTTTGTCTCAAGTAAGTCTATTTCTAAGGACGAACTTAGATAAACATTAGAATGAGACTAACGAAGCTAACTTGGGACGAACAAAGACAAACTTTAGTCTCATTCTAAGGTTTGACAAAGTTTGTCCTAAGTTTGTCTAAGTTCGTCCCAAGTTAGTCTTTTTCTAAGGACGAACTTAGACAAACCTTAGAATCAGACTAACGAGATTAAATTGGAACGAACAAAGACAAACTTTAGTCTCATTCTAAGGTTTGTCTAAGTTTGTCCCAAGTTAGTCTATTTCATAGGACAAACTTAGATAAACCTTATAATGAGACTAACGAGACTAACTTGGGACGAACAAAGACAAACGTTAGTGTCAATCTATAGTTTTTCTAAGTTCGTCCCAATTTAGTCTAAGTTCGTCCCAAGTTAGTCTCTTTCTAAGGACGAACTTAGACAATCCTTAGAATGAGACTAACGAGACTAACTTGGGAAGAACAAAGACAAACGTTAGTCTCATTATAAGGTTTGTCAAAGTTCATCCCAAGTTTGTCTAAGTTCGATCCAAGTTAGTCTATTTCTAAGGATGAACTTAGACAAACCTTAGAATGAGACTAACGAGACTAACTTGGGACGAATAAAGACAAACTTTAGTCTCATTCTAAGATTTGTCTAAGTTCTTCCAAGTTTGTCTAAGTTTGTCTCAAGTTAGCCTATTTCTAAGGACGAACATAGATAAACATTAGAATGAGACTAACGAAGCTAACTTGGGACGAACAAAGACAAACTTTAGTCTCATTCTAAGGTTTGACAAAGTTTGTCCTAAGTTTGTCTAAGTTCGTCCCAAGTTAGTCTTTTTCTAAGGACGAACTTAGACAAACCTTAGAATCAGACTAACGACACTAACTTGGGACGAAGAAAGACAAACTTTGGTCTCATTCTAAGGTTTATCTACGTTTGTCCCAAGTTTGTCTAAGTTCGTCCCAAGTTAGTCTATTTCTAAGGATGAACTTAGATATACCTTAGAATGAGACTAACGACACTAACTTGGGACGAACAAAGACAAACTTTAGTCTCATTCTAAGGTTTGTCAAAGTTCATCCCAAGTTTGTCTAAGTTCGATCCAAGTTAGTCTATTTCTAAGGATGAACTTAGACAAACCTTAGAATGAGACTAACGAGACTAACTTGGGACGAATAAAGACAAACTTTAGTCTCATTCTAAGGTTTGTCAAAGTTCATCCCAAGTTTGTCTAAGTTCGATCCAAGTTAGTCTATTTCTAAGGACGAACTTAGACAATCCTTAGAATGAGACTAACGAGACTATCTTGGGACGAACAAAGACAAACGTTAGTCTCATTCTAAGGTTTGTCAAAGTTCATCCCAAGTTTGTCTAAGTTCGATCCAAGTTAGTCTATTTCTAAGTCTGAACTTAGACAAACCTTAGAATGAGACTAACGAGACAAACTTGGGACGAATAAAGACAAACTTTAGTCTCATTCTAAGATTTGTCTAAGTTCTTCCAAGTTTGTCTAAGTTTGTCTCAAGTTAGTCTATTTCTAAGGACGAACTTAGATAAACATTAGAATGAGACTAACGAAGCTAACTTGGGACGAACAAAGACAAACTTTAGTCTCATTCTAAAGTTTGGCAAAGTTTGTCCTAAGTTTGTCTAAGTTCGTCCCAAGTTAGTCTTTTTCTAAGGACGAACTTAGACAAACCTTAGAATCAGAATAACGAGACTAACTTGGAACGAACAAAGACAAACTTTAGTCTCATTCTAAGGTTTGTCTAAGTTCGTCCCAAGTTAGTCTATTTCAAAGGACGAACTTAGATAAACCTTATAATGAGACTAACGAGACTAACTTGGGACGAACAAAGACAAACGTTAGTGTCAATCAACGGTTTTTCTAAGTTCGTCTCAATTTAGTCTAAGTTCGTCCCAAGTTAGTCTCTTTCTAAGGACGAACTTAGACAATCCTTAGAATGAGACTAACGAGACTAACTTGGGAAGAACAAAGACAAACGTTAGTCTCATTATAAGGTTTGTCAAAGTTCATCCCTAGTTTGTCAAAGTTCGATCCAAGTTAGTCTATTTCTAAGTCTGAACTTAGACAAACCTTAGAATGAGACTAACGAGACAAACTTGGGACGAATAAAGACAAACTTTAGTCTCATTCTAAGATTTGTCTAAGTTCTTCCAAGTTTGTCTAAGTTTGTCTCAAGTTAGTCTATTTCTAAGGACGAACTTAGATAAACATTAGAATGAGACTAACGAAGCTAACTTGGGACGAACAAAGACAAACTTTAGTCTCATTCTAAGGTTTGACAAAGTTTGTCCTAAGTTTGTCTAAGTTCGTCCCAAGTTAGTCTTTTTCTAAGGACGAACTTAGACAAACCTTAGAATCAGACTAACGAGATTAAATTGGAACGAACAAAGACAAACTTTAGTCTCATTCTAAGGTTTGTCTAAGTTTGTCCCAAGTTAGTCTATTTCATAGGACAAACTTAGATAAACCTTATAATGAGACTAACGAGACTAACTTGGGACGAACAAAGACAAACGTTAGTGTCAATCTATAGTTTTTCTAAGTTCGTCCCAATTTAGTCTAAGTTCGTCCCAAGTTAGTCTCTTTCTAAGGACGAACTTAGACAATCCTTAGAATGAGACTAACGAGACTAACTTGGGAAGAACAAAGACAAACGTTAGTCTCATTATAAGGTTTGTCAAAGTTCATCCCAAGTTTGTCTAAGTTCGATCCAAGTTAGTCTATTTCTAAGGATGAACTTAGACAAACCTTAGAATGAGACTAACGAGACTAACTTGGGACGAATAAAGACAAACTTTAGTCTCATTCTAAGATTTGTCTAAGTTCTTCCAAGTTTGTCTAAGTTTGTCTCAAGTTAGCCTATTTCTAAGGACGAACATAGATAAACATTAGAATGAGACTAACGAAGCTAACTTGGGACGAACAAAGACAAACTTTAGTCTCATTCTAAGGTTTGACAAAGTTTGTCCTAAGTTTGTCTAAGTTCGTCCCAAGTTAGTCTTTTTCTAAGGACGAACTTAGACAAACCTTAGAATCAGACTAACGACACTAACTTGGGACGAAGAAAGACAAACTTTGGTCTCATTCTAAGGTTTATCTACGTTTGTCCCAAGTTTGTCTAAGTTCGTCCCAAGTTAGTCTATTTCTAAGGATGAACTTAGATAAACCTTAGAATGAGACTAACGACACTAACTTGGGACGAACAAAGACAAACTTTAGTCTCATTCTAAGGTTTGTCAAAGTTCGTGCCAAATTAGTCTATTTCTAAGGACGAACTTAGATAAACCTCAAAATGAGACTAACGAGACTAACTTTGGACGAACAAAGACAAACTTTAGTCTCATTCTAAGGTTTGTCTAAGTTCGTCCCAAGTTAGTCTATTTCAAAGGATGAACTTAGATAAACATTATAATGAGACTAACGAGACTAACTTGGGACGAACAAAGACAAACGTTAGTGTCAATCTACGGTTTTTCTAAGTTTGTCCAAAGTTAGTATAAGTTCGTCCCAAGTTAGTCTCTTTCTAAGGACGAACTTAGACAATCCTTAGAATGAGACTAACGAGACTATCTTGGGACGAACAAAGACAAACATTAGTCTCATTCTAAGGTTTGTCAAAGTTCATCCCAAGTTTGTCTAAGTTCGATCCAAGTTAGTCTATTTCTAAGTCAGAACTTAGACAAACCTTAGAATGAGACTAACGAGACAAACTTGGGACGAATAAAGACAAACTTTAGTCTCATTCTAAGATTTGTCTAAGTTCTTCCAAGTTTGTCTAAGTTTGTCTCAAGTTAGTCTATTTCTAAGGACGAACTTAGATAAACATTAGAATGAGACTAACGAAGCTAACTTGGGACGAACAAAGACAAACTTTAGTCTCATTCTAAGGTTTGGCAAAGTTTGTCCTAAGTTTGTCTAAGTTCGTCCCAAGTTAGTCTTTTTCTAAGGACGAACTTAGACAAACCTTAGAATCAGAATAACGAGACTAACTTGGAACGAACAAAGACAAACTTTAGTCTCATTCTAAGGTTTGTCTACGTTCGTCCCAAGTTAGTCTATTTCAAAGGACGAACTTTGATAAACCTTATAATGAGACTAACGAGACTAACTTGGGACGAACAAAGACAAACGTTAGTGTCAATCAACGGTTTTTCTAAGTTCGTCTCAATTTAGTCTAAGTTCGTCCCAAGTTAGTATCTTTCTAAGGACGAACTTAGACAATCCTTAGAATGAGACTAACGAGACTAACTTGGGAAGAACAAAGACAAACGTTAGTCTCATTATAAGGTTTGTCAAAGTTCATCCCAAGTTTGTCTATGTTCGATCCAAGTTAGTCTATTTCTAAGGATAAACTTAGACAAACCTTAGAATGAGACTAACGAGACTAACTTGGGACGAATAAAGACAAACTTTAGTCTCATTCTAAGATTTGTCTAAGTTCTTCCAAGTTTGTCTAAGTTTGTCTCAAGTTAGCCTATTTCTAAGGACGAACTTAGATAAACATTAGAATGAGACTAACGAAGCTAACTTGGGACGAACAAAGACAAACTTTAGTCTCATTCTAAGGTTTGACAAATTTTGTCCTAAGTTTGTCTAAGTTCGTCCCAAGTTAGTCTTTTTCTAAGGACGAACTTAGACAAACCTTAGAATGAGACTAACGACACTAACTTGGGACGAAGAAAGACAAACTTTGGTCTCATTCTAAGGTTTATCTACGTTTGTCCCAAGTTTGTCTAAGTTCGTCCCAAGTTTGTCTATTTCTAAGGATGAACTTAGATAAACCTTAGAATGAGACTAACGACACTAACTTGGGACGAACAAAGACTAACTTTAGTCTCATTCTAAGGTTTGTCAAATTTCGTGCCAAATTAGTCTATTTCTAAGGACGAACTTAGATAAACCTTATAATGAGACTAACGAGACTAAATTGGGACGAACAAAGACAAACGTTAGTGTCAATCTACGGTTTTTCTAAGTTCGTCTCAATTTAGTCTAAGTTCGTCCCAAGTTAGTCTCTTTCTAAGGACGAACTTAGACAATCCTTAGAATGAGACTAACGAGACTAACTTGGGAAGAACAAAGACAAACGTTAGTCTCATTATAAGGTTTGTCAAAGTTCATCCCAAGTTTGTCTAAGTTCGATCCAAGTTAGTCTATTTCTAACGATAAACTTAGACAAACCTTAGAATGAGACTAACGAGACTAACTTGGGACGAATAAAGACAAACTTTAGTCTCATTCTAAGATTTGTCTAAGTTCTTCCAAGTTTGTCTAAGTTTGTCTCAAGTTAGCCTATTTCTAAGGACGAACTTAGATAAACATTAGAATGAGACTAACGAAGCTAACTTGGGACGAACAAAGACAAACTTAAGTCTCATTCTAAGGTTATACAAAGTTTGTCCTAAGTTTGTCTAAGTTCGTCCCAAGTTAGTCTTTTTCTAAGGACGAACTTAGACAAACCTTAGAATGAGACTAACGACACTAACTTGGGACGAAGAAAGACAAACTTTGGTCTCATTCTAAGGTTTATCTACGTTTGTCCCAAGTTTGTCTAAGTTCGTCCCAAGTTTGTCTATTTCTAAGGATGAACTTAGATAAACCATAGAATGAGACTAACGACACTAACTTGGGACGAACAAAGACAAACTTTAGTCTCATTCTAAGGTTTGTCAAAGTTCGTGCCAAATTAGTCTATTTCTAAGGACGAACTTAGATAAACCTCAAAATGAGACTAACGAGACTAACTTTGGACGAACAAAGACAAACTTTAGTCTAATTCTAAGGTTTGTCTAAGTTCGTCCCAAGTTAGTCTATTTTCTAAGGATGAACTTAGATAAACCTTAGAATGAGACTAACTAGACTAACTTGGGACGAAGAAAGACAAACTTTGGTCTCATTCTATGGGTTATCTACGTTTGTCCCAAGTTTGTCTAAGTTCGTCCCAACTTAGTCTATTTCTAAGGATGAACTTAGATAAACCTTAGAATGAGACTAACGACACTAACTTGGGACGAACAAAGACAAACTTTAGTCTCATTCTAAGGTTTGTCAAAGTTCATCCCAAATTAGTCTATTTCTAAAGACAAACTTAGATAAACCTCAGAATGAGACTAACGAGACTAACTTTGGACGAACAAAGACAAACTTTAGTCTAATTCTAAGGTTTGTCTAAGTTCGTCCCAAGTTAGTCTATTTTCTAAGGACGAACTTAGATAAACCTTAGAATGAGACTAACTAGACTTAATTGGGACGAAGAAAGACAAACTTTAGTCTCATTCTAAGGTTTATCTACGTTCGTCCCAAGTTTGTCTAAGTTTGTCCCAAGTTAGTCTATTTCTAAGGACAAACTTAGATAAACCTCAGAATGAGACTAACGACACTAACTTGGGACGAACAAAGACAAACTTTAGTCTCATTCTAAGGTTTGTCAAAGTTCGTCCCAAGTTAGTCTATTTCTAAGGACGAACTTAGATAAACCTTAGAATGAGACTAACGAGACTAACTTTGGACAAACAAAGACAAACTTTAGTCTCATTCTAAGGTTCGCCTAAGTTCGTCCTAAGTTTGTCTAAGTTCATCCCAAGTAAGTCTATTTCTAAGGACGAACTTAGATAAACCTTATAATAAGACTAACGAGACTAACTTCGGACGAACTAAGACAAACTTTACTCTCATTCTAAGGTTTATCTAAGTTCGTCCCCAGTTTGTCTAAGTTCATCTCAAGTTAGTCTATTTCTAAGAACAAACTTAGATAAACCTTAGAATGATACTAACGAGACTAACTTGGGACGAACAAAGACAAACTTTAGTCTCATTCTAAGGTTTTTCAAAGTTCGTCCCGAGTTGGTCTAAATTCGATCCTAGTTAGTCTATTTCTAAGGACGAACTAAAACAAACCTTGGAATGAAACTAACGAGACTAACTTGGGACGAACAAAGACAAACTTTAGTCTCATTCTAAGGTTTGTCTAAGTTCTTCCAAGTTTGTCTAAGTTTGTCTAAGTTTGTCTCAAGTTAGTCTATTTCTAAGGACGAACTTAGATAAACATTAGAATGAGACTAACGAGACTAACTTGGGACGAACAAAGACAAACTTTTGTCTCATACTAAGGTTTGTCTACGTTCATCCCAAGTTTGTCTAAGTTCGTTTCAATTAAGTATATTTCGAAGGATGAACTTAGATAAACCTTAGAATGAGAATAACGAGACTAACTTGGGACGAACAAAGACAAACTTTAGTCTCATTCTAAGGTTTGTCTACGTTCATCCCAAGTTTGTCTAAGTTCGTTTCAATTAAGTATATTTCTAAGGATGAACTTAGATAAACCTTAGAATGAGACTAGCGAGACTAACTTGGGATGAACAAAGACAAACTTTAGTCTCGTTCTAAGGTTTGTCTAAGTTCATCCTAAGTTTGTCTAACTTCGTCCCAAGTAAGTCTATTTCAAAGGACGAACTTAGATAAACCATATAATGAGACTAACAAGACTAACTCGGGATGAAGAAAGACAAACTTTAGTCTCATTCTAAGGTTTATCTAAGTTCGTCCCAAATTCGTCTAAGTTTGTCCCAAGTTAGTCTATTTGTAAGGACGAAATTAGATACACCTTATAATGAGACTAACGACACTAACTTGGGACGAACAAAGACAACTTTAGTCTCATTCTAAAGTTTGCCAAAGTTTGTCCCAAGTTAGTGCATTTATAAAGATGAACTTAGATAAACCTTAAAATGAGACTAACGAGACTAACGAGACTAACTTGGCACAAACAAACACAAACTTTAGTCTCATTCTATGGTTTGTCTCAGTTCGTCCCAAGTTTGTCTAAGTTCGTCCCAAGTTAGTCTATTTATGAAGACGGACTTAGATAAACCTTAGGAAGAGACTAACGAGTTTAACTTGGGACGAAGAAAGACAAACTTTAGTCTCATTCTAAGGTTTGTCTAAGTTCGTCCCAAGTTAGTCTAAGTTCGTCCCAAGTTTGTCTATTTCTAAGGACGAACTTAGATAAACCTTAGAATGAGACTAACGACACTAACTTGGGACGAACAAAGACAAACTTTAGTCTCATTCTAAGGTTTGTCTAAGTTCGTCCCAAGTTAGTCTATTTCAAAGGATGAACTTAGATAAACATTACAATGAGACTGACGAGACTAACTTGGGACGAACAAAGACAAACGTTAGTGTCAATCTACGATTTTTCTAAGTTTGTCCCAAGTTAGTCTAAGTTCGTCCCAACTTAGTCTCTTTCTAAGGACAAACTTAGACAATCCTTAGAATGAGACTAATGAGACTAACTTGGGACGAACAAAGACAAACGTTAGTCTCATTCTAAGGTTTGTCAAAGTTCATCCCAAGTTTGTCTAAGTTTGATCCAAGTTAGTCTATTTCCAAGTCTGAACTTAGACAAACCTTAGAATGAGACTAACGAGACAAACTTGGGACGAATAAAGACAAACCTTAGTCTCATTCTAAGATTTGTCTAAGTTTTTCGTCTAAGTTTGTCTCAAGTTAGTCTATTTCTAAGGACGAACTTAGATAAACATTAGAATGAGACTAACGAAGCTAACTTGGGACAAACAAAGACAAACTTTAGTCTCATTCTAAAGTTTGTCCTAAGTTTGTCTAAGTTCGTCCCAAGTTAGTCTTTTTCTAAGGACGAACTTAGACAAACCTTAGAATCAGACTAACGAGACTAACTTGGAACGAACAAAGACAAACTTTAGTCTCATTCTAAGGTTCGCCTAAGTTCGTCCTAAGTTTGTCTAAGTTCATCCCAAGTAAGTCTATTTCTAAGGACGAACTTAGATAAACCTTATAATAAGACTAACGAGACTAACTTCGGACGAACTAAGACAAACTTTACTCTCATTCTAAGGTTTATCTAAGTTCGTCCCCAGTTTGTCTAAGTTCATCTCAAGTTAGTCTATTTCTAAGAACAAACTTAGATAAACCTTAGAATGATACTAACGAGACTAACTTGGGACGAACAAAGACAAACTTTAGTCTCATTCTAAGGTTTTTCAAAGTTCGTCCCGAGTTGGTCTAAATTCGATCCTAGTTAGTCTATTTCTAAGGACGAACTAAAACAAACCTTGGAATGAAACTAACGAGACTAACTTGGGACGAACAAAGACAAACTTTAGTCTCATTCTAAGGTTTGTCTAAGTTCTTCCAAGTTTGTCTAAGTTTGTCTAAGTTTGTCTCAAGTTAGTCTATTTCTAAGGACGAACTTAGATAAACATTAGAATGAGACTAACGAGACTAACTTGGGACGAACAAAGACAAACTTTTGTCTCATACTAAGGTTTGTCTACGTTCATCCCAAGTTTGTCTAAGTTCGTTTCAATTAAGTATATTTCGAAGGATGAACTTAGATAAACCTTAGAATGAGAATAACGAGACTAACTTGGGACGAACAAAGACAAACTTTAGTCTCATTCTAAGGTTTGTCTACGTTCATCCCAAGTTTGTCTAAGTTCGTTTCAATTAAGTATATTTCTAAGGATGAACTTAGATAAACCTTAGAATGAGACTAGCGAGACTAACTTGGGATGAACAAAGACAAACTTTAGTCTCGTTCTAAGGTTTGTCTAAGTTCATCCTAAGTTTGTCTAACTTCGTCCCAAGTAAGTCTATTTCAAAGGACGAACTTAGATAAACCATATAATGAGACTAACAAGACTAACTCGGGATGAAGAAAGACAAACTTTAGTCTCATTCTAAGGTTTATCTAAGTTCGTCCCAAATTCGTCTAAGTTTGTCCCAAGTTAGTCTATTTGTAAGGACGAAATTAGATACACCTTATAATGAGACTAACGACACTAACTTGGGACGAACAAAGACAACTTTAGTCTCATTCTAAAGTTTGCCAAAGTTTGTCCCAAGTTAGTGCATTTATAAAGATGAACTTAGATAAACCTTAAAATGAGACTAACGAGACTAACGAGACTAACTTGGCACAAACAAACACAAACTTTAGTCTCATTCTATGGTTTGTCTCAGTTCGTCCCAAGTTTGTCTAAGTTCGTCCCAAGTTAGTCTATTTATGAAGACGGACTTAGATAAACCTTAGGAAGAGACTAACGAGTTTAACTTGGGACGAAGAAAGACAAACTTTAGTCTCATTCTAAGGTTTGTCTAAGTTCGTCCCAAGTTAGTCTAAGTTCGTCCCAAGTTTGTCTATTTCTAAGGACGAACTTAGATAAACCTTAGAATGAGACTAACGACACTAACTTGGGACGAACAAAGACAAACTTTAGTCTCATTCTAAGGTTTGTCTAAGTTCGTCCCAAGTTAGTCTATTTCAAAGGATGAACTTAGATAAACATTACAATGAGACTGACGAGACTAACTTGGGACGAACAAAGACAAACGTTAGTGTCAATCTACGATTTTTCTAAGTTTGTCCCAAGTTAGTCTAAGTTCGTCCCAACTTAGTCTCTTTCTAAGGACAAACTTAGACAATCCTTAGAATGAGACTAATGAGACTAACTTGGGACGAACAAAGACAAACGTTAGTCTCATTCTAAGGTTTGTCAAAGTTCATCCCAAGTTTGTCTAAGTTTGATCCAAGTTAGTCTATTTCCAAGTCTGAACTTAGACAAACCTTAGAATGAGACTAACGAGACAAACTTGGGACGAATAAAGACAAACCTTAGTCTCATTCTAAGATTTGTCTAAGTTTTTCGTCTAAGTTTGTCTCAAGTTAGTCTATTTCTAAGGACGAACTTAGATAAACATTAGAATGAGACTAACGAAGCTAACTTGGGACAAACAAAGACAAACTTTAGTCTCATTCTAAAGTTTGTCCTAAGTTTGTCTAAGTTCGTCCCAAGTTAGTCTTTTTCTAAGGACGAACTTAGACAAACCTTAGAATCAGACTAACGAGACTAACTTGGAACGAACAAAGACAAACTTTAGTCTCATTCTAAGGTTTGTCTAAGTTCGTCCCAAGTTAGTCTATTTCAAAGGACGAACTTAGATAAACCTTATAATGAGACTAACGAGACAAACTTGGGACGAACAAAGACAAACGTTGGTGTCAATTTACGGTTTTTCTAAGTTCGTCCCAATTTAGTCTAAGTTCGTCCCAAGTTAGTCTCTTTCTAAGGGCGAACTTAGACAATCCTCAGAATGAGACTAACGAGACTAACTTGGGAAGAACAAAGACAAACGTTAGTCTCATTATAAGGTTTATCAAAGTTCATCCCAAGTTTGTCTAAGTTCGATCCAAGGTAGTCTCAAGTTAGCCTATTTCTAAGGACGAACTTAGATAAACATTAGAATGAGACTAACGAAGCTAACTTGGGACGAACAAAGACAAACTTTAGTCTCATTCTAAGGTTTGACAAAGTTTGTCCTAAGTTTGTCTAAGTTCGTCCCAAGTTAGTCTTTTTCTAAGGACGAACTTAGACAAACCTTAGAATCACACTAACGACACTAACTTGGGACAAAGAAAGACAAACTTTGGTCTCATTCTAAGGTTTATCAACGTTTGTCCCAAGTTTGTCTAAGTTCGTCCCAATTTAGTCTATTTCTAAGGATGAACTTAGATAAACCTTAGAACGAGACTAACGACACTAACTTGGGACGAACAAAGACAAACTTTAGTCTCATTCTAAGGTTTGTCAAAGTTCGTGCCAAATTAGTCTATTTCTAAGGACGAACTTAGATAAACCTCAGAATGAGACTAACGAGACTAACTTTGGACGAACAAAGACAAACTTTAGTCTAATTCTAAGGTTTGTCTAAGTTCGTCCCAAGTTAGTCTATTTTCTAAGGACGAACTTAGATAAACCTTAGAATGAGACTAACTAGACTAACTTGGGACGAAGAAAGACAAACTTTGGTCTCATTCTATGGTTTATCTATGGTTTATCTATGTTTGTCCCAAGTTTGTCTAAGTTCGTCCCAAGTTAGTCTATTTCTAAGGACGAACTTAGATAAACCTTAGAATGAGACTAACGACACTAACTTGGGACGAACAAAGACAAAAGTTAGTCTCAAACTACGGTTTGTCAAAGTTCGTCCCAAAATAGTCTAAGTTAGTCCCAAGTTAGTCTCTTTCAAAGGAAGAACTTAGACAATCCTTAGAATGAGACTAACGAGACTAACTTGGGACGAATAAAGACAAACTTTAGTCTCATTCTACGGTTTGTCTAAGTTCGTCCCAAGTTAGTCTATTTCTAAGGACGAACTTAGATAAACCTTAGAATGAGACTAACGAGACTAACTTGGGACAAACAAACAAAAACTTTAGCCTCATTCTAAGGTTTGTCTAAGTTCATCCCAAGTTTGTCTAAGTTCGATCCAAGTTATTCTATTTCTAAGGACGTACTTAGACAAACTTTAGAATGAGACTAACGAGACTAGCTTGGGACGTACAAAGGCAAACTTTAGTCTCATTCTAAGGTTTGTCTAAGTTCTTCCAAGATTGTCTAAGTTTTTCTCAAGTTAGTCTATTTCTAAGGATGAAGTTAGATAAACATTCGAATGAGACTAACGAGACAAACTTGGGATGAACAAAGACAAACTTTAGTCTCATTCTAACGTTTGTCTAAGTCTACCCCATGTTTGTCTAAGTTCGTCCCAACTAAGTCTATTTCTAAGGATGAACTTGGATAAACTTTAGAATGAGACTAGCGAGACTAACTTTGGACGAACAAAGACAAACTTTAGTCTTATTCTAAGGTTTGTCTAAGTTCGTCCTAAGTTTGTCTAAGTTCGTCCCAAGTAAGTCTATTTCTAAGGACGAACTTAGATAAACCTTATAATAAGACTAACGAGAATAACTTCGGACGAACAAAGACAAACTTTAGTCTCATTCTAAGGTTTATCTAAGTTCATCCCAAGTTTGTCTAAGTTCGTCCCAAGTTAGTCTATTTCAAAGGACGAACTTAGATAAACCTTAGAATGATACTATGAAATTATATCCCCTGTTCAAGCTTGTGTCCAAGATATAGTTGCGACAGACCTTGAACTCTTTGCACATCAGTTCAGCAGACAGTTCAAGGTTCAGTTGCGACAGACCTTGAACTCGTATCACAACAGTAGACCGAAAGTAGAAGAACGCACATAATGATAACCCAGTTCGGCCAGGCCTACTCTGGGGGGTTTCCCACACCCTAGAAGGGACAGCAAATCTTTATTACGAGTTAGAGCTACAAGTGCACTTACGCTTACACCTTGTAATCGCCTAGCCTCAAACACTACGTCTCTCAGATTTGCAACCGAGGTTTACAGCAGTTAACCTCGATCCCCTTCGTCCGAACCTGCAGTCCGAATGTTCTCGACCTTCTCCTGAAACTCAGATGCTTTCTCTTGAAAGCTTGTTCACCTTTGTTGTGTGCGGTAGATTGATCGCTTCCAGGCAGTCTCAGTTGCACTTGACAAGACTGCTCTTGCACCGATGAGTTTCTAGTGGGGAAACACAGCCCGCCGTCGATTTCTTCCTTTCCAATCGATAGTGTATGCTTGTGTATGTTTGATCTTGAAAGCGATGCAGAATAAGGGTGCCCTAGCATTGTATTTATATGCTAGGACGAAACCCTAATCAGCACAAGATAATCCCATCAAATATTTAGGAAATATTCCTAGATATTTGATGTATATCTTTTCAAATCGGATGGAAGACTTCTTGCCCAAGTAAGCAACGCCGCCTTCAATGTAGATATTCATTCGAATATCTTATGCTCGAATAAGTCGCTGGCCGACTTAACTTTGCGATATCTTCGCTGTCCAATATCCTTCCGGAAAATATCCTTGCGTCTGCTCCACGCTGTATATGTGTACTAGGATATGTTCGAACTCCCCCTGAACTCCTGCTCGAACTGTCTAGGCTACGTTTTGCCAAATACATGCCACTGAAGGGAACATCATACTAACGAGAGTAACTTGGGACGAACACAGACAAACTTTAGTCTCATTCTAAGGTGTGTCAAATTTTGTCACAAGTTAGTCTATTTCTAAGGACGAACTTAGACAACCTTAGAATGAGACTAGCGATACTAACTTGGGACGAACAAACACAAACTTTAGTCTCATTCTAAGGTTTGTCTAAGTTCGTCCTAAGTGTGTCTAAGTTCGTCCCAAGTAAGTCAATTTCTAAGGACGAACTTAGATAAACCTTATAATAAGACTAACGAGACCAACTTCGGACGAACAAATACAAACTTTAGTCTCATTCTAAGGTTTATCTAAGTTCGTCCCAAGTTTGTCTAAGTTCATCCCAAGTTAGTCTATTTCTAAGGACGAACTTAGATAAACCATTGAATGATACTAACGAGACTAACTTGGGACGAACAAAGACAAACTTTAGTCTCATTCTAAGGGTTGTCAAAGTTCATCCCGAGTTAGTCTATTTCTAAGGACGAACTTAGATAAACCTTAGAATGAGACTAACGAGACTAACTTGGGACGAACAAAGACAAACTTTAGTCACATTCTAAGGTTTGTCGAAGTTCGTCCCAACTTAGTCTATTTCTAAGGACGAACTTAGATAAACCTTAGAATGAGACTAACGAGACTAACTTGGGCCGAAGAAAGACAAACTTTAGTCTCATTCTAAGGTTTGTCTAAGTTTGTCCCAAGTTAGTCTAAGTTCGATCTAAGTTAGTCTATTTCAAAGGACGAACTTAGACAAACCTTAGAATGAGACTAACGAGAATAACTTTTGACGAACAATGACAAACTTTAGTCTCATTCTAAGGTTTGTCTAAGTTCTCCCAAGTTTGTCCGCAACATACTCTTATTCTCTTTCATTCAAATTTTTTTTGGAAATCAAACCACACGCTCATCCAAGATGGATACCAAAGCTGTGGTCATTCCCGTGACTCTCAAGGGGGTGAATTACCTACCATGGTCAAGAATGATCAAAACAGCCTTGGGAGGAAGAGGACTATGGAGTCATATCACAAAGAGTGATGCTCCAAGCCAAACTGTCCAACAAGAAGATGGTACGGAGATTGTCCCTGTTGATAAGGATAGGTGGCCTCAAGAAGACTTGATGGTGTTGTCCATCATTCAAAACTCTCTTGAAGCATCAATCTTAGAGGCATATTCCTATTGCGAGACAGCGAAAGACCTATGGGATACACTCCAAACAGTGTATGGAAACATCCAACTTGAGCAGGGTGTTTGAGGTCAAGAAGGCCATCAACAACATAAGCCAAGAAGACATGGAGTTCACCCAACACTTTGGGAAATTTAGGTCCTTATGGGCTGAGCTGGAAGTGCTTAGACCATGCACCATTAATCCAACAACTATTAATGAAAGAAGGGAGCAAGACAAGGTGTTTGGGCTACTTCTAACCTTGAACCCAACCTACAATGACCTGATCAAACACATCTTGAGGGCTGACAATTGATGGACCATATTTAGATGAATCATTAAGACAGTTAAACCCACCAAATTAGACGCTTTATCTTGACAACTTTTACTTGTTAGTTTCACTTTTGTTCTACGGGCTATTTCAAGGAGTAGAGATGAAACGAGCTAAAAAGGAGTTCTTGACGCTAAAAGTGGATTACAAGTCAGAACTGGCCATGCTCCGGCAGTACTCCGATCAAGCCACAACTAAGTCCCAATGACTTGTTCCAACAAAGATCAAGAACACAAGTGAAATGCCAAGTATAAGTGCCTTGTTCTTTGATGTCAACCAAGAAGCAACCAAGGGGCAACTAAAGTCTACCCGGAGTTCCATGGGAACCTGATAAGAATTTGCCGGCTGGCGCCTTGGCAAATTCCCAAATATGCGCAGCGGAATGGAACTCGGCCAAATTGGCTCGGGCAAGTGTGGGATTTGAACAAGTTTACTCGGACAAATGATGGAATGTGGGAAAATGATGGCTTTATTGTATGGAAAAAGAACAAAACAGTGGGATCACTACAATGGGTTTACCCTAAAGCCGTAGGGATGCAACCCTCGGCAATAAGGTAGGATCAAGAGAAAATCTCTAAGGAAAATACTTGATGCCGAATGATGATCCAAGAGCTCCTTTATATAGTGATCTCCTTAGGTGAAAAGAGAAGCCAAGGAATACTAGCCGTTGCCCATGAATGCTCCATACGTTACTATTTGACTAAGGAGTCAAATTGTAACGCTCGGCCATTAACTCCTCCAAACGGCTCCTTTGACCCAACGGCTCCTTAGGGATGGATATGACTTCCCCAACGTCTCTATTCCATTTATGGAACTCCACTTCCTTCAATGAACTCGGACTTCCTTTGAATGAGCTCAGGCGTTCCCTAAATGAACTCGGGCGTTCCGCGGCTGGCGCAGTATTGCTGGGGCGCGCCCGAGACTTGGCGGGTTCTGTTGGGGCTTCCGTCTCCACGCTCAAGGTTATGCGGTCGGGTGCGCGGCCAACCTCATGTTCTGGAGTTTGGTGTGCTGGGTGCCCGAAAAGGAGTTGGAGCGTGGCCATGGTCCATCCGTCCTGGGCTGTTCGAAGGGTATTGGCCGGGCTTGGCTGCTCGGTAGGAGCGTTCTTATCATTGCCCCCCTCCCAAAGAGCGACCTTGCCCTCAAGGTCTAAATCCGGAAATTGTTCGCTGATATATTCCTGGGGCTCCCATGTTGCATCTTCCTCGGGCATTCTGGTCCATTTGATGAGGACTTCATGCTGGCCATCCTTCTCTCGCACTCCTTGGAGTCCTTCAGGTTCGTAGCGGGGTTGAAACCCAGGGAACCATTTTAAGGGTATAACTTGGTGCGGCTGTAGGGGGGCTTTGGCGAGCCTTAGTTGAGATACATGGAAGACCGGGTGGATCTGGGACTCTCGGGGCATTTTGAGCTTGTATGCCACTACTCCAATCTTCTCGACTACTTCGTAAGGTCCATAGTATTTTGGTACAAGCTTGTAGTTGTCGCGTCTCGAGACGGTGATCTGTTTGCCCGGTTGTAGTCGCAAATAAACGTAGTCCCCCACCTTGTATCTGACGTCCCATCGGTGTTCGTCAGCTTGGTTCTTCATGGCCTGTTGTGACTTGCGCAAGTGCCTTTTGAGTTCCTTTAGGGCTCGGTCACGATCGAGCAAGGTGGCTTCAACATGGTGCAGTGGTGTGGACCCAGGTCGTGTGGTACCAGCCTCGGTGGGTCTCGCCCATATAGGACTTTGAATGGCGTTGTGTGCGCCGCTGTATGGTACGAGGTGTTGTACCAATACTCCGCCCAAGGCAAGAGTTTTACCCACTTCTTTTTCTCCTCGCTGGCAAAGCACCTTAGATAGGCCCCTAGGCTTCGGTTCACTACTTCAGTTTGCCCGTCTGTTTGGGGGTGGTAAGCCGAGCTCCTTCGTAAGTTGGTGCCTGCGGATTTGAAAAGTTTCTTCCAAAAATGGCTAGTAAAAACAGGGTCCCGGTCAGAAATTAGTACCTCGGGGATGCCATGCAAGCGGACGATCTCCTTGACAAAGGCCTCGGCAACCGTCTTGGCCGTGTAAGGGAGCCCCAGGGGTATGAAGTGGGCATACTTGCTGAGACGATCCATGACAGACACTGCCTTGTCGTGAGGCAATGTTGCACAAATAAATTTATAAGACCGCACTCGTGACTTAACTATTTTTTAGGTAGTACGTGGTAAGTACGGGTCGAACCCAAGGGAATTAGGGGGATAGGTTGTTCCTTTAAAACTATACTAGTGATGGACGTGTTTTACGTTGATTGAGCTTTTAGCGTGATTAACTAAGCTACTGTTTTTGGTTTTTTTGGTTTTTTATGCGGAAAGTAAATTACAGAAATTAAATGATTAATTACAAAGAGGGACTTACAGTGGGTGATACGTGATTGTTGATTCCTCCGGTATATGAGTGGTTGATGGTTGCGGTTGATTGAGCAGTTTACAAAAGTAAGTACAAGGGGGGGTTTTTAACAGTTGTGAGTAAAGTATTCGGTTTCAGGTGTTCTTGTATTATAACATGTTTATTAATTTAGTAAACCTTCTAAGTATTCAAACGATGAATCGAGGCTAGTTACAGCACAAGACTTGCCACATCGGCTACTTGTTCTAATTAGACTAGTCTGAACACTGATTAAAGCGTACTAGTCTGTGTGCATCCAATTGGTCCCTTTGGTCCAGTTTCCAAATGGTTTTTAGGATAGTCGACCTCTTCAGATAAGTTTCTCCATTTGGTCCCTTTGGTCCAGTTCCCAAATGGTCCACTTACCCGAGTGTTATCACGAATATCTAAGGAAGAGCTTACGAATTTGGACCCTTATGGTCACATTTCCAAATGGTTTACTCGACCTTAAACATTCTAACTTTTATATATGGCACATAGAACAAGCATTGAATACAGAGAAAATAAACTAAACTAATTAAACATTAAATAATACAAGATTGTACCTTCCGCCGAATGAGGAGTTTAGCTACGCCTATCCATGGAAGAGTAGCGCATAGCAAAGTATCGTAACTTTATTGATCAAAACCAAACTTACAAAGTATTACAATTTCTAGAGAGATAAGTTGTGAAGTGTGGTGGTGATGATTTGTGAATAGGTGAAGCCTCAATTTATAGGAAATGGGGAGGAGCAATGGAGGGCTTGGATGGAGGCAAGTGTTTTTACATCAAGGGTGGAGGAGGAGGCAAGGAGGATGTGGTGGAGGAGACACCACATGGCACCACCTTGTGGACTCCAAAGAGCCGCCGGTTGGGGGGAAGAAAAGGGGGAGGTTTCTTTCCCTTGGCCACCTCTTGCCAAGGTCTTCAAGTCATCCAAGGAGGAGAAAGGGAGGAGGCCACCCATGACTCATCATCTCTCATCTAGCCGTCGGTCATGGAGGAGGAAATGGATGAGTTTTGACAGTTTTGTACAGTCTTTACAAAACTATCAATTCAATTCCTCTCCGGTCTGACTTTGATTATTCCTCGGTTGGATTTAATTTGAGTAATCCTTGGTCAGAATCTTTAGATTTCTTCGTTCAGCGTCTGATATTGACCTCGGACTGACTCTTGTTATCTTTTCAGCGTAAAATCCTCTCCTTAGCGTGTTTTCTCTCTAGACTCCAAAATGCCCTGCAAATGCATTTCAGTACTAACAACCAGAAGTTAAATAGACAAACAGTCTAATTTGGTGGGTTTTACTGTGTTTTTGATTCGTATAATTGTGGTCCATCAGATAACCCCACACTTTTAGTTGTTCGTCCCGAACAATGCTTTTAAAGGTGGCACTCTATGCAAGTTTGGTTTTTAAAATTTGAAAATTTGACTGTGATACTAGACTTATCCTAATTCATGCATCACTACTTATTACTAAATTAAACCGTATAAATACGTAGGAGTAATTTGATATTTGTACCTCCGTTCCGAGATGCAAATTATATTGGATGTCTCGGGAGATAGCTCTTTTCAGGTCCAGGCTGGCATCCTCGGGATTGTCTCGCACTATATGGTTTTCTTGTAGCTTTCTCTAGCACGTGATTCGATTCGGGTTTCAGTGAGTTGAGCCTTTTTGATTTCTTTCTTTTTGGCGATGGACTGCTTTTTGTAGTGAATTGGTCTTTGGCTTTTGGCCTTGGATTTGACTTTTGAGAACTTCACTTTTTTGTCGGTTAAAACCTTCACAATATTGGGCTCTAGGCCTCTTGATTTGCTTCTTCGAGCTTTTGCTTCTTTGTGATTGCAAGTCCATTTTTTTCGCCTTTTTGGGAGGTCCAATCATCGCCCGCGAGCATATGGAAATACCTCCCCGCTCCTCTCGTCTTCGTCGTTTTGCGCGGGTCAAGATGAGGGTCGCTCATCTATTTTCTCGGCGATTTTGACTAGAGAGAGGACGGTCTGATTCCCGTCCTCGCCTTTGCATAGATGCTTCCTGGCGGAGTTGACTTCAATTATTCACTGAAACCTGAAGTGCAGCCTCCACTGACTTCGAAACCATATAGTTTGATTCGATCCTTCGAATGCTTGCCAAGTCCTTCGAGGGCATTTCTATCAACTCCACATCCCTGGTTATCTTAGCACAAAGGGACAAATGAAAAATTACATCCTAAGTTTTTAGACAGTTGAATTTTCACAAGGTTAATGCATGAATTATGACTTTATCTTTTTCAGATTCTTAAGTTCATATTTTCAAAAAGATACACCAAAAAAGAAAAATATTTTATTTATGTACACATGCGGATCTCACCCCACACTTTTGAACGAAATTTAAAAGCCATGCAAGCAGTTGTTATACGAGAAGGAAATGATATTAAGGAAAAGGAAAGACAGAACTCCCTTAAAGGTGTCGAGCGAACGACAAGGCTCGAGTCTGGATAATCGGGGGGAGTTTGGCTGGGGCATTGATCTTTTGGCATAGGCCTGACTGGCTTAATGTTGCACCCACGTCTGATTCCTGAATAATCAATTCTTCTATGCACCAAGTGGGTGAGAGCGACTTATTGAAAAAGTAAATGATAGAAAATAAAAGTGCAGAAAGTAAGATAGTGTCGGGTTATCTCCCGACCAGTGCACTTGTTTAACGTCGTTGGCTCGACAGTACCTCGTTCTGAATCATTGGTTGGGGTCCCATGGGTGGCTGAGGTCATACTTTTTGATTCCACCGACTTTGATTCTTGCGGTGAGTCTTCCTGATTTTTTAGCAGATGACGGGTTTGGGTCCAGTTCTGATGGTATCTCCTTCCAACGTCTCTGAGAAGGCGAGGGACCTTTCACTATCAGCTTTTTGAACTGGGTTTTCTCCTGTTTAGGGCTGCCTTGTCCAGTCATGGCGAAAGCGTGCTCCATGTAGGAGTCATTCTGCTCAGGCCCTTTTCCCATCCACTTTTCAGCCTCTTCTTGGATCGCATAGTTCTCTGCGATTTGCTTGTTGATTGATGGGAAGAGTTGGGATGGTCGCATCTTAAGGCTTGGTCCTGCCTCGTCATGTCCGTCTGTGGGGACCTGGTTGTAGATGGTCTCGGAAGCTTGGGTGAAGAAAGATGGGTATGGCTCGGGCTGCATACTGGTGGTATTCTGGACTTCATCCATTGCTGACACGGCATTCTGTTCCCATGAAGGTTCGTTACTCCCGAAGCTTCTGATGTCTGATACTTCCGATGGTTCTGGAGTATCTTCTTCATCTGTCTCTGGACCAGCCTCTTGCATCTGTATTCCTCCGTCAGCTTGGGGAATTTGTTGTATGGTTACAGCCAGGTTGTTTATGAGGTTCCATACATCGGCAATGGTGAAGTTCCTAGCTGAACTCCTCATTTGTCAGATCATCGGCTTTCATCCCACGAAGAAATTTTTGAAGGAGAACCTTCTTCGTGAATCCATGGTGCGGGCAGCTTGAGATGATGGCGTCATAGTTTGCATAGTATTCGCCCAAGGTCTCATCCTGGGATTGTTGAAGGTTCATGATCCTTTCGCGGGTTTGTTGTCGTAAGGATGGGGGGAGAATTCCCTTAGGAATGGAACGCTAATGTACATGAAACGTTCTGCATTCCAGGCTGTTGATGTGTAGTACCAGATGGTTGCGAAGTCTGTTAGAGAGAATTTAAAGCAGTTAAGCTTAAATTCTTCTAATCATTCCTCCTCAGGTCTTATGATACTGCATACATGGTGGAAATTTCTGCAGTGCATCACTGGATTTTCTCCTTCAGTACCTCCGAACATGGGGAGGTGGCGTGTTGTCCATGCGTACGTGATCGGTTGCGTCATGAAGAAATATATAAAAAGAAAGGGGGGAGAACGGAACAACTTATCCGACAGCTAATTCCCCGGCAACGGCGCCAATTTGACAGACACTGCCTTGTCGTGAGGCAATGTTGCACAAATAAATTTATAAGACCGCACTCGTGACTTAACTATTTTTTAGGTAGTACGTGGTAAGTAGGGTTGAACCCAAGGGAATTAGGGGGATAGGTTGTTCCTTTAAAACTATACTAGTGATGGACGTGTTTTACGTTGATTGAGCTTTTAGCGTGATTAACTAAGCTACTGTTTTTGGTTTTTTTGGTTTTTTGTGCGGAAAGTAAATTACAGAAATTAAATGATTAATTACAAAGAGGGACTTACAGTGGGTGATGCGTAATTGTTGATTCCTCCGGTATATGAGTGGTTGATGGTTGCGGTTGATTGAGCAGTTTACAAAAGTAAGTACAAGGGGGGTTTTTAACAGTTGTGAGTAAAGTATTCGGTTTCAGGTGTTCTTGTATTATAACATGTTTATTAATTTAGTAAACCTTCTAAGTATTCAAACGATGAATCGAGGCTAGTTACAGCACAAGACTTGCAACATCGGCTACTTGTTCTAATTAGACTAGTCTGAACACTGATTAAAGCGTACTAGTCTGTGTGCATCCAATTGGTCCCTTTGGTCCAGTTTCCAAATGGTTTTTAGGATAGTCGACCTCTTCAGATAAGTTTCTCCATTTGGTCCCTTTGGTCCAGTTCCCAAATGGTCCACTTACCCGAGTGTGATCACGAATATCTAAGGAAGAGCTTACGAATTTGGACCCTTATGGTCACATTTCCAAATGGTTTACTCGACCTTAAACATTCTAACTTTTATATATGGCACATAGAACAAGCATTGAATACAGAGAAAATAAACTAAACTAATTAAACATTAAATAATACAAGATTGTACCTTCCGCCGAATGAGGAGTTTAGCTACGCCTATCCATGGAAGAGTAGCGCATAGCAAAGTATCGTAACTTTATTGATCAAAACCAAACTTACAAAGTATTACAATTTCTAGAGAGATAAGTTGTGAAGTGTGGTGGTGATGATTTGTGAAGAGGTGAAGCCTCCATTTATAGGAAATGGGGAGGAGCAATGGAAGGCTTGGATGGAGGCAAGTGTTTTTACATCAAGGGTGGAGGAGGAGGCAAGGAGGATGTGGTGGAGGAGACACCACATGGCACCACCTTGTGGACTCCAAAGAGCCGCCGGTTGGGGGGAAGAAAAGGGGGAGGTTTCTTTCCCTTGGCCACCTTTTGCCAAGGTCTTCAAGTCATCCAAGGAGGAGAAAGGGAGGAGGCCACCCATGACTCATCATCTCTCATCTAGCCGCCGGTCATGGAGGAGGACATGGATGAGTTTTGACAGTTTTGTACAGTCTTTACAAAACTATCAATTCAATTCCTCTCCGGTCTGACTTTGATTATTCCTCGGTTGGATTTAATTTGAGTAATCCTTGGTCAGAATCTTTAGATTTCTTCGTTCAGCGTCTGATATTGACCTCGGACTGACTCTTGTTATCTTTTCAACATAAAATCCTCTCCTTAGCGTGTTTTCTCTCTAGACTCCAAAATGCCCTGCAAATGCATTTCGGTACTAACAACCAGAAGTTAAATAGACAAACAGTCTAATTTGGTGGGTTTTACTGTGTTTTTGATTCGTATAATTGTGGTCCATCAATCCACGACCACCATAATGACTGAGTACCCGTCCACTCTTGGTAGTCCATCAATGAAGTCCATGGTGACCTCCGCCCAAACTTGCTCAGGCAGGTCCAAGGGTTATAGTAGTCCTGCTGGTCTCATTGTGGAATGTTTGCTCCTGAGGCATCGGTCGCACTCGGCCACAAATTTCTTGACATCCGCCCTTAGTCCTTCCCACCAGAATTCCTTAGCAAGGCGTTGATAGGTCTTGTTTATGCCTGCATGTCCCCCAACGTTACTGCAATGAAACTCTTGTAATAGCTTGGGAATCTGGGTGGATGAGCTGGGCAGTACGTATCGGCCGTTGTAGTAGAGCCTGGTGCCTTTGATTTCATAGCTGGATTCATCGTCGGTCGCGGCGTCTCTTAAGGGCTGTAGTTCTGGGTCTTGGTTATCGGCGTCTAGTGCTTCCCAGTCAAGGGTGGTGGGAAGAGACATGTCCAACCAGTGTGGCTCCTCGCTTGTTTCCAGCTTGACAAAAGGCTCCAAGTCCTCCTTCTCGACTGCCACTAGGCTATTGAGTACCACTTCGTTACCGATTTCCTCGTTTTGGTCCGCCTCGAGGCTCGTCACCTCTCGATCATCAATGTATAAAATCTAGAGCCGCGCCGATTTGCACCGATGCCCGGGGTACCACTTCTCGTCGCACCTTAGGCACAAGTTCTGGGCACGCTTCGCCGCTATCTCCGCTTTGGTCATCCTTCTCGTCTGATTTCCATCACGCACGGGCTCGCGGGGTCTGTCCCGATTGACATAGGAGCTGGTCCCTCCGCTCGGCGCTCGGCTGGTTTGTACCGGAGCCCTGGTGGCTTTATCTTCTTCGACTAACTGTGCCAAATGCATGGTTTCAGTGAGAGTTCCTGGTCTTAGCACCCGTACTCCTTCGCGTATGGCCAGCTCCAATCCCTTCATGAACGCGCCTATGAGGGCCTCGGGTGGCATGCGCCTCAGCCCCACAGATAGAATCTCAAACTTTTCTCTATAGGCCTCGACTGTTGTTTCTTGTGTGAGCGCAAAGAACTCCTCGTGTATGCGACCAAGTTGCCCTTGAAAGCGCTTGACCAGTTCTGCTCTTAATTCGTCCCAGCCAAGGAAGGGTTGGTACTCTTCTCACCAACGGTACCAATGTAGGGCCTTCCCTTCCACGCAAACTGCAGCAATGTCCATCTTGTCGTAATCAGTCAAGCCATTCATCAAAAAGTAGTGCTCGGCTCGGTGCGGCCAGCCTCGCACGTCTTTGTCCTGGAAGATGGGCAGTTCGAGCTTTCTGTGGGTGTTATCCATCGCCCGGGCCGGTCTTAGGTGGGTTTGTGCCTCGCGCGCCAGGACTCGGTCCTTTGGGTATTCCTCCCGGCGGTTGTTTCGGACTTCCAGTACTTCGCCTAAATAAGGGTCGACATACGGGCCTCGCTTGGTGTGTTCGCGTCCCATTTCGTCCAGCGCCCATTGGTGGATGTCATCAGCCTCGTCTTTAGATTCCTCAAGGCTTTTGTATGGTGTTGCGGGCGTTTTCTTGTGTCTCTTGTTCAGGGCGCCCGAGTCATCTATCAAGACACCCTTCCCTCGGTCAAGGACTTTTGGTGCAGGGTCCGACCGAGCCACCAGTTTCTCCAGCGCATCTCGAATCTCCCGTATGGACTGGGAAAGCTCTGCGTGGTTGCGGTCGACCTTGGCGTCAAGGTCTTTTAACCCGGACTCTAGACTTGTGGTCCTCGCAACCACATCGGACAAGGTTGCCAAACGTGTGTTGTTCGCCATAATCACAAAGGATTGTATGTTGATGCAGCGGAAAATGTTCCAAGGATTGAACTGCTCTGATACCAAAATGATAAGAATTTGCCGGCTGGCGCCTTGGCAAATTCCTGAATATGCGCAGCGGAATGGAACTCGGCCAAATTGGCTCGAGCAAGTGTGGGATTTGAACAAGTTTACTCGGACAAATGATGGAACGTGGGCAAATGATGGCTTTATTGTATTGAAAAAGAACAAAACAGTGGGATCACTACAAGGGGTTTACCCTAAAGCCGTAGGGATGCAACCCTCGGCAATAAGGTAGGATCAAGAGAAAATCTCTAAGGAAAATACTTGATGCCGAATGATGATCCAAGAGCTCCTTTATATAGTGATCTCCTTAGGTGAAAAGAGAAGCCAAGGAATACTAGCCGTTGCCCATGAATGCTCCATACGTTACTATTTGACTAAGGGTCAAATAGTAACGCTCGGCCATTAACTCCTCCAAACGGCTCCTTTGACCCAACGGCTCCTTAGGGATGGATATGACTTCCCCAATGTCTCTATTCCCTTTATGGAACTCCACTTCCTTCAATGAACTCGAACTTCCTTTGAATGAGCTCAAGCGTTCCTTAAATGAACTCGGGCGTTCCGCGACTGGCGCAGTATTGCTGGGGCGCGCCTGGGACTTGGCGGGTTCTGTCGGGGCTTCCGTCTCCACGCTCCAGGTTATGCGGGCGGGTGCGCGGCCAACCTCATGTTCCGGAGTTTGGTGTGCTGGGTGCCCGAAAAGGAGTTGGAGCGTGGCCATGGTCCGTCCGTCCTGGGCTGTTCGAAGGGTGTTGGCCGGGCTTGGCTGCTCGGTAGGAGCGTTCTTATCAGAACCGATGGCTTTTGGAGGCAAAAGATCTCATTCCACTCAACTCACCCACTCCCTCCACCTCATGGTCGGCGGCTACCATGGGTGAGTGCCACATGGCCAGCGGCTTTGTGGCTTGTGCCACCTATGGCCGGCGGGTTTTGGCCCTCCTCTCCCCTCTTGACAAGTGTGTGGCTCTCCTCCTCTCCCTTTGCCTAAAAAGAGAGAGCTCCCCCTCCTTGAATCAATGCCTCATGTCCCAAAAATTGTAGTCCCAAGTTCTAGTCCCATTATGGTTCTTTGATCACTTGTTGCTTGGATAGAAATCTCTCTATAATCCATCCCACAATCCTTCTAAACACTTTACTTTGAATCAAAAGCTCCAAGTTTGTTCTTGAGTTTGAGTGTGTTCTTGAGTTTTACTTTCAAAAACCTTTACTTTCTTGTTTTTACTTTCCAAAACCTTTACTTTCTTGTCTCTCGAAAACCTTTACTTTTCAAGCATTTAGCTATGATATCCACCCCTATGGATATTCGTAGCTAAACCCTTCATTCAGTTGAAGGGGTGTGCTTGTATCATAAAATGTTTTAGACCCTTCTCTTAGTACCTCTTCGTGTTCAACTTGTTCTATGTGCCATATATTAGGTCAGAACACCATTGGTTGAGTGGAGGCTCGGAAGAGCAAAGCTCTTCCATGGGGTTCGTGAACATACGTGGATAAGTGGAGGCTCGGAAGAGCACAGCTTATCTGTGGAGTTCAACCTCTTTTAAACACCATTTGGTTGATCAGGAATGATTGATCAAATGGATGCACATAATAGAACAAGAGTTCTATGCCTTGAAAAAGACTAGACGGTGTGGCAAGTCAATTGTTAGGAATAGCCTTGATACATCTTTTAACACGTAGTATGATCATTAGAGGTCAATGATAAACGGACTATGATACAATGCCCCTAAAACCGAATCTTTCCCTTAATCAATTCACCACCTGTCACTTTACCTTCAGTCTCACTATCAACTGCTTAAATTCAGTAACTTTACTTCTACGCACTTACTTTCAGCAAGCCTTGTCCTTCAAGCACTTTAGTTTTACGCACTTACTTTCAGCAAGCCTTGTCCTTAAAGCACTTTACTTTTACGCACTTACTTTCAGCAAACCTTGTCCTTCAAGCACTTTACTTTTACGCACTTACTTTCAGCAAGCCTTGTCCTTCAAGCACTTTACTTTCTAGCACTTTACTTTTCAGTATTTACTTTCAGTCCTGTATTTACTTTCTTTACTTTCAGTCATTTACTTTTCAGTACTAAAATCACAATCAACCCACGTTACTTTCATACTAAAATCACAACCAACCCCCTACTGTCTTACTTTCCATTTTCGAAAGAACAACTATCCACTAATTCCCTTGGGTTCGACCCCTACTTACCGCTTTACTACCCAATAGTAAAGTCACGAGTAGCGGACTTATAAATTTATTTTGTACACATTGCCTCGCGACAAGGCAGTGCTGTCAAATTGGCGCCATTGCCGGGGAATTAGAAATCATCAATCGGATAATTGTTCTTTCTTTTTTCTTTTAAATTTCGAACTTGCTTCTGCATAACCATGTCTCGTGCAGGAAGCCACCATGACTATCAAGATGACGACGAGATGAACCTGTACGATCGAAATAATGAGGCGCCACCTCCATTTATTGACGATCCGGAACAACTCATCCGAAACCAAAGAGCTCGTAATAGGGAGGCCGTTCGAAGAAACCAAGGACCACCCGAGGACCGAAATGAAGCTGGTCCAGTGCAACCCCCTAGACATCCCCCACCCCCTCAACATCAACAAATGCCTAGACAAGAACCCGTCTTTGATGACTACTATGGGGATAACAACTTCCGCGAACCTACTATGAGAGAACTGTCGGCATCGGATTTCAGAAATCAGCCGTGGTGCATTTACGAGGGCTCAGAGCTAGAAAACATCGCCATCAACACATCAGTGGTCCACAATTTGCCCAAGTTCTCAGGAACTCATGGAGAATCGGCGACAACTCATCTCCAACGCTTACATGGCATTTGCCAAAACCTAAAACCCAATGGCGTGAACGTAGAAGACTTCAAATTGAAGGCTTTCTACTTTTCCCTCATTGACTCGGCGAATGACTGGTTCCTTTCATTGCCTTCGGGAAGCATCAGAACATGGGCTCAGATGCAAAAGAAATTCCTGGACAAATACTACCCAGCGGGAAGAGCAATGCAAGTAAGGAGGCAACTACAGGACATCAAGCAGGGACCCATTGAAACCATGTACGATTACCTGGAGAAGTTCACTCGCCTGGAGAGAAGCTGCTGCACCCTTGGACTGCCCAAGAAACTCATCATCGAATACCTCATTGATGGATTGAGACCTTTAGACAAAATGCTCCTGGATGCCTCAACTGGAGGGTCCATGATGAATCTATCATTAAGTGGCATAAGGGATCTCATCACCGACGTTGCTGAAAATGCCCGATTTAGAGAGGAGACAACTCGGCAGGAAGAATTTTCCCGAACAAAGAATGTGGCAAAGGCTGAAACACCGATAAACTCTATGCCAGAGGAGATGAAACAAATGAAGGAGATGATGGTTCAGATCCTACGAAGGCAGCCAGTTCAAATAAAGCCTTGGGAGTTTTGTAGTTCTACGGACCACAAGACTGACGCATGCCCAACGTTAATAGTGGAGGAACCGGCAGAAGTGAATGCAGTGGTAGGATACTAAGGATACGACAACAACAACAGCAACGACAGGGCCGGACTAAACCGACAGTATAATCAAGCGACCAATCCGAACTGGCGGAATGAAAACCATCCTCCAAGGGAGACACAACAAGCCGTCCCTCAACTAGCTCAGTCGTTCTACCAACCGCCCCACCGGCAGTACAACCAGAACGCTCCACCAGCAAGCCAATACCAGCAAAGAGGACCAAATCAATACCCGACGGGTCAATATCAACAGAATGGACCAAATCAGTACCAAGCCGGTCTAAGCAATCAGCAAGGACCGAACAAGTTGCTTGAAGACACAATGAAGGAACTCGCAGGGAGCGTGCATCAATTGGGTACTTCGCTAAACCAATTTCAGGTAAAAACTGACGGGGCAATTTCAGATTTGACCAAACAAATGTCCCAGCTCGCCACCTCAATGTCCGCACTCACTAATGAACCAGGCAGACTTCCTTCACAAACCGTCCAAAACCCAAAGGTAAATATTAGCATGATAAAGATGACAGACATGAAGGGAGCACTGGAAGAAGCAGCACGACCCGCAACTTACAAACTTACGGCCAAGCACTTCACCCGTAGGCACCGTCCTGATTGGAATCAAGAGGAAGACCGACCCAATGATGGCAAAACATGGGTCACTGATGGAGCCCACCGCACTGTCATTAAGGTGCGGTGTTCTCTGTGCAAAAGCACATTTGTATTCTGCTACTCGTGACCTTACTACTGGGTAGCAAGTGGTAAGTAGGGGTCGAACCCAAGGGAATTAGGGGGATAAGCTAATCTTTGAGGGAATTGTACAGCGAGGGAGCGTGTTTTAGGTTGATTGAGGTTTTAGTGCGGAAAAGTAAGTGATTGGTTGGTTGGTTTTGGATTTTAGTGCGGAAAAGTAAATGACAGAAAAGTAAAGTACTGAAAATAAAAGTAGAAGACTTACAGCGGGTGATGCGTGATTGGCAAGCCTTCCGGAACGTGAGCAGTTGATTGAGCAGTTTATACTAAGAAAGTAAATGCAGGTGGTGTTTTAATCTAAGGAACGCATTCGGTTTTGGGGGCCTTGTATCATAGCCTGTTTATCATTGACCTTTAGTGATCCTTCTAAGTATTCAAACGTGTATCTAGGCCATTCCAAGCACTCGATTTGCCACACTGTCTAGCCCATTCCAAGGTCGTAGAGCACTTGTTCTACTTAGACTAATACCCCATTCCAAGGTATATTAGCCTGTGTGCATCCATTTGACAAGTCATTCCCGACCAACCAAATGGTGTTTTAGAAAGGTCAAACTCCTCAGATAAGCTTTGCCATTCCAAGCATCCACTTATCCGAGTATGTTTACGAACCCCACGGAAGAGCTTTGCCATTCCAAGCATCCACTCAACCTTGAAAGTTCTAACCTAATATATGGCACATAGAACAAGTTTTGAATACAAAGAAGAGGCACTAAAAAGATGGCCTAAAACATTTTATGATACAAGTACACCCCTTCAACCGAATGAAGAGTTTAGCTACGAATATCCATAGAGGTGGATACCATAGCTAAGTACTTACGGTTTTTGAAAGACATTAAGTAAGGGAAAGTGGTGAGTACTTCAAGAACCGACAAGAGTACTCAAGAATAGAGAAAAGTAAAGCTTGAGTACTACAAGAACCGACAAGAGTACTCAAGACCGAACTACAATACTCAAGAACCAACAGGAGTATTATTAGATTGAAAACCAAACTTACAAAGTGCCAATTTTCTAGAGAGATAAGTTGACGGAGCCCACTGCACTGTCGTTAAGGTGCAATGTTCTCTGTACAAATAAATTTATATTTTCCGGTACTCGCGACTTCACTACTGGGTAGTAAGTGGTAAGTAGGGGTCAAACCCAAGGGAATTAGGGGGATACGTTGTTCTTTAAGGGATTTGTACAGCGAGGGAGCGTGTTTTGAGGTTGATTGAGATTTTAGCGGTTATGACTAAGTGACTTTTTTTGGTTGTTTTTTGTTTTGAGTGCTGAAAAGTAAATTACAGAAAATAAATACTGAAAAGTAAAAAGAAAGACTTACAGTGGGTGATGCGTGATTTGCGAGTCCTCCGATAGATGAGCGGTTGGTGATTGCAGATGATCGAGCAATTTATAAAAGTAAATACAGGAGGGTTTTGTAATTCAAGGAAAACATTCGGTTTCAGGGTCCTTGTATCATAGCCTGTTTATTATTTTAGTAACCCTTCTAAGTATTCAAACGTGAATCAAGGCCATTACAAGCACTCGACTTGCAACACTGTCTAGCCTTTTGCAAAACTGTTCGAAAGTGAATCGAGGCCATTCCAAGCACTCAACTTGCAACACCGTCTAGTCTTTTGCAAAAGTCGTAGAGCACGTGTTCTACTTAGACTAATACCCCATTCCAAGGTATATTAGCCTGTGTGCATCCATTTGGTCTTTCATTCCCGAGCAACCAAATGGTGTTTTAGAAAGGTCAAACTCCTCAGATAAGCTTTGCCATTCCAAGCATCCACTTATCCGAATATGTTTACGAACCCCACGGAAGAGCTTTGCCATTACAAGCATCCACTCAACCTTGGAAGTTCTAACCTAATATATGGCACATAGAACAAGTTTTGAATACAGAGAAAAGAAACTAAAAGAATTAAAACATTTTATAATACAAATACGCCCTTTAACCGAATAAAGAGTTTAGCTACGAATATCCATAGAGGTGGATACCATAGCTAAATACTCGGGGGTTTTTGAAAACAGTAAGAGGAGAAGGGGTGGAATACTCAAGAACCAACAGGAGTAATCCCAATTCCTACTGAATACTCAAGAACCAACAGGAGTATTCTCTAAAGTATAATACTCAAGAACCAACAAGAGTATTATTTCAAACCGTTATAATACTCAAGAACCAACAGGAGTATTATTTCAAAAACCAAACTTACAAAGTAACATAAACTTAGAGAGAGAAGTGAATTGTTGATTGTGGGATGTTACAAATGAGGAGGAGGAGCTCTCCTTTTATAGGCTAAGGGGAGGAGAATGGATGGTGGAGATGGGTGGCATGTGGTTTTGATCCAAGGGAGGAGGAGGAGGGGAGGAGCATGTGGAGGAGAAGGCCACCACATGGCAAGCTCTTGTGGTGGCACAAAGAGCCGCCGGTTGCCGGTTGGAGGAGGAGGCAAGGTGGCTTTGGCTCTCAAAGCCGCCGGTCACCCAAGGAGGAGAAGGGGAGGGAGCCACCCATGAGTCATCTCTTCCACAAAAGCCGCCGGTCACTTTGTCCATGGATGAGTTTTGATAGTTTTGTGCAGTCTTTTCACAAAACTATCAGTCCAGAGTTTTGAGTAATTCAATGTCAGGATCTTGAGATTTCTTCGTTCAGCGTCTGATCTTGACCTTGGAATGACTCGTAATATCTTTTCAGCGTAAAATCCTCTCCTTAGCGTGTTTTCTCTCTAAGCGCCAAAATACCCTGTAGAAATATATCGGGACTAACAAGTAGAAGTTAGATAGACAAACAGTCTAATTTGGTGGGTTTTACTGTGTTTTTGATTCGTATAATTATGGTCCATCAGATCACCCCACACTTTTAGTTGTTCGTCCCGAACAATGCTATTAAAGGGCGGCACACTAAGTAAGTTTGTTGAAATATGAAAATTAGACTGTGGTACTAGAAGAAACTTGATACTTGAACTGTGTAAATAAATAGAAGAAACTTGATACTTGTACCTCCGTGCTGAGATGCAAATTATTCTGGATGTTTCGGGAGATAGCCCTTTTTAGGCTCCTGGACTGCAATCTTGGAATCGTCTCGTACTATATGGTTTCCTTGTAGCTTTCTCTAGCACGTGATTCGGTTCGGGTTTCATTGGTTTGAGTACTTTGATTTTTCTTTTGCCGAGGGACTGCTTTTGTAGTGAATCGGCCTTTGGCCTTTGATTTGACTCTTTGAGTACTTCACTTTTTGTTTGGTTAAAACCTTCACAATTTTGGGCCTTTGGCCTCTTGATTTGCTTCTTTGAGCTTTTTGCGTCTTTGTGACTTGCTAGTCCATTTTCCCAAGCCTTTTTGGGAGGTCCAATCATCGCCCGCAAGCCAATGGAAATACCTCCCCGCTCCTCTCATCCTTGTCGTTTCGCGCGGGTCAAGATGAGGGTCGCTCATCTATTTTCTCGGCTACTTTGACTAGAGAGAGGACGGTCTGATTCCCGTCTTTGCCTTTTTTTCTTTTTGCATAAACACTGCATGGCGGAGATGACTTCAATCTTCATTGAAACCCGAAGTGCAGCCTCCACTGACTTCGAAAACCATATAGTTTGATTCGATCCTTTGATTGCTTGCCAAGCCTCTCTAGGGCATTTCTATCAACTCCACATCCCTAGTTTATCTCAGCACAAAGGGACAAATGAGAAGTTACGTTCTATGTTTTTAGACAGTTGAATTTTCACAAGGTAAATGCATGAATTTTAGATCTATCTTTTTCACATTCTTAAGTTCATATTTTCAAAAAGATAATATTAAAAAAGAAAAAGAAAAACATGTTATTTATTTATGTACACATGCGGATCTCACCCCACACTTTTGAACGAAGGCGTGCCTTTCAGCACTACTTAGTTCAAAAGCCATGCAAGCAGACAATTACGAGAAGGAAATGATATTAAGGAAAGGTAAGATCAGAACTCCCTTTTTGTGTCGAATGACATGGCATGAGGCTGGATAATTGAGGGAGCTCGGCTGGGGCCTTGAACTCTCATCGCAGGCCCGGAAAATTCACGGAAGCTGCGTGGCAGATCCGATCATGCTCCAAAAACCAATTCCTAAATAGTCAAATCATTCTATGCACCAAGTGGGTGAAAGCGACTTATTGATAAAAACTAAAAGACAGAAAATAAAAAGACAGAAAGTAAGATAGTGTCGGGTTACCTCCCGACCAGTGCACTTGTTTAACGTCGTTGGCTCGACAGTACCTTATTCCTGGATCACTGATTGGGGTCCCATGGGTGGCTTAGGTCGAATTTTGCCACTGTTCCTGTGTTGGTTTTTGCCTTGCCTTTACCTGATTTCTTGTGAGCAGATGTGCTTGGGTCCAGTTCCCCTTGTTCTGATGGTGTCTCCTTCCAACGTCTCTGAGAAGGTGAGGGACCTTTGACCACTAGCTTCTTGAACTGGGTTTTCTGGTGTTTAGGGCTGCCTTGTCCAGTCATGGCAAAAACATGCTCCATCGAGGAGTCGTTCTGCTCAGGCCCTTTTCCCATCCTCTTTTCAGCCTCTTCATGGATCACATAGTTTTCATCGATTTGTCTATTGATCGAGGGGAAAAGTCGGGAAGCTTGCATCTTGAGGCTCAATTCTACCTCGTCGTGTCTGTTTGTGAGGAACTGGTCATAGATGGTTTCGGCTGCTTGGGTGATGATAGCTGGGTATGGCATTGGCAGCATGTCGGTGGTATTCTGGACTTCTTCCATTGCTGACACTTCCTTGTTGCTCCCGATACTTTCTATATCCCAGTCTTCTGATGGCTCGGGAGTTTCTTCTGATGGCTCGGAAGTTTCTCCTTCTGTCTCTGGACTAGCCTCTTGCATTTCTCTATCAGCTTGGGGCATTCGTTTTATGGCTGCGGCCAGGTAATTTACGAGGTACCACATGTCTGCCAGGGAGAAGTTCCTGGCTGATCTCCTCATTGCTTCGTTAATCCTTGTTAGATCATCGGCCTTCATCCCACGAAGAAATTTTTGAAGCAGAACTTTCTTCGTGAATCCATGGTGAGGGCAGTTTGAGACGATGGTGTCATAGCTCGTGTAGTATTCGTCCAAGGTCTCATCCCGGGATTGTTTAAGGCTCATGATCTTCTCACGGGTTTGTTGTCGTAAAGATGGAGGGGAGAATTCTTTCAGGAATGGGACGCAGAGGTCCACAAAATGTACTGCACTACTAGCGATTGACGTATAATACCAGATCGTTGCAAAATCAGTTAAAGAAAATTTAAAACATTTAAGTTTAAACTCCTCTAACATTTCATTTGCTGGTTTTATGAGGTGGCAAACGTGGTGAAAGTTTCGGCAGTGTTGTACTGGGTCTTCTCCATCCATACCTCCAAACAGAGGGAGATGTCTTGTTGTCCATGCATATGAAGGGGGTTGCGTCATGAGGACATGGAAGGGAAAGAACAACTTATCCGATGGCTAATTCCCCGGCAACGGCGCCAATTTGACGGAGCCCACTGCACTGTCGTTAAGGTGCAATGTTCTCTGTAAAAATAAATTTATATTTTCCGCTACTCGCGACTTCACTACTGGGTAGTAAGTGGTAAGTAGGGGTCGAACCCAAGGGAATTAGGGGGATACGTTGTTCTTTAAGGGATTTGTACAGCGAGGGAGCGTGTTTTAAGGTTGATTGAGATTTTGATTGTGGGATGTTACAAACTTAGAGAGAGAAGTGAATTGTTGATTGTGGGATCTTACAAATGAGGAGAAGGAGCTCTCCTTTTATAGGCTAAGGGGAGGAGAATGGATGGTGGAGATGGGTGGCATGTTGTTTTGATCCAAGGGAGGAGGAGGAGGGGAGGAGAATGTGGAGGAGAAGGCCACCACATGGCAAGCTCTTGTGGTGGCACAAAGAGCCGCCGGTTGCCGGTTGGAGGAGGAGGCAAGGTGGCTTTGGCTCTCAAAGCCGCCGGTCACCCAAGGAGGAGAAGGGGAGGGAGCCACCCATGAGTCATCTCTTCCACAAAAGCCACCGGTCACTTGGTCCATGGATGAGTTTTGACAGTTTTGTGCAGTCTTTTCACGAAACTATCAGTCCAATTTCGCTCCGGTCTGACTTTGGTTGTTCCTCGGTTGAATTTGAATTTAGTAATTCAATGTCAGGATCTTGAGATTTCTTCGTTCAGCGTCTGATCTTGACCTTGGAATGACTCGTAATATCTTTTCAGCGTAAAATCCTCTCCTTAGCGTGTTTTCTCTCTAAGCGTCAAAATACCCTGTAGAAATATATCGGGACTAACAAGTAGAAGTTAGATAGACAAAGAGTCTAATTTGGTGGGTTTTACTGTGTTTTTGATTCGTATAATTATGGTCCATCAGAAGTGTTTTGTGATTTTTGGGATGCATTTACAAATGAGATGGGGGGGTATTTATAGCCATAGGAGGAGGAGATGTGTGGAGGAGGAGCCACCACATGGCAAGCCATCCATGGCTTGCCAAAAGCCGCCGGTTGTGGGTGAAGAAAGGATGGGAGTTTCCTCCTTTGGTCACCTCCTCCCGAAAGCCACCGGTCATCAAGAGGGTGGAGGAGGTTTTGTGTGAGTTTTGTGAAGTTTTCACAAAACTATCGGTGTATTTCAGCTCCGGACTGACTTTGGTTGCTCTTTGATTGGATTTGTTTTGAGTAATTCAATGTCAGGATCTTGAGATTTCTTCAGTCGGCATCTGATCGTGACCTTGGAATGACTCGTAATATATTTTCAGCGTAAAATCCTCTCCTTAGCGTGTATTCTCTCTAGTCTCCAAAATACCCTGTAGATAAATATCAGAACTAACAAGCAAAAGTTAAATAGACAAACAGTCTAATTTAGTGGGTTTAACTGTGTTTATGATTCGTATAATTATGGTCCATCAGTCACGCATGCTGAGAACGGACGCTATGCGTTCACCGTTAGCATGACACCGCCACCAATCACAGACTTTGAGATACCAGCATCTGGCTGTGATGACAATGACAATTTAGACTCTGATGGTCCCAGATGGGATTCCCCAACTGACATCTATGCGTCGAAGCAAAGTATTTACTTAGAGGATCAGGAGTTAAAAGGGCCCGATCATACAAATCTAGAGCCAAAGAACGGGCAGAATAGCCCGATAATGGAAAGATCCCTCACTTCACGGTCACCTGTGGTATTTGTAAAGCCCAAATTCATAAGTGCTTAATCGATTTTGGGGCTGCCGTCAATGCCATGCCTTACTCCTTATATTACTTATTGGGGCTCGGTCCATTGAAACCACCAAGGTCAAATATCGAGTTGGGAGACAAATCGTGTATCAGTCCAGTTGGAGTGCTTGAAGATCTAATACACCATGTGGGAGAGCTCGTCGTTGCTGCGGACTTTTATGTATTACAAACGGGAGAGACCAGGGAAGACGACCCTCCAACGCTTATATTGGGACGACCTTTTCTCTACGCCACCAAGGCAAGGATCGACATGGGCAAGGGCTTGTTATCACTTGCATTTGGCGGCAAAATTTCAGATTTCTACATCGATGATTATGATGGCCGCCCAAGGACAAGGAAACCGCCAGACATTGTGCATACCTCGGATCTCAGAACTCTAGTTTGTGACCCACCAAGAGAAACCGTAAGAGTAGCTAGGCCAGCAGCTATGGTCAAAAGATCCTCGCCCTCTCAGAGGTATTGGAAGGAAAAACCACCGAAACATTGGAGTCCTTCCCCGAGCACATCATCCCACAAGAACTCGAGGAGAGTCAAGGCAAGAATCAACGCAGGAGCCGCGTCAAAATTTGACCTGAGCCACCCATGGGATCCCACCTTATGATCCAAGAATGAGGTATCGTCGAGCTAACGACGTTAAACAAAGGCACTGGTCGGGAGGTAACCCGACATCTATCTTACTTTCAGTCATTTAGTTTTTGCCTTAAGTCATTCTCACCTTTCCTGTATATATTTGCTTGCAATTGACTTTTGAACTAAGTCGTGCTGTGAGGCACGCCTTCGTTCAAAAGTGTGGGGTGAGAACCGCCTTTGTACATAGTTAATTAACATGCTTTCTTTTTTCCTTTTCCCTTAATATTATCTTTTTGAAAATATGAACTTGAGAATGTGAAAAAGATAGATCTAAATTAATGCATTTACCTTGTGAAATCTCAACTGTATAAAAACTTAGGATGTAACTTCTCATTTGTCCCTTTGTGCTGAGATATACAGGGGATGTGGAGTTGATATAAAATGCCCTAGAGAGGCTTGGCAAGCACTCGAAGGATCGAATTTTACTATATGGTTTACGAAGTCAGTGGAGGATGCACTTCGGGTTTCATTGAAGATTGAAGTCATCTCCGCCATGCAGCGTTTATGCAACAGGCAGGACGGGAATCAAACCGTCCTATCTCTAGTCCTAGTAGCTGGGAAAATAGATGAGCGACCCTCATCTTGACCTGCGCAAAACGGCAAGGATGAGAAAGAGCGGGGAGGTATTTCCATATGCTCTCGGGCGATGATTGGACCTCCCAAAAAGGTTGAGAAAATGGACAAGCAAGTCATAAAGAAGCAAAGCTCGAAGAAGCAAATCAAAGACCAAAGGCCAATATGTGAAGGTTTTAACCGAAACAAAAGTGAAGAAGATCCAATTCAAAATCAAAGGCCGAAGGCCGATTCACTTCAAAAGCTGTCCCTCACCAAAAGGAAATCAAAGAACTCAACTCATAGAAACCCGAATCTAGTCACGTGCTAGAGAAAGCTACAAGAAAACTATATAGTGCGAGTTGGTCCCGAGAATGCACTCCAGGAGCCTGAAAAGGGCTATCTCCCGAAACATCCGAATTAATTTGCATCTCGGCTCGAAGGTACAAGTATCAAGTTTCTTCTAAGTATTTACACGGTTTAGATTGGTAACAAGTAAGTTTTGCATGAATAGGATAAATCTAGTACCACATTCTCACTTTCCAATTTAAAGTTTTTACTTGGATTGTGTGTGCATCTTTCAAAAAGCATTGTTCGGGGCGAACAACTAAGTGTGGGGTGATCTGATGGACCATATTTAGATGAATCATTAAGACAATTAAACCCACCAAATTATACGCTTTATCTTGACAACTTTTACTTGTTAGTTTCACTTTTGTTCTACAGGCTATTTCAAGGAGTAGAGATGAAACGAGCTAAAAAGGAAAACTTGACGCTAAAAGTGGATTACAACTCAGAACTGGCCATGCTCCGGCAGTACTCCGATCAAGCCACAACTAAGTCCCAATGACTTGTTCCAATAAAGATCAAGAACACAAGTGAAATGCCAAGTATAAGTGCCTTGTCCTTTGATGTCAACCAAGAAGCAACCAAGGGGCAACCAAAGTCTAACCGGAGTTGCATGGGAACCGATGGCTTTTGGAGGCAAAAGATCTCATTCCACTCAACTCACCCACTCCCTCCACCTCATGGCCGGCGGCTACCATGGGAGAGTGCCACATGGCCGGCGGCTTTGTGGCTTGTGCCACCTATGACCGGCGGCTTTTGGCCCTCCTCTCCCCTCTTGACAAGTGTGTGGCTCTCCTCCTCTCCCTTTGCCTATAAATAGAGAGCTCCCCCTCCTTGAATCAATGCCTCATGTCCCAAAAATTGTAGTCCCAAGTTCTAGTCCCATTTTGGTTCTTTGATCAATTGTTTCTTGGATAGAAATCTCTCTAGAATCCATCCCACAATCCTTGTAAACACTTTACTTTGAATCAAAAGCCCCAAGTTTGTTCTTGAGTTTGAGTGTGTTCTTGAGTTTTACTTTCGAAAACCTTTACTTTCTTGTTTTTACTTTCCAAAACCTTTACTTTCTTGTCTTTCGAAAACCTTTACTTTTCAAGCATTTAGCTATGATATCCACTCCTATGGATATTCATAGCTAAACCCTTCATTCGGTTGAAGGGGTGTGATTGTATCATAAAATGTTTTAGACCCTTCTCTTAGTGCCTCTTCGTGTTCAACTTGTTCTATGTGCCATATATTAGGTCAGAACACCATTGGTTGAGTGGAGGCTCGGAAGAGCAAAGCTCTTCCATGGGGTTCGTGAACATACGTGGATAAGTGGAGGCTCGGAAGAGCACAGCTTATCTGTGGGGTTCGTGAACATACGTGGATAAGTGGAGGCTCGGAAGAGCACAACTTATACGTGGATAAGTGGAGGCTCGGAAGGGGATTAAAAAACAAGGGAGAAGAAAATCAGAAATCTGATTGATTCAAACAAAGATGTGTCGTTTATCAAAGTCCGACTCAATGGTATGAAAGCAGTGAATTAATCATGTGTCAGAGAAAGCCGCCGACTCAATCTAAAGAACAAAGCCATAGAACGAATTACAATGTACTATCATGCTAATCCTTACATCTCAATCCCAAATCCAGCCACTACTCTTATCATGCTTAAGATTCTAACAATGAGAGTAAAGATAGATTTTTCGATACTTGTTACCTTGCGAGTTGCAATTCAAACGACCTTGGATGTTTGGGAGATAGTCCCCTATAGGTACCACGGACATTGCATTCTTTTATGAGTTTTGGTCTTTAGATTGAGTCGGCGGCTTTCTCTGACACATGATTAATTCACTGCTTTCATACCATTGAGTCGGACTTTGATAAACGACACATCTTTGTTTGAATCAATCAGATTTCTGATTTTCTTCTCACTTAATGGCTTGCCTTCGGCTTTTGAATTTGTTTCTTGTCCACATAATCATTTGCGCCTTCTGCTCTTTTCTCATCCTCGTCCTTTTCACGCGAGTCAAGCCGAGGGTCGCTCGTCTGTTTTCCCGGCTACTCGAACTAGAGATTGGACGGTGTGATGTTCTCACGTCCCACCTAACCGCATAAGCACCGCAGTGGCGGAGCAGACTCTCGGGATTAGGCTAGTGAAGCGTCAACCTCCACCGCTTTTCTCAATCATCAGAACCCAAAAACTCAGAACTTCTTGCAATTTGCCGTACCCTTCTAGGACATTTCTGTCAACTCCACATCCCTGCATATCACAACTCACAAGAACAAAGCATCGAATTTTTTTTTAAATTTCGCATTTTTAGTCTAATGAGCACAATAGTCATAAAAAGCTAGAAATAAGATTTTGACATATGAGAAAAGCATAGCAGTGCATCATCAGTTCATCACGACACATAACATGTGACATAAAAATTTAAAAACAGACACTACGCACAACTGTCTCAACAACATCCCACCCCACACTTAGATGGATCCGTGTCCTCACGGTACAATTCAAGAGATGAGATGTATAACAAAACAGACTCACACAAAAAAGACTCAACAGACTCAAATAAAAATAAAAATAAATAAATAAAAAGCGAAAGGAACTGGTACTCCCCTAATAGTCTGGCGGTGGTGGCTCTGCGATTTCACCCTTTTGAAATGCATCGCGGACGTCTCTTTCTTTTCCTCCCGCGGACGTCTGAAGAATATGCAATAATTGCTGAGGCGTCCGCGCTCTAATAGTTGAGACGTGCGCGAACTACACTGATGTAGAATTTTTTTCCTTCGTTTACTCACCTGAAAACACCAGAAATAAAAAGAAATGCACTCGAGGCGCATTATCAGCTTCCCAATTCCACTAATTAACCTACTCCTAACATGAGTAAAATAAAAACACACCGGGTTGCCTCCTGGTAAGCGCCTTTGTTTCACGTCCTTGGCTGGACATTACCTCTTTTCGGGATCACAAGTTAGGATCCCATGGCTGCTCCAAGTCAATCTTATCGATCAGCGTGCTCCTCTCCTCAGCACTTCCACAAGCTACTCGTTTCTCAATGCTCCGCCCGCCATCAGGTGGCTTCGATCTCCAATTCTTTTCTTTAGGTATCCACCACTTTCGCGTGCCCACCCCACACTTTTGTTTCTTTACTCGCTTCTTATCTGGTGGGCGCGTTTTGTTTGTTACCTTCAGCTGCTTACTGACACCCTGAATCACACGCAATGATTCAGCAGTTGTAATATTAAAACAAAGTTTTACCAGTTATCTCAGGTGGTTTTCCCGCACAAGGCTGGTGGTCATCCTCAAAGACATGAAACTCAGCCATCTTGCCACCATATTTGAGGATAATAGTGCCCTCATCGACATCAATTTTCGCCTTCGTCGCAAACAAGATCGGTCATCCAAGAATGAGTGTTGGCGACTCCTTAGTCTGGGTGTCCTCCATCTGCAAGACATAAAAATCTGCAGACACAACAACTTCACCAACATTCACGGTTAAATTCTCAAGCAAACCATAAGGATGAACACATGACTTGTAACCTAACTCAATAGTTAACTTGATCGGTTTTACCGGTCCAAGTTTCAATGAACAATATAGATCATACGGCATAACATTAATGGACGCTCCCAAATCAATCAAACAGTGGGGAATAAGTGTGTTACCAATGCCACGGGTCACCGTGAAGGCACCTGGGTCTCTAGTCCGAGTGGTCAACGCTCCTTGTTTAAGCATAGAGAGCTCCTTCCTCGTTTGAGCCGCCTTCAAATGAGATTAGTACTTGTCCATGAATTTCCGTTGCATTTGATCCCATGAAGTAATAGAAACCTGAAGGCAAAGACATTAACTAAGATTTAGCTTGACATTCTAAAGAAAAAGGAAATGTCTTTAATTTAAAAATATTTTCCGGAACCGATGCTGATTTCATGGACATGCAAACTCCATGAAATTCCTTCAAGTGCCTTAGGGGGTTCTCATCTGGCATTCCTCCAAACTTGGGCAAGTGTCTATCACCCCACTCTTTATCTCGATGTCATCTGCGTCCTCATCCAGCCTAATGCACCAAGGTGCCTCATCAATATACGGCGCACATACTCCTCTCATCGTGCGTCCCAAATCTCGACGCCTAGCTAACTGTCCAAATTGGTTTCCTCCACCGAGGTATTGTCGATCCAACTCAGCCTCATAATCATCGTAATTCTCGTGTCTAGCTGCACGATGTCTAGCAAATTCATTCACAAATTGCTGATTTCTGGGGGGTGGTACTCTTTGATCAACAGCGGGCAATCCTTGCCTCCGTTCTTGAATGTTATCCCCATGTACACTACTTCGCTCTTCATTATCACGATCAACACTTCTCTGCGACATTGTTACTTAAACAGAGAGTAATCAAGTGACAAAATAAAAAACAATAAAATAAACTAAAAGAAATAGAATACTTAGTAGATTCTTCGTTACCAATCCCCGGCAACTGTGCAAAAATTGTACTGGCATCGTCGTACCCGTCAAAAATAATTGTTTCTTTATCTCCGACTATCTTGTGGTAAATCGGGTTGTATCCACAGGGATCGGTGTGAGAACCTGTTTACTAAGTACAAGAGCAACAATGGGGGTAAAATTCGAACCAGTTAAATAAAAACACAAGTATCAAAACACGATCAATAATCAGTAGAGAAACCGTCACACAAATTTAAGTATCAAATGTCAAAGAACAGTGCAAGCTAGAACTTTCGATTGTGATACAAGACTAAGTCATTAACCCAACCGTTTTGATTTCTAATGTTTTACAACTTATAGCTCCCCGCTAGGTTGCACTACAAGTTGTCCTAGGGTGTCAATCCTAGTGGTATATTACTCGTATCCTAGTTTACTATCCCCGCTAGGTTGCTAGTAAACTGTGATAATGGAAATCAACACACAAACAAAAGCTCCCCCGCTAGGGTTCCACTCATGCTAGCATATCAAATCCATAAACAATGCATAGTAATATAGCGCAAAACATAGAAATTCAATATGAGTCTCAAGTCAAAGTATCGCAATAGCAAGTCCTAGCCTACACAAATGTTTTTAGCTACTCATGGTAATAGAATACATAATCAGGTTTTTGAATAGAATGAAATGATGTTACTGATGTTGAATAATCCACCAAGCTTTCTTCAATTCTTCTCCAAATTGTCTTCCCTTCCCAAGCCACTGATCAATCTTTCTTTTCCTTCTTCCAAACGCACGGCCAAAAGAACATGGCCAAAAGAAGACCAGCAACCTTTCTCACTTGTCTTTTACTGCCAAAAATTAGCTCAGCAACACTCCTTCAATTCACGACCAAAACTAGCAATCAAACCTCCAAGTCACACCGCCAAAAAGAAGACCATTGTTTTTTTCCTTCTTTCTTCTTTTTATCTTCTCAAGCGTGTCTCTTCAAATTCTGATTTCTTTCTTTCGAGATTGGCACTTCGATTTTTCGTCACTCTTTCTTCCCGAGAAAACACAAATCGATTTTAGGAATTTTGACAGCTGGCATTCCGCGCGGACGTCTCTTGCAATTGTGATCCACGGACGTCTACTGAATTATGGTAAATGCTTAGACGTCCGCGCCTTTATTCTTCAGCCGTTCGCGTACTGCAGAAATGAAAATTCCAAAGTGCTTCGGTCTTCATTTCTTTCCGCGCAGAACATCTTCTAATAGGCTCTCTTTAGCCGGTATTCCTTTTATGGTCTCCGAATGTACATGAGAATGAAAACAACACACAGGTAGTGAAATAATATAAAGATAACACTAAGAGATGGGGTTTAAACATATAAAATAGTCGTACAACTACGACTTATCAGTGTTCAACTTGTTCTATGTGCCATATATTAGGTCAGAACACCATTGGTTGAGTGGAGGCTCGGAAGAGCAAAGCTCTTCCATGGGGTTCGTGAACATACGTGGATAAGTGGAGGCTCGGAAGAGCACAACTTATCTGTGGAGTTCAACCTCTTTCAAACACCATTTGGTTGATCAGGAATGATTGATCAAATGGATGCACATAATAGAACCAGAGTTCTATGTCTTGAAAAAGACTAGACGGTGTGGCAAGTCAAGTTCTAGGAATAGCCTTGATACATCTTTGAACACGTAGTATGATCATTAGAGGTCAATGGTAAACGGACTATGATACAATGCCCCTAAAACCGAATCTTTCCCTTAATCTATTCACCACCTGTCACTTTACTTTCAGTCTCACTATCAACTGCTTAAATTCAGTAATTTACTTTTACGCACTTACTTTCAGCAAGCCTTGTCCTTCAAGCACTTTACTTTTACGCACTTACTTTCAGCAAGCCTTGTCCTTCAAGCACTTTACTTTTACGCACTTACTTTCAGCAAGCCTTGTCCTTCAAGCACTTTACTTTTACACACTTACTTTCAGCAAGCCTTGTCCTTCAAGCACTTTACTTTTACGCACTTACTTTCAGCAAGCCTTGTCCTTCAAGCACTTTACTTTCCAGCACTTTACTTTTCAGTATTTACTTTCAGTCCTGTATTTACTTTCTTTACTTTCAGTCATTTACTTTTCAGTACTAAAATCACAACCAACCCACGTTACTTTCAGTACTAAAATCACAACCAACCCCCAACTGCCTTACTTTCCATTTTTGAAAGAACAACTATCCACTAATTCTCTTGGGTTCGACCCCTACTTACCGCTTTATTACCCAATAGTAAAGTCACGAGTAGTGGACCTATAAATTTTTTTTGTACACATTGCCTCGCGACAAGGCAGTGCTGTCAACAAGCTTCCAACACTTGAAGAAATGTGTGCTCTCCATGGCTAACAAAGCTGAAGCAACTCAAGCCAACAAGGTGGTGTATAAATCAGAGGAGAGGAAGGTCTTTACTTGTGAGTTTTGCAAGAAATTGGGGCACATGAAGGACAAATGCTGGATCCTTCACCCTCACTTGAAGCCAAACAAGTTCAAGGATGCAAGAACTCACCTCTCCAATGAGGAAGATGGGCAAGCCTTGACTGCCTTGAAGAGCACTGAGGATGGGATGATCAGGAGATCAGGTCTTGATGCACTCATCAAAGCTCTCAAGGAGAACCTTGGTAACACACTTGGTAAATCATTCATTGCATCAAAAATTTCTAAATCATTGATTATAGATTCAGGAGCCTCTCATCACATGATTAGTAACTCTAAGTTGATTAATGATGTTGAGCCTGCCTTAGGAAATGTGGTAATTGCAAATGGTGATAAAATACCTATTAAGGGTGTAGGAAACCTTAACCTATTTGATAAGAAGTCTAGAGCTTTTTATATGCCTAGTTTTACATCTAACTTGTTATCCGTTAAAAAGGTTGCAACTGATTTGGATTGCAATGTTATCTTTAGTCCTAATGATGTGAAATTTCAGGACATTAAGAGTCATCAGTTACTTGGGAAAGGAGTAACCAAAGAAGGCCTATATTTGCTTGAAGACACTAAGCCCCCATCTGATTTGAATTGTGCTTTTAGCTCCTATTTGGCCAATGATACAATGTGGCATGCTAGATTAGGACATCCACATACTAGAGCTCTAAACTTGATCTTGCCTAGTGTTTCTTTTAAGAATGATGATTGTGAGGCTTGTATTTTGGGAAAACATTGCAAATCAGTATTTCCAAAATCAATTACTACTTATAGGAATTGTTTTGATCTTGTGCATTCTGATGTATGGACTGCACCTTGTATGTCTAGAGAAAACCATAAGTACTTTGTCACATTCATTGATGAAAAATCTAAGTATACTTGGCTAACATTGATCCAATCAAAGGATAGAGTTCTAGAGGCATTTATGAATTTTCAAAACTATATTACTAACCAGTTCAATGCCAAGATAAAAGTTTTCAGATCAGATATTGGTGGGGAATACACTAGCAATACTTTCAAGCAACATTTGTCTAATCATGGGATTATACATCAAACAAGCTGCCCTTATACCCCTCAACAGAATGGAGTGGTAGAGAGGAAGAATAGGAACTTAATGGAGATAGCGAGGTCCATTATGTTCCATACCAATGTGCCAAAGAGGTTTTGGGGAGATGTTGTGATGACAGCTTCTTACCTCATCAATAGAATTCCAACAAGGAGTCTTGATGACATATCTCCCTATGAGGTACTCAACAAATCCAAACCTTCCATTAATCACTTAAGAGTATTTGGGTGTCTTTGTTTCGTGCTAATCCCAGGGGAACAAAGAAACAACCTAGAAGCTAAGAGTACAAAGGCAATGTTCATTGGCTACTCAACAACTCAGAAGGGATACAAGTGCTATGATCCGATAGCACGGAAAGTCTTAGTGTCTCGAGATGTGAAGTTTGTGGAGGCAAAGGGGTACTACGAGAGTAGGAGTTGGGATGACTTAAAGAACCTATCTCAAGTACCATCAGATAGAGCCACGAACCTAAGGATCATCTTGGATGGCTTTGGGCTAAATCTGCCCAAGGATCAGGGGGAACACGGGAAGTTCCTACTCCTATGACCCCTCAAGAGACTGAGGAATTACCCCATCCTGATCACGAGGGTGGAAATTAGGATGAAGCACAAGTGGAGCCACAAGAAGCGGACTCATCTAGTCATGATCAAGATGGTGATCAAGATGAAGCACAAGTAGAGCCACAAGAAGCTAGCTCATCCAGTCATAATCAAGATGGAGATTCAGACTTTTCTCCGAATGATGAAGAGCATCAAGGTAAAGAGCTTAAAGAAGTGCAACCTCTTAGGAGAAGCACAAGGGTGAGGAATGATCTTTCCAATTGGGTAAACACAAGGGTGTTCTACAACAACATGGATGTAGCTCACCCTATTCAAGCCATGTGCTTTTTGGCTCATTTCCCTCAAGAACATCAAGTGTTCATTAGCAAATTGGATGAAGGACATGTGCCAAGATCATATGATGAAGCTAAAGAGCATAAGTTGTGGAGGGAAGCGATTTGCGACGAAACCAAGGCAATGGAGGTAAATGTCACTTGGTATGAGTCTGATCTTCCCAAAGGAAAGAAGGCAGTGTCAAGCAAGTGGGTCTTCACAATCAAATACAAGAGTGATGGGCAGATTGAAAGGCACAAGGCAAGACTGGTAGAAAGAGGATTCACTCAAACATATGGAGAAGACTATCTTGATACATTTGCTCCAGTGGCCAAGCTACAGGTCAAGATCATCCTTTCACTTGCAACCAACCTTGAGTGGGAATTATGGCAGATGGATGTAAAAATGCTTTTCTCCAAGGAGAACTAGAAGAAGAGGTCTATATGCTTCCCCCTCCTGGCCTAGAAGACTCAGTCAAGCCAGGGAAAGTGCTTAGATTGAAGAAGGCAATTTATGGCTTAAAGCAATCACCAAGAGCTTGGTACCACAAGCTGAGTTCAACTCTTATAAAGAGAGGTTTCAAGAGGTCAGAAGCTGATCACACCCTCTTCAACCTCTATGGTCCAAAAGGTAGAGTTGTCATCCTTGTGTATGTTGATGATATCATCATCACAAGGAGTGACAAGGTAGGTATAATAAGGACGAACTTAGATAAACCTTATAATAAGACTAACGAGACAAACTTCGGACGAACAAAGACTAACTTTAGTCTCATTCTAAGGTTTATCTAAGTTCGTCCCAAGTTTGTCTAAGTTCGTCCCAAGTTAGTCTATTTTTAAGGACGAACTTAGATAAACCTTAGAATGATACTAACGAGAGTAACTTGGGACGAACAAAGACAAACTTTAGTCTCATTCTAAGGTTTGTCAAATTTTGTCACAAGTTAGTCTATTTCTAAGGACGAACTTAGACAAACCTTAGAATGAGACTAACGAAACAAACTTGGGACGAAGAAAGATAAACTTTAGTCTCATTCGACGGTTTGTCTAAGTTTGTCCCAAGTTAGTCTAAGTTCGTCCCAAGTTAGTCTACTTCTAAGGACAAACTTACACAATTCTTAGAATGAGACTAGCGAGACTAACTTGGGATGAACAAAGACAAACTTTAGTCTCATTCTAAGGTTTGTCTAAGTTCGTCCTAAGTTTTTCTAAGTTCGTCCCAAGTAAGTCTATTTCTAAGGACGAACTTAGATAAACCTTATAATAAGACTAACGAGACTAACTTCGGAAAAAAAAAGACAAACTTTAGTCTCATTCCAAGGTTTATCTAAGTTCGTCCCAAGTTTGTCTAAGTTCATCCCAAGTGAGTCTATTTCTAAGGACGAACTTAGATAAACCTTAGAATGATACTAACGAGACTAACTTGGGACGAACTAAGACAAACTTTAGTCTCATTGTAAGGGTTGTCAAAGTTCGTCCCAAGTTAGTCTATTTCTAAGGACGAACTTAGATAAACCGTAGAATGAGACTAACTTGGGACGAACAAAGACAAACTTTAGTCTAATTCTAAGGTTTGTCTAAGTTCGTCCCAAGTTAGTCTTTTTCTAAGGACGAACTTAGATAAACCTAAGAATGAGACTAACGAGACTAACTTGGGACGAACAAAGACAAACTTTAGTCTCATTCTAAGGGTTGTCAAAGTTCGTCCCAAGTTACTCTATTTCTAAGGACAAACTTAGACAAACCGTAGAATGAGACTAACTTGGGACGAACAAACACAAACTTTAGTCTAATTCTAAGATTTATCTAAGTTCGTCCTAAGTTAGTCTATTTCTAAGGACGAACTTAGATAAACCTAAGAATGAGACTAACGAGACTAACTTGGGACGAACAAAGACAAACTTTAGTCTCATTCTAAGGTTTGTCAAAGTTCGTCCCAAGTTAGTCTATTTCTAAGGACGAACTTCGACAAACCTTAGAATGAGACTAATAACACTAACTTGGGACGAACAAAGATAAACTTTAGTCTCATTCTAAGGTTTGTCTAAGTTCGTCCCAAGTTAGTCTATTTCTAAGGACGAACTTAGATAAACCTTAGAATGAGACTAACGAGACTAACTTGGGACAAACAAAGACAAACTTTAGTCTCATTCTAAGGTTTGTCTAAGTTTGTCCCAAGTTTGTCTAAGTCGTCCCAATTTAGTCTATTTCTAATGACGAACTTAGATAAACCTTACAATGAGACTAACGAGACTAACTTGGGACAAACAAAGACAAACTTTAGTCTCATTCTACGGTTTGTCTAAGTTCGTCCCAAGTTTGTCTAAGTTCGTCCCAAGTTAGTGTATTTCTAAGGACGGACTTAGATAAACCTTAGAATGAGACTAATTTGGGATGAACAAAGAAAAACGTTAATCTAATTCTATGGTTTTTCTAAGTTCGTCCCAAGTTTGTCTAAATTCGTACCAAGTTAGTCTATTTCTAAGGACGAACTAAGACAAACCTTAGAATGAGACTAACGAGACTAACTTGGGACAAACAAAGACAAACTTTAGTCTCATTCTAAGGTTTGTCTAAGTTCTTCCAAGTTTTTCAAAGTTTGTCTCAAGTTAGTCTATTTCTAAGGACGAACTTAGATAAACATTAGAATGACACTAACGAGACTAACTTGGGACGAACATAGACAAACTTTAGTCTCATTCTAAGGTTTGTCTATGTTTATCCCAAGTTTGTCTAAGTTCGTCCCAATTAAGTCTATTTCTAAGGATGAACTTAGATAAACCGTAGAATGAGACTAACAAGACAAACTTTGAACGAACAAAGACAAACGTTACTCTCATTCTAAGGTTTGTCTAAGTTCGTCCCAAGTTTGTCTAAGTTCGTCCCAAGTAAGTCTATTTCTAAGGATGAACTTAGATAAACCTTATAATGAGACTAACGAGACTAACTTGGGACGAACAAAGACAAACGTTAGTCTCAATCTACGGTTTTTCTAAGTTAGTCCCAAGTTAGTCTCTTTCTAAGGACGAACATAGACAATCCTTAAAATGAGACTAACGAGACTCACTTGGGACGAACAAAGACAAATGTTACTCTCATTCTAAGGTTTGTCAAAGTTCGTCCCAAGTTTGTCTAATTGGATCCAAGTTAGTCTATTTCTAAGGACGAACTTAGACAAACCTTAGAATGAAACTAACGAGACTAACTTGGATCGAACAAAGACAAACTTTAGTCTCATTCTAAGATTTATCTAAGTTCTTCCAAGTTTGTCTAAATTTGTCTCAAGATAGTCTATTTCTAAGGACGAACTTAGATAAACATTAGAATGAGACTAACGAAACTAACTTGGGATGAACAAAGACAAACTTTAGTCGCATTCTAAAATTTGTCTAAGTTTATCCCAAGTTTGTCTAAGTTCGTCCCAACTAAGTCTATTTCTAAGGAGAAACTTAGATAAACCTTAGAATGGGACTAACATGGGACGAACAAGGACAAACTTTAGTGTCTTTCTAAGGTTTGTCTAAGTTCGTCCCAAGTTAGTCTAAGTTTGTCCCAAATTAGTCTCTTTTTAAGGACGAACATAGACAAACCTTAGAATGAGACTAACGAGACTAACTTGGGATGACCAAAGACAAACGTTAGTCACATTCTAAGGTTTGTCAAAGTTCGTCCCAAGTTTGTCTAAGTTCATCCCAATTTAGTCTTTTTCTAAGGATGAACTTAGACAAACCTTAGAATCAGACTAACGAGACTAACTTGGAACGAACAAGGACAAACTTTAGTCTCATTCTAAGGTTTGTCTAAGTTCATCCCAAGTTAGTCTATTTCTAAGGATGAACAAAGACAAACTTTAGTCTCATTCTAAGGTTTGTCTAAGTTCATCCCAAGTTAGTCTATTTCTAAGGACGAACAAAGACAAACGTTAGTCACATTCTAAGGTTTGTCAAAGTTCTTCCCAAGTTTGTCTAAGTTCATCCCAATTTAGTCTATTTCTAAGGACGAACTTAGATAAACCTTAGAATGAGACTAACGAGACTAACTTGGGCCGAAGAAAGACAAACTTTAGTCTCATTCTAAGGTTTGTCTAAGTTTGTCCCAAGTTAGTCTAAGTTCGTCCCAAGTTAGTCTCTTTCTAACGACGAACTCAGACAAACCTTAGAAGTAGACCAACGAAACTAACTTGGGATAAAGAAACACAAACTTTAGTCTCATTCTAAGGTTTATCAAAGTTCGTCCCAAGTTTGTCTAAGTTCGTCCCATGTTAGTCTATATCTAAGGATGAACTTAGATAAACCTTAGAATGAGACTAACGAGACTAACTTGGGACGAACAAAGACAAACTTTAGTCTCATTCTGAGGTTTGTCTAAGTTCGTCCGAAGTTAACCTATTTCTATTGACGAACTTAGATAAACCTTATAATGAGACTAACAAGAATAACTTGGGACAAACAAACACAAACTTTAGTCTCATTCTAAGGTTCATCCCAAGTTAGTCTATATCTAAGGATCAACTTAGATAAACCTTAGAATGAGACTAACGAGACTAACTTGGGACGGAAAAGACAAACTTTAGTCTCATTCTAAGGTTTGTCTAAGTTCGTCCCAAGTTAGTCTATTTATAAGGATGAACTTAGATAAACCTTAAAAATGAGACTTACGAGACTAACTTGGGACAAACAAAGACAAACTTTAGTCTCATTCTAGGGTTTTTCTAAGTTCGTCTCAAGTTTGTATAAGTTCGTCCCAAGTTAGTCTATTTCTAAAGACTGACTTAGATAAACCTTAGAATGAGACTAACGAGACTAACTTGGGACGAACAAAGACAAACTTTAGTCTCATTCTAAGGTTTTTCTAAGTTCGGCCCAAGTTAGTCTATGTTCGTCACAAATTAGTCTATTTCTAGGGACGAACTTAGATAAACATGAGAATGAGACTAACGAGACTAACTTGGGCGAACAAAGGCAAACGTTAGTCTCATTCTAAGGTTTGCCTAAGTTCGTCCCAAGTTTGTCTAAGTTCGTCCCAAGTAAGTCCATTTCTAAGGATGAACATAGATAAACCTTATAATGAGACTAACGAGACTAACTTGGGAGGAACAAAGACAAACGTTAGTCTCAATCTACAGTATTTCTAAGTTCGTCCCAAGTTAGTCTCATTCTAAGGACAAACTTATACTATCCTTAGAATGAGACTAACGAGACTAACTTGGGACGAACAAAGACAAACGTTAGTCTCATTCTAAGGTTTGTCTAAGTTCTTCCAAGTTTGTCTAAGTTTGTCTCAAGTTAGTCTGTTTCTAAGGACAAAGTTAGATAAATGTTAGAATGAGACTAACGAGACTAACTTTGGACGAAAAAAGACAAACTTTAGTCTCATTCTAACGTTTGTCTAAGTTTATCCCAAGTTTGTCTAAGTTCGTCCCTACTAAGGCTATTTCTAAGGACGAACTTAGATAAACCTTAGAATGAGACTAACGAGACTAACTTGGGACGAACAAAGACAAACTTTAGTCTCATTCTAAGGTTTGTCAAATTTCGTCCCAAGTTAGTCTATTTCTAAGGATGAACTTAGACAAAACTTAGAATGATACTAGCTAGACTAACTTGGGACGAACAAAGACAAAATTTAGTCTCATTCTAAGGTTTGTCTAAGTTCGTCCTAAGTTTGTCTAAATTCGTCCCAAGTAAGTCCATTTCTAAGGATGAACTTAGATAAACCTTATAATGAGACTAACGAGACTAACTTCGGATGAACAAAGACAAACTTTAGCCTGTGCAGGTAAAAGACATTAGATTCAGAGGCGTATTCAGACTGATCTTCAAAAGAAAAAGTTGAATTTTACACTAAAAGTTGTAGGTATATCAAATATACCTGGCCTTGCTGACGCTATTGAGGAAACCATCAAAGATGGCGTTGAAGATTCAATAACATGGCATGTGCGAAAAATCATTCCGATATTGCCTGGAGGAGACTTCAGTGACCTGGAGTTGAAGCATGTTGGGGTTTTGGAAGTGAAGCTTGTGCAGGCAACGGATTTGACAAACAAGGACATTGTTGGAAAGTCTGACCCATATGCCAAGCTGTATATATGTACTCTACACGAGAGAACAAAGACATGCAAGACAATAAAAAACCAATTGAATCCAGTTTGGATGAGCACTTCGAATTTGTAGTGGAAGATACATCCACGTAACACCTAGACATGAAAATTTATGATGACGAGGGTCTTCAAGCTTCAGAACTCTTAGGATGTGCTCAAGTACGATTAAATGAACTTGAACCTGGTAAGGTGAAAGATGTGTGGTTGAAGCTCGTAAAAGACTTGGAAATTCAAAGAGACACTAAATATCGGGGAGAGGTACACTTCGAGCTACTATATTGTCCATATGGTATGAGTAATGGATTCAGTAACCCGTTCGCTTCAGACACTTCGAACTTGACATCATTAGAAAAAGTTCTGAAAAGTGGGGGTAGCGCAAATAGAACTTTTGAAAATGGAAATGCTGTTGGGAAGAAAAAATGGGAAGTCATTATTAGAGGAGTGCTCTCTGTTACAATTATATCAGCTGAGGACTTGCCCCCGACAGATGTTATGGGAAAAGCCGACCCTTACGTTGTAGTCACCTGGAAGAAAACAGAATCGAGAAATAAAACTAGGGTTGTCAATGACAGTTTGAATCCTGTGTGGAACCAGACTTTTGATTTTGTCGTCGAGGACGCGTTACACGATATGTTAATCCTTGAGATTTTTGACCATGATACATTTGGAAAGGATCATATGGGAAGATGCATCTTGACATTGACCAAGGTTATAATGGAAGGTGAATACAAGGACAGTTTTCCGTTGGATGGAGCTAAATCTGGCAAGATCAACGTAAGTCTCAAAGGGATACCCCCAGCCTTTCTACAGGGACTCTTAAGTTCAACTCTACCAAACCACATCATTTTTGTGCACCAGCCTCCTCGTACGAAGGTAATATGATTTTTTTTTCTCTTCCCATTAAGACGACATTATGTAAATCCTTGCTCAATTAGGATTTCCGAGGTTAGCCATTCTCGTACATGAAATGATTTGCTGCATTTCCGCAAGCTATAGACTTCCTCGTATTCGCTTAGATTTTTTTTCAATTAACCGTCTTGCTTGTTGATTCCTCTCTTACGAATCGTTCAAGAAATTACACTGAGCTGTTGTTTTTTCTTCTTTTTTTTCCTCAAGTTCTTTGTTTAGTTTTGAAAAAAAAACATTAGTCTCATTCTAAGGTTTATCTAAGTTCATCCCACGTTTGTCTAGGTTCATCCCAAGTTAGTCTATTTCTAAGAACGAACTTAGATAAACCTTAGAATGATACTAACGAGACTAACTTGGGACGAACAAAGACAAACTTTAGTCTCATTCTATGGTTTGTCTTAGTTCGTCCCAAGTTTGTCCAAGTTCGTCCCAAGTTAGTCTATTTATGAAGACGGGCTAGGCTAAACCTTAGGAAGAGACTAACGAGACTAACTTGGGACGAAGAAAGACAAACTTTAGTCTCATTCTAAGGTTTGTCTAAGTTCGTCCCAAGTTAGTCTAAGTTCGTCCCAAGTTAGTCTAAGTTCGTTACAAGTTAGTCTACTTCTAAGGACGAACTTAGATAAACATTAGAATGAGACTAACAAGACTAACTTGGGACAAACAAAGACAAACGTTACTCTCATTCTAAGGTTTGTCTAAGTTCGTCCCAAGTAAGTCTATTTCTAAGGACGAACTTAGATAAACCTTATAATGAGACTAACGAGACTAACTTGGGACGAACAAAGACAAACGTTAGTCTCAATCTACAATTTTTCTAAGTTCGTCCCAAGTAAGTCTAAGTTCGTCCCAAGTTAGTCTCTTTCTAAGGACGAACTTAGACAATCCTTAAAATGAGACTAATGAGACTAACTTGGGACGAACAAAGACAAACGTTACTCTCATTCTAAGGTCTGTCAAAGTTCGTCCCAAGTTTGTCTATGTTGGATCCAAGTTAGTCTATTTCTAAGGACGAACTTAGACAAACCTTAGAATGAGACTAACGAGACTAACTTGGAACGAACAAAGACAAACTTTAGTCTCATTCTAAGATTTGTCTAAGTTCTTCCAAGTTTCTCTAAGTTTGTCTCAAGTTAGTCTATTTCTAAGGACAACATTAGATAAACATTAGAATGAGACTAACGAAACTAACGTGGGACGAACAAAGACAAACTTTAGTCTCATTCTACCGTTTGTCTAAGTTTATCCCAAGTTTGTCTAAGTTCATCCCAACTAAGTCTATTTCGAAGGAGAAACTTAGATAAACCTTAGAATGAGACTAACTTGGGACGAACAAGGACAAACTTTAGTGTCTTTCGAAGGTTTGTCTAAGTTCTGCCCAAGTTAGTCCAAGTTCGTCCCAAATTAGTCTCTTTTTAAGGACGAACATAGACAACCCTTAGAATGAGACTAATGAGACTAACTTGGGATGACCAAAGACAAACGTTAGTCACATTCTAAGGTTTGTCAAAGTTCGTCCCAAGTTTTTTCAAATAACCATCTTGCTTGTTGATTCCTCTCTTACGAATCGTGCAAGAAATTACACGGAGCTGTTATTTTTTCTTCTTTTTTTTTCTCAAGTTCTTTGTTTAGTTTTGAAAAAAAAACTTTAGTCTCATTCTAAGGTTTTTCTAAGTTCATCCCACGTTTGTCTAAGTTAGTCCCAAGTTAGTCTATTTCTAAGGATGAACTTAGATAAACCTTAGAATGATACTAACGAGACTAACTTGGGACGAACAAAGACGAACTTTAGTCTCATTCTAAGGGTTGTCAAAGTTCGTCCCAAGTTTGTCTAAGTTCGATCTAAGTTAGTCTATTTCGAAGGACGAACTTAGACAAATCTTAGAATGAGACTAACGAGAATAACTTGGGACTAACAATGGCAAACTTTAGTCTCATTCTAAGGTTTGTCTAAGTTCTTCCAAGTTTATCTAAGTTTGTCTCAAGTTAGTCTTTTTCTAAGGACGAAATCAGATAAACATTAGAATATGAGACTAACGAGACTAACTTGGGACGAGCAAAGACAAACTTTAGTCTCATTCTAAGGTTTGTCTAAGTTCATCCCAAGTTAGTCTCTTTCTAACGACGAACTTAGACAACCCTTAGAATTATACTAACTAGACTAACTTGGGACGAAGAAAGATAAACTTTAGTCTCATTCTAAGGTTTGTCTAAGTTCGTCCCATGTTAGTCTATTTCTAAGGACGAACTTAGACAAACCTTAGAATGAGACTAACAAGACTAACTTAGGACGAATAAAGACAAACGTTAGTCTCAATCTAAGGTTAGTCTATGTTCGTCCCAAGTTAGTCTCTTTCAAAGGACGAACTTAGACAAACCGTCTCATTGGTCTCATTATAAGGTTTATCTAAGTTCGTCCTTAGAAATAGACTAACTTGGGACGAACTTAGACAAACCTTAGAATGACACTAAAGTTTGTCTTTCTTCGTCCCAAGTTAGTCTCGTTAGTTTAATCCTAAGGTTTGTCTAAGTGCGCTGTTAGAAAGAGATTAACTTGGGACGAACTATGACTAACTTGGGACGAACTTAGACAAACCTTAGAATGCGACTAAAGTTTGTCTTTCTTTGTCTCAATTTAGACACGTTAGTCTCATTCTAAGGTATATCTAAGTCCGTCCTTAGAAATAGACTAACTTGGGATGAACTTGGACAAACTTGGGATGAACTTTGACAAACCTTAGAATGAGACTAATGTTTGTCATTGTTCATACCAAGTTAGTCTCGTTTGTCTCATTTCTATGGTTTGTCTAAGTTTGTCCTTAGAAAGAGACTAACTTGGGATGAACTTAGACAAACCTTAGATTGAGACTAACGTTTGTCTTTGTTCGTCCTAAGTTAGTCTAGTTAGTCTCATTCTTAGGTTTGTCTCAATTCGTCGTTAGAAAGAGACTCACTTGGGACGAACTTAGACTAACTTGAGACGAACTTAGACAAACATTAGAATGACACTAATGTTTGTCCTTGTTCGTCCCAAGTTAGTCTCGTTAGTCTCATTCTAAGGTTTATCTAAGTTCATCCATAGAAATACACTAACTTGGGATGAACTTCGACAAACCTTAGAATGAGACTAAAGTTTCTCTTTGTTCGTCCAAAGTTAGCCTACTTAGTCATATTCGAAGGTTTGTCTAAGTTCATCCTTAGAAATAGACTAACTTGTGATGAACATAGACAAACCTTAGAATGAGACTAATGTCTATCTTTTTACGTCCCAAGTTAGTCTCGTTTGTCTCATTCTAAAGCTTATCTAAGTTCGTCCTTAGAAATAGACTAACTTGGGACAAACTTTGACAAACCTTAGAATGAGACTATAGTTTGTCTTTGTTCGTCCCAAGTTAGTCTCGTTAGTCTCATTCTAAGGTTTATCTAAGTTCGTCCTTAGAAATGGACTAACTTGGGACGAACTTAGACAAACTTGGGACGAACTTAGGTAAACCTTAGAATAAGACTAAAGTTTGTCTTTGTTTGTCCGAAGTTTGTCTCGTTAGTCTCATTATAAGGTTTATCTAAGTTCATCATTAGAAATAGACTTACTTGGGACGAACTTAGACAAACTTAGGACAAACTTAGACAAACCTCAGAATGAGACTAAAGTTTTTCTTTGTTCGTCCCAAGTTAGTCTCGTTCGTCTCATTCTAAGGTTTGTCTAAGTTCGTCCTTAGAAATAGACTAACTTGGGACGAAATTTGACAAACCTTAGAATGAGACTAAAGTTTGTCTTTGTTCGTCCGAAGTTAGTCTCGTTAGTCTCATTCTAAGGTTTATCTAAGTTCGTCCTTTGAAGTAGACTAACATGGGACGAACTTAGAGAAACCTTAGAATGAGACTAAAGTTTGTCTTTCTTCGTCCCAAGTTAGTCTTGTTAGTATAATTCTAAGGTTTGTCTAAGTTCGTCGTTAGAAAGAGACTAACTTGGGATGAACTTAGACCAACCTTAGAATGAGACTAAAGTTTGTCTTTGCTCATCCCAAGTTAGTCTCGTTAGTCTCATATTCTAATGTTTATCTGATTTCGTCCTTAGAAAAAGACTAACTTGAGACAAACTTAGACAAACTTGGAAGAACTTAGACAAACCTTAGAATGAGACAAAAGTTTGTCATTGTTCGTCCCAAGTTATTCTCGTTAGTCTCATTCTAAGGTTTGTCTAAGTTCGTCCTTCGAAATAGACTAACTTAGATCGAACTTAGACAAACTTGGGACGAACTTTGACAAATCTTAGAATGAGACTAACGTTTGTCTTTGTTCGTCCCAAGTTAGTTTTGTTAGTCTCATTTTAATGTTTATCTAAGTTCGTCCTTAGAAATAGACTAACTTGTGACGAACTTAGACTAACTTGGGACGAACTTAGACAAATCTTAGAATGAGACTAAAGTTTGTCTTTGTTCGTCCGAAGTGAGTCTTGTTAGTCTCATTCTAAGGTTTATCTAAGTCCGTCCTAAGAAATAGACTAACTTGTGAAGAACTTGGACAAACTTGGGACGAACTTTGACAAACCTTAGAATGAGACTAACATTTGTCTTTGTTCATCCCAAGTTAGTCTTGTTAGTCTCATTCTAAAGTTCATCCTTAGAAATAGACTAACTTGGGATGAACTTAGACAAACCTTAGAATGAGACTAAAGTTTGTCTTTCTTCGTCCCAAGTTAGTCTCGTTAGTCTCATTATAAGGGTTGGCTAAGTTCATCCTTAGAAATAAACTAACTTGGGACGAACTTTCATAAACCTTTGAATGAGACTAAAATTTGTCTTGTTCGGCCCAAGTTAGTCTCATTAGTCTCATTCTAAGGTTTATCTAAGTTTGTCCTTAGAAATAGAATAACTTGGGACGAACTTAGACTAACTTGGGACAAACTTAGATAAACCTTAGAATGAGACTAAAGTTTTTCTTTGTTCGTCCCAAGTTAGTCTCGTTAGTCTCATTATAAGGGTTATCTAAGTTCGTCCTTAGAAATAGACTAACTTGGGATGAACTTAGACAAACCATAGAACGAGACTCAAGTTTGTCTTTCTTCGTCCCATGTTAGTCTTGTTAGTCTAATTCTAAGGTTTGTCTAAGTTCACCGTTAGAAAGAGACTAACTTGGGATGCACTTAGACTAACTTGGGACAAACTTAGACAAAGCTTAGAATGAGACTAAAGTTTGTCTTTCTTCGTCCCAAGTTAGTCTCATCACTCTCATTCTAAGGTTTATCTAAGTTTGTCCTTAGAAATAGATTTACTTGGGATGAACTTAGACAAACTTGGGACGAACTTAGACAAACCGTAGAATGAGACTCACGTTTGTCTTTGTTCGTCCCAAGTTAGTCTCGTTAGTCTCATTCTAATGTTTATCTTAGTTCATCCTAAGAAATAGACTAACTTGTGACGAACTTAGACTAACTTGGGACGAACTTAAACAAACCTTAGAATGAGACTAAAGTTTGTCTTTCTTCGTCCCAAGTTAGTCTCGTTAGTCTCATTCTAAGCTTCATCTAAGTCCGCCCTTAGAAATAGACTAACTTGGACGAACTTAGACAAACTTGGGATGAACTTAGACAAACCTTATAATGAGACTAAAGTTTGTCTTTGTTTGTCCCAAGTTAGTCTCGTTAGTCTCATTCTAAGGTTTATCTAAGTTCGTCCTTAGAAATAGACTAACTTGGGACGACTTAGACAAACTTGGGACGAACTTAGACAAACCTTAGAATGAGACTAAAGTTTGTCTTTGTTTGTCCCAAGTTAGTCTCGTTAGTCTCATTCTAAGGTTTATCTAAGTTCGTCCTTTGAAATAGACTAACTTGGGACGAACTTAGACAAACTTGGGACGAACTTTGACAAACCTTGGAATGAGACTAACGTTTGTCTTTGTTCATCCCAAGTTAGTCTCGTTAGTCTCATTCTAAGGTTTGTCTAAGTTCGTCCTTAGAAAGAGACTAACTTGGGACGAACTTAGACAAACCTTAGATTGAGACTAACGTTTGTATTTGTTCGTCTTAAGTTAGTCTTGTTAGTCTCATTCTAAGGTTTGTCTAAGTTCGTCATTAGAAAGAGACTAACTTGGGACCAACTTAGACTAACTTGGGACAAACTTAGAAAAACCTTAGAATGACACTAAAGTTTGTCCTAGTTCGTCCCAAGTTAGTGTCGTTTGTCTCATTCTAAGGTTTATCTAAGTTCGTTCTTAGAAATAGACTAACTTGGGACGAACTTAGACAAACCTTAGAATGAGACTAATGTTTGTCTTTGTTCGTCCCAAGTTAGTCTCGTTAGTCTCATTCTTAGGGTTGTCTAAGTTCGCCCTTAAAAATAGACTAAGTTGGTATGAACTTTGACAAACCTTAGAATGAGACTAAAGTTTGTCTTTGTTCGTTCCAAGTTAGTCTCATTAGTCTCATTCTAAGGTATATCTAAGTTCTTCCTTAGAAATAGACTAACTTGGGATGAACTTAGACAAACTTGGGACGAACTTAGATATACCTTAGAATAAGACTAAAGTTTGTCTTTCTTCGTCCCAAGTTTGTCTCGTTAGTCTAATTCTAAGGTTTGTCTACGTTTGTCGTTAGAAAGAGACAAACTTGGGATGAACTTAGACAAACCTTTGAATGAGACTAAAGTTTGTCTTTCTTCATCCCAAAAGTTAGTCTCGTTAGTCTCACTCTAAGGTTTATCTAAGTTCGTCCATAGAAATAGACTAACTTGCGACGAATTTAGAATAACTTGGGATGAACTTAGACAAACCATATAATGAGACTAAAGTTTGTCTTTGTTTGTCCCAAGTTAGTCTTGTTAGTCTCATTCTAAGGTTTATCTAAGTTCATCCTTAGAAATAGAATAACTTGGGACGACTTAGACAAACTTGGGACGAATTAGACAAACCTTAGAATGAGACTAAAGTTTGTCTTTGTTTGTCCCAAGTTAGTCTCGTTAGTCTCATTCAAAGGTTTATCTTAGTTCGTCCTTAGAAATAGACTACCTTGGGACGAACTGAGACAAACCTTAGAATGAGAGTAACGTTTGTGTTTGTTCATCCCAAGTCAGTCTTGTTAGTCTCATTCTAAGGGTTGTCTAAGTTCGTCATTTGAAAGAGACTAACTTGGGACGAACTTAGACAAACCTTAGAATGAGACTAAAGTTTGTCTTTGTTTGTCCCAAGTTAGTCATGTTAGTCTCATTCAAAGGTTTATCTTAGTTTGTCCTTAGAAATAGACTACCTTGGGACGAACTGAGACAAACCTTAGAATGAGAAACGTTTGTCTTTGTTCATCCCAAGTTAGTCTTGTTAGTCTCATTCTAAGTTTTGTCTAAGTTCGTCATGAGAAAGAGTCTAACTTGGGACGAACTTAGACTAACTTGGGACGAACTTAGAAAACCTTAGAATGACACTGAAGTTTGTCCTTTTTCGTCCCAAGTTAGTTTCGTTAGTCTCATCTTAAGGTTTATCTAAGTCCGTCTTTAGAAATAGACTAACTTGTGACGAACTTAGACAAACTTGGGACGAACTTAGACAAACCATATAATGAGACTAAAGTTTGTCTTTGTTTGTCCCAAGTTAGTTTTGTTAGTCTCATTCTATGGTATTTCTAAGTTCGTCCTTAGAAATAGACTAACTTGGGATGAATTGAGACAAACTTGGGATGAACTTAGAAATACCTTAGAATGAGACTAAAGTTTGTCTTTCTTCGTCCCAAGTTTGTCTCGTTAGTCTAATTCTAAGGTTTGTGTAAGTTTGTCGTTAGAAAGAGACAAACTTGGCACGAACTTAGACTAACTTGGGACAAACTTAGACAAACCTTTGAATGTGACTAAAGTTTGTCTGTCTTCGTTCCAAAAGTTAGTCTCGTTAGTCTCATTCTAAGGTTTATCTAAGTTCGTCCATAGAAATAAACTTACTTGGGATGAACTTAGACAGACTTGCGACGAACTTAGACAAACCTTAGAATGAAACTAACGTTTGTCTTTGTTCGTCCCAAGTTAGTCTCGTTAGTCTCATTCTAATGTTTATTTAAGTTCGTCCTTAGAAATAGACTAACTTGTGACGAATTTAGAAGAAGTTGGGACGAACTTAGACAAACCTTAGAATGAGACTAAAGTTAGTCTCCTTAGTCTCCTTAGTCACCTAGTTAGTCTCCTTAGTCTCATTTTAAGGTTTATCTAAGTCCATCCTTAGAAATAGACTCACTTCTGACAAACCATAATATGAGACTAAACCTTAGAATGACACTAAAGTTTGTCTCATTGTAACGTTTATCTAAGATCGTCCTTAGAAATAGACTAACTTGGGACAAACTTAGTAAAACCTTAGAATGAGACTAAAGTTTGTCTTTCTTCGTCCCAAGTTAGTCTCGTTAGTCTAATTCTAAGGTTTGTCTAAGTTCATCGTTAGAAAGAGACTAACTTGGGACGAACTTAGACTAACTTGGGACAAACTTTGACAAACCTTAGAATGAGACTAAAGTTTGTCTTTCTTCGTCCCAAGTTAGACTCGTTAGTCTCATTCTAAGGTTTATCTAAGTTCGTCCTTAGAAATAGACTAACTTTGGATGAACTTAGACAAACTTGGGAGAACTTTGACAAATCTTAGAATGAGACTAACGTTTGTCTTTGTTTATCCCAAGTTAGTCTCGTTAGTCTCATTCTAAGGTTTGTCTAAGTTCGTCCTTAGAAAGAGACTAACTTGGGACGAACTTAGACTAACTTGGGATGAACAAAGACAAACGTTAGTCTCAATCTAAGGTTTGTCTTTGTTCATCCCAAGTTAGTCTAAGTTCGTCCCAAGTTAGTCTCATTCTATGGTTTGTCTAAGTAGAAAGAGACTAACTTAGATAAACCATAGATTGGGACGAACTTGGACAAACATAGGATGAACTTAGATGGAGACTAAAGTTTGTATTTGTTGGTCACAAGTTAGTCTCGTTAGTCTCATTAGATGGTTTATCTAAGTTCGTCCTTAGAAATAGACTAACTTGGGACGAACTTAGACAAACCATAGAATGAGACTAACGTTTGTCTTTGTTTGTCCCAAGTTAGTCTCATTCTAAGGTTTATCTAAGTACGTCCTTAGAAATAGACTAACTTGGGACGAGTTAGCCAAACTTTGGAGGAACTTAGACAAACCTTAGAATGACACTAAAGTTAGTCATTGTTTGTCCCAAGTTAGTCTCGTTAGTCTCATTCTAAGGTTTATCTAAGTTCGTCCTTAGAAAGAAACTAACTTGGGACGAACTTAGACAAACTTCGGACGAACTTAGATAAACCTTAGAATGAAACTAGTCTTTGTTCGTCTGAAAATAGTCTCGTTAGTCTCATTAAAAGGTTTATCTAAGTTCATTCTTCTAAATAGACTTACTTGCGAGGAACTTAGACAAACTTTAGAATGAGACTAAATTTTGTCTTTCTTCATCCCAAGTTAGTCTCGTTAGTCTCATTCTAAGGTTTGTCTAAGTCAGTCCTTAGAAATAAACTCACTTGGGATGAACTTAGACAAACTTGGGACAAACTTTTAAAAACCTTAGAATGAGCTTAAAGTTTGTCTTTGTTTGTCCCAAGTTAGTCTCGTTAGTCTCATTCTAAGGTTTATCTAAGTTCGTCCTTAGAAATAGACTAACTTGGGACGACTTAGACAAACTTGGGTCGAACTTAGACAAACCTTAGAATGAGACAAAAGTTTGTCTTTGTTTGTCCCAAGTTACTCTTGTTAGTCTCATTATAAGGTTTTTCTAAGTTCGTCGTTAGAAATAGACTAACTTGGGACGAACTTAGACTAACCTTAGAATGACACTAAAGTTTGTCCCTCTTCATCCCAAGTTAGTCTGGTTAGTCTCATTCTAAGGTTTATCTAAGTTCGTCCTTAGAAATAGACTAACTTGGGACGAACTTAGACAAACCTTAGAATAAGACTAAAGTTTGTCTTTGTTCGCCCCAAGTTAGTCTCGTTAGTCTCATTCTTAGGTTTGTCTAAGTTCGTCCTTAGAAATAGACTAACTTGGGATGAACTTTGACAAACCTTAGAATGAGACTAAAGTTTCTCATTGTTCGTCGCAAGTTAGTCCCGTTAGTCTCATTCAAAGGTTTGTCTAAGTCCGTCCTTAGAAATAGACTAACTTGGGACAAACTTAGACAAACTTGGGACGAACTTAGACAAACCATAGAATGAGACTAAAGTTTGTCTTTGTTTGTCCCAAGTTAGTCTCGTTAGTCGCATTCTAAGGTTTATCTAAGTTCATCTTTAAAAATAGACTAACTTGGGACCATGATGGACCATAATTATACGAATCAAAAACATAGTTAAACCCACCAAATTAGACTGTTTGTCTATTTAACTTTTGCTTCTTAGTTCCGATATTTATCTACAGGGTATTTTGGACTCTAGAGAGAAAACACGCTAAGGAGAGGATTTTACGCTGAAAAGATATTACGAGTCATTCCAAGGTCACGATCAGACGCTGAATAAAGAAATCTCAAGATCCTGACGTGGAATCACTCAATACAAATCCAACCGAGGAACAACCAAAGTCAGTCCGGGGTCGAAATAGACTGATAGTTTTGTGAAAACATCACAAAACTCACACAAAACTCATCCTTATCCATTGGTGACCAGTGGGTTTGGGGAGAGGTGAGCTTGGGAGGAAGCTCTCCTCCATGGATGACCTCCAACCGGCGGCTTTGGGAGGCTCCTCCTCCTCCATGGAAATCTTGCCATGTGGTGGCTTCTCCTCCACACATCTCCTCCCCTTTCGGCTATAAATACAAGCCCTCCCCTCTCATTTGTATCCATCCCACAATCTCACAATCCCAAAGAAATCATACACTTCTCTCTCTAGAAAGTTTGGTATTTGTAAGTTTGGTTTTCAATATATAATACTCCTGTTGGTTCTTGAGTATTATAGTTCGGTCTTGAGTACTCCTGTCGGTTCTTGAGTACTCAAGCTTTTCTTTATTCTCGAGTACTCTTGTCGGTTCTTGAAGTACTCACCCCTTTCCTTTTCTTACTGTCTTTCAAAAACCGTAATTACTTATCTATGGTATCCACCTCTATGGATATTCGTAGCTAAACTCTTCATTCGGTTGAAGGGGTGTACTTGTATCATAAAATGTTTTAGACCCTGCACTTAGTGCCTCTTCTTTTTATTCAAAACTTGTTCTATGTGCCATATATTAGGCCAGAATATCCAAGGTTGAGTGGATGCTTGAAATGGCAAAACTCTTCCGTGGGGGTTCGTGAACATACTCGGGTAAGTGGATGCTTGAAATGGCAAAGCTCATCTGAGGAGTTCGACCTCTTTTAAACACCATTGGTTTTGATCGGAAATGACGGATCAATGGATGCACATAGGCTAGTATACCTTGAAATGGGGTGCTAGTCTAAATAGAACAAGTGTTCTACGACCTTGAAATGGGCTAGACGGTGTGTGCAAATCGAGTGCTTGAAATGGCCTTAATACACTTTTGAATACTTAGAAGAATCACTAATGGTCAATGATAAACAGGCTATGATACAAGGCCCCCGAAACTGAATGCTTTCCTTAAATTCAAATACCACCTGCATTTACTTTCTTAGTATAAACTGCTCTATCAACTGCTCACCTTCCGGAGGACTTGCCAATCACGCATCACCCGCTGTAAGTCTTCTACTTTTATTTTCAGTACTTTACTTTTATGTCATTTACTTTTCCGTACTGAAAACCAAAACCAACCAACAACCAACCAATCATTTACTTTTCCGCACTAAAACCTCAATCAACCTAAAACACGCTCCCTCGCTGTACAATTCCCTCAAAGAACGACTATCCCCCTAATTCCCTTGGGTTCGACCCCTACTTACCGCTTGCTACCCAGTAGTAAGGTCACGAGTAGCGGAATATAAATTTGCTTTTGCACAGAGAACACCGCACCTTAACGACAGTGCGGTGGGCTCCGTCAAAACTGGCGCCGTTGCCGGGGAATTAGTTAATTAATTGGATAAAGTTCTTTAAATCGATACTCGCTTCGAAACAACCATGTCTCGCGAAGGAAGGTACCATAACTACCAGGATGACGAAGAAATAAACCTGTACGATCGAAATGATGAGGTGCCACTTCCATTTGTCGACGATCCGGAATAAATCATCCGAGACAGAAGAGCTCGTGATAGGGAGGCCGCTCGAAGAAACCAAGGACCACCCGAGGACCGAAATGCAGCTGGTCCAGTACAACCCCCTAGATATCCACCACCCCCTCAACCTCGACAAATGCCAAGACAAGAACCTGTCTACAATAATTACTACGGGGATAACAACAATTACCGTACACCTACTATGGGAGAACTCAATGCCCCAGAATTCGAAACACAACCGTGGTGCATTTGCCAGGACCCTGAACTAGAAAACATTGGCGTCGACATGTCCGTAGTCCACAATTTACCAAAGTTCTCAGGAACAAATGGAGAATCAGCAATGACTCATCTCCAGCGCTTACATGGTATCTGCCAGAACTTAAAACCAAATGGCGTAAACGTAGACAACTTCAAATTGAAGGCGTTCTATTTTTCCCTCATTGACTCTGCAAACGACTGGTTCCTTTCATTGCCTTCGGGAAGCATCAAAACATGGGCATTGTAATTTGTTCTATGGCTTTGTTCTTATTCGGGACGAACAAGTTCAAGTGTGGGGTAGTTTGATAAGTCGTAGTTGTACGACTATTTTATGTGTTAAAACACCGTCTCTTAGTGATTGCCTGTATATTATTTCACTACCTGTGTGTAGTTTTCATTCTCAGGTGCATTCGGAGACCATGGAAGGAATATAGGCTAAAAGGAGCCCGTTAGAAGATGTTTTGCATCGAAGAAATGAAGTCCGAAGTGCTGAAGTTTTAGTCAGTTCAGACCACTTACGTCTGAAAAATTATGGGCACTTACGTCTTAAGAATTTCGGTAATTGTCAAGACGTCCACGGGAAATATTTGATAGAGACGTCCGCGGGGACAGCTGGCAGTCGATTTTTGTAATGTCTTTTTGACACTTCGGGGATTATAAAAGGAGCATAAGAAAAGGAAAACCCTAGGCGGCCAGACCACGAATTTCAGCAGAGGAAAGAGACACGGTTTGGAAGGAAACAAAAAACACGGATTCAAGTGTTAGAGTTGAGCTGCAGCTTGGTGGAAAATTCACCATTAGTAATTTCGTTCTATTCTATTCAAACAACTTCATGATGTATTCCATTGCGATGAGTAGCTAAACTCATACGTGTAGGCTAGAACTCGACATTGTGATGTTTTGACTTGAGACCTATATTTATCTTCATGTTTTGCGTTATATTACTATGAATTGTTTATGGATTTGATATGTTAGCATAAGTGGAACCCTATCGGGGGAGCTTCTGTTAGTTTGTTGATTCCGATTATGACAGTTTACTAGCAACCTAGCGGGGATAGCAAACTAGGATACGAGTAATATAACCACTAGGATTGACACCCTAGGACAACTTGTAGTGCAACCTAGCGGGGAGCTATAAGTTGTAAAACATTAGAAATCAAAATGGTTAGGTTAATGATTTAGTCTTGCATCACAGTCGAGAGTTCTAGTCTGCACTGTTCTTTAATATTTGATACTCGAATTAGTGTGACGATTGCTCTAGTAATCATTGTTGCTTGCTGCGTTTTATTTACTTGTTCAAAAACCACCCCTTGTTACGTTCTTACTTAGTGAACAGATTCTCGACCGATCTCTGTAGATTCGACCCGACTTACCACTTGCTAGTCGGAATTATAAATGTTTTTGCACATGTACAACGACACCTGTCAAACACGCAGACCTAGAGAGGATCTAAGTGTTTCGAACTGAGCGGCGTCTAGTGGCATGACAGTTACAGTTGTCATGTGTTTCGATGTGATGACCTTCTTCTCCATTAGCTCTCTGATGAAGTGATATCTGCTCATGGAGTGTTGTACTGGGTTCTTGGGCAGAACCTTCATCACCCGTTCCATTCCGTGTTCAGACAGATTCTGCTTCATACATAGGAACTGAGTGCAGCAGCTCCCTGCAGCGATGCTCTCCCGCTCTCCCAGCACCTGGTCAACATGTGTTCCAGGATAGTGGTTCATCTCTCCCATCATGGTCAACTGCAGCTCCTTTTGTATCTGTCTTCCAGGAAGGTGTTTCATCTCTCCCATCATGGTCAGCTGGAGCTCCTTTTGCATCTGTCTCACGAACTGGCCAACCACCTTCTGTGTACTCATGACGAACATATGCTTCTCTTCTCCCCCTCGCTCATAGCCATGGTCAATGAGGAACGTCTCGGACCATTCTCTGGGCGCTTGTGTGAGTCCGTACATAGTCTTCTTTAGTTCGTGACTATGCGCAAGATGATATGACATCCATGCTTCTGATCTGGTGAACTCTCCCAGTTCCACGTGAATGGCCACGACCCAAATCTCATCAATAATTTCTTTGATGACATTCTTCGGACTAGATGAACAGGCAGCCAGCTCTCGACACTCGATCTCATTCGCTCGATTCTTAATTCTCCATGAGGGTTGCAACGCAAGAGCATCGTGAAGTGTCCCAGCTGGAGTAGGTGTGGCTTCATCAGCTGGACCTCCCTCTGCAACTGTAGACTTGGTCTGAATGTGTGTTTCAGACGATGTCCCACCTCTAACTTTATCACCTTCTGGAATTGAGTTTAGGGAAACTTCATCTTTCACCTTTCCAGAGGAGGACACCATACCTGTCCCTTGCAATTCCATCTCATGTATCGTGTTTGTCGGATAACCAGTGGCAGCTCCTGTTCCAACTGTGCCTAGAACGTAGCTTTTGTTTGATGACCTACTTCCTTCCATCAGTGTGTCTCCATTCCTCTCCAATACTTGACAGGAATCACGAGTGAATGTAACAGACTGTCCTTCATCACACAATCTACTGATAATGATCAGGATCACCTTTAACCCATCCACTAGGAGGATATCCTTGAGCTCAGGTAGTTCCGGAACATTCAATGTCCCAGAGCCGATCACCTGGCCCTTCCCTCCATCTCTAAAAGTGACAAATTGACGCTTGCGAATAGGTTTAACATTGATGAGATATTGAGGATTACCTGTCATATTGAGATGAACTTCTTTGCGGATGTGCAACTCAGCATTCTTTCTCCTTAGCCCCACCAAGCCTCCAGGATGTGTTTCTCTATTTTTCTCCATCTCAGCTTTCAGAACGGATACGGTGTCTAGCAATTTCACCTTCTGTGCAAGAAGTGACGAGTGTTCTTGATTCATTCCAATCATCTCGTGCTTCAAAGTAGATATTTTCTCCTGGTGTTCCACCTTCTGGGCAACGAGAAGTTCAACCTTCTGCCACTTTTTATCTTTTTCTTCTGTCAGGCTTGCCACTGTTTCTGTGAGCTTCTTGTTCAGGCCAATCACCAATAGGCACTTCTTATAGAGTTCCTTGTACGTCTTGGCCGAGGTGTCATGAGCAAGTCCTTTGTCATCACTGCTTGAAGCGTCGTCAATAGGCTGTTCAGACAGTGTACTAGAATATGGATTTTCACTTGTCTCACTGCAGTCTTCAAGTCTGACGAGATTGACATTCTCATGTTCTTCTTCTTTATCATTAGATTCACTGTCTGGACCCTCATAGGCTATTCTGAGAATATCCCATGCTTCCTTGGCCACCTCACATTCAGCAATCAGTTTGAACACATTCACGTCCACTAATAGAATATTGCATTCAGGGCCTTTGAATTCCCAACAGCCGCTACATCATCTACTTCAGACCACAGAGCTTCGGGTTTTGGCATAATAGCTCCTTCAGGGTTGGCCATCATAGGTTCTGTCCATCCTATCATTACAGCTTCCGAAGCCCTTTCATCGAGGGATTTCAGAAAGGCTTTCATCTTGGATTTCCAATGGGCATAATTCGGTCCTTCAAGCAACGGTGGTCGGTTATTGCTCTGTCCTTCCTTCAAACTCATCTTGAATAGTCGTCGGATCACACTCAGTATGTCGAGTGTCTGCTCTGATACCAATTGAAATCTACTTGTCTTAGTCAAGATGAGTTTCAGATGGTGTTCAAACTGCGTCTCGAACACTTGTTGGACAGTTCCAGGTTGTGTTCAAACAGAGACTAGAACACCTTAGCAGACAGTACCGAAAATAGAACAAATAGGAGCACACACGATATGATAACCCAGTTCGGCCTCGCTTACTCTGGGGGGTTTCCCACACCCGAAAAAGGGACACAAATCTTATTACGAGTTTAGAGCTATTCGTGGACTTACACTTACACAACGCCTTGTTTGTAATAGCTTAGACTCTAACACTCCGTCTCTCGGATTTGCAATCTCGGTTCACCGCAGCTCCCCTTGATCCCCTATGGGTAGGACGAGACTTCCCTCTCAGCCTAGTCTTGGACTTCTCGGAAGTCCAGTCGCCTTCTCTCGAAGAGGTAGCTTGATTACCGTGTGTGTGTGCGCTTTGTTGTCCTTCAAGAACAGTCTAAACAGCACACTGAACAGACTGTTACTTCCCCGTTGATATTCCGATGTGGAATAGTCAGTCGGCGGTCGCTCCTCCTCCAATCTCACGAATGCTCTCGTGTTTATTTTCTCTCAGGAAGCGACACAGATCTGGTTGCCCTAGCCATGTATTTATATGTAAAGGCGAATGTCCAAATCTGATGCAGATCACATCATCAAATATTTTAGGAAATATTCCTAAATATTTGATGTGTATCTTTGATCCAATCTTAGGGAAGATTCGGATTTCTTCCACGCCAAGTCAGCCAGTCCAATCTTCAATCCAATTATGAGATATTCGTTTGAATATCTGTATCTACGAATTCCTCGCTGGCCGACTTCAAATCGAAATATTCTTATCAAATATTTCGGAGATACTCCTAAATATTTGATAGATATTCAATATCTTCCAT